>RPOG01000032.1:0-1330000 GCA_008086565.1 Thalassoma bifasciatum | reverse complement strand
GAGTTTCTAATCTTTACCATGTTGCCCAAAAAAGACAGATTTTTCTCAGTCAGACTCAGCAGCAATGAGATTAAAGGCAGTGAAATTGACATGTTATCTCTGATCTGAAAAAACCCCGTCTAAACACAGTGCACTTACCAGGTTCAGACGTGGTACCGCTGGGTTTGAGGACATCTCGCCATCTCTCCGGATACCTGAGGCTGCAAACTACTCAGCTGATGGACAAGTGTGTAAACATTAAATCCATTTGGGCTGGGAAGCTTCGCAAGCCCCATTTGATCCCATTTCTGACTCTAAAATATCAAAGTATCAACAAAACACACTAGAGATCAAAATGCAAAAAAAGAAGAAATGTGGAGATTAGAGCACAATGACTCCAAGTTTGCTCAAATTCTGGCCTAAAGTGTTTGTAGTCGAGCTTGCATTCATGATTTTATAAAAAATAGAGGGAAACCTCACACTTGCTCTTATTGAAAAATAGACCAACAGGGCCTTTCATTTCATTTCTTTCTGCTGACACTGGTATTCACACTGTAATGTTCAGAAAATACTGCATTCCTACCTTTATAGAGTGACTCATAAAATTACAGTCATGTGCAAAATGAAAATTCCAGCCTTCATGTGGACACAGATTGAAAAGATTTTTTTGCCTGCATGGCAAGAGAAAAAACTAATTTCAACTAAAAATGATTAGTGACCTCAGATATAAGGTCTAATGACATTAATGTGTAACATGACTTACATTAAGATGTTTGGGCCAGTACAGCACAGAGCCGAAAAGACGAGGCTGTCATATCAATCACACCACAGAGCTGCCTTATACCTCCCCACACTCTGTGGTGCTTATTTATCTCCATAAACTTCAACCTAGGTGTAGCGGCTAACATTTGTCAAACTGTCTGTCCAACCACCATTAAAAGAGCTCATAACCCTGTTAAGGAAGTTTTAAGATGTACACACAGGGGGGATATGTTTTCAAAATCTCGTGACAAGCATGTCCCCTTCAGCCTGAGGCAGCAGTGCTCTCTTCAATTCAGGAACCCAGCTGAGAAAATGCATTCCAGAGATGTGGGCAAGAGGGAGAAAGTCTCTGCTGCTGCGATCTCAGAGCCGCGGCAGGTAACTCTGTTTATATGAGCACTGCATTAGGATGTTAAGGATTATAGGTATGTTATTCACAGTGGAATCAAGGTCTTCTGTGTAGAGGTCTGAGTGCTGTGGCTTGCTTAATTAGACTTGAACGGGTTCATTCATACATGCACAAAAAAGCCCATGGAATAGACGTTCAAATTTCATCGGCATTGAAGAAAACAGAGAATCATGCACCAGAATCATCTGTAAAACCCTGTTTGGGATGTGTACAATTCAGAAAAGCAGCAGTGAATACAAGTTGAAAAAAATAGCATTGACTTGTTGTCCATACCATGACCGTACACCCCGCAGTCCTAAACCCTTGTCCTCCAAGTCTGTCCTGGGCATGACCCTGCACAGGAAATCAGTTCAGTCTGTCAGGAGTCCCAGGTCTCCCCCCATTCCCCTCCGCCTCCACCCCCAAGCTCTGGGCACAGACAGCATGGATAAAGGTGACCCTACACTCTCGCCATGCACCCTGCGGCCCTCAGGCTAGAGAGCTGCTTCCTCCCTTCGTTCACTCCACTACATCCTCTCTGCTGTCAGTCTGCAGGGCTGTCACACCATGATACACCTTACATCCTCTCTCCTCCACACACTGTGTAATGGCATTAGCTTCTGTGTTTATACAGACACAAGTATAATCAAATAAATATAGGATTAAGCCCAGATCAAATCAGATTTTTACATGGATATACAGTGCTTAACAAATTTATTAGACCACCACCCTGTGCAAGGTGTTTGCCACAGCTGCCCTGAATTAACAGCTTACTGCTGAATACCAAAATATATTTTGTTTTTCCTGCATTGATTAATCCATCAGTTTGTGCAAGTTCCAAAATTAAAATGATACATTTAATGCCAGAATATAATTTAATTGATATCCATGAATTTTCAAATAAACTCTTTTTATATATAAAAGAGAGTAAAAAATAGCAGAGCAAATTATTATTTTTGGTTGCCTTTTTACAGCTCCCTACTTTTATTCCTCAACAGAAAAAAAATGTTTAATATTAATACATGACTTTCATTCGAAAAACCTCACTCCTGAGACAAAGTGTATACTTCTGTTTTTATCTTCTTTCAACTATGATATTTGATATTCCTCTTTTTTAGCAATCACAGCAGTATGTCTCTGGTAGCATGTCAATCTATTTCCAGAGAGCTTCAACACTTCTGTCGTGCCATGCCATCTGCAAATTGAGCCAAAGGCTCCACTTTGAATATTCAATACATATTTCCAGTAATTTCTCCAACTGGCCCAAATCTGCTGGAT
Organism: Thalassoma bifasciatum; assembly: GCA_008086565.1. Lineage (NCBI taxonomy): Eukaryota > Metazoa > Chordata > Actinopteri > Labriformes > Labridae > Thalassoma > Thalassoma bifasciatum. Next base: position 1,327,593 of record RPOG01000032.1, on the reverse strand, counting down.
GAGGTTGAGGTCCGGAATTAAGAGGGGCAGTCCATCATTTTCAATGTTCCCTTTTATGTGGAAAATGAACTGAATCTCCACGATGGCTCTATTCTGTTTTATAGAGCATCATGACAGAATGATATGACAACTAATATCTCTCAAATACGCCAAGTTTTCTAATAATTTTGGCCACCAGTGTGTGCGTTTATTTATGTATAACTAAATCAATGTAATAATGTGTGGAGAAAGTATAAAAAGATAGATCCATTGACTTGTCATGAACACCAACACAGCCGTTCTGCTAGGATGAAGTACAACTCTGTATTTCATAGAAGCTGGCTGTCTTTGTCTGGCTATCACTGCCTGAGGCCTTTCCTCTCACGTACAGGGTGGCGATTCAACCTGAGGTTTGCATTAGAATAGGAGAAGGATAGCTAATTTAATTACCCGCCATGAATGCACAGAGATGATCCCATATGCAGAGCCAGGGCTCCTCTCAGAGGCCTCCCTCACATCCTCCAGTCCATATCCAGAAGCTGCACAGCCAGCTGAGGATGTGATTGACAGCTGCCGACCCCGGGGTCAGCTGGCTGGAGAGGTGCATTCTGGGAAGCTGAAGCTCTGCTGTGGTGATGGGGGTTGAGATCTTAAAAGGGAAATGGGAAGTGGAGTCGCTGTCCTCTGTCTGACCTCTTACAAGGCGTCATCGAGCACAGTGGAGCCCAGCGAGGGTTAGCAGCGAGTAAGAGTCCGCAGCCACAACACACACACACACACACACAAAGTGCCGCATGTGTAAGGAGAAAAGGCCCAAGTTCAGAGAAAAGGTGCTGCATGATGTTTTTCACCGCTCCACTTTAAGAGCTTGAAGCATTGAAAAATTTCAACTTGCATGCGGATTTCAACACTTCCTTAATTTATTTTGATTGGTGGAAAGAAATTTTTTATCAGTTTTCTCCCTTGTTCCCTGCTTCGATGTTTCATGTTGTATATTGCTAATAATGACAGGTCTTGCACTTGCCAGTTTGAATTTCGACATAGCTCTGACATGTTGATTTAGCATTATTTTTTTCTCTGCAAGACTTTGTGCATGCTAATTTGTTGCTGCAGTTTTGGACACTGACTCAACACAACTGCTAAAAGGTTCAGAGGATCCATAATAGATGGAGCTGTAAGTTTATTCTGATGATTTTAGTTTGTCCATTTTGCCAAGTATACACTTGCAGCAACTATACAGCAAAATAAGACCATAAACAATTTATAGTAATGGTGCAATGGTATTACAGTGATTGGTGTTGTCCGAACAAAAATATCAAGGCTATAAAATAAATTATTTCAAGATTTCAAGATTCCTTTAGGTCTGGCTCTGAATTAATCAAAATTAAGTGGAAATGATGTTTGATTTCAGCAATGCTTTCTAACACAGCATGACTGCATTTATGAAGGCATGTTTATTAATAGTCCTGCTTTCAAACCTGATAAATTTATGCCTAATGATGAAAAGTGTGCTGGGATTTATTCTGGGAGGTATCTTGCAAAAGTAAGAGCGTAAGAGCTAAAATGCAATCATATTATTTTCAATTGCACTAAATGTTTCATCGCTTTATAATGAATAACGCGCATGTACTTCTGTGGTCTATAAACCAATTGAATGACTCATTCGGGTGTTATAGCTCGCGCTCTGACTTTGTTTCAGATTGATACGAACACCATGACTTTTCATATAAAGGTTACAGAGACAGAAGTGAGGAGCCTTTCTCGGCACAGTAGCCTAAAGAGAAAGTTAATGTGTGTGCGTGTGTGTCGGAAACACCGGGTTATGAAAGCTCAGTCTGTCATGATGAATCCCTCTCTCCTCTGACTGGCTCTTAATGAAGGACAGGCCGATACAGCCTCGCTCCTTACTCACAATCTCCAGGAATCCGTAAACATGCACCTTAGCAAAACCATCTGGATCTATCAGCTCAGCTAGGCCCCGATACCATGGACACACGCCAGAGCCAAAAATAAATAATCCTTACGTGTTTTACGACGAACAGACGACCGTTGACGCCGAAGCCCTGGTTCAGTGACGCATGCGTAACAGAGTCGTCCGTTAGTTGCCTTAATTACCGTGTAAACAAACTTCACTCATTTCTTTCTGACATACGTCAACATAATATCCGTTTAACTATTTTTCTAATGGAATTCAAGGCTCCATAGATTTTTTTTCTTATTTCATCTCTTGTAATCTCTATCCAGTTACAGACACAAAATGAGCAACATTATTGAAATAAACAATATCAGCATCAACCTCGTTATGGGCGCGGGCTAATAGGATAACACTGAGTTGGTGGAGTTTGAACTGTAATCTACATTTGTGGAAACATACAGCTTCTACTTCTGTTTGTCTACCCTTATGTCTGGTTAAATTTAAAGCAACAACCTGGTCTGCGTTTGACACGTTTTTATTAAGGGTAAAATGAGCCAATGAAACGGGTGAAACGCTTGTCACTTCGGTGAGGTGATTAGACAGGTTCATGTCCCGTCCCCCGTCCCCTTTTTTTTTTTTTTTTTCCTTTTCGTCATGGCTCGGGCTCTCGGCCTGAATTAGAGGTGGTTAACCAGCGATAAACAGCAAAGACTGACAATCATGGGAATCTCATTATTCGGAGTCAGGGGATGGGAACCTCCTCAACTCCTCGTGCCCTGTCCTGTCCTCGAGCCCTGTCCTGTTCTAGTGAGTTGATTTAAACTGTCAACGGACAAGAGGCACCTGTGTTCATCCTGGAGGATGCCCGCACCAAAGTATGCTGGATGACCGACGAGGACAATTAAAACTCAGGCCATTGAAAGTAAACAAATTCAGGCCAAACTTACCTTACAGAAAGTTTACATTACAAGTTGTAACTCTCATGAATGCATGGGCCTCACACCAAACTTGCCCCGTCCTCTCTAAAAAATCGTAAACCACGGACTGTAGTTTTATTTAAAAAACGCATATTTGTTAAAGTTGTTTAAAATCCTTCTTCTAATACCATATAAACCAATAAAATTTTCGTTAATTGTTTTTTAGGCCTCACTTACAGACAATGACAGGACTGAAACGGTGCGTAAAACTCAGCCATCAAAGGTAAGCCCTCGAAATTCATTGTCCTATAAATAGATAACATCATATTGCAAGCATTAAACAGGGATTAATTCTTTTAAGATTTATGCCGTTCATTTAACACGTATAATTTGTGCTATTCTTTGGAAGATTAATTCTGCTTTTTTTTTTTCATTCGTAATTGCAAAACAAAAATCCCCTCGGAATGGACTGCAGTTTTTTGTCCTCGTTTTAAGTACCCAATGACACCTGGATGTCCTTCAGGCCTATAAACCAAATATTTTTGTTACATGATAACGAATTCGATTTGAAAAGTCAAAATTATTGATTGTCAAAGAACAATTTCAACCTCAGATTTTGTCCCGTATTATTGTTTTAGCTTGAACTACCAAGAGGAGAAAAAAATGGCCTACGCTGATTTCATAGTCTGTGATTGAAATGATAAATTCTTATTGATAGTTAATCTGAAGGTACCGTGACTTCTTAACGAAATACCAGATAAGATGGGTATTTTTTTATGGACACATTAAAATCTTAGAGTTGTTCATATCAACGGGATCGCGAAATACAGACTTATTGTTCTTTTAAAAGTATGGGTAATAAGCTATTTTAATTCATCTTTAACCATGATTAAAAATACAAACAGGGCATTAAACACTTGGAATACTTACAACCTTGACCCACTTAAAAAGGAAATGTTGACTCACTTAATTGCAAACACGATGACCGACTTGAAATGAGCATTTTAGAAAGAAAGGATGAATTTCAATTTATGAAAAATGAAGCATTTTGTCATGCATGTTCGAATGTGTGAATGCCTGTATGATTTCTGATTTATTTGGCATTATAAAGGGGACACACATACACACACACACACACACACACACACACACACACACACACACACACACACACACAGGTCCAGACAGGACCTGCGGCTTTGGCAGCGGCCTTCGTCTCCAACATCAGATGAGAAAACCCCTGACGCACCGGAGTGCTCCGGTAGCCTTTCAGCTTTCACGTAATTTTTGGATGAAACCTTTTCTAGATTCTGGATAAACACTTTAATAAGTTCATTGCTGAGCGATACACCTTTTTTCCCCTTTGCTCATTGCTTCAAATTCGCCCCTTTTTGCGAGGTTATTTGAGGAAGGGAATAACAGACGGAAAAATTACAACCGAGATTATATCGAGTCCCTTTTTCCTTCTCCGTAACTGTGCTGTCAGAATTTGACTTTTTCTTTAATGTCCAAGGTCTATTCCATAAATATATATATGATAGATAGATAGATAGATAGATAGATAGATAGATAGATAGATAGATAGATAGATAGATAGATAGATTAATCTCCCATAGTTAGTTTCTAGTTAGTTAAAAGGGGCTTATGACGCAGAAACAATAAAGCGAACCAAAACGGATCAAAAAGAGCTCTCTGAGTGTTTATTCTTGTTTTCGTTTGCTCATTAAAATGATATGAAAGCTCAGTCCAAAAGCATGTTCTAATTTTCAAGAACATTCTGCTCACAGAGCTGAAATCCAAACCACAAGGCTGACATGAAAGCTTGGAAATTTACAGCAACATGGTTTGAAATGTAACATGTCAAAAAAGCAATAATTTAAGCAATCAAAACGTCTTTCTTGCAAAAACACATCTTCATGCAGGAACACTCTGACACATTAAAGCACCTTTTTACAAGCCAAAGGAGGACAGACCAACACAATCTGTGAAATATAGGAGCAGTTGATCCTCTCAGAGAGTGTATCACTCCTTCTATCTGCTGAATGCCAAACCCCCTGGTGCATACAGCCCTTTGTTCCTGTCCAATCAGATACAGCTGTGCAAGCCAAACTCCGCAGGGATAGCTCGGGTCATCCTCTCAGCGGATGCTCTGGCCCATCCTGCTACTGATGCCCTCAGGGCCTGCATGGGCAAACCACGACCCCCAAACAGCCACCCAGGCTCTGACCATAATACCCTTCATCCACAGGTCGGTGGAGATAGAGTGATGGATCGATTGTTGTTCAGTCCTTTCAGACTGTTTTGTTGTTTAGGAAATAGTTGCAGCAACACAGTTCATCAGTGTAAACACTAAGCACAGAGTCACAGATGGCCTACGTCCACTGTTTATGCAGTCACTCAGCTATCATTAAAACTTTGTGATCACTCAAGATGTTCAACAATTAACCTAATAATTCTTGTGAAAGGCATCATGCAGCTGAAACTTCTTTTGTCATAAAAGGAGCCCAGGCAGAGGATGAGGCCTGGAAATTAAAGAAACTCTGACACATCTGAACGAGGCTGTCGCAGCTCCGCTGGGGAAGAAACTGAGCAGCAGAACGAATCAGACTGAGTGGAGTTCCACCAAGAGGGGACATGTGAGATTTCTGCCTGTTTAGAAAGAGAAAGAGCAAACGACCTTGGGGGCAGAAGTGGCTGGATAGAAAATAAACTGTTTGGAATTACTCTGCACATTGAGGAATAGAAAGCAGCTGCAAAAATGTGAACTTACTCCATTGATTTCTGTGTGATTTGGAAAAGCTTTCAGCGGACACATCACACCAACCTCTGGGCTCAGAGTTGTAATGTTTTCAACATGTCCTGGCTTTTTAAAAGATATAAGTTGCATTGCTGGAGGTGGTAACTTAAATCAAACTTTTTCTTTTTTTTCCCACTGACTTATAGGAAGCAAACCCTGAAGCAGGATACACAGCTGATTAAGACGATTGGAGGCATGTGACAATTGATCAGCCAAGTTTCAAGGATTAAGATAATGATTATTAAAGCTGCAGCAGGCGACCGGGATTTGAGCTCTCCAGTAAACGACACGCTGGAGACCCTGTCTGCACCAAGTTTCAGAAAATCTAATTTATGGCCACTTTGCAGCAGCTGGATTTGCACTTCCGACCAGGGGATACAATTACCAAACAGCACAGAGAGGGCTGATGGATATGCAGGAGTAACATACATTGTACACTTTCCTGCCATTTTGAAGCTAACGCATAAACTTTTTTATTAACTAATACATGCGCTCTGCCAATATATATCCGGATTTTCCCACTCCTGATAGCAGTAGATTTATATTACTTTCCCTTGTGGATGTGTGACCACCTTACATTGATGGTATATGGCTTAGTGTGTATTTTGGGAATAAATTACCAAGGTGCTGCTGATTATAAGTTGAGATTGACTTTGAGCTTTGGAACAACCCAGAAAAAGTCCCCCCAGCACACACTTACAGATTAAATTAGTCACTTTTGATGTCTAAAATTCGGAGGTCTATTCCAGTGAGGTTTAGGTTTTCAGCCCTTATGGAAAGTGTACTCAGTTGCAACCAAGATCTTTTCCTCAGGAGCTGTGATTCACCGTCCTGGCCAGAGAGTGAAAATGCACAGCAACCTAAATGGAAAAGAAAGCCAAAGCTGATAAGCAATTACAGTAGATCTATCTCTGCCCAATAATTGTGCATTATCCTCCTCAATCTTAAGCCCCAGCACTCTCACTTGCTAGAGCTGTTATGAAAAGAGTGTCTAAGATTACAAAAACATTTAGAAATCAGATACCCAGGCTAAGACAAGACATTCTCAGCCTCAGATTTCACACATTTTTGCAACAACTTAACTCAAATCCCTGTCAACTAAAAGCAACAGTGCAATGTTTGTTGCTAATCTGAATCATTTACATTTTACTTATCAATTACATGGATGCTTATTGCCACAGAAACATTCTTTGGTAGATGACCTTTTTGTGTCAAGGCAGTTTTATGACAAACTTTATGAGAAAGGATCTGATGATTGAAGTGACCACAGTCGTGGTTTGGAGACCTGACAGTGAACTTTGAAAAGGCCGACCACCTCCCAGACCTCTTCCCCTCCAGACTCTAGCCTCCATTATCCATCCATAGCCTGGGGACCAATCACCCCGGCTGCCCTCTCTGTCTCTCTTCTTCCCCCCTTTCTCCTCTTCCCCTCCCTCTCTTGCACTCGCTCTTCCTCTTTCTCTTGTTTCACTCTCTCCAGGCTCTGCTTTCAAGAGCTCCCTGTGTCACCAGACTGATTAAAACAAACACTGACCCTATTTTGGTATCTAATCCAATTGTGCTCTTTTTTCTTCTCACCGGCCCTGGAGCACGCAGAGTATTAGGTGTCCCCCTCCCCTCCTGTGACTGATCTTAGATTTCAAACACTCAACTATATCACATATGGTGTGTAAGGGTAAATAAAGTATTTTTAAACTCCCCTTTAGATTTCATGTAAACAGCATACAGCATTTCATTAATGTGGAGTTATAATGATAAACAAAATGAGGCAAATACGCTGGTCTGTGGTGCCTGTTTGCCTGTTATAATTCACTAGCATGAAAGTGCTCATCTCGGAAAGTCAACCCTGCTTTGTGAGGATGCCAACTGGGGGGTTATTGAGAGAAGACTGCTGTTTGTTGTTTTATTAACAAGGGCATGTTGGCCTCACCGGGTCAAAGCTTTACCTTTGACCCCGAGCAAAAAGACTAGAGAGCAGCAGCCTTTATGTATCAAGCAGGCTATAGGACTTATTGAAATCTGTGTGTGTCCTTGTTTTGACTAAAAAGAGGTCACTTTTTTGTCAAGAAACTAATTGTTTAATGCCTTACTTGTAATACTTAGTAGCTTTGTGAGGGCTCTTGATAGTTTATTCGGGAGCTGGAAATGTTTCCTGAACATTAAAGAAATGTAACTTCAGTTGATTTAATTAACAGATCAGTTAAAGTTGTAGGGGTGGTACAACATGATGCATTACAATATGATATATCCCATTCCATTTCACACTATGACATTCAACACAATACACGAAGATACCAAATCTTACCAAATAACATGATATGAGATGATGGGATGTGCTTACGTTCCACAATACATTATGATATGATATAGTACATTACAATACGATATGTTGTGTTGTGTTACGATTCAATACACTATGTTATGTTATGATACAATACCACATTATAGGATACAATACAATAAAATATGATATAATACAATATGATGTGCTATGATAAGATATAATATGATATAACAAAAAACACTTTGATACTACCCGATATGATATGAAATGATATGATACAATAAGAAATGCAATACCATACGATTTGATGCAATATGACACACGATAATCTTTTATCCTCCAACCTGTCTAAGCAAAAGTGGTTGATATTGACAATATTAGCACAAAAAGTGATTCTACCCAAGCAGAAAAATATCAAGACACTTTAAGATTCATCATTGAATCCATGAACTGGGGGGAACAGAATGTCAATCAAAGGTCATTTACAGTGTTTATGTCTTCAGCAACACAGCAAGGACTCATGAAGTTGTAACACTATGAGTTCAATAGTAAGAGAAACTGTTCAGAGAGCTTTATCAACAAAGAAGAATACTGATAATTAATATCCGTCAGACAAGATCTGTGAATGAGTATCATTTATGTTCTCATCACAATTAAAAAAGTAGTTTTTCAAAAAGTATTGCATTGTTGGCTTTAAATTATTCACTTATCAGTCAGCATGGACTGAGTGTGTGGAGCCTTTTGCATGTGTAGAAAACACACTTCATTCATAAACATTTGATTCTGATTGACTCTGACAGGATGTCTTAAAATGTAAAGCACCAACATAACTACAGCATTATTTGTTTGGGGGAGTTAGTTACACTCATCATTTCTGCTGTGGTAGCTTCACTGCAGGTGGCTAAGAAACTCGTAAAAAATACCTGCAACCCACCTGGTATTTATCAGAACGTTAACATAACAAACATCTTTGACCCAGTGGTTGAGTCTCTTTGGAGGTCAGCTGTATTAGCTTGTTCACTGTACTGTCATTAACAGTTGAAGTAAGCTCACCCTTACATTTCCATTACTTCATCTGAGACAGATGTCTCCCCAATGATGTTGTTTTGTTTTTACATATTGCACATGTTATAAAGCTCTTGCTGCATTAACTGTAGAGACTCTGAAAGCAAAACATCTGATTCATGGCATCCCTTTACCAAAAATATACTGAAAACAATAAAGTAGTCAGTATCAGTATAGAAGTCTGGATCAAAGCAAAGCCAAACCTTTCAGTGTTCTCCCTGGTAACTGTCTGCAGAATACCTCCACTTCCACCTCCACCTCCGTGGTTCTAACAAAAGAGGATTAAAACTGGAATATTTTAATATACATCAAATATAATGTTTTTAAGTTCGCTGTCTTCAAGAATTCATTTCTCATTGTTTTTGCATGTGTTCATTACAACTCAAAGGTTTAGTTGTTTGATGTAGTATCACTGACAGCTCTGTTGACAAATGCTAGCTCCAGTGCTGTTGTTGTTGTTGTTGTTGTTTTGTTGAGTTTTTTTTCTTGACCAGGTTGGTGGAGTAGAAGAGGACCACGAAACAAGAAAAATAACAAACAGGGTCATGGAACTCTCAGGGGCCATAAGTGCCTGCTCTTATACCACTGTAAAAAGAAACAGAGGATCTTTTTTTTTGCTCTTTTCATCTGTTTCATCTAGAAATTACATGTGTGTTTGGAAAAGGGAAGGCATGTTACGTCAGTCCTGCAGCTTTACCAGCCAGGTAACCTCAGTGCATGCCTCAACTCCTGCAGGCCACTAAGTCAGCACCATATGAGGTATTCTTTTGATTTCTTACAAAGGAGGAAACAGTGATGTACTGTTCATATTTATATCCAGTCAAGTTTGACCTTTTATTTTACTTGTTATAAGACCGATCATGTATTTTCACCGCCAGCTGCAGCATTTCTTTAAGTATCAGTCAAGTGTGAAATGTATCACGTGTAGAGGTGATGACATCTTGGGTTTGGCACAAGACAACAACAAAACAAGCAGTTGATGTTTCTGAACTGTCCAGTGTGGGCCCAACACACTTTGAAGCTTTAATTTAGCCAGTCACCATGAGTTTGTCATATCTTGTGACTTTAAGGATACCATCTAGTGGTGATCATCTGTAACATCATGCAGAATATAAGATATGGCACTTTTGGCCACTACTTGATTAATAAATTGTGAGTGCAAATGATTAGTTTTGATCTTCAGAGTAAAGGTAAGGCTTGATATATAAGACTGGAGAAACTCAAGTGCAGTATCATTAAATCCATAATAACAGAAACTGTTATCATCTAATTAAATTCGGAAAATGGCAGTTTAACTTAGTAAACTGAATAATGCTTAGATGGTTGACTTTTATCCTGTAAATAGATCAGATATTATGCTGACTGATGATACAGTATCATCGAAATTTGGCAGATTTCTTTCCTCCTAAAATTCACACTTCTACACAGACCTGGGAGTGATAAAACTTCATGCAGCCAGAAAAACAGCCTGTCAAACAGGCACCTTGGATGTATAAAAACAGGCTTTGATTATCTGCACAGTCTTTTGTGGATCTTTTGAATTATGGCCACTTACTTTAACCCTCTTATTGCAATCATTTGTTTTTCCTAATGTCATGGGCAAGGCCATGCAATTGCTCCTACCAAAGACTTCAGTGAGCATGTACAGGTCAAAATATATGGCAATAATCATTCCCACTAATGGCCACGCAACTTAGAGTGAAGGAGGTTTTTGGGGTTTTTTTTAAGAGCCAAGAACTGTACATCAAACTCTGGGACTAGCCTAATTTTATGACCAGGTCACTTCACCTCTTCTCTGTTGTTTATGGTTTCAAAGGCAAACTGATGCCTGCTTTCATGGCTGCAGTGGCTGATTTTAACACAGGAAACATGCGGCTGACCCTAAAGTTTAACATCTTTGCTGCTCATTTGGACCATCCTGTCCAAGAGGACATCTTACAAAATGCTTGTTTACGTTCAGAGGGCTGCACCTGCTGTTTTTATGTTCTTTGTTTTAACTCCATAGAACACTTTATTGCTCCAGTATGAGAGAATAAAAGGTACACAGCAAAATAGACATCAAGGTTTTGTCGCCTGCATTCAATCGATAAAGAAACAGGGTGTGGAGAAAACAAGAAATTAAATGAGAGCGAGCTGAAAGGGAGGTTGCAGGGATAATCGATGGCAGCCACAGAGCAACGACAGAGATGAGGTCGTTCGTCTCCAGGAGCAAGCGAGAGAGAGAAAGGGAGAGAGAGAGAGAAAAAGAGAGAGAGAGAGAGAGAGAGAGAGAGAGAGAGAGAGAGAGAGAGAGCTGTCTGCTGATGGAGCTGGCATCCGGCCAGACTCTGTATGAGGGCGTCTGAACAACATCAGAATTTATCACAGTGACTGCTGGCCTTGTTACTAATGAAGACATGAATCTGAACATGAAGGAGGGACCAAGCAGGGATAAAGACAGGTCAGGTTTATCAGCCTCACTGTTAGCTGCATCAGAGGCCTGGAGCACAGTTACCATGTCATACTGTATCCTTTTATTCCCATGTGCAAAGGTCTGCATATTTAAGGCTATATTTCAGACCTATGGATCAAAGGTACTGCAGGAGAAAAACCTATTTCCCTATAATTTGAAACCTGAATACTGTTGACTTTAGCTCTTGTTTACAGCTTTCCTCAACAACTATCCTCCACTTCTTTTCAAATCACAGATCCAAGCTCCCAGACTCGTTCTGAGGATTGTTTGCTATTCTTTCATGGCCTGGTTCTGAGGTACAGTTTGCTATTATCCCAGAATAATTCACAACAGACAGTTGAGCATGGCGTGCTACTTTGTACTGCCAAGCAGTTTTCAACAAAATATAATGCATCTTTTTTTGTTGTGATCCCTTTGATGAATATCAACACCACACTTACAAGTCATATGCTCTTACATTCATTGATTTACTTTTTTTCTTTGTCCTTTTAGTCCTTATCCATAATCTATAGCTTCAGATCATAAAAGGAGGCTTTTATTTCTTCATGTGCAATTCTGATGGTACACAAAAGTTGTGTCTGGTGTCGTGGCTGCCACTCCCTGCTGCAGCCCAGATGGCATTAGAGCCCTTTTTTTTCCCTCCCTCCCTCCCTTCCTGCCTCGGCAGCAGAGGTCTCAGCAGTCTGCCTCGACAGCCGGAGACGAGACGGAGGAAGAGAAAGGATTAGCATGCTAATCGCTCTGAGACATGCTTGTGCAAACCTGTGGAAAATGGCCAATCAATATTCATCATTTAGCCACCACGTAGAACAACACTTCAAACAAACATTGTTCAATAGACAAATATGACCAAGTAAATATATTTTACAATGAAATATCAATGAAGCAGGTTTTCTCTTTCTCTGTCCTGCATGAACACTTTCACACTGAAACCATACAGATGATTCAACTTCCCTTCATATGTCCCTATTTCTCAAAACACTGGTATTTAAAGTCACATTGTGTGATCTCTCCGAGGACTGTTGTGTGATGCTGCTATGATCCTAACCAGTAGAGGGCACAACAACATCATAGTGATTTGCAAAACTCATCCTTCTCATTCACTGCTCACAGGTTAACAGTTACATCCGTTATTTCTGTTATTAGGCACATCTTTAACTGTAATGCATCCACTTGACCATTAAATGTGACACAAATTTTTCAAAATTTTCCCGTAAACTGTCCAAAATTTGGCTGTATTATTTTTTTCTGCACTCAAACACAATTGATTGGATTTAGTTAAAGTAAAACCTTGTGGAAGTAAAAGCAAATCAGTCAATTACATGTAGCACACAGGTAAAATATGAGCCACAACTTTTGTAAGAAATTCTTATTGCTGTCAGGTGATGTGCAGTATTTAAAGGATCAATTTGCTCAACAGTGAAAATAAAGTGTAACATTTGGCAATTTGATATCAGAAACTGTCTTTCTTTCTTTTTTTCCCCCTTTTTTATTGTGGAAGGCAGCTTAGTTTTGGCACTTGAGTCTCCACAGAGTACTGTTTGAGGTATTGTGGGTAGAGGATCATGAGTCACTCTGTGGTGTATTTGTAAGCAGTGGCCTTTCAGTCGCACAGGTCCATTAGACGTTCATCCATGAATAAAATAGCTCTGAAAGTACTCTGCAAGTTACCTTTAGGCACAAGGACTCTTTCAATTATGTCATCCTATATGAAGTCTACGCAGCTGTCTTATATCAGTCATTATATCTATTGTGACATTCGTACATCTTGGAAGAAATTTGAATAACATGATGTTTAGATGAATTGCTTTGGTAAAACATGGGTCTTTTAGGGACATGACAGAGGCAGGAGTCATAACATCCCACAGTCTTAAGTGCACTGCCACATCTGCTGGAGTCCAGGTTTGTGAAACAGCAAGAAGTTTTGTTATCAAGCTGTGCATATTTTCCAAAGCTATGTTTGTTCAGATTATCTGATTGAGACACGATTTGTTTTTCAAGAGATAAACTGCACACCCGCAAATACAGACAGAAAGCCTGCCTTGGTTGTCCTTAGGGAGTTACTATTTGTGACCCAATGCACCCAATAGGGTCACTGAGGCCAGTGGGACATTTTGTTCACCATCCTTCATGTTGTTGCATAAATTATAATGTGTGTTCTGTTTCTTTAAGCCCTGTTATGTCCTCCTGGCATCAGTGGCCATGGATTAGTCATCATGAAGCAGCAGAGAAGCGTCCATGGTCTGAAGAGGACTCGTCACAAGACACTGAGTGGGTCTGTGGGGCGCAGTATATCATGCCAAGATGTTTAGAAATAGCCCCTTGGTCAGAAAATGAAATGTTGCTGCACTGCTACACAAATCTGTTGGAGCCAGTTTCATATTTGAAAAATGATCTCTGACAATATAAATTTTTGTCAAATGATGACTTTTCTCCAAGTGTCCTTGATTTTTTGTCTTGCACCAAAGGTTAAAACCTTAAAGCTGCATTTGATATAATTGTTGATAAATTTCTCATCGTTACCCTTGAAATGTGATTGGTTTAAGTCATACGAGACAAAACACTTTTTTGTTTTTTTTCATCAGCCTCTTGAACATATAGAGTTCCTCAAGGCCCCATTCTTGGGCTCTTCTTACATATTCATTCCCTCCAATCATATCCCCCTCAAAGAATAAGTAATCTAGCTTTGCAGATGACACCATGCTTTGTCTTCTGGACCATGCAGCTCTTTGTGCAGCTGTTTGACTGTTTTCATCGTGTTCAGATGGATAAAATTGATATTTTAAAGTTTTGGGGACGATGATGATCTCATACGTTAGATGATCTCATCAGCTAATTTGTCCAAAGATTTGCTAAAAGGCAATCTTTTTTTTCTTTTTTTTTGCATTTTGAAAACACATGAATTGTATTCATCATCTGTGTTCACTATTTTTGATTAGTTTTAAATTGTCCATTTGTTCATCTTCAATGTTGAATTGTTTCAGCATTGTTTCCTGAAATTATATCTCTAGTTTGTCTTAATTTGTTCAGCTCTTTGAGGTTCCCACTTTTTATTGCTTTGTTTGTCTAAATTTAAAATATCATTTTGTTATTTACCAGGTTTGTATTAAGGCTAGAAACAATGGCTGTTTTGCTGTTTTGTTAGTTCTATAAGAGAAAACTGACTCACGCCCATTAAGCCTAACAAGGCCCAATAGGTTTTCATTATGCATGACAAGGATAGATGCACATTAATTTTAAGAGCTAGCAGGAAGTCCCAGCTGTTTGTGTACTTTCTTTCACTGAACAGCTGCAGGGCTCTGAGCAGAACCAGCACCAGAATCAGAGTCAGAGTTGCTTTGAATCACTAAATATCTTCAGCGAAGAGAAAAGGAATTTGACTCTGGTTTTGACTTTGCTCTCTCTCTCCCTCTCTCTCTGTGCAGACATATAATAAAAATCACTAAAACTCACAACCAACTATAAGAAAAATGTGCAAATGAGGAAAATTGACCAACAGGCTGTCGTAATACATCAGAGTGATGGCCTATCAGGAGAAACTTTTCCTCTTTGTTGACATTTTAACGTACAGAGCTCTGCAATGCTGACCAGAGGAGAGGAGTCTCAACAGTGTGTTAGGGGTTTGAGGGGTCTGCTGAAATGTTACCGGCTGCTTCCCTGTCCTGACCAGTATAAGTCCTGGATGAAGGGCAGGCTGGCTCTGTTTTTTCTGATTTTTTCCCGCAGACCTGACTGTTGAAATCTCAGCTTGTCATGCTAGCAGCAGAGAAAAACTAAACAGATATGGAGTTGCACGGGATGAACTAGATGATGAAAGTGTAAAAGATGTTGAGCAGTTCTTGGGGCAGGCTGAACTTCCTGAGTTGTCTGAGGAAGTACATCCTCTCTTTTGCCCTTTTCCTGATTGAAGCAGCCATCAGCTGCACCACAGGGCAGAAGGAGAACCGGTGTTCACCAAAATCTGCATAAAAGACTTGAGCCCTCTGTAAGCCTTTGTTACGACTATGACCTTTACACTGTATGGAGAAAAAATCATAATTATTAAGTGGCTGGTGAAAGCATGGAAGACTCATTTCACAACCGAGCAGTTTTGTTGCCAGATAATCAAAAACCAGATTTGCTTCCACCTTTAATTCAGCAAAAGCATAACCATTAGACTAGGGGAATGATTGCTCAAAGGGCGCTGCAGCACTTATGCATTTGTGAGACAAAAGAGCAATTAGTGATGAGGTAATAACGCTGATGGAAGTCTATAACACCCTTGTCTCACTCAACCACACACACACACACACACAAAACAAAAAACAACAAAAAAAAAACATGCTGCATAAAACTAAGAGGCAAGGCACTATTTCTGGAGTTTTTAATTAGATATTTTCATGCGGTGTTGATGTTCTTTGAGAGCGAGCTGTCAAAAAGAAAAATAAATCAGCACCATAGAACTGCCAAACACTGGAGCAGCAACCACAGCATTTTGCTTCATCCTATAGAGATGATATGATAAGAGACTGGGGTTTTATATCATTTCAGTGAGGATGAAGTTTGTACCGATTTATGAAATGTGATTAATGAAAAACCAACTTCCTAAGGAAGATGAGTGACAGCTTTTGAATTAATTCTAGTTTTGCTTCAAGAGCACACAAATCAAGTGCCATTGCTTGTAGCTGAAATGTATCTGAAGAAGTGAACTAACTTTATCCATGGCAGGGTTTATTTGTACTTAACAGTTTTCACTAATGATGAGACCCAGAATTGTTCATTGTCTTGTAACAGATTTTCAAGAAAGGTGCACATAAGTGTATTCCCTAAGCAACACAAGTGTACTCTAAATAGATTCACCGTACATTAACCACATTAGATCTGTACAAGTGTAAACTCAATGTACTTGGGGGATCATGACAAGCACACAACAAAAACAAACAAAACACATAGAGAAGCAACACATACAGAAACTGTACTTACATCATCCCATACAACACAAATACCTCAGCCACTCCAACCAGAGCACTCACACTCTCAGGATCACACACACATTCACACTCACAGAAACACCAGCCACTGAAGGCTAAAGAAAGAGGTGTGTTATTAAACCACTCTGAGACCTTTTTCAGTTTCCATTCCACAGACCTAAGATCATTTGTCAGTTTGCACCACAAAAATGAAGCTTAAAGGTAGGGTCTGCAGGAGTTTTCTTTGTGATGGCCAGTCCTCCATCATCTATTCAGCTCTCTGGTGAGGTCAGCTTATTGATAAAGTGCCAGTGTAACAGTGAAGTGATATGTCCTTGCAGCCTGTTTGGCTGTTCAGCAGCAGACTGGAAAGTGAGGTGCGAGAACAGAATCAGTGTACGAGAGCATTATTCTTGCTGCACTGACCGCCAAGACCTGTATAAAACAACATCAACACTAAATTCTCATTGAACGAGTGTCTGTTGGCTCTAGCATTTCAAAGGAAGGTTTCTCCTTTTTACCCTGGACGCAGATTTTTTTCTGTGCACAGGCAGTGTGTGCCCTGCTGGGCAGTAGCAGGAAGTCTAAAAACAACCTGAGTTTATCTAATGCTTGAAATCTCAATTGAAGTTCCTACGGACAATACATTTTCAAGTGGATCTCTCAATGAAGATGAAACAGACTCTAATGCTCAAAAAAGAGTTCAAGAACGTTCAAGTCTTATGTTGCGTATGCTGCATCCCTGGCTCACTTTTGTTTTTGTTGTGCTGTCTCAAGGCTGGATCTTGGTTATTGATTTCACTGCTGCACATTCATCACAAGCATCAAAACCCTTGTTTGACCTGTCTGCAGACTTTTCTGTTTTTATTTCTTTATCAGGAGAAAAGAAGTGAAGCTGTACCTAGCTACCAGGGCCACATCACTTTAAGAGTAGGTAAGTAAGTAAGGTTGTTATTGCATCAGCAGCATCTACATAAAGAGGACAGGTCAGCTAGCATGGTAACAGCTGCCTTGCTGTTTTTTTCCCCTTTAAGTGCAAACGAGCAGCAGGTTCTCTAGGGGGGACTAGCTGAAGCATCCCTCCCTCTTTATTTGTCTGTCTCTTTCCTACGCCAGCAATTTCACACAGGGGAGCAGGCCGAGGTGTCAATATGTTGCCACAGTTTAGACTGCACCATCTTCAGCAGGAAAAGGGGGGATGATCAGGGGAAGTAAAAAGGTGAATGTTGATGAGGCTTAGCTGCAACAGCTACACCCCCAAGACAGAGATCAGATTAAACCCTCCGATGTTCGTCACCATGTTTAATTTGTGACCTGGCAACCTGTCTCTCCTGAGGGTGGGTATATAAAGGATAGTGCTTGAGTAATAGTGAATGGGATTTTCACAACATTTATTAAATATGCACAGAAGCATCAGCTCCATTCACAAATTGCTCTCATTTGTACAAATGTGGTGTGGAAAATAATCATTTCCACCTTTTTTTTAGTCAGATTAACATCTACATCCGGCACTCTCTTGGTTGGTTGCGTATGATTGCACTCAGTCTCTTCTCTATTAACTGGCTCCTGTACAGTCCGACTACCCTGGAATAAACCTTTTAATGTGATTTTAAAAGGCTCTGTAAATCACAGCTCAGTCTGATGGCTCATTAGTTTTCTGTTCAGAGCTCTACTTTAACAACAAGCAAGATATGAAGGCTAAATCCAAGGCCATCACTGCAGCCTCTCCGTCATTTTACCCACTGCTGAGTGAGAAGAATAGAAATAAACACAGCCAGCTCAAGGTCAAGATGTTTTGTGTCAGAGTTGTGTTGATGGAGGGCTATGTGGAGACCGTGGACCTGAGGCACCATTTGTCAAGTATGAAACATGGGATTTATTTGTTTCTACAGAGTCTGCCTCAATGATTCAAAACCACTCTTATGAGAAATATGACCCGTGGTTATCCAAGCAGCTTAAGGTGAGTAATACTGCAGCACAGGCACGCTGTGTCTCTTGTTGCATAATTTAAAGGTGTGATGAACTCCCCTTCTACACAACAGGAGCGAGAGCCACTAGCATGCAAACGGAGCATGTGTAAAGTTGTATTTTGCAGAGGAGAGGGAGGGCTGTTGTGCTAAACTTCAGTGGTTCATTCACAGCCACGCTGCAGAGAGCGCCTGTACGTGCTAGAGAGGAGAGGAAAAAATAGAAAGAGAAGAAAAATGCTCACAGGGTGAGCAACATCATATGATCGAATGGTTGCCATGGAAACTGATCCCAGCAGTCAGCCCTTGTAAAGTGAGTCACATGAGTGAATTGAAGGAGACAGGAAACATACTGTGCATACATGATGTCTACTGATGCAGAGCTACTGGTCTGAGTTGGGGGGTTTCTGTGGGCACCTCCTGTTGGCCCAGGGTTTGGCACATAGAGAGAGTATAAGTCTAATTTCTGACACATTCATGGTAGACAAACAAACAGAAAGAAAAAAAGAAACATCAAAAAAAGTCAGAAAGTTATTTATAGGAATTCTCTCCTGTAGCAGTGCGTCACTGTCTGTCACACTAGTGGCACATCCCTCCTCTAAATACCAGAACCCCTGCAACAGTATATGTCCCGTTTTGACACTTTTATTTCTACATCTTAGCTTTTTCTGATGAGAGGAAATAATGCTAAAGATCTACACTTGTTTTCAGGCTGCACCTGCCACATTTTGTCACAGATAATCTCCAAAACTCAACCATTCAAGATCAAACAGCTGTTCTCCTGAAGTTGCTGTCATGTGAATAGCCTTCATAATATCATTTTGAGTAAAAATAAAATTCCAAAACAATGTAAGCAGTAATAAAATGATCTATCATAATATTTATACTCTACTCTATTTTGGTAAAATAAAAGCATCCACTACACCAGGAATAAAAATACTAAGTGTGAAGCTGGAGCAGACAGAGCCAAGGACAAAATAAATTGCTTGTGTCAGGGAGAAAAACCATAGTACCCACAAATTATCCACATGAGAAACGTTTATTAAGAAGCACTTTCTTTTTAAAAGCTTGTTTTAGTGCATGCCAAAAAAGGCACAAAATAAAATCTGACATAACTATTGGCTGTTAATGCAAAACAAACCTTTGTAATAGTGGAAAACATTCAGGGCAGAGAACTCTCAGTCTGAAGCAAGGGTTGAGATTTCAACTCAATAATAATAATAATAATAATAATAATAATAATAATAATAATAATAATAACAACAACAACCTGATGCACCTCTGCCTTTGACACGCTCTCATTTGCATCCTGTTATCACTGCAGATGGCTTATTTCTTTTTCAGAGAGGGGGGGGGGGGTGACGTGCGCACGAGCGGGTGAGTCAAACCTGCGTCAGACTTCGTCGTGACTTGCCATAGTAAATTTTCACCCACAGTGGATCAATCTGTTTTATCCCACAGCAGCACAGCCAGACGCACGTGGAAACCAGAGGTGTGGGCAGTTTTCCTGGCAGAGCTGTCGAACAACTTCAGAGTGCTGACTGAGGGCAAAACAGTAGCACAAGTTAATGTGATTATAGTAGCCAAAGTTGTGGCAGGCGTCGAGCTCCTGCGTCAGACTTTACGCACCATGCGCCCTGTGTGACTGGAAGCTCTGCGATTTGGCATCTCTGTGCGCGCAGAGATGTTGCATCCGGAGACATTGCCTGAATGAAGATAACCCGTGTTTGCTGTGGATACATACTGTTAGGCTAAGTCGAACATCAGACCTTCTTCTGCGCACAACACCAGGTAAGAAATACAATTTTCTAATTGTTTGCCCGATGCCACCCTCGTGTTTCGTTCACACAGTTTAATAGCCTCATGTGACGTGAATTGTTCAAGGAACTAGCGATCTTCTGATCTCATACAAAAAGAAAATCAACTATCTCGATAGCTTAAAAAAAAGACGAGCTCCAGCTTCCACTCCATCACCTGACAGATGGAGATTTCTCTGCAGCGCTGACGGTGAGCGACGCTCGTTAATCCTCTGCGTTTGACGCCGTCGCGCCATGTGAGTCCACATTCGGCTCGATTATGACAAAATCTGCGGGGCTGCTGATCACCTGCTGACTTGTTTTTGTTTTGTCTGAATCTCCGCCTTTCTACACCACAGCTTAACTACAGGCTTCATTGACCTTGACGTGGCGTCAGAGGTTATTTGCAGGCAGAGCGTGAGCCTCACGCTCTGGTTTATGGGCCTGTGTGGATGTCTGAACGATCCTTGAACACAGCCGTGCAGGTGCTGTTGTGTACCTGTCACAACCGCTGACGCTCACGATCATTCCTCCTGGGAGTCAGAGGCATCTGCACAAACCCTGCACTTAAGAATATAATGTCCTATGTCCACACGTGGGCTACATCTGAAAGCATTAGATGGGAGTGATGATTCCCTGATTAAGTGTGATACATATCCCAGGACGTCATCGCCTCCATCCTTTGCCACCATCTTTCACCCTGTTCTCTGCTGCCACAGCAGCTCCATGTTATTTGTAGCTGATGCTCTGGGGATATCATGTCTGTCCGTTTGAGTTGCTGAAAGGAGAGATAGGCAACCACTGAAGCTGCAGGGATGGGGCTTCAGTTTTGCAGGAAGAGCCATTGCTTAGCAACCAGACAGAATAAAAGGAGAACCTGTGCTGTTACATCATCATCAGGACCCAACTGTCTCCTGAGAGTTAGAAATGTAGTTCAAAGAAGAAGCGACAGAAACACACATCCTAAGCACATATTGGCCACAGGAGTCTTTAGGAACTACTCAAGTTTCTTTGAAAGAAAAGACAGTTGATTTTTCCTTTACACTAGTTATCAGTTTATATACTCTGCTCTTTTTTTTTCATTTTTCACAGGAAAAAAAAGACTTCTTCTCACTCTTTCTATCACATGGAGATCGAATCTGGAGTCAGTCTGTGACAGTGTTTTTGCTGTACGTGAGGTCCTGCTGTCCCTGCAATGTGCCATCTGTGTCAGTACACTCTGTGAAACCCACAAAGTTTCTGCTGATATTTTGAATCCATGTGGAAACTTTCCACTGCACATTGATAGAAAAACAGAGAGAGAAGCCTGAATCAGTCGCTAATGTCTGACAGGCTACTATACCCTGACTTATAAGTAGAAACAAGGACAGTTTGTTCCAAACTAAACCTGAGTTTTACTTTTTTTAATATTTTCCCAAGAAATAGGGCAAAACACTGTGTGAACCATCTTCCACGCTCAACACCCACCCTTCTCAAAATCTCCCAAACTCTACCACTCAACCAAAAACAGCATCATTTCTGTCTGAAAACATGATCTTTGTGGCTTGACACGATGCTGTTCAATGATGACTCAGTACTGTGCGGTTGTAGACTGCCGTGGAAAAGGTCACTGGTGCTCTCAGATCTATGTGAAGCTCTCCTATGTGCGGCTGCGTGTCGTGACTGCAGGGGCTTATTGCCACCATTGAGGAATGTGATGTGCGTGTTACTGGTGCGGCCTCTGGGTGGGCTTAGAGTCCAATCAGCTGGCAACCGTTTTGGAGAAGTCTCTATGAATAAAACCCCTGCTCTGGTTTCAGTCAGCTGCATCTGTTTTCAGATTAGAGATCAAACACCTCTGACTTTGACTCTCTCTTGCTGAGCTGCAATAATGAGGCTTTCTTTATCATCCAACCTAGTTATCAACTCTTAAATCTGTCTTCAAAGTCTGATTTTTGTAGTCCCCCCCCCCCCCCCCCCCCCCCCCCCCCCCCCCGGTAACCGTTTCTGTGGCAGTTCAAGGTTGTCTTCATCGTTTATTGTTGTTTTGACCTTCAGTTAATTAGTTTCAGTAGCCTACAGTCAAATGCTAACACTCCCAAAGGGTTTTCTCATGATTTTCAAACACAGCCCTTTGAGGGTCAAGTGCCCTCTCAATTTGAGTACTTCATATTGGCAACTGTGATTTAAAGGTCTGCATAATCTTTTCTGCATTTTACAACCGAGAAGCTGAGATACATCATCTAAAAGACAGAACATTAGTAAACAAATTAACATCAAGAGCAAGTGGTTCTTTTTGCCTCGGTCAATGTATCAAAGGAGAAACTTCACCTTTTTTTTCCCCAAAGCTTGTTTATCAGTCTTTGAGTGTCTTTGTCAAACACATGGAGTCAAGTGATCATTAAGTCAGCATGACTTGGGGCTAAAGAGTAAGTTTACAAAGTCAACAATCTTAGAAATCAAGTCCTACAAGATTAAGATCTGCTCAAAATTTTGTAGTGGTGCAGAAAGTACAGTATCTTAAACCTGAGTAGCACTGGTTGAGTTGAGTGTTAAGTAGAGGTCTTGTTTCAGAAAAGAAGGATGTGTCAGAATGTGTGTGGTTTACCTCTCAGCAAAGCAATACATTTTGAATCCTCAGAGACTGACCTTGTATCATTTTCTTCGACAAATCTCTTTTGCGGTTTTCTAATCCGCACCAGCTTCTCCCAGGAGATGAGCTTTGACAGGGTTGAAGGATTATGAGCAGAGTTTTGCAGAAGTTGTAACACTTGCCGCAGAATAAACAGTTCATCAACAGTAATGAGTAGATTCAAGAGTAGTGGAGCCATTTATTGTGTGCTCTTCAATCTTGAAGTAAATCTTTAGATGAGATGTTGAAGCTGCAGGATGGAAGAAAAACATCCAGACAGTGGTATGTGGTGGGGCTTTGCTTTGACTGTGTTTTCCTCTGACCAGAAGTTACACTGACAGGCTGCATGCTGCTGTTCATGCTACTCACATGACTCAATGGTAGTATAATGGGCTCTGCTGTGAAATGGATTGTAATTCAGTCAGTGGGTCTTATTATCCATAATGAAGTGGATTACTGAAATACCTCACTTAAGACTCTAAAGTACAGCAGTTTTACTACCATTTTAAAATACTTGATGTCTGAGGCAAAACAGCAAGCAGAGTGCATGACTCTAACCAAAACTGGCGCAAGAATCAAGTCAGCCCAGCTGCTGTTTTCACATCATCCATAAATCATCCGAAAACAAGGAGGAAAAAGCACCCCTTGTACCCTCCTAAAACTTTAAAATGCTGAAAGTAAACTATTAGGAGGGTGACCATATTCTAAAAACCCAATGTGAGAGGAGCCCCTTTTACCAACAAAATACCCAAAGATACTCAAAGACAACAAAGAAGCTTCATGACCCTTACATTTAGTTAAAACACTTCTTTTAGATTCAAAGTAAAAAAAAAATTCTATGATGTAAACAAATAATGTATAAAGCTGATTTCGGTAAAAAAGTTGAAAATTGCAAAACTTTCTTCTTTTTTATCTAGACTTTTGACTTTTTTCTCATGATTTTTACTTATAGTCACAAGATATTGACATTTTTTCCCAGAATTTGAACTTCACAAAATTGGACTTTTATCTCGTAATTTTGACTTTGACATTGGGGTATCGGGATAATGCCTGTAGCCCAGTGTAGCAACTTACTATACTACTACTAACTGTTTAACTTACTAAATTATCTGAAGGACAAGCTAAGAAAAACCTGGACATTTTGGGAGTTTTATAAAATCCCCATGGACATAGTTTTACGACCAAAAAGGTGGACATATCCAAACAAAAGCGGGCTCTTGGTCACCCTAACTATTTGTCCTCTCTGGAAGCCTTGGTGAATGTTGTACAGACTTTGTCATCAATCAATGAAGCAACATAGTTTATGACTCATGTCTTTACTTGTTTATAATTTCATGTATGTGTTGGTCGTGTAGATACAAATAGACCTGCTTGCATCACAGAAATGGTTATAAAACTAAGACGTCACTCTTTATTGTATCTGGAAACATTTTTGAGGAGACCACTGATCTTTTATTACCTCTGCAGTTTGCTTGCAGTGGCTGAAAGTTGTCAATGCTTTATTCCTGTAGGTGTTCTGTGCACCAGACTCTGATTGTCATATAAGGTTTTTATATTTAGGTGGTCTTATACCCTTTGTTTTTGTCCCCCACCCAGATTTAAGAAAAAAGCACATCTTTCCCCGCCTGGTACTTTCATTGCTTCCGGTCAGTCAGCTCAGACTTTCCTGCGCTCACCTGGAAGGAGCTCCTGAATTGCAGCCATGCCAAAGAACACAAAGGTAACCCAGCGGGAGCACAGCAATGAGGCGGTCACAGAGTCGGTGGCTGACCTGTTGTCCCTGGAGCACCCTATGGACTATAAGAGCAGTCAGATCAGCATGGGTCTAAGTCCTGGCTCCACAGCACCAGGAAAGGCCCTGCTGCCCTCTCCTGACCCAGACGCTGAGGACGGCAGACCAGCCTGGAACAACAAGTTGGAGTACATCCTGGCCCAAGTGGGCTTCTCTGTGGGCCTGGGTAACGTGTGGAGATTTCCCTATCTGTGCCAGAAGAACGGTGGAGGTGGGTGGATGCATTTCTAATTCTTTTATTGATGCCTTTTTAAAGCTCACCAGCTGCATGTATCAGAAAAAGATGAAAGTTTTGTGTTGAAAACATAGTAACACTTTCTGTGTTTGGAAGTTGGTTTTGCCATTTTGCCTTTTATTTGTTGATATGAGTTGCCGTAGGATGCTGAGTAATTGTTGTCAAGAAATGTTGAGCTGAGTCAGAATGTGAATTTCTTTTTCTTGTTTCAGTAAATTGCTCATTGAAATCAGCCTCCTTAAAGTGGAGCTACCTTAATAGCATGTCACCATTAAGCTTTTTAGATCCTGTTGATATTGTCCTTTTAATCCCTGTGTGAAAGTATTTGATTTTGCATTTTCTTACCTAGAATCTTGTTTCTATTCTGAGCTTGCAACTACTTGATGAGGCATGGCTGGCTCGAGAAAGTTCACTAGACTCTGTGACTGGCAGGGAATTCAATGCAATACTACTCTTTTGCATGAAACCTAACATTTACACCACAGGACAGAAAGAAATTGCAACTGTAACCACACACTGCTATGTGTTTTCTTTACGCCTTTAAATGGACTCTTTGCAGCATTTCACCAGAGAAGAAACCAGTGGGGTGACAATGTCATACCCCTTCAATTTGAATAGCCAACAACTGCAACAACTCAGCATGAAACTCAATTCACCCATCAACCAGTTAACCATCTGCTAATTTAGTCAACTGGAGGCAAATAGAAAGCTAAGAAAACTAAATACAGTCAGTCATAAATACCTCTCAATTTTTCAGAGAAAAGTAATGGGGGGGTGGGGGAATCAAAGCCAGTTTTTCATCTTTATATTTCTAACTGGCAGGAATGGGCTTCTATACATTGTTTATGTTTACATTAAATGTCACTTGAAGCAGAAAAGAGTGTTTCAAGTAAATGTATGGGATATGAAGCTACTTTGTTGTCTTAATTTTTGAGGGGGCCCCCCTTTTGGGTTTTTTCAACATGGTCACCCCTCGTTTACTTGAAAACTGTTTACTATTTTAAGAGTTAGCTAGCAGCTGCACTTAGCTTGACTGGACTGAATGGAACAAGTGCTGAAATAGCTGCTGGTCTAGAAAAATCCTGACATTTTAAGGCTTTATTTGTACAGATTAAAGACTTCAACTATAATCTGTTGGTTGTTGGGCTGTAGTGGAGTTAGTCGATGGACTTAATGTATTAGCCAGCCTGCACAAGATGCTTTTTTCCCAATCTTACCAGAGCAGACCTAGGTTTGGTAAACTGCTGCTTATGATAGCTACATATCTTCTGTTCAGACGTAGAGGAATTTTTTTTTGCTTCATAGAGTGATTCAATATTATGTTTTGATAATTCTTTTGTAGAGCTATGGGGCTTATATGTTGTAATTTTACTTAAAGTTGTCTTGTAACGTATAGTGGTGCTAAGAACCTGGCATTTTTGTTTTATATGCAGGGAATTATCTTCATTATGTACTTACATACATTGAAAAACCTCAAAAACAATCTTTTTTATTATAGTTGACTCGTATGTTTGGAGTTCAGTGTGCAGTACCAAACACATCATAGACTCTGCGCCAGCTTTCTCACCATTGTCATCTCCAAGTCCTGCTCTCTTCATTTGTTGTTGGAGCTGCAGCCTCTTACTTTGACAAATTGCATCCTGTCATCCAATTAGCAAACTAATGGCATAAGTCAGAGGGGCAGTCATTTCAATGTTTCTCCGACTTGTGAACCTGTGCTGTCAGCAGATAGGAGAGGAGATAATTTCTTCCCTGCAAAGCGAAGGAACACTGCGTTGTCTCAATGATATGAGCTGTAATCTGTTTTTGGTTGGCTTGCAGGATTCTCAGCTTTTATCTCCGTGGTATTATAATTCACTGGTATTGTGAAGAGATTAGAGGGTGGTACTGGCTAAGATGGAGGTAGAGGAAGAAGAGCGAATGCTGATTTTCCTTAGCTTTCAGACATTTTCAGCTTCACCTTGTGTGGGAGGTGTGTGTACAGAGGGTATTTGAGATGCATGATATAACAAAGCATTATCAAATCTTTGTAATCAGAGTGTGTGCTGTTTGTGTGTGTCGTGTGGTGTATATCCCCAGCTGAATTTAGAATCAGAGGGTGGTGTTGCATTGTCTTGTCTGGGCTTGTTGGAGGGACAAGGACTGAGTGTTCATGATTCATGTCAATCGTCATTTTCCATCTCCTGTCCGCTGAAACTGTGAGCAGCAAACATTCTGCTGTGTTTGTATGCACCAGTTTGTGGTGCAGAGATCTCTTTACGTAAGAAAAACAACACAAATGAATCCATTCATTATTTAAAAAAGCAATTAAACTGTGTTTTCTGAATGAAGTTTTCATTTAAGTAAGATTTAGACTACAGTTATTAACTCACTTATCATTGAATTTATCTAGTGTAATGTAACTTATGTTTAATAAGGGAGTGAAGTGCCCTCCCTCCTGAGGAATTATAAATTATTCAACAAATTACCACAGAGTAGTGATTATAGTTTTATCACTGCACTGTACGAAGTGGTTTTAGAGCTTATTCACAAACATGGTTAAATAAGTCTCATAACTGCATCTTTCCCACAATCAATAAAACTCTGTTCATGTTCTCCAAAAAGTGATTGCACACCTCTTTCAAATTTTGAGCCAAGTCTCAGGATGCTACTTTGTGTCTAACATGTGTCTGGTTCTGCCAAAGGTTTAAAAGAGGAAACTTGTCCTTTGGGCTGTTGTTTCATAAATGCAGCTAATTGCTCAGAGTGGATTAATGTTTTTTCTCTGCATCAGTCTGAGTCAGTCAAACATCAGTATCAGCTGATATAGGGGTTGTTGGTAGACAGTAGCTATTAGGCAAATAGTGTCATGTATCCATGTTAGTTGTTAATACATTTTTATCACATCTTCTCTGAATCTTAATCACATTAATTTGGTTTTGGCAAGCTGATTCAGATGATATTTTTTTTAATTTTATCATTTGGTAGAAGAAGTCGCCTAAGGGAGGAAGGGATTTGCTTTTGTTTTTGTCAAATTTAAAAGGAAAGGTTAACATTGTAAAAAGATTATTTGATATCTGAGATAACTTGGCAAAATGCAGTTTGTAAGACAGGGATATTTTAAGAAGAGAGACTAGTACCACTTTAAAAACATTTAATCTTGGTGAAACTGACAAAAAAAACCCAGAGAGCTACAAAAAGTAATGCGAAATAAATGTTATTCAAACCTGGTCTTAATCAAATTTTTATCTCAAACATCAATAAAGATTATTGCTATTATTACTACAGCCATCTGTACTTCTACACTCTACTGTACTCTCACTCAAAGAAGCCTATAAGCTCAGCTCAGTAAAGACATATGCGCTTGACAGACTTACTAATCAACTGAGAACCTTCACTTCACTATCACTAATTAATGCTTTCTGCACCAGTATTGCCAAATTAGAAAAGAAAGATAATAAGCCTTCAACAGCACATTTTGTTTTCCTCTGTTCGCTGTCTGCTGCTCGGAATAGACATCAAAGATCAGTGGAAAGAGTTACTCCTGACACTCTGATAGCTCTGCTGTGTTACATGATCCTGTGTGCTTTCTTTGTTTTGTTTCTTTTTTGTCTGCTGTTGGCTTTAATAGCCTCTCATGATGTGATCCCTGTTTTGATCCTGTCAAATGTCAGAGTCGTTTGTTTCAACTCCAGCTCTTCGCCAGGCTTCTCATGGGGCCCCTTTATTTCTTCACATACGTGTTGTTTGCAAAATATAATGGTCATATCACAGGATGGTGAATGGATGTTTACAATAAAGAGGAAGGAATGAAATAACGTGAGGACGAGAGTAAAAGTGGAAAGTTCAATTAAAACACAGGACAGGGGAAATGGACACTAAATATAAAAGCTAAAGGAAACAAGTTTCTCCTTAAACTGTTTTACAGAAGTGTACACATTGATTTATAGCAGAGCATAGAAACATCCAAATCCCAGAAGCAGTTGTACTGTCTTTATTTACACCGCCTTCCTCTGTTCATCCAGGTGCTTACTTGGTGCCCTATTCCATCCTCCTGCTCCTTATTGGTATCCCCTTGTTCTTCCTGGAGCTGGCAGTTGGTCAGAGGATCAGGCGCGGCAGCATCGGGGTGTGGAACTATGTCTACCCACAGCTAGGGGGCATCGGGGTCTCCAGTCTGATGGTAAGTGCCAATGATATACACTCATTGATAAATCTGGTTAAGGTCACAGTGGCACTTAAATGGCCACCAAAATGGAAATCTACATGAAAATAACACCATCAGAAAATGATCACTAGAAAATCACCTGAAAATGTGTTTTCATCTACCGATTCTACCTCATGGATGGTTTTAAGTCAAAATACTCAAGAGACTCAACTTATGGGCTATGAAGGCGGTTCATTTTTTGTAGACATGAACTTATGTCTATGAATCAGAGTTGTTGCCACTTAAGTACTCTTTCACAAAGTAGCTGCTGATGACAGAGAAGGTCATCAATGTAATTTCTCAATTTCTTTGAGATAAAATTATTTATGATGCTGACCAGTGGTCCCTCGAAGGCATAAATCTTGAATGTTACAGATACGAGATGCTAAACAGCCTCATGGTATACAGAGATTTAAATTTTACCTGTTCACCATAGAACTAGATTTAAAACAAAGAATTTACCACTGTAGGTAAACACTGATAAAATTCAGTTTTGTTCAAGAAGGCATCTAAGGACAGACCAAACCATAACCTCGATTTCTGTTGTTGTGAAATTTATTGGCCACTGTATCTGATCTGACTTGGGAAAGAAAGCTTTAAGATTATTTTTTCCAAATTTGTGAAATAATCTGCAGACTAATCTAAAACTTGAAAACTCTGTTACTCAGATCTGTACATGCCTTTACAGGCAACGACTGACCCTGCTACTAGCATTTCATCTCCTGTTAATGCTGGAAAACCTCCTGACATGTTCCACTCAGTCATTAATAATTTAAAACAATTACAGATACATATAAATATGCACCAACCAGATAGGTATATTGTCTGCTCACATTTATTCGTTTTTATTTAACTTTGCGTCTCCCTCAATTGTTAAAATCTCAGGATCCTCAAACTCATGTATCCCATTGTGATTTTGTCAGCATGAACTTGTTGATATGCCTGAGCTGGAAATGTTTGTTACATAAACAATAAGATTTCAGTGGCTGCTTGACTCTCTCTGCCATGTCATTTTACTTCCTCCTCATGTTTAACAACTAGCGGCATGCAAAGACCAGCGCTTATCAGTGTCATAATCTGTCCCCATCAGCCGCAGGAGCAGTGACCCATCATGTCCCCATCCCATCAGCCCAAAAACAGTCAGTAAACGGTAGATCTGCAGAGCCTCTGACCCCCGGCGTCAGTCTTTCTGATAGTGATTTCATCAATCTCGCTTTAAAGAGGGGAGGGAGACCTGGCAAGGGGCAGTGAGGCATGTGGCAGCCTGGATGTTGCATAGAGAGATTCAGCAGCTATAAATACCGCCTCATAGAGGACCCAGCCTCTGCTGCTGAGAGCAAACAGCTCAATAATTCATACACACACACTGACTTAAGCTGTGTGCTCAGCACTAGTGCCCTCACTGAAGAGGAGGTGTTCGCCTGAACAAACTGCGTGTGTTTGTGTGTAGAGGTGAAGGTTGTTGCTAGTGGTGATGAGTTCTGCTGTTTTCTCCCATTTTCTCTGAGGTTTGTGGTTTCGTGGGCCTCTACTACAATGTGATTATTGGCTGGAGCATCTTCTATTTCTTCCAGTCTTTCCAGTTTCCACTGCCTTGGGCTGAGTGCCCCATCACTGTAAATGGGACCCAAGCCAGTAAGTGCAGCGCACTCCATTTTGCACAATACACCTGAATTATATAAAATTATATAAAAGAGTCACGGTGAAGGACAAGTGCTCACAGAGTGGAGGAAAAATAAATACTGCAGAGCCTTGCAAGACCAGTCCACATTCAGCAAAATATCTCAGCAGACACACACACACAGGCCTAGAGCTCTGGAGGGTGTTGTTTAAATCTGCAGAACATGTCTTTCCCAGGATGCACTTTATCAAACAGAGCAGCCCTGCTGGCGAGGCCTGTCAGATATTATGACCCCAACAATGTCAGAACCCCCAATGGCTATCAGCTGGCAGCCTGTGGTGGAGCTACATGCAGGTTTTTGCAGAATAATGGGCAGCAGTTTTCATTAATGCTCAGGCCCATACCATTGATTCTGTTCATGATTATGACTGTAGCCCGGGGAAACCATGGGACGTGTAGTGTGACTCTTCCTCATGAAGATTTTTGACTTGTAGAATTAGGGGGCAATGTTTGGCAAGAGTGGCTCCAACTTCGTCTTGCATGCACAAAGAACAGGCTCAGGTGCTGCAGTGGCTGCCAATGGTTTTACACTCATTATACTACAGTTTTAGTAATGTGCCAAAAAGTACAAGGTATGTAAAAGAGATGATTGTAACGCAAACAAACTGTCTTAAAATTTGCTTTTGAGATAAAAGAAGGAAATGCACAACATAATGAAAGACTTACAGAAAACTGGCAGGGCATCTCTAAACTTTGGAATAAGATTAAAAGCTATGTATGCCAGACTTTTTTGTTTCATGACAATGAGATTAGATAGTTTGAACCCTTTTGAAATACAAGGGCCAGGGCTTGATTCACAAAAGGGTTGCGTAGCTGTTGTGCCTGCAGAAATTGTGCAAATGAGCTTAAAAGACACAAAGATTTCACAAAGGGTTAAATGCACCACTGCACGTACAGACTAGATGTTGTTTTCTATCTCAACAAGCTGCTCTTTGCTAGCTGGCTTGAGGAAATACAGTGGATATGCTCAGCAAAGTTAATGTCACATTATGTCATAAATGACCCCAGAATAGACAGGAAAAAATGTCTCCTCTCCATTTCACTTATTGCCTATATGTGGAAAGAAAAATGCTCCATAAGAAGAACACTGCACAGGACAGCTCTGCAAAGCAAAGACTGTAACAGCTGCAATACATTCTCAGTAAAGCCCCCACCCCCATTCCCTTCAAATATAAGAGCTTGAAATTGCATTTATTCAGAAATTTCAAGACCTGTGAAATTTTGAATTTCTGTAAAAACTTCCAACCCTGGCTGATTAATTTGCTTTAAGGCAAATAATGTGGTTGAATGTTCTGTACATTTTTTCTTTGACTAACTTATTGTATAATTCTTCTTTATACATTTTATTGTAATGTTTGCTATCTACGATTCCTTGTTTGCTGCTGTAATTCTGTAAACTTCTTTGTTTTGGGACAAATTAACTTATCTTATCCTTTCTTTTCTCTTCTTAACTTATTTTAAAATTCTGCCATGTACATTTTGCCGTTAAAGCTTTTAGTCATGTTTTTTAAAATGGTTTTCTTGGGTTTAATTCTCCCACCATGGTTTCGTAGAATCACAGACTTTTCAAGAAGTTTTCTCTGAAAGTTGCAGCTGATCTGGCATTTGTTCTGGTTGATGTGGATGTCACTGTCAGAGCTGTCAGTGTTTTTCATCCTCCTCTCTTGTTTCTGTTGTAGTCGTGGTGCCAGAGTGTGAGAAGAGCTCAGCCACCACTTACTTCTGGTACCGCCAGACTCTCAACATCACCAGCTCCATCGACGACACAGGCGGCCTCAACTGGAAGATGACCCTGTCCCTGCTGGTGGCCTGGATCCTGGTCTGCCTGGCTGTCATCAAAGGCATCCAGTCCTCCGGGAAGGTAACAGCGTTTACATGGCTCCACAGCATGGACAAAGCATGTGAACTATAGATCTCACACCATTTCTGTAGAAAGATGTGCACATTACATTGTTTTTGCCAGCGCTGTATTAATCAGTGATTCATCCATTTCAGAGAGTGTCTCCCTAATGCCAAGCTAAGATGCTAAAGCCTGTCATCAGCTTGCTCTATTTTTGGATTTCATTTATGTTATGGAGGAGACACATGCAACATTAATAAGCTTAAACTGAAGCAAGCAAAGAACTGCTCAGGATACAGATGGATATTGCTTTGTTTGGCAGCAACTGCAACAACATCCTATTATCTCCATCCAGGGAGTGAGTCATATAGCACAGCGTAACATCCAGCCCACATTCTCAACAGCAAAACACACTGAACGCCAAGGTCTGACACGGCTTTTTAACAAGAAACTCAGTAATCCAGTTATCATTCTCTGTCTTGAAATAAAACCTGACAAAAATTCTCTGAAGGGTTTCTTTCTTCATCGCATCAAGTATGAAGGAGTTCTCTCCACATTTGGTCAGACTTCCCCGAGTCAGAGCCAATAAACACAAAGCAGTTTTGGGATTTATTCATTATCAATGTGCGTGTGTGAGTTCCACGTGACACCTCAAAAAAGCATCTCCATGGCAACAAGTACTTGACTTCATCTCCCTCTCTCTGTCCTAGGTGATGTACTTCAGCTCTCTTTTCCCGTACGTGGTGCTTTTCTGCTTCCTGGTGCGAGGTCTGCTGCTGAAGGGAGCTGTGGACGGCATCGCTCACATGTTCACCCCTAAGGTGAGAGAGAAAGGGGGTTTCTGACCAAACATGATGCAGCTCTTGCATAGTTGCTTCAGCTGGTTTGGGAAGTGTTAATAATGGAAATCATAAATAATGTAGTCAGTTTCTTCTGTTATCCATGACGCAGCATCACCATATTCTCCCCTTGTCAGTCCTGATCTGTGGCATATAAGTGACATTTCTACGACGAGTGCCTTGCTGCTAATGGCTGATGGCTTCAGATGCTTTGCCATCAAGGCCATTCAGATCTGCTCAGACTGAAGCGTTATAAATATAAACCTTGTCATGTGTTGGGTTGATGTTTCCCTCTAGTGGTAAAACTTCATCATTGCATTGAAAGAATGCAGCATGAAATTGCAGTATTTTATTGAGGACAGGATGTTCATATGAATCAGAGAATTTCTGAACATGACAGTGCTATTCATGATTAAACTTCGATGTCCCGTAACTCCATAAAATGTTCAGGAGATGGTTTGGAATAAAGATGGATCCCTGAAATTTCACCTGCTGCCCATTCAAATCTCTGATTTAGGGGCAGTGTGTAGCTTTCAGTGTGCACACACACCACATGTGACAGGTACAGTTTAAAATCTTTATCATATGAGGACACTACAGTGCATAGTGGATGATAATATGGTACAGGTAATGTATGTGTTGTAGTATGAAAGTAGTTGTAATGTTGTAATGGCTTTATTATTTATACTTGGTGCTTATCCCGTGTGTGTACTGATGGTTTTAACAAAAGACAAAGCAAACGACATCACAGGACAGCTCCATGAGTTTTTCTCTCTTTATGTTGCAGAGGATTTTGTGACAGCGCTCAGGACATGAAGCTTTCTGTTAGAAATGAATTTTTGATCATCAGGGCTCATTAATGGCTTGAATTCGAAATTGAATCAAGCCAAGTCAGACACAATGTCTGAAGAGCCACTATAGGGATTTTTTTTTTCGTACCTCAGTTCAGACTTAGATCAGACTCTAATGTGGTAATATAATGGCTCTAATACATGCAAATAAATGAATTTCACATCTGGTCCCAAAGTGTACAGAAGATCTTTCATGCTTAACACTGAAAAGGGTGACAATATAAAGAAGCCTCTCAGGGTGGGAGCATCAGGGGGTCAGGGCTCTTTAAGAGGATGCAGTATATTTAATCTGAATTAATCTGACACTAATCTTTGAACGCTACCCTCTCCTCTCCTCAGCTTGAAAAGATGCTGGAGCCACAGGTTTGGAGAGAAGCAGCCACACAGGTCTTCTTCGCACTCGGTCTGGGCTTTGGAGGAGTCATCGCCTTCTCCAGCTACAACAAGCGAGACAACAACTGCCACTTCGATGCTGCGCTCGTCTCAATCATCAACTTTGTTACCTCCATCTTGGCCACTTTAGTCGTGTTTGCTGTCCTGGGGTTCAAAGCCAATGTCATGAATGAGAAGTGTGTTGTTGAGTAAGTACGTTTAAAACCAAAACAACCTGACGCCTCTTTTTAGCATCAGTTTTATTCAACCTGCCAATAAATCCCTTTTTCATTCCTCACGTAGCAATGCAGAGAGGATCTTGGGCTATCTGAGCACAGGTGTGTTGAGCAGGGAACTCATCCCTCCTCACATCAATTTCTCCCACCTGTCAGCTCAGGACTACGCAGAGATGTACGGTGTCATTAAAACAGTGAAAGAGGACAACTTTGGGCAGCTGGGCCTGGACGCCTGTCAGCTGGAGGACGAGCTCAACAAGGTCAGAAGCTGAAAAAGCTTGTTTACTGAGTATGTATGAAAAATAACCAAAGATCAAGATGTATTTTATGTTGAAGGGAAGGAGATAAGAAGATGTCCCAGAACTTGAAGGCTTTTTTTTTCCTGGAGAGTGGGATTTTGATTTGTACGTGTTTATCCCAACCTTAAACATCTCTGGATGTTCAATTGTTGAGAAGAGTTATTAAAAAATATTGAACTTCAAGCAGTCTAAGTTCAATAGATAACTTGTAATGGTAAAAATGAATGTGGTGAACTGCCAGAAGCCAAGAAACAAGGGAAGGTCACCCAATACTGAAAAATTATGTACATTTCATAATGATGCAAAAAGGCCTAATAACTTAAAGCTGTTCTGCATCAGTGGAGATTGGTCAAGCATTGAAAGTTGGTTCTACTATTTCCAACAAATGTCCCAAGTTTTATTAATAATTTTCAACCATCTCTGTCTGTATGAGAGCAGTGTACACACACCATGGTACCATATCCTCATGAGCATTATCGAACAGTACTGTACCACACTGTTTTATTGCACATTATGTGGGTTTTTGCACTATATGCATAAATTAAAACACCAGTCTATTCCCCTTAAATACCTTGAATGATTAATCAATCTTGAAATTGAGGATAAGTCTGGGATTTCATTTTTGAATAGGATTATTTGTTTGTAAACATTACGTGTGTTTTTGTTGTGTCCATAAACTTTGTCCCTCCACTCTTTCTTCTGCATCTTTCAGGCTGTTCAGGGCACCGGCCTGGCCTTCATTGCCTTCACAGAGGCCATGACACACTTCCCTGCCAGCCCTTTCTGGTCAGTCATGTTCTTCTTCATGCTCATCAACTTGGGTCTGGGGAGTATGATTGGAACAATGACCGGCATCACCACACCCATACTGGACGCTTTCAAAATCCGCAAAGAGATCCTGTGTGGTGAGCTGAAGTGTTTTAGGTCTTGTCATTAAACCCAGTTTCTTTTTCTGCATTTAATTGAAAAATCCCAGATTCTCACAAGATGACGACTCCTTTTCATCTCTTTCTTAGTTGTCTGCTGTATCATCGCCTTCCTGTTAGGCCTGCTGTTTGTGCAGCGATCAGGAAACTACTTTGTCACCATGTTTGACGACTACTCTGCTGGTTTGCCTCTCACTGTGGTGGTGATCCTTGAAAACATCTCTGTGGCCTGGATCTATGGCACCAAGAGGTGAGAGTCTGAGTTTAACAAGAGCTAGTAAATTACAAGCGAGCTTCACTCTGGCTTACTTTAGAGGTATGACAGCTGGAACTGTCGTGATTTACCCATTTTCAGAAAGCAGAATTAACATTGTTGCAAGACCATTAAAAGTAAAATGCTGACTGTCTGATTTGTTCTCTGGAAAGTAAAAAAAGTTATTAAAGCAATAGTTTGAGGAGCTGAGGTCAGATGGATCATTTCAGATTCATCCCAAGACATCAGGAAATCATAACACTGAGGCTGGAAATGCATGCGGGAACACCTCAAGGATGAGCAATAGAAACAGAATGTAACTGAGTTCAATTTGGAGCTTTGTGGCTAAGGCTGTGAAAACTTATGTGATGTCTTAGTATTTTAGTTTTAATGAATAATCAAAAATTCTCCCAAAAAATTCATTTTGTCATTATGGGGTGTTGTGTGAAGAACTACTCTTTTTTTAAATGTTGCACTTCTCCTTAAAAACAGGGTGTTCATAGAATTTTATTACTTGGTGATCGACAAACTATTTACAAGAGAGGTGAAATTTTATTTTTGTTAGGTATTGTACTGCATAAAAACAGCAAAACTTCCATATTGGGAGACACCAAGCAAATGATTGCATTGTCTTGTAATGAAAATAGTGAAATAAGTAAATAAGCAAATAGTTTAGAAAAAACACACTTGGCCTAAAAAAAGATTCAAGATGTAGCAATCATATCTGTGGGGGGAAGGTCTGTCTGATTTCACTTCCTGTTTACAACAAAACACACAATACTGAACATATGCAGGTGATTATAAGGTGAAGACTTTGATTTATGTTTTCTCGTAACTCAGTGCACTTAAAAGTCCCCTGTGGCTGACGGCCTGTGCTACACTCTGCTTGAAATCCCACAATGCATTAGTTCATTTTGGATTTAATATGGAAATTAAAAGGTCTATCTGATGATGGTTGCAGCATTATACTCTGCAAAGACTTTGAGAAGGTTTAGGGCTCATTTCCATAT
The DNA here is from genome assembly GCA_008086565.1 of Thalassoma bifasciatum. Taxonomy (NCBI): domain Eukaryota; kingdom Metazoa; phylum Chordata; class Actinopteri; order Labriformes; family Labridae; genus Thalassoma; species Thalassoma bifasciatum. Next base: position 1,290,341 of record RPOG01000032.1, on the reverse strand, counting down.
TCTACAGCAACACCTACTGTTTCTGTATCTCAGGTTTATGCAGGACCTTGAGGACATGCTTGGTTTCAGACCATACAACTTCTATTACTACATGTGGCGGTATGTATCACCCGCTGTCCTGGTGGTGCTCATTGTTGCCACTGTCATTGAGATGGCCGTCAGTCCTGCAGGATACAACGCCTGGGTGGAGTCTGAGGTCAGTCATTTATATTTCTCATTTTCCTTCTAAGAAGAGAAATGGCTGAACAGAAAGCTGATTCCACAAATGCGTTCCTCATTTTTTATGCCTCTCTGTGTTTCACCTAGGGTGCAGAGAAATTCCACAGCTATCCTCCCTGGGCATTGGGCATGGCCTACGCCCTCATCGTGACAGCCATGCTGCCTTTACCCCTCGTATTCATCGCCCGCCACTTCAACCTGATCTCAGACGGCTCAAACAAGCTCTCCGTCTCCTACCGTAAAGGCATGATGAAGGACATGTCCAACCTGGAGGAGCAGGATGAGCAGCGCTTTATCCTCAGTAAGAACCCCAGCGAGGCCCCTTCTCCCATGCCCCCTCATCGCACCCTGCTTGGCCCTGGTGGCGCCCACGAGATGACCAACACCAACTACGGCACCAGCACCAAGACGGGCTACCAAAACATTGGTTCTCCTGAGTCTGAGCTATGATCCTCTGAGCTCACAGATCCTCCTGGTCCTTCAAACCCCGGCATACTCAGAGAGAGGGATATACAGTGAGGGAGGAAAGAGGAACAGAGGTCAAGAGGGAGAGAAAATCCACTGCTGCTTTCTGCAGCGTTCATCACACCTTAACCTGCAGAGCTGAGTCCCTCCATTACCCTCTCTCTGCTCTATCACTCATCATCTGTGGTTCTGCCACTCAGATCCATGCCACTTGCCACCAGTTGAACCCCCGGTAATGAAGGGATCATGGGAATGAGTCCCATTAGAAACATGCTTTTCTATCTGCCCACACAGTTGAGAGGGAAGGGTCTTGGGGTTAGTGGACAGAGTGAAGCACAGAAAGTTTATTTTGTGGCTCAGATTCAGGTTTTGTGTTCTTGTGAGCTCTTTCTGAGGTTAAGGTGTGTGCAACGCCCAAAGTGTATCCCCTGCTGATCCATAAAAGTCTGTTATTTGTTCAAACAAGGTTATTTTTGAGACTGCTGGATGCTCCCACATCCTGGGGGGGTCATCGTCCTATTCTGGTTCAGGTGAAGACGATTGTTATTTGTGGAGAAACAATGGAAGGAGACTCACTTTATTGGACTAATAATCATTGAGAAAACATGAAGATTACTCAATAACAGTATGAGATTATTGATTATAAATTGTGTCAGTGTTACAAACACTCTACATTCACATCTTTGTTGTGCCTATCATACATCAGCAATAATATTCAGTCAGTCCTCGTAAAATGTGGGTCTCCCTCTATTACTTTATATGTAGAATAGTGTAAATAGGTGTTGTGCAATAGTCTGAAGATTTCAGCGTAAATCATGTTTATACACTGCAGTAGTGCAAAGTGAGGGGAAAGTTTTCCTCCTCTTTGATTTTCTTTGTAATCACAAAAAGCACAGACGCAGACCTGGTTAGAGCATCTCTGAGCCTTAACAGAGAGCCGCACTTTTCCTTTAAACCATCCATACTCACGTCATATCTCTGCTGTTCCAGTCACAGCTGGCCCACACAAAGCTTTTCCATTTTAATCAATTATTTCAATCAAGCATTTCCATTTTAATCAATGCCTTAGGAAGGCAGGAGGGGTGCACGAGCAGAGATAAGCTTACATTTTTATGAGCTTCACGCTTGGTCTTTGTGTGTGTTAGGGCAGAGAAGGCACTGGGAATGTAAGCTGTTATTCCTTGTGCATTAGAAGTGTGTGTTTTTGTGCCTGTGTGTGTGTGTGTGTGTGTGTATGTGTATCGGTGAGTTGCTCGAATCTAAGCCCCTGGTGACACTGACGCTTTAAAAATAGAGCAGCGATACCAAGGGGAAGCCGTGGCAACAAGGCACAATAGAGACAGATCCTCTTGTGATGTTGAGGAGGAGGAGGATGAAGGGAGCGGACACCTCTCTTTGTCTGCTCCACCTGTACGGCTGTTTGTGCGGACACAGGAGCGAGATGTTTACTGTTTTTCATGGATATTTCTCATTGATTGAGAGGTTCACTGCCATGTGGACTAATCACACCCTCTCCAAGAGGATTGATGTTTGAGTTTAATTGATGTACATTCCTAAAACCAAACATCTGTCATAAGCACTACAGTTACACTTTGATGTCTTTATGTGAACTGAGGTGAAACACAAAAGCCTGTTTTATTTTTGATGTATAACATTGTAAGACAATGTATGTTTAAGGGCATAATGTGGAAAATTTAATGTGATAAATGTTTGGCATAAGTGGTAATACAAAGGTTTCACCACTTGGGGGCTCTTGAGGACAGTGAAGGAGCAGGTGATGCTTTCTTGGTATATTGTTGCCCCTCCCTGAAACAACACAAGGCTTGAGACTGAGCAGACTAGTGAAGCGCAGTCAGTCACATTGTTTGGTGCCTGAATAGCATCTCTGTCGTCTGTTTGCCTTATGCTTTTGTCACTTTGTTCTCTTGGTTGTGTAGTGTGTTTGTTCAGAGTTTGGAACAATGTCTTGTCTCATTCACTTGAGCACTTTAATTAGTTAGAGACCCTGGAGTTAATTTTTAAGGATTCATGCCTATTATGTGGAGTTTAAAGATGGATTACATGCATACTTTCCAAGAATTTGTATTGGTCAGCAATAGTTACATTTAAAAAAACAGTTTTAGCCAACTATGCCCAAAAGCCATCTAGTACTGCATACAATCTGTATGTTGATACTGTGGAACATGGAGTTTAGTGTATGCTTTTACATGTGTATGCTCACATTTGTGGTTCACATCATTTTTGAATTGGACTAATTTTCCCTTATACACTGCCTGGCCAAAAAAAGGTCTCCACCTGGATTTAACTCAGCAAATAGATACATTTCCCCTATTGGATAATAACTGCATGGGCAATTATCTCTCAGCTGGCAACAAGTTATTTAACCCCAGCTGATGCAATGAGTAACTTCTCATTTCTTGAACAACCATGGCGAGAGACACAACCTGTGGTCGTGGAAAAGATGTTAGTCTGTTTAAGAAGGGTCAAATCATTTGGCATGCATCAAGAAGAGAAAACAACAGAGGAGATTGCAGAGGCCATTAAAACTGGGTCAAGAACTGTACAACGCATTATCAAAAACAGGGAGGATGGTGAGGAACCATAGTCTTCCAGGAAGAAATGTGGTCAGAAAAAATTCCCGAATGATCGTGGTCAGCGATCACTTAAACGTGTGGTGAGATCAAATCGAAGCAAAACAACAGTAGAACTCAGGGCTATGTTTAATAGTGAAAGTAAGAGCATTTCCACACGCACAATGCAAAGGGCAGACCGATTTACCCTGTTCCAGAGTGATGGGTGCATCAGGGTAAGAGATGGGCAGGTGAAGTGATGCACTCATCATGCCGAGTGCTTACTGTACAAGCTTGTGGGGCCAGTGCGATGATCTGGGGTTACTTATCTAAGCTTATCTGAACAATTCCACAGTGAATCCATGCTGTAAATAAAGCTAAAGGCTGTCCTACAAACTGTTAGAGCCTGTGACCACTTTTTGGTGGCAATTTTTTTTTTTTTTTTTTGGGCCAGGCAGTGTAATTTACAGATGATACACTGAAATTAATTGTTATTAAAAATCTGTCATGATATTTATTATTTTTTAGCAAATTAAATCAAAAATGGATTGCAGAAATTAAAGGGCAGAAAATGTCACAGTTTTACAATACATAGTGATATTTTCAACCATATGGTGCGTTCAATGGAAGGTGTTTTCTCACCATTCCCACTTGCCAATATGTAACGTCTCAACAGACTAACACGTTTTTAAGCATCTTTTAATTCCACATTATAAAACTGTTTCATCACTACAGTGTGGCCTGCAGATACACAGATCTACCAGAACAACATGCACAAGAGGCCAGATGATTTTATCACCTGCTACATGAATGGCACATGACCTAAGGTGAGGTGCTGAGCTCACCTGCAGCTTTGTCATAAAGCACATCAACAAAAGCACAGAGAAGAGAGCACAAGAGTGAATTCCATTGGTTTACGTGAACTGTACAGGTTGAGGTCATTGGTAGGTTGTTTAGATATTAAGTTTGAGTCTTGCAAACTCTGCACACTGAATTACACTGCCATTATTGCAAAAAGCTAAACTGCACAGCTAATCTATACCACACCTGAGTGTGTGGTCCCGTTCAGTAAGAATTTGAGAAATGCCAGAGCACAATGAAGACTTTCAACAGCAGCATGCACAAGAGTTCAACAACCTAGCAAGAGAGTTGGATGGGAAGGGAAATGTAGGACATCTCTAAGCGTCATGACATGAATAGTCGGGTCAAATGTGATATATTCATAGGGCCCCAAACCCCCTGCTTCCTGGCACAAAACATTTTGTTTCTAAACACAGACTAAAGTAGCATCTGCACGAAGTATTCATGTTTATTCCAACTCCAGGGTCTCTTTGTCTCGTCCATGTGTCTGTTGTGTTGCGTTATGTACAACAAGGCAACTTGAGGAGGTTAATTCAGTTAAATAACTGAGATTAACTCAAATAAACTAGAGTAAAAGTGTGTTTATTTGACCGTGCAAATAGTCTAATTGTGACCAAACTTATAGTTATATTTATAGTATTTAAGAGGATGTATTTAATCTGTACATATTGATGTACATTCAGATAAATTCACACTGAGTATCTATAGTTAGAGTGACAAGGTGTATACTTGAGCTGTAAATAATAATTGTATATTTTGAGATATTTTTTGATTTTTGTACTGTAGGTAAAGTTACTTTAGTGTCTGTTGGTTTCTGGTGTTAGTATGTGGTTGTTCTGACTGTGACTATGTGTGTGAGCGTGTGTGTTTTTGTGTGGATGTGTGTGTGTGTAAAGTAAAGGTACATGTAGGTTTTTGGTGTTTAAATGTGTGGTTTCTTTTTTCCTCTCTCAGTGTTGTGTGCTGCTGATCAAATCTGGTAGATTAAATCCTGTTGATACAGAGAACTGGGACCACTAATGTAAGCAATCTCCTCTCTCTGTTTCTCACTGAAACTCTGAGCAGCTTTCAGCACAAAACTGGCAACACAATCAAAAGACTGTGACTTTGACTAAGATACAGAGCAGAACTTTCTGTGTTGGAGACAGTGATGGACTGTAGGAAAATGTTGGAGCAAAGGAAATTAAAATAACCACTTTTATTAAACAGAACATGTCTGTGTGTTTTCTCTTCTGATTTATGGGTCTGTACTCAAATGCAAAAATGTGTTGAAAAGTTTTATCAACACTGATATGGCTCTATTGAATATTAATGATCCATGGATTCTGGTCAAACATTTCAGGATGAGTATTATCATAATAGAAATAATAAATGTTAGGTTTGTTTTTAAGTGATGATGTTTGGGAATGACAAAACCAAGAAAATGTGAGTAATGCTTGATAGTTTTGCACAATCCCAGTTCCAAAAACTATTTATTTTTTTGCACAAGAGGAATATCTTGTTTTTTCTTTTCATTTAAGAATGTGGTGAGGAATTATAATGGAAGCCTCTTCCCACCAGTTAAAAAATACCAAAGGAAAGCTTGGCTGTACTGAGGCTGTTTGGGGCCACATAAAGTCAAATTCTGAGATGAAATGTCAATGTTTTTTCAACAAAAAGTCAAACTTTTGAGACAGGGCCAGAATTTTGAGGTCAAGAGTCAAAATTGGGAAAAAAATATATATCATCACTAAGAAAAACGTCAAAAAAAGTCAACATTTTAAGATGAAATGTTAAAACTTTGTGAAAAGTCAATATTGTGACATAAAAAGCCAAAACTGCAAGTCTGAAAGTTCAGACTAACTTATTTTAACATCCTACAGTCAAAACATGGTTAAGCGTTGTCTGTTAATAAGTCTACTCTATATCTTTAAGTCATAACTAATTGTTGCATTCGTCAATCTCAGTAGTATTTCTCAAAATGCCTTATCTGCCCTTCATAGTTCCCCTAACCCTCTGAGGCAATTTACTCTGGCAGTTTCCCACAACCAATTTACTAAATGGCTTTTCAGACAGTTAGTCAGAAATAGACAGCTATTTGGGTCAAGTTGCCCATACCGGTTGCACAGTTAAGTCAACCAAACCACCTTGAGTTGAACTGCAGAGATGCTGAGTTGAGAAGCACAAATCATGTTCAGACAGCTCTAATATGGCAGCACTGACACCAACTCGGCCTTCTGCCAGAGCAAAGGCTGAACACAATCACACATTCATCACAACTCAGACTTATTATAGACTGTCGACAGAGACACATCATCTGCCCTTTGAGCGGCCTGGTGCATCACCTGCTGCTTTTTTACAGCTGCCCCAGGCGGCTAATAGTGGACACAAGTACAGTAGGCAGTATTGATCAACATCAGGGTCAAACAGCAGACACACCAGTCACTGTGATGTAAAGAAAAAAGAAAGTCATCATTGTAGCTGCTTAGAAACACATCTCACCCTCCCTCATATGGTTTTACTTCTACTGAGAGGTGGTTTTAATAAGAAGTGACCTCCCTCCAACAAGAGTCTACAGAGTGATCTCACTTCTATTTTGCAAAAAGTATTTACACTGTGAAATGTAACTTGTTGTTTTAATATAAAAATATATTGTGAATGGCTGCCTTAAATCTTATGTTGGATCAAAAAATACATTTTGTTGTTCCAACACTAACAGAAGTAATCTTGATTAAATAAGATGTCTTATGTCAACCATGTCTTAGTCTGGTTTATTTAGTTAGTTAACTTAACTTCTTCAGGTTGTTCTTTGAAATAACCAATCTATTTCATATAAATTGGACTCTCAAGTTTTGTAAACTTTGGACTTCAGACCGACAGATCATGCTATTGTAAAGAGTTTCAAATGTACAGCAGGGTCTCATGTCCACTGTGTTCCCACTTCACGTATTTTGCTGCTGTTGGGTTACCATTCATAAAGGTATTCTGGGTATAAATTGAAAGCTGTTGCTTTACTAAAACTAATTAACTTTACTAAACAGCTGGGAGGGGCTAAGGTGATTGTCAAGTCGATGTACATTACTGATTTATTTGGACATAGAATTTCAAGTTTCAATAAGAGCCAACTAATAATTATATGTCATCACAACAACTTCAGTCATTTTTTTTCATATTTACATTGAATAGTTTGCTGCAATAACAAACATGTAAAATCTCATATTACAGTGTGGGTTTTCAATAAAGCAAGGACTTCTGCTGTTGAGTTGTTCTGTGTGCGTAAATGTCAAGCTGGCTGTCTCCCACGATGCGTCACATTTCCTTTCAGCTGTCCGGTGCACTTTGAAGAATATCTCACAACTCTGTATCCTGTCAACAAATCATTTCCCAGCACACTGTAACACTCAAGTTACATAAATAGACTAAGGTTACATAAAAAGAAGACTAAGAGTGTATATGTGAACACACAGTAATGAGGATCCCACCTGCAGGGGCCTTTACAGATGTTTATCTACACACCCACGCAAGCAGCCAAGACACTACTTCCCCTTTCGCTGCGAGCCCAGCACCTGAACCAGGAAAAGAACATGTCAGAGGACATTCACACTCTGAGTGGTGTTTTCCGGGCAAACCAGGATTCTGTGGGCAGAGATCCATCAGTCATATTCTCGCATGGCTTTTTGAGCTGCTGTCAGCTCAGCAGACTGACCCAAGAGCCACGGCAGCTCATTAGTGTTTGACCAGCCAGTCTCACTGCAAACAAGGCCGAGCTTGAACAGTATTTTTAGTGAGCGAGGCCACATGTTGCTCTGAGGATAGAGAGAGAGAGAGAGAGAGAGAGAAGGTAACATGTAAATAGATGTTTTTTTTCTTCCTGTCTTTTTATCAGGTCTAATTTAAGGCTTTGGGAGAAACACAGTCTTTTGAGCCACAGCAAGCATAGCAGTTGTTGAAGAGACATCATTGTCTAACCTCTGGATCCATCATGTTTTTTTTGTGCCAGCATCTCAAAATTTCAATTTATCCAAAACTTTGGTTACAAAAGAAACATTTAAATGGATGAAACTCCTGAATATAGCCATGCAATAAAAAATGAGAATTAACAAACAAAAGAAAGAGCATCCTGTCATCCAAACAGATGCTATCACTGGCCCTTTGCTTTGAAAGGCTCAAAAGTCCTATTGAATTTTAAATCAAACACATAATACCCATAAAGACCTAAGGATTGTCTCTACTCAAATTGTGAGTGATCCATCTTACTATGCGACAAACAAACATATGGTGGTCATAATTACACAGAGAAAATGGTAGAGCAGGTCAGGAGAGGTGACTGTTTCCACTTGGTTTGTTTTTTCCTGTTGGATGAGCAACAAGTTGTATACAAGGCTTCATGAGAGTCAGAGAGGTCAATATTTGACGCAAACTAAAGGGAAGCAGGAAGCTTAGAGACAATTTTCAAGAAACACCCATAACTAGCCAGAGCATTTGTCTTTCCTTCAACTTAATCTGATAAGTCAGTGGTTTTTACTCAAGAATATCAAGTTGTGTGAAAAATATAGATCACGATTACCTCAAAGGGTTTTCGGGTATGATTGTGTGGAGAATCTTCAAGCAGCATCAGGATCTTATTAAATATCAGTCTTTATTTCATTCTCTGAGATTCATACATCCAGCAGAAGGGATGATCCTGAGATGCTGTTGTGATATTGGTTTCATTTAATCAAGCATTTTAATTGAAAATAAAACATCCTATGTGGTGTGACAGTGATGGCTCAAACCAATTTCAAAGGCAGACACAGCGTTCATTTCTCACTCGAGTGATCTTTACCTCTGATTTCCTGCAGGGCTCTTCTTCAGAAATGTGAGAAATTGGATTTTACAGCCGGGGATGGGTTTGTAGTTGCAAAATTCTGATACTCACCCATATCGGTAACTGAGGTGAATAATGACCTGTGCTTTAGGTGTTTTTAAAATGAATGGACCATCCATATTGACTATTTCCATCTCTGAGCTGGAAGACTTAATCTCACAGCAGGATGCTCTGTGGTCTTTTTTGTAAACTCCATGGATGGCTGATGAGCCTGATTTGTTGCATTGATCACTGCATTGATTCAAGCTGCTTCTATAGAGATTCTAATTGGTTGCTATGGTTTCAGGTCTACATTAAATCTGTCTGCTGACACCTTGTAGGCCGTTTTTCCCACATCAGAGTGGTGTGAAGAAAGGAAGTGAAATCAGTATCAGAAACTATTTAGACTTTGATGGCACAAGTATGCACATGGTGCTGCTGGTAAACCGGATGTTTTGACATTTTTTATTTTCTCACTTTTCAAGTAATTTTAGCTGCAATAGCAAAGTGATAGTGTCTTCTGTCCAAGTGTGGGACAGACTTCTCCGCTGCCACTGTTTAATTTAACCGGAACCAGCTGGTCGCAACCATAAACTATAATTCATGGATGACGTCACCCAAGAGTTTCTGAAACAGATTTTTTGTCAGCTGCAGTCAACCAAACAGGAGTCAAAGAGGAGGAGTTGAAGTGGGCTTTGAGCCAGCTTTAGTGAAGCCACCTGTCAGTCAAGTCAGCTGTGTCTCTATGCAAAACTGGTGATCTTCAGAACAAATGAGTATAAGATAAATGGATAAATGACTAGAATAAATCAATAAATAAATAGATAAATTCAAAAATGAGCAATTTCAGTTTATTATTTTTCTTTTTCAGAAGTTGTTACTATGTGATATATTATATATGCTGCATTATTGGTTATTTGAACAGATGTAACACACATCCTTTGTTTGTCAAATCGGTCACGCACAAATTCATTCAGATTTGTGCACAACTCTCAACCACATTTTTTCAAAACAGATAAGTTGCAATAAAGAGGCTTTTCAGAGACTGTCATTTGAACCAGGATGTAAAAATACATCAATCTGTCCTACTCAACTGTTACATCTAAGTTCAATTTATATATTTATTTATTTAATGTGACTGTGAAGTGGGTTGCAGTGACTCCCTTTGGCAGTAGGTCGATGTCCCGATGCATTTAGAAATAACATGGGCTAAGCTGTCAGTGACAATGCTCATGTTCAACATACAGCAGTTATACTGCAGTGATCTCTTCAAACTTGAGAGTCTATCAATAAAACCAGCCAGATTACCTTTGTTCTGCTTGGTAGATGAGCATTGGCAGGACATAACCAGGATTCACCAAGGTGCAACTCACAAAGTTTGCTTGTTGCAACATTTCAAACAACAGCACTACATAACTGTTGATAAATACATTGCCTTGTCCCGTTGCATCTGGTTAAAAGTTCACTAGAACAAAGAAAAGTAGTGACAAAAAGAATATCCAATCTACTCTCACTTTCACTTTCGAAACAAATACATCATGACAGTTTGCATGAGTCCTCCGGTTGAATGGAGTTGCTGCAAATCCACTTTAATTACAAGCAAATACCCATGTAAACAATTTCATTCATGCTCTTCTCCTTCTCAAATACAATACTAATCATGAGCATGTTAGCACTCTGTGTCATATGTAGTTACAGTCGCACACCTCAAGAGCTGCTAGCATGGCTGATGAATCTTTGCAGTTCGAAACACGTTTATCATTGGACTGAGGTCTGCTGCTTTTTTTCTTCTTATAGTTTCCCACAAATGTCTCCACAAACCCAGAGAGAAGTCAGAGCATCTACCCACATGTTGTCAAAAGGTTACTTGACAAGGCTACAATTTATAAGTAGACATTAATATCAAATATTTAACAAGTTCACGTTGTATACTGAGAACTTGATGGTAGAATAAAAAGCCTTGCTGAAGCGTTGGCGCCTTAATGATTCCCCACCCACCTGGGGCAGGCTTCATCACTAATGTATTAGCCATTTAGCGTGTGTTGGTCCCGTCAGAAGAGATGATTGCACCCATTCAGCCATTGTGTTGGAGTGCAGCTCTGAGACAGCCTGTCTGTAATGACAGCTGAAGAGCTATGAGCTCTGATTAGACCACTACATGTTCTCTTTCTCGAACCTTTCATTGATTTCACAGTGATGCAAAGATTTTGTTATGCAGCCTGCTCTGACATCAGACATTTGCTGTATCCTGTTTGTAGAAAACAACAGAGAGTTTGTCATATCACAACTTGTGCAGAAATGTTTTTCGAAAAAAATCATAAAAATGAGAAATACCCATGAGCCTTGGTTGTTGACTCCTATCATCCATGTTTTAATTATTCCCTTTCAAAGTGTCAGGAAATGACTGCATGGGAATGCATCTAAATGGACCCAGCATTGAAAGCAGAGTGAAGCAAATGCACATACTAATGGCTGTGTTATTTCCCCGCCTGTCTCTGGACATAATGGCCAAGCTCTTACACAAGACATCCTCCATCCTCCACCAACATGAATGCTCTAAATGGTAGTAAAGAGCTCTATGAGACACTGTATGAAGGGGGAAAAAATGCAGCTTGAAGTTCTTCAAACTTTCCTGCTGTTTTGCTGACTCCAAACAGCAGGCCAAGAGTCAAAACAAATCAGGGAATGAGGGAAGGAAATGTGTTCCAAAAATATATGTAACCCAGATCTTTATTTGTGTTACATGTCACTGTGATGGATAATCTTGGCTGTATGTTTGTTCCAAATGCATTATTATTCTTTGAAAAGCCCCACAAAGACTGTCAAACTATTTAGACATATAATCCACCTGGACATTAGGATAGAGTTCTGAGAAATGTTGTGGCATGAAATCATTTAAATGAGAATTACATATTAAATTCACAGAGAGAGAAAGGCATAGTTAATGCACATTACATTGGTGCTCAGCTGAGCTTTTGTTCAGCTGACTGGACAAAGTTATTCTATTTTGTTGCTAAGAATATGGACGAAAGTATAAGAATTCAACCACATGACTCAGGAACAAATGGACTTTATATTATGGTATGCCTCTGTCTGCAGATGATGTGATCCTGTTTTCATTATAGCCTCATGCATTTGATATACTATTCAAAGGAAAACTTAACTCTACTAGACTAAACATGAGCCTCATTAACTTAATGTATCCAGAAAACCTCTTATTTTGGGATTTGGAGATACAAAAAAAGCCTGCATTGCTTGTGAAGACCAAATAAATTCTGCCTGTGGGGTCAGAAAATCTTGCCTCTCAAGTTTTTTACAAAGAAATTATAGTATCTTAATGCAAGAAACTATTCAAGGAAATTTAATGAATTGCTTGATTGTATAAAGCAAAAGTTTTGACAACATGAAGAAGCCTTTGGGACTTCACATTTCTTCAGACAGGATTCAGCCACTACCTGAAGTCTCTGCTGATCATAATTTCACGGAAAAGAAAATCATACATCATTTTCAGTTATTCTTAAGGTTAAACCCCTTTGTAATGAAACTTCTGTAGCCTACAAGCTGAGATTTAATTCACCAATGTGAGTCTTGTGAACAGAAGATAGAAGCAAACTAGACATTTTTCGCACACAGAGATTTATATTTAGTCCTGAAAACAATGATCTAATGTTATGATATCCATGCTTTAGTCATTTTACAGACCGTAGTATCCAGTAATCACTCATTCTGCTCATTTTTAGCTGTAGATTGTTAACCCTGAAACCACCTGGATGAGGCTGCCGTGTTTCAGCTGTGTCTTGTTTGTGGTCTGATCATTGTGTACAGGTGACAAGTGGGGATCTGGTATAATGTGTAGTCCACTGGGGTCACTGCTGATGGAGCCCCCACCTTCCACACACACACACACACACACTGAGATACACAAACACAGACACACTGAATGGCGAGAGTGCTGTCCATTAGTGGCCCACAGGAGACTGGCCTGCAGAGCACATAATGCTCCTGCGGCGGGGGGGGGGAATCTCTTTTGGATGGTTGGCTGAGAAATAATTCTCCTGCTCTTCACAGATCATTACTTCTCCATCCTCACTCACAGGGTCAGATTGGTTTCACTTATTATTTTGGGTTCTGTTGGTATGGTTAGTGGGCTTTTCACTTACAGACAGTCGTGGACATGAAACACTTCAACAAAACAGTTTAATCAGAAACTGTTGACATTTGGAGCTTTGGTTACAATTGTTCGAAAGGAATATTTTTGGCTTGAGAGGATTCAGTCATATACTTGGAGAAAATAAGACTATTGACGTAGAAATAGTCATGAAAGAATTTGTTTAAAATTTCTCCTGTTGATTAAACATGAAAAAAATCCAGTTCTTGTGGGGCCCCTCTATTGTACCCATATAATGTATAGAAAGAATGACATCACATCATGCCACCTCCCAAAAAGTGCGGACCAAAAAAATCTGCAAACCTCACCCAAATACAGTTGTGCCTAAAAGTTTACACCATCTCCAGCAGAATTTTCTGATTTTTGGCCTTTTCTCAGTGATAACACAAAAACCTTTCTGTCACCCATGCCATGGTTGGAGGTTGGGTGAAGACATTTATTGACAACAATTAATGACAACAGAAACTTCAAAAATGACCCTGTTCATTTTTTTTATACACACACTGATTACAAGCTAATAGATCACAGGTGAGGATGGTTACCTTTAGTAGACATTCAAACACATTTGTGTTCACTTTTGTGCATTTATCAGGCCAAAACAACCAGAGTTGTGTAAACTTCCTAGCAGGGTCATTTTTTAAGTATCTGTTGTAATTATGATTAAAAAAAGAGTAAACTATTTTTTTGCAATACATGACTTCACCAAACCATTAACCATGAGCGATAGAAAGGATTTTGTGTTATCATTCATATTTTCTGAGAAAAGGTCAAAAAATCAGAAATTCTGTTGGGGGGTGTAAACTTTTGAGCACAACCGTAACCGGCCCTAAAGCTGGTAAGACAGCTTAGTTTATAGAATTTGTGTGTGCTTTTGATCCACAGAGAAAATAAAACTCTTCACTGGTGACAACAAGTTGAAAGCATCTCCCAACTCCAGAAAAAAAACTGGGGTTTGACATAAAGAACACCCACTGCTGCAGTCTATCATAATGGCAAGTCTGAGAAATGTCAAAGAAAATTGTTGTGACCTGTGACAAGAACCTGACAGAAAATACTGTGAGTGCTTCATGAAGAAAAGGAAAGAAGAATCTGAAGAAAGAGTAAGATGATTTAAGTATATTTATTTCTTGAGCTTGTACAATCTGATCGTTTTGGAACCAATTGAAACATTTTAATATTAAAAACATGATGTATTAATGTATGAATTGATGAGCATGAATTTTGAGTTACAAGCTCAGTCTATAAGCCACATGACACACAGGCTCTTCTGCTCCCTGTTATGACGAAAGTGAAGAGCTCCTGTGGTTTCACATCCACTCCAGCTCCAAAGGCTAATAGAGGTTAGTTCTCCAAACAGGGATGATCTTTGAACCCTGAAAGTGGGGAGATGAAAAAACAGCCCTGAAGCTATATAGTTAGAAAATATCTTCTGTCCTTCAAGATGGAAAAAACAATAGCTACGAATGGATAAACAGATTGTCAGGTTATTGTTTTTGTTTTGTTTGTTTTTTTGATGATATTTTAAATTAAAAAAGTGATTTCACTATATTTATCTAAATCCAGATGACCCAACGCTCTCAGGATTTACAGATCATAGCAATATGATACCGGCTCTGAATATTCTTCTGAAAAATTTCCTCCTCATGGTGAAAAGTCAACATCACCTAATAGCCCAATACTCGATGTAAGTTTGTTGATCCACCCGGCAACAGCAGGATAAGAAGTCAAGATGCTTTCTCTTCCCGTGTGGCACATATGAATGAACGAACCAGTGAAATGACTCAGGGCTTAGGCCTTTCTCCATGGAAACTGTGTTCAATTGTCATGACAACCTTCAGCTGAGGAGAGAAAAAAACAAGGAAAGAGGGGAAACAAAGAAAGGGAGTAATCAAGGATGACAGGACAAGCCCTGACATTCTCTCTCATATTTTCCAGACACTGACTCTCTTTTTCTGAGCTCATCTCTTTCATAAACCACGGCTCTGTAGATCTGTCAGTCACCCCCCAAGTGGGAGATGCTGCCTCGCTGATGGAGTTATTCAGGTGAAGACACTCTCAGATACCTGCACGATGACAGCTTTGTGCTGATAGAGTCATTAGGATGTGGCATTCAGTCAAATCAAAGGACCCAGCTGGACAATTATCACCTCTGAGCCTAGAGACTTGGATTCAAAAGCACTGTGTGGTCCTTATTTTCCTCTGGGTCTATTATTAAGGTGATGATTGTGCATTGGCAGATGAATAGTACATGTTTTGTGATCATTTTAGCACATTTTCCGAAGAGTTGCGGTGACTTTAAAGCAGATGATAATGATGATATCTGTGATGTATGACCATGACATTTAAACAGCAGTGAAGAACAAACGATAGACATTAAAAGATGATTGTAGGGAGCTGCAAAATACCTGATTCAACAATCACTTCAATCAATCAAAACTTTGATTGCAAAATTGTTCCAGTGGATGTGTGTCACACTTCAGATACAATGATGCCAAATATTCCATTAAAAACTCTGAAAAAACTGAATAAAATCTCGAAAAAAACAAAACAAAACAAAACATATATGTAGGATTATAGTAGTGTACAATTATTGTAGACGTAAAACTCCCTAATCTTATTTTAAACTTTTAAATTACAAAAGGTACTCAATAGAGTCTTTAAATTTTATATAGTATAATCTGTGTCCGTTTTCCAACAAAGGTAAAAGACGGCGCCTGACAAGCATCAATAGGTTTGGTTCACGAGAGTAGAGATAGGCAAATATGGTTTTTCAGAGCCAACACTGATACCAATTATTAGAAATCAGGGAGGCCGATAACTGATATTTGGAGCTGAAATTCATTTGCAGTAAAAGTACAAATACTGGCATCAAATTTTGAATAATACAAACTCCAACACCTAACTTAGTTCAAATGGCTTTGAGCAAATAGTTGTTAAAGGGACTGTTCGGACTTTCTAAGTGATCTTGAAAAAGTCTTATCTATAGAAGCTTG
Organism: Thalassoma bifasciatum; assembly: GCA_008086565.1. Classification (NCBI taxonomy): domain Eukaryota; kingdom Metazoa; phylum Chordata; class Actinopteri; order Labriformes; family Labridae; genus Thalassoma; species Thalassoma bifasciatum. Next base: position 1,274,240 of record RPOG01000032.1, on the reverse strand, counting down.
ATGGTAATTAACAATTTAAAATGAGATTATCNGGACTCAAGCATCAATAGGTTTGGTTCACGAGAGTAGAGATAGGCAAATATGGTTTTTCAGAGCCAACACTGATACCAATTATTAGAAATCAGGGAGGCCGATAACTGATATTTGGAGCTGAAATTCATTTGCAGTAAAAGTACAAATACTGGCATCAAATTTTGAATAATACAAACTCCAACACCTAACTTAGTTCAAATGGCTTTGAGCAAATAGTTGTTAAAGGGACTGTTCGGACTTTCTAAGTGATCTTGAAAAAGTCTTATCTATAGAAGCTTGATGGTAATTAACAATTTAAAATGAGATTATCAGCACCAAAATTTCTAAATGCTATTTCTTAGCTTCCCATTTAGGTTGAGCAGGATCAAATTAATCTTTGGCACATTAAGCCTCTATGACCACACAAGCCTGAGTCTACCTCATGCAGATTCATGTTCAGCTTCGGTTTAACGACCATGTCAGCTGTTCATGATCACAGAGTTTGTTCTCATAGTCGCACAGCCTTTCTCTAGTGACACCTTTCCCCACCAGCATGCACAATTCATCCCTTAGCATCTAACACTCCTCATGGGCAATGAGGCTGAGCTGAGGTGTATGAGAGAAAGTGGTGTTTCTTTCCGTGTAAAAGAGAGGAGAGGCAACCGTAATTAGTGTTGCCTGTCATCCAGAATCACCATGGAGACAAGTTCTGTATGCCATGTGCACCTTGGCTACATAATCCTAGAGGCACAGGAGAGCAGGAGGCATGGCTGTGACTGTCGTTCCACCACTTAAGCCAATGAGACAAGATCAACCAGCACATTACACTTGTGACATCTCTATAAATAGCAGAACAAAAGCAGTACGACACCGCAGCAGCAGCCATACAGCTGCAAACTGTGCTGGTAATTGATAAATAATCACTTTCTGCTGCAAGCTGTGAATGAGAACAATTTCAGAATGAGCAAAAATGACAAGATTTCATCTTCAACACCAGAAGGGGGAATAGGTTTATTTCTATTTCTGCATAGAAACACATGCCTATATGATACAACACACACCTGTGCGCGCACACACACACACACACACACACACACACGCACACAGATACACTCATTCACTTACACACAACATATGACAGTTGGATTGCATTTATATCCATCACAGTCACCTATACAATCCACAATGAGGAGCTGTGAATCTGATTGCTGTTTGCATCCCTATCACATTCATATTTACAACAGTGAAAACAGAATGAGGCCATTACGATATCAAAATAATAATCTTCATCTTAGATTAACAACTATTTTATGATGCATAATATGTCATATACAGAGGAGAACATAGTTTATAGAATTATAATCAAGAAAATCCTACTGTGCTACATACGTGAATCTGTGCTTATACATAATTACACAACCTCAGGGTCAGCATAGAGACAGAGCTGCAGTCTAATGAAGATGAAATGAGCTTTCCCTTTGTTTATTAAACATAAGGCCACTATGGTAGACCAGGAGGAATATATTATAAGTCACATGTGAAAGAAACCACACTCCCACTGCTTCTCTCCACGTGGAAACAGTTTCCTACAGATCACACGCCACCAGAAGTGTTAAAGAACAAATCCAACGACATCACTGCACATTTAAGCTCCATTACTCAGCATGAGGCACAAGTGGAACTGATGGCAGTGTACTGAATGTATTTTTACTAACAATAGTACTGAAAATCTACCATGTAATCTAATAGAGCATACATTTGGTCCAGACTCAACCAGCAGTGATGCATTAGTTGCATACAGCTAATGTAATAAACAATACTGCTCCATTGATTTTTTTTTCCCATCTGCCTTTGTTAAAACTCTCTTTGTACAAGGATTTACAAACAATGTATAGCCTGCGCACAATTCAAACCAAGTCCTGTCTGTGCAGACAATCTGTATGTTGTCACTGCTGTCAGCTGTAGAGCAGGTGACCAACAAAGAACTCTGGGACTGTTGTAAAAAGAAATTAGATTTCAGGTCTCCATCTAACCCTGGTTCACCCTGGTTTGACTGCACTGAGCCTCATACACAAATACGTTTTTGTCTGGGTCTTTTTATTCAAAAGTAGCTCCTTTGGCTTTGAGAAAATAAAGACAGGGAAGTTCTAAGTGTTTTATTTCACTTCCAACAGGAGCTAAAAGAGTTTCTGTGTTACTTCAAGAATAGAAAGAAAACTACACCAACGCAGCATCTCATTAGCTAGAAATCTTGCAGAACGGTTCAAAACTGCTGAAGATTTTTTTTTTTTCTAATACTTATTTTTATTCTTAGAAATTAAATAACCACAATTTAGGGTGCAAAAGTAAAAGTAAAAAGTTAATCTGACATCAACATGGTTTGTTGAGGGGAAATATCCCCACTTATAAGGACTGCTTGGTTTATAGTTTCATCAAATTAGATTGATGGTAAGTAGTTAACCCTCCAACGACTTGACATCCTGTTGATATCTTTACTCCATCTTGTTTGGAGCACAGACGCATTACATCAAGTTTCTCCAGCAGGCCTGACAATAAAAAAAGGATCTGAAATATGAAAAAGGTTGAGTTTAATTTTCCTACTTGGCAGTCAGTATGTGTTCAAAGTAAATCGTAGGGTGACAGGATCTTCAAATGAAGCAATGACACATTGGAGCCAGTGTTACAAAATGCTAGTCCATGCAGTTCATGCCAATGTAACACATAAAAGACCATTATCGTTGTAAATATGTGTTGCAGCTGACTCTGTACCACAGGACTTTGGCAGATCAGTAAAAGACAATATTGAAAATGTTATAATAAAGGAATCCAGTCTGCAGTTCAGTGAAGATCAAAAGAGCAGAGACCAGAGGTGATTCCGCAAACAACATCTACTCCATGGACAGTTCACGCTCTTTCTCCTGGTTACAGAGCAGGTCAGGCATCAGGTCAGAGTGGTGACCTCCGGCTGAGCATAGTTTCCAGTGGCAGCAAGGATGTCTTTGCAGCTCTCTGTGAGATGAAACAGAGTGTTAGAAGAACAATAAAACACTTTAACTCGAGCATGAAGCAGTGAGAAGGTGGTTACAGGGTTATTGATGTGTTGTGCAAAAGCCAGGTTCTTTTTTTATGGTAACTATGTTTTTTTTATTTTTGCAATACAGAAAATTGATAAAAGCAGCATTTTATGAATACAGATCCTTAATTTTCCAAGTACTTGAGCTGCACCAGCAGACATATATGTTGCACATCTAGACATAGGGAAGATATTGAGCCAACTGCAAGTGTTGATAATGGAAACCTATTAGTGTCAAAGGAGTCACTTGGGAAGACAGAGACTCATGTGAGCTTAGAAGCTTTTTTTTTCTTTTTTTTTTTTTTTTGCATTTCACCTTCTGCATCCAAAGACAACACCTAATGACCGCACAGTGAGTGCATAATGGTTTAGCAAAATGTTCAAGAGCTGCTGTCAAATTGCTGAGAAAATGTGCCTTCCTAAGGGTAATTTGTGAGTGAATGCTGTTACAGACTGCCCATGAGGACCTTAATCACTTCACATCTTTCAGCTTTCGGTTCCTTCTGCAAGGGGGGGATAGGACCATTTCCTGTCACTGATAGCCATCTGAACATCTTCAGACCTGCTGTATCCATCTGTTTTTTCTCTATTTTCATCCATACCATACTCCAGTGAAACATGATCCACATGTAGCCCTGGAATAAACACGCATAAATTGATCCGTCTCCATGTACTCGAATAAAAATGTCAGCTTTGTGTATGTTTGGGGGAAAAGCACAGACTTCTAAAGATTTGACTCCCCAACAACAGTTTTATCTCCATCAGGAAAACAGGGAAGGTCCACTGGCAGCCTTTTTTGCAGGTAATGTGCTCTAAAATGTGTTGTGTATGTGTGATATTCCTCTGTAATAGACTGGGATGTCATTATCCACAAACTCACCAGACACAGCACTCTCGATTCAATTACTCCCCTCCTCTCTCTCAAAGATTAGTTTTGCTGTGTTCTGGTTTTGCTCAGCTCCCTGATGTTTTTTGTGTATATCAGGAGAAAGCTTGCATGGTGGTTTCATGAACTGGTCACATAGTTTAGTATATAACCAGAGAAATCACTATAAAATTAGACCAGGGGTGATATCGAGTGGTTTCCTCCCCTGAGCGTCACTGTGAGTCCCTAAACATGAGCCAACTTGTTGATGTTTCCTGTTTTCTCAGCTATCTGTCAGATTTAACCGAGGTGATGTGTGCGCTCTTTATCATCTGCATGTGACACAATGCAATTAACCCACAACAGTCGTAAAACACTCAACACATTGAGGGATGGACGAGGCTTTTAGATTCAAGTTCAAATATAATTTCTGGTAATGGCCTGTCAAAAAGGTGGGGTGAATACTCTCACAGGAACCAAGCTGCGGTAAGTGCCCCATTTATGGCCCCATGCTGGAGTTGTTTTTTCCTCAACTGTGATGTGCTAATGAGCTCCTGTAGCACAGAACAAAAAATAAAAGGGAGAAAAACACCTTCCGTGTTGTTCTGTTGTTTACAGATGGATGAGAGTGAGGATGTGTAGTAGTTGGATGCGAGCTCAGGATTCCAGGAATGAAGCTGTGATATCCAAATTTAGAGACCTCCTCACAAGGAGACTTGAGAGATTTTGACGATGTGACAATGTGAGATACAGTAGCCATCCAAGCAGAGGGAGGAAACAGAAGATTGGTGTTGCATCTTGAAGAAGTTATTACTGGTGCAGTCAGCGCTGCTTGGTATCTTGTGCTACAACTAACCAGCCTAACCTAACAGCTCTGTGTGAAGATGAAACTGGAAGGAAAGGTTCCACACTGAGCGACACAGACAGATAAATGATGCAATTAATGTGACAAAGCCCCTCCATGGATTTCCTTTTGATCTCTCCTGCAAACCATCAATAACATCTGCTTTAAGCCAGTTGGAGGCTGCAAAACAATAAAAGAACTTAAAGATAGGGAGCCTGCAGCAAACTCAAACAAAAATACACAGAATGAATATTTGTTGCTTTCCCCATCTTTGTGTAAAAAGATCACTGAAATTTTGCATTGAAATAAAAAATGTATTGTTGATTTGAACCTGAGGTCTGTACCCACATACTTCAGTTTGACCATACAATCAAACTCTTTCTCTGCACAGGCTGTATCTCATATCTCTAAACTAAAGCATTTTTGTACCGAGTCATAAGACATTTAAAAATCTAATTTTAACCATCTTGAAATATCTTCCAGACATTTCGTGGTATTTTCTAGTCTCACTTAGTTTGGTATGATTCTTTTGACCAAAACTCGGTCTGATTTACATTTGACATTGTCACATTCATGTCCATACAGTTCTCTCTGACTTTAAATACTATATTTTTTGGACATATTTCCACAACTATTCAAAATCAATAATTTGTCAAAATATTAAAAAAAAACATACACTTCCATCTGCACAATGCTGTCAGTGTATTTGGATTGCACAGTCAAATAAGGCGATGCACGCACAACAAAGATGTCAGCAAAAGCTTTCTGAAAAACTAAAGCAGGCCGCCACTTAAAGAACGATAGTTTATAAATTGTCAGTTTTAGCAGGTCGGAGAGATATGCAGAAGAGGGCATCGTTCAGACTCATGATTAAACCTTTCAAAACTTTTTTTGTCAATACCACAGTTACATTACCTTAGACTATGTCAGTTTTTCTCACCAAAACTAAATTACTTGTACTATTTACTGTTAGATTTTTACAACAAAGTGTCCCAGGTAAACTTTAGCACACAAACAACACAAAAGTGTGTTAGTCAAAACTAAAGAAGGAATTATGCAGGACATAACTGCAAAAACTCTTTCTCCCAACATGCTGCAACCATGTATGATTTCTCAACCTTGAGCTCCTCTAGTTTTTTCCAATTGACTTGTCACAATCTATGTTGACATGAAACAAATTTACCTAGTTTTTCCTCTCTGCAACTGTTCTTTTGCAACTATTTCTTTGTCTGATGACAGCACAGGCTACAGACTGATTAGACCCTCAGGCAACTGAAAAATGAACAAGGCTGTAAATACTGTTCATGGTGCATAGGTTAAGAACACTTTTTTTTTCTGATTTTTTTTTTACCTTTAAACACGGCCAGGCTAGCTGTTTCTAATTGCTTTGACTCCAGGCTTGGCAAAATGTATACTAGCAAGAAAATGATACCTTTAATTTTTATTATCTAACTTTTATTCAACCAGATAAATAACTCTTTGAGATCAGGATCGTTTTTACAAGACAGTAACCTGGCAAGACAGCAGCAGCACACGTCATAATAAGACATGATAAGACAGTTCACAACAATAAGATAATAAAAAATAACAGTTTACAATGTGCAAATTGATTTACAGAAAAAGTGTAGGATCTTGCTCACAGACATGCTAAAAAGACATGACACGGTAAAAAAAAGAATTTCTATGTATTTAATGATAACAGCTCTACAGTCAGGAACATTTCTATCTTAACTTTATTTCAAAGTGCTGATGTGTGCAGTATGTAACTTACCAGTATGGATGCTGGGGTCTCCAGGGGTTAAGAGGAAGCAGGTGGCCTCTTTCTTAGTCTTGTCTCGCCCCCGAGAGCACCGCAGAGACCACTTTTCATTGGGGGATAGTGGCTGGGTCAGGCTGCAGCCCTCTTCCTCTGAAAGAGCCACATTAGCATCTCCGTTCTGTTTGGAGTCTGACAGGAAGACAAAAACACAAGGCAACGTAAATGCCAAAGCTTTTACGGAGACTACCCCAAGGACCCCGACCAAGGGAAAAGTATATGGCATTAAATCTGTTCTTTTTTCTTTGATTGAATTCAATTTAAGATATTCTCAGGAGTCACCTCATCTCAGTGTGTTCAAGTCTTTATGACTAAGTCTGCTCCATCTGTTAGACAAAAAAAAAAATATCTAGAAGCATAAAAGTACAGTGGCTGTTTATATTACAGTCTGCCTCAAACTACTTCGTCTTCTAACAATGTTTAGAAGAATGGGTTAAGTACATAATATCTCTAGTCAAAAGCACAAAATAGAGTTGTACTGAAGAGGAAGAGGTTGTTTGAGCCACGAGATTAAAAAACAAAGTCTTATAAACCTCTTCTTTGTGTTTTGGATGTTACTTTTAAAGGTTATGAGAAATTTTAAACAACATTTCTGTCTTGAGACATTCGAGGGATATTTTTTTTTCTTGGAGCTAACCCTGATGAAAAGTAAATAAATTTGGAAAATATCAACCACAATTAAAACAGGCAAAAGGTGTTATGAAGGATTCAGTTCAAAACAAGATAAACTGATAAGTTATATTTTGCCCACCAGCCTGACCTGAGCGGTTCCTGCTGCCGCTCTCCTCAGCAGCCAGGGGACACGTGTCGCTCTGAGTGCTGTCTCTGTGTGAGTTTGTTTCTGACTTCCCAAACGATACTGAGTCTGTTGGGGCGTCAGGGTTGGGGTTGTGCTTCTTCTTCTTTTTTGGCAGCTTCTGTCTGGCCATGGCCAGTGAGTAGTACATCCCAAAGTTATTGACAATGACAGGGACTGGCATAGCAATGGTCAACACACCTGCCAATGCACACAGTGCCCCAACCATCATTCCCAGCCACGTCTGTGGGTACATGTCTCCGTACCCCAGGGTTGTCATGGTGACTACAGCCCACCAGAAGCTAATGGGGATGTTCTTAAAGTGTGTGGGGTTGGGGTCGTCAGGCTGGGCTCCAATACGCTCTGCGTAGTAAATCATGGTGGCGAAGATGAGAACACCAAGTGCCAAGAAGATGACGAGGAGCAGGAACTCGTTGGCACTGGCCCTCAGCGTGTGGCCGAGCACACGCAGTCCAACAAAGTGCCGCGTCAGCTTGAAGATCCTGAGGATCCTGACAAATCGCACCACACGCAGGAATCCCAGCACATCGCTGGCTGCTTTGGAGGGCAGACTGCTCAGGCCCATCTCCAGGTAAAACGGTAAAATAGCCACGAAGTCTATGATGTTGAGTGTGTTCTTGATGAAGAGAACCTTGTCTGGGCAGCAGACAATCCGCACCAGGAACTCAAACGTGAACCAAACCACACAGATGCCCTCCACCAGGGTGAGGATGGGTTTGGTCACCATCTCAGGCCTCTGCTCTATGTGAGACACGTTCCCTACAACCACCCGCTTTGTCTGGTTCCTCAGTTCATTGAAGGCTTCGTGTGTCTCCAGGCAGAAGGTGGTGATGGACACCAAGATGAAAAGCAGAGAAGCCAACGCCACTCCCTGAATGAGACGGAGAAAGGACAATCAGTACAATGTAATGTCACCCAACAAATGAATAGGCAACAAACGATAATTAAATCAAGCTGATATCAAAACCTGTCTTTTAAAACAGTTTGTAATCCATCTAGTAAGACATATTACAATAAAGCTTTTCAGCCAAACACGTTCCATGTTGTGTTGTTACAAGCTCATACCAAAATGTAATAAATTAGTCTTTTGGTTTTTTGCTCAAAATTCTGCACACAAAAGAATAATGACAGGCACACACCTGTCTGTGTAAGGTGACATGTCAGAGCACAAACCTAGCATGAAGTCAAAGGAATTGTCTGTAGACCTCGGAGACAGGATTGTCTTGAGGCACAAATCCGAGGAAGGGTACATAAGAATTTCTGCTGCTTCAAAGGTCCAAACGAGCACAATGACCTCATTTATCTGTAAATGAAGGAAGTTTAGATCCTCATGGACTCTTCCTAGAGCTGAACTGAACTGAACTGAACTGGATTGAGCGATTGAAGGAGAAGGGCCTTAGTCAAGGAGGTGACCATGAACCTGATGGTCACTCTGTCAGAGCTCTGGTGGTCCCCTGTGGAGAGAGGAAAACCTTCCAGAAGGACAACTGTCACTGCAGTAATCCACCAATCAGGCCTGTATGGTACTAATGGTAGAGTTGCCAGAAGGACGCCACTCCTGAGTAAAAAAGCACAGGCAGCCCACATAGAGTTTGCCAAAAGGCAACTGAGGGGTTTTCAGACTTAGGTGTGAACGCCAAGCTTCATGTTTGGAAGAAACCAAACACTGTGAATACTTTCTGGATGCACTGTATATCCCATTTTAAGACATGGATATGCCAATCAAGTCTGAAAAGCGTCATCTTTTGACAGATAATTTTCTAGCCAAGGCAGTGAGTGCCAGATGATTGACAGTAGGTAATAATGAAGTGAATGAGTGTAAGCATTTCAGGACACTTATGAGCAGCAGAGAAATCTGATTCAAGACAAACTCTAAAGACATCAAAGATGCTTGAGTAACTGAGGAGGGTTTTTTCTTGTTGAGGTACAATATGCATGTAAAACCAGATTTTTCCAACTATATGGACAATATGAAATAATATCAATACACGATTTTTAAAAATGGAAAGGGTTGCCTGGATCATTTTAACAAACCTTTGGAAAACAGCCACTAAAATTTTTGAAATTATTGTGTTGTCATTAAAGCAAGAAAGTCACAAAAACACAAAACCTAAATATTACTTGTGCAATAAGTAAGGTCAGCGTAAACTGTGTAGCTTTTCATGTGAAACAGTTTGATTGTGGGCTGATTGCTCATTGGTTGTTACAATAAGAACTAGATATTTAATATGAGCTCAAACAGGGTTTTGTGAGCTTTTGGTATCAGCCTCCAGTGGACATTTAAGTAACAAAAATCATTTGCACAACCATATCATTTATTTATTTATTTATTTTTGAATATCAAAAGCAGTTACTTTGTCAGTGCTTATGTTCATGTTAACCTCTTCACATCAGCTTATTAATACTGTAAAAAAGTGGTGATTGGGACTTGGCCCACCTGACCTCACCAAAGTTATTTAAACTCATCCTGAAAAAGGACATAAATATTTATCATGTGTTCCTTTTACATCATATTCTTGTGAATAATTAAATGCAATTGTTGACACAAGAATATTTTACTGAGTAGACTCTTTACTTCTACTTCTTTGTGGGAAAGCACTTAATCCACAGGAGAGCCAAGTGAATGCTCAGGGGGGGAAAAGACTGTTTTCAAACCAATTACTCTCATGAACACATGGACAGAATCATGCTGTGAGAAAACATGATTTCATTATCATGGGCACTTCCAGCCACAAGCAGCAGGGGGCACTCACAATATGATAACAGTGTGGGACTGGCCTGTTACACTGACTAAAGGGTTATTGTGCAGGTTGTGTTTCAAATAAATGAAAAGAAAGCAGCCTAAAGAAGTGGGGTTTTATGGTTGATAAAAAAAAAAACTGAGCTATAGTGGTAACAAGTCCTGTCTTTTTTTAGTCAGATTTTTCTCTACTCCAGCGATAAATAATTAAATAAAACACAGGAAAGATACAAAATGACCAGTCTATAAAATATGAACCCTAACAAAACAGCAGCTGAGTTTAACCCTTCTTGTGATTTATGAGATTTACTTAAAATGGCATCATTTGATCCAGCACAATGCCTGCTGTCTGTGTTTGTGTGAACGCTGTGTGCTCACTCATACCTGATATGTCTTTGTCTCTCTAAGCTTGAGCAAATCATAATGCCTCTCCGACCTTTCTAATCTTGCAGCTGGATAAATATGTACCTGTGCTTGCATGCATTTCACCGTTCTCTCCCTGCGGGCCTCTCACATATCACTGGGTTTCATAGTGTTCAGGTCCCTGATTGAGAAAAACAAAACATCTCATGCCCATTAGGGACTCTGATCCAGTGAGGAACAAACAAAATGCAGATAGATGTACAGTACAGTCTATGTCTGGTCATTTCTAGTCTTTAACCCCTGATGATGAACTACTTTCTATCATGACAACCCACTGAAGCTTTTTCCTTTTAAAGTGCACACAGCTCCAGCCCAGACAAGAACCAGGACCAAGCCTCAGGAGGAGCAGGAAGGCCATGAAGCCCTGAATCTGCCTCAGGAGAGCTCTGAGTTCCCCTGATGGACAGGTTTTCCTATCCTATCAACTCCCAGGCTGCCTGTCAAAAATGTGTGTTTGTTTTTATGTTTGTTTCTTAAAAGACAAAGACTCAGAGAGTATTTTAACACACAGACAGAACAAAAAATGAAAAAACTAAACAGAAGTCAGCAGACACATTAGGGATTGTTTTTGAGATTAATAATTTATGAATTGATTATGTTTGGGCGGCTTTTCATTCTTCTCATGTATTGCATAATAAATTTCTCTGTGACCTGATATAGCAGCCAGTTTAAGCTCTGAACCTGCCCTTTCTACTTCATGTCTGTCTGAGTGCGGCGAAAAATGGAGTTTGGTGCCACTTTAGTGTCTACATCAGATCAACAATGTTATCAGAACACAACTTGACAAGTCAACATATTTGTCCTGCATCTTGAAGCTCCTAAATAGTACATACGCCTTCATTAAACAGGAAGTAGTTAAGGGTCCACTATGTCATGAAGCATCTCAAAGTACTGGATGATGCTCCAAGGACAGAGGCTTGAGAAAAGAGAAGAGAGCACTCTCTACAGCAGTCTTACCAGACGGACAAGCTTTTGTATCAAATATCACTCACTGGTCTGGTGCTGCTTTAAAGCCAGCTTCATCGAAACGAAAAGGCATCCACAGAGTTTACTATCAGAACAAAGATCAATATAAAATCAGTCTCTGTGCTCAGGTCTGAATAAAACAGACCATGCTAATAATGAGGAGCATATTTTACACAAGTCATGCCTTTCAAAATTACATGGGCTGAGTTTGCCTTTACTATTTCTCAACGAGAAACATCCCTGCACTAAGCAAAGCAGGTATGACAATAGGCCAGCCGCAGAATAAAACTTGTGGTCTCTGTTGAAGAGTTAAACAGGACCTGACAATGTTCAGTTTACTCAAACACTAAACAGTTTATCCTGAAACTAAACAGAGCTGGTTTCAGCAGCGGATGCACGTTGGCACAGATGCTTCAGGAGGTCCTGAGGAACACATAAGAAAAATTTACTCCCAGGCCTTACATCTGTGTGCCAATGACAGTGGGTACAAGTATCTAAGTGTTTGCCTCCTGTTTCTTTTTTATCTTTGTGTTTGAGTCTTTGTTCCGGTCACTATATCTTGAAGAATTTAAATATGTCTTTGTTGTTTGTTCAAGGATTGACATGAAGAAATTTCTCAATATATCGTTTGCTGCTCAGCTGTGGAGACTTTAAATAGAGTCAGAGTGTTGGAGGACTCACCAGCAGAACTTTCTACAACCACAGAGTCTTTCTGTGTTTGTCGGTGAAGGCTGCTGAAGTTTCACAAGTGTTATGAAGAAGAAGAATCACTTCTTGAAGCACATAATTTATGCTATGTAGCTGTTACTTTTACTTAAACCCAAAGCAACTGGTTGTTTTTCAAACTGGGATTGGTAGAAATAAGGTGTAGAAAAAAGAACAATGTTAATCTCATAAAGCTGTTGAAGCAGACTTGTTTGCATATAGATGTTTGTTTACACATCCAGGACACTGAGATTCATGTTGAGATTGTGTCAAATAAATCAGTTGGCATTCTGCAATGTGAGTAAACCTTATTCAACTTTTTGATAAATATAAGACGTGTAGTTATCAGACATCGAACTTCCAATAAAAGTGGACTTTGATTCTTATTCTGCAATATAATTAATTTCACACAATCTCTCTTGATCTGGCATGTTCCTGCTGTGATGATATACATGGATTTTGGTCTGTTTTCTGATTTGAAGTAATAAATGCAACAGAGCTTGCTATAGTTGCAACTCTTTCTGTAAAATGATTTATTTGTAAGAACAATAATACTGTGAAGTATAACACTGCATCAAAGAAAAAAGACTTAAGAAATAGACATATGATGCTTAATATGTGGTGCCAATAGGACATCAGTGCAAGGTCATCAGGTGTCAGAGAGCAGACAGAGCAAAGACCACCTGAGGGAGCAGCTGCCCTGTCTCAGCTGGGAAAATCAGAGCAGGATGAAGCGAGACACGTCGAGCAGCAGTGTGTGTATCAGCAAGCAGCAGCTGGGGAGTCCCATCACAGCCTTCATCACCTCCAGCTGTTCAGCATCAGCCAATGTTACTCACATACAACAACAACAACAACGAAAGGCCGTCTGATCAGTCAGAGGCTGCAGAGCAATGAGAACAGTCATCTCCAATGTTTTCAAAAAACTCATGTCACTCTGATTCATGTCTGAGAGTCAATCCACCTGAGGATGGGGGAGGATTAATGTCCGCTCCTCGGCCTGTCAGCCAAGTTTCCCCTCCGAGTGTCTGCAGATATTAATCACCGCTGTTTTATATTTAATGGAACCATCATGCAAAATAGGGAAAGATGATTTATTCTGTGGTGTCAAACTATACAACAGGAGAACTATTTTCAGCTCCTCTCAAACTTCTTCATCCATCAGTGAACTGCTTCATCCAAAAATGCCACTTGGCCAGGCACTGCTACGGCTCCAGGGAAAATAATAATCAAATCATCCAAATCAATTCCCAAGCATTTCCTCACAGTGAAAAATAGAAAAACTTCCTCTGGTCACACTATCTATTAACTACAACACCTACTTAAACTGACTGTGCTGCAATCTCACACAGAAAATGTAAATTAGCCCCAAAAATGAGAACAGAAGACCTCTGTTTTATTTTGTTTATAAATAATACAACACCAAAAGGATACCCCTATTTTCCTTTAGTTTGGCTAATACTTCAAAGCATTATTTATACTTTTGAAAAAGACAGATATAGAATTGAGCAATGGGCTACCTCTCTTTTTATTTAAGCATTTTGTGAGGATTTTTTTGTTTCTTTTTTTTTTTTTTACTTCTAACAGAAAAGGCATATTTCAAATAGATCTATGGTTCATAAAGGTACTTTGTAGTCTTTGGGTATTTGGGGGTCTTATAGCAGTATCTCTTTTTTTAAATACGCTTAATTTGAAGCTAATTGATGAAACAATTTGTTTGGAGAAAGTCTTGGCTGTCCTATAATCCTAAATTCTGCCGAACCCAAAATGTAACTGCAGTCGTAAGTGCTATATGTCAAATGTAACTTGGTGGGTTTGGTTGATGTTGTAATGGAAATACAGCCTGAATCTTTCTCTCAACTGGGGTCAATCAATCCAGATTTTTGGCAACTGGTATAAACACGATCATTGAATAAACATCTAAAAACATGAAAAACCTGTTTTGGAAAAACTTTTTAACATTTTTCAATGTTGGCCTCAGAGGTTCTCAGCCAATTTACTCTCAAACATCCATGTACAGATGATTTTTGAGGAAGCCAAGAGCCTACTTGTTGATGTTTTTACACAGATTAGTCAATTGTATTAGCTGTGATAGTATTAGCTGTGTCTGATTTTAGCTCCGTTAGCTATGTCTCTGTGATGAGCATGATGCTTCTCTGCCCTCTGCTTTTCTCTCTTGGGCTGTGTTGGTGCCGTCAGCTGGTCCATCTTATGGAGGTAGCTCTTACATTCCTCATAGTTATGGATTGAAGGACAGGTCGTCCTGACTCCTTCCCCCCAGCTCGGGCCTCCACCAGTTAGCATTGGTTAATGTTAGAGTGTGGTTGCTCTCATGTCTGTTGTTTTAATATTGTTGAACTGTTTTAGTCGTTTCCCATAATTCACCTGGTAAAGTAATAATTAAACAGCATCCAAACTTTAAATGACTTGTTACAAAATGCTATTGTAGTGCCAGTAGTTTGCATGTGATACATGTGGCATCTGTCCCCTTGTTTGCATAAATTTACTTTTATTTGCATGTGTATTTTGTTATTCTCCTTTGATCTCAATGTGTTCAATGTATTTCTTTAAGGTGCATCACCACACAGCATAGATGTCATCTTTTTTCATGTCAAGTCAAACTCTGAGCCTTAACCCTGGTCAAAATGAAAAATGGCAAAGTTGAATGTAGTTTTTGCCCAGGTAGTATGCCCTTTTTGGTTTATTTTGGAACAGGGAGGTATTTTTAAGAGTGTGTGGTAAAATGTATGCAGTTACTTTCGATTATCAGTCATAAAAAGGATCCAGCTCTGTGCAGACTTCGTGGTGCATTCACTGATCTCAAAGTAAGACAGCCGATCTATTTTCAGCAAACAGCTTGGAAACTGAGCAGAATAAACAACCAGCGTAATCACACAGGATTACATCCCTCCTTCACAGAGAATTTAGTGTTATGAAATTTTTCTTAACGAGTCTCTGCTGCTCTGATGATGTGTGAAAAATCAAACCCTGTGTTTCATGCTGCAGCAAAAGGTGTCAGCGCTGTGAAACATGTGCCCAGAGGAACATGAGGTTCTGCTCATAAGACTCCTTTATTATTTATCAGCTGGGTGTCACATCCAGAAAAATGAGGTGTGAGAATAGGTTTCATTTTCAACAACCAGGAGAGAGTATCATTTGAGGTTATTGACCATTGTATTCTTTTTAAAAATCAATATTTATGACTTTCCTTTACGTAATCCCTGTACTGGATGCTGAAATGAGGTCTTGATGAAGATAAAATGTCATTTTGCAAAATGTCACACAATTTAACACTAAACATCCACAGGAGTTCATGGGGTAAGGGTCCATTTTATCTTTTTATCCATTTTTAAAAATAAAATCAAAGTATTAATATCAGTACATCTTTGCTAATGGAGACTGAAACTGAAAAAATGAGCTTTCAATCAAGTTTATGGGTCACTTTGTGGCAATCAAAGCTTAGAGAATTTTAATAGGCTGAATTGATTTGTGATGAGATGTTTACACTTCAGATAACATCCAACCCATATTAACAATCCCACATCAGTAAATTCCCTTGGTTTCAAGGCTAACTGAATTCTTTCTACGTGGGATGAAATATTTCACCGTATTTTTGTGGGGAGGGAAGTTTTAACTCTAATTAATTAATTTAATGGCTACATGCCATTCACAAAGCTGCTTCAAACTCCAAAAGGAGGAGCCAATCTGGTATGTAGTTAAGATTATAGAACAGATATCAGAGCTCCAAATGTCTCTTGTAAAATTTTCAGTAGTCATAACAGCATGAAATTAATGACATATATTGTCACAAACTTCGCTGCAAAGCTCCAGTTAAGGTAGTGTCAGGACATACAACAGTTAAAGGGAGAAAAATCTGCATTCTTTACCAAAGAGTGAGGCTGGTTGTTCAAAGCAATAAATTCCATCACATTTTTGTTCTTTTCACAATCTCCCAAGGATATAAAGTTTCTCTGAAAGAGAAGAGTTTGTTTGCCACAAGTCTTTCACCTTAGTGAATATCATTGCATGTGCAGTTTTTGGTTCCATATCAAATTAGAAGTACTGAACACAAATTTGATCTGAAAGTTCTGATCAGGAGAAAATATCCCTCTGAACGTTTTGGAGGTTAATATTGTCAAATAATCAAAGTGAGTAATATTTGAACACGTTTTTTTATTTTATGTATTTCTTTGTCGTGTCTTTGAATTTTGAGCTGTGCCATTATCGGTATGGAGTCCTTGCACATTTCCTACACCGCCTTGCACGGAGCTGTAGCTCCTGCCCGGGTTGTTAGCTGGGAGGATGTGGCTGAAACGATGGGCAAATTTACTTCCCTCTGGCTTTCAGGAATCACATTACCTGAGCTGAGCTGAGAGGCTCTTTGAAATAAAATGGCCATAAAGGTAACATGACCCCTTCAATAAGCACTCTGCATCCTCACAGAACAAACACAGAGCAAACATATGAACATGAATCTGTTGGACGGGAAATGAACAAAGAACATTACAGATGGGTCAATATCAATCTGCACTCATTTATTACGACATACCGCTGAAGAAACCCACATGGCAGTTTCTCATGGAACTTCTCAAATCCAGGACAATCATCTACAAATCTTTGACAGTGAGAGACACGAAAGACTGGTGCGGTCATCTTCAGATGGCACCAAAGCATCAGCAGCTGTGACTCAGTGACAGCCTGCTAACGCCACCTGCACCAGAAGCTAAAATAAACATATTCGAGTGTGACTGGCATGCAATAAGAGCACTACAGTCGTGCGTGAGTCTCTGAAAGGACCATTCAACTCAACAAACAAAAATTAGAGAGAGCACTAGCCTCTTTCTCTCAGAACTAAATGTATTATTTTTGTCAGATGAAAGCTCCTGGCTCTTTGCCTGACAATTCAGCCTCAGTGACACTTGATACGGGTGCTCCACGTTTACTTCACTGAGCACTCTGCTGCCTTTGTTGCCAAGCCATTAAGCACTGCATTCTTTAAAATGCTTGCTGATATCCTCTATGGAAGAAACAAGAGATTTTAATTTACAGCTCAGTAAGATTTATTTCATTGATAGACCCAACAGAAGTGTATCCTGTTCTTTCTGCCATGATTAAAAAAACAGATAGTTTTGGAAAGAAGTTGTAATTGTATGTATCTTAGGTACATTTCAAAACAGAAAGAGTCCACGAAAGGCCCTTTTAGTGAAATATTCTTGTTTGATATGCACTATGAGCTTCTGTACATAGCTGTACAGAAGCTCATAGTCCTCCAGCTGCCTTTCAAACACTCATGTTTTAAGGACCTCTGAGTGTGAACCTTGAACAGGATGTGTGGGAACACTTCAGTGATTCTGCTGTGAAACAGCATTTTCCCTATTTCCAGCGTTTTGGTACAGTCTCAGAATATCGTGTAGTGAGAACAAAGAAGTTAACTTTTTTTATGACTAACAGGCACTTTAAGTTATTTCGAAAGTATAATTCAATTATCTGGAACCTAAATAAATTGTATATTACATTATTTTGTTTGTTTGTTTGTTTGTTTTTATTCTGAACTATCTATAACAAACATGATTCTGATCAGACATTAGGAACAAGCTACAGAAACATGGTTATTTATACCCCTTGTTAATGCAAGAGTTAATGCATATGATACAGAAGCAAATGTTGTGATGGTAGTTGTGAAATAAAGCTAATAGATGGCAGAAGAAGTCAAACCACTATGCATGTCCTGAATCAAAACAAACAAATATTGAGCCTGCAAGCAAAGAGAAGGAATACAGATCTTTGAACATCAAGCAGTCAAAGGTTGATCCTGAGTCACACACTTAAGTGAAAGCTACGTGAAAGCAAAGTAAAATGTTGGGAAGTGAAGGGGCCTCATCACAGTCTGACTATGAGGAAAATCTGTTTGGAGTGGATTACAGTGACGTGTATTTATTATCATTTATGCAGTGGGACTGTTTGAAACGTGACAATAAGCAAGCTTTGTAAACTCAGTTTGAACTGTAGTTTAGTGGCCGGTTATGTTCAGCGCGACTCACAGCCTGGTGCTCTGAGACGTATCAGTAACGTGTAATGTTAATGAAACCTGGTTATGTCCTGCCAGTGCTCATCTACCTAGTAGAGCAAACGTCACCTGCCTTTCATTTTACATGTTACTGTCACTTTAATTTCAACAAGATTGTCAGAGGTATTTCCAATATGGCACCTGACAACAAAAAGCTATAAAGTTCCCCTATAGAAACAAGTGAGTGATGTCAGGGAGGACATTGCTGTGGAGCTTCCACTAAGAAGCTAATCACAGAAATTGGGTTACACATCAATGTAAAGCAAAATTAATATTTATCTCTTTAGGAAGGAGTAATGGACTCAAAGTCAATTTCAATACAAGTTATCATTGCTGCATCAAATCACTTAACATGTAAACAATAGAATCAGCTATTTTACATTCAAAAATGAAATTACATTTAATTGTGTTTTATAACAGTTATAAGACTCAAAACAGAATATTTAAATTTGCATTCATAATCTCACGGAGCCTGACTGTTCAGTGTATCACATCAATGAAAGCTGTTGTAATAAATTTTACATGGGAAATGGTTATGATACAGAATCAATGTGAGGCAATATATGCATCATATCATAGCTTCTGTAGTTATGGGAAATGCCCAGTTGAGTGTGCTTAAATGCTTGTAAACTATGACAGAGTGCACTGATGGTAAAGCTCTGCTCAGCCAGAACCCCAAAGACCAGACATGTAAATTAGTTTTATTTCTGTGACAACGTTAACTCCGACTTTACAGCTAAAGGTGACTGTGACTGACCTTTTACCTGTGTGAAGAGCAACAAAAACAAACTTAGCATAAAATGTTACTTCACCTCAGATGTTTGTATGTAAAACTAGAGTGGAGTTTGTGTTGATAAAGACAATCTACCCACGTGAGATTGTCAGACACTTTATTCTAGGAGAAAGATTAACATAAACCTGCCTCTTTGACGTCACTGTGCCAAAATGACCAAAGTGGAGATACCTCTATCAAAATATTTCCTCTTCAGCCTTGAAAAAGTGCTTGCTTACACTAAACAGCGGAGTCTAAATTTCAGTCTTCATTGGTTGATGTCTGCAATGTCTGGCTTGACCCAAAAGTTTACTGTTGTGCTCGCTAAAACAGGAAAGTTCTCACCAAGCTAAGACAATAAACAAGAAAAAGAAAGCCACAATTATTTCAGTGGTTGTGTAGACCAAAACAAATCAGCAATGTGGACAATGTGGGAGTATGAGTTTCCTCCAAACTGTTTATGTAATATGATCTTTCCAAAAAGGATGTCCAGCATGCTTTTTTAAGGATGCTCATATCTACTGCTTGATGTGTGAGTGGGTGTCTGTTCGTGGAAACAGTCAATGGAACAGATTTAAAATAGCAACTGTGGCTAAAAACACAACATTTTCTCAAAAACACTTTATAGAAGAATAAATATTAAGTTCAACCAACAAAAGGTTTTCATTTGCAATCCCAAGAAATCCAATATTCACTGAATAGGCAGTAGTTTCTGGATCGTAAACACAAATTAAGTTTACATGCTAAGTATTGCGATATTGTGTTCATGTGTTGTACAAAGGAGGGTTCAGTGGGTAACACTTGTCCTGGTGCATTTAAGTAAAATGATAAAAAACATCCGGCAAACTGGTCTTGACTGGACTATGGAAAGTTGACATCAATATACCAACAAGCACATTGGCACACTTGCAGATTCATGCAACCTTGTTGACCAAAGCTAGAAGGACACGTGTAGAGATGGGTACCAAAGAAAGTACAGACTTAATCCTGTCAGTAGCACCGGATATCAATTTACATGAAATCAAATGGTACCATACCTAAACGCATCCCTGTGACTGTGAGGGAGTGGAAGAGTAGGTGATTTTCCTCACAGGACATGGGCATGGAGTGGGTACAGCTAGGTTTTAATTTGTGCTTTATAAAGAAAAACACTACGCAGTTGTTGTTAATCTACTAAGTTGCGGTTAATTTTAGTGAAGTATTTTCATGTTGAAGAAATTTGTGAGACAACTGCGATGTCACAGTACAAACACTTGAATGCTGTTTTGATAATTGTTAAAGTTTATATATTAAGAAATCAATGTGAAAATTTAGTGATTTTATTTTTAAATTGATTAACTTATTTCCACATAAACACAAAAAAGTACAGAAATGTGGTACCCTTTAGTACTGATACCGGTTCCTAAGTACCGGGCATTGGTACCGGATCGGTTTGAATGCGAAAGGTACCCATCCCTTGACACCTGTTGATCAGAAGAGCATGTCATTCCCTCTTAATCACAACCAACTTTTTTGTGTCACTGAGGTATAAATTTCAGCTAAAAGCTAAATCAGAGAAGACGCACTAAGGACTCACCCTGGCAGCTTTGGACGAGTAAGGGTCATCAAACAAGGCCCAGATCTTTGGCTGCCAAACTTCACAACAGTTCCTCGACCTGTCCGGACAGTCCTCGATCCCAAAGCGCCTCGGCATCTCTCTCTCATCGTCTGTGTCATCTGGCTCTGGCGGCTCAAATATATCCAGGGCCTCCTCTGCGTCCCGGTGCTGCCGGTAGGTCATCCAGCAGCATGGCTCCACGTCAGTCTCATCAATCCCCCAATACGCCAGCTCCTCCTCGAAGAGAGGCCCGCACACATCTGCCGGGCAGTGCAGCTTCCCGGTCCGGTAGTAGTTCAGCACGTAGGCGAAAATGCCCGGGTGTCTGTCGAAGAAGAACTCGGAGGTGCTCGGGGGCGCAGGGGCGTCCGAGTCCGAGCTGACCTGCGTCTCCGGGTCTGCCAGCCACGCCAGGCGGGTCCCCGGCAGGGTCCTGAGGGTGCTCTTGTAGGTTTCATGTCGAGTGCCGCCCACATTGATGATAATCTTGTCCGAGTCCTCTCCTCTGGCCATCTCCTCCTTCAGACATGATTTCGACGGAGGCTTGTTGCCTGACTTGCGCCCTCGGTAAGACGAAACGCACACCGAGCTTATCATTGAGAAGGACCTTAAAACTGGTATCCACTTAAACAAAAATCAGAAAATTAACGAAAAGTGCGCCGTCATTTCACACCCAAGTCTCTACAATGACGTGCATGTCTCATTTTTCATTTCTTTAAAAAATAAGAAAGAGAAATGCTCTAATGGTCCGAAGAGGGACGCTCAATAAAAACCACCTGTTACAGGAGTCAGTCTGATGCTGCTAAGGAAACGGATAATCTCTCCTTGAAATGTTTCACAGCATGACTTAATGAAGCTTCCAGATGTTGCACTGATTTCTCGCTCATGAAAACAGTGATGTTTCTAACTGAAAATAAGATACCAGGTAATAAGTCACGCGCTCAACTGGAACTAATGTTCACGTGTCAAACCGCGCATCTTCTTGTTAACGACATCAGATCCAGCGACGCCAGTGCCCACAACTATTCCCTAACAACTTTTCTCTTCCCCCCACAACACCAAGACACCTGATAAGAATCCGCTCGCGCATGTAGTCACATCAGAAATCCCTCGAGACCTGGTCACCGAAGGTGCTCTGCTCGCGTGCCATGCACACTGTGATTGGGCTTGTTTTCCAGCTGGAGATCTGTTGCTTCTCCTCAAGTAGCCTATCTTCCCTTCGCAACACAGCACGGTTGGATGGTGCGTTCAGCAACAGGCTCAGTGGATTAACCCTTTAGTTGCTTGGAGGTCGGGCGCAATATGGAACCACTCCCTCTAATCACAGAGAGAGAGAGAGAGAGAGAGAGAGAGAGAGAGAGAGAGAGAGAGAGGTAGTCGATGAATTGTGTTTGTTTGTGTGAGAGAGTGAGAACAGGAGAGGTGAGAGCAGTAACTCCAATATTTCATCGACAGTCAATTTACTTTTTGGTAGACTGTTATGTAATTCAGTTCCCCAATGTTCGCCTGATATAGTGCCTGCGTTTGTTTGAATTGAATATTTTGTTTATTTTCTCATTTTCTAAATGTTTACAAATTTTATTTGAACTTTGAAGAGGGCCGAAAACAAACTAAAACTAGTCTGATCTTAAGTGACTTTTTTTTTTTTTTTCATTGCCAACATTTTTTTAAGCCATGTGGTCATACAGGTGTACTTCTTTTCCCATCACTGTTAACGCAAGGTCTACAGTGCACATGCGCACACATAATTTGATTTTGTGGGTCCACTAGCATGTAAAAAAAAGTGCACACGCCCCCATGAACTTTTCTACTGAAACTTCATACGCGGATATTTTGGTCCCAAAATTTAAAAAACGGTTTGCCTGAAATCACAGCTGCAGCCCAAAAATCGAAGTTTTATTTCTTTTTAGGTCTTATCAGAAGGCCAGAATTACTTCATCTTTGAACCCTCTACACGTGATAAAACAGGTGAGACTCAAGCAGGCAACACGCACTACTCATCTTACTGAGGTGCAACCAGAGTGCCATCTAGTGGATGTTACATTGAACAATATAAGTGGCCAAGAATAAGACATCCAGAAGAGCAGAGGAATATAATTTTGGGAGTGTTTAAAATTAAATATACCTCACGTCCCTTGCATTTAGAAAGTGAAAATTAAAAGGTTAAATGAGTGAACAGGAAAAATTCATCTATGTTCAAACTATTGAAAGTGGTGAATAAAGTAAAGTAACCTTGTCATTTTACACCTAAAAGTCAAATGACAGGTGTTGAAATTAATCTGTCACAAATTCCATGTTAAAAAGAGGGAAAAGTAAGTAGACTAGTACAACATTTAAGCTATGCTATCTCTCTGAATCTCATGTGGTTGATTTGGGAGACAAAAAGTTTGAATATGCAAATTAATCTTTGGTGTGAGGTTAAAAACTTACCCGGACCCAAGTAACCAGACACTCATTTCAGCCTGGATCAACAGCTTGGGGCAACGTTAGCCATCTGAAGAATAAAACATGTTTGAATCAACCAAATCTATCTAGAGATCCACTGATGGTAGTGTAGCTAAACCTGTCAAGTTTTGTGAAGAAATTAAACCTATATGTGGAACTAAAAGGGTCCTTACTCTGCCCTTGCTACATTAGTTTCAACACTTTCCCTGCTTAATGAATAGGATTTCACATTCAGCCAAGACAGGATGTGAAGAGAGTTTATCCAATAATGAGGTGAGCTTGAACTGTGGGTTCATGGAAGTGTCTTAAGGACAGCAGCTTTCTAATAAATGTAATAAATGTAACAAATCATTTGAATTGAAAAGCAGCTCCAAAAACCAAAACATGTAAAAGCATAGACAGGCAGGTCCATTTTTATATGTAAACATCATCAGACAAGGAGTCTTCAATTTAAGATATTTTACCTATTTTGACACTTTTTTAAGTATTTTGTTCATGCTTCTAAATACAATGGTACCATGAAATCATAAAAAAGGATTTTTCCACACTTTGAGCATGAGGAATAGGTTGGAAGAATGAAGATACTAGAGGCATCTGTCAAAGGTTAAAAACAAAAAGAGTTAGTAATCATTTTTAACACTGATGCTTTCTTTAGCCCTTATTTTATGTACAAAATACTTCCATTTTGATTACCAGCAAGCTTCAGATTGGATTAAGCCCCTGATCTAGATGTTGCCATCGCCTTGTTTGGCCAGAAAGTGACACAATGTTTAACTTCATCCTTTTCCTTCTCTTCAACAAATCATCATACAAAAAAGAGACATATGTAAGTGTGTTTTTTAATTAAAAAATTCAATTATTTAGACAAGTGAAGAAAAAAAACAATCAAATGGCATTTTTTCCTACAAAACAGTAATAACGAGGCCTAGATATCGCTGTGAAATAAATCCAATTCATTCATCATTTTAGTCAACTTCCTCAATCGTGGGGCCCTGGGAGCTGCCTCCAGCTCTGTTGCCACAGCCTCCAGAGGGTGCTGCCCCCTGTTGGTACAACGTGGTCACAATTGGCTTGCACACCTTCTCTAGTTCTTTCTGCTTATGCTCGTACTCATCTTTCTCTGCCAGCTGGTTGTTCTCCAGCCAGGAGATTGCCTGGTTACATTTGTCAACAACCATCTTTGTATCCTCCTCACTGATCTTTCCTTTTAGACTTTCATCCTCCACACTGCTCTTCATGTGGAAGGCGTAGGACTCCAGGGAATTCTTTGCAGCTATCCTCTCCCTCTGCACGTCATCCTCAGCTTTGTACTTCTCTGAGTCCTGCACCATGCGCTCGATCTCCTCTTTGCTCAAGCGACCCTTATCATTAGTGATAGTGATTTTGTTCTCTTTGCCAGTGCTTTTGTCCACTGCACACACGTTCAGAATGCCATTTGCATCAATGTCAAAAGTAACCTCCACCTGTGGCACACCTCGAGGTGCAGGAGGGATACCCATGAGCTCAAATCTTCCCAGGAGATTGTTGTCTTTAGTCATGGCCCGCTCACCTTCATACACTTGGATCAGCACACCTGGCTGGTTGTCCGAATACGTAGAGAAGATCTGGGTCTGCTTGGAGGGGATGGTGGTATTTCGTTTAATCAGAGGTGTCATGACTCCACCCGCAGTCTCAATGCCAAGAGACAGGGGGGCCACATCCAGCAGCAGCAGATCCTGGACGTTCTCTGAAGTGTCTCCCATGAGGATAGCAGCCTGGACTGCTGCTCCATAGGCCACAGCTTCATCTGGGTTGATGCTCTTGTTCAGATCTCTGCCATTAAAAAAGTCCTGAAGGAGCTTCTGGATTTTGGGGATTCTTGTGGAACCACCAACCAGAACAATTTCATGGATCTTGGATTTGTCCAGCTTGGCATCTTGAAGAGCCTTTTCAACTGGTTCCAGTGTTCCTCTGAAGAGCTCGGAGTTGAGCTCCTCAAAGCGTGCTCTTGTGATGGAAGTGTAGAAGTCAATCCCTTCAAACAAAGAGTCGATCTCGATGCTAGCCTGGGTGCTGGAGGACAGGGTCCTCTTGGCTCTCTCACAGGCTGTACGCAGCCTCCTCACTGCTCTTTTATTCTGGCTGATGTCCTTCTTGTGCTTTCTTTTGAATTCCTCCACAAAGTGGTTGACCATGCGACTGTCAAAGTCCTCCCCTCCGAGGTGAGTGTCTCCTGCAGTGGCTTTCACCTCAAAGATGCCGTCCTCGATTGTCAGAACAGACACATCAAAGGTGCCTCCCCCCAGATCGAAAATCAGCACATTGCGTTCTCCTCTTTTGCCTTTTTCCAGACCATATGCGATGGCGGCTGCTGTGGGCTCATTAATGATCCTCAGAACGTTCAGTCCAGAGATCACACCAGCGTCTTTCGTGGCTTGTCTTTGGGAATCATTGAAATAAGCTGGAACAGTGATGACTGCGTTCGACACCCTCTGTCCCAGGTAGGCCTCAGCAATCTCCTTCATCTTAACCAGCACCATGGAGGAAATCTCCTCGGGGAAGAAGGCCTTGATCTCCCCTTTGTGCTCCACCTCGACTTTTGGCTTCCCATTTTCGCTGATCACTTTGAAAGGCCAAAGTTTCATGTCAGACTGGACAACTGGGTCACTGAATTTTCTCCCAATGAGCCGTTTGGCATCAAAGATTGTGTTGGTGGGGTTCATGGCAACTTGGTTCTTGGCAGCATCTCCAATGAGCCTCTCTGTGTCAGTGAAGGCCACATAGCTGGGAGTGGTTCTGTTTCCTTGGTCATTTGCGATGATCTCCACTTTGCCCTGCTGGAAAACCCCCACACAAGAATAGGTGGTTCCCAGATCAATGCCAATAGGTACTCCTTTAGCAGAGGACATTTTGAATGTTTTCTTTTAAGGTACCTGGAATAAAAAAGAAAATTCAGACCTTTAAGTTTGAAATGCTACTTATGATATATGGGTTGCATTAAAGAGGTTTAGACATTTGTCTGGCTAATTTCAGCTATTCACCCCCACATGTTTGTACACTGATGGTAGAATTTGCAATTAAAGATGTCAACCTCTTCAATGGGATCTTATTTAGCTTGTTTACATACTTAAACATCAAAAGCCTTTGCTCTGTATGAGTGTAATTGAATTGCGTCCACTTTCTGAAGGGAAAACACCCTTTTCCTTTGAGCTAAGGCTGGATATGAAAGCAATTACTGTTAAATACTCATCAGAGGAACCTGATGCAACTTTACCTCCTTGCTGCCCTGTTCCATTATTATATTAACCTCTGAAGACCTGGCGTACAGACATGGACATTAAATTCCTGCCTCTCAGACCCATGAAACTTTATTTTCTAAATCTTTAATCTATTAGCCACATGTAGAGACACTTCCCATGTCATTTTATTGGTGATACCACAACTTTACACTCATTTCAGTGAGAAAAAAAAAAAGTAGTTTTGAACAATAACACATATAACTAAAAACAAGTAGCTATCTAAAAACAATAAAAACATAACTCCCTGTACAAAGACCAAGTTCAGTTTTTATGCTTATTAGCTCTTACTGATCCCATATCGCAAGCAGAAATGTGAAATGTACATCAGGGTCTAAAGAGGTTAAGTAGTGTGACTTCTACAAAATACTGAGTATTTTCTACCGAACACTGCAAATCCTCAAAATTATTTAATGGATTACATGTTATCCAAATGTCTAAATCACAAGCTTGAAGTTGTTTTAATCCCTATCCTCATTTATATTTCTTTAAGATGCAATAAATCTATTTCAGTGGTCAATGATTATTGATTTATTCTTTTAGTGTAGTGATGTGTCTTTTATGGGTAAAGTTAAAAAGTTAAAAAAAAATAAGCAACCAGACCCATTCGGATTCAATTTGAGCTGTATGAAGTCTGAATAAAAACATCGACTTACTCTTGGTGCTAATCTTGCTTAAAGATGCGGACAGCTCTCAGCTGAGTTCCCCCGTTTGACTTCTCTCGCCTCTGTGTGATTCTTCTAATGCCTGCACTTATTCTGTTCTGTCACTTATATAGTTACTACAGCGTTTCCAGAACGCTCCAGCACCCCCCACCCCCACCCCCCCATAGCTCCATGACTCAACTGATAATATTAGCAACTTGTGGAGCAGGCCCAATCCGCGAGACACGGTGAATATTCCAGAGCAGAACAGCAGAGTGACGCTCTGTAAGCAGGGCTGACTGTAGAGAATAACAATGTGGTGAATGTGGCACATGTTCATCCCTCACTTTTGGTTCTTTATTGGGAAGCACATTTAAAATCTGTCTCTGTTGGATGGACTTGCTTTATTGCTGATTTGATGCATTATTTTACATACATATTATACACTTATGCACTTAGATCACAGAAAGTATAACACAAGGTGATCCTGCTGGATCAAATTAAGACAGCAAAAGTTATGGCAAACATAAGGTCTAAATTTTTCTTAACATATAGCTTATACATCAGAGTCACATTAACACCAGAAGCAGTGAAAGGAAGACATTAAATATACCAGGAATTAATGTGATTTCACAAAAAAGGGAATGTTCATAAAATTAAGGTCAGTGCCGATAAATTATTAAAAGGCACATTCATACCATGGTATCAAGGGTGTAGTCCGGTCAGAACATTAAGAAAGAACCCCTTAATCGTCAGCTTCACACACATCTCTAAAGGAATTTGAATGAGGAAATGGAAACTTAGAAGAGGGGAGTTTTAGTTTGAAAATGTATCACTAGCTTGTTCTCAACCTTTGAAGCTCTTCCTACAAAGGAACAGATGAAGTTTGTTATCTTTGAAACATCTTAAACACAACAGAAACCAACTTTTAAGTGTCCTCTGATGTGTTTCAAGGTCATTTTAAGATGAGAGCTGTCTGCCAACACAAAGAGTCAGGAACATGAAATGCACTTGCTCTTCTGCAGGTTGTTATAAATCAAATTAAGACAAACAAC
Organism: Thalassoma bifasciatum; assembly: GCA_008086565.1. Taxonomy (NCBI): domain Eukaryota; kingdom Metazoa; phylum Chordata; class Actinopteri; order Labriformes; family Labridae; genus Thalassoma; species Thalassoma bifasciatum. The sequence goes on along the minus strand of RPOG01000032.1, from coordinate 1,246,124 downwards.
CTTGGTAATTTTGTTTGTAGAACACATACATTTCATCACTGCAGTCTGTATAATCAAAAGCATTAGTGGATATTTGTTACCTTTTAGGGCATGTATGTAGACACGACTCAATCAGGCAATTTAACACAGTAGTTAAACATTTCTACAGTAGTTAGAATGAAAATACGGATTCATTTTGGTTCAACCTAAACCTTCATTAATGGAATGTACTCTGAAAAAGTCAAAATTTAAAAAAAATGGTCTCTTTGCAAACCTTACAGTATCTTTTGGCACTGTGCATACATGGGGTAAACAAATAAATCAGTAACCTTGTGATCTACAAACATAAGCGGCTAAATTAGCACACACATAAAAGCATGCAAGCAAGCTTTTCTAGAAACACATGACAAGACATGTAAAATGTTAGCTAGCATTACATCTCGTTTCCTTATCTTAATATTCATATGTAACATGTCTGAAGTGCTATTAATAAGTTACATTCAGCTTAAGTAAAATAATTCCTTCATTTTGCGATTGAGAAAATAAAATAGATATCTCTGTTTGTCCAGGGCAACTGTGAGTTGAAGATCCCGCCATCAGACACACTTATTAATACCTGCGAACACAGTATAGTGATGTTGTTTACATGGGAGCTTGTCAAAACTATAAGTAGTACAAAAATGGACAGAAATGTATTTTTGAGAATCAAAGTGATAGAGACTAAACCTACCTGTAATAATTTGGTTTAAAGGGGCCGTTCTTGTTGAGGCCCATGTACTTGGCCTGCTCATCAGAGAGCTCGGTCAGATGAGCGTCAAAGTTTGGTAGGTGCAAACTAGCCACATACTCATCTGAAGAAAGAAAATCAAAAAATCAAAATCAAAACTCTGTAGAGTGAATTCCCTGGCTCAATGAATGATGTAATTTGAAGGTCAGGTCACAAGATGGCAACAGTGAGCAAGGCCAGCATCAGGAACTGGCCACAGCAAGCATTTAAAACTCTGTGTGTGTGTGTGTGTGTGTGTGTGTGTGTGTGTGTGTGTGTGTGTGTGTGTGTGTGTGTGTGTGTGTGTGTGTGTGTGTGTGTGTGTGTGTGTGTGTGTGTGTCTGTGTGTGTGTTGGCATATCCCTTGTCTTCACTCTTACCCATCTTCTTGGGCAGGAGATACACATCCTGTTTGTAACGACCCTCTGGAGCGTTGAACAACTCAATCAGGGCCAGAGCCTGCAGACAATGAAGGTAATGTGATGACTATTCACATTACTTAAGAACAGAGGGCCACATCAACAGCAAAAACACTGACCTGAGTTGTAGCAGTGATGGATAACACAAACGTAGGCACTGTGGAGCAGCTCAGATTTAGGAGGCGACCCTGAGTAATAACATTAAACAGGTATTTAGTAAACTGAGGAAAATAATGTGACACAAACTCAAACAATAGCATCTAGACATTAACTGTGACTTGATAAGGGATAATTTGAAGTTATAGAGCGGTTTCTGTATGAGCCACAGACAGCAGTTTCTTTGTAACTTGAAAGATAAAATACTTTTAAGTGCTTCACTATTAGGTGGAGCTAGGAGTTTGTCGATCGTTTGTACAGCTTTAAAAGTACAATTCAATTGAATGGTGTTAGCTGACAAAGTTTTGAGTATATCACCTCTGCAAGCATTACAACTCTTTTCCCATCTGGCCAGATGATGTGGTCAACCTGAGAGCGAACCCTCTCCCAGGTCAGCTCAGGGCTGCGAAGACTCGCCTGAGGGCAGGAAAAAAAACAGATTCAGTCTAACAACTTTAAGGAAAAAAAAAGAGAAAAAAGATATAAGAAACAGAGGGGTGTTTTTGCTCAAATTGCTACGTAAACACATCTTTGTAGAAAAGCATGTTTACAAAGAGTATGAACAAAGAAACATATATTTCAATATTTAAAAAACTGATGGAGAGGTGCAGTTGCTTCCTCGAAGAAGAATTCTGTTTCATCAGTGCAACTGACTTGATGATGACTGTTTTATCTTTTTCATGGATTTCAATCGAGAGATCACATGACTGATATTGGGAACCAAGCCAAACCACATTCATTCAGGTGAATTAAACATGAAGCTAATATGGTAAGTAGAAACATTACCACATCAATCTCAGTATTGGAATGTCCCATGTTGCAGACGATGCAGCCATTTTTCATCCGGTCGAGTTGCTCTCTGGTCACAACATTTTTGTTTCCTATTAGGTAGGGGAAAAAATTATTTTAGAAATACCACCAATGGCATGCATACAATGGAATCACAAAGAAAATAAAGGCAGAACAGCAGGAAAATTAATATGCTGACATTTGTTCCACATAAAACAACAAACTCCAAACTACATGTAAATCTGAGGTGTGTCCCAAGTCACCTGTCTAGCAAAAAGCCTCTCAAAGTTCAGGTGGAAAGTTGTGTTTCTGACTCAAAACGTAAAATCTAGGCGAGGTGTTCACCTATTTGCTGGGAGAACTGTGATTATCAAAGTAGAAGTAATTTTTGTCACTGCAGGGGAGACATTACCAGTGCAAGTTATCACCACGTCCATCTGCCGGATCACCTCACTCAGCTTGACCACTCGGAAGCCATCCATGCTACATGAACACACACAGAAACATATTCTTTATCTAAACTGTTCAAGCATAGTACAAAATAAATGGTGATAATAAATTGACTTTTTAGAGTCTGAGCTAACAGGATGCACAAAGTAGAGACAAAAGCACAACCCCAGGAACACATTAACAGAGCAGCACTGACTGCTAATGGATAGTGACTCACCATGCCTGCAGGGCACAGATGGGGTCAATCTCTGTGATGCACACAATGGCTCCAAGGGCCTTTAGAGCAGTGCAGCAGCCTTTCCCCACCTACACACGCCACAGGACAGTGCAGTCGTTGTAAACAGAAACAAACAGTTAGAAACAGCTCTGTGGCACTTGTAAAACCCTTCGGTTTTTACAAATGAAAGAATGATTCACCTCTCCATAGCCACACACTACGACCTGTTTGCCTCCAAACATGATATCTGTTGTCCTCTTCAAGCTGGCAGAGAAAAGAAAGATGGCACACAGTTTATCCATCTGCATAACCCAGACGAGAGCTCTTCACACTGTGAAAAGAGCTGCAGTAGCGTGTTTGCACCAGCTTTCTTTTTGTGTGATTATTCATCTCACCCGTCCAGGATAGATTCACGGCAGCAGTAAAGGTTATCGAACTTCTGTTTGGTGACTGAGTCGTTCACATTCATGGCGGGGACGCACAACTTACCAGCCTTAGACAACTGGTACAATCTGAGTAGACACAGGGGGAAACATGTTCAGGCAGATGCAGGAACACAAGCACACATATCAACAAACACCAATCCTGTGTGACCTTCTCCTTTTCCAGAGTGTGTGACTAATTGATTCCACTGGGAGTCATACATGCACAGCTGCAGTGACCAGTGGCATGGCTCTGTTTATCATACACACCACAGTCAGATTAAGCCGCTGACCTTTTGAAGCTACCCTGTCACTGTGTATTGATACTACTCTTGCTTACATAACAGCCTATGATACTGTTCGGACTGGCAGAATCATCCATCAGGAGGCCTGACTGAAATAATGTTCTTCAGGGATGAAACAGGATTGACAGTCATTAAATTATGCATTTTCCCACACACAGCATTGACAGAAGAGGGAAATAGTCGCTTGCTTAGACTTCCTGACAGTAAGTGAGATATAAACTTTATACAAGGTGATGAAAAAAGCTGCTGGCTCAACAAGTTTTTAAGATCAATCTGTTTTAAATTCTTTACAACCATTTTTTTTGTTGGTTTTATTTCAGGTAATTTATATGATAATGTGACAAGAAGAGAAAGTACTTTAATCCTCCAGCACAAAATGACCACATGAAAAATCCTAGCATTTGATTCATAATTGTACTTGATTAAGAAAACTGCATTTAAGGCTGGAATTCACTCTGGAGCTAACAATCAAAGCTGTGTGTTTAGTTAAAATATGTTCGGTCAAAATTAAAGCCATCCCTCATGCACTGCCTGGCCTCCACCTAGATTTAACCAAGCAAATTGGTACAAGCCCCGTTTTGGATAATTACTACATGGGCAATTATCTTTCAGTTGACAACACATTATTTAACCCCAGCTGATGCAATAAGTAGCTTCTCATTTCTTAAACAACCATGGTGAAATACACATCCTGTGGTCGTGGAAAAGATGTTTGTCTATTTAAAAAGGGTCAAATCATTGGCATGCATCAAGCAGAGGAAACATTTAAGGGGATTGCAGAAACTACTAAAAGTGGATTAAGAACTGTCCAACGTGTTATTCAAAACTGGAAGGTCAAGTCCTGAACCACCCTATTCCAGAGTGATGGGAGTATCAGGGTAAAAAAAAGAGGCAAATGAGGTCTGAATTGCTTGTAACAAGTCAAGAAAAATCTGCCAATGGGATAAAAAGTTTCTTGTGAGACATTTTTCTTATCCCATTGTTAGAAATTTTTTAAAGAAAAGTAAGGCAATTTTTTTTTTTTACCACAAATAAGATATAATGACTTGACTAGATTTCAGCTTTTACATTGTGTGACCTTTTCTTTTTGGTGGGAACTTTATTTTTGGCCAAGCAGTGTATTTTCATAAATCACTTCTCATAATCAAACACAGGTCTTGGATTTCATCATGCTGTTAAAGAAAGTCCTTGGATTCCTCTTCTGTTTTTGTCCCTTAATTGAAACCAGTTCCATACACAACTCACCTGTGCACCCCAGTGACACTCTCCTCCACAATGCCCCGCACTTTCTTGAAGACGCTGGGGTACTTTTTGTACACCCAGTGGGTTAAATCTCCGCCATCATCCAAGATCTAAGACACAAACACAACAGTTTAAGATAACCCACACTGTGTATGACAGTATAGGAGAGCAAAGAATTAAAAGAGAAAGGGAACAGGTGAAGGTTAGTGTTAGATCAATAGCCAGGTTGTCAGGTAGATACCATATTGGCCTGCCAGCCCTCTGTGTTGACACAGCGATCGATGCACCACCAGAAGTCATCCTCTGACTCACCCTTCCAGGCAAACACAGGCACCCCTGCAGGAAAGAAAACACACACAAATACATCATGGCAAAGAGAGGAGGACCTGGCAGCTGCAAAGGGCAACAGGTTCAATAGAGGAGTGTTGGACGGTTAAAACACGAGCACTTTGACTCTTTCCAGAAATACTCATGAAACTTAAAATATGTTTCAAAAAGATATAGTAATGAATGTAACCAGCATCTTTATTTAAACCACCAACTGCAGTTTCTGTATGGACATGGCTATAAATAAAATGTAATATTGTTATTTCCATCACCATTATTATCATTTTATCTCTGTTAACCCAAAACTGGTAATTGTTATCAAAAAGAAATACCATGGAGTCATTGAGATTCAATTTATTTACACATTATGAAAATGTAGACATATTGTGCCCTAAATGACTCTGCCTGTTTCTTAAACCTGTACTTTTTGTACTTACTCCACAAAATTCCCCATCCAAGGTTTCGCTGCTATATTGGAAGGGATGAGTCAAATAGCCTCAAATAGATTTGAACATTGTTTTCCACCAGTCTTAGGGGTTTGAACACATCACAAAACTCATCTGTTCAGAGCTGTCTACCTCCCTTAACCCTCACATGTCCCCCACCCCGTTTGTACGTTGTTGTTTTAATTCTATTTGTTTTTTATTGTCCTGCTTTTTAACCTTCTGTTCAGTGACCTTGGGTGTCCTGAAAGGCGCTTTTAAATAAAATGTATTGTTATTATAATTAAAACTGATGCCACAAATGAATACAGATGAACAAAACATTAAATGTTGCTTAATTGTCAGGCATAGATTTTCCCTTACATTTCTATACTTAGTATCTGGAGAAATGTTTCATCCATAAAAACCTATTAATAATCTGTCTTTCTGATTGAATTTGGTTACCAATAGTAGTAGTGCATAGAAGAGGATCCGACCTGTTTCAGCGAGGGCAGCTGCCACCTCATTCTGAGTGGAGTAGATGTTACAGGCAGTCCAGCGACACTGCGCCCCAAGGGCAACCAGAGTCTCAATCAGGACCTGAAAGTAGGGAATGTAAAATATAGAGTTATGAACACATAGGAGAGACTAATAAAGGACAGACATAATCATTGCAATGAACAATATGAGAGGACGCACTGCTGTCTGAGCGGTGATATGGGTACAGCCCACTATCTTTGCACCAGCCAACGGTTTTTCCCCCTGGGCTCTCTTCCTCAGGGAGATCAGAGCAGACATATCTGAGGAGGAGCAGGAAGAGAAAATTCAGCGAATGTAAAGGTCAGCATTTGTTTTTGTGGAGATAAGAATGGGGGATCACTTTGAATACAAAAGTAGACCTTTCTAGAAGTCATGAAAAAGAAGACTGATTAAGCACCGTGTCAGCAACAGCTGGTGCCGCCCAGGCTTTAAGCCTGAAGAACACTTGTCAGGCACTCACTCCTACTTATCATTCACATGAGCAATGTAAACAGCCAGAGGGACAGGATAGAAAAAGACAGACAGACAGACAGACAGACAGACAGAGAGGAGCCTTAAAGCGTAAAAAAATCCCAAGAGGGAGGAAACTGTATCACAGAAGGAGACAGTAACAAACGGGAGAAGTAAGACAAAGACCCCTGATAAAGTTTCCAGAATAATATTGACCCGTCCCGAACCTGAGGTTATGAGCTTTTAGACATCATGAGAAGACAACCTTTATAAAATAGTGTCTGAGCAGCAGAAAAAATGCAATTTGATATGTTTGTAGGAACAGTCACAACAGGTAGCACAAAGCTCTCTTTGTACAAACAGTATCGATGGCATGTCTCTGTAGCCTCCTGTCTGTATCACAAAAATCACAGAAAGAGAAACTGCAATGCTATCTTTTGAGATTGATACTAAATGCACAAGCTCTTCTGTGCACGTTGCAAATCCTGACTGAACTCTTGCTCCTTTGCTCCAAATTTTACTGCTAAAAATAGGGAGTGCTCTGTTTAAAACCCACACAGATTTATCATGATGTGAGATACAGTTTTAGAGATGAGAAAACATGGATAACCTGTGAAATGTTACCTTGTTCTGCTATTTCAATTTCACGGCGACCAAATTCAGCCTGCTTGATGTTCTTGACGCAGAAGTCAGTGCTGCCATGCGTGTTGACCTGCGCTTTGTCCCGGGGGGAGGTTTCATCGTCGGAGCTGTCGGTGTACGATGCAGCTGAGAAATGGAGAACATAAAAGGTCACTATTGTGGAGAAGCACACAAATGAGCCAATTATGAAATATTAGCTTCAAAACCACTGCGTGCTAAGCACAGCATGTGTGTGTTTTTGTGTTTGTGCATGCACACAGTCCAAACTGATCCACTTAATTTAAACAACACATTTTAAAAACCATCAATTTGCCAAAGTGCTGCTCAGTAGAATAAAAGAAGTCCCAAATACTGCAGAGGTTAAAAAGTATAAAACATTTGGAGGAAAGACAAGAGCATCAATAAAACAATTGAAATGAAATAAACACTCATAAAAAATAAACAAGAGCCATAAAAACACAGGGGTTAAGACATAAAAGGACAGAGATCACATGACTCAATCCTGAGTTAAAGCCAAAGAATAAAAATGAGTTTCCTGACAGTGTACGGTAGTTACAAACAAAAGTGCAATTAAATCCTGACCAAAACCTGATTATTTTTTTGGCTAAGCATTGTGAGCTTTGAAGAGATATTATTACTTGATCATTTCAGGCTGTCCAAAGCTCCGTATTTAAAATAGCAACTGAGCAATGAATCCTAATAGCTGCTTTTTTAATCTTGACTTGAAGACTTCTTTCAAATAAATATTGCTCCTCCATTGTTCTCTTTCTTATTGTCTGATGTCATGTGCCTCCCATTTAGCAAGCTCTGTAACTCCTCAGTTTCATCCACAGGTCTGTGATGAATTATATGCTCCAAAACAGTGCTCTGCTGACACTTGTGATGTGGTTGCCAACTCACATTAGACTGGTTATCTTCCCATATACGCTTGCAGTACTTTGATGATACCTTAATTCTTTTAAGCACAAAGTGCATGTTACTCTAGACTTGTCAACTGATCTTTCAGGGAGTTTTCTTTCAAGTGAAATGTGTCATTCACATGCATGGTTTTATGATTATCATCCATAATGGCAGCAGCAGGAGACAGAAAGACACAAGAGAAGCCAAACTAAAGGGTACCAAAAGAGACAAAATATCAAACTACAAACAAGAGGCCTTGGGGTCAGAGATCAGAATCTTCAGACTCTGACATCCCTTAAATCTGTATATATTGTTTGTTTGTTTGTTTGTGGTTATTTTGGGGGCTTTTCCACATGGTTTATTATGGGCTACCATGTACAGCCACTAATGTGTTTCTGTTTTTATGCATTATATTTGCAAAGAAATTTCCCCTTAGGAAATAGAGATTTCTCTCATTCAAAAAGATAAGAGACACAGAAATCACATCAAAGGTATTTTACACCTGAAAAATCAACAATGTTGCCACTTGCAAAATTAAAAAGAAAATGAACCAATCTGAATTTTCCAAGGCTAATGTTGGAGAAATAAAATGACGGCAACTTAGTATCTGTATCTGTTTAGTGTAAATATGTTGTGTTATATGGGTTGTGTGAGTATACGTCATTGAAAAGATGATAAAATGTATTAAAAAAAGAGGGCCTAAAGTCTTGAAATTGATGTCTCAATAGGATTCATTTAAAATTACTCTCCTTGTGTCTGTCAGTTAATGTGTCAAAATACAGTAGGATTTAAATAAAGTTTAATAATCAGTTCAGGTGTTTGGAAAACTACCTGAGCTGTAGCTGTCTGTGGAGGACTGTGAGATGGAGCGAGAGAGGGAGCGCCGGCCAGCCTTGGTGGGGAACTTGCTAAACTCCTGTTTGTCCTCCGTGTTAGCAAACTGGATCTGTGGAGAAAGAAAAAAATCCCACAAGAAAAAAAAATGTGAATAATCAACATACAGGTATAACTTAGTATCCTGATTGTTAAATCTTTGGGAAGCAAGGGCGAGCAATAAACCACATTCAACAACAATGATAACATCCTAATTTGTTTTGTAGGTAATATTTACTCTGACTGTCCTGTCAAGAAGTAAACCACCTGAGCCCATTTCAATGCATCACAGGTGGACCAGGAAGGACCGAGCAGGGGCCTATTTTTAGACGCTGTGTCCTGCTCTACGTTTTATGCTGTGTTCAAATACACAGGCTTTAGTTGTTGCTCTGATTCATCGTGTCAATCCAGCCCTTCAAAGGCCTCAAGATGAAAGACCTGGAACAGGAAAAAAGTGGACCAGTGCACAGCCAGCTTGAATTTTCTTTGACTCGCCTCTAACCAGAGATTAAAGTGTCCTCCCTGCTGGCTTTGGGGTTTCTGTACCAAAAGACAGAAGTTAGTTAAATATTTAAGATGAAATTATTCCTATCCTTTGGCTCTATTAAGCATGTGTCCATTTTGGGTTTGGAAGGCTGCAGTTTTAATTACAACCAAGTTTTAAATATGATTCACTGAGCGTCGTTTCCAAATTCTGAGTCATCTGTGACAGTCTGGCGTTAAAATCAAAAGGTAACAAACAGATTTTAACTCTGAAAACATAGGACAGACTGAACCCTTTGGTCCATTAAAACTACACTGAGTCCCTCAGGGGCAACCTGCAACCACTAGATTGAAAATATGAAGCAGAAGTACAAGTGCTAAAAACTACAATTCATCAAGCTTCTACTTGAGGCTGACTATGGGGGCTACAGACATACACAAAACTTCAGAAAAGACTATATTTACAGCAAAATAACAGGTTTTAGGCCTAGTTCACAAAGCAATATCAGCTCAAGCTATAAGACTTACAAGTGTTCCCATGTTAGGGCATGGCTGACCTGACTGACAGGTGGACTACCTGTAACTGAATGTGAAGAGGCCAAAAGTTCATCTCTTTGCCTCGTCTTAACACAAATGAAGCTATAGGGTTGAGTCAAGCTTTTGCAATATGGCCCCCACTGATAAAAGGTTTCAAATCTCAGTATCAAAAACAACTGGGTGACATCACGAAAACTATGTTGGTGTAGGTGTTTAGAGCGTATATGCTCTAAACATCTGCATCAAAAAATCAGGAACTATTTGTCACAGTCAAACAGGGTTAATGGGACTTGACTGTCCCTGTCAATGATTAAAATGGCAAAATGAATAAATACATAAAACAAATTCAATAAAATAATGAATAAAAAAGTAAGCACCTGCAGGCTGTCTCGATTGTGCTCGACTTGGCTCTATAAATAGCCAGCACTGTTAAAAAAAAAAGCCTGCTCCAGACAGTCACAGGTAGAAGAGTTACTCAGCATTTTACTCATAGAAGGAGTGTGTAGGTTGATTTTTCATGTCTGAACGCTATTTTCCAATGATAATAATAATAATAATAATAATAATAATAATAATAATAATAATAATAATAATAATATTTTTTAAAACATTTTATTTACAGAGTGTTTTCTTCTAAATACTCAAAGATGCTGCACAGAGCATGAGGATGTCAACAAATCAATAAAGCCATTAATAAAAAGCACAAAAACATTGAAAATCAATCATACTAAAGAGGTGGGTTTCAGTAAGGGCTTTGAAAGTAGACAGTTTCGGGCAGTTCTGAGTGCAACAGAGAAAGCTCTGTCACCCCAGGTTCAGTATTTGGTGTCAGGTGGTAGGAAGAGGAGGTGGGCTTTGGAAGATTGGAGGTTACAGGAGGGGGTGTGGGTGAAGGAGGGGGAGGTCTGGTCATTGAGGGCTTTGTGGGCGAAAAGGATAAGAATTTTAAAATGTAGTCACTGTTTTAGCCAGTGGAGGTTTTTGAGGACAGGGGTGATGACATCATGGGAGCTACAGTGCCCATTTAATCTTCACATGAAACAATACATGCCATCCGACAAACTCCACTTTTTTTCGAACAGCACAGTAGACAACTTTGAACCTGATGAGACCTGCAATGCACCATCTTTCTTTGCATGCTTATAAATCTAACAGGTGTCTTTATGGCTTAGTGGTGTGTTGGCTCAGATCCAAACACTCGTCCTCTCAAGGTGTGCTGTGATATCTGGCACCAAGATGTTTGCAGCAAATTCTTGGGAATTGTAAGGTTGGGCCTCTATTGATGAAATGTGGTTGTCCAGCGTATCTCATATCTTTGGAGGACTTGCTGGCTACATCAGCACCTTAAAGTTGTTGTTGTTTTCCTCCAGGCCACCTTATTTCATTACTCCGTGATCCAGTTCTATTGGTGATCACAGGTTCTTTCAGCAGAGGATCATTATGGATATTCTGACTTGCCTGGAATTTTTACTTTTCACCCAAAAATTTTCAACTTTTTTAATCCCAGAATTTTCAGTTATTTCCCCATAACTCTGACTTCATCTCAAGGTGAAATTTTATTTCAAAATTCTGACTTTATCTTAAGTTTTGAAATAACATGGGCTATGCCTTGCGCATGCTCAACATCTTGACAGGGCGGTACATCCAGATAATGCCAGTCGCCCAGTGAAGTACTTTATTATAAGTCATAAGTATCAACAAGAACAAGATGAGAGAAACCTGGACATTTTGGGGAAATGTTTAAAATACCCCAGACATAGTTTTACAACCCAAAAGGGGGAATCTTCTAGACTAAAGAGGATGTGTGGTCTCCCTACTTACATCCTCATGCTTGCCAATTCTTAAAGTTTTTTTTTTTTTGGCCTTTGTGCCTTTATTGGATAGAGGAGGACAGTGGATAGCGTCGGAAAGGGGAGAGAGAGTGGGGAGTGACATGCGGAAAATGGGCCACAGGTCGGATTCGAACCCGGGCCGCCCGCTTGAGGGCAAACCTCATGGTGCGCAGCCATATCCACTCGGCCATCCGCGCCCCATGCTTGCCAATTCTTGACGAATCAAACACATCAACTTTGAGGAAAAAAATCTGTTTTTTTATATTTTCCACCCATTGGAAGGTGAAGTTGTGACAAAAAGTCTGTAATTCTCTTTAACTGTCAGTCGTCATAATGGTACTGTTTATTGGTGTGCAATGTCACAACATTTAATATATTTCTTTTGGTACTCTTTGTTTAGAGAAAGTGTAGGTTGTGAGTACGCTTGTTATGATAATGCTTCTTGATTGACCCTGCATTTGTGCTCATATGGGTCAAGCATGTTAAAAGACAAGGGACTAACTGTTCCGAATGGGCCATTTAACTTATACAACAAGCTCTATAACGGATGATTTAATTACATATTTAATTTTTGGAAATGTCAAAAAAAGGCCTCATTCAGTCACATTTTATAGTTCACTTTTCCTGGTACCTATTCTGCAGCAGCATTCAAAGGCATGAAAACTTACTAAATAGAGAAAACAAGTCTTGTTGCTGATGATCTTTGCTTTTGTGGGTCATTTGGAGACACCACTTTTTTCAGTCTGTTTTTGATAGCCAGTTAATGTTACTTTAAACTTTAAGTGTTTAAGTTTCTGAGGCTCCAGTCTTTACATTTTGAAGCTTAAAATTGATCAACTGTGTTGTTCTCAGTGCTCAACACTCGCTTTGCCCTGTTGATGATCCAATTCAAATGTCTTGTCTACTGTCACTCTGCTGCTAAATTTCCTTGTTCTCTTATTTTAGATGTCCATAGAACATGTTTGGACCAAAAACTGACTGCCAGCCAGCAGCGTTGACACAACACACAGATGATAAATCCGGGATCACATCAAAGCGTGACCAACAACAGTGAGTCAGGTAACATTTGAGTGTGAATGTGCACAGCACGTTTGGACATTCAACAATGAGTAGTATTATAAGTGGTCAGTAATGTCAGTGATTTTTAGTTCTGTGATACTGCACCTACAACGAAGATGGCAAATTTTCACCACAAACTGTAAAACAACAGAATTGACTTGACTTCCATTCAATGTCAAAGTAGCTGTGATAGAAACAGCTAACTCAGTAGGAACTCTATTTGTCAGAATTTACCCCACGATCTTTTTTTTCCACATGCACATTGAAACCGTGGTTTCAACAATCTACTGTGTCAGTATCAAGAAACTCAAGAAGCCTGTGAGGCAGTGTGAACTCTGGGCTCTCTGCGTGCCCCTGTTTTCACAATCGAGAGTGCTCTCTGTCTCATATACTCGAAAAATACTTCTTTTATGTTTACTTTGCATCAGTTTTGACCCTGGAGGATTCAGCAGAGGTTCTGTTCTCTCTCTTTCACTGCTCTTTGTCAGCAGCAAAAAGAGAATCATTCTGTAACAGTGTTGGAAGCACGGAGGTGAACAGGACTGTGGTCGAATGAACTGTGAATTTCTCACTTTAAGCTGATGTGAGGAGCTCTGGGTGGTTTGTGCTGATTTTGGAGTGTCCTGTGGACAGAACTGAACAGTTTATCTCTTCACATATCTAGTCATGTGTGAGTAATAAATCCTCATAATTATAATTTTAAATATCTACCATGCAACTCATTGTGAAATTTTGGCACTGATTGATCAAAAAATAAACTGTTGAGGTGATGTGCTGTTGTCACTGATACCCTGACAGGAACGACAACTGTTTAAAATAAGTGTTTCTGATAAAAACAATCTTCTTTCTTTTGGTTTGATATGCTTTTGTGGGTTATCTAAAACTGAAAGCTCTGATGCCAGTCCATTTCATTACTAGCGAAAGATTCCTTGCAGGAGATTTAAACACTGTTTTGTGACAACTAATCACAAATAGGCACAGGTCACCTATGATTCCAGGGGAGAAAATCATTTGTCCACCATTTCAGCTCAAAGTGAAACACTTAAACAAAACTGCAGAGAGAAGACACAACACTTGCTAAAAGTGACTTCAGCACATCTGTGTGTGGGATATAAGTGTGCCTCCTGGATAAGTTCCCAGTGATGCATTAGCAGCCACTCACCCTTTCTCTGCTGTGCCCATGTTTGTGTGCCATGTCTGCCAGTCTCTGCCCGCTCTCACTCTCTCTCCAGGTCTCCAGCCTACCTCTCTGCCTGTGTGTCCTCTGTGAGATGGTACTAGGTGTCCCTGATGCTATTATCCCAGAACACTCCCAGGCCGAGCTGGGGGGAGGTTCCCACCTATTATCCTGATTTCTAATGGCCAACCTGGAGAGAGAGAGTGAGTGAGAGAGAGAGAGAGCGCAAGAGGCCTAAACAGAAAGGGGGGTTTAGTCCAGCTGAACCTTCCGCTCTCACTCTCTTTCTCTCCTGCTCTCCCTTTCTGATTCTGCCCTTGACAACCAGCTGCTAAAGTCAAGAGGTTTTATTTTATGCTTAAATGCCGCTACAGCTAAAATGTGAAAATTACAAACCTACTGTAAGCAGGGATAAGGGGCTATATAACAGAGTATATCACATACGCACTCAATTAAAAAAAGGTTTCACTTTCATAATGTACTCCAAAGTTGGATGTCTAAATAAAAAGGGATTGACAGGACAAATCAAAGCCTGTTTCCGTTAGCCTTCTGCTGCATCAATAAGCAGTCCATTCAGTCCCATCCTGACGCTAAAAATATCTTTTCTCTCTCAGATAGCAGGCCAGGTCACAGACTTAAGCTGCGGTGTGGCTGTGAACTGGCGACTGTCAAGGGTTCAATGAGGACCTGGCATAAGGTGACATTAACTACTTAGCCAGGCACCACTAATGCTCTACAGCGCCATCTAACAGCAAAGACACACGGACTAATCCACCTAGATCTGAGTATTTACGTTAGCTAAGGATCAACAATTGACTGACAGATGGCCAGAAGTATTCCTTTATTATTTAATTTAAGACCAATCAGGGAAAATATAAAGAGGCAATGCATGATCCAACTGCCAGGGTGAGAAGGTGTAGATCCAAGATGTTATATCCTCACTGCAAAGACCCTAACCCTGTTTAGATCAACACAAGCATGTCGGATTACACAGTGTTGTGTAAAAAACATAAAGACTGCTAATCCTTCCCCCAGGACTATGTGACCTTTAGAAGGAACTATATCTTCCTCTTTTTATCATCATATGCCGAGACTTAATTAAGTATTACAGTAATCTTAAGCAGTATTTCAAAAACAAACACAGAAGCATCCAATCTCACCGACTACAATGCCATTTATTTTTAAAACTATGGAGTAAAAAAAAGAAAAACTTAGCAAGAAAGCAAAAACGCTGAAAACACACACTGTAGTTATTCCAAGAAGATCTTCTTTAAAAGTCAATGCTAGAAGTGAAACTCCTCAGTGTGGATGTGTTATATTTCTCAGTTTATGGTGACTTTTCCCTCAACGTCAACATTGCTCAAACTATAACAAAAACACAGCACTTTACTGAAATTGACTGTGAGAGACCCTATTCCCATAAAGACAAGGATGAAACTTTTGGCAAATGAACTTTTCATCAGTTAATAGTCTTATAAATATTTTTCTTACCATAATCAGATTTTAGCAACAAGTAAATGGAGTCAAACTCTCCTTGTGCTCCATTAAGTGTGTGGCTCTAATATCTCTGAGCTTGCTGCCATAACCACATTACTTTTTTTTAGATAAAGTTCTGATAAATAAGCACCACAAAGTAAAATGGACCTGATGTTTCAAGGCTGAGGCTCAGATCCAGCCCCACCACTTGGGGTCACCAAATGCACAAGATTTCAAGTCCCTTTCATTCTGTAAGGCTTGCTCTTGCATTTGCTCTATTATGTCCTATATCAGGTGAGTTAAGCTAGGCCAATGGTTTAACAATATTTTCTTTATGTTATTACAAAGGCATGGATTTTCTAAATATCACAACGGTTGGTTCATCAAAAGCAATATGATTGGAAGGGAAAAATTCTACAAATGCTGATGTATACTGCTCCACAGTGTTCAGTATACTGTTTATTACCATCAGCAGAAAGTCAAACTAAAATAAATACTCAAATAAATGAAAAACACACATGCCACAGAAAGATCTGCCAAAATATTCAGATTTCACCCAAATTCTCCGGTTCAGCACAGAAAAACACAAATTCACCAAAAAGTGCGATCTGCTCTGCAGAACGTGTTTCTACGGTACAGTCGGGCGAGAACAGCTGTTTACATGCTGAACGCTTGTTCCTATGTTAATAATTGCACCTTTGATAAGGTTTTGAAATATAATCAACACTGTTAGATTGTTTTCAACTATTTCAGTTTGTTTAGGTCTGTCAGTGCTTTCTGAACATATTGAACACATTTTTAAAAAATACCGCGATAATACCGAAAACCATGGTAATTTTGGTCACAATAACCGCGAGCTCAAATTTTCATACCGTGACAACCCTAATCCCATCAGAACCAAACAATACAGAAAAGTAAACAATCCTTAGCATTCAAAGGGTTAAAAATTTGCCTGATTATTTTTTTCACATTCAAAATTCTTCTTTCATTTCCTTTCCCAAGGAAGGTAACAGGTAAACAGGTTTGCTGCCGTGACTTTGATTTCACTTTTTTTTTTAATCTGACCCCATTATCTGCTTGAAGGTCAAAAGCTGCAAGTGGAGATTTTTCATTCACTGCACAAAATGTTTCCTCACTTTTATTTGTATGTTATTACCTGTCAAAGCAGAGAAATGTGTCCCTGACCCTCAGAAAACCCTTCCACAGTGTTAGTTCTACAAGACGGTGGATAATGAAAATTAAGTATGAATGAGACACTTCTGAGGATCCATGAAAATCAGCCCACAGAGAGAAGATAAAAATGATGATGCATGAACAAACTCAGAGTGAGTCCCATTCCCAGGGCGACGTGTTGTGTAACTGCTGGATGGATGCAGAGAGGAGGCATGGTAGTCGTGTTCTTTGACAGTGACTCTCTCTCTCTCTCTCTCTCTCTCTCTTACTAATACACACATTCATTTCAATTTTAATTTGCAGTATTTGGATTTTGTTCAGTACATGATGTAATGGTGCACTCAGCTCAACAGATGTGCTCCTGTTCTTTACAGCTTTTATTTGTGATTCTAATTAGTTTGTGCTTTTTTCTTAGTGTGTGGCATTTCTTCCTTTCCTTTGTTTTTTTTCTTATCAAGCATACAGGTGGCACAGTTTGACACAGGACTCACATTTATTCATAACACACTGCTTTGTTTTCATGAGCAAAGCGCACATTCCGACTATCCAATATATTTTAAATCGAGCCCCCTGAGGTGGCTCACAGTGCACACGTTATTGCCTTGTCAGACAGGAGGTCTGAGCTAATATTGTGAAGTCTTTGAGTCCTGCTGCTGGGAAGATATAGGATTTTTTTCTTATCCTGATCATCTTATCCCAACCTTGTGGACATACTTACGTAAAGAGAAGATCTGAACTGGGCAGCACTGATGCATATAAAATGTAAATGAAGTCAGTCAGTTGGCCTTTTTTGGAGAAGTAAAATCCTTTTATGTCCTGTATTGCTCTGATCAAGACCTCGATTTTGAGGGTGTACGAAAATGACTGCAAATGTAACCACACTATCACATTTTTTACAGCCTTTAAGGGTTAAAAACATAAACGAAACATAACATTGGTCCTGCTTGAAGAAAACGCTGTGTTTCTATCTGGTGACGTGACCCCATTCAAGAATTGACCACAAAATCCTTTCTCCATTAGGTCGTGACACGTTTCCACACCCCTTGATTACGCTCTTGTCCTTCAAACACCTTGGCATTTATCATACACCAAGTGTCACAGTATAAACTGGTGACAGATATGTGCACAATCAAGCCAGCAAACTTTGCAAAAGGTATCAAAGAGTCTCAAAGAAAGTTCATCATGATATTCCTCCAACATCTTTATCGACGTCACTTCAATACCCAACACCAGAGCGAGGAATACACAACCTTCAGGAGTGAACAAAAGCAGAGAACCTCCAAAGAGTCCTTCAGTTCTCTGTGTGTTTCTGCACCCACTGTCTACAGCCAGCTTTAATGCACTGAAGCAGATCTGTAATGATTCTGACAGCCACCTTAAGGGACTCTTTCATTATAATGATTGTTCACTGCTGTTGTGTAACAGCCAAGTATTCCAAGGCCTCCTCTCACAGGTGCACCGTGTGCTGCATTTTTTCATCAAGCTGCTCTGTCTCCTCACAATGAAGATGCCCACACACTCCTGCTCAAATTCAAGACTGACTGAACTCAGGAGTGAGTTCATTGGCGTGAATCATTTTAACATTAAATTCTCCTGCGCTTGCACCTTCAAGGACTGAAAGCTTCTATAAATCACTGCAGACTGCAAATCCTTCACCTCTGTAAATAGCTCATACTTGGCGTGCAGACCCCTTGTCTAAGCCCATGTATGTTTGAGTATTTCTTTACCTTGCGGAGGCCCTAAATCAGAGGTTTAAGAGCTCAACTTGGCTTATGGTTGTTACCTGCTTACATGATGTTGGTGATGCAGGCATTCTGTGAACAGGGGGCTTCAAAGAAGCCAGACTCAAAGTGTAATACATAAGCTGTGTGTTTCTATTCTTATATTATATAGTCAACACTGTGATCATACAATCAGCCTCATGTGGTATAGCAAAGTGAAGGCTATTTTGTGGTTACACTTCTCAGATTCTCAAGCCTGATTTGATTGATGCCTTTTCACTCTGCAGTCCAGCTTGGATCCCGGAGTGGGATAGCTGTAATACACAGTAGCTGTGACGGGCGACACTGCAGTATCACCCCCAACAAGGCTTTAACCTTCTCCTATGACAACTTTGGTGAGAAAATGGGGACTCTGGCTTCAGCCCGGCCTTGCTGTGCAGTTCTCCACTGCAGTGATCTGTGTGGTGAAGCTACCTGTCTGTCTGCAGTTTGCCCGGTGTCAGTGACTGATGGCGAGCATCACGTTTCTTACCTTTTTGACGGTCTTCAGAGTGGGGACTGCGGTGAAAGCTGCGGAGGGCATTTCCCCGACATTCATATTCACATCACTGCTGTTCTTGCTCACAGTCATCGCCGAATATTTTTCCGCCACGTTTTCGGTCTCTTTCACATATTTCGTGGCTTGTTTAACCTCCGTTTTGCTCTCCACGACAGAGTCGGTCATCGCATCCAGGTGGTGTCGGTACGGTTACAGAGGAGAAGCCGGTGCTGAAATGAGTTAACGGGACTCCGTTGTAAGTCGCCTCCTTGAGGCTTCAAAAAATACTAAGAACGACGTCAAAAGCACTTCCTCAAGAGCTTGATGGGGAGTTACAGTGTGAAGAAAGTCACCTTTTTTATTAAATGTCTCTACTTTTCCAAACGACAGCGCCTACACTTGCTCACTGTCCTCCTGTTGTGCTGTCATCCACAGACAGCTACATCTCCAAGGGGAGGGGGCGGTGTGTTGAGACTGTCACCTGAGCAAGTGGGCAGTGTGTAGGCGACGAACGGCCAGTAAGCGCCGGTGTGGGGGTAAATACGGAAGGATAAATTTCGACTCGTGTCTTAAATCATGTGAGGCATCTTTATGGACGCTTAACGTGCTAGCAGCTTGCTATAACGTTCTCAATACTGCTGCCATATAGGTTCAAACGTGCGTGTTGTTTCCATAGCTGCTTTATATGCGTGGCCTCTACAACATGTCCCGCCCACCTTCGCTCTGATTGGTTGCTTTGCACCAACGTCTCTCCAATTGATTGGCAGTTTGCTTAGGACAGAGTTAAACCATCGAGGTACGTTCAGGGTACGACTGATTTAATCGTCCCATAGCAGAAAGAAATTAAATAAATAGTTACATAACATTAAACAGCGGCACGGTAATGTGACTTATGCAAGCATTTCAAAGGGTAGCATCGATTAAAAATAAAAATAGGCCCACATACGACCGTCCGACAAGGAGGCGCCAGAGAATGTAACTGTTAGAGGATTTGAGAAATACTGTTTTTCAAGGAAATCACTTTACAAGACCACATTTCACAGAGTATGCTTTTTATGATCACATCACCCTGATCCTGGAAACACTCCACTGGCTCCCCGTACTACACAAAACCATCCTCAAGATCCTTTTGTTAGTCCATAAAGCACTCAACAGCTCCGCTCCCAAGTATTTTCCTGACCTGCTCACACACTACCAGGGCTGTAAGCAGGTGAGCAGGTGAAGGTCTTTTAGTCAAACAGAAAATCAAATCAAAGCCCAGAGAGGGGACCTTTTGCTGCTGTGGCCCTTCTCTCTGGAAAAAAATTCCCTGCTGACCTGGGGTCCATCACAACTGTCTCTACTTTCAAAGCTAAACTCAAAACACATTTATGACCTCAAGCATACCGATAATTACTCCTTGTGAATTTTATGGGTTTGTGTAAGGGTGTTCTTCATTCAGTCTCTATACCCTCAAAGTAAAGCACATTGAGCTCACCTGTAATTAGATGTGCTTTATAAATAAACTTCTATCCTATCCTATTCTATTCCATCTGCACAAGTGGTCATGAAACATAATAAGAGTTAAAACATTGCCCTGCTGCTTTTATTAACAACACACCAACCGGTATCCTGAATAAACAAACTGTGACAACATTAGGGGGAAAAGTAAACACCAATAACCTTCAATCACTTAAAAATTTAATTGAAACATGTATGATGAGCTCATTGTTCTTTTTTTTCATTGTAGGAAAAAAAATTACATAACTGCATCCAGCGGGTTTAAAAAAAAATTCTAATATCTACAATGAAAATAAAACACTTAAGTTGACCAATGAAGTGATGTCTACATGAATAGAATGTGTAATATGAACCCACATTGTTATTTTTTCTTACAAACACTATTTTTAACCACAGAATAATATAAAATGCATCCACAGAATTGAGCAAAATAGTAAGTACATGTTGGGGAAGAAGAGACTCTCTGTACAATATCTTCACATTTCAGTTTTTGTTCAATAGACTTGATGTTGAATCTGTCCCCCCTTGTACACAAGTAGAAAAGATGAAATGTCAAAAAAGAAGGCATGACATAAAAAATTAAGGACACAAGTGTATTCACAACACTTAGATAATGTCCCTTAAGTTATGTACCATATACAAAAAAAAATGTGTCCAAAGAAACAAGTATCCCCTGGTGACGAACTCAAGTTTCATCAGCTCAGAAATAATGGCTTCACAGCTTCCTCTGTTTGACTAGATGGGTTACAAAAAAGAACACGTCCTTAATGTCCAAACAAATCCTCATGCAAATAAAACTCTAGTCCTACGTGCTTGAACATTTTAGATGAGAAGCATCTGCCGTTTCAGGTAGGATGACCTAAAAAGGTCCACAGCCTCAGCTGCAATGTAGCCAGCTCTCTGGAAGACCAGCACAAGGGCAGGAAGAAGACAAGATACCCAAGTGGCAGTGCTGTAGCTTGGTGTAAGATGGTTGAAAGGAGGTTGGGTGGGTGGGTGGCTAAAATGGGATGAAGAGTCTCAGGCAGAAAGAAGTGATGATGTTAGCTACAGTGCTATGAGACTCTTATCATCTGAGCCACTGTTTCATCTGCTGCTGCCTGGGCCACATCCTGCTGTTGCTGAAACAGAGGAGAAAAAATATTGTCAATACCAACAACGAGGCACTTCATAATAAAATAATGTGAGGGTGTTAAATAAAGGGTCAGTTCGTCTAAATCTTTTCAAAACAGGGTCAATACAAGTCAGAAAGTTCACAAATACAAAGACTCAAGTCAGCATTTATTTTACCTGTGCCAGAGCCAGAGCCATTTCCTCCTTGTCTTTAGGTGAAAAGAAACGTCCTCCATCTCCTCGTTTACGCTGCATTGCATGGCGGTGGCGGGATTCGTGCAGGTATTTCTACAAAGGCAAAAAGGGATGGATTAGCTAGTGATCAGATTAAAAATGTGAATTTTGTATTATCTCTGTACCAGGGCAGAGATATTTTCACAGGTATTTTAACTGATTCCCATAGTTTTCAGCACTTCCTATAGCAATTATTACTTAAATCTGCACCTCCATGCAGCTGTTAATTTGTTTCCCAAAAAACAAATTTGCAACTACCTCTTGACCCACTGGATGAAAAAAGAGAGCAAGCACTGTAAGAAAAGAGATGATAAGCTAGCAGAAGGTGTTGAGAAGAGCAAATAGAACTTCATATGTACATCTGTACGTCCATGTATGTGCGCAGTGAAACTCTGCCAAATAAGTCTCTTACCCTCCTTTCTTTGGGGATCTTGCCTTCAGCCTCCAGCTTGGCCCGGGCCTGTCTCCGCTTTAGGATGCGATGGTACTGTTTGGCATTGACATAGAGAGGTTCCTCCTCGAGCATCTCAGCCCCTGGGAGAGGAATGCGTTGCATTGTGGGAACTGCACCACCTCCAGGTACCATCTGATGGTGTACAGACATAAAACAGATGCAGAGCTTAGAACTAATTGTAAAAGCAGTTCAGTCAGATCATAGTTCAGTTCAGCTCAGTCAGCTCATTTACAATGTAAGGCTCTCATCTAATTTCAATTTTAAAAATATAGACACAATCAAGTTTACAGACTCACGTCAGGCCATGCATTCATGACCTCAGTCATTTAAAAACAGATTTGTCTAAATGCCCGTATAAGGTTGTATGATGCAAAAACACCACAAAATTATTTTAACTGAATTAAACTGATAAAAAGCCTGCAGATGAATACGTCTGTGAATGTTCTCTTGATGTGTAGAGGAGGTACATTAAAGCAAAAAAAGAGGGAAACCTTTGTGTATGTTAACAAGGGTTCTGTTCCCTGTATTTTCAAGTGTTGTTAAACCCCAAAATAACCCTCATATTAATGCCAAGGAAGTTGTAAAGTCATGCATGTAAAGTTAATTTGGGGCATCAAACCATGTAATTCATGCATAACATTTTGAGATATTCTACTTGGGGAAAAAGTCATTCATACAAATTTAGTTTACATAAAAAAGAAAAACACTACACACCCTGAATTAAGTCTGGATTGAAAAAAAAAGATAAGAAGATGCTGGGTACCTCTGCACAGGGTCTTACCATGACCATTCCACCTGCATTGACCATGTTACCGGAGACGGGCAGGGTGACGGTCACAGTGCCTTGGCCGCTGTTAGTTGTGTTGGTGTTGGCACCCCCTGCCTGTACTATCTGGGCGCCTGCCAAGCTGGCAGCTGGAATTGTAATCATTCCTGCCAACAGATTATCGTCACGATTAATATTGAAATAGACATCTCTACAGCCATGTGTTTAGAGAGTTTTCAGAGCAGCAGGCACACACTAAAAGGAGAAGAAAACTAAGTGTACCCTGCTGCAGGACGGTGCCATCTGCATTGACCGGCTGGTAAACAATGGTCTGTCCATCAGCTGTCTGTGCCACCTGTTGGCCCTGCACGCTGATCTGCTGCCCCTGTGGGACCACAAGACAGGAGAAAAGACTGTCAATATTCACATAAATGATGGTAAAACTAAATGGATCATCAGGTCAGCTGTTTATTCTTTAAAACCTGGTTCTGTCCAGCAGTGATGGCAGTCTGGGGCTGCTGGATGATGATCTGCTGAGGCTGACCCTGCTGGCTCTGGAGCTGTAGGGTCTGTCCTCCTTGTAGCTGGATCTGACCTGGCTGCACCAGCTGGATCTAAACATAGTCCCATGATAAATCAAGGATCTTTCTTAAGATTTTACTGTACCACTTCACTCAGTATTACACACAGAACACCAGGTCTTGGTGCAGGAACAGTTAATGTAGTTTCAGAGCCTTATTCTTTACCTGCTGTAGTCCTTGGGCTCCAGACACAGGAACCTGCATTATGGTCTGGCCCTGACTACCAGACATGGCCTGGACCATGATGGGTTGTCCTGATGACGTGATGAGCTGCCCCCCGCTCACCTGGACCATGAGGGGCTGTCCCTGGACCTACACAGAGACACAGAAGTTGTCAAAGCAGCACAAGAAGATTTAAATGCTGACACAAGAATAGCAAATGATGGCAAAACAGACGCATTCAGGTCGATACTGAAGCGGTTAAACCAATGTAATGGTTTGATGTCAAACTTCTTGTTTTGGGATGTAACAATGAGACACAACAAAGGTTCACAGTGGATCAAAGCATTTCTGTTATTACCTTAAAATAAACCTCTGTATAAAAAAAGCTAACTCAGCAGTTCTGTTGGCGCATCCTTATTTGCTGGATATGCAGACAACTGGAGAAGATATTCCCAATGAAATTTAGTTAATTTTCACATACACAAGTGAATCCAAAAATGTACGATGACCATAACAGATAAGTGTTAACCTATATGCAAGTTTTAAGGAAGTAAAAGTTCAGTTTTAACAACATCTGATTTTTCCTCCCTTTCAAATGGGTGAAGTATTTGCCGACATCAGAGCCCACAGCGCAACTATGGCAGTCTGATTTCTTTCATTTCTTGGACCAATTATAAATGGGACGATATTGAGGGCCCATCTGTCACATCCAGGTGCATCCGATTCGTCCTTAGTGATTGATGTAAAGGCAATGACGATTTGAGAACATCCAATTATGTAGCACTCAAAAGGCTGCAATTTGGGATTAAAATGACTAAATACATTATCCATAGTGTTAACAAATGTTACAACCTCTCCGATGCCCATCAGCTGCTCAGGCCATGTGTGAGTGTGCAGCAGGGTTATACTGGTAAACGAGAAACAACAAAACAACAAATACTAGAATGTGTCAAGAATCTCCATGATTCTCTTCGACTCAAGCACCTTGATGGACACAAGTGTCAGGATTATTTGTTTCACAATTTCTAATCGCTGAAAAATTGATCAACTTTTTTAGATGTAAATGCTTCATTGTACTCTTTAAAGTAGGATTTTGAAAGGAGAGTAGAAACAGCTGCTTCAAATACATTGCTACAGAATATATCTAAAAAAACAGGTTTACATGTGATATGAATTTTCAGGTGAAATATGACTTCTGATGTAATATGCAGACACCATCATCGTTCCACTTTTTCACTGGTGTTAAAAAAGTGAATTGGGCATCGCAAAAAATGGCAATATCATAGAAATGCAATATATATTGAATCGGCATCCAAAACAAACATAAAATAATCAAATCAGGAGAGAAGCAAATCACCCTAGCCCTTCTCTTTACGGTCTGTATCAAAAGCACTAAGTGTTTATTTTACACCCGAGTATAACTATAAATTCAACCTCTTCAATATTGTTTCCTATCTGGCACTTCTAAGGAGTTAACTTAAGATCTGTTCCAAACATTCACAAAGCTGAGACAACTTTTTGCCCGGTTAAAGGTTTAGTTAGCTTGACTTACAGCTTGTCGTTTTATTCTTCTTATTTTATTAGAACAGAGAAAAATTATTCCATATAGAGAGGGACCACTTTAATTTTGTAAAAAGACAGAAAGAAAATATATGTGGATAATGAGAAGTGACACATAGGCATTACTACGCATCCCTGCTGTTAAATTCTGGATCTTTGTCCCACAAAACACACAACCATGTGACCCATATCAAATAGCTTTTGTCCTCATCAGCAAGAACAATGTTTGAATTGTGAAACTTGCTTTGAAAAGCAAGAGACAAACACGGCTTGGACAAACAGTGGTCTTTTGACAGCCTTATGACAGCACAAGCGGAAACCCAAGGCTGACACATAACACAGTGTGCTGATGAACATGCAGGTCAGGCAGCTGCAAGACATGCAGGCAGCAGGAGGGGAACGAACCAAACAGCACAGCCATGGGTCATGATAATTAGCCCTTGTTTGAGCATGCAAACTTGCAGGCTGCAGCTATATCAGGGCACTGACACAGGGCGGCGGTGACACCACTACCTGGAGTGTCTGCACCTGCTGGCCAGAGGCCGTCACCACTGGCGCCTCTGTTTGTAGCTGCACAGCCGTCACTGTGCCCTGTGTCTGCAGGTAAGGCAGGACAATACAGTCACAGATAAGTAATGATCAGGAAAACAGATTTATTATTGAATCCACTTGAGTGCTCTGTATCTGGGTCCCTGTAACCTACAAGCTCAAAAAAATGTTGATATTATGGCCAGTAAATATTTTTTCATCAAAACCAACATTTGAAGGAAAACTCTGGGCTCACCTGCTGCTGGATCTGTCCATTGGCAGTCTGCACAACTATCTGCTCTCCAGTGGTAGTGGTGGCAGTGGTGTACTGCTCCATGGCTTGTTAGCGTCACAATCCTCTATTTGGACAAAAGAAAAAGACTACATTGGCAGAGTATGATGACAAATAATAGCATTAAATTTGAGATATCGCCCAAACCATTTTGGCATTAGCAGCGTGTGGATTAATCTTGAATATCGATGCCAATGTTGGTATCTGTATTGATCAATATTTGTGTGATGAGATCAATAATAAAAATTATCAGTACATTGCTCTTTCCCTGAATATAATTATGCTTTTGTAATGGCTCATTTCCCAGGATGTGGTCTGGTTTGGTCGAAATATTTTTTTTTTAATGTTCACATAATCGCTTTTATCCATAAATATTCAAATTTTCAGTTTTAGACCAAAGCAGAAAAACATTAAGCACGATTATTTTCGGATTGAAAATTTAGATATTTTACTTACATTCATGAACTTAGGTTGTGGTGGTTGTGTAGTATTCTTGATTGATTTAGAGAAGCAGCTTTTATAGGTAAAAAGTATCGAAATCGGTGTTGATAGAGATGATAGTGGCCCTGTATTTACTTGATATCAGATAAGATATAAAATGTTGCAGTGTCTCACACCATTATTTGACATTCGAAAATAGACAAGGTTGTTTATCTTCCCATTATTTAAGATTATTGATGACTGAGATGCTTCCCTGAGCGAGACATTGTCCAAATGTGCAAATGAGGGCCCTTTTTCTTTAAACTTGATACGCTAACTGAGGCCATGATATGCATATGATTTTAGATTGATAACAGGGATAAATTAGCACAACGATTAATAATATGTGCTGATATAATATGCAAGCTGTTCCCTTGTTTTTTACGCGATGATTTGTGAACCGCTTACATGTGTAAAGGCTAACCAGGCTAGCTAGAAAAATACGTGCTTAAAGCAAAAAGGGACAAAATCTAGGATAGTTTTCGGTGATGAACTAGTGTGAATATCGGATTGAGTTTATGCTTATTGAGAGTACACAGGTGATGTGAACTACAGGGTGAACATTTGAAGCGCTCCTTTGTTGTGGTGAGTCGACGTTTTAGCAAATTAGCAAACGTTAGCAAAGGCTCGTCGACTGCCAGAGATCATGTTGCTTCTCAGAAACCGACACCGAGGACACGGTGTTATTTTCAGCCTAACTGGTCTAAAACGCAGCGGTCGAAATCAAACTGCCATGCCATTTTTTGCATTTAGCAGGGTTAGTAATTTGGTTGGTCCATAGCAAACCAATCCGTGCTGACAACTACCAATGCCTTCAATAGGGTCTCCCTTACCGTGTGTCTGCTGTCCGGTTTCCCTCTGATTGGCTCCAGTACAGCTCGCTAAAGCCCAATCAACAAAGTGAGCGGACAAAATGGCGCAAATGAAACAACGGCGCCCGGGAGGAGGCGCGTAGCTGCGTCACACACATGAATACTGGGTCAGAGCAAGCTGCTGTTTTCACGGCACCAAGCAGATGTCGCTATTTAGTCAATGACATTTGTCTTTTCTCTTAAACAGCCCACAAGGAGGAAATCATTTGACTTGAGAAAATATCTACAGGACTAACTTAGATGTGGAACAAAAGTAGGCTGCGACTGTTTTTCATTATCTAGGGCAGCGATTCTCAACCTGTGGGTCGTGACCCCAATGGGGGTCGCGAGATAATTTTTGGGGGTCGCCAAATCATTTGACAAAATTTAACAAATATTAAATTAAAAAAAAATCAGACAGGGTCGTTTGAGTTGTTAACTGCTCATTATTTTTTCCTAAATTTCTTTATCTGAACTACAGTGTTTTACCTGAATCGGTACAATGAGCAAAAGATGACAAACTCCTTCATATTTTCACTGCAAAAACTTAAATCTAAGCAAGTGTATATGTTTTATTTTTGCAAAAATGTCTTTTCATTCTCAACATGAGCCACATTCATGTGACCGGTCCTAATTAAAAATGTTTCATTTCAATTTGAAAGACAAAAATGACATCTGAATTCCTCGAAACAAGTGAAAAAAAAAATCTTGTATTAAGACATTCAAATTTCAAGAAACTTAAAGAGAAAATGATCCCATTGGCAGATATTTTTTACTTGCTACAAGCAATTCAGAAATGATTTTTTCTCTTTAAATAACTTGGAAAAAATGGAAAAAACAAAATATTGACTCGTTCTTTTTCATGCTCGACAGCATAAACATTCAGAAAAAAACTTGGGCTGTTTTTCTCCTCACTGTCTTGTTTAGAATGAGATGATTTTTTTTCTGTCTTTAATCAAGATAAAAAATAAATCCTGGGGGTCCCAGATACCAGTGCATCTTAAATCAGGGGTCGCAACTCATAAAGGTTGAGAACGGCTGATCCAGGGTGACCTTGAAACTTCAAAAGAGGACACCTTACCCAGTCACTTTTGGAGACACTACAAATATA
The DNA here is from genome assembly GCA_008086565.1 of Thalassoma bifasciatum. Taxonomy (NCBI): domain Eukaryota; kingdom Metazoa; phylum Chordata; class Actinopteri; order Labriformes; family Labridae; genus Thalassoma; species Thalassoma bifasciatum. The sequence continues at coordinate 1,217,597 of RPOG01000032.1, read as the reverse complement.
TTCAAAGACTACAAAAAATCTTCACAACCATTACATTTTCTTGAAACACTCATTTAATGCTTGAAGTGAGCATTTTCTCAAACTGTACATTGAAATGGATGGCCAGTTAAAAATATATAAAAACAAAACTAGCTTAGCTGAGAATTTTCCCCTGACACTGAGTCAAAATTTTGAGATAAAAAGTCAAAACTTTTACCAATTATCTTAAAACTGTAACTTTTTATTTCAGAGTCCTGACTTTTATCCCATTGTTTTTTACTTTTTACTTCATAGTTTTTTTTTGTCTCAAACTTGACTCTCTTTTTTTCATTATTCTGAGTCTATAATCTCTAAATTTTTACATGTCATGATTTTGACTTTATCATCTCAAAAATTTGAGATTATCTTCCAACTTGACGATTTATCTCAAAATTTCAGCTGTATATCTCAGAATTTTGACTTTTAATTTCAAAATTTCAATCCCTCATCTCAAATTTTGACCAAATATGAGCAAAAAAGGTATACTCAAGGAAGCCAATTTTCGTTTAATTTTTTTTAACGAGCAGAAATGGTCGTCCATAAGAATGCTTAACCACATGCTTCAATTAAAAGAAAAAAAATGCGTACATTTAATTTTGCAAAAAAATATAACAAATTCTCTAAAATCTTAGTGACAGCTGAATTTAGATTTCGAGCTGTTCAATTTTTAGCTGACACAAAGGTGCCAGCTTTGCTGACAGCACACTGTGCCTCCCACTGGTCACGACCACGACATAAAGAGTGGTTAAACCGTTTGTCTGCTGTTGGTCTGTAAAAGTGCATTTCCACTTCAGCATTTCGTGTCTGAGAGCGCAGCATAAACATGTTTTCCCTGCATGTTCAACATCTTGACACGTTGGTGCATCAGAATAATGCCAGTAGCCTTATGCAGCGCTTCATTATAAATCATGGTCTGTGGAAGTTAAACCGGAGTCGAATTCCTTGTATGCTTCTTGAAGATACTTCGCAATAAAGGCGATTCTGATTATGATTATGAACTGATTATACAGTCTATGATTGTAACTCCACGTAAACAGCACCGCCTGTCCGGTAGGTGGCAGTAATGAAACTTCCTTCTATTATCTTTGCTTACGGAAGTACATGTGCACGTTACAGTTTGTTCTCGTGAGCATGTGACTGGAGTCATCACAGAAAGAAAGTAGTTGTCAGCTGTTCATTGGTCCTGTACTTACTTAAATTAACTTGTATCTGACTTTTCGAACAATATATTTGCCGAAACAACCAACTGTTTTGGCTGAAACAGGGAGGAAAGTCATGGCCCGACCTCTCCATGTCCTCTCCGTCCTCTGCAAACTCTGTGCTCCATCTGTGGGCTCCTCCTTTCACATCAGTGGCTGTCGATTTGCAAGCAGGGGTGCAAGTGTGGCATGGATGGGACCAAGTCATAAAAACGGAGAGAGATCATCCAATAGAGCTTCAAGATACACTGACCAGGTTTCTGATGAAGCACTTGGTCCCGAGGATGTTGAAGATAAACTCCAAGCATTGGCTGAGTGAGTGTCATTGAGAGAAATCACAAAGTTTTCTATATTGAATATTTGAATGGAAAAGCAACCATATATCCTGTGTGTTTCAGTGAGGAGAGAAAGAGGCAGAGGACTGTGAAATATCATATTCTGAAAAGAAAGATGACTCCAGCAGGAGCTCCCCAGAGGAAGCTAACGTGGGATGCAATTGAGCAGATCAGGTATGGAGCTTTGTTGACATTACAGCCCCGTCAGTCCCTGATGCACAAAGAGGTTGAGTTTACTTTGAAAGTAATGGCTTTGCTTCCTGGGACCCAAGCTTTTGTCCTGTGTGAATTTTCTATTCTTCTTGCTTTTTGGGATAAGATCTTGTAGGCATAATGCCCAAACTTGGTCTTTGTACAGGCTGTTTGATAATTAGTGTTATGAGTTTGATTTTTTTTTTTAAATCAAAAGCCTGAATGCGAAAATAAGGGGAGGGGGGTACCTGTGGGTAAACAATTCCAAACAAGGAGATTTAAAAAGACAAAATTAGGAGATGAAAAAGTCATATGTATGGATTCAAGGTCAAGATGTGTAATTAACAATTTAAAATATATGTATTAGCTTGAAATAAGGAAACAAAATGCCAAAATGTAGAGATAAAACGTCAAAAGTTGGAATGCATGATATTGGACTTTTGGCCGATGTCTGATATGGAAATATTTTACAACTCATTTATCTGATACCTGATACAAATAATTTCTCCTCACACCTAATTGCAGAGATGGTCAACTTTCTTCTGTGTTGGAATAAGTGTGCAATAATATGGTACATAGTACAGACACATTTGTTGTATATTATTCTGTTTCAGTACAAAATTTAAAAAAATAAAATTAATGGACACTCTTAACCATAAGTCTTTTCTAAAATCTTAAACACCTTCACACTTCAAGATTTGAGAATAATGATCGGCCCACACTACAGGATTTCCTAATCTTATATGATTCTAAAAATTTTTTTTTACGCACATAAGGTGACTCTAAACCAAATATCTTTTCTAAAATCTTAAACACGTACACACTTCAAGATTGTAAATAATGACAGGCCCACACTACTTTCTGAAAGCACCAAATTCCTAAATTTTACGCATTCTTTTGGGGTTCGGTTAGGCAAATTTTGACATACTTTTCGTTCATTTCCAGGGGACCAAATTTGAGGTTCTTTATTTTCACTTCGCCTTGGATTACAATCGGGGCCTCGCACTGGCTGGGCTTGGTCCCTAATAATTAAATGCGCAACGCTCTCCTTTGATCAATTATAACAATACCCACAACCAGGGCAACTTTGGCCAATTTCATAACTGACAGTTAGAAAACATCACATCTGTTCACGTTGTGCTAAACATGGGTTAAAATTTCACAATAAGATATCAAAATTCCAAGATAAATTGCACAAGTATGGATTAAAAAACAAACTAAGGAACGAAAAAAAATTAAATCAAAAGATAAAATATCAAAATGAGGACATTAAAAGTTAGTAGAAGAAGATGAAAAGTTGTACATAGTTGTTTTCTAAAATGGGTGTAATGTTGAGACATCAGCAAAAATGTTGAGGGCAGGGCCCATAAATGTGGCTAAGAGGTCAAAGTTTTAAAAAATGAAGTATCATGGGTCTGAGAGGCAGGAATGTAATATCCACATGTGTCTTAAGAGGTTCAAATACAGCGTTTCTGAATTTTTCAGATATCTGAAGCAGGAGCAACCCAATGAGTGGACAGTGGAGCGTCTGGCCGAAGGTTTCTCTGTCAGTCCAGATGTCATTCTGAGAGTCCTCAGGAGTAAGTTTGTGCCTGGTCCTGAAAGAAAAGCCAAACAGGATGCAAAAATAATGTCACAGCTCGGCCAGAAAGTGCTGCCTTCAGGTGCTGAGACAGGATCAGATAGACTGAAGCTACAAAGAAGCAACAGACCAGCCATGCTTCCCCCTGGAGCTGGAGATTTGGTTGTACCTGTGGCTGAGAAGAGTGTAACAGTTCAAAGTAAGAGCCTTGAGCCTCAAATGCTGGTCTCTGCTACTGTTTCTCCCACCCAGCTTAGAGCTGGTAAGAATGAAGAGACTCAGGAGACATTGTCTGGTGAATACTGTACGGAGGAGAACGAAGAGTATGAGGAGAGCTGGGATGGACTAGTGTTTACAGAAGAAGAACTTGAACAGTACATCAACATGGAGGAACCTCCCCCAGCGGTGCAAGTTGGAAGTGAATTTTTTGATGTGGAGGGAAATTTTTTGTTCAGAATCTGAATAGTTAACTGTGTTTGAACTTTTCACTTACCTTGCTCAACACCTGACAATACCATGCCCAGGGACTTTCTTGACAGATGTTATTAAACAAGTATAACAGGTGAAATAAAATAAATTGGAGACTAATTCTAGTATTTGTTACCCCATGCATCTATTTATTCACTGACATCTTCCATGCATTTCAATGCATTTATGAATAAATCTATAAATCTAGCAACAGTTTTAAAGTACAGAAAAGTTAATTTGCTGAGATTTTCTCATAACTATTGCAGAGGGAACAGGCTGATTAAAGTTTTCCTTAAAATGTCTAAACATGTTCAAATCAGCCTTCACCAGGAATGTGTGCTTGAAAAGGAAATCTTTGTGATTCGTCAAAATCTAAAAGTTATACACAAAGCCACAACACAACCAGTTGTAATTTCATTTCTGCGTGTTCCTCTATCTTTTTATTTCTATTTTTACATGTTTTTTTGTAGGAAATAATAGATGGACAAGAAAAATAAAGGAACTTATGAATTTATTGGCAAACCCAAGAAACTGCCTCAGATATACAGAAAAAAGAAACAGCAGATACAAAGATGTAGCCTTGTATATTTACAGAACCATCACAATGACTTTAATTTATACAGCACTTTTACTGTCAGAAAAAACATCATTAAATAAGAAACTGCCAGGTGTGTCCAAGTGCAGAGCAGCTAAAGCAGCTTAATTATAATCAAATCAGTGTTTTCAACTGGAGCTCACTCTCCTGTCCACAGACAGTGTTGAGGGAAATTACAAAAAAGACAAAAATAGCCAGGTTATTGTTGGCTTAAGCTTTGTAGATCTGAATTTGAAGTGAACATGCAGTGAAATGGGAGCTCCAGTCAAACCAACTACTCCATTACTGCTAAGAGATGAATCTCAAGTAATGAGTGCAACTTCAGTGTGTCACTGGCATATTGTATGAAGCTGAATGCACAGTAGTTGATTGAAATAATTACCAGTAAATAGATCCTGGCCACACACCAAGAGGGCATCTCATCACATCCTCACACCAGGCACTTGTATAACCTCATCCATTCTACTGCAGTCAAGAATAAATAAATCCTTTATGAAAGCAACATATTCAACAAACGTCAGACAAATAATTGTGCAATAAATGTTTAAAAGAAGAAAAAAACCCTGACAGACTTAACATGATGCATAAGACAGACTGTGGAGAAAAAAATGCAGCTCTAAAATGACAGTAGTGTCAGTGTGATCAAAAAGAAGGTCGCATAGTGACTGACATAGATGAGGAACTTGTGTCAAAGAATTTCACCGGCTTAAATGTGGGTACCAGTTAGAAAACAATGCTTAACAAACAACATTCTCAACCATGTCACTCTCCTCAAAGCATACAGCGTTTATAATGTTATAAAACATTTACATAACTAAATTTCTTTTTCACATTGCTCCTGTACTGTTTCCAAATTAAATTGATATAGTCCTCTAAATTGGGTGTTAAGCATAACTGTCGGTATTTAATATCAAACTAGATTTATTTCTGTTATCTCTAAGTATCTTTGAACCAAAGTGCACTGAATTCAAAATTTGTTACATCAGTTAAAAAGTTGGTTAGTATAAAAGTTGCTCCAGTGATTAAAAACAGGACTTGTGACTACAGAGTTTTGTTATTTGTTTTTTTGTTTTTTACAGTTATCGCTTTTTTATCATTCCGTCACCTTTAGGAAACATTTTTGACTACAAACTCTACACATGCAAGGAACCTTGTGCTTTAGACAATTTATAAACAGATTCTGTCCTGAAACAGACACTTAACCAACATTGATGTGCTTCGCTCAATGACATCTCCATTCACACATCAGACAAATAACTCCAGTAGGTTTATTCAATGTGTATTAATACACTAAACGCATTATTGCTTTTGAGGCAAATGGACATTTCCACTTGCATCTGACAGAAACTCACTGTGATCAAGGGACAAAGTAATTAGACTTGTATTCCAAATACTAATTACAAAAGGGACCAAAAGTTAGTGCCCAGAAAAGAAAGGGACTAAAAAGTGAAAATTTACAAACTCATTTCTTTTTTGGGCACATTTTGTATCTTGACAAATACTTAAAAGTAAGGACTGAGACTGTGGTCAGGGAGGATTTTTAACCAGCTACATACAACAACTCTTTCGACACCAACCAAACAAGTACCACATCAAAGATGGCAAAGAAAAGTGATGTATGTACAAGTGCATGTGGAGAAAAGGACACAAATCTTCAACAGAGATGGAAATTATTTGCATGAGCAATTATTTGCAGGAGCACTTCCAAGTAACTTGAGAAGCAGAACCCTGAACACAGCAGTGACAGATTGACTCAGTCAGCTTTGCTTCAAACCTCTAACTCCCTCAGCAGATTGAATTACTGCTTTAGTTCTTACTTCTCTGTAATAAATAACTCACTCAATAAAATCAATAACTGGAGCAAACACTACTAGACCTCCTACTTCTCATTTATGACACACAGAGCCTCAGTACATTCTTTTTTTTCTTCATACATGACAACAGAGTCGCACAGACTCTCCATCTGTACAGCGAGGCCCAAGTGCAAACCAGGAGGTGAAAGGAAGAAGTAGCTGGATACAAAAGAGGGACAGCAACAGCAGCCAGCCACGGGGGTGGATGGGAAATCTGTTGCTTAGTTGCACAACAGGTTGAGCTGGTTATTCAAGCAGGTCCTGCGAAAAGGGATAATAGGATGCCAATGAAGCACTACCAACATGAGCAAAATAGAGACCATTAAGTTTGTGTAACCACGCACACCTTATAAGGATCCTGAAATGACCTGGTTTAAGTTGACACAGTTTCAGTTTTATGGCTACAGCAACAATGCAAACTATGCTATCCTACGCACAGGAAAAAGCACCACAATGATATCAGTGCTTCTTCAACTGAATAGATGAACAAAGTACTTTTAAGAAAGTATGAGACTGCATAAATCAAGCAGCTGGTGGTTTTTAGACAAGGCATTGCTGTCTCCTCCTTGAAATCATGATAAAAACCAGTTTTCAGGATGATGATTCAGCAAATATTTGCATCAAAAGGGTTCTGGTTTTGGACACGTCAGCCAATAAGCAACATGGCACTGCAGTTTAAGAATGGAAAAATGTTGAAGCACATATAACAGCTAGTCAGAAGGTTTCTCCGCCCCAGGCTAGAGTGCTGGGCTCTCAGTTTTGATTTTTTTGTCACTGGTTATAGGTTTTAATGAAGAAGCTAAATTTCAGCATATACATCTTTAATTACCGAAGACTTTATTGTATATTGCTGTTCAGGTTATATAAACACTGCTACTACCCATTGGTTACTCTCATTCTTCTATGTTGAGAGCTGGCGTAGGCCTAGAGCAGCTGTAATACGTGCTAAGATTGCACTGAGCTTTAATTGGTTTCTCCCTTCAATCAACCTAGCAGGTCAATTAGCCCCAAGTCAAAGCTCATGCATTTTTTTTTAAATTAACCATTTTAACAAGGAATAAAATGGGAACTTCTGTCTTTTTCCTGCTCTCAAAAACAGTGAATAAGTTGTCTTTAAGACACTTTGTCAAGTTGTTACAACATTTTTTCTTCGACAGAATTAAGAACTAAGACATAATCTTCATCAGTCACTAACAGAGTCACTTATGTAATTAAACTACATCTACTGTAAATATAGTCTACATTTTTTCTATTACCACTTTGGAACTTCTGTCCTAAATTTCTTCTTTAAATCAAATGACATTTTTTAAGCTCAAAAATGACAACTACAACCCCCACACTGAAACATAGCCTGATATTATGGACTTCTGCCTGAACCCATCTATCAAGGGTAAATAGGGATCCACTGTACCTCGTCTGAGTCATCATGAAACTCGATCTTGCCGTTTTGAGTGTGGTTGGTCTCCAGCGGGTCGTCTGCCCCCTCAGCAGCATTGTCCTCAACATTCTGCTGCAGCACAGAGTACCTGTGAACCAAAAACCTGCAGAAAGTTCAAAATACTGTCAGATTCTCTTTCATCAACAGTAAAACTAGGGAAAATATCTGTGAAAGACAAAAATAGGCAGTTTTTCTTTTAAAATATGCTTTTCTGCAGACAATTTTTTTATGTAGGTTTGGATAAAAACACCAACCTGCCACCACAGACATATTTCTTAACGAAGATGAACCCTGCAGCAACACTCAGCAGCATGATGATGATGACTGTGATCACAATAGGGATGGACTTGGATGAGCGGTTCTCTACCTGTAGAAATGTATGTAGGTGTAATGTAGGTTAATAAAAAAGCATGTTTAAATCGGTTTTCACACGATTTTCATGAAATCTGAAGGAAGTACTGACCGTGAGTTCTGGCCCCATCAAGTCGCTCACACACTTCTTGCTAAGGTCAATCTCTTTACGCTCAGGCTTTACCCCTCCTTCACATTTATCTCCAGGAATTTTCCTATAGCTGCAAAGAACAGACAAATCGATGATGTAAACTTCATTCAATCCAGCAACTGTTTGCCTGGTTTGACTTGCACACAGTGACTAAAAAGCACCTCCAGATTCATTTGCTAACACTAACATGTATTGACGTGTATTTGGGGGGCTGCTTTATTTTCAGTAGCCAAGAGTAAAATGCAATTCTTAAAAATGTTGAATGAAAATCTGCTCCTGTGAATGTATTAAATACATAGAAGACTGATTCACACAGCACATGGTATTTTGCTCACTGTCCATGTTGAATTATTGCGACCTAAATATGAACTAACCTTGTTTGTGTTCTTTTTGCGTGGATGCAGTAGGGTGAGCACAAGTTACCAACACTATAATGTGCAATTTTCGGCCAGAATTTTCTCCTCCATGCTGTAAACGCAACACTTGTTTGTCCCGACCCTACTTCCATTAACATTTTCACTGTTTCTCTGACTTCTGCATTTCACCACTTATCAGGTTTAGAACTGGATCAGAGGACCATTAAATTATTCAGCATCATAACAGCAAAGCTATCTTTTTTTCACCTCTACAACATTAAAACAGTTCAGTATTGAAACACTTATCAACAGACTAGATAGAAACAATTTTAAATGAATGCGTTCGTAAAACAGTTATTGCTTCCTCTTAAGCCTTGTTGAAAAGAGGTTTCCTGTCAATGGAGTTGAGAAACAGTTTGACACGCAGATATCTGTTAGCCTTTCAGACTGAAGCTGTACTCTTACCCACTGGTCTGCAGCTGCTCCTCTTTGCCGTGAAGACAAAACTCCAACACTTGGCCCTCCAGGTCCGGCTGCTCCACACACTCCGAGCTGTTCTCTTTTCGGTAATATCCAAAGTCACTACAAAAAGGATTAGGGTCATGACAGAAAGGCAAATGAGTGAGAACAATTTTCTGCAGCAAACTTTTTTCTCTCATGCTAATAATTCTTCAGCTGTGGTTTGCTAAGCTCAATGTGAACTCTTCATGGTCTTCAGGTTAAACCAGCAACCTTTCCCCTTTATCAGTACTTTTAGCAGTACTTGTACCTGTAGCAAAGCATTAAGCAAACAATTTACTCAGTCACATATCAGGTAAGAACAGTAGTTAAATAATCGCCTACTCAGAGATGTTAAGTCAAAATGCACTAAGGTGTTGTGTTTCATATTTCTAGAGTCTGAGTCAAACAGTGTCCAGAAAAATCCAGGATCTAATTCTTGGCACATATTAAGTAAAAAAAACGTTGAACCCTAAATTAAACAACCAAGAAAGGTGCATACAATGGCGATTTAGAGTACAAATTAAAGGTAGACAGAGTAAGAAGCTTTTTTATCCGTGATCAGTACTGAATTGTGTTCTGAAGGAAAATGCATGCAGTTTCTAAATTTTGACTTTTCTCTTCATTTTGCTGTGACATGATATTTAACAGCTTAATTGAACCTTTTAATGTGAGCATAAATACAAAGCACAGTTATGTTGGGATGTCAAGTGCCAGAGTAAACATCTTACCACAGGTAGTCATCCAGTGTGCAGGGACATGGTGTCGGTTGCGTGTTGACCTGATAATCTCGTCCGTTCCAGCAGACTGAGTCCTTCCTGAGACGCAGGAACCTCTCTTTGTAGCCTAGCATGCAACCATCATTAGGGTCACTGATGTCATCAGAGTGCGCCAACCACTGCACATAGTCACTGTCGTCGCCTAAAAGCATAGACACCAGTGGCTCTATGAACATCTAATCTCAACAAATATTGACAAATTATCTTGAAATTTACACAAGTGCGTTTATTGTACTGTGTGACTAACAGTCTCTGGTGAGCAGCTCCCTGAAGTCAATGGTAACTGAGACCCAGTACTGGCTGAAGAGGGAGTCTCTGTAGCCCCAGATACTGACGTTCATCGAGCGCGCTCCAGGCTCAGAGGCCAGACCAGTGAAGTAAATAGGTTCTTTGGTGAAGGTGTACACACTCCAGCACTGTCCTTCATCTGTAGAAAATCTGTACAGACAATCACAGGATAAGCAGAAATTAGCCAAATACACAGCAAGACTCAGTAAGCAGGATTAACAACACAGTTATGTGCTGAAACAAAAAAACATAAATATAAACAGTTTTTTTTACTGTTCATATGCAGAGCAAGGACTTGTTTTTCTTTTTTCGGGTGATTCTCCATCAAAAACAACCTAATATATTTATGTCTTGGTGAGTGATTAGTAAATACATGTATACTACAATAAGGCTTAAGAAAATAGCACAGATATTTCCAATGACTTGGTTGTTGTCACAGGGTTCCAAACTTCTGTTCTAAACAAAGACAGTATTCAAATAAATCATGCCTGTTGGTAACTGAGACTCACTTGATCTTGTCGATTGGTTGGGTGGGGATGTGTTCCACAGCAACCAGCAGACCTCCAGAGTCCAAAATGGCATAGTGATGGGGCCCTTCAAGGGCCTTCATCCAAGTGTAACCTCCATCATCAGACACATACACATCTGGCTTCAACACTGAGATGGCATCACCAACACTCCCTGATCAGACACACACAGAGGGTGGAAAGCTATGAATATCCAACTAAAACACTGGAGGGGGAAACAAGATTGGAAACTCTGATCAGGGACTCACCATGAGCTAGGATGAGACCCACAGCATTTGGTTCACTCAAGGGCAACAAGGGGACGTTCAGCTTCATGGCGGTGCTGTAGGCTGCATGGATGTGGAGACTGCACTGTGAACACAAAAACAAGCGGTGTGTTATTTCAAATTGTTTACAGTAACAACAGATAAAAACAAAGTTTTTTTTTTTTTTTTTTTTTTTTTTTTAAATTGAGCCGGGACAACTTTCGATGAGCTATCTTTGCCTACAATCAATTTAAGTTCACTGTTTTCATGTGGACAATTTTCACTTCTCTATTTCTTTGAACAGCAGCTTCCTCTCTTTACCTTATCAGGGTCTCTTGCTGTAGCATCACATTTGGTGTTGGCAGGTTGCCGCAGAGGGACCCACTCCCCTCCCTGATCGAAGGACACAACAGACTGCACCGAGCTGTCTGCAACCACGTTAACAGGCAGAAAGTTAGCAACATGCTAATCCATCAACTTGAGAAAATGTGTGCAAACAAAGCTTAGATTTAGTAACTTCACAAAAAGAAGTCCGACCTATTTAGAGTAAACAAACCAAAGGTCAAACCCATACTGCCATCAATTATTCATGTAACCAGTAAGTGTAGTGAAAAAGTGTGGAGGCACACAGCAATAACTCAACAGATTTGCATGGGATGTAGTGAGCAACAGACAGTGGGGTTAAGATGTGGGTGTTGATGTGGTGAGATATTTCTGGGTGTGAGCCAGCCGCTTCACACAGTCAACACATCTAACACTGAACAGCTAATGAAATATTTACCCAACACCCTCCCTCCGGTATGTAATGGAGAAGTCGTACGTGAGTGTCTTCTGATGGGAAATTTGAGTATGGGCATGTGTTGATCTTCCTTTAACAAAGCAAAGGCAAATGAGTAGATTTACCTTCTGCGAGGACACTACTGATGAAAACTCCTCGCAGGGAGGTGACATTGGTGAAGTCTGTATCGCCTCCTGTGGTGGTGTAAAGGTGGCGCTCCAGTGACTTAGAATACACAGTGCCGCGGTCATCTGATACGTAAATGGTACCAAATCCTGTATCTGTGGAGGGTGAGAAACAAAAACACATAATGGAGTTGAAAAGCAGGTCATTTCAAATGATGAGTAGATGAAAGTTAAAACATCCAGTCATCTTATTCTCAAAGCTACACAATAAGAGGAGCGAACATGTGAGGTTTCCATCATTGACTGACCTCCTGGCTCGTCAACATGCATGAAGACCATTTCATCATTCGCTGCCAAGATAGAGTAAAACTGCTCGTGTCCCACTGGTGGCAGCTGGGCCATGTTCCAGGTCTCACCGTCATCCACTGACACATAGATCATCCTCAGGGTACCCTGCAAGGACGGACAAATATAAGAAACAGAAAGAAAGTGGTGAACAAGGAAGAGAGGGAACTCTTGTGAGAGACCCCTCAACCATACAACAACAACCATTACTTCATGCATATAAAAATCTAGATAAATTCACAAAACCTAAAGCAAAAGCATTTGCTAACAAACACTAAGGTCTAAACAATCAATGCAATTCCTCAGCAAGCCAGATTATGTTTCTGTATCTGTAAAAAGTTTTATATCTGCTGTAAACTGACCTTGCCTGTCATTACAGAGGCAAAGAGGAACCGTCCACCCAGGCCAAAGGAATAAATCTTTGTGGCGAGAGTCTTGCTGGTTTTGCCATAATCTGAAGTTCTCCTCAACTCTAGCATTCCCCGGTCACCTGAAAAAAACAAACATGCAGAAAAACTCAGAAAGAAAAGCAGAGCACAGTAATGTAAAATTAAAACCCTGACCTGTCGTTAACAGTGTTTAAGAAAATATGACACTACAATCGACAGCTGTCCGAATGATTTTAACATCAATCACTGTATTAAATAAAAAACACCAACGGTCTGACTGTTTGCCTAATTGTGCAAATAAGACTATATCAAATGCCAACAGCTGCAGTGGTATTGGAATAAGAACAAGTCTTATTTAATTACATGTTCTGCCTCTCAGTAAACAACCAGATATTAATGAAACCAAGGGATCTTCTACTTACTGCAGGATCCATTGAGACTCGTTGTATAAAAGATGGTATTTTTCCTTCCCCTGGAATTGAGAGTGAGAAACAACAAGAATTTCAGACAAGCACACCCACACATTTAAGTCTAACAAGCCAAGGATATGTGAGAAAATGCATGAAGACTGATTTATTAAGTATGATATGACCACTCAAAGTGTGATTAAATATTAAAAAAACAAACAAACAAACATCCTCAACAGGCAATGCTTGGGAGCAGTCTTAACTCTTAATGCATTTACAATCTATTGCTATAATAGCATTGCAGAACTGAGCACCACATGACCTGGCTTATCAAATAAAACTGTTGCACAGCCATGCCTTTCCCAAATATGTACCTTCTTGTGTGTGTGTGTGCTTTCACTTTAGACAACTGCTCCCAAACTCTAAAATGACCCATTTCACTGGAGCCTGTTGGAACTGGTGTCATGTTTCAGATAGACGCTGGGTTCACACGGACATGATTAACTTGATAACAAAGCCTTAAAACTGAGGCTACAGAGACATGCAGGGCTGCCAAGGTTAAACAACAATAAATACCAGGTCTCTCTCTCCAAAACAACAGCAGTGCCAACTTTGTCTTTTAACTTTGTCACCTATTTTAAAGGTGCAGCATCGAAATTAACCTTTCAGAAAAACACTGTGCCTCTGTTAAGTTAAAGAAGACAATGACTGATCTTGAGCCTGCCCAAATTACAGTGTAAATTAGAATAATAACAAAGGAGCAAAAATAGGTCAGATGCTGATTGATTTGGTAATAAATGGGTGGGGCTTTTTTTACCTGTCATAGCTAACTTCCTGCGTGGAAAAATTTCCCTGAGTCAGCCACAAGCTCATAGATATTGAATAACCCAAGACACCTAAGACCTAATTTAATCAGTGTTCCTTCTTACCATTTCACCAGACACACCATGTCGTGCATCTTTCTCCAATTGCTGCCGAAATCTTCAGACAACCATAGTTCATTCTAGAGACACAAAGAAAACACTGAGTCATTTATCTATTGTGCAGCTGTAATGAAACCATGTTTATATCTAGGTCACTCGAGACTGAGTAAACCAGAGCTGCCCATAAATACATGAGGAAGTGAGATAAGAGTTTGCTTAAGAGTTTTACAACACGCCATGATGACAGTTAATCAACATAAATTCTTGACAGGCCAAAAAATATCTTTTCAAGTTCACATATACTTGATAACCTACATCTAGAGGGTTTATTCCACAGTACAAGTCTTTTCATTATTCTTACACTGTTGCTGAGGACCAGCAGCACATCGGAGTTATAAGGGTTGTATGTGATCTGCATTATGGGGATGAAGGGTAAGTCCTGTGGTGTGAAACTCTTTCCAAAGTCATCTGAGACAAAGATCCGAGACGCGAGACCCCCAGACACCTCTGCTGTCAGGATCACCTGCAAGTCAGATAGAGATGGTAAACAGGAGAAAGGTCACAAAAGGTCAATATCACGAGATTTCTGAATGGCCTCATAACTTGACAGCTTAAAGAGGTCATGACTCACTTTTCCAGAGTTCTCAGGCCCGATCGCTATTCCATACTCTGATCTGATAAAAGTGTTGTTGATGAGCTCAGTCACATCCTGGAATGACTTCCCGTAGTTCTCACTAGCAGAAAGACAGGGTTGCTGTCAAATGAAATGCAAATCAAATATAAACATTTGCTTTTCCTAACATGTGAGATAATGAGACTAACCTCCGGTAGAGTCTGGACTGCCCAAATCTTAACATGAAGAAGGGCATTTGGAAGGTAGTCAGAGCCAGGATCACCTGCAGAGACAGAGGGCAGAGCATGAATCAGACACTGGGACCCTGATGTGAATGGGCTCATGATCTATCAGATTATCCTGTCACTTTCATAAAGATAAGTGAACAATTTGGCTGTTTGTTTTGTGAAAAAATTACAGCACTGACTGGAATATCAGATGACACTTACCCCTGTTCCATCCCCAACCCAGGCCAGCGATACTGACCCACTGAGGTCATTGAAGAGGTACTGTGAAAAAACAGCAAAACTATGTTCAAATACGTGAAATGTATGACGTATACCTCCCGAGAAGAATAGAGGTTCAGGTATAGCTATTTTTTCACTTCAGTGTCCACAGATACCAAGTATCCCTATGGCGCAAGTGCAATTAAAAACATGTATACTACAGGTTGAAAACATCTATTGGTGAACTTCTGTGAGTTTTGTATAATAGTTGTATTTGTCAGCACCATATCCTATGTTGTTGTCGTTGTCACACAACAATGGGCGCTATGTTTCCTCTCAGCATGTGCTTAAGCAGGGATGGCAAGGTGAAAACTTGAAGTACCACTTCAGAGACCAGACAAACATTTCAGTGAGCATGTGGCTCCAAACCATTTGCTCTTGGACCAGACTTCTGAATTGAAACACAGCACCGCATTTTATAAAGGGTCAGATTTTCTCTTTGGCAATAATTTTTTGCACATTTTGTCAATTTAACCGAGCAGCTCTTGGAAATTTCTTCCCTTCCCAGCTACCTAAGTCAAACTTTTGATTCTTGGAACCCATTTTGGGGCTTGCAGTAGAAACCATGAGGGGAACGAAGCGGCTGAGCCTTTTCTGGAATTCAGGCGACTTTAGATTACTGGAGCAACTATACAAAGAGTGCAATGCAAAGTTGATCACATGGCCGTGACAAGCTAGGCAAATAAGCAGGGCAGGGCAGTGCCGGAGTCAGACTCGTGTTTGTTTTCAAAAAGAGAGACTGCATTGTTGTTTGGGTGCTTTTTATGCTGCATTTATGTCTATGCTTTTTGAGCCAAGACAGTTAAATCCATTACACATCTGGTGAAACTAAATTTAGCTCACAGTGCTATCCAGGATTTAGGCAAAACCCCGACACTCTCATCTCACTGCATTCAGACACACTGTCTGCCTGCATGTGGTGCTCACTGCTTTTAATTACAAAATAACCACCACACAGCCAGTCACATGGATTCCTCTGGGGACATTTCCCTGTCAACATTCACTCTTACTGAGGCAGAGATAACAAGGGACTGTTAAATACAGAATACAGCTGCATCTTTGAGAAGGATAAGATATAGGTCACAGTCATCAGAGGAGCATTGGGAAGGTAAACCGGTTGTGCCTCAGTTAAGCACGCCTAGGTCTTAAAGCATGAGGAACATAGGCGTTGTTTCTATTTCAGAGACCGTTTCCCTGAATCATCTCTCAAGACAATCCAAAGCAGGTGAACAGAAAGAGGCACAGGGGGTGCAACTGAGGACTGTTTCACCTTTAGATGATAACACGTGAAGAATAACACAGCTATAGCTATCTAGGCCAAATGTTATCATTGGCCTCAGGACTTATGATTGTAAATCTAGACAGCCCAACATGCACTGAATAGCTGATTAAGCCCTGTGGTGTACCTGGTTAACACCTGCGCATCCTCTCGTCTCATTTAACAGAGAGTAACAGGACCTAACACGGTAACTTACATTGTGGGTGTTGCCTGCTAACTTGGTTTCAAATCCTTGCATGGCATGGCAGGTGTCTCCCTGCTCAACACTTCTTCGTTTTATTCTGTGTTTTGATGGTGCCGCCAGCCATGCAGGCAAAGACCTCTTGGCGATTTTCGCAGCTTTCTCCTCGATGAATGAGCGCTTTACAAAACGCGACTGTCCGAGGGCTTCGGCTCCCTGCAGGAAATCTTCACCGGCTGTGAAAGTGGGAACGGATAACAACAGGAGACAGGGGAGCAGCAAAAGTCTCATCCTCGGTGCAAGTGTCACTGGCAAAAAAAAGCGTAGCAAAGACGAAAAAAATCAGCCAAAACGACTCTTTGTTTATCCTGGTCTTGCCTTGAAATTGAAGGTCGCTACAGCACTACCGCGGATGACATCAACAAAACAGTAGTCTCAACAGCAGCTATTCACGGCTTTGAAAACACGGAGCTCCGACTACCTCCTCACGCAGACGCGGTTGGACTGTAGAAAAATACAACAACGTGATTTGCTGGATAAACCGTATAATTTTGCATCAATAATTGGCGCTATTACTCCCCGTCATCCATGGTAGACTGTAATGAATACGGCAAGTGGCTGCAGGTCGTTTGCGCTCTCTGCTGGGAGGAGGCTCTGTGATTGGCTGGCATTCCCCTCTGGTTCACCTTATCGCTTTTTAATTGGTTGGATCCTGAAAGGGGCGGGAACAATTAGGAGAGCAGGAGGCCAACAATTACATGTTAAAGCCTGTGAAGATAGGTTGAGCAGCGCTATCCTCTAACTTCATGTATCTGAACTTAACACAATTAACCCTTGTATTGTCTTTTGGTCAATTTGATTTTTGACATTGATTTTCTTTTAAAGAAATGCTTAGAAATTACATGGATAGTTCCATGTTATGCTATTTTCATGTAAAATAAGTTATGACTGCTTTTGTTAAATCATGTGTAAAAATGTATAGCACCTTACTGCCATTAAAATTGAAACGCTTTCAAAACAATATCCTGCCTTAACTCTGACATATACCTGCCTGTGACAGTACATCTGCATACGTACCTCTGATGATGACCTTTGTGGAAAAAAAATCAAATTTCTGTGTTTTTCTTCTACTCAAAAAAGATGTATATTTTTATGTAAATTAGGTCTTTCTTTTCCTTTTTCCTTACAAAAGTAATTTTTGAATATTTGTGAATATTCTGCAAACATGTTACCATTAAAGGAGAAACAGAAAATTTGAGAAAAATTGTACACTTTGTGATTTACAAGCAGTCAAAACAGATGGTGCAGAGTAAATCTGAAGGCAATACAGGGGTTAAAAATCTGCATTTTCATATCATCATTAACTGTTTCTGATTTTTTATCATATTCATATATATTTATATATTTTAGTCACATGGTGTTCTGACACCAAGAAAGTGACAAGTCAAACACATTCATTGAAAAATAAGAAAAGGAATGAAATATTGAAAACTTAGAGTGCTCTTGGAAGTTAACTTAATTTTCACTTTTTTTGAATAAAATGCTGCTATTTTTGCAATGGCTTACAAACCAAAGGTATAGGCAATATGAGAAGCGTTTTATATGAACACAGATGTGTTTTCTACAAGCCTTGGGCAATAACAGGCTTTAAAGGGGTCAAACATCTGGACCCGATCCAGTTTTGCAGTGCCAAAACAAGGGATTAAATAACACTTCATGAAATGCTCTATCTATCAGCAAGGAAATCGTTGAAGTTGTTGAACTAAATTCCTCTGCCCAGAGAGTCTTTGAAATGTGCATCATGCATAAAATTTAAATACATAGGAAAAATTTAAATCAGTCCTTTTTCAGTCAGGTGTTTTTTGTCTGAATAGTTTATAACTAGTGTATTACATTAATAGTACTTCATATATGTTTCCATTATTCAGGCTCAGTCACAATGTCTACAGCTCTGACTTCAGCCATCATGAAGAAAAACACGGCCAAGAACCTTCCTGCCAAACAATCTTGGCACCTGTAAAGGCATTAGACTGAATGTTTGAGTATAAACTGCGATGTCCTCAATTTTTTATTTGTGTTCTTAAATTATATTAAATTATATGTCCTTACTTTGTTAGTTAAAATGGGTCATTTTGGTCTTTTGATAAAACGTATTCATGTGATAGGCCAAAGGGTCACAACAAACCCATGACCATTGGTCATGTGTTGCAGGGGAAAAAAATCCCCATAATCATAGCTAACATGAATGAGAGTGACCAACCTTAACATGCCCCCCAAAAAGAGCTGAATAGAAGAAAATGCAAGATAAACTTTCTCCCTTTCTCAACTGACTCATCATCTTACAAAAGCTCCAGTAATTCATGCTGGGACATTGTAGCTCTGTCATGCGGGCTCTATGACCGAAACTATGACCCTAAAAGACAGGAGGAACTGATCAGATCAGAACATGCTGAGTATTTGGTGCAGCCCAACCTGTCTGACAAGCTTTGACATCTATAACAATTCAAGGTGGAATGAGATCGCTGCCAAAAATAAAAAGCTGTGGAGCAAGTTCCTTTAGTTTCAAAACCCTGTAAACTTGCTCTTGGTCTCACACTTCAGACATACTGAACTTTTGAACCAAAAGTATCTTGAATGGGTTTGAAATTTTGTTTATGCATTTCTAAATTCCGAGATTCACTCAGCAAGTAAAACAATTTGATCTGTAGAACAGCATTCCTCCACAAATGGACTGTACAAAAGAGAAGCAGCCCCTCCCCCATGGCAGCCCAGTCGACTATTAAAGGTGGAGAACAAAGCCACATTTATACCCTTGAGAAGTTCCGGGTTAGAGAGAGAAACTTCACTTTCTAAAGAAGAATGTATAAAAAAACATTTTGTTTTGACTGCATGGGATAAACAGGAGATAAAAAATTATAGTCATGGCCCAAAGCAGACCTAAACTGCCTCTGCATACTTGTTCATAGCTAAGACCACTGGCCTAAATTGTGAAAATTTCATGGATGGCATGTGTGGAAAAGATCAGCCTACACTGGTGACAGTCATGGGAAACATAAGGTTTGCAAAAGGGTTTCTTAAACAGTGTTGGGTGAGTTAGTCTACCAATGTGACTGTGGGAACGGTGACCTCTTGTGAAAAGTTATTAGTATTACTGTTTACTGGCCCTGAGTGCATTTGTTGACTTTCTAAATAGAAAATTATGAAAAAGTAAGACTTTCTTTAAACAATTGAAATATTATTGCTTACATGTAGTGAAATTTATTTCAACAGTTCAATAAAAAAACAGAAGTAGAATAACATAATAACATAACACTCATTAACCATCACAATAAATCATGAATACTCATAAGGTGCACATAGATTATTGGATTTGAGATTTTAAACTGCGTGCTGTTCACTGACCTGGTAGAGTTTAAGCCATTTTATGGAGAAACGTATATGTCAATGTCTTAATTTGAGGCAGAAATGCACTTCATGTTTTTATTCCCCTCACTGAAAAAAATGGCTGACCAAAAGCTCTTGTTTCCAGGTAGTTACTCTGCCTCTGATTCTCCTACTTTGTTAAATAATAAATAATACTTTATTTATTTTGTATAGCGCTTTTCAAAAGTTCTTAAAGACACTTCACATATTGCAGATATACAATACATTTTACAAACAATGAACCCACAACACACACAATAATAACAGAAAGCATGTGTAAAAAGGTGAGCTTTTGGGAAAGATTTTAAGTGAGGTCGGTGCAGTCATGGATGTGTTTGGGTATTAAATTCCATCTGTAGACAAAGTGCTACAAGGTTGTTCACACTCCTAAAAATGAGTTTTATGGATGAAAATTTATGAGAGGTTCTTATATGTCATTTTGACTTCAATTTAAAAATCAACACAAAATATACATGTATGATTTTTAAAAATATTGAGTGAAAGCCTTCTTTTCTAAATCGGATGAAATATAGATATATTCATTTGTCCAGGCTGCCTTTGATTTGCACCTTCTTTTGGCCAAGAAAGGAGAAATAAATACAAAGTTTAGCATTGGTTGACCCAACACACATTTTTATGATGCCCGAGTGTGTTTAGAGCCACTTTCACCAGATAAATTAGATGTATCATTTGAAAAAAAAAATGCAGGTGAAACTGAAGGAACCAATAAAAATACCGTATTGATGTTCAGCTAAGCTTCATATTAAACCTGGGCTTCCAGAGTGAACCGCATTTACTTGATAATTGTAATGAAGCATGACATAAAGACCAGGTAGTGTTCTCTATAGAAGTCTGAAGCTGGCCAAGAATTGGAACTAAACGCAAATTATGTCAAAGTACTTATTTCTGATACATTTCAGCAGTTAATATTTTCACAAGCAAAGCAATTAAAAAGTTTTGTGTCAAAACGTATCAGTAACATTACTTTCAAAGACAACCTGGGAGCGGTAGTTCAAAACTTTCCCCTCTGAACCATCAGCGCCTCTCATTGCGTCATGACGTCACGTTTCACGCTTCACGTTTTTTCTACTACGAGACGCTGAAGTTGAAGAAAAGTTTGACAAGCCCAAAGAAGAAGAGCCCCAAAGAGGAGATAAGCTCGGGAAAGGAGACAAATAATCGACACCGGAGGGTTTTATCCTCGGACCAAGGATGGAATCTGTCGCACAGGTAACGTCGCAAACACGACGAGTGAAAAAACGGTTAATGGCGCATACTAATACCAAACACACCTATTTGTGTGTGACTCGTTTCGTCGTATAACGGCTTTATTAAACACTTTCTGCTCCTGTTTCTCCACAGAAAGTGCTGAGCTCGGGGTTTTCTCTTGACCTGGGGCCTTTGAAAGAGCCGCTGGCATTTATTCGTGTGCTAGAATGGGTAAGTTTCTTTCAAATCTTTTTTTTTTTACCATATGGTTAATGGCGGGGTTACATCTACGTGAGCTTGCTATCCTTGGTGGCAGAAATACCTTTCAAATTGATTCTGCTGCTTGTCTTGTGACTGACTGCACGCCTGTGTAAGCTATGCGATTCATCTGTGAGCTGTAACACCGTTTCAATCACGTTACGTACAGTAATTTATCGGTCTAGATGTTTCTGTCACATAAGCACATTTGAATGTTGACCTAATAACACATTTAAGCTGATTCAAGATAGCGTGTTTATAGCACCTTTGTGTCTTGCTACGAGGGGAAATACTTTCACTAATAGCATCCGAAGCAAAAAAAAAGATGTGATCTAGCCTTAACTTGCACACAGGAATTACTGCTAGCTGCTCTAGCTTGAGTTTATACTTTGATGATTGCTTCCATCTTTTGGTTCTTGTGTTAACTTGGCACATCTTTCACAGTGAAGACACCCTGTGAGTAAGAACAGGATTTCCTGTCAAATGTCTTAAACCAAATAAAAGGAAGTGTCCATGTGATGGTTTTCTCAGCTCCTCTGTCATCTGCTCTAACTGTGTCCTCTTATCTTGTGTCTGTGGCTGCAGGTATTTGCCATATTTGCCTTTGCTACAACAGGAGGCTACAGCGGCACAACCAGCATCAATATCCAGTGCCAAGTGGGGGGTAGTCACGAAGTACATGCAGAGTTTAGCTACCCGTTCAGGTGTGTCTGTGTGAGCAAACAGAGACGTGTTCACACCCTGTTAACTGTGAGAAGGAGCATGTGTTTACCTTTGGGATTGCACATATGAAAGAAATGACTCTGTATTACCACAGGTTGATGCAGCACCCATACAGTGTCCCTGACTGCAACAATCAATCTACCACCAGTCCTGCCTACCTGACCGGAGACCACACATCCTCGGCACAGTTTTTTGTCTGCATTGGAGTGTTGGCCTTCCTGTACTGCACTGGCACACTGGTTCTCTACTTAGGCTACCAACACGTATATAGAGGATCAAGTCGTGGCCCCATTGTGGTATGTTTACATTGAATCAGTTTTCTCAAGCAGCTGTGAAATTCAGCTGTGATAATGCTGATATAGGCAGAATTTGGAATATTTATAGTTAATTCTGTGAGTAGGAATGTTGCATCAGCTGCTGGAGTGTACTTCATCAAAAATCTTTCCAGGGGTCAGAGAGTGCATTTAGCAGAAATGTGTAAATAGGACAGTGGGTAGGGTGTGTTTCTGAGTTGCACTATCTAGTGTGACAGCCTTTGGTTTTACTCGTCATCATGTTTTTTTTCTCTCCTCCAAGGACCTGTTGATAACTGCAGCCTTTGCCTTTTTGTGGTTGGCATCCTCCTCTGCATGGGCTAAAGGCTTAACAGATGTAAAATGGGCCACCAGTCCTTCAACTATTGTAACCCTCCTCACTGTTTGCAAGGATCCCAACAAGTGCACTCCTGGTGCTGTCCCTCACATGGGCCGTCTAAATGCTTCTGTGGTAAGTTGTGTGAAATGTGTCTTACTTGACTAGAAATGTGTGTGTGTGCTAACACTTGAGTTTTTGACTTCCATCTCACTGTGGCAGATTTTTGGTTTTCTTAACCTCATCCTGTGGGGTGGAAACTGCTGGTTCATTTACAAGGAGACACCTTTCCACCAATCAGCCAACCAGCCTGCAGATGCAGAGGGAGGAGTCGGACCATCATAACTGCTTCCTCATCTTTGTAGCTCAACAAGTACAGATATTAATTGAGTCATTTTGTTACTAATTATTAAAAGAAATTGCATGTGGTTGTAAATCTATACTGCAAAAAACAAGGGCTACTTTGTGCTCTGTAATCTTTCTATACTTAGTGCTACATTGACTTCAATCCATTTTGAAAAGTACAAAGTTTATAGTCTGATAACTACAAGAAACTATAAAGGTTGAAAAGGTTCTGACACTTTTGTTCATTTTTTAACCCCTGTTTCAATACTACCTGTCCTGCAACTCAGATGATATTATAGATTTGGACTCAACACTTTCTTTTTGTGATTAATCATAATCAAGCATAACTTTGTCAACAAGTTAAAAGCCAAACATATTTCTGCACAAAACAGTCTCTCTGACATGAGTGTATTAATATGTGTATATAGAAACTCAGGGCCATTAAGTTTTTGAATAACAAAATACCCAGTAATATTTTCATATTACTCCAATAAAATCCATTGTTAACAAAATCAAAAAATATGAAAATACATTTTTAAATATGAAAAAAAAATTCAGTTCCTGCCTGAAGCAAAGGGCAAGTTTAAGAAAGTTTTGTTACAAATGATGAGCTACAGTTACAGATAGTAAGTAATATTATTTGGTTGCCTTCATGAGATTACTTATAATGGCTGTAAGTTTCCTTTGAGTCGTTTTGTTTCATGTTGCATTTTGTCATCTTACTGTTCTCCTTGTTACAGTTGTGACCTAGCAGCTAAGTTTTATCTGAATGTAGTGGGCACATTTGCTTAAGTCACCTCTTTATGATTTTAACATTTCAACATAACGCTTCTGAATTAGAAATTGTGATGTTTTTCCTTGGCAGACAGGATTCAGTCCTGCCCTTTTTGATATGCTTAAATTATTAAGAGTCTTTATCTTTCTTCTTTTGAACACCTGCAGATGTTAAAGGCAAAATGTTTTTCCACCATTATGTGCATCACTGTAATTTCTTCAGTACAGCCCTGCTTGGTTCACATTTTCAATTTGGATTAAATATTGTGTTAATAAAAGCGTCATATGGTTGAGACTGACGTTTCTTTGAGAGTCTGGATCTGCTTGGACGTAAAATGTTGTGCAGCATTAGAATTTAGCACTGGTTTAGTTGGTTTGTGTCTGAATCATTTCCTCATTGTGTCACTGTTTGAAGCTTAACCGTTTTTATCAGAGACCTTTCACACGTGATGTTGGTTACTTTCAGGAGCTGATGTCTGAGATTTGATCACTGAGCTATTGAGGGCTTCAGAAACCGAAACAACTTTTACAGATATACACTAAATTCAGAAGACGCTCACTAGGTGGCATACATGTTGCCCCTCCCAGGAAACATGATACACCCACCAACCAGCCTCTGATGAACCTCCTGACCCTCACCAGTCCAGTCACACGCAGGTCACTTACACAATGAGCTGGTCTGTCAGTGAAGCGGCTGTGAAACATCAGTGCCTGATCCATTTCTTCTAGTAACTGTTCAACTGTGAGCTTACTTTGCATTCTTAAAATTTGCTGGGTTTTTATGCCTCTCATGCATAGACTGTTTAATAGGCTCTCGTGACCTGCTTATTTGCGTCAGGCCAAAAAAAACACATTGATTCTAAATGTTGCACCTTTTTAGGTTTAATTGTTATAATTTTATTTTTGTACAGCTTTTGGGTAATAAAGTATAACCTGTTTTACTCAATAATGAAGAAGAATGAAAAATGTATTAGTTAGTTTTTTAATCACTAGTTAAAAATATGTGCATTCAATTGCCCTTGTCTTCAAAGCTCTGGGTTAAGCAGAATTGCAATAAATTGTCATGATGAGGATCAAATCAAACCAAACTTTTTTTTATGAAAGGCTTTTTATACAAAAAAATATAACACAAAGTGCTTTACAATCCAATGAAAAAAAAATCCCACATGCCCTTTGACCCAACCACCTTTAACAACCACACAATTCATGGTCGACAGCACACATTCTCACAAAGCCCCCACATACACACACAACAACATACATGAAGCTGATATACATGAGGCTGAGTACGGATGAACCATAGACTGTATAAACCTGTGAAGACAGCATCATCAGAGGAGCCACCTGCACCAGGAGCAGAGAGCCGGCCACAACCTCAGGACCAACACAGGGCTCAGAGGAACCTAAATTATCAGATTAAAAAGTCAAAACTTTGAGGAAATGTCAAAATAATGAGATATGTTTACATTGTAGAAAATGTTCAATTCAAACGGAAAGGAAGTGTTTCAAAGAAACGTATGGGTGATGTGGTGTCTTTGTCACCTTTGAGTATCTTTGGATATTTTTCAGTTCCTCCAAGAGGCCGGGTGGGGATCCCCTATGTGGGTTTTCAGAATATGGTCACTCCATAGTTATGTATGTATGTTTGTTGATAGAAACTCATGGTCTAATTGTGCCATCTGTCCAAGTTATTTTCAGTGAAATATATGAGAAAACTGTTGTGTTATGACTCATGGAAAACTCCTAAATTCAAGTTTCTGGCTGGTAGTGAAAACCAACAACATCTTAACACAAACAGCCTCTGATGGTGCTAACAAACCAAGCAAACTGTGAGGTTAAAATGCAAACACTGGTTTGTAAATATAGTATTGTTTGAACAGGACCAGGAGATACAGAAACGGTCGCGAGCACAGTCATACGGATGTCCTGCGCGTGTCCGCGCCGTGACATGAACGCGCAAGAGCAGCAATGGCCGCGGTTGATCGGCGAAATCCTAATCTCGACGATTTTGTCGGATTAAACTGGAGTTGTTGGGTAGATGGAGTGAATATTTTTCCATCTGACGGTGAGTCGCACCCCCTGCCCTTCACCTGTTTTTTTTATCGCACTCCAGTGTCCGTGATGTGGGGTTTATTTATCCGTGAACGTTATTCACAGAGCGGCATGAAGTAGGACCCAAACAAAAGACCCGCTGGGTCCTAGTGCAGTGTGAGTTTACCAAGGATGTAAACGAATATGAAAACATATTTAATTGCTCCAAAAATAATTCAAACAACGCTTTTGGGCAATTTTGACTCGTAAACCCACTAAATTAACTGCTCCAAGAACAACAGTTTACACGCGTGTAAACGCCGTTAGCGTAAACTCGACAGTTTCCTCTGTCTCACCAAACACAATAACACCACAGAGGGAGGATTCGACCAGTTTGCCCACAGCTGTCTTTACTGACCAATATCTCAGGCCACTGAATAAAGTTCGGTCAGTGGATATACGGAATGACAGGACGAAAATAAAGAAAGCACACCTGTTTAAGAAACCCTAAGGAGATTGTAAACTCTAAACTTGACGGCGCCGACACAGACTAATGAGAACGAGCTGTTCAGTCCAGATATCCCACTACAATGTTTCTGTGTGAAAGCTTCAAAAATGTTCCATCTCTGTGTTTAAAGCCTGCTGTTTTTGCTCTTTATACAGCTGGTTCTAATACTGAAGACAGCAGCAAATATGGGACAACCAACTGTGAGACTATGACCCTCATGAAGGAAGGTGAAGACAAAGAGGACCCAAGACACTCAAAATATCTGATCCTTTAGTGCCACCTCTAGATGAAAAATCTCTCTCTCTCTCTCTAATTCTACTTCATGTTTTCCCTTCCCAGACATGCACATATACGGTCACTGCCCGGCACATGATGACATATACCTGGTGGTGTGCAGTCACTGTGGGCAGGTGGTGAAGCCACAGGCCTTCGAGAAGCACTGTGAAAGGAGGCATGGTCCTATCACTATCACATGTAGTCCTTCATCAGATCCGTCTTTTCAGAAGCAACCTCTCTCTGGCCGCTCTACCTCTGATCTTCTCATCTCTGCAGAAAAGCAGACAGGTAGTAGGGGTCATGACACACGTGCCTGCTTCTCAAAAGCGCCACCTGTCAACAGGCCAAGGCCTACCAAGGGCACAGAGAGGTACTTTTTGAAACTTTTTTCATGCTACATAGAAAAGGTCAACCATCTAGAAGCTTTAGTATCCAAGACCTAAGTTTTAATTTTATACTGGACTTGATTTTTTTCACTGTACTCAACAAGGTAACTTTAATGTTGACTCATTTTCCTACCTCTGCAGTTCTTCAATGGAGACATTTCCTCAGGAGACCCCTCCACCCCTTCATCTTCACCCCTCCTCCACGCCTCGCCCTAGGGTTCCCCCTTGGAACTCAGGGTTGCTGGCCCCTGGCCTCTCTCTCTCCTCCACATCTCTGTCAGAGAGACCCTCTACACAGAAGCCCACAGCTGGACAGTTCAGTCAGACTCAGAGTCCTCTGCGGGGAATGAGAACCTACAGCCGGATGAACCAAAACAGCCATGGTGAGTCAACATCTGTTAATCTTCTCCTGCTACTTATCTGCCCTTCTCTTAGCGGTCTAGAGCCCTTTAGCAGTCAAAATATTCACTTGGGATTGTGAAGTTCATTTATTGTCATGTGATGAGGTTCTAAACCATTTTATGCACATACTTTGGAAAAAAAAACCTCCATGTGGTAGTCTGTAATCTCTCCATCAACTTGGATGTTGTTAGTTGTCTGTGTCCTGCTGCCGCTCACAGATTTTTGTTTGCTTTGTTTCCCATAGAGAAAGAATTTGACCTGAATAAACACAGTGAAGGTCCTGATCCAGAAAGGAAGAAGCTAAGCAGCCAGGAGCTTGTGTGCAAAGTAAGCTAAATGTCTTGTCTTACATTATTTTCCAAAATACGATTTATTACCAGTTCTTCTGTTTTTGCTCACTTATTGCCTTGTCGGTAGATTTTCTTTTTGTATTCAGAATTTAACCTAAAATGATTCACAATGTGCTTTGGATGGAATGAAGCACATCTATGTTTTCCTTTTTGCATTTTTGATACAGACTGACTTCTTCCAACAGCAGAAGAAATCATCCTATGCAAGGCAAAATATGGAGCAGCTTCCTGTTCCAATTAAGGATAAACCTCAACATTTGAAAGATAAAACAACTCAGAGCAGCAAAAACAACCTCAACAATAGCTGTCACATTTCAAGGTAAAGAATATTTTTCACAGTTTTAAATTACACAAGATAGTGAAAGTAGGAGCACAATTCCTTTTTTTATTAGAAAACATCTACAATAGTAAAAATGCAAAAATTCTATTTTTGTGTTGAATACAGGTCCAAGGCTCCTTCAGAAAGTTTCTCAGGCAAAGAAAATGATGGCACGGTGGAGGTGGAGCTACACCCCTCTGGTCCCTTCAATAAAACTCTGCTTTCGAGTGATGAGGATGAAGCTGAGGATCAGGAAGAAGCCACAGACCTGCCTGCCACACCCTGGCATCCCAAACCTCTAGGGGTATAGTATAATGTTAATTATCTTCACAACTTTTTTAGCACTTTTTAACCTTTTTTTTTTTTTTTTAACAAAAATTCAAAGTAACAGTATTTTTAAGGACTTGAGTGTTTATGTTTCTGCTGTTCTGTAGCTTTGCACTTTTGGATGCCGCACTTTGGGTTGCAGTATCTTCACTTTTGACAGACGATGGCACCACCTGCAGTTTGCCCTCAGTGCAATGTTGGAGCATCATGTCAGCACACACCTGTGGAAGTGAGTATCAGAGCAAAAGTTCAAAGTACTTTTATAACCTATTTGCATATTCCAAATAAAAAAAAAACCTTTGTGGGGCGCTGTTGGTCCTGTGGTTTTCGCTCATTCTGAAAAGGCTATTGTTTGCATCACAGCTGTCACTGGTTTGAGTCCTGGCCATCACCATTTGCTGTGTTACTCCTCCCTAATATCTGCTCCCCACATTTCCTCTCCTCCTTCAGCTGTCCTATCAATAAAGGGCAAATGTGCCCAGAAAGCCACTTTCAAATCCACCATGTGTGGGTATGGTCATGGGGGATTATGAAGTGTTTTTCCCATCCCTGGCTCAGTCTAGTTTAGTTCCTGCAGGTATCAGGTGCAAATTACATTAAAGTACAATGTGTCTGCATTCACACTGTGTTTACCAATCTGCTGAAACAGATAGAATCTTGAGAATGGTGTAAGTTTAAACGAAGTTTCTGCATAGAAAGTGTCTGGCGAGCACCAGTGAACCAATGCACCAATGGAACCCCAGAAAGAATGATAACCACTGTCAGAGTCTGGGGCATTTCTTTTCAATGTACCATCGTATCCCATCATTATGTTCTATGTTATGCATATGTATTTCATGTGCTGTCCCCTGTTTGGATATTCCTTCAAAATTTGCTTGACCACGAAAATGAACATAATGTGGTTGTGCAGGATACCTAGGATTTGTCTTGAATTGATGAGCATGACATACATGAAATCTAAAAGTCTCATGTTTTTTCTGTCAACAGGAATATGTCTCAAGTATCATCAGGTCTCAGCTCACGTCATCACACCCCTCTAAATGTTAGATCAGTCATCAGGAACGGAACCAGACTTTCCAAATTCTCTCACAGCCTCAGGCTTGATTCTACCTCACTGGCAACCAAAGGCAGTGAGAACTATACTAACAGGACCAAACCACCTTCAACCGTACCTGCAAGTCGTAGTCCTAGCCAACCATGCAGCAGTCCACTTGGGCGACACAGCAAGGCTCAGCCAAAGGGTTTGGAGCTTCCACTTGATGCAAACAGTGAGGACAATTCCTTAAGATTAATCAGGGATCATGAAAAAGACCAGCCACTCATCCCCTGCCCTAAAAGACAAACAAATCGTTCGTTCTCATGTGTAAAGAAGCCATGTCCTCCTCTCCAATCCTTTGGCAGCAGAGGGAGGCCCCCAGGGATTCAGCAGAAGGTGATGGACTGTGACCGCTCTGGTCCCGCACAAAAGCGAAAAGGAAGAAAAGAGTCAAAGCCCCTCAGCTCATCAATATCCCGAACTTCTAAGTGTCAGCGCTTGTCACCTCCCCGCTCAAACATCCTCACATGGAAGGGAGAGAGTAACAGAAATGTGCTTGCTTGGGGCCGGGAGAGAGGATCTGACTGCTGAGGGCTGAGCAGACCAGCAGGCCACAGCAGAGGCTGGGGTGCATATCAGACATAAATTATAGAATAATGTCTTGATCTTCACCTTATTTCAGTGTTTTTTAAACAGCGTTGCATAAATGACAGTTGTTGTTTACCTCTTATCCTCACAGCTTACAAAAAGACTGCTTGTGGAAAGACATTGTTGAGATGAAGCTGTCTACAGATTACAGCTGCTGACAGCTGAGTGTGTGTGTGTACGTGTGTGTGTGTGTATTTCTGTTCACATTTGATTGCTTTCACATTCCTAAGCACAGACACCAGGAATAAATATTTTTGTGTTTGTCATCATGTGGGTGTTTTTTTGCAAAAAATAGTATTTTTTTACATGAATGAATGTGTCATTTTACAATCTGTGTACAAAATACGAACATACCTCACTTTTTATTGTGCTGCTAAAATGAAGAGTGATTTCGTGAAAAAATGATTAAAATGTTTGAATTGATTTAGACCTCTGTCTTCTGTTTTTCAGCTCTGAAGCATACAAACAGTAAAAATTATGTTTAGTAAGTTTAGCCTGTTCTTATATTTTACTGGAATATTGGTTGAAGATGACTGACTTGAAAGCCTTACAGTTTTTCATATGTGGCTTTAATGACATATAGTAGTTTGGATATTGGCAAGAAAATTTTGTCTGTCACATCTTCTGCTGTGCTTACAGTGGGAAGTTAACACAAAAACAAGTCATGTATAGACTTTCTGCTTTAGTGTTTGGGACTTAGTGTAACAAGCAGTAATACAAGTTATCATTTCAATGAAACCTGCTTTTGTTCATTTTTGCCTTATGAGACAGGAAAGAGATGGGTAATGTGGGACATTAGCAAAGAGAGTCAAACAAATAACTGCTGTGACAGTGAGGACAGCTTTTTAACTCAGGGCTGGTAGTTTAATTCCTGGTACAAACCAAAGCCCAGTAAAATGCATTCATTTAGTTATATACTCAGCTTCAGGGGAAGAGTCCAATAGACCACAAAAAAAACCCATATAAAATCAATGGGTATATACTGTAAAGTATCAAACTTGTTGAGCGTTGGTGTGTACACGACACTTTTTAAGCTCCTTCTCAATGATGAATATTTTGTATGCATCCTTTCTATGATTATTGTAAACCAACACAGTAACCCCCCCCACACACACACACGCTCATACACACACACTTATCATAGGATTAATGATACACAAATGGTACATCAACATCAAACGTGGTTGTGAATGATTAAATGTAGTATACCATTACTTACTTCAACCACTAGATGGTGTTACAATTCAAGTGTTTATTTCTTCAACATTGCTTTGTTGCACAAGTCCAGCCCATATAAGGACCTTTAACTTCTGTCCTTTTATGGATTTCAAACTGATTTTAACTTTTATACCTAAATCTGAGCCAGTAAATAGATAGTCTCTGATCTCAGAAGTTACTCAAGAAAAACAAATACCATGAACATATTTTCTGTCCAGGGGCCTGTTGCACAAAACTAGGATATGGGATAACGTCGGGAATCTTGGTTATCCTGGCTCAATTTGTCCTTGATCCGGTTGCACAAAAGTGGGATAGTGGGAAGTGGGATATGTTATGACCTGAGTTACCATGGAGATTTATCCTGAGGAGCTAGCCTGCTCCAGACCAGGATAAGTTCCACGATCTATTTAATCTCATCCCTCATCTCAGTCAGTAGCCACTACAAATCTGAACCAATAGTTATTTCAATGTCCACTACACAACGTTTTCACATTCTACTAGACCCACTGTCATCATCTTAACATTTATGATCAATAATTTATCCACTTATTCACTTAATAAATAAATAAGTAAAAATACACAGTGAAGTGTAACTAGATGTTCCTTTATTGAATAAGGATAAATCAAAGCTGGTAAACTATCATCTCTTTTCAAAACTGAACTCACAAAGTGACACTACAAAACAGAAAGCACAAATTTAAAGTATATTACAGAACATAAGGATTATAACACATTCAAATGTCTCTATGTAATACATCCACGTCCTCACATTGAAATAAATACACGACGAATTCACACACAAATGAACAGACAAATAAATAATGCTGTGACCTCCCTGCATACACACAGTAAACAACACAAACATCATGAGAGGCCAAATCAATTTAAATTGGATAAAATAAATAAATAAATAACTTTCTCTGGGGATGAAGGCCATATTTAACTGAAATTAACAGCACATGTTTCTGCCGCTGCACAACATATCTGACTAAATTCAACAGATGCTTGGTGAGTGAAATAATTCAACACGTTCTGATCCCTGACCATCGACCACTGTGGTCATCAGGGAGGAGACAGGATTGTCTCAGTCCATGTGTGATGGTGCCCCAGGGTCCTCCCCTTCTTCAGGTCAACCACACTGAGTAGGACAGCACAGGCCACAGTGATGTCACAGTGATGTCATATAATAATATAATAATAATAATAACTTTATTTATAGAGCACCTTTTAAAAACAACAGTTCGCAAAGTGCTTTACAGCCAGGACAAAATCAACAAACAAATAAACAAACAAACAAGCAGTGAATCAAATAGCGTGCAACAATAAAAATTAATAATCATACGGACCAATCAAAAATAAAAAATAAAAGAGGAGAGAATATGCCCTCACAGGGCTGACCCCTAAGTTTTGAAGACGGTGAAAGGGTGCCTTTGAGAGGTCAAAGGTCATTTCAGCCTTGGCCCTCGTCCTGGCCTGATTGTAGGTCTGCTGTGATTCCTGGGGTCTGTGAATGGTGTCAGGAGAAAAGACTGGCAGGTTTATCCCCTGTTCTCTTCATCCTGGATATCTGAATCCTACTTTTATGCAATGGACCCCTGGAATGCAAGTAAATAGTTGCAATTTGGTAAATAAAATAAAATAAAATTACAACAATAATAATTATAATAATAATGTTAGTATGATAATGTTTTTTTTTTTGTTTTTTGCTATTTTTTTATTTTTCTGCTTTGTTGTAAAATAGTTCACTTGAAATTTGGTGGACAACAACAAAATTATTTATACTTAAGCATTTAAGACCTCATATTTATGAGTATGTATAGTCAGTCTTCATCTATTGTCTCAACCTTAATTAGCTAAAATTTCAGCAGTATTTTCATTAATGTGTTCAGTGGGTATAAATCATAGAGTTTCTGAGAATTTTATGGATACAAAACAGCAGAAATAATGAAAACAGCCCAAAGTGCAAATCTTGATCTTTATTTAGTCAAATGATAAATTAGTGTTCTTGACTGTTTGTACCTACTTGGTGTCACCTATCCTACAGTCCGAGAGGCTTTTAAGTAAACCATGCAGAGCCATTCCACTCAAGCTAAAAGACCTCTCAGGTGTTATGGATATGACCAAGTAACTCATCTTCAAAGCTGTGGTCAATAAACTCTGAGCTTTTAATGCAGATAAAAGCTCTCAGGAGTGGAGAGCTATTAGCTCCATCGTCTCAGTGGTGTTTTCCCGTTATTTGCTGCTTCATAGTGAGATAAATGGAAATATGATATTTGCCACTTCCTTCCTTCAGCTGATCATTAGGACAACGGTTAATGATCCATTACTGCAAAACGCCTGTGAACTGTGTCCATCCCAAACCAAGGCTTTTTGTTTCATTGATGCAGCTAGAAAAGGCAAGAAGGTTTTGTATTACCTAAAAGTGTCAAAACTCCTGAGATTTAAATATCCTGTTTTCAGATCATAGCAATTGAAATCTTTTGTTTGACAGCTTTTATTAAAAAATACCCAGCAATTGTCTACAGACAGAAAAAACAGTTGCTTTAATTGTTGTACATTATTTATTGTGAAACTCACCCATATCATCTAACAAAGCCAACAACCTAATAACCGCAACTGCCATCTTTTTCCTGATTTCTTTATGGCTTTATAAGCAAAGTCAAATACTGACTGAAAATTACTTGCAGGCTACATACTCACTGCCCATCAAGACCCAACATGCTCCAAAACTGGCGATGTTTCCATGCAGTTTTGTTTCAAAGATTTGAATATATGTGTAATTATTCTTTCCTTTAACTTAACCCTGTAGCAGAGTCAAGTGTAAAATACATCCTATTTAAAAAAATTAAAATTAAAATTAAAACAGCACCCCGCCTAAAAAATAAACATTTATGTCAAGACTTAGAGTTCAAAACAACTAACAGAAGCACAGCAGCAGACAAATGCAAAATGATCAACATTTTAGATTATACAATACAGTCAGTACACTGATATAACAGAGCAGTACAACTAATCAATACTGAACACACATAAAAGTGAGTCTTAATACATAGATATACTATATATATAGATACATATAGGAAGGCAGATTTGCTTTGGACAGAACAAAGCTTTACTTATCCTCTACATCAGGGCTAAGAGAGTTTCACTTTCTTTTAACAGAACTGAAATTTGCATTTTCAGTAACAACAAGAAGAAGACCATCTAATAGTGACAATTTATTTGGTACTGGCTGGTTTCACAAACAAACATATTACTGGATAGTCTGGCAGAACAATGTGTGTCTGTCTTCAACACCCATGATACCTTTATTTGATGTTTTAGCCATTTCAGATTCTGTGGAATTCATTCAGTATCTTCTCATGGGCCTCCAGGTTTTAAAATTTGACATATTTTGGATTGATCCCAGGATGAAAAATTGAAAAACAGCTTGTATCATTGAATTCCATGGGGAGAAACCTGGAGCCTGGATCCCATGAAAACAGACCAGATTCCAACCACCTGCGGCGAGTCTGGGGTGGTGCTAAATGTGGCTTCATTGAAGTGCGCCTTGTGGTATTTTTGCTGCTCTCTCTTTCTCCACCTGGTATTTGTATGTGTGAGGGGCGGATGATTCACACACCAACCTCTCTGATAAGTGTGACTTCCTCTTCTCACCCACACAAGATTTGCTGAGGTGCACATTGCAACTGTGAATATAACATTAAATTAGTGTAAAATCTAATTGCACTCTAAAATGTGTATGTCATATCTTCTGAGAATCCTACTGACAATTAAACCTAGGATTTATATACCTTTAGACAAATATGTATTTTTCTATTTACTGATAACTATAAAACTAGCATTACTGAGCATTTACTAACATTATACTTTCCAAAATCTCACATTTCCTTTTCCCAACCACTTGTATGAGTAGCAAAAGCTAATGTACAATACAAAGCTGCAGGCGTTTCCCTCATAAACAAATGTTGGACAACTTAAAGGGCATCACATTCACAGCCTAGCTGAATGATTGCTTTTGAACTTCATAAGGGCACACACAAAATGACAGAGGGACACAAACAAAGCAGATCTATTTGGGCTGAATCAATGTTGTTTGTGTACGAAGAGAATGGCTTTGTGTGGCTCTGATAACACACCTTTCCTTTCCTGCTCGCAGAGACAAAGACATGAGACACAGACAGAAGCTGCAACGCATCAAAAGATCCAATTAGCATTTATGTCAACCAAGCCTTGTAAAATGCCACACAGTTTAATTAAATATGTCCTTGTTGAAGCAGAGACGCAGTCTCCTGTTTAAAACCTTGTTAGTGAAGAAGAGGACGTATCCTGCATCTGAAATTCAATTAGCAATTATTCAACAAGTGTAAAGATTGTGTCAGGACTAACAAACAAAAGCCCTCTCCAATGAACAACACTCAACATTAACACTCAATATCATTGATCATTCACCTGCAGGTCTGGTTGTATTGCAGATACTTGTGTTCACCTGCTATTATAACATAAAGATTAAACACAGGGAAAAACAGCTACATTTCAAACTAGTAGGAGTCTGGTTGTTGTCTACCTGAGGACAACACACCAAGTGTTTATGTCTACTTCTTGTGGCCTAGGGATGCTAAAAGGCTCCTGCTTTTTAGTCAATAACCTTTTAAAATATTTCAGTTTTTTGTAAGGTGCTTACTTTAAATCCAGGAAAGAATAGCACACACTGGAACTTGCAGATTTTACCTTTTGCTATGGCACTACAATTTGCATAATACATGAAAATGCGTGATGGTTTTCTTTGTTGTTGATAACCAAAAGTTTTGCTATATTTTGTAAAAAGTTCTTATTTTAAATCCAAGGGAGTAAAACAAAAGCTAAAGAGGCAGTTATTATCAGCTTGGTGTTTAACTTGCTGCTCATGATGCTCTGATTTCAGATCATTCAAACTCTGGAGTAAGAGGCATTTGGCAATTTCATATTTCGTAAGGACACCGACATCTGTTTGTATTTGGAACTAGACGAGTACAATCACATTTTGTGAAGAAAGCTCTTACATTTTCTTTTCAATTGTACTGAGGATGAGCTGGAAGGCAACTATTTTGATTCACTATCATAGATTGTTAGCTTGTCAACTATTCTCCCTTTTAGTTATAATTGAACTGAGGTTTGGAAAGATGTCCTCCTTAAATGCAGTGTACGACAACACCATTGACTGGAAATTATATGTAATACAGACAGTGCATCTCCATCTCCTCTCACTACGCAACAATTTATTTTAAAAGTTACGATATAGGTGCTTTCATGAAGAACTTTCTATGTATTTTGAAGCATGATATGATTAGTGCAGCTGCAGGACTGACACTGCACCGTTTCTGTTCATCAAAATACACATCTGACTAACTGGAAAAAGTCAGAGATCCCTGAGGTCAGTCCACTCCAGTCCACAGAAAAATATCTTCTGATAATGAAGAAGAACTTCTTCTTATGGTGATTTTATGCAGACAATAACCAGTATGGAAAGTTTGATGAATGTTGTGCTTGTATCAGTGTCGTCTCCCGCCTTTTTAGAGCCTGATATGTAACAACGACCAGAAATCCAATGATAAAAAGTGTAATAAAACCCAAAATATAACAAATGGTTAATCATGTAACAAATGTGCCGAGCCAAAAGTGTAATAGCTGTCCCAAAATGTCACAAGTTGTTTCTTTTTGAGCAAAAAGTTCTACATTTTGGGATCAGCATCTGTTACATTATTGACCAGCAATAACATTTTGGGTTTTATTACAATTTGTTTCAATTACATTTGGGGTTGTTGCTACATATAGGGCTCAAACATGCCTTCACTTCTCTGCTCTTCTTATCAGTCAGGAATCCTTGCCTGGTTGATAGCCCTGTCAACAAAGATGTCAATCATGATATCACGCGACTTCTTTTAAAAATCAAAGAACAAATTTCAAGTAAACCATTTGAAAAAACTTAACATATGTATAAATATGCATGGTAAAAGCTAATGATGAATAAAGAATATTGGAGCAGATGTATTGGAACAGGTGTCTTACTTTTCTTTTTTAACCAATATTCCATTTTGAAAGAAAGGAACGGGCTTTCTTTTCATGTTATTTTAAAACACAGTTTATGGGCCACACACACACGTCTTGAAATCTGAATAACAGAGTTGTGCTTCAGTGCAACTAAATACCAAATGAGCAGTAGGATGGAGCTGACCTAAAAACACATTGTGTGTATTTGTAACACACAGTTTCTTTTTTTGGCCACTCATGTATGGGTGTGTTCACAACCTGATGATTTGTAAGTCTGTGTCTCTGACAGGGGGGGGGGTATCTATGCTCTAAAGATTATACAAGATGCAGTCTAATCTAGAGGTTGGAATAAAGACCATAATGAGCCAGCCATAGTTTCAATAAAGTTATTCTTAAATCTACATACAACCTGTGCATTGAGAGTGTTGTGTACTTCTCCACACTGACACAGTTCTCTTTAGCACTTCCTGAGTGCTGCCACCTTCATTTTTCCCTGTCCTCTGCCTGCCTTCACAGTATTAATGATAAGTGCTACACATCAATATGCTGGAAAAGTCTTGCTTGTTTGTTGTCATTTTAGACAACAACATTGTTTGTTAATTTATTCCCTTTGAGATCCTTATTTTCCCTTGCCAGGACACGAGGTTTAAAAACCCTTGTTTCTATTCCAAAATTGTAGTCAAAGTCACAGGCTACATGAACTAAACATGGCCCAGGTTGTGTTTTGAACGTCCGGTCTGGTCCAGCGTATCTGCCTGTCTTTGCTCAGACCACCATCGGGGTGTCTGAGAAGACTGAGCTGATGGACTCTGCTACAGACTTCTTCCTCTTCCCCTTCATAAGAGAACCAGCCTCCTCATCAATGTCATCTCCATCATCATCATCATCATCATCCTCATCCCCGTTTGGGTTCAACTTGCCATTCTGGCTCTGCAGCTCCTTTGAGTCTATGAACGCCACATGCCGGTTCAGCTCTGCCTTAAGCGCAGGGTCCTCGTGTGTGGGTGTCACACTGAGCATGGATGAGTGGATGCTGTCCTCCCCTCGAGTTTTACCTTTATTAGGACAGCAGAAGCAGCGGCACGGTGTCATGTAGAGGTACATGAGCACCAGCACCACGCTGACCAGGCAGCCCACTAAGGTGGTGTACCCCGTGTTCAGTGTTTCCCCGCTCCCGTGCATGGTGAAGTTATGAACTTTCAGCACCACATAGATGGTCTCGTTTAAGGCTTCGCTCATAGCAATGCAGGTGTAAGTGCCAGAGTCCTCTGCTCTCACTGGGCTAATCTGAAGACTCCCATCCTCCAACACTTTGGCTGAGTTGTTGCTCCCAATTGTCACCATCAAATTGCCAGGCATCATCCAAATCTTTGACGTCTTCCTGTGTTTAGTATCACAGTTAAGAACAAGTCTTTGCTCCAGGTAAGCCTCTTCATCTTTTTCCTTAAACGTGCTGCAGTTCATGCTGTCGCCGCTGAGATCAAAAACACGCTCAAAGGTTTTTTGTGGGCCAGGTAAAATGCATGTGTAGTTGTCCTTGAAGTCTATGGCAGAGTTGAACTTTCGTATGTACCAGTGGGCTAAGAGTGTGTAGAGGTCACAATTACATGGCAGGGGGTTATCATGGAAGTACAGTCCGTTTTTGATCCAGGCAGGAAGAATCTGGAGCTCATCAATGGGTAAATTCTTGATCTTATTAGAGGACACATCCAAGAGACTAAGTTTGTCCAGGGGGGATCTTTCTTTGACCAGCTCTAGAGGGAAACGGGAGATTTGGTTCTGACTTAGGTAGAGCTTCTGAAGGTTGACCATGGTTACAAAAGCAGAGCGATCAATCTGGGAAATTTGGTTATTGTAGAGCAGAAGGACCTCAAGGTTTACCAAAGGCTCAAAGATGAACTCATCGAGCTGCCGCAGATTGTTTGAGGACAGATCTAAGTATCGAAGGTACTTCACATATAGAAACGCCTCTGAAGACAGAAAATGGAGACCATTGTGGCTGAGCAGGAGGTTATGGAGCTTTGGGAGCCTGGTTGGGGTCCACTCAGATCTCAATAGCTGAATGTTATTGTAGCTGAGATCCAGCACAACCATATAGAGCGGCAGACCAGTCGGCACAGAGCTCAAATTCATCTTGGAGCAGCTCACAATGTTGGAGGCGCAGATGCAGTTCTTTTGGTAGCTCAAAGCTGATCCTGCCATCCCTGGGAGCCAGAGGAGAGCCACACAGAGGGAGACGGGGAGAGCCCATCTCTGAAGCTTACTCCAGCGAGGTGTTGCTTCCAACAGGCTGTCACCTCCTCTGGTGGAGGGCTGCAACATGCTAGTAGATGATCTAAATCCCAGAGAGGTTCACCACGCTGCCGTTCTCAGAGAACAGCAAGGGAGGGCAGCTGGAGGATTCTCAGGCATCGCTGATGAAAGGCTGAAAGAAAGCAGAAACAAAGAGGATAAATTAATGAAAAGATTGATTAACAAAGATAAAAATATTCTTGAATATCCATGTTTAAAATGAAACAGACTTGTTTGTGCACCATCACGCCTTAAAGGGGAAGCAGTCTAATCCCATCAAAACCAAAATACTGTGAATGAAAGTACCAGCCATCCACCACCACATTTCAAAACACGTGAATTTTCTGTCCCTCCCACATTGGCCACCACTAGATAACGGATCTTTCAAATGCTCGAGAATATTTTAATCTAGTAATATGTGTTAATGCAAGAACAGAGTATACATTAGCAACACATTTTGGGTTATTTTAACTGTGGATATTATCAGGTTATAGTTCCTCCAGGTTAAGGAATACTTGACCTGTCATTTTTTGAACACTATGTTAATACCTAAGATTTTGAGTGGTTGCTATTTTAGTGTTCAAGTCTAGAAATGGATCACATTTCACAAGCCTATAAAATTTTGCAAGTGAAAGCTTCATATGCAAATAAATAAGCATGAAGCCACAGCCTCACGTGTACACACAGCATGTCTGTGTGCATCTTCTCCATTTGCTCGATAAGACAAGTAACAATCACAGTGTGCAAATTGAACCCTTCTTACTGCCCGGATACTCCTCGGCTTCCACACGTGAACAGTAAACACTGTAATTGTGTTTGGCTCACAGCTCTGTATCGTGCATGTACAGTCTCAAATTTCTCTAATGCTGCTCTGCTCAGTGAACGTCTTCGTTTAAAACTGACACTCTGTACACACGCTAACCCATGTGCATTCACACTCTGGGGACTTGCATTGATTTTTTCCACTTCTCCTCTCTCCTCTCTCTCTTCTCATTCAAAGACACAATGACATCATAATGGTACACAACAAACAAAAAGTCAATAAACTGACGAATTGAATCCAAATGTGAAACGCTCGTGCAAATGTTCAGTTGTATCACGTTATGAAATGTCCCTGTCCATATGAGGAAGAGCGATGCTAACGATGCATTGCACCATTCTGCCCGAAAACAAACGCGCACCTCATGGAAACGTGAGCTTAGAGATGGAGAGAGAAGAGGAGGGAGACTCTTACCTCTGAGCGGGATGCAGAGATGCTGGGGTTCAGCTTCTTCTCGACTGTTTACACAGCTGCTGCATTCAGTATCTCCGTATGAATGAGGCTGTGAGCCTGCTGCTTCTGCCGCTGCCGAGGACAACAACGTAATCAGGGAGGAGGGAGAGCACCGAAACAATCCTCGTCAAAGTGATCCAGCTCCACGCGACATCTACAGAGAAATTACGCATAGAACGGGTTGCGTAAAGAGCAGAGAGCACGTCCTTTCAACTCCAACCGATAGGTGACTGTTTCAATCAGGCCCCTCGCTTTAGATGTAACATGTTGCGTTGTTACAAAGCAGCGCATCAGTCTCTCTCAGATAATTTGCGCAGTTTGAGCAGCTCTGGATCCTGTCTGCTCTCATCAGCTGCCGCGGAGATAATGAGCAATGATCGTCTGTAGCTGACGAGCCTCCCTGTGGCTCCTCGCTGGCCTGCTGCTTGCTATCGGCAGTGTTGCTGCTGCAGTAGATGGCGTGTTTTTATATTACTCTGTCAGCGGAGTTTGTGCGCCCAAAGCCAGAAGGCGCTGTTTAGCCATGAAGGGCGCACCAAAGTTGCGCTATGTAAACACACTACGTAAAATCTCCGAGAGCACTAAGGACACAAACAACCACCATGGACGCGTTTGTTGAAGGATAGGCTGCAGTTCAAAAACCGTAATAGTCAGATTGGCACATTTACAGCCTGTGGAGAAAAAACAGACCTGGTGACCTTTTCCTTGACCCCGTTACTGTATGACATTAATCCGGTAAAGGATCAGCACTACAGGAAAAAAAAGATCCAATAATATTTTTTAAAATAAAGCTTATTTATTATATAATTACTATATACAGCCATTATTTTTCCTTTTTGTCATGCATAAAGAAATCATTTAAGTGAATTCAACTAATCAGACCGAGTGGACCTAACAGAACAAGGTAAAAAAAAATAAAAAAATCAGCTGATTATCATTGTCTTCTTTGGCGCCAAAATGAGACAAACGTGGCAGATTTTGTGACCACATATGCAGTGGCACATTTCATCATCACCACAGTAACATCCGAGTGGACTATTTGCGGCTGATTAATTGTCTCCCTGCAAAGAATGTGTAAAACATGTGGTTATTGTTGTCAGTGTTTGTGTGACGGATGGGTTGGTGATTCAGCTGCAGTTAAAAAAATCTGTCAAAATGAGGTGCCTCATTGCTGCACAGATGCCTCCGTCTGAGCTACAGCCAGAATTTGAAGGCCTCAGACAGAAAGGAGGAAAATACTCTTTGCGTTCTTTGCCTCTGTGGTTTCAAGCATGGGTTTATCACGCTGATACATTTGCAGATAGAAAGAGTAGAGCAGAAAGCTGTTTTGTTGATGACTGATAAGGTGGGTAGTGTTCACCTTACCCACAAATGTTCCCAGTCATTCCTTCTCCCTATTCAATCTCTGTTTATGTGTTTGATTCGGTTTTTTATTATGAGCACCGACCGAGCTGGGAAACCTTGTCATTTTTTACTCAAGTGAATCCACCCACATACTGCATTTTGAGATTTTTTTCCAGGGTTTTCCTCAATTTACAGATCTACTGCAGTGAGCTCGGCTTTGGCAGCACTGCTGCGAGAGGCTTCATTGCCAATAAGCTGCTAAACCAGTGTAGCCTCCTACTCAAAATGCCTCCAGACATCGTTTAATAAATGGAGATTATAGCAACATAGCGACACAGGATCATTGTAATGTCACAGGAATTATCACCTCATTATAAAAAATAATGTATGAATGGGTGCAAACCTTCACTTAGAAACAGTGTATACCAGGGTATCAGTTATTTCTGATTGAAACTCTGTTATTTTTGTCATTTCTGGTATAAACTCATGTAACCAAAGCAGAGTTATATGAGCATAAAAGAAGACCAAATGATATACCCTGTCTCTTCTCTCTTCTGATTTCATTTAGAAGACATAGCTGTCAAGATTTTCTGTACCTCTTTGCAAGAAGTACTCCCTGAAAGAGACAGTATGGAAAAGTAAGTATAACTTTAGAGACCCTGTTGGAGCTGCCGTTGCCTTGAAAAGATGTGCTTTGGCAGGTTAAACAAACAGATTGGAGGAAGGCTGAGTCGCAGGCAGACATCCCTCATGATTTGCTTAAAAGAAATTCAGTGCCAAATAAATTCCCAGAGTTGAAGATAAATTACTTGAGACTGGAGACAAAAATTAAAAAGAGTGGTTAGACTGTAAATTCTTTCAGAAAGTGGAACAAAATAGGCTTATTAATAATGTGTTTCTCAAAAGCACATTATGCAGGTAAGACATACAGGCAGCAGGCAGAGTGAGGGAACATGGTGTGAAACCTCTGACCACAGCACTGTAGCATCGTGACTCCTGTGAGATGGAGCTGAAAGTGATTAATGTGCTGTTCGACTCCACTTCCTGCTGCGATAGGGATAGGGTTGCCTGGCAACTGCCTGCGGCCTTTGGTTGACTGTTTTGGCTCAGCGGTGAATCTGAGGTGGCCTTGCCTTCTTGTGTTCGTCTCTGTATACCTGCTCAGATGGGATTTTTGGCATTCAACCATGTCTGTATTTCTGCAGGAAAAAAAAAAGAAATTCATGAACACTGACAAACTTCAGTCTCTAGATATACTCCCTCATTCCATAATTCATCAGTTTATATTGAAATATTAAAAGTTGTGCAGGTCTGTCTGTCAGCAGAGCTGTCATTGGAGGCAGACAGACTGTCTGACTCGACCACTTATTAATCATTAAGCGGAGGCAGCATTGTTAAGTGACTACAGCTCTTATAACCAGCACTTTAGCAGACAGGGAGCCTCGTCTTTGCCTCAAATGACCTGATCATATTTCACAAATGATAACAGACCAAGTGATCTGAAAGGCATTAACTTCACTTTATGGCTGAGAGGATTATCAGCTAATTGCTCTAGTTCTTGAAGCCAGATCGGATGCTTATAACTGATATTTACATTTAGCTGTCTCTCTTTGTGCACCACCTGCTCTCCTGCTGACACAGTAAACACAAATTAGTGTTCCCTGGTTTACTGGTTTACACAACATACCCAAGTTAATGTTACTAGACTCTGTGTTGCCTGCACATGAGACCTGCAGCTGGCTCCACAAAATGGCACAAACAAAGGTTTATTTTTGTCCGTAGTAATCACTGTGATTTCACTGTTAAATGTGTCAGCATGTTTTCAAAGCAGCTGAAATAGTTTTTATGCCTCTCGGTGCAGCCCAAATCAAAACCATTACCTCATACTCATGAGGAAACCTCTGGTGTTGAAATTTACAACAAACTATAAGTTTCTTTCTTTCATTTAAAATAGAAGCTGGATTTCATATGCCAGTGTGACCAATAAACCAGTATAATAAGAGAGACTTTATGTTTTTTTTACCCAGGCGGGATAATCTAGTTAAAACTTTGCAACAGACTCATCCTGCCACGATGAACAGTGCAGTCACCATTATCACAGTTGTCACTATTCCCTCGCACTGAGCTCAACTCGTATAATGATCACCAGCGAAATCATGAACTTAACGCGGAGACTACAGATGTTACGAGGAGCAATGCAGCTGCACATGAACTGCAGATTGTTGATGTTATAGAAAGACAGATTTTCTTTTCCCCATATCCAAACAAGTTGAAATGCTTTGGTAGCAAAATATGTTGTTGTGGTTTTGATATTTTCAAACGAATGAAGTGCTGAAATTGTGTCTGTATGAATTTTTGACACTTTTATTGAGAACATCACTCAAGAAAAGGCCTTTGCCTCCTGGTAGACCCCCAAAAACCAACAGTGACTCATATCCAGGATTATATGATTGGGGAAATTTTTCTCCCTAATTTTTTGCTTTGACTCTTTCAAGACAAGATCCATCGATGTGAAGCAGAAGATTGTAAAATCCAGAATTGATGTTGGATACCAGTCGACCTCCAATCAGCCAAACAATGTGCTGAAAGTTTGAACTTCCTTCATGGTCAGAGCCCACTGGAGGTTCACAAATAATGAATCATCTCAATCACGTGCTGCAGTGATCCTGTTAGCATTTGCAAGGTGTGCAAGGTTTGTTGTTGCATAAATATTGCGCCAA
Organism: Thalassoma bifasciatum; assembly: GCA_008086565.1. Classification (NCBI taxonomy): domain Eukaryota; kingdom Metazoa; phylum Chordata; class Actinopteri; order Labriformes; family Labridae; genus Thalassoma; species Thalassoma bifasciatum. The sequence goes on along the minus strand of RPOG01000032.1, from coordinate 1,172,654 downwards.
AAGCAACTATTTTTTAACAGTCTGAATGCCCATGTGCCATGTTGTAGTTTATATTCATCACAGGTAATTGTTAGTCCCAAAGGACCATCAATATAAAGACTCTTTAAAACAACTATCTTTTCCGTAGACTTGTATTGATGCTCATTTGACAAAACCTTTAAATTGCAGTTGACTGCCACCTGCCACATTAACATGTCTCTAGTTCAATTTGATGTTATTTAAATTATTCAATACAGCAAAAATATGGTTTGTAGTCATTCACATTAAAGAATGTGTAACTGTGTGTCACATTAAAAACTGCTTCCAGACTTCATGGTTCATTTTCTCACATAAAGGTGTTAATGAGTTGAAGTGTCATTTTTTTCTAATACTTGTTGTTGATCAGGCAGGTAAACAGCTTGTACGAAGACATTGTTAATAGTGTTTCAGTTCAAACTAAATGAGTCAAATTACAGTGTCTGTGGCAGGTAAACAAGGTGGCTGCTCATCTCACAGGATCACTTCTCTTTGGCTGTAAAAAAAAAAAAAAAACACAACTGAGACACTGAGACGGCAGGTGCGATCTCCTGAGGAAATGTAAGAAATATCACTGTAATCTTGTTTAACCTGTGTCTTGACTGCTCCTGGTTGCCATGGCAGCACTCTAAGACTAGTGTTCGGTCAGAAGTACCTGGGATAAAACAAGGTCACTCGAGACAGAAAGCCCATAAAAGCAAAGCTGTTTGTAATCTTGGCACGTCTTCATCTCCCATCACATGGCAACAAGCCTTGCTTTTAGCCATGTGAGACCACTACTCCTAATGTTGAGGGAGTGGCGGCAGGTGACAGCCCACACCGACGTGCTACTAGCTCTAACAATGGATGTAATCAGGAGGCTGGGCGCTTATTGTTTTCACTCAACAATTACAGCTGCCTCAAACACCATTACAAGCTGTGCTGTGATAACTGAGCACAATTATACTTGTCAGGTGAAACTGTCAGGCCAGGGCCCCTGCTGCAGATCTATTTAAAAGCTGTATCAAGAAAACATAGAGGCTGCAATGAAGTGTATGAAGGCAGACATAGCAAAGCATGTAATTAAGTAGTGACAGTATTCTTAATCAGGAGAGAATTAGAGGGAGATACTGGGAGGAGCTGATTCAGGGCTCGTTGTAACCATTTATTTGTCCAAATAATCCTCGGGTGTGTGGAGTTGATGTGACTATTTCACAGCTCCCTCCCTCATTAGTGCTTCTCTGATCAAGAATCCCAAATATTAAAGATATTATTCAGACAAACTCATAGCATTATTTAACCCGTGTGTGACTGAATAGGTGGTGAATTTATAAAAATTTGACATGAAAACAGTTCAATAATGAACTGAAACAAGGCCCCTGTCATTAAAGTTATTTGTGTTATGCTGGATTTTTCCCAAGTATTCTTGAATGGAAAAGCTAAGTATTGGTGGTAACAGCTATAAAGATGAGTGTTCAAGTGCTGGCAGAGCATGTAGACTCAGGAACGTGGTGAACCCAGCTTCCATCCTGATAATTCCTTCTGTTACACTTAAAAGTAGGGCTGCACAAAATTGGGGGGAAAAATGATATTACAAAATTTCTCCTGTGATATATTGTTAAACTGTATATTGGAATATTGTTTGAAGTCCACTGCTTTACTCTGTTCAGCTGAAATCTCCCTGACTTTCTCTGAACACACAGATCTGAAAGCTGCCGCCTTGAACCCTGAAAACGTTAAATACAGCACTCTATGTGATATTAACTATGAGCAACCTGTCAGACTGTCCAAATCCCTGCTATGCTCTGCTCACAAGAAACTCAATGGCGTCAAACAGGGGAAGCCAACACTTACGTGTTTTGGCAGGTAATATTGAGTCCTTGATAGACAGCCCTGTTGATCCTGCAGCGAGTGGTAGAGGCATTGAAATGATGATGTTTTTAAATTTTCATCAGACTCACGTTACATAATCAGAATGTCAAGTCAAAGCTGTGTGGCAACCTCAGTAACCTTTGCTGTTGTGATGATAAGTAAAATATGTGTTGTGGTGTAAAAACTTCTGAATTCAGTGCAACAACTTTATGAACCGGATCACCACTTCGAAATTTCTGGCTCTAAAATCTCAGCAGTGATATTTTGACAGGAGGCCTGTGATATAACTTGATATTAAGTCAAAAGTCTTATGCTATGTCTCAAGTTGTATAATTTCAACAGTATACTTGCATAAAGTGCACTGTGCACACTTCTGCTCTCACTAGATCTTACAAATCTTACAGTACAGTACACTTACACTGCAGCTTCACACTCACCGGAAATTACATCTGCAATTCACAACCTTTTGACCCGTCCCCGCCCCTTCATCTGGATAGACAATATGGTGACCACTGAGGGTGAGAAGAGTCTAGTGTTTCACACTTGCTTTTTGACAGTTTGGAGTGCACCAGCTGAGAAATCAAAGTGCACTGTGTTTTGCCATACAGTCAGTGAGAACACACTTATGCACTCTAAACAGAAAGTGTGGAAGTAGCCATTTAGGACACAGCACTAGGCTTTAATAATTCTATCCTGAGGGCAAAAATAAAGGAGTTGGCGCATGCAAGCTTAATTTCATGGTGAAAAATAAATGATTCTCTTCTTCCATGCCATGAGGAAAACAACTTTCGCTCTCAGTCTTTCAATCAGCTGAAAAGATTATGCTTTTTGGCCAAAGAAGAAGAACTCAGATTGGACTGTTGATAAAGATGTTTGTGCTGCTGGTTAGAGATGACAGCAGCTCTTTATCTTTCAGGACACCTTGTATCCAGCACTTAGCCTCATGTGCTTTGGTGTTTTTCTCCTCATGTTCAGTTTTGCACACAGAGTCTTTTATAACACCATGCTCTGGGGCCATTTCGTGAGCATGTCAGAGAAGTTGCAGCGGCAGCAGTCAACACCGAGGCCATACTCAGCTGTGAGGACTAACAATCCCTCACAAGTGACTGTGTGCTGTGCTCATCCTGTAGTCTCTCTTGCCATTTTTTTCTCGAAGAACCCATCAGGGCGAAGTGGATGGGTTAAAATTTTGACCTGCAGGGCTTGTTTGCTGAGCACTTGGCTTTATTCTTGCATTTTTTCAGCTTTCCTCGCCTGCGTCTGTAACCACTTGCAGCACATTGAGCTGCAGTGAAGAGGTCGTCTCCACAGTTCTCCAGTCAAATGGCAATAACTATGCTCGGGGGGAGACGGATAATTGCATCTGCGTTTTGGAAGAGAGCTCAGTAATGGGGCTGAGGGGAAAGCATGCGTCGGAGTAGCAAGGGAAGACTCAGCATTGAAAATCTCATTATGAAACACATTATGTTGGTGTAAATACAAAAACCCCGAAACAAATATGAAAGCAGCACAGTTTTAATTGTGAAGACACTGGGGTTAAGGTTGCTTGTTTCCTCTGGATGTGCAGGATTCAGATTCAACGACTGATGCTTTTCTAAACCTCTCCCAGCTAAATTTGGAAACATTAGGCTGAGTGCTATGTGATACAGGAAGAAAGTGTAATGGAGAGGCTGAGAGGCTCTCACTCAGGAGTCATAAGCCAGCAGAGATTAAGGAGCCTGGAACATAAACAGGCCACACCTTTCACGTGAAATGCTAATGAAATGTCTTCCACATCATAAAGCAGCAGCAGGATGTAGGCAGGCTGTGGTGGAGCAGGAGACGGGGAAGTGGGGAGACTAAAAAGACAGGAACTGAAAGAAGATTGGCAGAGCAATGAGGCAACGGTTATCATATCTGTTGGCTTAATTAAAGTGTTACGTTGCATTGCCAGATAAGAGGTGTTTATTTACTGTGTGCCTTTATTTATTCATCTCTGGGCTGTGAATAATGGAGGACGCTGTGAGGAGTTTTCTTTCAGTAGGGGCCAACTACAGAGCATCAATCCTACACTCTGTAAGGGATTAGATAATTTTTTCCTAAAGTTCCTGTGAGGAATGACAGGATTTGTTGGTTGTTAAACAAATCCCCCCCAAAAAATAGATGTCCATATTGTTGAGGATTTTGTGGTAGAATCTGTAATGACCAATTTTGATTTTGAAGATGTCATATAAGAGTAACTAAACACCCTCTTTTGCCCTGACATTTCCTTCTTTTTGGCCATAAAATTATGTGTGGGGGGATTTCATAAAATTCTCCAAAATGTCCGGGTTTTTTCCAGCCTCAAAATCAAAATTTTGAGATACTAAGTCAAAGTTATGAGTTAAAAAGTCAAAATTTTCAGATAAAATTCGAAACTATGACATAAAGAGTCAACTAATGAGATAAGTTAAAATTTTGAGATCACATATTCAAAGGATAGAGAATGAAGTCAAAATGTTAAGATACAGCCAAAATGATGAGCCAAAAAGTCAAAATTCTGAAATAAAAAGTTAAAATTTAAAAAACACCTGTCAATATTTGAAATTGTGAAGCCAAATTATGGGAAATAAAGTCAAAATTCGAAGATAAAAAGTAGAAATTTCATTCTCAAAATTTTGTCTCAATATGGGCGAAACAAATCTTTACAAAGACAATTTTTCTATACTTTATATTTTTAACCGACAGAAAAAGGCTTCTATACATTCTCCCATTATAGGAAATTTCCACCTCAAACAGAAAAAGAAGTGCTTTAAATGAACGTATGGTTTATGAAGCCACTTTGTCGTCTTTAAGTATTTTCGCAGTGTCTCTGTGAGGCTGGGTAGGAGGACCTATTTTTGGGTTTTCAGAATACGGTCACCCTCGTCACATGCCGTTCCTGCTCACCCATATTGACAAGCACATAGCATCTGTGTGCTTGCATCCCCCTTGTTTGCCTCAGAGATAAAGTCCACACATCTTTGGTTAACAGACACATCAGTGCTCTCTGCTGCTTCTAAATTTAGAAATTCAGAGTCCTAAAATGCACCTTCTCATTTCCCGTCATGAGCAGGTTGGTTATCAGACACCAGGATGAGGTCATCTCCCAGTGCATTCACTCTTCTTACTCCTGCTGACCTCTGGCCTTAAGAGCCCCAGCCAAAACAAGAGGCTGACTGTCTGTCTCGATTGCATAAGACTCACACATGAACCACACAGCAATGACTGGAAGATAAGTAAGAGGATTTTATACACAGATTTTAGACTTTGCCTTAAAATCAGCCTGCATTCTTAAGTCTTTCTCCAGTCAGCAAGTCATTTGATAATCATTACATCATGCACAAATGGTTAGAGAGCCTGGATACAGGAGCTCAGACAGCAGACCCCCAAACAGATGGACAGGTGTTTATCTTGAAATGGTCTTTGCAGCTCTTATGTAACAGCTGCAGATGCAGATGACGGTTTATGATAAGAGGAAGGAATGAGTCAGTGACTTTAGTGCTGAGGGATGTATCTATTATTCAAGTGCAGGTTTGCCTGTGTGCATATTGCAAAGCCAACACTGGACTCTCCACTCCAAAGTAGCAGTAAATCAATACTGCAGTGCTTCAGTCTGTTTCGAGAGACTGAAATGTGTTTTTAAATGGAAAGAAAATCATAAAATGAAAGATAGAAAGCATCGTAGTGTTGCAGCTGATTAAAGCCTTTTTATTGATGCAGACAACAAGACTGAACTGAAGCAACTATGACTGAGCCTCAGCATTTGTCTTCACAGGACTGTGTAACTAAATGATGGCACTTTACCATCATAAATCTTTCTATTCATAGGAACTGTTTTCCCAGAATGATGTGAAAAAAGTTTACTCACGCAGTTATTCATTGAAACTGGGATTGTCAAGAATATTTATACACTGAAAAGCATCGTTACCAAAATGCTGTGTTCTGATACAATTCAAATTAAGCTGAGGTCAAATAACTTGTCAGCTGAAAGATAATTGCCCGAGTAGTAATTATCCAAAAGGTGGCTTGTACCTATTTGCTTAGTTAAATCCAAGTGGCAACTTTTTTCTTTTTGGCCAGGCAGTTGAGCAAGCATTTTTTTTTTCTTTCTGGTTATGGAAATAGGACCAGTATAAACCTGTCATCCCCAACAGTTGGCAGCAATACCAGACACCATGAACATGTAACAAATCCATTAAGAGCCTTTTTCTTCCTGGTTACCCTCACAACCCACACTTAAGTTAAAATTCTCAAATCCAAATGTTGTTATAAATGAATGCCTGACTAATACAAAGTTGGTGCTTCTCGTAACTCTTTTTCGGTCTCCACACTTGACAGAAACATCCTGAAACAAACATCCAATGCTCCTGGGTCAACAAGTGTTCTGATTTTAATCAAAGGTTCAGGGGAAACCTACACATTGATACCAAAACACCCACAATGGAGAAAAGAGACTCAGCACTGTGGGGATCACAAGTGAGAGAAGCTACTGTTAATATATGATATATAACAATAATAATAATATAACTTTTTTTTCCATCTACTGCGATAATCCTATTCTTTACCAATGCTTGGGCAAGCTTTGAGGGATTTAAAAGACACGGCTTCTGGTGCCTGCATTAATCTATGCTGTCGGTGGTGTGGTACATTTTCTAGGAAACACAACTGTGATACAAAGCCATGATTATAGCTTTAACCTGATTCCCCTTCATCACCACTGGTCTCTTCCTCTAACACATGCATTCTTACACTTGAAAGAAGACTTTTGAAGGTAAACTATATTCCTCTAGAGTGCCCATTCACTTTCGGTTTATTGATACGTAGACAGAATAATCATTCACAGCTGTCTAAAATGAACATTGTGTGCCAGCATCAACAAAATTCGACAGTCATAGTTATTCATTTCATGTCTTTCGCCTCAAAAAAAAAAACATTATTCAATAAAATAATGCCAGCTTTCTTGTGCCAAAACAGTATTTTTCCTAAGGCATACTTGAAGGCCGCTTGTGGCAAAGTGGCATGCTAAAAGCTGTCCCATTTCGAAGGTTCAAGTGCCACCAACTAATGCATCCTTGCTTTTCTGTACCTTGAAAATGCAACTCACTGCAAAACTGTGCTTCTCTGTGTCTCCGTCTAAATGAGAGAAGGACGAGCGTGCAATATTAGTCTTATAAGACAGAAGATGCCCTACAACTTGAAATTAGCTTTTAAATTCTGGTGATGTTGCTTAAGTATTGTTGGCCAAGCAACGGCTTTGTTGCTGTGGGTGAGGTGCAACTGTAAAGATGAGAAAAGCTGGTGATTTAAACGGGAAATCCTCAGAAGACCAAACCACAAAGGGTCAAAAAGGGTCTTTAAAGGATTCTACTCCTGGAGACACAACAACTTTATCTTATTTAACTATTTAATCCATTAATTTTATGAAGGTTAGCTTACAAGCTAAGCTGAGCTGACAAGCAGAGCTAACAATGGGTTAATGGATACACAAGGACATGGACATGAATATTTCGCTTTTATTCTAATATAAATTGAGGACAAATGGTGAAAAAAATGCCTTTCCAAGTCATATATGTTTTTTACACATAGATGCATTTTTCAAGTGAGCAGAAACAAAGAGTCCTCCTTGTTTTTGTCTGAGTCAGTATTAAGTATTACGATGCCTTTTATCAGCTATCGAGACAAAGCTAAAATTTGTTTTGGGTTGTAAAACAAATGTGCCTCACAAGCTGGACAGTGGCCTTGCTGATTTCCTTTTTCTCACCCTTCAGAAAAGCTGACAGCTGGTCTGTGTTATTAACTGTGCAGCATCTGTCTGGATTTCACAACATCAACACTCCCCTCCTCCTCCTCCTCCTCCCCTTCAACCCTCCAGCCAGTTTTTGCTCTTTCTGGCTGTAATGAGGTCAGAAGACATGAGCAAGAGTTTTCTTCAAACCTGTGAAGGCTTAGGGAGAAAGGAGCTGTTCTTCCCTACACTTCTATCTGCATCCCTCTTCTGTGATGCACTTATCTCCCAGTATATTAATAGATAAAAATAACACATCATACTTTTCATGTCCCTGCTGACTGATAAATCTGTATCTGATTTATTTTGAGTCAAAGCTCAAAAAATGTCCAAAAGAAGCGCCAAGTTGTAGCGTCAATGTTTCACTTATGCAGACCTCGAGCATTCGTGATGTTCTCATAAATATGTATGTCATGATTATTTCTGTCACCAAACGTTCGAAGGACACTTGGAGTGAGTAATACTTCTTTATCAGCTGTCAAACTAGAGAGAAAAGTAACATGCAGAGTAACGCACTCTTTGTCGGAAGACCATTACGTTTTATTTTACTGCGCGGCCTTAAAAAAAGAAGAATACAATTACTTACATCATCACCTTACAGAGATGTTTTGGGCTCTTTTTGGCCACATTATCCAACATTTTTCTCCGGACTGAATTATCGCTAGTGTTTGGACTGATTTATATGAAAACTTATTTCTCCTTTATCTAATACACCCCATACTCACTTTGTTGTTCCATTGACTTTAAGGTCTTTGTCCATGCTGCTTCTTTTTCTTCTCCTAACAAAAGTAAGAATGTCTCCTGGTATCACTTTCTTCATCAGCATTAGTACAGGTTTGTTTGGAGGAGAATAAACCAACAATCCTTTTATATGAGAGTGCAATATCCTGGTCTAGTACTGCTGCTAATGAAAAAATAACGATAATGTCTTTTTCTCTATCCTTCAAAGTTTTTGGGAATAGGAGCAAGTAAGAGGCGGATGGAGTATTTTATAACAAACATAAAATTAATTTTAAAGGTAATAAGGAGCACTTTTAAGTTGGGGTTGTCTGCGCTGTCACTGTCAGGTCATAAAATGCCATTTTTTCTATTAGTTGACACAGGCCTCTATAAGACACAATAATGTTGGCCAAAGTGCTGAACACCGTCCTAAACTATGAATGATAAACAGCAACAATAACTGCTATTAAGAAACAACAAGGACTAATCAAAAAATATAAAGAATGAAAATAGTAAAAGCAGAATTTAAAGCAGACTTTAAAGCAAATAAAAGAATTTTAAAATCAATCCAAAGACAAACTCTAAACACAGTCCTACCATGAACTTCAAACTTGTGGCTTGTAAGAATTTCCACATAGATAACTTGGAAATATTGAAGTGTAGGGTTTAAGGTGTAAGTTAACCTCTACCAACAGGATGAAACCACGGCAGAAGGATGTAGATGAAGAGAGGCAGACATCAAAAACACACAGGAGTCAGCAAATTCCAGAGCTCTTGGTTTTTCTTTTACTTTCCAGATGGGAAAAAACACACCACACATGCAGCCTTCACAGAACAAAAGACTTGGAGCCTCTCACACACTCTGCAGGTGCAGCCGATCCCTAATTAAAGCTGCACCAGCAGAAGAGACACACCCTCCCCACCTATCCTGGCCTCTGCCCCAAGACTCCTCCCACACCACTGACAACTAAATAAATTTACAAATAAACAATATCTACTTGTGTTCCGTTTACTGACTATAATTATTTCTCGTTTCTTTTATGGATTCCTTGACTTTTGTTGGATTTCTTGGAGTAACTTAAGAAAAAATCCCCTTTAACCCCTCCCCTCTCTCCGCCCTGATCCCTCCACTCAGCCTGAAGGCTGCTGGAGTCCTGTGGTGCCCCTTCATGGGTGCACTTCCATGAACACACCCCCACTTTGCCTGGAGTTTCTCTCTCTCTAATCAATATCCTACAAAGAAGTATTTATTTCCTGTGTTTTTGTTTTTGTTTGACAGATATAAATAGTCAGTGACACGTTGAACACATGGAGTCACTCCCCCTACGACTGGTCGAGGGAGTGTACTTCTTTGTTAAAGATAAAGGGGTCCCGCTTGACGATTTTGAAAGTGACTAGTCAAACATTTGAACTACACTCTGTAAACAACATATAAAGCAAACACTGTTGTGACAGCTGCATCTAGAAGTCTAATGAGTGTTTCATAATTCCTACCTCCACCTCTGCATCCACCTGAGTGATCCCCCCTGTTCGTCACCCTCTGACCTCTGTGGGCTGAGCTTTGGTATTTGCCTGCAGGGTGAGAAACGAGATGAGAGACCTGCAAACAATAACTCTCTGAATATCATGTATTCACACCTGAAGTGGTTCTGTGAGTTGGCAAACCGAAAGGGATTCAATCACTTGTAGGAGAAATGTGTCTTAAAATAACGTTGAATTTCATACAGAGAACAAAACAGAAAAATAGGCAAATGAAGAGGAAAGTATGAGTTGTATTTTGTCGTAACACACACATTTTCTCTTGGGGCAACCTTCCTGCGCTTGCGAAGAGGATGCACTTCCATTGAAAAAGGCTGATGATGAAGAATATCTATGTTTCAGTTAATACTGCTGAGTTCAAGCTTCTTGGTGTGAGTTATGAAGGTAGAGTGATCCAGAATGAAGGAGCAAAGTTACCATCCATCAGCAGAGGCATGTGAGTTATGACCCACAGAGGGGCTGGGGTGGACACAGCTTCAGATCCAATTGATAGTTGGGTCATTAATCAGCCGACTGTTTGCACTTATTGAAAATTACACTCTGGGCTGGTGACATCCTTGAGCTTGCTGTTTCTGTTCTGTGTAGAGGCCATAGACAAAACACCAGAATCAGATCACAGGAAAGGAATTTTACTGCATTCAATTAGCAATTAAATAGCATGCCTCATATGGTTCGGCAGCTCGCCTTATAGATAGCAAATGAGTTATCAATCTGTGTTTCATTCTCCAAAATAAATTGTGTTGGTCCTCAGCTCTCATGTTGTTAGGAGGAAGTTTTTATGTTATTGTATGTGCTTGTTTGTGTCTGAGCAGTATGTCCTTACACAGGAAGGTTGCCCCAGCACCGTCCTCACTGAGTGATTTTATCCATGGATGCTGTTGTTCTGGAGAAAAAAGAAAAAGGGACTGTTCCTGATGAATGTTTCTTCAATCTGTTTTTACGGATCAAAACGTCATTCAGTTTGAAGATTTTCCAAAGAGACACATTTAAACTTTAATCAGAAATAAAGAAACGAGTCGGTCATGACATGAAATTACTCATGGTGGGTAAGTAATTGAAAATCAGTGACTTGGAGGGGAGTCATGATGTTCTCACAAAGAGAAGTGTGACTCTGAAAAGAGTCACCGAGCATCTGTGGCAGTGCTTTGTATTTTTATAGGCAGCAAATATGTGAGAAAAAATATCCCAACAGCTTGATTACATAACTAGAATTGAAAACAGGTGAAGAAAAAAAAATGTAATTGAGCATATTTTTAAAAGTAGGTAAAACTTCAGATTTGGCAAGACAAGCCTCTTCGTCTTCAGTTTTTATTGACATCACAATCTTGGCACCTGATATGGTTCAGTGTTTTAATTTGTCCCCAGACAGACAGACAGCAGCCTGGCCCGGCGGCGCTCATCAGTGACTCATAATGTGCAGAAGACGACAGTGCCAACCTGTAGCCAACAGGGAGGGCTCATTGTGTCTGCTCATACTCCAGTGCAGAAGTCTGGGATATCAAACTGCATAAAGTAGTTATCTTCACTTTTATATATTCTCTGGTCTCCAAGTTTCTCAAAACTTTCAATAAGCTGTCAAAAACTTTTCTAATACTCTTTTTCTTTCCTGTTCTTTTTTTGTAATGTCAATTCTAAAAAAAAAAAAAAAAAAAGGTTGTGGTGAATCATCACAGCTGATTCCTCAGTGCAGCAGAATAAATATCTAGAACCAGACAGAATTAGGATCTTATGTATGTGAATTTAACAGAAAGTGAGAGACCTGACACATCCAGAGACATTTTTCAGCTCTGCACTTATTCAACAAAGTGGTGTCATTTGTGATGAGCATTTTAAATAAATATATGTGAGGCTGTACAGTCTCACTTGGAGGATCATACCAGCTCTTAAAGGTGTGTGCATCCTCCTCCATCTGGTGAGGTGCATGATGGGTTGTTAGTTATCAGTCTGATGATATGACCTTCGTACTGGATGTTCTCTGAGGGACCGTGGGAGGATAAAACTGGGGCAAAGCTCATTTAACTCTGGTGAGGAACAGGATACCCACATGTTTTATAAATGTACCAACTACAAGGCATCACAGGGGAGGATGTACAAGCCTAAAAACTGCTACCTTTAAAATTGAAAAACTAAATGCGAAGAATTTTTGGCATTATGCAAGTTTGACATGCATTAACTTCACGATGACTATGACACGTATTAGCACTGGTTTGACTTGACAATGGTTATTGATCATGGGGGTAAAATTGTTTTGCAGTCAACTCTAAAATAATACAAAAAGAGCAATGCAGATCAAGTTGTTCCTGAGGACTGGCATCAGAGCAAAATGATGTTTTCCTTGATCAGTGGCTTTGTGTGCCTGCATGAAGGTCTGCACTGCCTCTCTGCTTCACTGCGTCCTGCGTCAAACTGCTGAACTGAAATGTGCTGACAAGTTAATCCAAATGTATTTTGTCCCTGCCCTCCATACGTCTCTTGTGCCTTTTGGTCATGTACATTCCTCCTTGAAATTGAATAAAGTGACAATAACCCTAACCCTACAGTGTGTGCACCTTGTCTAGAGGAAATGTGTGAAAGGGAAAAGAAAACTCTGTAGCAGCCATTCTGGAGCAGCTGAGCAACCCTGTGAAAAATTCATGAATGTCAATAAAAGTCCTGCCCTGTGAGCATGAATCAGTGCTGATGTGCAGAATAAGAAGGATATTTTCAGGGCTGTGCTGAAGCAGCTCCTATACAAATGTAAGAGCTCCCCCTGCTGGTAGGATCTGAGATGACAGACGGGAAAATGTTGGATCAGCAGCTGTGATTAAACATCAATCTGTCCACTTCTTCTTAGTTTAATATGGAAAAAGGAAACTAAGAATAATCACTTATTCAACAGGGTTGTATTACACAATGAGCACACTGTTTCCTCAGGTCTGCTGACAGATGCTGTGAATGTGTGAGTGAGTGTGAGATTCTGCTCTCATTCACTTTTTCTTATCTGCTGTGGGAGGATAGGAGGGGGGTGGTGGTGGTTGAGGTGTTTGGGGGGCAGGCAGGCAGGCAGGGAGGCTGAAGTCAGGGTTGCTGTGGAAACCATTGTATTTCCCTCCCCTGTGATTGGTGCTGCAGGCGTGAGCAAGTATCTGCTATTTCTGTCATTATTCAACACCTCAGACTGGAGCGCAGTCAGAGGACACGCGCATATACACAAGCACGCACACACCACACACACTTATAGCACTATAATAGTGGTGCATTAACAAACAGACAAATACTTATTATGATAAGTACAATCCCTTTCATCACATTTCGTCATTTGTTATCAAGACTCCTGAAGCTATTTTTTTGTATATCAACATTTAATCCTGAAAAAGAATTTCTGGAAAAACAGTTCTTTTTACAAATGAGTGTACACACAAATTGCGTCTACACAAAAACGTCCTGCTGAAAAGACCACCAAGCCGTTTTCTGTCAAGACGCTGTGGTTCATGGAAACAGCAACACAGTACTTGGATCAATAAATCAACATGTTCAATTTACCAATTGATTTATGAGAACAAAAAAAGGCAATGACCGGACTAATCAGGTTTATCTTTAAGGGCACAGTTGAATGAATTCCTGCGGAAACATAGAGCTTGAAAGAGAGCTGTCATGTTATACGAGGGACAGGCTATTTGTTAAAACCCTGTGGGAATGATAGTTTCAGAGCATCTGCTAAGGCAAGAAAGCTTTAAAATAAAGCCCATTCTGCAATTATACTGAGATAATACGTAAGGTAAACAGATTTAAAAAATAAGTGAAAAAAAGCAATACTTAAAAAATTTGGCTGATTCCAATATAGGTATTAAAATAAGCACTAATTCAACAACCAGTTCTCATATTCATGCTTAATAAAATCCAGGGGATATATACAGAATATGAAAAGCTACTCAAACTAAAAATACAAAAAAATTGACACTAATGCTTAGACAATTTAGAGGTGCCATCAGAATCTGTGAACATAATATCTGTGACGTCATCCATCATTTACTGATAAGAAGATTTGAAACACATAGTTTGCATTAGCGACAATGAAAGTGTGGTGGGCTTTGAGTCTCATAACTAACTGCTCTGAGGTGCCCACCTGTCGGTCAGGTTCGCTGTGCCTCTCTGATTGGTCAAATTTCTGATCTTAATGTCTAATATACTGCTGAAAAGAATTACTCCTGAACAGTGTGTGCTTTTTGAGAAATGTGCTATTCAGACAGAAATCATTTTTGGGCAAGGCCAGTGATTCTCAACCTGTGGTCTGTGCCCTCCTGGAGGGCCACAAAGGTATTGTAAGTGGGCCACCAAATCATTTCCAAAATATCTTGATTTTTGCAGCCGGTATAAGGATAAAAACATTCAGAATAATGTTTTACAAACTTAGTCATGTTTAAAAGGATATGAAAGTGTTCTTATATATATATTAAAAAAGTGCTGTGAGAAGGTAATATATGGCCCCTGTATTTGTGGGGTCGCAGGTGGGTGAAGATTTCTGAGACTTAAAAGTGTGCCCTGAGTTGAAAAAGGATGGGAACCATTTCTAAAACTATCATTCATAAGGAACATGAGCTAGAGGTAGAAAAAAGAGGCCTAGAAACAGCTTGTTGAGGACAGTTTGATCCTCAAATAAACACAGATTAGTAATCAACATTATTAAATGCAAAGTTCTCTCTATTCATCACATAGTATAAGGACATTTCTAATTTAAAAGCTTCCAGTAAATATTTCTCCCTTCCCTAAATTTAATAGCAGAACTGTGTTCAGGATGTCCATCTGAAATTTTGTTGTAAACTCGCCATTTCTTAGGCTTTACAGGTGGAGCATTGGGAGAAAGCTGTTGAGTTTAAGCATTCACCTTTAACCACTTGCTAGAAAACATCATGTTATTATTGTTTCCATGCAGACATCCTGTTTTGTACAGGATTGTGGGTGAAACTGTAGACAAGCTTGCTAATTTAAAGGTATTAATAAGTGAAGGGAATGCAGTTTTACATCTTTTTATCGATGAGATAGTTGACAATTATTTCCTTCAGTCCCCTTTAGTTTTAAATCAACCTCATTTCATGTGCAATACATTCCAATTAGAATGAAGTCTTATGAAGTCAAACAACCCATACGTTTCCTGAAGTGATATAAAAGGCAAACTACTTTGACTGAGCCTAGACTCCCTTGTGCTGGTTTCAGCCACTCAATCAGTCAGTTGACAGATGATTTTATTGTAGCTCTCTGGTAATTGTTTATCTCAAAGACATGAAAAACACCCTCCAGTGGATTCTACTTCCCATCCCACACAGGTAAACAAACTAATTCCTCAGGAGGGAACACTTGAGTAGGTGTAATATGTAGATTGTGTGATTTTTAATCCCACCTCTTAAACATAAACCTCTGGAATTGTTTTCTTCTCAACAAATCAATAATCCTGCCTCGTGAGGTGGCTTTTGTCGGATTGTGTATACAGGGGAGATCTTGGCAAAGCTGAGCAGAAACAGACAGAGACTTACAGAAATGCAAATCCAGGGTGTAAAGGTGATTTTCTCTTCTAATTATTGGCCACTTCTGCACCAGTTAGTGGGACCTGATGTGACCCTCGATGGGATTAGACTGATGTGTGAAGAGCAGAAGAGCCAGAGGACGACAAGGCACTAAGACCCAGTGGAGAGTGAGGAGGTTTGGTGCTGCCTCCTGCCTGTGTGTGTCTGCTCTGCACAGCTCTGCAGTCACAGAGCGTGTGCAGGAGTCAGTACATCAGTGCGTGTGTAAGTGTGTGAGGTGGAGAACTGGTGTATGCTACAAGACAGGAGACCTACTGCTTATTCTTTTCCTCCTTCATCTAGAAAAGGAACAGCTGAGAGGAGGTGGAGAAGGGGGAGGAGGAAGAAGTATCTGTGTGGAGAGATGGGGAGGTGGGCAGTCAGCTGGTGGTGAGGAGGTGATGACGAGATGAAAGGGGCCAGGTGAGGAGGAGACACAGGAGCTGACCCCCCCTTCTCTCTGTATCTGTGACGTGGTGTGTGTTTACTGTGTTTGTGGGAGGAAGAGCGAAACAGGTCTCTCAGTAGACGGTGAACCTGCACAGGAGGAAGAAGCCCCTCTCTAGACTAAGGTATGTCACCAATTTATCACCACACACACATCTCTGTAAATATGTGTGTGTGTATGTGTCTGCATAAATGTGGGATGATGATGGAGCCAGTGTTTTTTTTTTATCACATTATCTTTAGAAAAAGTCTTTCCCTTTTGTCGCCAGCATGCTGCTACAGAGGAGTCACAGCATTTTGTAGCAAAAAAACAAAACAAAACAAGAGGCTAGTTTCTCTCCAGCAGTAAACACTGTGTCATGTGCATATTATAGGGTCATATGCTTTCAAGTCTGCAGCTGGAGAGAGTCTGGCGCAATCTTGTATTCTAGCCTTAAGTGAATTTCTTTGGAGCTTCTGTGCTTGAATTGGACAACATAAATCTCACTGATTTGATTTAAAGGAAGTTAAACCAAAGTCCCAGTTTACCCGCCTTATGATTTGAATTGATCAATCAGTGTGCCTTTTGCGTGATAAAATTAGCTTTGTAACAGTTCAACTTAAATGCTTTTAAGAGGATTTTTGTGCAACATGGGGCTCTTGGAGGGGGTGAATATTTCACTCAGGACACAAACAAATTGTTTCTTTGCAGCAACAATTTTAATTTTCCTGGTAGGCAGAGCACTGAAGGGACCCTGCACCCTGGAGAGCCATAAAGACAATCAATTCTTATTTGACTAAGTGTCTTCAGAGGGGTCCGTGGTTGTTGCTACATCATAGTTTAGAGGCCGTTTCTTTTTTTAATTGGGCTGAAGGTGACTGTAACCCTTTGACCTGTTCAGAAGAGGCCACCTACTTGTGTGCATGTGCGTGCATGTGTGTGCATGTGTGTGTGTGTGTGTGTGTGTGTGTGTGTGTGTGTATGTGTGTGTGTGTGTGTATGTGTGTGTGTGTGTCTGTGTGTGTGTCAGGTGATTGTTGTGCTTGTTGATGTGTGTGTACGTCGGCAGGAAAAGAACAGGCGCCTCGCAGGGATGAAGCCTGTCACAGTTGTGAAATGGAAAACTTGGACATGCAGGTGTACAGCATGTGGAAATGTACTAAAGTCTCAGAGCTCTGAGCTTTTTATGGTGTGTGGGGTTGTGTCCAGGTGAGGTTATGGCAGTAACACAGTGCAAGGCTACCTGACCACACGACCACAGAGGCAGCTCTGCCACAGTTAGTATACATTTTCGACTAAGGTTTAACACAGGTTTAGAATTTCACAGGGAGCTCTGCCTTACTCTACTTATCTTTTATTCTGAAAAAAGACTGCAGAGTGATGCTCTGAGTTTCCCAGTTTATTCAAGCATCCACTTTTTAACGGGGACATATGCTCCCGGTTGCTCCCTCAAGGCACTGTCTGTCCTGAAAACGCACATCTGAGGATGCAGATGTTCAATATGTTGTAAATTATCGCCTGAGATGCAAATGAGTGCAGAATGCATCACACTTTGACGGCTTTAGTTAAAAAGACATGTGACTCAGTGTATCCATGATAGAGTGAGATCATAGCGACAGACAGAGACTATTTAGATATAAGTGAAAATGTGACCTTGGGAAACCAGAAATGTAGTAAATTTTATAAAAAGCACCAAGTCACACAGCAAGAAGCCTAGTTTGCAACCTTTCACTTTTCCTCATTTAACAAGTATAATCTCGTTTGTTTTTCAGCTTCGATTATACTGGAGAAAAAAGGACACCTTCACTTGAGTGACAAAGAACTGAGGTACACTTGTGGTAGACTATCTTCTGCTACCAGGGCCCAGGCCTGTTGGGCCACCATGATACAAACCTCCACCTAAACTTCCCAGTGACACCCTATGACAGGGGAGGATGGGTGATGGGCCTGTGAACTTCAGCGGACTCTCTCCTCCTCATCCCATCCTCTCATGGAGCATCCTGTCACACAGAGCCCCCCCTGGAACAGTTCTCTCCAAACAGCTCCAGAATATCTTCACCCCAATATCTCAAACAACACCCGGCCCACTGCTGGCATCAGAGGTGGGGTAGATGTGAACCAAACGTTGGCATTGTGTGCTATGATCATAATAGATGTGCTAGCAGTGATTGGGAACTTAGCAGTGATAATCATCATCACCAAAACCCCACATCTTAGGAAGTTTGCTTTTGTGTTTCACCTGTGCCTGGTGGACCTGCTGGCAGCTCTGGTGCTGATGCCTCTGGGGATGTTATCAGATCGGGTCCTGGTGGACGAGACCCTGTGCCGCAGTTACCTCTGCCTGAGCGTGTGTCTTGTGAGCGCTGCCATCCTCACCATATGTGCCATCAATGTGGAGCGCTACTACTACATCATACACCCTATGCGCCATGAAGTGAAGATGACAGTGGGAGTGGTTGTTATGGTGCTGGTGGGAATCTGGATTAAAGCCGTTGTGATGTCAGTTCTGCCTCTTTTAGGATGGCTGTTACAGGGTAGCCCGGGTCTGGGGATCCCGTCAGTCCATGTTCAGGGTCAGAGGCACTGCTCTTTGCACTGGACAGGAGGCAGGACCACCCGACTTCTCTTCATGGTCTTCTTTACATTCATTTACTTTCTGTGCCCCATGCTGATCATCCTGGTGGTCTACTGCAACATGTTCAAAGTAGCACGGGTAGCAGGCATGCAGCATGGTCCTCTTCCCACGTGGATGGACACACCGAGACATAGGTCTGAGTCCATCAGCAGCCACTCAACCATGGCAGCCAGCCTTGGTGGGACTGGAGCACGAAGCACACCTCAGAGGAGCTTTAGTGGTGGAAAGGCAGCTGTGGTCCTGGTGGCGGTTGGAGGCCAGTTTCTCTGCTGCTGGCTGCCATATTTCTCCTTTCATCTCTACTCTGCAGCTTCATCTACCTCTCCTGTCTCACTGGCCCAGCTGGAGGATGTGGTCACATGGATTGGCTATTTCTGTTTTACCTCCAACCCTTTCTTCTACGGTTTTCTGAACAGGCAGATTCGTGAGGAGCTGGGCCGACACCTGACCTGCTTTTTCAAACGGACTGGGCCTGGTGAGGGGGAGCAGCTGGCCAGCCGCGAGGCCTCCATTGAAGAGAACTTTTTACAGTTTCTTCAGGGCACTGGATGTAATCTGCAGCCCTGCAACTCCCACAGCAGAGGAAGCCCGCTAGAGCCAGAGATTGAAGGGCTTCAGGAAACAGCTGGTCAGCACAACATGCCAGCTGACTTTAACATCCCCGGGCAGATCCTGGAGGAAACCTCAGAGTTCATACAGCGGCAACAGCCGAACAATGAGCTGCATGTTTCAGAAAACTGCTGCAAAACTCCACCCCAGCTGTAGCTGCCTCTCATGTCTCTTCTCCATTCAAACACAATGCCATAAATATGCCTAGTTTCACTCATATTTTATCAAATTTGTTGAATTCCCAAATCTCTCATCAAAGTCCATCAGTGCTTTTCAGTAGATGTTCCTAAAAGGCGACGACTGACAGCGTTACATGTGTGCAAGCCATACAGTGTTTCTATTTCTCACATTTCTCCAAAACAAAGAGGTAACATAGCTCAGCGGGACATGAAATTCAGAGGGAACATAGTTTTCAGTGTTTCAGACAAACAAGAAGAGCCATCAAACAATAGATCTGAGGAGTAGAAGAATATGTTTGTGGATTTTTTTTTGTGCCAAGAATTCCTTTTAAATGAAATCATTCATAAAATAAGACATAATTTTCAGGTATGTCATGGCCCCCTAGCTATCATATTTATCTATAGGAATTTTTTATCTTCTAATTAGGCCAAAGGGAAAAAGTTCCCTCATTTGTGCCTGTCAGGGCTTGAATAAGCCCTTTGACAATCAGTTTAAACTGTTACAGTGGTACTGTACATCCTCTCTTTGAAAAGACAGATGTTTTATTATTGATTTAACCATTAGAATAGATAAAATTGTTGCCTGCTTATTTGGACACTAGCTTATCTCTTAAAAAATTGATTTACTGAATTATGGAGACACAATAACACCTCTCTATTACTTAAGCTTTCCTGACAGTTTGTTTATGTTTCACACTTACACATAACATACCAGCAAGGAACTAATGCCAAAATTTCATTTGTATGCCATTTTAATATTCAGGGCCATTCAAAAATACTCACAGTGTTAAAAAGATACTCTCACTGCTGGTGCTTCTGCTGGTATTTATAATAAATAGACTGGCACATGAGTGTATTTTTTAACATTTTCCGGGAAGATTATCAAGTTAATCTATTCTTGGTCTTGTGATAATCACCTCAACAAAAATATGTCACATTGGTAAACCCGTGATTTCAACCACTAAAAGAAAAACTGCTGACTGCTGGAAATAGTTTGCGTAGATGATGTTAAAGTTTTCAGCCCTTCAAACAAACCAGCTCCAGCTGACAGTTCAAATACGACTGGACGTAGACATGGAAGGCAGCCCCTTGCTCAGACGTCTGTGTTGTTTACAGGTAAACACAGGCGCAGGGCGAGTGCTCATGTTTGTGCCACAAACACACAGACTTGTTGTGGCTACATAGCACACAGGTGAGGCCATGCTTACACATGGCAGCTTTTGCCTTTGGCCTTGTTTAGCAACAGGAGGACGACATGAGTGATACCTTCTCTGATCTCAGGTGGATACAAACAGTTTGCACAAGTCACACCAGCGGTGACACATGTTCCAAAGAAAATCATGAGGTATAAATCTCTTACATAACACTATTTTGGTCCCTTTTGTATTTCTCCTTTGCCTTCATCTGCCTCACAACAAACTGATGGTTTGATCACAAGATGCTCCACTCAAAGTGAGCAGGGTAGGGTCAGCACTTGCTCCAAGACAGAACAAAAACTGTTTCTTTGTCTTTCATGACGGCAAAATGTTCTAGATGTGACTGAAATACATTTAGTTGCTGGCTATTTTTGTGGTGAGATGTTGTCTTGTTTTAAAAGTTTCTTTTGTTTTAGAAGGTCACGTTAGGCCAATATAGAGTGAGATTAAATAACTGTGAGCACAAAACAAAAACACTGCCATGATCCCAACTGCTCTACAATTTTGCCTTTCATTTCACTTTCAGGTTGTTTGTTTGTTTTATCAACATTTTTAAACAGTTTAACAGAACTACTTGGGTTTAAGCCCTTACACTGATGTGGATCTTCCTTTTAGGCCATGATTTATCTCTTCTACTTTCCATGGATGATGCAATAAATTTAGTCATAAGATTCACTTTTGTTGACCGCACATTCATTCAACATTCAAGCAGCTGCAAAATTTCCCCAACCAATCTGATTAAATACTTTAATCTCTATTTTGTGCTTCCTTCCATCTGCTGATGAACAACTGATGGTGCAAGAGGTAGAAAACTTTTACAAACTTTCAGGAATATTCATACAAATGTATTCCTCCATCATCAATCCACTGAAAATTAAAAAATTATCTCTATATCTTTGTTCATTTTTTTGCTCCCTGAGCTGAAAAGCCTGTTTGGACTCTTCACTGTTCTGGTTTGTTTCCTCCCTTATTATGAGTCTCCTGTGTATTGGTTAGCCGTCAGTTGAAATGATTAAAGACAAAGAAAGAAGATTAACTTGAGTGTCTTACTTGTTGACATACTTATAACGCATTTTCTCATCAGTAACTGCATTCATCTCATGATCAATCCTGTCAATCATTTCTACCCCTCCTGTCCTCCAGCTACCTGTTTCTCAGCACCTTGGTATTTGTGTGTGTTTGTGTGAGTGTGTGGTGTTGGCAGGGGGTGCAGTATCACTGAGGTGAAATGAAGGCCTGAGATGAGGATGAAAGAGGAATGACATTTAGAGGATGCTTAAGCTCATCTAAAGGGTTAGTTTAGAATGACACTGTAAATATAATTTAAAAAAACAGAATAACACCTATCAAAAATGTACACATTAATGAAGACAGACAATATTATTTAGAGAATCTGGCAATTTAAAAAATAAATATCTAAGATTCAAATCTAATGGGAATGTTTCTTAGCAAAATTTCAGTTATGGCATTTAATTTCTGTTGTTTTTCACCCAGAGAGTCTCAATCTGCCATCGACCCAGCAGCACCCAAGGCTCATCTTTCTCTCTTCTTTTTTCTGATTATCCTAATTTACCCTCTCCTGTGCCGCTCCCCATCAGAAGCACTGACTCACAGCTTTGAAGTGCAGCGGAGAAGGGCGCCTCCCTCAGCGCTAAGTCCAAATAGCCTGACCTTTGTGACAGGCAACAACATGCTTGGTGAAGGTGCTCGAGGACACATGGCAGCCTTGTGTCACTCTGGATGGGTGGTGGTGGGGTGGGGTGGGGAGTGCTTGGTGCACAGCTCAGAAAAGAGCAGGGAGATGTGGTTGGGTGTTTTTTAAAAGCTAAACTCTGAAACACAGATTTAATGTGTTTTTTTGAGTCAGTGTGCAACATGTGTATGTGAGAGTGTAGGAACCTTTTGCAGGGGGGAGTCTTCCTCATTCATTCAGAGAAGAAAATCACTGATATGAATTTTTCCGTTCCTCCAGATCCTGAAACCTCTGGAATCAGCTGTTGCCTCAGTAACCTGCGCTCATAACAGAGAGGAGCACAGGAAGGAGATGATAGTCTGGAGCGGATCAGAGGAAAGATAACTGTTACACATAAAAGAATTCATTGCATCAGTCCACTGACATTTAGGGTTTGCATTTATAAGTCTGTCATTATCAACAATGTAATCAATAAATGAAACTTAACTAAAAATAAACTTCTGTACTTATCTATACCATATGACTAACATTAAGACTTAATGGACACCAAAGTATTGATAAAGGTAAATCTATCAATCAAATAACCGGTACGATGGTTAATTAGATCTGTTTTTGTTTCAAACTCAAAGTTTCTCATTGGCTTTGACAACTTATCGATTAATTGATAAATTGATAAATAATAAATAAACAAAATAAATAAATCTATTGAAGAAAATTCTCAGTAAGTTCTTGGCATGGAGGACGTGAGCAAATTGTCATGACTCATTCATTTGTTTCGAAGAATGAAGGGAGATCAGAGCTTCCTTTTTCTAACACGACTTTTCTTTGTTCGACAACCTTTTACTGGATATAATGCAACGAGGTAATGCATTACTTAGAGTTGCTTAGCCCTGTTGTTTGAAACTTGAAAACAAGCAAATTTTGTGAGTTTGCACCATAGTGTAACAGCCGTCTACATTTAGCGCTACTCACAGCGCGGTGCTCTGATGCATGTGGTAAGTCATTGGTCGTAACATGTAACATTAGGGAATCCTGGTTATGTACTACCAGTGCTCATTTTCCAAGCAGAGCTAACATAGCGTCACTCTTCGTTTTACTGATAGACTCTCAGGTTTGAACAGCTCAATGCAGTTGTCATAGAGACTTCAATGACAACCTGCCATAAATCAAACAGGTCCAGTCCAACTCGATTGGGAAGCTAGGAATCAGCATTTAGAAATAATATATTTTCACTTTGATAGTAAGCTGGGGATTATGATCATGCATATTTCTGGAGATGAGACTTTTGCCAGGATCACTCTAAAAGTCCTCCCTGTCTCTTTAAGCACATACATTTCGGTCCAGTGAGTATGAGTTGATCAGTCAAATGTGTTGCTAACCAGCCCAAAATAAGTTCTTATATAAGCTCCTGCAACTTCTTTACAGTCAACAAGCCAGCTTTGTTGATTTGTTGGTGCCTCTTGAGTGTCAAAAGACACATTATCGTGAATTGAATACACATGAAAAATTAAAAAATTTACTTAAATTAAATTAATTCTGTAATCTAGTTCCATGCAAATGTATTAAATTGGTTGAGAGCAATCATTTTGGGGTCAACTACGCTGAACTTAAAATTATTAAATTATTGCTTTCAACTAACTTAATACATTTAGATAGAACCAGTTGGGGGAAAATGCATTTAATTCAAGCCAACAGTTTTCATTTGTTTTGTATGTGGTGAAATACTCTTTACCTCTGTGTATAAAATGTAGGACTGTTAAAAAAAGATCTGGCAGTGCTGTGTTACATAACTTCAGGAAGAAGATGTGAGCTAATGAGAGATTTCACGAAAAACATGTTGAAAAATTTATAAATGTCGAACCAAAAACCACAAAATCGTTACAAAAGGTTAATTGAAACAGCATGGTGACACCAAACGACATGGTCATATCGATGCAGGCTACTCACTGTTTTTGTGCACCCACCTTAGCTGCTGTCCTCTTCAGACCACTGGCAATTAAAAAACCCATCAAATTAAACTTTTTAGCCTTTACAGAGGACGTGTCACTTATGTATTGAAAGTGGTTAGAAGTTGTAACGCCTGAATTGAATTACAAGGCCTTAAATCCCTGCCTGTAGTTCAATTATTTGTCCATGGAGGGCGCTCTACCTCCACGCAAACTTCATGCCACACAGCTGCCTCCCGGTTGAAAGAAAATGAACCAGAATGAACATAAGTTTTCCGTTTTTAACCACATGATAAGTTTTTTTCAAGCATTTCTAAGAGGTATGAGTCAAATTTCAGCGGCTGTTAAACTAAGCAAGCTCAGTTTCTTTTATCTGTAGCATGTTTTCAGACGACTACATTTCCCATGAGCCCCCTGGAGCGCTCTATTTTCCTTTTTCAGTGCTGTTTCCTTGGTTTGCAGCTGGATCAGCTGGACGAACGCGCAGCGACCATGGACAAGTCACAATCCGAATAAATGTTGGGATTTTATTTTTGCCTTACAGATTTCTTCATACATCTTAAAAATAATTTAGAGCACTGATTCGTTTGAGTGATTTTCTTTTGGTATTGACAAGTTTTTTTTTTCTTTCTTCTTCTTTTTTTTCGATGGAAATACTTTAAATCATACATTATTTTGAGGTAGTTTCGTGGCTGTGATTTTATTGAGTGGACCTAATTTGGAGAGTGGACGGTCGCTGTGTGAGATCAGCATCAGACTTTGGACAGAAGAGCCTCCGGTGCCAACGCCTTTCCCTCCTCTCCCCACTTCTTCTTATCGGCAGGGAAAGAAAGTTCAGCTCACACCGCCCCTGAGGGCTGTCGACAGCGTTACTCTGCTACTCATGAGCTGCTGAAACCACTGTCTTCGTGCTGGAGAAGAAGTTTTAAGAGGGAAAATGGGCTGCACGATCAGTGCCGAGGACAAGGCTGCGGTGGAGAGGAGTAAGATGATTGACAAAAACCTGCGGGAGGACAGAGAGAAATCCTCCAAAGAAGTCAAACTCCTCCTGCTAGGTACGTTACTTTCTCTTTATAAATCAACACAGTCATTATCACCCTTTTGGTGCTTTAACCTCCTGACTGCAGTTTTTTGTCTGACTCCCAGCACTCCTTCTTCTGCTGCTTTAAAACAGCTGTGGCTCATCATGTTCCCACTGTCAGAACAAAAAGAAGTAAACCAGATGTTGGTGGTGAGGTGAAAAATACCCCTCTGCTTCCTCACAGAGTTTTTTATTTGTAAGAAGTAGATTCATTCTCAGAGGGGATACTTATTTCCAAGTGCTGACACTTGTCACACAGCAGTAAGCTCCTGTAGGCCTGTTTTACAGAGATCACAAACTGAACTTTATAGCTGAAGGGGAATGTTGACCTGTTCACACTGCCCCAGGTCATCAAGTCAGGAGGATCAGGGCACCAAGAAATGAGAAGTAAAGTGAAGTTTCTCAAAAAAAGATGAATTATTTTGTGTGTTAGATGTAGGAAAATGCAAAAGCATAAGGCAGATTTAATACTGGCGCTTCTCAGCTTATATGTGATCATTTAAACATAGTGAAAGAAACTAAAGGTGTCCATGGTTCGGCAGCATGACCTCTCCCACACTACTGTGGTGACCATTTGCTGTAGCTGTGCCTGTTGTCCTGAATTACTGTCACACTGTCAGTACTTCTGAAACTGTGGGTGTGGACACACAGACTTGCCAGATGGATTAAATGCCTCTAGACCAGCAGTAAGCAATTCTTTTTTTTTATGCTTTCCATGCCATTTAGCTAGAATTGCTCTCTGTAAATGGTTCACGCCAGCTTCAAAACATTATCTCCCACCTTATCCACATTCCAAAAAAATCAGGTTTGTGTGCGGTTGAGATTAAGCAATATCCAAATGCCTCTGACTGAGTTTGGTCTCTGAGGAGAGATTGCCACATCAGACTGGGAGAGAAGTGAAATATGCTGTTAAGATAATATGCGTAATGTTACATGTGACATATCTGGTGCTGTTTCACATCCCTGCAGAAAGTTTCATGCTTTGTGTTTGTCGGTTTGCTGTTTCCCAGTTCGTGTCATCATACTAATACATAAAAAAAAATCACTTAGTAAAGTTATCTTTTTTATAGGGGAACCGGTTTTACTGTAAAAACTACTCACTTCTGTCCATCCTGTAAATCTATAACCATACATAACCATAACCAACCCAATGGCTGTCCTGTTTATAAAACCAATAAACATGCTTACAGCCAGCATCCTGTTTACATATTTAGCAGATAAACAGTTACCCTGCCGTCAAAGTGTTGTTTCTGGCAAATGATAAATGTAATAAAAATGAAAAAGTAACAGCAAGTTTGCAAATGTTTGAGTGATGAAACAAATCTTCAAGCAGCTTGTGTGGTGCTGCTCTGGCCCTGTGTTACCACCACAAATTTTTGAAATTTAAGGAGTACAGATGACATAATCTGATTTGTTTGAGATGTTGCCATTTTACAACTATAATGATGTAAGGGATAATCTTAGTTTGACTTTTTTAGAGGTATGTGACAGGCCTGAGGCTTCATGAAGCTGACTCTGTGAGGTGACTTAACAGTATTAGCCTAAGATCACCGGCAACATCATAGGAAGGACTGTGATACCAACAGCTGAAGATGAGTTTTTTTTCTTGTTATCTTGTTCCAAAACAGCTTGAAACACTGGTTTCTTCCAGATATCAGGTTTGTGGAAAGGAATCCCTAACTTAAGCATAGTTTAATCACAGTTCCCCTTGAAACATCTCTTATGTTTCCATAAATTAGAGACCAGACAGATTAAAGAAAACATGTCCTACTGACCCTCTGTTGCCGATCGTTGGTATGATGTGCTTATCTCAACAGCTGATGGACAGGCAGCCATTTATTTGACAAGTGTAGCATCTGATTACTCTGAAAGTCATTCAGCATACATGTACATTTCATAGTTTCCGTTCTACCTAAAGCATCTCATAATCTGATCAGACTAGAGGGGAATCATTTTAAAAGAACACGAGAGGGCAAAGCATTTTATCAAAAGGATATTGTGAGTCCATAAGTAGCTTTGTAAGTGAGTCACTTATGTGTAAACATCCTACATCCTACATTCACTCATCTAAGAGGACTTCCTGAAGACATTCAGACATAATGCACTGATGGTTTATGATGCGCATTCAGCTGTGTCTCAAGACCCAAATTGCTTCTTCTGTATTGATCACAAAATAAATTGCCACAAAAAGAATTTCTTTCTCAAATTGGGAACCTTTACTTGAGTTTTTAAAGTATTCAGTTATTTTTGGTTGACTGAATTTGTTGGTTCTGATCACTAGTCAGGGAGATGCACTGCTTGGCCAAAATAAAAGTCTTTTGCAATGTCACAAGATTTATTTCCATCCAGTGTTGCATTAATTTTTCACCAAGATCTTATTTTGATGATAGTAAAGTCTGACCACTGCACAAAGTCTTCTCCAGCACATCCCAAAGATTCTCAATGGGGTTAAGGTCTGGACTTTATGGGGGCAGATCCATGAGTAAAAAAGATGTCTCACGCTCCCTGAACCACTCTTTCACAATATGAGCTTGATGAATCCCAGCATTGTCATCTTGGAACATGCCTGTGCCATCAGGGGAGAAAAAAATCCATTGAAGTAATAACCTGGTAATTCAGTATATTCAGCTGACATTCTTTTGAAACATAATGTTGCTGAACCTAGACCTGACCAACTGCACAACCCCAGATCATAGCACTGCCCCCACAGGCTTGTACAGGAATCACTGTAAGAAGAGGCTTGTACCTATTTGCTTAGTTAAATCCAGGTGGTGACCTTTTTTTGGCCAGACAGTGTATGTTTCAATGCAACCAAGCAATCACTCAAGAAATTAGTTTTGTTTTACTTTCCACTTTTTATAACCAGATATGACTGTTACTGCAGTTGTTCCTGCTTGTTTATTGGTTTTTCGTGTTTCTTGATCACACTCATACAAATCTCTCCAGATCTAAGTAACCAAGCATACAGAAAAGAACATCTCAACCAGGATTTTGTTTTTATTGCAAAATACTAGCTGCACTGGAATGAACTGAGTGTTGGCGGAGACAAATAATGTCTTTAGATGGCTGTTCTCCATTTGCATTTCTGTTGGTGGCACCATCAGAAAAGGCAATAAAATGCAACTTCCTGATTTCCAGATTTTCCTTTCTGTGCCACATACCACCCCCCAACTTATGTAAAAAAAAAAAAAAAAAAAAAAAAGACTGAGAACTGTACTAACCGTACGATCAACAGAGAGGGCATTTCCCACAAACAGTTCCCATGGTTTGTGAGTAAGATTACAGCCCATTCGCATTGTTTTGCTGTGTGGGAAGCGCAGCTATTTTAGGTGACTGTGCCCAGTGCGTAATGGCAGAAGTAAAACCTGAAATAGATTTCAAATGATGTCATATAAACTGTTTTGGGATGAGTTCAACAAGGTAGAAACAAATCCTCGTCACCAGCTGTCTGATCTACAAATATAGCTTTCAGGCTGAGAATGTATTTAGTGGTGATATGCAGGCTGAAAGCACATTGTGTGTTCACATTCATCCAAGTTCTGAAAAAAAGAGGGTCGAGAGGGGAGAGATTTTTCCAGGCAGTGCCCTCCTCTCCCATCTGTGCTGAAATGAGAGAGTTATAGAGGAAAAACAAAAGAGTTCAGCTGCTGTCTAACCACTAAGCTGGAGAGCCAACACACCCTTCCAATGAAAATGTTCTCCTGTTAGACCACGAACACTGATTCATAAAATATCTTCATTTGAGATTCTTGTTAAATGAGGCTTGGTTTGGAGTCTCTAGACTCCTGCATGTCTCTGTGAACGTCTGTCTGGTGTTAGTCTGTGAGCTGGAGGGGAGCCATGCTTGATAAGTGTCCAAAAAAATACCATGAATGAGATAATTGGTGACTGACAGAACTGAGGAAACGAAACAACGCAATTTGTCCTCCGCTGCTTTTCTAGAGAGCTGGGATGAATCTCTTTTCTGTTGACAGCTTAACCAAAGAATTCATGGACTTCAAACTTGCTGGCCGTCTATCTGAACACTTTACACCCATCTCTGACAAAATGCTGATGGTGTACCAAAAAATGCATACCGTTCATAATTGAAAAAGAAAGATCCTGTGTTTAAAAGTCTTGCAAATCCAAAATGTTCTCTGCTGCTTAGAGGAAATCAAATGTTAGTACTTAAGATTTCAGTTCCTGAATATGCAAGACTTACAGGCAAAGATCGGGGCTAAGTCTGGTAAGGTAAACAATATTTAAAGGAACGGGTATTCAGGTCAACAGGCATCATCAAAGTCCAATTACAAACACTTGACGAAAAATTCACAAGGGCTGTGTCTAAAATTGTGCACTTACATGACGTGCACTACATTTACTCTGCACTCTCTAGAACAGAGCACAATTTTTGTAGGGTAGTGTTGTCCCAAATCAAACCCTGGCTTCCGACTTATCAGCATTTACGATTATGCATTTCACAGCCATTTACAGGTGATCTTCTGTTATTCATTGATCCATCTTATTGGAAACAGATCTTACATTCCCCACTGCGATGTATGGAAGGACAGGTCGATATTGTGGCTTAGTAGCCCACACAGCAAAACCGGCGCGTTGTCCTAACTCCTGCTCCTCAGCTCTGGCCTAGCACCAGTTAGCATTAACATGCTACAAACTGCTAACAGCTTAATCGTCGAAAAGAACAAGTAACACTAAAACAGGAAACATGACATAAAATGATGTGAGTAACACATGGCAGCTTATCACAGGAGGTGTGATTGTAAGCTTTCAAGAATTTTTGTAGCAATATGAATGAAGTATTGAGCTGTGAACGTGTATCTCTCTGATGTAAAGATTTATAATACAGTACACCTTGATACAAAACTATCTGCAGTGTCATATGAATTCTAAGTTTAATGACATATTTCTCCTTTAACTTTGTCCAGCTATAACTTTTTGTAGAGAGCACACTGGAAACACCGTCAGAAGTTGTAATTTCAGTGATTCTCAAATGGAAGACTGTCTTATAAATACTTACAACATGCAATAGCATGACTTTGGGTGCCTTAGGTAAAGAGACAGCAGAGTGAGTCAATGGATGATAGAGAGGAGACGCACAGACTTGTTACTTCAGGGACCTGAGTTCATGAAAACTGGAAGAAGTGGAAGTAGCAACAGTGATGTCACTGTGATGTGTTATAACGGCGAACTGATCAATTTCACCATCGCTGTTAGGGTTGTTGAGGGCAGGAGGTGGATTCACAAGAGGTTAAGTCATTTAAATTTGCTGCTTTTTTTCCTCTCTAACTATGATAGCTGACACTCAAAGTGGTCATGCATTTGCTGAACAGGAAAACAAGACAGGGAAACAAAAGTAGAAGTTTTTCTTCTGAGGATGTCACTATTTCATTCCATCTGTAAATTTTAACATTATATCACGCGACCTACTATTAGGAAAAAGCATCCAGCATCTTATGGGCCCCATATCCAGCATATGAAGCTCCTCAAATTGATATTTAATGTACTGGATGGATCTATTGACAATG
Source organism: Thalassoma bifasciatum (assembly GCA_008086565.1). Taxonomy (NCBI): domain Eukaryota; kingdom Metazoa; phylum Chordata; class Actinopteri; order Labriformes; family Labridae; genus Thalassoma; species Thalassoma bifasciatum. The sequence goes on along the minus strand of RPOG01000032.1, from coordinate 1,141,913 downwards.
AAACGTGTCACTCACACTTGACCAAATAAAACTGAAAAGACTCAGTTGAAATCTGGGAAAACTATATATTCACGATACATATGGAATGGTACTTTGTTACTGGTTAGTTCATCGTATTAGGAATAGCAACTTGTCTTAAAACAAAAATTATGCCTGTCAGCAAATCATATCTTATTGAATGATCTCCATGTCTCTTCTCTGTGATCAAAAGGGAAACCAAAAAACATCAGGGGTTTTACAAAGCATGATGTGCTGGACATGATTGTTCAGTGCCTAACTAAGCTAAACTAAACTAAACAGTGATGTTGTAACTGAATATTGTAAGTGCACAATTATATCAGAGTATTTCCTTTGGTGTTCAACTTTCCCTTTGATATTTCCTGTGTTACATAATAATGGTTGACACATACAAGCAACAAATTTGTGCTTTTTATGTGGAGTGTTTTCAAGTCTTCCATGCAACAAGCTGAAACAATTAATTGATGAATCATCCAACAGTGTGTTAGTCATCAGTTATTACGCCGATTGTGCAAGTTGTTCTTTGTGACAGAAATGACTAACAACCGTTAATCGCAGCTTTTTACTTGGAAAGATGTTCTTTTCTGTGGTCAAGAGGCTTTTTCATTGCTCGATGTTTAATGCTCCAAATGACAGCAAAAGCGACTCTAGATATGGAATGGTAACATGAAACATTATAAAAGAGGTATAAAATGAGTTCAGTTAATTTAACATGCATAGGATCCAGATAATCTGCCTCTACATTAAAACTTCAAATCCATTGACTTCTATATAAGATATGTTTTAGATCCTTAATCTCTAGTTACACCACAGTCATTGTCAGCTTTTTACAGTCATTTTGAGTTGGAAGAACAACAGAATAGAATCACTGTTCGGTTAAAGGAAGACGAGTTCAGAAATAGAAGAGGAGCAGACTCCTTCATATGACACTGCAGTATTTTGGTTTGATGAGAAATCTGTGTTTATTTCCGTGCTTCAGATTGCTGACAGACTCTTTAAATAATCTGAGGGGTTTTATGGCCCCTCTGCTCTCTGACGCTCAGAGCAGCATGGTATCTGGTATTGTCTCTCCAGTGGAAAAACACTGGCTCAGCCAGAATCGTGACAACTGTTTCCTGTTTGGATGATAGTTGTAGAAGTACTGTGGAGGTTCCTCATGTGAAATTATTTCCCCTCTAAACATTATTACAAAAGCCTTTATTATATTAAAAACTTTGTTATAAACTGTGCCATCATTTATCACAGGTTGTTTACGCGCTTCTTCCCTCAAGAAGCAATTCAGCCAATTACACGTCTGTTTCCCATAATCCTCTCTGTGCTAAAGCACCTCTGTGGGTTACTGTACACATTTTGGGGTAAGCAGATTGTTCTAGATTCTGACATCACTGTCCGTGTCTTTCTGTACCCAATGACAAACAGCTTATCTAAAGGAAGAATGTACCAAGTTATACTGGAAATCCCAACAGACTTGTGTGTGGCACGATGCTAAGTACCTCACAAAATGCTCACCATTGAATTTCATCGCAAGGCTACTTGTTTTTTTAATCCCGGTGAAAGAAGTTGTACAGTACGTGATCTGTGATGGGATCAGATTAACTTCTCCTGTTGTGAAAAACTATCTTGATCTGTCTTCCATGTGAGGTGGATCTCGTATCTTGTGTTGTGGTATTGTGGCTGATGTCATCGTTCCCCCTGTGGCTGCCTAACGACTGTCCTTGTTTTCAGGTGCTGGGGAGTCTGGGAAAAGCACGATAGTTAAGCAGATGAAGTAAGTAACAGTCTCGACTCCACTGCAAACAACATTATATCAAACTGGTACCTTCCATAAAAAGCTTCAACACTGTGCTTTTCATATTTAGTTGACAAAGGACAGTCGCACTCCCTCCCCCCCTCTTTCAGCTGCAGCCTTGTTGTCAGAGGTTAATGGTGTGCGGAGAGCTATGATTGCAAACAGGGTTCATCCCTCATTGGAAGCAAAGCAGGAGCCTCGTTTCACTGGGCTCAGGCAGAGGAGGAAGCACCCTTTTGCATAACGTGTCAAACAAAGGAGGCCGGTGGTAGCCTGGCAGGACCTGAATAGATTCCCCCAGTTCCCACATTAGACATGCTGCATGCACACTGAAGCTCAAATTCCAGCACTAATGACAGTGTGGCATGAAATCATTCTCGAAACTGTAATTTGTCCCACATTTGTTTCATACCTCTTTCACATTTTCCACTGTTTATCAGAACTCTAAAAGTGTATTTGGGTTTTGTTTCTTTATCAGGATTATTCATGAAGATGGTTACTCAGAGGAGGAGTGCAAGCAGTACAAAGTGGTCGTGTACAGCAACACCATCCAGTCCATCATGGCCATCATTCGGGCCATGGGGCGCTTAAAGATAGAGTTTGGAGATGCTGCACGAGCGGTAAGTTTTCCACCTTAGGCCTTTTTCAATGCAGTTTCAAAATGCAGAAGGTTTCACTGAACATATGGCCTCTGTTCACAGGAAGATGCCCGCCAGCTGTTTTCCCTGGCAAGCTCGGCAGAGGAAGGTGTGATGTCAGCAGAGCTGACCAGCGTTATCCGACGGCTGTGGAATGATGTGGGTGTTCAGACCTGTTTTGATCGATCACGAGAGTATCAGCTCAACGATTCTGCTGCATAGTAAGGAAACACTTCTCTACATATGTATTTGAACAGACCTTCCAAGTTCAACAACTTCTCTTAAAAAGTCAATTCACAGAAAAGCTTTAAAATTTTATTCTTTTGTTTTCAACCCTTTTAAATTCTGTCTGAAAAGACTTAAAGCATGTATCATCTCTACAACAATCCACCTTTCAGGCCTGAATGGTAGGGTGGGCACTCTTTTCGTGGAAGCCCCTCCTTTGGTAAAAGGAACATGGCAACCCACCTGGAGTTTGCCAAAAGACACCTGAAGGAATTTGTCTCAAAATTGATATGTTTATTTTACATCACCAATAATTAAACAAATATCAGTAGTCTATTAAGAACAGGCTGATAGACTTGCAGATGAAACATATTATTCACAGTTTTGGGGCAGTCGCCCCACATGATACCCAAAACATTACAGTAATTAAAAAATAGGTTTATTTGAAAATATTAGAGACTTAACAATCTTCCAGGTGTTTCATTGGGTTTCTCAGATGTGAACTTTTAGCCTGACATCAGTTCATATCACAGTCAGGCTTCTGGAGAACCAGCGTCATTTACAGGAAATACTCAACTTATCAAGAATTTCTGGATTTTCCCATGGAAATGAAACCACTGTGGTGATTAAGAGAGAGAAGTTTCTAATTGCATAACCCACTTTATAAGATCCTCTTTTAAGCAAGCTGGGGCGAATCTTGTAGTGTTGTTTCCCTCATTACAGAGAAGTGGTTCAGGATTGACTAAGACATTTTCTCCTTCATATGTGTAACAACCAGGTTGGAGGCAAGATGTGTCTTGCTCGTCATAGTCTTGTGTCAGCTTGTTGCACAGATTGGTTGCATTCCTTCAAAAGGAGAAACGTGGAGGACAAATTGACGAGCAGAAATAGTCTCCATCTGCTTTTGCTTGCTTAGATATCACTTTACTCAACAAAATGGTGAATGTCTAACTAAACTATGGTGTTTAAAAAATGAGTACAGCTCTTTAATTAAGTTAAATGAAAGAAAAACAGACACTAAGTATTATCCAGTATGACTTATGAGACATGACCTGAGATTTTCCGTTTCTACAGGATTCATATCACACACTCCCTCTGCAAGAAAGTAGCTCAGTGTGAAGGACACATTCTTTGTTTTGAAAACAGTCGAGCCTTCATAACTTTCAGTGCACTTTGTCCACACTACAAGACAAGGCGAACCAGTGGAGTTAGTCTGTTTTTACTCAATCCACTAGGAGCCTGTGTTTATAACGCACCAAAATATGAGCCCATATTTAGTATCATTCAGTGGAGTCCTGGGATAACTGTCTTCAGAGCGAGCTTCACCAGACATAAAGTCCTAAAAAAAGTTTTCTTTCTCGTTCAGCGGCAGTCTGGAAAGCCCCAGGATGACCTTAAGTTACCACGCAGCAATAAAAACAATAAGTAAACTGTTTAGGTTAACTTTTTTTTGGGATAAATAGTGGCAGATTCTTCATTTAAGGGCAAGACCAGTATATCTGAATCCTCATGGGATCAAGATTAGATGGGGAAATTCTTAACAGCCAGCATGGAGAACTACTGTGCACCAATAACAATACCCATATTTCTGTTGTTTATGCTCAAAGGCTGTTCTTCATGGAAAAGATTGGCAAAATTTATCATCTTAACTGATTGGAATTTGCAGATAAAAAATAAAGCTAATAAAATCTTCAGCTCTGTCAGCAGTGTCATCACTGTGTATCCACTGGTTAATATTAGCACTTCCCTTTGAGTACATTTTCCTGTTTACAGTCTTCATTTAGCTGTAAAAGTTCTTTTCCTTTTAAAATGGAAAGATTTCCCTGTCTAAAATTGTAGTATAACAGGTCTAAACAGTTTCTGAATATTGTTTAAATTATATGATAAACAGTGCAGTCTAATGCTCCTCTTGACAGAAATATCTGTCATGTTCTTAAAACCAATAACAAAACCTGATGTATTTCATAAGATGTTTAATTCATATGCTGGGGACAGTGCCCAGGGTATTAAAGACTGTGAAATAGAAGCATTGCCTGTTCAATTAACTTTTAAATGCTCAGCAACATTGTTGACAGATGACTGTTTTTCTGCTGAGATGAATCTTATTGCAGAAACCATCACAACCCACCTCAACTAGTCACCTTATGTTTTTTTAAATTATTTTATTCTATTTATTTATTTCAAACATGGCAACTAAAAACAAGAAAAAATGAAAGAAAACAGTGAGAAATTCAGTAAGTGAAAGTCAAAATAAAAAGGAGTAACAGAAAAACAAAGTGAGACAGTATCCTAAATTTGCATTTATGTCTGCTAGTTTGCATGTTCGAAAGGGAGTAGGAAGAAGTATATACTTATTTAATCCTACCCCTGTTCAATCGGACTTATTCCTGTTTACAATCATTGCACGAAATTAACCAATATATAGCAACATATTAAACAATATATGCAATTGAGCAACAGAACATACAATAGATCATAAATACAAAAATAAACTCTCTTCACCTATACCTTATTTACATTTTTATCTATTCATAAGTATAGTAAGTATTTGAATTTTATTTTCAGTCAAACCAGCACTGCACAAGTTTATTTCACTTTATAACATATCAGTGTTATCTTTGTGATAACGACCTAAAGGTGGAGCATTAACACGTGTGACTTGTGTACAGTATTTCAGGGGTGTAAGCTTGTGATATTTCAGACAATATTGTCCAATACAAGTAGCTGAACATGAGCATGTTTGTTGTCTCTCAGCTACCTGAATGATCTGGAGAGGATCTGTGAGCCAAACTACGTCCCGACTCAGCAGGATGTGCTGCGCACCCGGGTGAAGACAACTGGCATTGTGGAGACTCACTTCACCTTCAAAGATCTCTACTTCAAGTCAGTATTTACCTGAATTCATCCTCTCATGCATATTGACTGTGTCTCAGCAGTTAAGATGTGTTTCAACAGGTAGATTATAATAAATACTTTTCTCGTTTACCCTCCTGATTGGTGTTTACTTACCCTTTATGTAAAAGACATGACTTTATTATTCCATGAGAAATTGGAAACAGAACAGGCAGAATGATACTAAATTGCAGAAACTTGACCTAAAGACAGGATTGCATTTCATATTTCGTTTTTTTTTCATACTTTGCATTAAATCCAGGTTATTTGACATCTTTAGAGCTGTTTTGAAGTTGATCACATCATATTTCATCTTGATCTTCTCATAAATTTCTTGTATTTCTATGGTGCACCTGCATATTCTCAAACGGCTTGGCTTGATAGGAGCTCGTTTAAGTGTCTTATTTTAAACCTCTTTCATAACTCACAAGTGACATCGACCTGCTATGACCTGCTTCAGTCACAGTAAATGTCATTACTTGGCTTCAGTACTTTTACTCTCGTTCTCATAAACAGATGCTGTACCATCATTTGTTTTTCGTGTCAATTAAAAAGCTCTGTTTCGATTCACTTTGACGCTAAAGCTTCAAATGGAAAATAATGTGGCAGAATCAGACCTGTGTGTCGATTTGTGTGTGGGCCATCTCATTTATGAGGTGTACGAAACCTGTCAAAATAATGCATTGAAATTATATCTGAATGAAATTATCCAGTCACTGAACATCTATTTATATATCCTCTGTGTCTCTGTGTATCTCTGTGTTTTTTGCTGCTGCAGGATGTTTGATGTTGGGGGTCAGCGTTCAGAGAGGAAGAAGTGGATCCATTGTTTTGAAGGGGTCACAAGTATCATTTTCTGTGTGGCGCTCAGTGACTACGACCTGGTCTTGGCTGAGGATGAGGAGATGGTAAATATTGGAAACATGGTGCCTTAGATCACTGAATCTTAACATGAAGGTGACCCACATTTAGTGTTTTTAGGAAACAGCTTACTTGTAGCTCACAATTTGGTTTCTCTGAAGAGGAAAAGCACAGGTGTTGCTAATAAGATTAAGGGCGGCTTCTATTCAAGTGTCCCAGTAAGCCATGACAGTGAGCCAGCTCTTATTCTGAGTCGTGTACACGCTGGCAGGAACACAGCTGCCCCCTTTTAATTTAGAACCCCTTCATTTATTTTAGATTCCAATAAATGCGTGAAATTAGTTTTACTAATACACTGCTTTTGACATGCATGGTTTTGATTTATGAGCCATATGGCACCCATATGGCCAGTGTGCAATGTACCATCATTGTTATGATTATTAACATTTCTACTGTCCTGCCCTGATGCAGCAAAAAGTCATCTGAGGTAAACGCCTAAACTGTGCCTGTTCACATCTGCTCTTTCTTTCTCTTTCTCAGAACCGTATGCACGAAAGCATGAAGCTTTTCGACTCCATCTGCAACAACAAGTGGTTCACACTCACATCCATCATCCTTTTCCTCAACAAGAAGGACTTGTTTGAAGAGAAGATCACCAGGAGCCCACTCACTATCTGTTATCCTGAATACTCTGGTGAGACAAACCTATGAATAACTTTTGAGATCAAATATGGCTGTGTAATTATTTTTCACAAGTGTGTTGAAAAGGGGAAAAATATATATATATGTATTTTCTGTGTTTGAGCTCTGACCTCCTGGAAATGTAGGATTATACTGACATTGCATTTCAACCAAATAAATAAGAGGAACTTAGTAGGCCTGCTGTCAGCAAGTTTATAACTACTAGATACATTTAACAGATTATAAAGAAATAACATAAAGAAGAAAAACATGAATTAAGCAAATATTCTGCAAAGAGATAAGTCATGTTTACCTATTAAGTCCCAGATAAGACTTAATTTTGAATTAATTTTTGTTTGTTTTGTTAATTGGAGAACAATTGACCGTAAAATGAGTTTTCTTTTTGATGTATTTCTTTTTTCTTGCTGTAGGTGGGAATTCGTATGAAGAGGCTGCAGCTTATATCCAGTGCCAGTTTGAGGACTTGAATAAAAAAAAAGACACAAAGGAGATTTACACTCACTTCACTTGTGCAACTGACACCAGGAATGTGCAGTTTGTGTTTGATGCCGTCACCGACGTCATCATCAAGATCAACCTCAGAGAGATTGGGCTCTTCTAAAGGATCAAGGCCTGAAGGTCAGCAGACGGACATTTCTGTAACTATCGTTCTCTTTACTGAAGAGGTGTTTCATCAAGGTCATTGTTGATGTGAAGAAAATATTCTGCGCCATCAAAGGGGGGGGGTTTTCCACATGTAATCGCAGAGTTGGCTAGCATTAAAGGTTATTAAATGAGTTAGCATATAAAGTGATTGAATGAATGTACCCAGACTTAATCATGATATAAAAATAATTACATCAAGGAAATAATAAAATCTGTGAACTGTGGAAGATTTTTAGGGAAGATTAAAGCTCAATATAAGCAGGGACAGTGATTGGAGCTTGAGTGAGGCTTTTATTTAATTTACTGAAATGTCCACAAAAGCAACCATTGAGGTCAAAACCAGAGAATAAACAGATTTCTGACATATTATAAGATAACAATTGTTCAGTTATTTTACCCAAGAACCTTTATTCCAAAAACTTCTTGTTGTGATCAGCGTTTTGTATAATAAGCTACGGCACAAACTGAGTTTACAAAGTTTGCTAGTTGTCACGCTTCAAACCGTAGCACTACGTAACTGTTGATAAATACGTTACCTTGTAGCTTTGTATCCAGTGAGAAATTATCTCGAATAAACAAAAGTAGAGTTCAGAAGAAGATCTGATCCCTATTCATTTGTCAAAACAAACAGAAACAAATACTCACCTTGGTGCAAGGGCTCATGGGAAGCAGAGTCTTTATCTTTCTAGAAAGTCCTCACAGCACCTTTAGAGGACTCAAGAAGCACCTTTCAAACTTGACATGTTAATGATTGTTTTCATCTTCTTTGCAGGTGTCAAGAGGAAGAAAATGACTTTGGGGCTGGTATGTGGAGTCTGCAGAATGCACATTGCAAAATACAGTAGGTCTAAGGACGGAGCTGGTGGCCACACTGAATGCTGGACCCTATTTCTACTATTTTGGGACTTGATACTCTGATCACTTTTGTCTTAATAGATATTGAGAATACAGAGAGCAAGTGACGAGAGAGAGAGGCTGGTGATATGATCATTGTAAGCTGTGTGGAGTCCTGTCTTATTTAAAACCTGTCCATTATCAAGGGGCTGGCAGGTAAAGCCCCTCTGATGTTGGGACACATTAAGAGTTTGTCTGTCATATGTACTGGGAAAAAAAGAGCCTTTTTATGTGATCCATGACTACATTCACAAGAGTTTCACAGGTCAAATGTAAATTCTGTTCACATTTTATTTGTTGCATCCCATCTTAGCTTACATGTTATCATACTGCTTTAAATGAATTTTTGCAATTGTTACATATTATTTTAAGTTTTTTTAGCTGCAGTCATTTGGTATTTGTACTTTGGGATGTTGGATTAGTATAACTGATGTATGCAGAAGTGTGTGTGTGTGTGTGTGTTTGAGTAGTTTGATGTATATATAACAACCTTTTCTGGAGTCAGCATTGGCTGAATTCTAATGAACTTGGTAACAACATCACCAATTCAGTCATTAACAAGTAAAACATTTTAGTTACAAATGAGAAACTTCACTGTTGAGTAGTTCAGGTAACTCTTGTTTTTGCCCACAGGAGCTTAAATATAATGTAATTTACCCAGTAGAGCTTTCCATTTTCAAGGTACAAATGACTCTGTTGGTTATAAGTGAAGACACACTAACACATTAAATATAAAAGGATAAAAAGTTTGGTATATTTGTGTTAAATTGGCAGTAGTCATTAAGAAAGTCTACTATGCACTGTAGTGGAGATGGGTATGGTACACAGATGCAATAACATTACTGAATTTCCATTTTCATGATTAAAAACTCATTCTCAGTGGAATGCTTCTGCAGATGCATGTTTTCTTGAGTCCCATTAAACCATGATACACAATGAATTTCAAAGACTGGCTTGTGACAGTCTTGGAAATCTTAGTGATGTTTGCTGTGAAGATTCTTATAGACAGATTTTCACCTCAACCATTCAGGAAAGAAGGGAGGGCAAATTGTAAAAGTATTTTTGGACTCCAGACGCATTTCTGTGCAAACTTGCTTTAAGGGCTTCTGTCAAGTTATTGCATTATAAATTTGAACAAAACAAGACTGGTAAGATACTGTCGGTCATTTCTTGTTGAAAGGTGAATCTTGTGATCGGATTTATTGAGTGGAAGAGAATGATCCCATTATTCTATCCTTTTATTTTTCATGAAAGATTTCATAAAGCACTCTGTGGCTTTAAAGTGCCAGTAGTTTATGTGTATTTCTCTCTATAAAATGACACTGCATCTTTTTACAGCTGAATCTTGACAGACAGATGGATAAATTAAAGAAAAAACACATGGGGATCCGGTTGGATGTGATAAAATTGTGTTGCAAACTTGAAGAATCTTTGCTCCATGCAATAATTATGTCCAAATGCCATGCAAAGCGTCAAAACAAAGACTATGCCCCAAAGACGCCCCTCTGCGGACTGATATCTTGCGATGTAGCTCCTCTCTCAGCTCCTCACTCTGACTGCACGCTCAGTGATGTCCTTGTCGCAACTCGAAGAATCCGTCCCTGCACAATCTTGCAATAAATCTCGTCTTGTAGATTACCGCTCTAATTTATTTTCGCCCTCTCAATTGGTTTATTCTTGATAAACTTCCATACGCTGCAATTCCCCTCCTGACTAGAAACAGGAACTTACATAACATCATTATAGCTCCAGAAGGGTGACAGCCTGAGGCTCTCCTTCAGCATTGACAGCCTTGCTTCTCTAATTTGTTAAACATTATTCAGTGATTGACAGTACAGCTCTGCAGCAAAAAGACACACAGACACATGAAGTTAATGCATCTTTATTTCATGCCTCTACATTTCATAAGAAAGGACAAAGTCGGTAGGTTTTCATTCCCTTTTCATAATAAAGCAACATCCCTCTAGTTTTACCCTCTCTCTTGTATATTTCCATACAGATTTATCTTTCAAAATATATTGAATTATCTACTCTTATGTACAAAGTTTCTCTACCATGTTTGACCTTCTGAAATATATTCATCACATTGAAATGTTAAGTGAGTTGAATACATAACAACTATTTAGATTAGATACATTTACAATTTGGTTTGTAATCTGGATACACTGCAAGCACTGGGAATATCTGTGATATTTGCTCAGCAACTTTTTACAGTTTAAATATCAAGACCACATAGACTAACGTACTCAAAAACGTAAGCAAGGTTGCGATGTTGCTATTCAAAATATTATTTTCCCCAGATTTATGGTTTTATTTAATTTACAGAGCTTGGTTTTAATGGTAAGTATAACTCAAAACACAGCAGTCAAAAGCAACAAGGATTGCTCGAGCAACTATTTCTTCATCAAACCTTCAAACCAGCAACAACAACCTGTACTTTAGAAAAAACTGAAGAATCTTGTCGATTTGAGCTGAACATCCACAACAACAGCACGGTGACCTCATGGTTGTTTGAACCCCACTGGGCGTCACTGTGTTGCAGAGATCTACTGTTGGAGACGATGGTCACGATCCTCGTCAGTTCCTGACCCTGAACCGTACCTGCGCTACCGTACTTGTGTTGTTTGACTCCTAGGAAACGCGAGGTAGTCAGGAGAGAGTCAATTACGGTTTTACACTCCCCAATTCCATCCTTTCCTTCCAGACGTTTTCACCCTTTGTTTAGTCAGAACTACACAACATTAGTAACTAACACAAAAAAAAAATATTCCTCAAAAGGTAAATTATTAAAAAAAACTCATGTTTCCTCTATGTCGGGTTTGCTTAATCTTGGGAAGAGCTGACTCTAAACAAGGTCAACTACAAAACATGTATTTAGCTTCTTATCATCCTGCTGACCCCCCCATCGCTGCTTGAGCTTTTTCCATTTCTGTGTGCTTTGAGTTTGTGTTAGATCATGTTTTGGTCAGAAGCTGTCTCTTAGCAACACAGGATGGCTAAATTAAATTGTGAGGGGTCTGCCTCATCTGGACCCTATTACCCTGCATCAACAAAGTCCCCAGGAGTTGTGTGTCATGTGGTCCCTGCGTACCTCTTTTTCACTCTGCAGCTGCTTAGAAAAGACCACAATCCTTAAGGTTTTCTTTGATGATGATGTCTGTCACGGCGTTGAACACAATCTCGACGTTCTTTGTGTCTGTGGCACAGGTCAAGTGGGAGTAGATTTCTTAGTGCGGGAAGAAGTACAAGTCGAGGTTCTTGACACAGAACTACATCAACGACCGTAGCAGCATACATAAACCCGGACTTTTTAATTCACTCTTCTGTTCTTAACTACAGTATTTCAACCAGAAATAAAAAAAAATTTCACGATACTAATTAATGTTGTCATTAGGGACACACACACGCAGTGACGACTACTCGACCGTTAATGTAAATGTAATTTAATCTCTTGATTTAATTGAGGGAATAATGAGTCTCTCACTGGCTGTTGTTAGATTTCAGAGGCTTCTGCTGACTGGTTCTGTTTTGACTACAAGTTAAGCATCATTGTGACATTTAGCACAAAAGTGCAGAAGAGGATAAGGGCAACTGAAAAAAAATCCAAGTCCACTATATATATATATATATGTATATATGATATATATATATATATATATATATATATATATATATATATATATATATATATATATATATATATATATAGTATTTATATATATGTATATATATATATATATATATATATGTATATATATATATATGTATGTATATTTGATATAGTTGATACAAGCAGAAAAGACAGAATACTAAGATTACAGTCAGAAATCAAACTTTAATCCAAAAATTCTGAGATTAAATGAGATTAAAGTCATAAATCCAAGATTAAAGTCATAATTCTGAGATTTCTGGGACTGAAGTCTTAAATCTGAGAGTAAAGTCAGAATTCTTACATTTTTTGCTGAATTCACTTTCCTTTTTTCCCTCACAGGCAGAGTGTCAGAGTGGCACTTCCTCTCATGGTGTATGCCATAAACCAAATTTAAACTCAGAATTCTGACTTTTTTCTCTGAGTAAGATGTATATATATATGAAAAAAATTGGAACTTAATTTGCTTTTTTAGTGGCCCTAATCCTCTTGCTTACAAAAGTGTATCAGTCTTTCCTACCATCATAATCTGGGAAGCAGATGCTCAGGTGGACCTTCTTAATCTTCTCTTCAAACAGATCCTTTTTGTTGAGGAAAAGCACGATGGAGGTCAGTGCAAAGAATCTGTGGTTGCAGATACTGTTGAATAGATGGAGGGACTCGTGCATGCGGTTCTGGAAAAAATCACAGAGCATCAAGGTGAGTTTATGGCTGATTAATGTGTCATCTGGTGTGTTTAGGATCAGACAGTGAAGGTGCCAGTTACCACTTCATCGTCCTCTACCAGCACCATGTCGTATGCACTGAGAGCTCCGCAGAAGATGATGCAGGTCACACCCTCGAAACAATGGATCCACTTCTTCCTCTCTGACCTCTGGCCACCCACATCAAACATCCTGTTCATCAAACAGAATCAGTTCCCTGTTTATCACATGGCTATGTGTGGCCTGTTTGTTGGTGTTCAGCTCCATCATTGTAACCTACCTGAAGTGCAACTCCTTGCAGGAGAACTGTTCCTCGATGATACCAGTTGTTTTGACTCGAGATCGCAGCACGTCCTGCTCAGTGGGGAGGTAGTCAGGCTTGCAGATTCTGTCCATTTCATTGAGGTAGCTGAAAAAATAGATGTTGTCTTCAACACTGAACTAACCGAATCTTCAGTTGCAGTCATATCCCCTGTGCAGTTTCAATCCCAGTAGTAAATGAGGACTTACTAGCCAGCAGAGTCGTTGAGTTGGTACTCAGCAGCTCTCTCAAAGCCGGCCTGCACACCAGAGTCTTTCCACAGCTTCTGGATGACATCAGCCAGCTCAGTGGGCATCGTGCCTTCTTCGATGGAGTCTGACAAGTTCTGCAGCTTCTGTGCATCTTCCTGTGGTTTTATGCACACAGAACAAACAAGCATTAGCAACAGAGCTGTTTGTGGAGTGTGTATAGAATGATTTAATGTCAGGGAGAATCAACTCCACTGGTCAGTTATGTCAGATGAACTATTTTTCTTGTGTCATATGAGACCTGTCCAGAGGATGAGCCAAAATCAATGCCCAGCATCTCCATGCCTCTGATGATGGCCAGAGCAGACTGCAGGATGTTGCCATAGATGATAGCTCTAAACTCCAGTTGTTCCTCTTTTGTGTAACCACCTTGATGGAGAATCCTGCAATGGAAAAAAAGAGGGGAATCGTCAAAAAGTTCAATGGTAATCTCCATTTTCAAAGTATAGGTCATCCTAACATTGGGTTAATCCTGTTGATTTGTGATGGAACAGAATTTCTTGGATCATCCATTAGTGGTGTGGTTTCCAGAAATGAAGTAAAAAGGCTCTTATGAAGAGGTAATAACCTTAATTTGCCTGAAGTCAGGGTCACAGTGCCCTCCTGTGGTGCATCTCTAAACTTGCTTGGCTCTTGATACCAGACTAACTCCACAAAACGAGTGCTGACAAATCAAAGTTAAGCGGATGTTTGCCCTGTTGACCTTTTGTAACAGGCTTCAGTGTAAGTGAAACAGACAGAGCTTTGGCCTGCTGGCTCTACGCCTGACTGAAGAGATTACAAGAAAAACTCTGAGCTGCACTCTGATGCTTTCCACTGACACACTTGCTGTGAGGATGACACGACAGACTATTTCTATCACTCATTTTGTTACTTACTTCATTTGTTTTACGATGGTGCTTTTCCCTGATTCACCAGCACCTGGGAGAGAAAAATAAAGTTAGCCACAACATCACGACTGATCTTTCTCCTGGATGTCACTGAGCAGAGAAACACTTCAAGACAAGCAGTGCTTTGATAATGAATTGAATCAATGGAGCAGTCAGAATAAAGAGAAAAGACTCCGTGCTGCTTGGCCCAACATGCACAATATATAAAGAGTTTATCACAGGAGTTTTCTTTAGTTTTACAGAGATTCGCCTTCCACCCACAAAAAGAAACCCCAATACAATTTATATCCACCTGTTAAACAGTAGGAACAAAAAGTTTAACAACTGTCAGTCAGATCTTGTGATGGAAATATTGATGAGGCTCTGTGATGAACCCATTATGAACAGTTTGACCATATCTATGTTTGATTTGATGCAAAGCACAACAAGAATGTATTTTCTTCTCGCTAGGAGTCAAGTGCGAAATTTCTCAAAAATAGAATTGTGACAAATGCCAGTAAGAGAAATGTTTACTGAAGTTTACACAAGGCACATACATGTATGTCCATTTATATATGTAGATATATATTCAAAACCTGTAGCAAACATCAGCTCTGCTCACAAGAAATGTAGTTTAAGACACAGTTCTGCAAGACACAAGCGATGAAGTAGTGTCTGTGATACAGTGGAGAGAATACATTTTAATAGGCCCTCCATTTGATTGTTTGAGCTGCTCTGTATTTAACGTCATGATACATTTCTTTAAGTGTCCTGGCTCACAATTTATGGTACGACTTTCAGCTTTAATTGCAGACACTAAACCAGCCCATGACTCACTTCATATCTTCAGCACTTTCGATCATCTTGCTTTCATCTTCCATAACATTTTATGTCCTGTTGTCACATTTTCTCACCCAGAATAGCTCTTATTCATCATTACGATTTCCCCTGAGCTCCAGTGTGTTTACAGACATCTTGAATCTCAAGAGAGTCAATGTCTTACTCAATTTAAGGGAGGGGAATTTCATCCAAGTTTCTCTGAGTGTCACACACTTGAATTTCAAATGTCACTGTTGTAGTAAGTGGCTGAAGAAAAGCCTGAAGCTCTGCAGCGCTGTGAACCAGCTCAGGCTAGAGACCATTTATCCCATCACAGAGCAGACCAAGCTGGCCATCCTGCACTCACTAGAGCCGCATTAAGCTCCATCTCAGACTTACTGCTGAGCGTTTAAAGACATTACCAGACGTCATCCAGTCCTCTCAGGAAGAAAGCACTAGATTTCCCCTGCTAGCAAACATGAGCTGGCCAACAGCAGGTTTGTTGTTGCTAATTGTTGATGGGGTATTGGTAAAGTGTTTTGAATGTCTCTGATAAAGAATACCCAGAATGCCTCGACCCTCTGTGAATGACACAATTGCTCCTTAGTCATCTGTCCCTTTGCTTTGAGGCTCACAGGGACATTAAATGTAATCACTGAAGGTGAGCTCAATATCAGGGTTAATTTATTCAAAGAAAGTGTAACATGTAATTTGTGTCTCAGTTTAGATTCTTTTAAATCAAAGGCACAGAATTGCTCTGATTCAGATGTTTAGGAGATTGTCTACACGGGGAGTGTGCAAAATGCACAGAGAACACATCCAAGCTATTACTTACTGTCATTTGAGAACAATCTGTGAGCTGTTTTCTCGGATTTTAGAGCTGTGTATTTAGATTGTGACTGAACTTTTAGAGGTAACAGGTTGGGTAGCTCCTTTTTCCCTGCCACCATTTGTTTTTCTGGTTAGTTTCGCACATCTGCACCCTAAAAGCTGAAAACGGAGCTCAGGTGTAAACATATTGAGAATGCAGAATTCAGTGTTTTTGAGGCCATGACACCATCAACGAGGTCTATCTTAGCCCACAAGATGGCACCATTATGCTTCAGTTTTCCAAAAAGAGAAGTGACGCTTCTGCCTCATTCTAACAAGAGTACATTTACAGAATTTACAGAGTGTGTCAGAAGAATCATGTAGTTTTGACATATGTAGATTTATTTATTTTATTTTGGAAAGGTTTTTTTTTCTTTCTTTCTTTCTTTTTTTTTAAAATAGAAATCAATAACTGTTGCTTGAGTTTCAGCGTTTATAACAAAGCCAACACACAGAGCCCAGAGGCCTTTTCTGAAGATATGAATTTTATTGTTATTAACAATAACTCAAAGGTTTTTTGCTTTTTATTCAGAAAAATTCTGAAATCTAAAAGCTTCTCTTATGTTTGTCTCTGTGACTATTACTGTTAAATCATTGGTAACAATGTAACAGTTTTTCTACTTTATGCGAGGTTGGAGGGATCAACAAAGTCCTCAACAAGTGGATCTGCACTAAACCAGTTAGCTAATCGGATTGACGTTTCACTGCTGTGCTGTGATTCATTTAGACCAAAGGCTACGAATATTTTAAGCACCAACGTCCTTCCACTGCAGTTGAAAAGTCATTGTCATTTTTAAGATACAGTTGAAGTTGTGAATACATTTTTCTATTGGGTTTCCTCATGTCATAGATTTGTTAAATTTCAAAATGAGCCATAATCCTACTAACAAGAAACTTCAAATTGTGAAAGTGTAACAAAGAAGCTCAAGTGTCACTGATGTTGTGCATGAGATAACTCTTCATAATTTTGCTCATTTTTAATTTTTTTATTTAATTTTAAGTAATCTAAATTACAATTTCAATCTTCTTTTCTTAAAACTATTTTTTTTTCTTTTCCAATCTTTGCAGACTCTTTTTTATCCTTTAGTGTCCAAACAGATCATCACCCTGCAGATTCTTCTTTACCATCTCTTTCTTACTTGCAGCCTTTCTTTTACTCTTTAAGTCCCTCTCAGCTGTGCACAAGCTTTAACAGTCACTCGTCTTTCTAATAAACTAATGCAAGGTCTTACCCTGAAACAAATCACCTGCACAGCCTGTAAATCCTTTGAATCTTGCATCTCACTCAGCAGACAAACAGGTGCATCAGAGCAGCATCAGATACACCAAATCCTAGATTAAACAGGTGCATCAAATGAAGTGGAATATCCATAATAGGATGTTTTATTACATGTATTTACCTTAATGATCTGTTATATAACAGACATCTTGAGTACAGACATCATTGATTTCTATTTTAGGGATAAATGAGAGTTAATTTTGTTTGTTTTGGTTTATTCTGGAATTCATCTTTTGACAGGGCTCTTTGGTCTGGCCTTTGAGGACTGTTGGCAGAAAACCAGATTTCTGCTTTGCTCTGCAGACCTGACTCTGCACAGAGGGTCTTGTACAATCATACATACAGACTTTGAAAAGTTATTTTTAAGTTTCTGCTAAATTAAAAGTAGAAACCTATCAATCAGCACTTTGCATCAATTTGGCAGAAAACAAGAGGCCAATTTGGTTCAACAGGACTTTCTCCAAGTTGACTTACCCAGAAGTAATAGCTTGACTGTTTTAGAGTCCTTATCAGCATCTTCTTGAAGTTGTTTTTCCAACTCCTTGGACTTTTTGTCCTCGGCGCTTGCTCCCGCACCCATGCTTTCTTCCTCCGCAAACTCAAGATCCTCAAGGATGGAAATTTTGACGGTTCTCTGTGAGTAGCTGCAGAGAACTGGGTGCAACACTAATCGTGTTGAAAGGCGATTTCCTGGCGGAAGGGGATTGAGAGGGAGGTGCTTGAGCTTTGCTGGCTTGGTTGGCCTCTTTTCGATTAGATGATCAGATGGGACCCTCTCAAGGATCAAATCAATTCAGCAGCTCTGTTCAGCTACTTCCACTCTTTAATTCCTTCTGCTTAAACCCATGACTTAGGAGGTGCCTCTTCCTGATTGGCCAGTCAATCCAATTAGCCTAATAAGGGCAATAGTGAATGATGTAAAGAAAAGGAGAAAATAAACACACTCCCATACTTGGACTACAGGAGTGTCATTGATATCATCAACGGGGAACCAGTGAGAAATATCTTCACACAGAGGAACTTTCAGCTTCTCATTTGAGTCAAGTGTTGAGACAACAGTAATACTGGTGTAGTGAAGAGGTTAGCCTCTTTAAATTCAGTACAAAACTTTGGTGTATGACATATTTATCATTGTGGCAACCATTTAAAGGCTCTGATCTGTCAAACATCTGACTGGTGTTGAGAAACTGTTCCATTTAGATAAAAGTGTGTTTTGGAGTCAGAGAGTGGGGGTTGCTCTTTTCATCCATCCTGAAAACTGTTGGACTCTTGACTTCAGTGTCAGTCACATGGACAGAGCAGGGAGGCAGGCATTAAGTTCTCATAAACTACTTATAGTTAAGACGGTTAAATCCCAGGTGGTGTGGTGCCTGCTAAATAAAGAAACTGTCGCTGCGCTTTGCTGTTTGGTGGGCTCTCAGCGATAACATGACCCAAATGTGTTTCCTTACTTATATCATCTGCAGCGGCAGGAGCAGGGAGTCCAACACATTTACAAAGATCCGAAAAATGTTACGTTTTCTCCCAGAAGTGTAAAGACGGTCTGTCCAGTGTTGCTGACTGTAGGCATGTTTTGTTTTGTAATGGAGCAGATGATCTGTGGACAGGTCAGCCTGCAGGGTTGAAGGGTGGAGGTCAGTGGGCCTTGTCTTAAGGACTGCTTTGTTCCCGCCCTTGCGTGTTAGGGAACTTATGGGGAGATACTGTATCTGAGGTGGCTAATTCAGAGAGAAGACAGAGAGCTTCTGTTTAATTTGGCCCACAGAGTGCGTCAGGAGCACCCAGCATGTTTGGAGTATTTTAGTAACACCTGTGTCCCAAAAAGGATAAAGGAGGATTTGCAAATTCTACATTTGGAGTAACTGTTGTCAAACAGAACTTAAAAGTGTCCTACTTTCCACTACATCACACTCGCTAAAAAAAAGAACAAAAAAAAAACAACATGATGAACAGTCAACTTTTTAAAACCGTTTTATTTGGCTTTAGGATCACTAGATGAAACTTGAATACATTTTCATTTCTGATTTAAATAAGGACACATCTCCAATAGAATTTTATATCCTGGGACTGGCCAAGGTGTGTTATTTCTCACCGAAACCATCATGCTCTCTGTTTTCGTACACATCTTTTAGTCAAAGATCATGATAAGCTGTTTAAATTCTGAAGAATTAGGTATCAATTGATATTGTTTGACCAAAAACCTCAAAAAAAAGAAAAAAACAATAACAATGGGGAAAAAACACATCTTGATTGTCAGGAGATGGATTTTTATTTGCTCACACATGCCATACATAGTTCACTATGACACTGAACCCATGAGAACCTAAAGGTCCACAGCCCTCAATCTGTTGGATTATGTAATGTAAAGTTAAGCTGCTGATAATAAGGCTTCAGCCTAAATTAGACCGATAAAGTTTCCCAGGACACACAAACTGAAAGTGTGACTACACAAAGAGAGTGCCCTCACAGTTTCACTCTGATTATCTTGTTTTCCACGCGAATTCGTCTGGTGTTTCTTTTTTCTCTGATTTATAAAAAGTGGATAGGAAAGGAAACTATAGGGAGACAATGTAGAGTGACGTGCTGCACTGGGCCACAGGTCACATTTGAGCCCATGATGACCAACTAAACTACATGAGTAAAGCGAGTGTAAGGAGAGTGGACTGTAAGGATACTTTTCTGTGAATGTTGAAATATCTTACAGAAAGCATAAGTGGTGCTAATTATCTTCCAAATGAGTTGACACGACTTGATGCAAATACTTGTATTTAAAAGTAATGCACTATGAACACTGGTGATGTCAGTTCTTTAACACAACCTGTGTTTTGTGTCACAAAAATTTTTGCAATGATTACATTCATCAGTTTAATTCATTTTTGTATTTTTGTGATGTTTCATGGCATAACACATTGCCCGGCCAAAAAAATTGCCACCAAAAAAAGTCACACACTCTAACATTTGGACCACCTTAAACTTTTATTTCAGCACACATTCACTGTGGCATTACTTCAGTGAGCTTCTGCAATTTCACAAGATTTATTTCCACCCACTGTTTCATTCATTTCTCACCAAGATCTTGTATCGATGATGGGAGAGTCTGACCACTGCACAAAACCTTCTCCAGCACATCCCAAAGATTCTCAATGGGGTTAAGGTCCAGTGTGTGAAAAAGACGTCTCATGCTCCCTGAACCACTCTTTCCCTGTTTGAGCCCAATGAATCCTGGCATTGTCGTCTTGGAATATGCCTGTGACATTGGGGAAGAAAAAATCCATTGATGAATGAACCTGGTCATTCAGTACATTCAGGAAGTCAGCTGACCTCATTCTTTGGGCACATTATGTTGCTGAACCTAGACCTGAGGACTGCAGCAACCCCAGATCATAGCCCCCCCCCCACAGGCTTGTACAGTAGGCACTAGGCATGATGGGTGCATCACTTCACCTGCTTCTTTTGTTACCATGGTGTGCCCGAGATGATGGTTCCTCACCACCTTTTGAGTTTTTAATAATGCGTTGGACCGTTCTTAACCTGGTGTTAGTAGTTTCTGTAATCGCCTTAGATGTTTTCTCTGCTTGATGCATGCCAATGATTTGACCCCTCTTAAACTGACTTTTTCCACGGCCACAGGATGTGTCTTTCACCACGGTTGCTGAAGAAATGAGGAGTTACTCATCACATCAGCTGGGGTTAAATAATGTGCTGTCAGCTGAAAGATAATCACTCATGCAGTAATTATCCAATAGAAGGCTTGTACCTATTTGCTTAGTTAAATCCAGGTGGCATTTTTTTTCTGGCCAGACAGTCTCTAAATGAAGAGCTCAGCAATTGTCTACTGTGCTACATCCAGCAGCTACATCTACAATACAATTTTAATCAATGCTTCTTTAAAACTTTGCTCGGAGCATCCCTGTGTACATCTCCACACTCTGACTGTCTTATTGTGAGAGGAGCAGAATTAGCTGAGCTTGGTCCGTCCTTCAGTCAGACCGTCCGTACGCTTTTCACTGACGTCAGGGTCAAATAGGCTCAGCAAGCAGCTAAAGGATTGACAGACTGGGATCTCTGGAGAGGAGAAAATGTGACACGTGAATAAAGGTGAAAGATTGTTTGGAAATGTAGATGTGTGAATATGTAAAATTTAAAAAAAAGAAAAAGAAAAAAAATCCTCCTACAAAATCTGTTACCCTAAGAAAAATGTACCTTTGAGAATTCTCAAGTTCACTGCACAACTTTTAGTTGACACACTGCATCTGCAATCAATGCATCAAAAAGCACTCTCCCTTTTATACGGCCGCTCACAGTGTCAGAGTTTAGCTCTGTCCTGCATGGCGCATTACACCCACGTCACTTTGCCTAAGCATGTAGTGCTAATTGCCCGGGGCAGGGTCCTTGAGGCCTAAATCCCTGAACGCGTCCAAGGAGGCTAATCGCAGTAGCACATCTAGTGATGGCGGCCAATCCCATTAGGGCGATGGGTGGTGTAGCCTTGCTTTGTGCTCAGTCCCTGCCTCTCTGATCTGTTGACAAGATTATCAACAGAGCCTCAGATCAACCCAAGAGGCAGGGGCTTAACATGGCCACTTTTTTGGGGTGGTGGGTGCAATTATGAAGAGTGGGGAGTTTGAATTTGCAGAGCTTGTGTTTTGGTAACTGCTTTACATCATTGCAGAGCAAGTGACAAAAACAAATGTGGCTACTCTTTCAGTTGTTGATCCAAGTAGGTCAAGCTTGAGGTTGGTGCTCAAAGGTGCTTGATTTTTTTCGTCACTGCCAACTATACTTTTTCATGAAGTTTGAAATGATACATATTGGTCATAAGTACACAGGAACAAGTTGACTATCCATCTTTAATGTAGCATTTAAGTGAAGTTCAACCTCCAAGCGCAGAAAAACAAATAATCAAAGACAGCAGATTAATATTGAGACATATAATTAACATCTCTGTACAAGTGTTTTCTCACAAAGAGTAGAGGTAATGTTTGTTTGACAGATAAATCCTCTTTACTTTCCTGAGTGTTATGTGTGCCGATGTTACTCTAAATCCCCTGCAGGCTCCATTACAGGAGGTTCCCACCCCCTGATGAGCTCCTGTGGTTTAGTCTCTGAGCTTTTCTTCAGGTCTGTAAAAATAAAAAACGTGAACTCCCGGTGATAATCCGGGAGGGATTCTGGGTGACACTCTACTACAGTATTTACACACAAGTTGTTTTGACTCATTAACTCTCACACAGCACATCATGCTATTTTAAGTTTCACAGACTTTATGATGACACATTTTAGTGTTCAAGTGGAGGGTGAATATTGTATTTAAACAAAACTGAAAGGGTTAATTATAACAAACTGGAGTCAAACTTGTTGCCCAAAGGTTAACTTAGGCAGCATATAAATAACTTCTTAGCATATGAAAAACACAGGATGGGAAGCAGATGCTAAAGACCCATCACTGGCAGGAGCCTCTTTTCCTTCATTCAGAGAGGATTGAAGAGTAGGGAGAGCAAGAACCCTGAAGAGAGATTTGATTAAGTTATGCAGGAAAGACAGTGCAGGTTAAAATGAAACTCTAGTTCCTGCTGAAGGATTACAGCCTTCATATATGTGAGGTGCAACTTTTCTATCACACCAAACCAGCTCCCCATATTTCAATGTTTGCAATTGTGAAGTGGCGGCCGAATATATGTTTTAATTGTGACAGATCTGGTGTCCCTCTGTTAACACAAGCCATACTGATCATTATAATTAACATCGCAAGGGAAAAATATATATTTTGTGTGTGTTTGTATCTGAAGTTTTTTGTTGTTATTGTTGTTTTCTTTAATTTTGTCAGTATGCTTGTGCAAAACCTGCATTGAAATTCAAAAGATAGGAACTCCAATGTAGGTTTACAACAAACTGTGGGGGGAAATGATTACCACAGACATTATGATTCAGCTTCATCGAAATCTATAAGTTTGTTTTCAATACCTTATTAAAAATAGAAATGTAGCTGAGTGAATCAAAACCACACATAAATAAAAAAGACTACCACTGACTTCATTCATGGTTCTCACTCTGAAATTCTTTAGTTTCTCTGTCAGTTTACATCTGCTCCCTCCAGGTTCCTCCCACTTAAGTCTCTATCAAATCAAGGCCTGAGTTTAAGTCCTCTATGCAGTTTGCTGATTATACCCTTGATGCATGCGGCATTCATACGACCCTACAGTGAAACAAAAAAAGCTCAAACTAAATTCTGTCTTCTGTAACTGGCTGTATGTATAAATGTGTCTCAGCCATCGGATGACGCCATGTGTCCAAGGTCAACATTTTCCTGCAGCTGAAGAAGGATTAACCACACGCAGATTAACTCGAGAGGAAACAAGTGAAAAGAAGTCAGACTGCAGAAGAGTGAACTTAAGGTGATTTTATTAATGGATACAGTAAATCAGATTCTTAATCCCCATCATCTGCTCACTGATCTGTTGCTGTGTGATAGAAGACTGTCATAAACTAAACTCATCTCACCCACACATCCATTTGCTCCTGCACTGAAGTTGTCTTTAGGGGAAAGTAATCACATTACAAACCACGGTTCATCTCATGAGCTCATCCTGAAGAACACCAAAACCTGTGGATTCAGTGACATAGTTCAACTCAATCCTAATTATTTATCATTTTAACACTGTTGATACCATCTTGGCTCGCTTTTAAATTAGTGTTCAATAGTGCTTCATGATGAATCCCTGGTTTGAGCATTTCAAGAGACACTACTGTTTGTGCTATTTTTCCCGTGATATGGAGAGGTCGACAGAAGTGTACATTATCTTCTGTACAATAATAATCCACTTGACAAAGTTTAAAGTACTCAAAACAAGAGAATTAATATGAAGGAAGACAAGGAATCCTTCGACATGTTTTTCAAAACAAACAAACAAAAAAGGAATGATTGGTAATTATTTTTCACTAGAAGATGGTGATTATTATTATTATTACTTTTATTAATTATTATTATCATTATTGATTGTAGCGGTAGCTGCAGTGGTAGCACTACTACTGGACTGGGTCTTTCTTTTTGTTTTTTCCATTTCTCTTACAAGGCTGTGGTAAGTTATTCAGACAACTCTTTTTGTCTTGACAGGAAGTGTTTAATGTTGCCTTTAGTGTTTATGTAACAACTAAATTAACCTGACTTACTTTTTACTTTAATTTGCATTAATATCCAGACTAATGCAATCTTTTTTTTTTTTAGGAAGACCAGAAACCTAGTTCAACATTAAAATCATGCTCCATACACCCTGATGAGGCCCAATAATTCATGATAAATCAGTTGAATGCTGCAATGACAGTGATGACTGGTTTCCTTATGGCCGTTTAACCACAAGAGGGCACTGGTTCCT
The DNA here is from genome assembly GCA_008086565.1 of Thalassoma bifasciatum. Lineage (NCBI taxonomy): Eukaryota > Metazoa > Chordata > Actinopteri > Labriformes > Labridae > Thalassoma > Thalassoma bifasciatum. The sequence goes on along the minus strand of RPOG01000032.1, from coordinate 1,117,116 downwards.
TAGTAAACAGAGGCTCAGTGAGAAGCTAAAGGTTTGTCAGACAGTTAAATTTTCTTGCAGGGCTCTTTTGAAAAGCCAGCATACTCCCTTCCTTTTTTTTTTTTATTTTATTTTTTAGCTTAGTTGTCATTTACATTTTATGTCAGATTTTTCCAGCTTCTGCATGGAGAAAGTTATGGCTCACTGATCAAATCAATTCACAAATTTCACATGACATGAATTAAATCAATTAAGCAACTGTTCTCTAAGTTACATTCAAACAGCTACAATGTGTATATTGGTGTAATTACACTGAAATACACATAAGTTGTCTCGTCTTTAACAAGGGATCTGTGTCATTTTGGTTGATCAGGACCTGCCTTTATCACTGCTCTGCCAATCACACGGCTGCATGTTTCATGACCACTGCCAGAATACCTTAATACTGATGTACAAAGACCCCTGCACTAGAAAGAAGGACTACATTAAAGTTAAAGTTTGGAACATCTAATGTAAAACAAAAGGGGAATTTTGACTTTTCTTTTACATTCTACCTCGATCCAACAATAGTATCACATTATACAGTCAAGCCCAAAATTACATAAAGATAAGATTTTAAAAAAACAATTGACTTTTAACATACAGGAAGTAATTATTATAGTAAGCTTTTGATAGAAAAAATAACTTGAGAAAATTTTCAATATTTATTCCATTGCTATGTTTACATTAATTTACAGTCACTGTAGCTGGCCTAAGTAGCCTGATAACTTATTTGTCTGGTTAGTTGGAGAATGATAAGAAACAGCAGTGCTAGCTATTTGTTGTTAACACCAAGTAGAGCAAACACACTGACATTAGCAATTTCTTAATGTGCATATATCAATCTGAAATTAAAAATAAATAAATAAAGCCTACTGCACACTCTTGAAAACACAAAAATCATTATGGTTTGAGCCACTCATTTCTGCAGCAGTAAATTATATAGTCCAATGGGTGGTGATTTTTAAAAAGTATAAAACAGTACATTATTATTATTATTATTTATTTATTTGTTTATTTATTTATTTATTTATTTTTCTTTTTTTTAATCTTTGTCGCTATCATTTAATAATTCATTTATTTCATTTTAATTCATGCAATTTGTGCCGTTTGTTCGAGCACCACAACTTTTATCCCAAATGGCGAACCGACACACAAATTTAAGGTTGTCAAGGCAACGGCTGAACAGAGCTGCGAATTGTACTTCATTAATCTTTGTATGTGTGTGTGTGTGTGTGTGTGTGTGTGTGTGTGTGTGTGTGTGTGTGTGTGTGTGTGTGTGTGTGTGTGTGTGTGTGTACGTCGCAGGGGGTAGGCCTGCCCGCCCGCCCCTCTGTCATCATCACCCTCCCCGGCTCCCGCTCCCTCCACAGCCTTCACCGGCGCTGCAGATCATCCATGGGGTTCTTCCGGAGGTGGGCGGGGCCTGTTTCACTGCAGAGGGATGCTCCACAGCCCCACGCTGGACCAACCACCGTGGAAATCTCTGCACACTGGCACGTAGCTGTAGCATACACACACTGACAGTAACATAGTCAAACGTGCGTAGACTGCAATCAAACACCCTCAAGCTCTCAGCATCTGTGCTCCATCTCTGCTCTCTTTCCTCCGCTCCTCCTCCTCCTGTTTTCTCTCTCCGTTCTCCGCAGCTCTGACTCACTCACTGCTTATTTTTCTCATCCGCGCTAAACTGAACCACACAACCTGGAATCATGTCCTCCAACCTGCCCCCCGGGACTGCAGCAGGGGCCAAAAGCAAGCCGCTGTCCCCCTTCAGGAAGCGGGGCAGCCTGCAGTACACCGCCAGCACAGGTGAGTGGACTGCGGTGTGTGTGTGCGTGCGTGCGTGAGGATTGTGCTTCTGCAGCAAACTGGGACTTCTTCTTACTGCGCCTGAGGTCCTGTGGCTATGCTCTAATCAGTTTCATACATTGAGACTTTTCAAACGACTACTCTCTGATTTCTAGTTATTTTTACAAAACTGAAACATAATGGTTTACTTCGACTTTTGGCTTATAGTTTGTTGAACAGCAAACCTGTTGATCAAAGATGATGCACTCTGCATGTGAATAGTTTTGACATACCATGCAGTGTGCTGGTATCCAGCTCTTCTTATCAGTACCCATTTTCTGGCTTAAATAAATGAATCAAAATGAGGTATCTTGCATACATACAGTCTCCAGATTTAGATACTTGTCCACTGATTGTGAGAAATGAACTCTGAACTCTGATGATGCCCAAATGTTGAATCAGTTCTTTCTGTTCTGTGAGAGCTCATTGAATGAAATACTGACCCTCTTCCTTTTCATGAGATCTGGTATAAGGTGAATAAAAATGCAACCTATGACTTTCCTCATTCCTATACTCAGACTTGTCCCTCGAGAGCAGCAATGTGATGCTTGTTTGTTGTTTTTCATTCAACCCCGATGGCTGTATTTGGCATGGGGTGAATATGTAGTGGTTGGTACCTCACCACATGATCCCCAGCTGAATGAGAGGATTAGCCTCCACTATGATGTATGCACACCCCAATCAGCCTTTCATCCAAAGTACAAAGAGTGGAGAATGGCCCTATGAACTAAGTACTAGTCTTTTAACCCTCTCTATCAGTCTGAAATGGTTAAAATATCCATGCAGTTTGTGGCAGCACCACGCAAATACTTAATTTCTTTCATGATCAAATGAGACCACCAGTCTCTATGTATTGTGTCAACTACAATAAAAAAAATGATGTGCAAAAGAGGAGTGAGAATTTGTCATCTTCACACTGTACAAAAATAAAACATCCAGGCATGAATAATTAATAGAATGGTATTAGACAATCTGAGTGAGAACATGAATCATGCTAGACAAAAAGTTTTTAGTAAAAAGAAGTAAATTAGAATTAATTTCGTACCGTAGAATTGCAAGATACAAGGACCTATTGCCCAAATATCTGCTGTATCTTTAAAAGCCTAGCACACCCAGGTCATGCTGCCACAGGGGACCAAACATGCTGTGACCGTACGATGACTGTCACAGATGCATTTGAACCCAGACAACAAGTGATTCATCATCCTACCCCTCCCATCAAGATGCTCCCTATAATTACCTTCATCTACAGCTTGTGTAGCTGCTTCCAATGCTGCTCTTGAAACAGGGAGGAAGAGAAGGCTGCTTAAATGATATGAAGTGGTCCTTACTTAAGTATACTACTGAATCATTTCTCTGTTTCTCTGTATCTTGTTTTATATTTTGGTCATATAGGCTACAGGAGAGGCAGACTGCAAAACCTCTGCAGAGACAAATTTAGTTAACGTTTACATTTTATGCTATTAAAGCATCCACGGAAAACATCTAAGTAAGCAAAGATGACATTTACATGACTCATCTTTTGTTTCTTTTTTCTAGAAGGCACAGATCTATCTTTTGGCCCATTGTACACAACAGTCTATGTAAATTGTGCTATGTGATGTGGAGACAAGCAGATACATGACCATTTAATGGTAGGTGATTAGGGAGCTGATTGATCCAGTGCCTCTGGCTTTGTGACACTGCTCCTCTCAAATCTAATGAATCTACTTTCAAAAAGGCACTTGAGTTATTTGTCTGACATTTAGATTTTACTTGACTTGGCAAACGTAATTGACACTGAGCATGCTGGAGAGGGCTCAGCTTGTTAGATTGTTTTAATAAGAAACCTAACCTCTAAATTCAATCTAATGAGCTTTCTGCAGACCCATTGGCGAAGCACAGAGGATGAGATGTGGGATGATACAGCAGTATCGAATGAGCTCCAACAAGGTTTGAATCACTCACAGCTCAGCCATCTATGTCTGTTATAAACCTACTTACACACGTTATACACTGTTCAACATCAATCAGACTGACTCTTGTGCATTTAAAGTGTCAAGAGCTGAGGCAGAGCATTGTCCAGATTTAGTGCATTATTGGCCAGTTTGTAGAGTGAATTCAGCAGAGCATGAATCACTTCTCTGGCTGTGAAAAAGGTAGATCTGAGATTAGAGCACTACCCACTCACCATTAGCCTGCTCTATGCTCGTACTGTTCTGCACTTACTGAACAAAAGGATTCAGAGTAAATAAGTGAAAATTATGCAGCAGCTGGTATTTGCATAATGACAGAAGTTCTTGCTTTGAGTGGAATAAGTGTTTGAAGCAAGATGCTATAGAAAATGTTATAAGCAATGGTGATTGGACATATTGTTGAGTGCCACTTTTCAACATAATGTGACAATGAACATGATAATGATTATTTTCTAAAGAGCAGTTGTTTGATAAGTTGCATAAATGAACCTGATATCTGCATAAGAAATAGGACAACCCATTTCCAAGAAAACACTGATAAAATAATCTCACCCTTAAAGCTCATGTGAGGAACTTTTTAGGTTATGAAGACTTTGACACCCCATATCAAAGGTTGGGTCTGCAGGAATTTTTGAAAGTGTGTGTATACAACATCCAAACTAGGCTCCTCCTCCGTGGCTCAGTGCCAGTGGCAGATCACACTTACTGCATCCAACTGTAGTTATTACGTAAACACACTCACCATCGCCACTACCGTAGCCACTACCGTAGCCATTACCGTAGCCACTCCCGTAGCCACTCCCGTAGCCGCTTAAGAGAGCTTTTTCCACATGCTATCATCAACACCCAAAGTCACTTGCGCACTGGGCGTTGGGGCAGACAGACACTGAAACACAGAAAAAGGGGCTCATAGATGATGATTAGGATTATTCCCGTAAAAGTTGACATTTATGTTACCAGGAGAATCCTGCAGACTCTGCCTTTGACAAATCTGGCTATTCAGGGGTGTCTTTTTCTGCCTTACCACTCATCAAGAACCTTTGCTCCTGGAATTGTTAAAAGAAGACTGTTTCAAAGGATACTGTTCATCACTTTACCTAAACCCACACAAAAGCTCTTCACTTGAGCTTTAAATGCAGTGTGGAAAATGCGCTATTCAAAGACATGAGCTCTTTTTGAGTTTAATTTAAAAGTTCACAAGGAATTTATTCATTTTTTCCAAAAACAAGTTATTTTTTATATCACCGTAGGACTCTTTTCAGTGCACTCCTGTCGTGATAATATATTATAAGGTTATTGCTAATACTATTGAATTTTGTGCTTGGCCAATGTGGTGGTGCGAACAGCCCTGTGCTCTCTCATGCTGTCCTATCAAAAACAAATATTTCCCTGTTGCTACACTCTAATGTGGAGGAATAATCAACTCTTTTGATGTGAAAATATTGAGGCTACAAAGTCAACAAACTTAACATTATTAAGGCAGTGGCTGACTTACAGGCAGATACACATTGCTGTTTGCCAGGAGGCTAAAGTTCCTCGCCAACTTTTCCTTTCTGTCTCTTGCGTGCTACCTGAGTTGCGTCAGCATTGCCAGTGTGGTGACCACCATAGTCAGGTTCATGACCTTAAGGAACCAATGAACACGGTCACTGGGAGAAGGTCTGTGATTCAGTCAATAAATGGTTAATGGTTTTTCACTGTAGTATTAAACTTGGTTTGCTTTCTATACCTTATTTTTGTTTGTGAGAGTCACATTTTTTTATTAACCATTTTGAAATGTATTTGGGCCAAGAGTGATTTCCTTTGGCTCAATTGTTATTGATTTGAGTAACAGGTGAGCACACTTAATACCAGCTAAGTGGCAAAGCTATGGTCTCATTATAAGCTAAATCTTAGGGAGCATTTCTTAAAGGACAACCACCATCTTGAGGCTTCATTACACCTGTCCAGAAACTCGTGAGTGACATCACTGAGAATATGTTCATGCTCTAAACAGAGAAAAGATGCTATTGTAAGCTGAGTATTTCAGCTCATGTGTGGCTATATTCTTCAAGTGTTAGAACTCCTATGACCTTTTCTTTTGTAAACCAGTTACAAATTGTATTTTTTTGTATTGTAAATTTTCATCCAAAGCAAAGAGCGCAATTTTGGCTTTGGAAATGTGGCATTGTCCAGTGAGACAGAGGTACAGCTTACTAAAACCTTTGTTAAAAAAAAAAAAAAAAAAAAAAAAAAAGGGCTTTAATAAGAAATATGAAATAGCTGTATTGCACAATCAGGTCACCATGATGAATGATAATTTAAGCAGACCATCAAGCTGATAAATGACCTTTGAACACACTGTACTTCGACCACATCTTGTAAGTACCTCCTTTCGTTGTGTCACAATGCTGCTCTCAACATGTCGTTGTCTCTTTTAGTGGTTTACAGTAATGACATGGGAGAAACCCTTAAAATGTTACTAATGATTGATGACATCCTACGAGTCCCACCCCAGCACACCTACAAGTGATAACCTTCAGCCTGGGACTGTTTCTTCACTACAAGTGGCAGATTCTTCTGTTACTCATATTGACCAACATGTCAGAGCTCTGGTGGACTCCTGTCCTGTGGGTGGGACCCCCTCTCTGTTAAAATGTTGCTGAGTTTCAATCAGGGGATGCAGTAGATAGACGGAACAGTTGAGGCTGAACTGTGTTAACAACACCACGACCTTTGGAGGGCCAGAGCCTTGTTTAAAAGGTACAGTGCATGTTACTGTAGAAATTATTCAAAATATGAGAGTTACTTCACTACCTCTGAAATGGTGTTCTTAAGTGTTGTGTTAAAGAACTTGTACTTCCAATTCTGTGCTCATTTTAGCTCCCACTCCACCGTATTTCTTAGGTTAATGTACTTTATTTCTCATATGACATGTATCTTATTTGAATATTTAATATCTACTATGCATAATGATTGTTTGAAAATGCAAAGAACAAGTGTTTCATAACTAGGTCAGTGGACCCAGAATCAATCATCAACTTTAAATCAAATTATGAAGTTTTATTCTTCTTTTTTTTTAGCTAAAAATGCAAATTATCAGTTGTCCTGCCTTTAGTCTTTCACCATTATTTGTTTCCACTGCTTTGTGTTTGATGCATTTCACCATTAGAGGGAGCCTGGTCTAAATAAATTCATAAACCAGTCCAGTCTATGAAAAGCAGTTTTGTTTGCTGTGCTCCTCTGGGGGGTCCAACGATTTGATTAGCCCTCTTGAAAGCAATTTGCCTTTGAGTGGACTGAAAAAAGAAAACAGACACAGGGATTTAACCTTGGAGGGATGAGTGGTAATTTGCTTCCAGTCGGATTGCATTTGACACAGTAGAGCCTGACGTTTCCCTGTCCAGTCAGTCAGCAGCTTTTCTGAACTGGAGCGCTCTGGTTGAACATGCTCGTGTAACCCAGATGAAATGGGTCAATATACAATCTTCAAATTTCTATTAAGTAAGTAGTGTGAGTGTTAAATTGGTCTGAGATTAATGCTTTTTATTGGTACATGATGTTGTGATTGTTTGGATTATTCAACACTGTTTTCACAGTATATCAACTATACATTTACATTTTCTCTGTTTTATGCTTATTCAAATGTGAGGCTTGAGAACCTAAAATAAACCAATGAGCATTATTTATCCAGTGACAACAGATAATGGCAACAGAATACAGATGAGAACATTTCCCATTAAAAAACAAAAAAAACAAAACAAAACCAACTTGAATTAGCTCCTCTTACCCACTCCATTTATAACTTATAAAATCCCATTGTTGCACAGTATTATACCTCTATTCATGTACATTACACAACCGCAGTATGTCTCAAGATGAGATGACACATGCTGTCATTTCTAGGCTCAATTTGCATAAACACTTGTGACATAGGGCTCAAATGTATTTTCTTACTTTTAAGTTTTAGCCTATTATGTAACATACTTTTTCAAGATAGACATCTTCTGTACTATCAACTGCAACAGACAGACAAGTGTTGGCAAGTCTAGAATAGTGGCCAAGGTGAAATGCCTAAAAAAAAACTCCAAGGCTACTTTTCATAATAGTCAAATATTAATACTATTGCTTTGAGGCCTATTTTTTGGTGGGTTGTAATGTTGGAAATGCTGAACTTAACTTTACTCTTGTCAGGTCAGTGAGGTAAAGAGGAGGAGTTGAGGGAGACTTTCTGCTGACTTTCAGCTACAGTGTGTTCATCTGTAAAAACATTTTTCCTTAAAAATTGTCTTTTGTTGGTAATAGACACATACTTTGCTCACATTTTGTTAAAACAGAAGAATGACAGTAATAAGACAACCAAATCGATACTAATATTACATGCCGCGATTCATTTTTTTCTACTTTTTACTTTTTACATTTGGAAAGTAATATACAAAAATGTCGCATCTGTATGAAAATCAAAGCAGTTCAAGTAATATTCAAAGTTATTAAATGCTATCCGTTCATGGGTGTGTGCAAATACTCAATGCCACCCCTGCATAAGTCTTAAGTCCCTATCGTGCATCCCCAGTAAAAAGTCTGAACACATCCCTGCAAACAAGAAAGGAAAGCCAAAATGTGAAGAGATCAATTAACCTATATCCAGGTTAAACTTTTCTCCACAATAATGTTAAAACTAAAGGCAAGGGTAAAACATTTTTCACCTTGCCTCAGCTTCCAAGTTATAATAAAAAAACCTGACTTGAACTGGTGACAGTGTTGAGCAATTGCAGATAAGATATGTTGCTCCCACACCTGATACACACCAACTTTTAATCTCATAAACAGCTTTTTTCTGTATTTGTTGAAAATTCATGTAATTTCTGAGTCTTGGCTAACTCTGGCTTCCCTCAACATGACTGTGACACTTTGTGAGAGGTTTGGATCACACAGTCACGTTTTTGCAAGACAAGCATGCAGCCACCATTGTTATCCAGAGTAAATTTACATTCAGTGCAGAAGTACAATAAGAAAAGAGATATCACTGAGACACTGTAGACTGCACAATGCAGGGAAAGATTTCACAATCATTTATCATTCTTTGGCATCAAATTGCATCAGTTCCCTGAATTATTAATGTGCTTCTTCATCATTTTTTGCACACACAGTCCTGTGTTTATACCCTGGGAAAGCATGTTCCAGAAATCCCTGCTGCAACCTTAATGGGGACAACGTGCTGGCCCTTTAATTTTATTCATGTGAGAGGAGATGGAAGCAAGGGCTCATTTATTAGACAGTCAGTCTGCTGCTATTCAGCAGGCAAAAAGCAGACATCTCATATTATATAGCTGAGGCAGCACCGTTTTATTCTCACGCATGCACACAGACGACACAAACATCCCAAACACATGGTCTCTTCAGCAAAACACAGTAAGGAGGATGAAGTATAGGAGAGGGGGGTGTTGTTAAAGGGACTCGCTGAGGGAGAACACAAATCAGCTGGTGATGTACGTTGTCTCCCCCCTGCCTCCTGTCCCTCCTGTGGTACATCCCAGATAGATGTCAGAGGCATTTAAATGAGGAGGATCAGCTCCAGAGGCAGCGAGTGCAGCGACAGCTGGCCTGAAGAGAGCAGAGGGGGGTCACACAGACTGGGATGTGAGGGGGAGTTCATGGATCTACTGGACCTGCTCTTTGTATGTATGACAGGGACAGACTATAGGAGATAGAGGAGATGATGACTGTGACTCTGAGTATCTTTATGTCTGCATCTACGTGTGTATTTAGCCAGTTGTGTCATTAGATTGTGAGTGTGTTTGTTTCTTGTGTCTCCATCCCTCGCTCCTCACATGTTAAACCCATTTTCAATGGACAGCAGGCGCCATCCTGGGCTGTTTGCTGCTGGGCATGCTCCATCAACCTGCCAGGACAGCCTCTCTCTCTCTCTCTCTCTCTCTCTCTCTCTCTCTCTCTCTCTCCACCCTGCTAGCTGCTGGTTAACACAGGCTCTGAGGAGACAGGTACGCTCCACACCCCCCGCCATCCTGTGCAAAAGCACAAATAATGCTCTGCTCTCCTCCCCCCAACCCTCCCCCTTATTTTTCCCTCTCTCCCTCTTTCACACTCACTGACGCTCTCCTCTGCCTGTCCCCTGACGGCTTTGTGCAATAGCCCTGAGCTGTGCTGTCTTTAGTGCAGAGGAGAATGTGTGGCGATTGATTGTCCCACAAAGTAGCTTTCTCATGTGTTTTGAAAATGGTGCGAAGGTGCAACTGTGAACAAAGAAGCAGAACAGATCAATACATTGTGCTGACTGCAGCTGCAGCTATGGTATCTGATCAAAGGTCTGTTTTCAAGGCAAGAAGGCATCTTTACTTTTTTATTTCTGGCATTTCTGTTCTTTATGGTTCAAGAGAGAAGGCCGACAGCTGCCAAAGGAAACACAGGAAGGCAGATTCAAGAAATCCTGCAGACATACAGTTCATGCAGCTGCAGAGACCAAAACATCTGTGACAGTAGAGAGAATTCAACAACACATCCATAGAGACATCAACTGTTTGATGCAGAGCCGAAGAGGGATGCTGGAAGAGGAAGCATACCTTAGAGAGGCAGATGAGTTGTTAAAGCTTGCTGCAAGAGTGAGTGTGTGTTTGTGTTTATTTGACACCAGAGACTTTAGGATGCTTCTCAGTTGTATCCTTTTGACTTCATGAATATTAGGGTTGTGAAAAGTAAATTGTGTAGTTGATAAGGTCTGGTTTGAAAAAAAAGGGAGTTGAGGTTTAACTTTAATAGTTTTATGGCAGATGCTGTAGCAGAGCAGAGTGCTGAAGATTGCTCTCATTGAAACTGCCACAGAATCAGGGTATTTAACTAAAACAGTCACAGTTCAGATTTTGTTTATGAGTGCCTGAAGAGGGTTTTTTTTCAGAAAAAAGGATGTAGTTCCACTTAAACAGCAAGATTTGGTGTCGAAGCAGAAGTAGTGCATTGACAATTTAAATCTAACTTTTAAAACTATCACCAGTTTGAGGAAAGACCTGATTTCTCAGCAACACTGACAAGTCTGTTTGAGCTGTTCATGAGTTTGTCTCTCACTATGAGTCACTGGCATTCCCTGTGGGCTGACTACCAAATCTGCATAGTCAATGGAGGCAGGTAGACTGTCGCTGATGATGATGCAAGGCTTCCCCAGTGATAGAAAAGAGAGTGAGAAAAAGGGGAGAGGAGAGAAAAGGGGTAAAAAAAGAAAATAAAGGGACTCTTGGTGTTTAAGTGTTATCATGCAGAGCTACATTAATTTATGCAAACATTTTGAAGCTCAGGCAGGTTTTCTATGCTGGTGACAAAAGCAGGACAAAAAAAACCAAACAGTGTTGGAGATTATGTTTCACAGGATGTCTCTTGACCTGTGACCTTGTGGTCCCTGCTGGCTTGTAGGCTTTGGATGACTTTTTACTTGTAATCTCATCCCTGAGGACCATTTCCCCCCCCACACCATCCGGTTACTGTTAGACTAGAGTTATGCTCTGATGACACGTATGCAGTAGAAGTCCCTGAGCTAACTGATACTATCTGACCTCCTTCTGAGACTTGTCCCTGATCCAGCTTGTTATTGTGTTAGACACCTTGTAGTTCATAGTGTATCCATATTTGTGCTGCTCTCCTGCAGCTCTCCTGCTGCTCCACTTAGATCGATAAGAGCTTAAGCCAACTAGGTTATGATCAGGTGTGACATGGCCAACTTTATTTTCTGAGCAGTTTGTTCTCCAACAGAGGGGGAAACGAGTTGTTGCGTAACCATAGATGCCACTGATCCAAATATAGCAGCCATTAGGGGATTAGCTTCAGGCCCGGCAGGCTTGGCTAGGCTTGGCTTTACTGCGTCCCAGCGTGGATGTCTTTGCCGCTGGTTGCCTCCTCTTGCCCTCCATACCAGCGTCCACTGTTATCACTATGAAATGATATGCCTTGAACGGACAGCAGGGATTATGTCTTCTCCAGCTGTTACATTACACTGACATGCTGCTTCTTCTCAGCATCTCACTGTAGCTTCACTTTGTGGTATAAACAGAGGGACAGTCTGGTTACATAGCATGTGTTTACATTTCTGTAGATCAAGAGTTACAGTGGATAGTTCTTGTGGTCATGTTTATATACTTATTTGTTGACAATAAATCAAATGTGTGCAGCCAAGGTGCTAAAGGAGTGGTTATGAGAGACACACTAGTTGATATGTGTTTGAACTTGGACAAACTTCCATTTTAATCGTTACTAACTTTGCTGAGTACTTTTTTGTTTGTTCAAAAACTGTACATGACTCAGTGACTTCATAACTCCCTGAATGAAGTTTTGCATCTATAAATCTATAGTTTAGTTTCTTTAGCGCAGCATGACCCCAAATTATAAAATTTCAAAATGAAGTAATACAGAAACAGAAGCAAACTCAAGCAATGTTAAATATTTATGCTTTAAAAAGTAATCTTTAATCATGAATGTAGTATGGGTCATTGATCGAAGCAAATAAGTCAGTTCAAACGTCTGAGCAGAAAGAAAAGAGAAAAAAGAAAAAGAAAGAACGAAAGCTGTTTTGTTACCGCTGGACCTGATTGCTGCCTTTGACGCAGTGTATCGTGGCATCTTTCTTTTACGTCTTGAGCAGAATGGACGTCAAAGCCAGCGTTCTGAAACTGTTTGAGTTATACAGTTGTGCTCATAAGTTTACACACCCTGGCAGAATTTATGATTTCCTAGCTATTTTTCAGAGGGTATGACGAATAACACAAAAAGTTTTCTCTCATGGTTAGTGGTTGAGTAAAGCCATTTGTTGTCAAACAACTGCCTTTACTCTTTTCAAATCATAATGACAAAAAAACAAAATGACCCTGACCAAAAGTTTACAAACCCCAGTTGTTAATGCTGTGTATTGCCCTCTTTAACATTACTGACAGCTTGCAGTCTTTAGTGTTTGTCAGTCCAAACTCTGAAGTCTGGAAGATACCAAAACCTGGATGGATTTAAATTGTCTGATCACAAATGTAACTTAATCAGACATGTTTATGCTTCTCTGCAGCTTATTTAACTTTTATTAACAGATCTCACTGGTAATTAAAACCTTCTTTTTAACTTTTACCTTCTGCTAAAGTTAAACCTCATCTGTGTCCAAATACCTATGAAAGAGAGACCAATGTCTTCACAACATTAAGGCTGGATTACTGTAGTTCTCTGTATTTTTGTTAGATCAGTTGTCTTGTGGCTTGGTTCATTTGATAGAGAGATTTTGTTCGTTTTTGTTTATATTTTTGTAAGAAATAGAATAGTTAATGTAACTGTGAGCTGTTTGCTCACTTCGACATTTGTCAAACTGTGTCGTGGAGATGTGTCCCGAAAAACGGAATAAGAACAAGAGTTGTCTTGGTGTCTGCATCATCTACCTTCATATGAAACTCCCTCCATGGGTTATTTTATGCCCAAAGATAAGTTTGTGATTGCTCAGCCAGATTCACATTCATGTGTAGTTTATACACCGAAGAAATTTTTGTCTCCTGCAGTCTCCCCTTGAGTATTTCAGTCCATTTACATGTACTGAAGTGTGTTGATTCTGACATAGCTGCTTGTGGTGCAGGCAAACTTTCGAGTGGGATGTGTTGATTGGACGGTGTTAAACAGAAGGTGATAAACACGTGGTCACACACCACCTCATCTCTCTTTATAGAAACATTTTTTGCCACCTCACAAAATGTTCAATATTTTTAATGAAGCTCTTAGTTGAGTCTTTATTGGCCCAGTTAACTGGCCTCGCTTGTCTCCTTTCCTGTCCCTGTGGAGCAGTGGAGCAGGCAGACAGACTCAGACATGCTTTGTTAAATAAATCAAACTTCTTTTAGAGTGGGCACAACACTACAAAGAGGAATCAGGCTGCACCACACAGATTGCCCTCTTTGGTCGTCCTGTGTGTTTGGTCTATAAATACTGACAGACAACAGGCCGGCTGACACTCTGGTGTGCACAGGATGAAATATTCAACAGGATGATGAATATTTCAGTGGGATATGGGATTTCAATATCACCGTGGGAGGCTACTAAATTTACACCTAAGGGGAACGTAGCATTGAAGGCATTGTCTCTGCTTCCCGTTGCTGTTTTCTCTATCACTGTTAAAATCTGTCTCACAAAGCTTCTGCTGACGGCCGACAGTGTCCCAGTCACCATCCCCTTTTTTTCTCCCTCCACTTCTTTCCATGTCTACTGAGCTGGTGTTAAAGTTGAGTCTTGTGTTGGCATCAATGGAGGGTATTTGTTAGTGTTTGTGCCAATGGGCTCTCCACCTGAATGCTCTATTGTGTCTCAAGGCACAAACAGCCAGTGAGCTCAGACCAACTGATGGAGGAACAACAAGCTTCTGCAGACTGTTGTGCTTACTGCGAATGAATGATAGGCTGCAGGATTGAAGGACTGTAAAACCAGAGTGCTTTAAACAAGCCAATTTAGCTCATTCACATAAATTGCCTACTTTTTTCCTGCTTGGTGAAATGAGAAGACATTTGCTATTTTTACCCAGGCTGATAAGCTCATTGACAGTTAATAGGATGCAGCTGTTGCCAGCTAAACTCATTTATTCTTCCCTTGAACTGAAATGAGTTTTTACCTCATTTTGCTTTCTCGTTTTAAAGTCAAAGCAAGGCAGGTTAGACATAATATTCTCCAGTTTTTGCAAGTTGAATATGTTTTCTCTTTATTGTTAAATGTGTCTTTCTCTCTTTCTTTCTTTTCTGCCTTTTTTTACCTCAAGTTGATCTCCGTGGTGCACGCCACCTCCTCACTACCCAGCATTCTTTGCCTGGGATCCCTGTGGCCTTGAAACAATCCATTGACCTGCGTACATCCATGGATGGCAAGTACAAGGAGATTGCTGAGGTAAGAACTTGATACACATGGCTTTATTTTAAGTCCTGTGTGCTGTTAGAAGAGTACACTTTCATATTGTTATTAACTGTTTTTGAAGGAGCTATTCTCCCGTACGCTGGCAGAGAGTGAGATGCGCAGCGCCCCATATGAATTCCCAGAGGACAGCCCGATCGAGCAACTAGAGGAGAGACGTCAGCGCCTCGAGCGACAGATCAGCCAGGATGTCAAGTGAGTGCCAAGATTAAAAAAAATGTGTTTGTTAGTAATAATCCAGAAGCTAATGATGTTGATCCATAAGTGAGCTCAGCCTCTCTGTGCTCAGGTTTGAACCCGACATCCTCCTTCGAGCCAAACAGGAGTTCATGAAGACTGACAGTGCCACAGATCTGGAGTGAGTGTGCCCTCTTAGCTTTAGGAAAAACAAACTTCACTTTACTTTTAATGTTTAAGCTACAGGAGAAGAAAATAAGCTGAGGTATTTCTTGGTTGCACTGTTGATAGATACATGAAGGAGGAGAGTGAAGCTCCAGACCTGCAGGAGAGAGAGCTTGTCCCAGAGAGAGAGTACCAGAGGGTCACTATATCTGGAGAGGAGAAATGTGGGGTAAGAAAAGAAAAGTAAAAGCATTTCTTATTTGAATCTATTGGCACATTATTTAAATTTTTCACCATCAGATAACATCTCCTCATTTTGTTTTCCTTTTCTTCTGACTCCATTTATTTGATTGTATTGTTTCTCTGTCAAGGTTCCCTTCACAGATTTGTTGGACGCGGCTAAATGTGTGGTGAAGGCTCTGTTCATCAGACAGAAGTACATGGGGCTGTCACTGCAGAGTTTCTGCAGAACTACTGCTCGATACCTGCAAGAGCTGAGTGAGAGACCGCTGGACCTGGAAACTTATGAGGAGGAGGAGGAGGTCCTGGAGACCACAGCTGCTGGTATTTACACATGCCACATTCACACTACAATGTTATATCGTTCTTCTACCACACACAAAAAAAAATCATGTATCTCATGTAAATACACACTATAAGAATGACTCCATGGAAACTTAATTCCCCAAAACTGTGAAAGTAGTACATTATTTAAACCAATTGTGATGCAAAAAGCCAACAGTGTATTACAGATTCACATATCATATCCATTTCTTTCACTCTTGGGGGCTTGTGATGAAAATTTTTTCCAATATTCTTTTTTAATCAAAAATACATTAAATTAACTTGTCTGTCAGTGAGGGATTTAAGATTATCCCTGAAAAGTTTTAGGATACTCAGCAAATGTTTTGAAAAGGACAAAGTAAAAAGCCCCAAGAAACTTTGAAGTTTTGAACTTAAGTTCTTAAATTTTACACAAAGTTCTCACGTTTAGTGACAACAAATCTAACCTCTGCAGGAATATTTTGGACCTCTTGAGTTGATGCCAAACACTTGGGGTTCCTTTGTTACAATCTCTACTGGGATACTTAATAAATACACTCAGATAAGTACATACCTTCATAAGTAAAAAAATGTTAAATAGGGGAGTTGAATTCCATATAAGGCCTGAAAGACGAGCTAGTTTGGCCATCATAGCTCAGAGAGAGCATCTGCAGTAGTACCTTGTTACATAATAACAAGTTTGAGAGCAGTATGTTAGATACTGTTGGAGTATTTAGTAGGATTTAGTAGGTGGTATTGTGGGTTTCCAACACAGCCAGAGAGCTGAACCAAAAATGAATGATGCAACAGCTCACAAAAGTTGACGTGAAAAATATCTGAAGCTCTCCTGCTGACTGGCTGCAGAAAAGCAAGAATGTACTTGAAAAGTTCTGCATAGCATCTTATCTTCTGTTACTGTTTTAAGTCTTTACATATTTTCTGTCTCATTTATTTCATTTATTTCGGTTGTTGACATGCACAATGACCAAATAAGAAACACATGGAAAAGTACAAGGTGAACAATTGTGCTGAAGGTGTTTTTTCATTTTCTCATCTTGAGTTTTGATATCATATTCTACCTTCAGTGTGTCTTCATTAATTTTCTGTTTGTTGAGCACTTTGTGGTTCCATTGTTGTGTATGGAAGGTGCTCCATGAATTAAGTCTGATTGATAGATTATAAAGATCAGAAGCAGGCACATGTCTGTCAGCCTTTCATTTACACTACCAGGCATTCTGGAGAAATATTGTATATACAACAGGACAGTTGTACACTTATAAATATGTGATGAACAACCCTCAGCCAGTATTTATCTACCTCTTTTATTATACAGTTTTATTATTAGCAAGGAAGAAAATGCTTTTCATTTTTTTGGGAAACCATAATTTAATGCTACAGCAGTCATGATTTATCTGATGTCATATAAATACTAAACAAAATAGGTTTTTGATCAAAAATTGTTTTCTGACCTCAGTGTTAAGAAACTTGGTGAAGTGAGTTGACCCTGAAATGATCATCCGATGATATCCCCGGTGGGTGAAAATGGTGGCGTTGCAACTTGCCCCATGTTAGGACCAAACCCGGCCTCCCCTGTCATGTGTGTTACTCCCATATTAAGACGTTAGCAGGCACTTCCACAGATTTCACATGCCATCTGTTACACAGCCCTGAACCTGCTGTCACAACCTGCAGCCTGGTCCAATCAGACCTTGGCTGCATGCAACTTTCCACTGTGTTCAAAGTTGTGGCTTTCACAGCGCCACATTCTGTCTCCTCTCAGATGCCACAGTGCACCCCTCTGTTTCTGAAACGCACCCGTATGAGAACCAGGACCCTTCCAGCATGCCCCCTGACATGGGTTATGGCTGCAAGATGGTGAATGGTGTCATGCATGTGTACACATCGAGGAACACCATGGAGAAGTGAGACATCTGCAATGATTCACTATGTGCATGCATGCCTTATATTTAACCATGCTTGTCTGTTTTCAGGCATATATATTTTGATCTTTATCAGAGTTTTCAGCACAAATTTTAACTCCGCAAACAGGAGCACAGAGCTGGAGCTGCCATATCCAGATCTGCAGGAGTATATTGCTGATATGAACGTCATGATGGCCCTTATTATTAATGGACCAGTGTAAGTCGACTTGATTTTTCACAGTCTCTTGTTCACGTCTCTTACTTTTTCTTTCTTTCTTTAATCCAAGCAGCTCATGGAATTGCATTTTAAGACTATGTTGCGAAGAACAAAATAACAATAAACTGTTTGCATTTGCTTTACAGAAAGTCTTTCTGTTATCGACGACTGCAGTATCTTAGCTCAAAGTTCCAGATGCACATCTTGCTGAATGAGATGAAAGAGCTGGCAGCACAGAAGAAAGTCCCGCATCGCGACTTTTACAATATCCGTAAGGTGAACCAGACAGCTGCTTCTTCTAAGTCTTCTCACAGTCATTCAGTTATTTTTTTTATCCAGAGTCAGACTTATGTATTTTTAATCAAACTGAATTACTCTGCAGGTTGACACACACATACATGCCTCTTCCTGCATGAACCAGAAGCACCTGTTGCGTTTTATAAAAAGAGCCATGAAAAAGTATCCAAAAGAGATAGTTCATGTGGAGAGAGGGAAGGGTCAGACGCTCATGGAAGTGTTCGAGAGCATGAATCTGACGGCCTTTGACCTGAGTGTGGACACTCTGGACATGCATGCAGTAAGTAACACCTACAGATAAAATGTGATTGGTTGATTTTGTTCAATTGTTCAATGCCAGGGTTAAAATCTAGTCTGTGTCTGAAGCTAATCAATTCTACAATTCTATCTTGCAGACGCTTTTGTCCAAAGTGACACACAACCCAAGCAATAATGATAATAATCAGAGTTTTCATTTTGTTTTGTAGGACCGAAACACTTTTCATCGTTTTGACAAGTTCAATGCCAAATACAATCCCATCGGAGAGTCCATCCTAAGAGAAATCTTCATCAAAACTGACAACCACATTGAGGGGAAATACTTCGGCCACATTATTAAGGTCATCTCACACACCTGAGACACTGTTGTTGCCACAAGAGTAACTGTGTTATGACTGTATGAGTATCTTGCGCCCCCTGCTGACTTTCTGTGTTACTGTTTCCCAGGAGGTGATGGCTGACCTGGAGGAGAGTAAGTACCAGAATGTGGAGCTAAGGCTGTCGATCTACGGCCGCTCCAGAGACGAGTGGGACAAACTGGCCAAGTGGGCCGTCAAACATCTGGTCTACTCCAATAACGTGCGCTGGCTGGTGCAAGTGCCTCGACTATTGTAAGTGAAAGCACTGATGGGCAATGTGAAAAAATATCTACTTAAGTACAGGGCTGTAACAACACTTAAGTATTTTGCCTCGCAGCTTTTTAATTCTACTCTACACTTATGCACACAATATGTAATGATTTAGGATATATAAAGGTACCCAAGACAAAAAAATGCTCATCCTTCACGCTCAATATTAAAATGTACAGGACGTCCATAAAGTCTTTTTACAATTTAAGAAATTCATGAGAAAAGCAAATGAACAGACAGATGTGTGGAAATGGTTAACAAATAAGGAGAATACATTGAAGGTTCTTCAACTAATTAAAAGGAGAACTAATTTTGTAAAAGGTAGAAAGACCTGCCCTACACGATAGATGTTTTCCTCAGATGCTCTTCGTCATTCACTCCTCCCTTTATCCAACACTCTCCCCCTCTGCAAAAAATTTGTGCCACCTATGAATTATCAGGGTTTGAGGTGGATCTCTTCTATACTTAGTTCTGTAGTTTTGCCGAGTCTAAGTATCTGATTTTGTCTGAAGTAACTTGATAAACCATGACATACATTTTGCCTTTTCTTGAAGAGAAGTCATTTTTTAGGGGATCCTCTTTTTTCAACAAGATAGCTACATGAAATAACCTGAAAATAGCAAATGCAATGTGATGAAAAATTTTGATAAAGTGAGTTCATAAACAATTCTGATTAGGATATCCCATCAATGTCCATTGTAATATAATTTTTAAATTGTTAAGACACTTTATGTGTACTAAGTTGGACTAGAAACTCAAGGGTACACGTGTATTTCTACAGTGCAAGCATTTAGTTTTATAGTTTCATTTCATGTTATAACAATATGTATAGCGAAGTAATAACAGAAGTCAAAACGTTTATTTTAATTTTTTCAACCTATTTATCTTGTTTTATTAACTTCAATCAACCAGAATTCAATTTTTAATTTATAGTGTGAATTTCCAATTACTCATTTTTAAGGGATGACTTAATGAAGAAACTATTTTCACTTTGATACATAAAGAAAAAAACATCACTAACTAGTCTGTGCTGAGGTCTTTAACAGCCATTTTACCCACATAATTAATATAAACAATACAAAAGTTAACAGTAAAACATTTTTAAAGGTGTATTTTCCTCCCATAGTGATGTCTACCACACAAAGAGACAGCTGTCTAACTTCCAAGAGATGCTGGAGAATATTTTCACGCCATTGTTCGAGGTCACAGTTGACCCCAGCAGCCACCCAGAGCTTCACCTCTTCCTCCAGCATGTATGACGACTTTACTGTGGCCTCATGTATTTATGCTTCTCATCTGTAGCCAGTCCCAGGAGTGTGTAACCTGTCTCTTACCTACCACAGGTTGTGGGATTTGACAGTGTGGATGATGAATCAAAACCAGAGCAACATATCTTTAATTTGGACAGTCCGCTGCCAGTGAACTGGACGGAGGAGGAGAACCCGCCCTATTCATACTACCTCTACTACATGTATGCAAACATGACAGTGCTGAATCACCTGCGTAGGTAGGTCACTGTGCCTCAGTCTTGCTGCTGCAATCAAAGATTATAAGTTTTAGCTGTTAACAGCAAATACAGTTTACAGTAATTAAAAGAGTTAGGATTATAATTACAGCAGGGTTTTTTAACCTTGGGGTCACCTGGAATTAAGGGTGGGTTGATCGATCCAAAATATTGATTTATAAATACCAATGTTGGTATCGATACCGATCCAAACTTATGTGATGAGATCGATACTTAAGTCTCACTCACACTTTCCTCTTTCTTCCTCTTACTCACTTTGCTTTTGAGCACTATGATAAATATGTCGTATTTTCCTTAACAAATTTATTAGACCAACACCCAGCGCAAGTTGTTTTGCACTGCTGCTCTACATAATCAGTAAATTGCTCATTTCCTACATTTTTTTTATGTTTCTCTAATGGTGAATCTGTCAGTATGTGCAAGCTGTTTGATTAAAATCATTTCTTCAATGCCAATATATATAATTGATTGCTGTTATCCACAAATATTCAAGTTTACTGTTTTACAACAAAGCAGTGAAAAATGTAAGCAAATGATTATTTCTGATTGAAAAAAGAAGTTTTTCACTTTTATTCATGAGCAGAAACAGTAGTTTTGGTGGTTGTGTGTTGTTTTGATTAATCCACTTCACCCCCCAGCCCCAAAACATGTGCTTAATTTGCAACTTTTTTTCTTTTGCCCTGCCCCTCAAAATGTCAGTGCACGCCACTGGTTATGACAGTTAGCTCTGAAAGCGTCCTAGAGCTGAGTTATGTTTCACTGCTAGGGCAATGAAGGCGTAAAGTACTGCTGAGACCCTAAGTCAATAAAGAAAATGTCTTTCGAGTCGCTGGAAAATTGTGATGAAAAAATGGAGTCACAGCTCAAATAAGGTTGGAAACGAGTGCACTGTTGTTTTTACTTTCTTTGTTGTTTATTACTCTCGTATTGTCTGTGTCCTTCTAACCCAGGCAGCGGGGCTTTCACACACTCGTCCTGCGTCCTCACTGTGGGGAGGCGGGTCCAATCCATCACCTGGTGTCTGGTTTCATGCTGTCAGAGAACATCTCTCACGGCCTGCTGCTCAGAAAGGTGTGGCCTCAATATCCTGTCCGCTCCTTTGTTTGACACACAGGAGAGAGTTTGTCAGTGAAAGAGCTCATGAGGAAATGGATGTAATAAAACAAGCGACAGTGCCACTGCTCAGCTCATTTACATCATCCCCTCTCTTTGTTCAGACTTTAATATAGTGCTTGCTTATTACAGTGAAATGATTTATGTCCCTCCAGGCTCCTGTGCTGCAATATTTGTACTACCTGGCTCAGATTGGTATCGCTATGTCGCCTCTCAGCAATAACAGCCTGTTTCTCAGCTATCATCGAAACCCTCTGCCAGAGTACCTGTCCAGGGGCCTCATGGTCTCTCTGTCTACAGATGACCCTCTGCAGTTTCACTTTACTAAAGTAAGTGTGCAAGCCCTGGCAAGCAGTTTTAATTGGAAAAAAGACGTGAGTTAGGGCTGAACCATTGGTAAAAAAATAATCTTATTTCAGTTATTTTCTTAAATTGCAATTTTTTGTGTGATTATTTTTAGGTTCCCCATCTTGAGTGTTGTTGATTTCAATTGCTATATCGAAGGGGATGATATATTTTTTTATTAGTCTAGTTTTGAACAAGAAAAACATACATGAAAGAAAAAAGTAGAATTTTTTGTAAATAAAAAAAAAAATCCACGGAAGAAATTCTGTTTGCATAAACAGGTACTTCTCAAAAATTATAGTTTCACTAAAAAGTGCAATATTTCTAATGACTCATTTCAAGAAGTGAAACCTAGATATTATATGGACTCATACTACATGGGGTGAATTAATACAAGCTTTTATTTTTAAAATGTTGGTGCTTGTGGGTAACAGATGATGAAAACCCAAAAATCAGTGTCTCAGAAAAAATGGTTATCACATAAGATTAAAAAAGATATTTTTAACATTTGCTACTTTCCTACCTTTTCCAAGTGTTGCCCTTTCATCCATTTTTGCCACCTTAAACTTGTTTGCATTGTTGCCTCTTGCTGGTTTTGCCACTTTTTATCCCTTAGATTGTTTCTCATGCATACATGTGCTGTGTGGTATGTGTCTGCATATGGATTGTTGTTGGGTTGCTTAAACTGGTTTGAGAATGTTTAGAGTTCTTGAGTTGAGGGAAAATCCTAAATTGCACAAAAGGACTCCTCCAGTCAGCAGGGTTTCATTGTGGTGGTCCTCTCTGTAGGAGCCGCTGATGGAGGAGTACAGCATTGCTGCCCAGGTGTGGAAACTCAGCTCCTGTGACATGTGCGAGCTGGCCAGAAACAGTGTTCTGATGAGTGGATTCTCCCATAAGGTATCAAATATGTCTATATAGGAAGATACAGAACACATTTTGTGATCCAGTTTAAATGTGTAACTGTGGCTCCCCTTTCGCAGCACCTATGACTCTGACTTTTCTTTTTGATCAGGTTAAGAGCTCCTGGCTCGGCCCAAACTACATCGAGGAGGGGCAAGAGAGTAATGACATCAGACGCACAAACGTCCCTGATATCCGTGTGGCGTACCGTTATGAGACCATGTGTGAGGAGCTAAATTTAATCACACAGGCCATCCGCACAGATGAGCTGGAAACCATCGAGGAGGAAGGCAGTCTGTGCATGGGAGCTGTGCAGGGAGAGAAGTGAAAATGCTCTGACACACTACAGTACATTTTCTGTTTGCACAATGGGACTTTGTACAGATTTTCATATCAACATATCACAGCTGTGAGGAGAGGGAACCTTTGTTACAAGATGAGAGTTGTTAATGTGGCAGTGAGAGAGAAGACCTACAATCTGTGTCCCTTAAGTGTTTACTTCCTCTAGTTACCCTTAGTCATTCTGTGTTTGATTTGTCATGGCGATTTTCACAATGCGTCTTGATGTATTTATTTTAAAGAACCAGATTTTTATGCCTCATGACTGTATTTTTTCATTTTCTGTCTAAAGTCTGCATATCCTGTACCAAGCCGTGGACAGAGCAGAGATCAAGGATCCTTCACATCAATAAAATCTATCAATGCAAATAGCACTGAGAGTTAACAGAAAGAAAAGTGAAACTTATCCCAAAGTAAGGAACCTCTAAGTACTTACAGGCGTGTCAATACAATTCATATACTGGGTCATGTTTCTGTTAGCTTTGCTGGCAAGTGAGGTTTCACTGACCTACCAAACCTACAGTTTGAAGTTGAATACAGTCACGCAGTGAGTATTTTCTCAAGCTGTTTTTTTTGTATTTTAAAGTTTAACTTCCTCTCATATCAGTGTAACGACAAATGAGGTTCAGAGTGCTTTTAAACAGATTTTGGAAGTTTATTCTGTTTAATTGTAGGAACCACCATTTTAAGACATTTAGTCTTAATAAACTGTATTTTATCAAGTAACTCAGTAAAATTTTCAGAAGCTGCTCTAGTGGTGCATGGAAATTTACCAAATGAAAAAAAAAAGATAATATCATACAAAACAGCTCTTCAGAGATGTCTTATTACTCTTGATTTTGTAAAGCTAGTGAAGCTAACATCAGCTTTCAAATAGCTATCCTGAAAAGGAATTTCCCACTCCATTCAAAACTACCTGAAATACTATTTACTTTACATTGTACTACAAATAAAGTTAAGTCATTGTATGTGAGGACTGATGTTTAAGCCTTGAATATAAACTGAGCCAAAGCCTGCAGCATTATGGTCATGCCCTGTTTATGAAGTAGCCTGGCAACCATCGGCAATATACAAATATGTGCAAGGGAATATCTCAGACTTCGAATTGGTCTCTAACGATGGAAACTTACTTCACAGTTTTGAATCTGTCTCATATTTATTTGGAGTCAAAGTATAACTTCACATACAGAAAAAGAGAGAAAGAGACAGAGAAGGAATACCCAAATGAACTTAACTCAACATTGATGAGAAATCTAAAAAATGAAAAGCTCATTCATGCCTTGATATGGTTGGTTGACAGTTGGATGACCCCAGTACCATTTTTTTTAGTACGCACCTCCAAGAAGTTGAATTAATGTTGAATTATTATATTAACATTATGTTATTTCTTGTTTGTTTGACAGTTTTCACTGTACAAATCCACAGGATAAACCATCTTGCCTTGCAACCTGTGAAAAACCTCAGTGCTCCTGCTGCTGTTCATTGTTCCAAATGAAACATTTTCTCCCAGTCATTTGCATGAAGGCATGTATTTGTGTCTGGTGTATTGTAAAGCTAATGACTGTGGATTTTTATTTGATGTCTGTTTTGTGACATTGTGTCTTCTGAAAGTCTGAAGCTTCATTCTATTCTGATCATTGTGTCTGAAAATGTGAAAGAAAAACAAAACAAACAAAGAAACAGCGCTGTCATGTGACAGTGAATCATGCATGGTCTGTTTTCCAGTTTTCACTCATTTCACAAGTACAAACAGCCAAATTCATGACTACGATGATATCTTGAGAACTACCGTAAACTTTTCCTTTTTCAGACCACTTTGTTTGGGCTCTGATGTGATCTGCTGAGCTGTTTGTTGCTCATCAAAAGCATGATGTGTCGCTCCCAGGGAATTCTATGTGCTGTTTGTGAAACATTATTTAATTATGTTTGTGTCAAAACAAAAATAAAATGTTTACATTGTAATGCTTGACTGAAGTTGGCTGCAGTATGTTAACCCGCTAGAAATCAAATAAGTGTATTCCTGAACTTGAAACCTGCTGACTGGAAAATTAAAAAGACTCCAAATTTCTTCATACAAAATAATGTCTGCTTGAGTTGTAGCTACAGAGATAATTAGTGTAGTGGAGTCTGTAAATGTGTGTGAGTGGGAGTAGAAGCAAGACAAAGCAAACATTGTGAGGTGGATCCATTAATTGCTCATTACAATTTGATGTGGGTCAAAGTGTGCAGGATGACTGACACAAAGTTCAAACCATAATCTCCATCTTTTTTACCAAAAGAATCAAAGAGAAGCGTAAGTCCAGTCCATAACTCATGCCATAAGCTTGTGTAACTTCTCACAGATATATTTTACATAGACATAAGTGCATTTTTTGGTACTGACAAAATAAGTTACTGGAAGTTATTTTAAAGATTTAAGTGAGCATGCATGGATACCATTTACACAGTGTTTGTTGGAAATGTTTTCATTTCAGTTTTCTTGAGTTTGCTACACCTCAGAGTTGCAAGTCACGAAGCAAACAGGAAAGGCTCAGCCTCCATTGTTCTTAACTGACTGAGTAGACAAGCCTAAGTCAGATCAACTTTATCACAGTTATGACTAAACCATTGATTGAAGTTTGGGACCAAAGTGCATAGAGGTTCATCATAATTGGCCCTGAGTTTTTTTTTTTTTTTTTTTTGGGGGGGGGGGGTTCTGTTGATTTCCTTGACACAAATTATTGGTATTTTACTAGTATTATATAGTATTTTTCATTTAATAAAACAAATGCACATCTCCCTCATTACGCTGTTATGAGAGGGTTTTGTTTAATTCTGGATTAAGAAAACTGTCTGGACCTGTTTGGCCTGTACTCCAAATGCGTCACCGTTTTTTTTTTTTTAAACATATATATATGAATGAGTCATATAGGTTGAAAGCCAAAGTGATTGGCCCGTTCATGTTCTCACGCCATGCAGGGTATTTTCTCCTTTGTTCGGTGATCATGGCTGTTTTCCAAACCGCCTACTACTCTAGCGATGCCTACTACTTTGGCTGAAATTCAGTATTTAGTAGGCAGTATGCGAAAACTTGCGACATCTGTAGTATACTACAAGTTCCCGGATGACCTACTGATCGGAGAAAATTTCTTAGTATGCAACGGACCAGTCTACCTGGCGTACTGTTTCCCACAATGCACGGCGCTAATGGCGTTTGTCAGTTTGGGGGCGCTCAGGTTGAGGTGAATGACTGACACCTACTGGAATAAATCAGCTCATCTACAACACAACAACAAGAATGTGAAACGGACCCAGAGATAAAAGTGAAGTGACAGGAAAGAAACAGCGGTAAATCTGCTCACTTCATCATGAAAGAGCTGTTTACTTTTACTAAATTCATAAAAGCCCCTAAATCATTTATCACTTTTTATTTTACACTAACAGCCTACGTGGGTAATGAGGACGCAGTTTTTACATCAGCTGTAAAAATAAAAACGTCTGTTGGTTTTAGATTTATTTTCAATACACGATAACTTTTGGTGCAAGATAAAAAAAATCAAATATGGCGATTTTGCTGTATTTTATACCTTTACAAATGTGATAAAATCGGGACTTTTATCTCTCCCTGAATTTGTTGTTTTTCTAAATGAAGTAAAAATGTTCCTTGAAACACTAAAACAATGAAAAAACTATAACAATTCTCAAAAAAATTACAACTTCCTTCACATGCTTAATTTCATTTATTTATTTTCCTTTGTATCTCATTGACATCTAATTTAAGTTATCTACTTTTATTGCTCCTGTAACTTCACCACTGATTGATGTGGTGAATTAATGACTGAAATGCCAAATGTACTCATGGTTTACTTATGATGAAATTAAACATTAGAAAAAAATCCATCAGCTCCACTTCCTGAAATCCAGAGTAGTATACTACTTCACAGGTCCAACAAAACAGTCATACTACACACTACATGTGGAAGTAGTAGGTAGTAGGCAGTGCCTACTACCTACTACTGTAGTATGTAGTATGTAGTATGTAGTAGGCGGTTTGGAAAACAGCCCATGAGACCAAGCACCCGGCCCACTCCACCGTCTGCAACAAAACCGAGAACCCAGCTGCTCCCTTTCCTATTCTTCTCGTTTGACCAGCGACTATTTGCAACTATAAACTACTGTCGGGGTACAAAAGTCACTCAAAATGACAATGATACTGGCTTACTGGGACATCCGTGGGGTGAGTGATCCATCATCTTTGTTTGGGGAGGAACCGTAGTTTTGGTTTGCAGCGCTAACGGACGTTACCGGCTGCTGGACTTCCTCCAGGTTTGACGTTTTCACAAACCTGTTAGCGCTGAATACAACCATTCTGAACTGTTGATGCTGAAACTACAATTTTACGTTAAAAAAAGTGAATGCAGATGGTGAATAAACAGCGCTTGAATGCCTCTCAGGGCTTGTGTTATGTAACACAACGCTGCTCCTCCGCGCGCACGTGCAAAGATGTGATAGTCGGTGAAGTCGACACCATTGAACCATCATGAGCTGCAGTTTTTAATTTTAAATACGTGGTGGTGTTAAATAATCACAAATGCTGTTTTACCAACTGACTTGCTGTGCAGTTTTATAGTCTTACAAAAGCATTGGTTTCACTGAGAAAATAAAAACAACTGCAGGTCATAGTTCAGTCCGGAATGAGCAGCACATCTTGCAGGACTTGTGCTGTGTGTTTGACAGAAACTTACTAGCAGGTCAAAGGTAGAGGTGAGGTCCCCCTGTAGTTAGTTATCTACAAGCTAGGGCGGCGGTAAAGGGTCACCATACCTCATAGCTCACCATATAGACTGTTTCTAGGATGGACAGCGTGGCTCCGCCTTTCACGGTTGTACGATTTTAAAAGGCCAAAAAAGCTCCTTACTCGAGCCGGATCCAGCCGCCGGTGTGCAGCCAGAGTCTGTGCAGTAGAGCATTTATTGTATTATAACACACACTGTTGGACGCGTTACTGAAAAAGTAATGTTTGTTCATTACTCGTTACTCTTTAAAAGAGTAATCTTACGACTTTTATTACTCACTGCAAAAAGTAATACCAGGTGGCTGTTTGGGACAGGCGTTTAATTCTTTAGATTTATAATTTAGATTTAGATTTAACATTTAGGTTTCGATTTAACAATTAGATTTAGCATTTAGATTTATTTTTTTATGTGTGCACATTTTAACAAGTATATAGATCGGTCTTTTTTGCATCAATTTCTGTAGTAAATTAAAGGAAATCCGCGCTTAACATGAGAAAAGTGAACGAAATGTTCACAAAATGTTGCCAATTTCATAGCGACTGAATTTTTACATTTGGCGCCCCATATTTCTGTCATCTTTCTTCTCAACAAAACTAAAGCAATGGGCACATTTCTCGCCACTGAGCAGAAATGTGAATAGCTCCATCTTTCAGATTCGCTAGGACTGGATGGAGCAAACTTCCTTGCTGCTCAGCTGACGTGCGTGATGAAATTTATCTGCCAATAGTGGAGTTTTAATATCAGGATCCTTAGAGCTAGAGATGCAAGTAATTCCTTGCGTGAGTTACTAGTTAAAGTAATATTATTACTGTTACACGTCACGAGTAATGCGTTACTGTTCAGCACTGATAATGAGGGCGATTTACAAAAAAAAGTTTTGGTGAAACTTTATCACTTTAAGTTTATAATTGTTATTGTTAGATTCCCTGTGCTTATAAAAGAGTTGGGTTGGCGATCTTTAGCCCATTTGGGGAAAAAATGAAATAGTTATGAATCATTCAGTCCCATGTAATAGGTGCAGGAATAAAGCATGATTATGTTGAATACTTTCGATCATTTGTCTCTGATTTAACTGTGGTTTTATGTCGTTATACATTTTTTTATTTCATGTAATAATTTATTTAAGGGCATTCCGAGTACATTGATAGGTGTCGTACTGTAAGTACAAGGTGTTTATGACATCAAGACTAAAAACATGACGCTAAACCAGGAGATGTTAGACACAAAAATTAGAGATGGGAAGAACAGGGAATGCATCACCCCATGTGTTGCTGCCTATGAACAGAAATGGTGTTTCAAAAATGGGTTGGAATCTCATCAATGGCTATGTCATACCTCTTTTTTGTCTTTGTTCAGCTTGCCCAGCCTGCCCGCCTGCTGCTTGAGTACACTGGCACCAAGTATGAAAACAAGTTTTATGTCTGTGGTGAAGGTAAAGATACTCCTGCCATTAACAGATAAATATCTTTTAATTGTTTTGATCAAATCAGTGAGCAAAATGTCTTTATAACACCTGAGCTTCTGTTTTTGTCACATAGCTCCTAACTATGACAAGAGCTGCTGGTTTGATGAAAAAGACAAACTGGGGATGGATTTCCCAAATGTGAGTGAGTTAAACTTGAAATTTTTGTGGGCCAGTGTGAAAACAAGATAGTTTGATCGTTCACTGATAATCTTTTTGTGATTGTAGCTGCCCTACCTTAAGGATGGCGACAGGTGTATTGTGCAGAGTAATGCCATTATGCGATACATTGCCGGCAAGCACAACATGTGTAAGTTGAATGTTTGTCTCCAGATGTTTTTGAAGCAACCTTTTTTTTTAAATTTAAGTTCCCTTGGTGGAAGAATATCATAAATCAAATGTTTTGTAAATTTTGAATGACACACAAATCCTGCTTATCTAAACACAAGGGACTACGTGTTATTTCTCATTTTGATAAAGAACTATAGATACACATGGGTAGTTTCTGTTTAACTCCTGACAGTTGACAATCCATGATTAGACAGTTCTCTAAATAGACCAGTGTGATATATTTCTTTTAACTCAGATAAGTTTTCAACCACAAGCTTCTTATAGTCTTCTTTATAAGTTTCATGTGATGTTGAGACTTGTTTGTCTCTGACTGATTTGACCACAGGTGGAGAGACGGAGGAGGAGAAGGTCCGTGTCGACATGTTGGAGAACCAGGCAATGGACTTCAGGAACCAGTTTGTGATGCTGTGCTACGGTGACTTTGTGAGCATCTCATTTGAAATCCAAATGTGCTGAATGTAAAACATTATTCCTTTAAACCTGGACCAATGATAGCACCTTCTCTGTGACATCAGGACAAGAAGAAGCCAAGTTACCTCGAAAAGCTGCCAGGTGTACTGTCGCCGTTTTCCAAATTCTTGGGAGAAAAGAAATGGTTTGCTGGTGGAAAGGTGGGATACTTTCTAACATAAGATTTTCTTTTGTCGCGCTGCATCGCTCTTGTTCTGTACAATGAGCCAGAGTTATCATGTTTGACTTATACGGCCCAATCATCATGTAGAGAGAAATTGTATTGTGTATTAATTTAGAGCACCTAAGTCAATAAAGCAACCCATACCATAGCTGAAAATATTTAGTCAAGTCAAAGCAGTGAGCTTAAAAGGTTAGTTCTTTCCGTGACTTTACATGGGATTTATAACTGCTTATTTAAAACTATTGTTTAGGACAGTTTTCTAACATCTGGTTTAACCTTTTTTCTCCTGTAAATATTAATGTTACCGTCATTTTTTAAAAACATTAGATCACTTTTGTGGACTTCATCATGTACGAGCTACTCGATCAACACAGAATGTTTCATCCCACATGCCTTGATGGCTTCAAGAACCTCAAGGATCTTATGGACCGTTTTGAGGTAAGAGCATCCCAGTGTTTTGTTTTGTGGGATACAAACTCCAGTTACTGCTGAAAGAAAAAGAGGAAATGACACTTGATCACTTGTTAGTACGTTGAGTTTCCTCTGCCGGTTTTTCTATTTTAACTGTGCTGTATTTTTATGACTTTATCATCTCAGGCTCTGGAGAAGATCAATGCCTACATGAAGTCAGACAGATTCATGAAGACTCCTGTGAACAACAAAATGGCCAAGTGGGGAAACAAATGAGAGAAAAAGATATGCACTTCTTGCCTTAAATTAGCATGAAAGGAAAATCATTCCTTGTGGCTTGAACTCCATTTTTCATAAAATCAAGACTAGAATGAAGATAGTGTGTTGTTTTTTTCTATAGGCTGTTAGCTCACTAGTTGCAAAGGTTTCGTGTCCTTAAATAATGCAACAAACTCAAAAGATGTCAAAACTTTATCTTTGTACTTTAATTTGAATAAAAGCACTTAAGTTCTTTTTAATGCATCTTGAAAAGAGTTTTATTGATGGGTTAATATAAATCTTGGTGTGAATTGATCCTTTTGCTTTCAAACTTCATTTCAACATCATGTTCTATGTACAAAGCATAACAACTGCACTTAAATTTAAGAAAATTACAAGTGGGTGACTGTTTGCACAGCAGTGAAGATCACATTGTTTTTATTTCCCTCAAACCAACTACCGCAAAAAGTCATATTTGATCACAAATTTGGGGTATACTACACAAGAAATATTAAGAGGTGCACTACAATTTTAAAATAATCAAAGCAGATGCTGTTTAAATACTTAAAGTTCTGTTCACATAGTTGTTCCTCTTAAATAAATGATGAAAAAGCAGCCACCCTCTCAAAATTTGTACAAATCATGACATTTTTCAGTTGGACACCAACAGTCCCATGTGTTGATCAGTCAATGAAGTTTCAGTAGAGAGGATGAGGGAGCATCTTTTAGTATCGACCGTTATATGGGCCTGATGGCTCACTGGCAAGCTGTGAAAAAAAACTGGGATCAGTTGTTATCAAAGTGCTACTGCTGGCTTTAAGTGTTAATACTATTTGATGCTTTACTTACTGCAATGGTTGACTTAACAGCCTGAAGCTGGAAGAAGACCCTTCCTCCCTCTTCTGGACACACAGTCCTGATCTCATCATTTGACATTCCAAGAAGCAGCTTACCATTCAGCACTCCCAGGCTGTTCACAGTGCTGCACATGAAATCAGACAATATGAGACAAAGCATGCAAAAACTGTTTCATGAAGTCTACAAACATCTTTAAGTTTCCAGTCCTTATGTGAATGATGGCACCTACATTCTAGAGAAACCTTTAGAGTTCAGCCAGGCTTTCACTTGTGCAGGAGATGATGTCATATCTATTGTCACTGCACGACTGTCCCACTGAGAGGAAGAAAAAGAGAATCAAATATTGACTCGTGATGTGTGGAGCAGCTGCTCGGTACTGTTACTCTTAAATCCTTCTCTCACTTGTTGATCTTCCATGGGCTCACTGTCCTCCACTGGCCCCAGAACATTTCGGGGAACGTTGCCTTCTTCATTGCGGGAGTTGCGAACAAGCCACCATTGATTTGATTTCTTTACAACCTAAAATTTTTTTTAAAAAAAAAGGCACACTTGAAATGCAAAGCATATGTCTGTGAGGATACACATTGGCAAAGAGGCTACATTCAGAGAGAAAAGAAAACGATACAGATAATTATCCTTTCTCTTAAACCAGTGTATTTACAGTGTTGGTGAGAATATGGACTATTATTACAACATTGGCGCCAGCTGACACTGGATTTCTTTATCTTCATGCTTGACTGAATTCAAATGTCTGTGCTGGAGAAATACTGGAAGAGTAGCATGCCTTGAAAAATGACAATCAAGTTTGTCATCTCACCTGAACCTCGTCACCTTTCATGACACTGAGCTCTTGGTTGTTTCTGGCCACAAAGTCGTAAATGACCCGCATGTACAGAGGAGGCTCAGTGGGGCTGAAATAGTGGTAGAAAAACACTTAGCTTAACTAGTGGAGAAGTATATGATGATTGTAAAGTCCAGTGAGGGTCAGAAGCAGTGGTGAAAAGCAGCACATGATCATGTAAACATTTTTACAACAGTCCAATAACGCTTACTGTGGTGGTGGGGGTGGTGAGCTCCATGGACTGTTGGACATGGGCTATAAAAGATAACATGGTGAAGATGAATGAATTTAAGGCACAAAATAAAATGGCCTGAGGCATAGAAGTGAGAGGTGACTCATTCAGAGCCACATATAAAATTGGTCAACATTTTGAATCAGATATATTTCTACACACTCTAAACTACTCAGAGTTTTAACATACTTTAACTACTACTGGTTGAATAATAAAGGTTTAAATCCAAGACATTTGCAGCTAAAACAGGATCAAACACCTCTTGATGGTGCCAAAACAGCTGTAGGATCAGGGTATGAAAACAAAAACATTACAAAGCAACTACATTATCAAAGGTTTACCTCCTCCACTGAGCGATAATCAGGTGTAAAGCGCTGGCTGCTGTTTCTGGTTGGACCGTTCTGATATGAGAGCTGTGCAGAGATGCCTGAAGGGGGAGGCAGCTGCCAGCCATCGTAGAACTCTGGGATGTAAACCGGGATGTCTTCATCAGGCCATCGAGACCTGAGAGGAGACAAGAGGGCAGATAACTGCTTATACAAAAACCTAAAGTTAAACCACACTCCTGTCTCAAAGTATTTGCTATAATTTTCTGTGGTGAACTCTTTTCTTTCAAAAGTTGTGTAATGAAAAGCAGCACAAATGTACAAACCATACAGAAAAAAAAAATCAAGATGTCAGATTTTGGCATGAGCCAAAAAAGTAAAGATGTGACGTAATGAAAGGGAAGTGGGTGACAATTCTTCACTGTATCTTCTTGATTTATGTTGCATGGATCCGTAAAGGGCACTGGTAAAAGGCTTCACTTATTTCAAGTCAATCAAGTGGGATGAAAAACTGCACAGGTTTTAGAGAGGAATATAAAACCATAAAAGAAGAAAGACAGTTTACAAGACATGAAGAAGTTGATAAATGACTGCCTCCTGCTGCCCATCACTAAAAAATGTCATTATCCTTCTTAAAACAGAAACTCATCAGTAATATCAAATCACACTGTACTTTCTGTTTTGTTTAGCTTGCTTTCATCCATCGGGAATAACTCTATCATGCGGACGGACTTCGACCTACATTTACATATCAGCAAGAACACACACCCAAGATTGAGTGTACCAGTGAGCTGACAATAATAGTGAGGCAAACAAGCTTTATAAAAAAAAAAAAAAGCCTTGTGTAACTGGTTTAAGGTTATAAAAGCTGCCCTACCTGGGTATATTCCAGGAATCTCCCAGAGACCTCCACAAGTCGTCCTCCTCCGGACTGACCACATTACTGAGCAGCCGCAGGGCCGACACAGTCAGCAGGGGAGACAGCACAGAGGGGGGCAAGTCCAGAGGATAATGAGGTACTATCTGAAAAAGAAAAAGGAGAAATATTCGGTCACATCCAAGAATTTGTGCGTGATTCATGAGATGATTTACAAAGTAAGGGACAAGTCCTGAGGAGCTCACCATATTTAAAGCATTGAAGAAGATGTGGACAAACTCAGGGGCAGTGGGGTTGGTCAGCGTCTCTTCCAACTCAGCCTGAAATAAAATATCCTTTTATTCAGAGTTGAGCTCGACCTATTTGAGCTGCACTAAATCCCATGTTCATGTTCATGAGTAAGAACATCAATTCACTTCTTTCCTAAACCACTATTTGTGCTCTGTGAGGACACAGTAAGGAGTATTTACCAGCAGATTGAATCCAAATTTGATTTTCTGAAGACAGGAAGTGTACTCCTCCCAAGACGGCAGAGTAATGCCTGCTAATGGAGAAAACCAGATACAAATAGCTGCACAGTTACTTTTATTGAACTTGTATGATATTTAATCTACAATTTTTGATTTCTTAGTTACATAACACAATGAAACATTTAACTTTATTACTTATTACCATTTTTCTTTGATTTTTTCTTCTTGAACCCCATTTTGTTCCTGCTCTTTTCCTCTTGCTGTGTTTGTGGGTTTGCTGCAGCAGCAACTTTATCCATAAAGATTTCTATATCAGGTATAATGTGATTTAAAATTTCCTGTCAGAATAAAAAGAGACATGTTAAACATACTTAATCTTCGAGGATTTTTAAAACTAGTAGCAGAAATATGATTCACCAACAAACTGATAATAGCTTTAAAGCAGGACTAACTGTGCTTCTCCCTATGTCCGTTGGGATGTCTTGTCTAATCTGTCGATCCTGGAAATCTGGCTGCTCTATTGGTCCCTGTGGGCTGTAACCTCGAGGAGGCAGCATATTTTCTACAAGGAAACAACATGTAGTTTGAACAGAAGTTGCAGCACACTGGACAGACCATTGTCATGAGTCATTATGCTGATTATTTGTGTATTGTGAGGACCTGGCTCTCTGTTGATCCCCCGAGGAGGCGGGTGGTCGGGTGGAGGTGGTGGGATTCTCTCTTGCTGCATGGGGCGAGAGCCAGTATGCCGGAAACTTCCTGGAGCATGTTGCCCAATTAAATTCTCTAGATCACTCCTGGCAATATAATAATATAAAAAAGTAAAAGCATTTTAGTGCACGTGTCTCTATGTGCCTGACTTTGTGAGTTCTGTTAACATGAAAAGATTTAGGACCTGATATCAGGCCGCTCCCTGCGTGGCTCCACATCCCCGCGTGGCTCCACATCCCCGCCTTCTCTTTGAGCCTTATCCAGGTCACTCTTAATGACCTCTGCCTGTTAACACAGATATGGTTTTCAGTCAAACACCCAGGTGACATCAGCAAAAGGGAAAAAAAATGCATCTTGAGGAAAAAAGATAAGGCATTCAGAGATTGTAGACCCCAACTTGACTGACACATCCAACTTTCTCTGTCAGCCTTCGGGATGTTCAGGTTCAGAGTTCAATGACTGAGAGATGTGTCGAGGTGTGACTCACCCCAGTCTCCTCACACTGGAACATGTAGACCTGGGAGAGGCGTTTGTT
Source organism: Thalassoma bifasciatum (assembly GCA_008086565.1). Taxonomy (NCBI): domain Eukaryota; kingdom Metazoa; phylum Chordata; class Actinopteri; order Labriformes; family Labridae; genus Thalassoma; species Thalassoma bifasciatum. The sequence continues at coordinate 1,081,216 of RPOG01000032.1, read as the reverse complement.
TCTCTCCTGCACAGTGACCGTCAGCAGGGAGTTGTAAGCGCAGCTGTCTAGCACAGCTTTGGTTTGCAGGATGGATCTCAGAGGCAGCACCTCCAGCTCAGCCTGAAGATTCAGATGTAAAAGGATGGATGGTCTGACAGAAGGCTTAGGGAAGTAGATGCTGCTTTCTGTCTGTCAATATTGTTTTCCATCCTTGGATATTTTTATATTTTATTATCTTTGGGGCTTATTTAGAGAACAGGATAGTAGATTAAGTTTAAAGCAGGTAAGGAAGTGTAGGATGATGTGGAGTCAAATACAGCACGAATGAATTGCAGCCCCTGTAAATAGGATGTCCTAATTAACAACTGAGCTGACCCCCGTTGTTATTCTTCCAATATCTTAGACTCTCAACACCTATAATCCCGAACCCCTCCTGAGGAACAAAAAGTTATTGTGAGGTCTTCATTCACTTACTTATTTTTTTTATCTATGTTATTTGTGAAGAGCTATCTATTGTCATTGAGGTTTAAAGTGTATATGTAATGGTAAATGGACCAGTACTTACATATATTTCTTATATAGCACTTTTTCACCCATCCACACCACATTCACACACTGATGGTGAAGACTCTTATGATAGCTAATACCATTACCACTATCTGTTTTAACTATCCCATTCATTCCCATTTACACACCACTGACCAACAGTGGGGGGAATTTAGGGTTCAGTGTCTTGCTCAAGGACACTTTGGCATGTGACTGGGGGAAGTGGAATTGAACCCCTTACCCCATGATTGCAAGTAAATGACTACCACTGAGCCCCATATGTGCCACCGCATTATTATTTCTGTCTCAAAATGACAAAAAGAGAAATTTATCAGCACAAAGCCACAAACTGCTGTCTGGACCTCACAGATTGTCACAGTGCTTAGCTGTTTAAAGTTCAGTCTGAAAAGTGTCGTCACTCACCTTTGTCTCAATGTCACTGAGTATCAGATACCCCCCCTGAACCTCCATGATCATCTCCTGAGACCACACTCGGCCTTTAGCATCCAGCCTTTTGAGCTTTGTGACACAATCTCCCAATGTCCTCACCTCTTGGCCGTCCAGCTCACAGGTGACCAGGTGCTGTGGATTCAGTTTTGACGATCATGTTGAGGATATGGTCAGATATTTGTGCATCCTTGGTGGTAAAAGTTTCACATGAATTTACCTCCACTCTGACATGAAGGTTGTCAGGTTTTCTGTTCAGCTCCTCGGAGTACTCCTTCCTCTGCACTGATGTAGAGGAAATAAAAACATCAAATAAAAGATATCTCGCGCAAAACGAAGGAAACATTTTTGTGGTCACATACTATATATTGATCTTCCGCTGGGTCTGGACATGTTGTTTCTCTGCAGTGGAGCAACCTTGTGGTCATCTTGCTGGAAAACTCGTCTCATCTGAGGAAAATCCTCTGGAGAGAAACCTCTGAAGCACAACAAAGGCTCATTTATCAAACATGAAAAAAAACTAAAATACTATAAAGATTATAAATCTAAATATCACCTCGAACCAGTGTGTTGAGTTTAAGATGACCCATTTAGAGCCAGACACTGAAAACTGCTATAGATCAACAACAAAACACTGGTGCATTTTCAGGAGCCTGAAAGTGAAATTAAACTTACTCACCTTGGGGAATAAGAGAAAGGTCCAGTATTTCCAAACATTTTTAAAACACTGTCAGTTTTTTCTAATGGGCAGGAATCACTTTATCAACCTGTGAGGAAAAATAATGAGAGTGATTCAGCTTACAAATGGTTTTATATCATCAGATGATTGCATGAATACACCTTGCATCAGGACAAAAAATTTAAAGCTCACAGTCCGAATCTGTAACTGTCGAAGAAAAGATGTTTTTTTTGTTTTTGTTTTTTTCAAATCAATAATTCCATCCTTAACAACAGTTGATTCTTAACTCACTTTTGTTTTACTGCTTCAGTCTTATTAAACCTGACATGAGAATTGTTTCAGTGCCTGATCAGTGCTTGTGATTGAAATCTTTAGCTATTGATACAAATCAGTTATTATTTGTCACTTGTACTATTTAAACACTACGTTTTAGTACCTACAACCATCTCCTGAGTTTAACGCAATGCTTCAGTAGCTGTTATAGAGCAGAGATAACAGGAGTCAGGACTAAAACTAAAAACTATCAGAAACCAAAAAAAACACCCAAGAGGCAAATAGCCAAAATAGTTAAACCGTAATAAATTCAGGGTGTAAATTAACAAAACGTCAGCAATCATTAATCCACGTCAGTCTCAGTGCTTTTGACTTCCAGGTAGGATTTTGATCAAATTGTGTCACCCTCACAGGTCGGTCAGCCTTTATTTTTCAAGGGTTGAATTCTAAACCACTAAATCTCAGAGCCCAAACAAAGCAGAAGAACAAGGACACAAATCATCTGTGGTCAAAAACTCTTTGGCTTTGAGCTTTGAAATTTAAAATTTCAAACACTTCCAAACTGGTTAGACGTAGAGCTGTCTTCTTACACAAACCACTTACTGCAAAAACAATTACATTTCCATTTCGGAACACCATGCAATAAAACCAGAAGTCATCTATTTTACCTCAGACAAAACCACAAATCTTTCAACTCTGACATGATTTATTCATCCTTTTTTACCCGTCAATGTCAGCTCTTCTCCACTGTCATCGTCTTCACCCCTGGAATTTATTTTTCAGCCACGACCTGTTGGAGCAGAAAGCATCTACGGTTCTCACAGCTCAATGTGAAAATTTCCTTGACTTCCTGCTTGAAGAGTTTGGGATCAAAGTGCAATGATGTGACGGGCGTAACAGATCCAAAGGGGTGGGCTGATTCGTCACCTAAGTATCAGTGTTTATGATTTGGTGAAGGGAAGAACGATGTGTGGCTCATTATGAGTCCAAAGGTTTAGAAATGCTTTGAGTATTGCTTTCAGGAGAATCAAAGGTCGGCGGTATTGTTACACAATAAAACTCAAGCTTAATCCACTGTGGTTATAAAACTGTACTACAGCTGAAAGATTGGGCCACAAATATTTACAACAAGAGTTAATTAAAGCTGCCCGCCATTAAATAAACACTGCCCAAAAAGAAAAAACAAACCAGCCATTTGTAGCTGAATTAAAGAACCATTTATTCTACCATCAGCTGATGGGTAAATACTGTACACACCCATAGTATTGACAGAGACAATCTTTAAAGGAGGAAATAGTTTATTCTGTAAAGAAAAAAGTGAACGTCTCGTCTTGGGGAAAAGAGTCGGGGACAAGAGCAGCCTTCTCTGAAGACTTGATGGTCTAGACCGTGGCCTGGGTGGTCTTCGCCAGAGCCTTCAGGTCTGAGATGCACTTGGCAATGCTCTCCTTCTCCTGTAACACAAAAACAACACGAGTGTAAAGCAGGGAAGTTTCACCAGGTTTACATGCCAACAAGGCAATGAGAAGAGCACCTGCAGGTTGAAAAACCTGTGTGCGGGGTGTGACGTGAAGAGAGGGTACAGTATTTGACATACCACAACTGGAACATCATTACTTTTTTAAATGAAAGAGTACAGACTGAAGACCTGTTCCTAGTCTTCATATTGAGAGACTTGTTGTCTTTCAACCAATAGTATCACATTTAACCATCCCTAGAATTGAAAGGATCCACTGTTGTGGGCTAGTCATGCATAATATTTCACTCTAACAAAAGATAAATAAACAGAAGTTGAAAGACGGTAACAATGATTTTCTGACTCAAGTAACCAAGTTGGAAAAATTTGACAAGGTTCAGGACTTCTTTCTCCACTACTGAATCCTATCTTTGTGAAAGGGATAAGTGTTTTCTGATACTGATGTTTAATGCTAGACCAAAGCTAATGAGGCAAAGAGGAGGTCATTCGATGCTCTCTTTCTATCAACACTCAAACTGACAAACCACTCACTGCAGGCCCCAATATTTATGGACTGACCTGCTGTGGGGTGATGCTGCCAACAACGCTCTTCTCCACCCACTTGACCATGTGCTCCTGCTCCATCCGGCGGTGAAGGTCCTGCAGGGCGATCTGGTAATCCAAGCGCCTCTTCACCTCATTGGTCACCATGTGTAGTCTCTCTCTGTAGTTAGTCTCCAGCAGCATGGCTACATTGTTCTGAGTAAATAGAAATTTGTGCAGTCTTTTAAAAAAAACAATATACAAATAAAATTGCTACTGATTTAAGTCTATATTTATGCTCTCAAAATAGTGTTTAAGTGAAGACAGAGGTCGTTGTAAATTTGATTTATGTGACCAGAAGAAGATTGTGTGTCTCAATAAGTTAGAAAATCATGACAATCTAATTATTTTCAGTAGTTTAACTCAAAAAGCATTTGGTGTTTTCACCAACAGCAAGCCATAATCATTATAAAAGAATTAAATGTCTGGAATATTTCACTGAATAATATTAATGAAGATCTGTAATATACAAGTTTCCCCTTTTGAATTGAACTATTGAAATCCATTAATTTTTTCATGGTGTTATTTATGTAGTTGCACCCCTTTCAGGAACATATATGATCCAGACATATACAAGAACTTCTTTTCTTATTATTTTTAACTATCTGAGAAAATGTTGCCTGGTATGTTTTGTTCATGTCTAAAACTTGCTGACATGTTATTCTGAGAGAGGACAGCAATAACTGAGAGAATAATCTATCAATTTAAAATTTCCAAGAAATCAAATTATTTCTTCTTTCTATTCTTGCTCCCTACTCATGTGCATAATGCAAACTGCTGGTTATTATCAACACTGTATTGTTGCAGTCACCACCTGTTGCCAGCAGAGGTCAAAATAATGAAAATAACACGATGGTACCTTTTATAGCTCAAGGAGCTAAAGGTTGAAGGGGTGGTGTGCAGTTACAGATAATTTGGATGTTTGCATACATATGAAGCTGCTTATTTTTTTTTTGTTCTGTGAAAGCCATTGTTGCCATTTACCCTCTTAGCATCGAACAGCATCGATCTTCCCTCTACTCTCCACTGTTCTTTCTTCTCCTCCTCAACAGCCCGAGTGAGGCTAGATACAGCAAGGTCCTTCACCTCCTGAGCTTTGGCCACTTTCTCCTGCAAAAAAAAAAAACAAAAAAAAACACAAAGACACACAAAAGCATGATCACAAAGGTGCTTCAGTGGGTTTTGGAAAAAAGAAGAGACCAATCAACAGCAACAGAAGGCCTGAAAAAAAAACACCTCCATGTAGTAGCCAGCCTACCTCATTCAGTTTGTCAGCAAAAGCTGCAACACTTGGACCAAATTTCTTCACACCATAGACAATGACGGCGCCAATGGAGAGGGCAGCAAAGGTCTCATGGTTGATGACGTAGATTTCCTTTGACAGCATGTAGACAAGGAGTCCAGTCCCCAGCATGTAGGGTCCTGAGGGCAGGAGACAAATGTTTGTCATTTAGAAAACCATTATATCTCTTGGATAAACGAAGATGTGCGAAATGATCAGCTATTGTCAGTTGGTTAAAAGCTTTTTCCACTGCTTTTGTAACACCAAGATACAATATAGTAGGTTGATATGCAACCATTACATTGCTTAGCGCTGCATTAAGATCTAACATCATGCTGAAGAGTCTTAAGTTATGTGTGTGATTTATCATTCTTTTTGGTCCTAAAGCACAATTTTGTGCTTTTCTGTGGGTTCCCACAATATTTAAGATTTCACATCTGACTCTTGCTCGGCCCTTGTTGTAACATTTTAGCATCAGAGAGAGAATCTCTCCGGCTAATAATGTCAACATTAAGGGTCAAAGAGTAAAAATTTCCACATTTGTCAAGCAAAGCATCTGATTTCTTCTTTTCTTTTTGGTTTGTTTCGCTGAAAAAAGTCCAAGAGAGGATGAAAGTTTCATTTTTCTCTGGTTGCCAAGTTTGAAGTCAGTTGTGCTCCTGTATTGCCCTGTACTGTCTACCACAGAACAGGTCAGAGGGTTAAAGTTAAAGTATTCTGGGAGCACTTTTCTAGAAAAAAATGAACATGAACAAATCAAATTAATTAATCCACTCAATTTATGTTTATAGTTATCAAAAATAAAGGTTATTTGCTATGTCATTATTTCAGTCCAACCCTCTCCTTTCCAACAATGCTCCTGCACCATCCTCACATTTCAAACAAGTTACAATAATGGGCACATAGCAGATTTGAATTCCCTCCCTAACATAAAAACCATTCTGGGTCCTGGTCCTGGGATCCTGGGTCCAGCTCTCCACCTGGTGAAGCCTTAGGCAAGAGACATAACCCTGAACTGCCTCCTGAACTGTCACTGTGCTGTTGGAAAACACTTCTGAACACTTTACATCTCCCATCAGTGTATGACTGATGTGAATGTGTGAATTTAACTTGAACTTTAAAAGTGCTTTGAGCGGTCTGAGGACGAGAGAAAGTCCAAAATAATACAGTTCAAATCAAACAGGAGAAACTAAAAGCTAAAAGTTTAATTCGGTTCTTGATTCAAGTCTACTGACCTGTTACTCCGGTTTTGGGGTACAGAAGTTGGAAAAGCTCCTCTGGGATGATACCATGGCGGACTTTGCCTCCTTTCTCTGGCAGAGGAGGGACTGGGGCCAGACTCTGGGACGATGTGTGCAGGGAGCGAGACGCCTGGACCAGACTGTAGTGCACAACATAATAAATAGTCAGAGAGACAGAATAGGCAGGATTTATACTGTTTTTGCTGAGATGTAACAAATACCATAATGACAGAAACACACATACCCAGCTCCAAGGGGACCGCTGCCTTTCAAGGCATTGGCTGGGAAAAGAAGAATTAAATGTGAGACAACAATTTATAATTTTTCTATCAGTCATATATATCTATTTTTTACATTATTGATCAATATGCTTTCAAGTCCTCAAATGTTGACCATTTTAACCTTCAAAAAAGAAGGATTGGTCAGAGGGCCAGGTGTAACTCAAAAACAAGAAAGTGTCTATTATACGAAACGGGAACATATGCAAACAAAAAAAAGGTTAAAGACTAGGACCACTGAGAGACTCATTATTTGATATCAACTTAATGTCTGTCTGCAATGAATTATCTGGCAAACCAATGAATGTATCAATGTGCTGCAGTAGGAACAGCGTGTGGGACAAACGCATCAAATAGTCTTTGCATTTACTGAACGAAATGGGCTCAGAAACCGACAAATCCTTGCTGTCAAGAAAGTGACATTAATATTTGCATGCATGCAGAGCTGCGAGCTGACACTAGCCTGTGTAGCTTTAGTCTGCTAATTAGCTTTTCTTATTAGCACTAAGACCATCTAGAAAAAAACTTGAAAATATTATGCAAATGTAGTGCAGTGTGCAGCAACTGTTACTAAGACCTAAACCAAACCAGTTAAAGCTTAAGAGTCCAGTCACAGAGTGTAGGAGCAGCAGCTCTGCACAGTTAACATTAGCATGTCCCTCATTCATGCGGCCTTCACTTTACCCTTCACAGTCACGTCAAACTTTTACCTCTAACTCATGACAGTCCGCCAACACAAACACATAATGTGCTCACAGATAATCTCCACATTTAGATATAAACAGACCTGAGACAAACACGAGCCTGGACAGCATGTTTCGTGGGAATAAGTGCCTAGTTCTTGTAATACCGGGCACCTTTATTTCGGCCTCTCCGTGCCCTTCTGCGAGAAGCCACAAGGATGGCGGATACGCGAGATATCTGCTGAAGCATCGCGAGATCACAGATGGACGTCGACATCATAGATATGTATAAGAAGGCTAGATGCGTCGTGAGCGCCGTAAGCCAATGGGAAGTAACGTCGTCACATGGCGGCCATCTTGGTACAGGGCTGCTCGCTGTGCCCGCTCACTCATTACAATTCAGTCAATGGAGTATGAACTTTGAATTAACTGTAGATTGCTCATTTTGCAACCGATTTTCAAACGGTCTGATTTTTTTGTCAACTTCAGAAATATAGCTGATTAACTTGCAAACATAAGAATATTTTCCAAAAAAAATTTGCGATTGAAAAATTCAGCCTGAATCATAGCCACGTGAGTAAGGGTTGTAATAAACCAATCCGTTTGTAAATCCGTCGAGAATTCATAGAGTTACGAGTGTTTTAGTGGGTAAATCATCATCCTTTCCATTGACTACAGTACAGAGCACTAGAGCACGGGCCTGTTCCAAGATGGCCGTCACGGTGACGACGCTTTTGATCCGCCTCAAGTCATCTAGCCTTCTTATATATATATATATATAAATATCTTTGGGCTACATGTAGTTCCCATAGACTGTATAAGGTAGTTCCTCGGGGAAACCGTAGGTACAGGTAACAACCACTGGGTGGCGCTGTAGACAAAGGTACACTTTGTACTCATCCTGTTATTGTATTACATTTATTCAGGTAGTTAAGACTGATAAACATTACAAGTTGACCATGTGTCCTCTTTCCCCCTGACATGTGCTACTTTTTGAACTCGTAAAATAATGTCCGGAGAGATTTTACCAAATTCTCTTAAAATGTTTGGGTTTCTGCAGCTTGTTCTATAAACCATTGATATTGTACTGCACTGGGCTACTGACTGATTCTGACGCACCAACCAGTCAAAATTGTAGTGAAGTCACATTTTTGAGAACAGAAGTTAACATTCTGTGATAAAAAGTCAAACTAATGAAATAAAGTCAAAATCTTGAGATGAAATGTTGAAATTTTGAGATAAAAAGTCAACTTTTAAGATAAAATTAAAATTGTACGATAGTAAAGTCCATTTTTTGAGATGAGAAGTCCATATTCTGAGATAAAAAGTCAAAAACCTGTGATAAAATGTTAAAAATTTGAGATAACGATAGTACCTTGATCTTGTACGGTAGTGAAGTCAAATTTTTGAGATAACTAAGTCAAAGTTATACGGAAAAAAGTTGAAATTTTGAGAAAATGTCAAACTTTTGAAATGATAGGAAAAATTGTAAGCTAATTTAATCATAGTTTTAAGACTATTAAGATAACATAATGAGGTTTTAAAAAAAGGGAATTTTTTTACTCTTAATCCCATAAATTTGACTCTCATAACAAAATCTTGACTTTATATGGGCAGTGCATATATATATTAACGCAGGCAGTTGTTCATCTTTTTATTTTTAACTGACAGAAATGAGCCTCTAAACATTATTCATGTTGACATTACAGGAAAAAAGGAGTGTTCTTCATAGATGTATGGGATATGAAGTTACCCTTTCTTCTTTGAGTAACTGTAGGTATCTTTGCAGTATCTCCAAGAGGCTGGATCGAGGATCCTATTTTTGGGGTTTTAGAAAATGATCACCCTTAATCTTGTAATTAGTAAGAGTTAATGATTTTTAGTTAGACTTATGACTAATGATCAAATCGTTAAAAATGATACCAATAGAAAGTCAGGAAATTTAGATAGCCCATTGAATAATGCAGACACTCAGGCACAGGCTGCGCACTAACTGCTGAGGACGAAGCGACTGATAGTATGTCAAGTTAAATCCACCTCCAGCTCTCAGTCATCAGCTGGTTTTAAAGAAAACTTTGACTGCTACTGAAAAGGAAACGTTCACAAGAACCATCTGCATACACCACTCATCTCTCCCCAGTGTGATGTGCTTTTATTCCAAACTACATGCACGGGGAATTGGTTGGGCCTGTGTAATCTCGGGGCCCACCCGCGTGTGCCATCAGTTTGGTGTGAGTGGCTGCTGAGATAGAGGAACATATGACGCTGTGGTTCTCCTCACTTCCTGTAAAATTATGCTCAACAGAAACTGCTACATGTGAAACACAGACAAACCCTGCACACTGTTTCAGTGGAGTGAGAAAATGGATAACTTCTTCGACAACTTATGAGGACTTGAGGCCACTGAATGAAATTGCTTTTGAGGGTAAGTTCAATTGTGGTTTCTGCTCACTGGGCAACTCCTTGCATTTGTATTATCTTTCACATTTTCCTCTAGTATCTAGGAACACTTACTGGGGCCTGGGCAGTTGTTGATAAGGTAGTACTCCACAAAAATAATAACAAAAAACAGCAACGTCTTCATTTCACCATATAAATGCTTCAACTACTTCTGCACAAGTTACAGGAGAGGTCACACTTTTCACTACAACCCTAATGCACAGGTCACAGGGGAATACTTTTCAGTGTGACACTGATCAACTTAAGGATATGAAGCACTGTTCAAGCTTTAAGCTAAGTTACATGAAGAACTTCTTGATTTGCTCTCTTTAAGCAGGTTAAAGGTATCTTGAGATCAAAACATCAGTGTTTATGCAATATTCCAAAAGAAAAATAAGCTCAAAAGTGCTTTAAATGGGTGTTTTCAAAATGTCACTTTTTCAAATTTCAATTTAGACCTGGATCATATTTTCTCAGTATAAAACATGTTGCTGCCACTTCTAACATATTAAATACATCAGGATGTTGTACTATCTCAGCATAATTTTTTTCTCTCTGTGAACTCAGTCAATGCAAATAGATTTCTTGATACATTTTCAAGGCATAACAGTCAGAGGAAATACTTTTCTCTAGTTCAGCAAGCATCCCATAACTCATGCTTTTGACTATTGTGTTTTTTACAGAACATTTCCACTCCAGCCTGGTGAGCTCTTGCCAGTGTGGTGGCTTTCTGCCCTTGGGTCAGGTTTGCTAGCTTTCACCCTGCTATGAATGTCCTGGCTGTAAGAGGAATAGAGCTTTCTCCAATGAAAGACTTCGACCAAATAGTGGACTACAGAGCGGAGAAACGTGAGCACCTGCGAGGACGCAACAATGTCACATCATGTCGAAGCCCCACCAGGGATTTTGACCCGTTTCACGTAAAGACTGAACTGAAGAACAAGAGGCATGTGGAATTTCAAAGGAGGAGATCTGTGAGCCCAGAGCAGTCTTCAAACTCTTCAAAGAGAAAACCTAAAAGAAAGACACTTACAATGAAACAATACCTTTCAACCAGAAAGTCAGAGACTCTGCATACAAACATACAAAATACCCCCACTTCTAATGGACGCCCATTAACAGTATTGGTACCAAATAGCAGCAAAACTGATGGCCCGAGCACCAGTAAATGGGTAAGTACTTTCCAACAGAAATACCTAAGCAGATCCATATTTCAACATTTCAAAATGATTTTATTTTCTTTTTCTCTTCTACTTATTTTTTCCAGGCATCTTTGTGGTCAGAAGAGGTTACATTGATGACACAAAGAGCAGACAATGCGAAAAAGCAGACATCTACCTCCATGCCAGCAGCCAGGGAATCCAATCTTCAAAGGACAAAAACCATGGTTAACACAAAGAACAATACTCATGGTAAATTTACCAGACTTTACTTTTTTGGCTTGAAACTTTCTACTAGTTTTTGATGTTTTGTTATTCTGATTTTTTTGTGTCTGTCTCTCAAAGTCCAAAAAACAAGCACCAAAACATTCATCCAAACAGAAAAGAGTCGCCAAAATGTTTCTGTTCTGAATGAAAATATTCTCAAGAGAGTAAGTTTGCAAGAGAACAGCATGCAGACAGAGTGAGTTTCGTTAAAAAGTAATTCCCAAATAAACAAGAGTAATCAATGTTTATGCACTTATCTCAGATATTTTCTGTCACACAGGTCTGGATTTGTCACAGTCAAAGAATCGGTGAGTTACCACATGTGGTTTCATGAAAAAGTTAGTCTAAATTGTATTTGAATGTTTAAAATACCTGTAGTTTCCCAAGTATAGTTTAAGCTTATTTACTTGTGCACTCATTTATCAGTGTATTGCTTAAAGTTTAAGTAAATTTTTCCGGTGAATAACTAAGTGGTAAGTGTGCAAAACATGGCCTCATTTTTGTGCTGAACATAAAAATCACAAATAATTAAATCCTGAATCTTGATTGTCTTGAAGCTGTAGTAATAGATCAATCATATAGATTACTTTTCCTCTTCCTAAAACTCCATCTAGGATATCAAGCTGCTTGCTGACCTCTTGCAGGTAAGCCTGATTCTTATATATAAATATATACAAATAAAATCTGTGAAACTGCTTTCTTGATGTGTATAAATGCTTATACTAAACTGGTTTTTACTTTGCTGCTGACCAGCATTTATACACATTAAAAGTAAATATCTCAGCAACAAAGAAGGGTTTAAAAGGGTCTAAAACCCCTTTCTTATTCATATTCCTATTTATTCTTTTAATAAAAATCAAATATGAACCGTTAAATTAGACTTCAGTGACTTTAACTACTTTCACAATCAGCATGTTGTTACATCTGCCTCTTCTCTGCTGGTTATCAGGAGGCCCTGTGGAGAGAGGAGGTCTTGAGAAAGAAGTTGGCAGCCCTCCAGGAGGGCACGACCAACCTCATGAACTCCTCCAACAAAACATGGACGGTAAGCCTGTCTACCTGTAAGAAAGTTCATTTTAATTCAAACACATCACCCTCCATGTACAGAAAATTTGCTCTGATTGGTTAGACTCTGAAACTGTTGGCCACGGTTGCATTCACAGCAGTGCAAAACGGCTGTTCACAGGAAGGCCTGTGCAGTCTGTGGTTTGGAGCTTCCTGTCAGCTCTGCATAGGATGAGTGTAAGCTGTCATTTGTATACAGGAAGGGTGTGACAGTCTGCAGCTGATAAAGCTGCTATACATTTGTATTAGCTTCATTGTAATTCCTCCAGCTGTTGTAAATGAGGGGGGATGTTTTTTTTTTTATTGCAACGATAAGACCTTTACAGTTGTTATTTATTTGTTATACATTAAAAAGAAAGTATTTCACCACCCAACATTCAGGTTTGTAATTCTGAGAGAGATTTCATGTTTTGTCATGCTTATAACATTGCACTGTACTGTAGCATTACATGCTGAACACTATTTATGTTTGAGGCTCATAAGCGCTGTGAGTCCCCTTTTTGCACCATTAAGCACAGACAGTGAAAGAACACGCTGTCGTACATTTTGGTACATGAACCATTAATTTTCCATCTGCAGGTTGAAGCGTGACAGCTATTTCCTCTCTTACCCACACAGACTCGCTGCAATGAAGATCTGCTGAGAAATAAGATCAAGGCTCTGGAGGCGCAGCTGCAAGTCTGCCTGCAGGTAAGAACGGCAGCTGTGAAGCAACCACTGACTGCTGTATCATAGCCTTTTCTCTTAACTATTTCTTTGCACCAGCCAATCTTTTGCATCCGTCCCTGTAAGCATTTTTTGATTTAACTCAGCAATTTTATCATTTTTTTACAGAAGTTTTCAAAGGATGGAGTGAAGAAAGTAGTGATACAGATGGAGAAACAGAAAAGGTTGTATGAGGAGAAGGCACTGGAGGCCCTGCAGAGAGCCACAGAGGAGAAAATGGAGGCCCTCAGCATGGCTGAAACACTGCAGGTTAGATATGGAGTTTTTAATCCCAAATATTACAACCATGATATTTCCGTTGGACACATAAATGCTGATGGAATATTTCTGTTTATATAGAAATAAAAGGAGGGTTGTTTTACAGTATCAGTATCACAGCCAGTGAATTATCTATGAAATTTTCCCTTCAGGAAGCACTGAGTACAGCAAAAACAGAGTCCATGAGATGGCAGGGTCTGTATGAAGAGCTAAAGCGAAGTTATGAACAACTCGGGGAGAACCAGCATGTCAGTACTGAGCAGCTGCGACAGCTGCAAAGCCAACTGGAGGTACAGTCTGGAAGATAGTTCAGTGATGGTCAGAGGTTTCAGTGTTACTGCTTACTAAAATCATCAGTGTCTTGTGCAGCTGTCTAGAGCCAGAGAGGCTGAGCTACGGAGCAACGTTGTGTCTTTAAGCCAAGAGAACAAGGAGATGCAGTACAACATCTCTCTGCTGGAAGAGGACAACCAAATGTTTAGAGAGGAAATAGAACGGATTACAGGTAAGACTCTTCTGAAATCCTTTAAATTTGTTTGGCTTCCACTTGAGGATAATTTAAAAGGGGTTCAGGTTGCAAACATTAATGGGTTTGGGTTTGTTTTTGTATTTTGTGCATGATCAGAAATAATTCTATCTTTCCAATTCTTAGATGGTAGTGATGAGATTCAGGACTTCATGACACAGGGGCAACTGACGTCAGAGGAAGCTGGGCCTCAGATGACAGAGAGGAGGGTCTCTCAGCTGGAAGAAGAGCTGCGTCAGACTCAGGAAAAACTACGACTCAAAGAAAAAGAGGTAAAAGGAGAAATTTGTGGTACAAAGTGCATTGCATTGCTCACAACGTTCCATTTTTGTTTAATCCTGAGCTACAAATTTCTGACTGAGAAACATTCAGACAGGATTTTCATAAAATAAGAAAACCAGGATTAGTACAAAATTGTTTTGCAAAAAATGCATTGTGAGGACTCATCAATCAAAACACAGGATATTGAAGATATAGATGAAGAAAATCATTCTTGAGCTGAAAAGAAAACTGGTTTATCACTCATGTTAGAAATTACATCCCTGTGGTTAGGCATCATTTGAAGTTTCTCTGCAATATTAGAACAATTTATAACAGAGAGCACTTTTTTTGAGAGGGGAAAGTTATATTTTTGGGCTTTTTCATGTCTAAATTCAGAGAGCACAGGGTGGTGGAAAAAGAGACCAAAGACTGAACTGGAACCAAGGCCACCTAAGGGCTGTTGTGGGGGAACTCCAGGGCCCCAAATTCTCAAAATATATATGAAACGAAAGAACGTTTACATCCCTCTTTATACATTTTGAATCTTTTTTTCTGTGGATTTGCAGCAGTGTAAGCATACTAAAACAGTTGCAGTTACATATGACCTTCCATTGTGTGTGTGTGTGTGTGTGTGTGTTTGTTTGTGTTTGTGCAGTGTGAGGAGCTGCAGATTGAGCTGTGCGCCATGGAGCAGGAGTGTCAGTCCAGCCAGGCCCGGCTGTCGCAGTGCAGAGACGAGCTCCGACAACTCAGCCACCGCAAGAAACCGGTGAGATGTGTGTGTGTGTGTGTGTGTGTGTGTGTGTGTGTGTGTGTGTGTGTGTGTGTGGCCATTACACAGTCTCCCAAAACTGTGCACTGTGTCACTTTCCTCTGTTAACTGTATCACAAATACCCCATCAGAATGAAAAACTGACTCTTGCTCTTGGTTCTTCTTTTTAGACCGTCTGTGGCTCCTGGTGGAAGGTGTGGGTTTTCTTCCTTCTATTCCTCGCAGTGGCTCAGATTGCCATGTTGTGGCTGTGGCATCCTCCTTTCAGGGAGAAAGTTGAAGATCTCTACTCTGACATAGAGACACGTATTGAAGACTATCTGATGGAAATGGCCTCACCTCGATACTCGGGCTGTTTTAGACCAATATGACGCTGTCCGCAGTGAAAGACTTGAAACTCAAAGTGAGTGTGATAATGATGTGCGTGATGTTTGCACAATTTCAAATAGAAACTAGCAATTTAAATGGAAGCTATCGTTATACTGTTTACACTTGCTTACACTTTTGATTGATTTTAAAGGCTGAGTGGAAGAGGAACAAGAAAAAAGTAATGACATAAAAAACACGGTGATAATCACAGAGCTGTTGTGGTGAAGGAACTAACCTCATAGAGTTGAAGCACTGAGATAAACAAGCCTTTGCTGTGTTTTATTGTTAGAAATAAAGAAGTATTTTTACCTAACCAAATGTTTCTTTTCTTTATGTTGTTTGAGTCCTGAGTTCATTGTGCTCTTTGGAGGAAGTTTAAAACAGGTCCTCACTTTGGGTCTTTATCGAATGTGTTCTGCTATATCTACACAAGAACACGACAACGAAACTCTTCAGATATCATTTTATGTCTCATACTTGTATTAATGCCACAAAACTAACTTGATTATTGAATCACCAGCATCAAATCTTCTTTGGGAAAAATTTGATCCTATCAGAACCAAAAGGCAAAGGACTCAAGCGGGACTTTCTTCTGAGAAATGAGAAATGTCTCTCTCTGAATTCTGCTTAAACCTCTTCGCCCACATATCTCTCAGCAGGTACATGAGCAGAAAAACACAAACACCAGTGTGCAGCAGAAACTGTTTGAGTGATTTAGGTGGAAAATTTATCTTCAATCATGTCACCATAGATAGGGAGCATTGCGAGTCAATTTTTCTTTCTTTCTTTCTTTCTTTCTTTCTTTCTTTCTTTCTTTCTTTCTCTCTTTTTGCATAATCACAGCTACATAATAAAAAGCAAATAAAAATACATACACTTTGGTGTCTTTCACTAAGTTTTAATATCAATTTTTCATGGTTATTTGTATTTCTTTTTCACTAATGTGAGTGTGTTTTCATCCTTAAGCCAATTGATTCTTATTTGAATCAATTGTTTTGTCAAAGACATTTTAGGGAAAAAAAATCTCAAATAAAAAAGAGGAATCTGGTTTGGGCTGCTAAGTAATTAGAAAATCCCTTTTAGCATGTAACTATAGAATGCCAGATAAATTCCTGATGTATTGATGAACTTGAAATAGTCATAAAATTTAAGTGCAGAAGGTAGAGTTATGATATAAAAGAGGATGACAGCTGGAAAATTCTCCACAACATGGATCCAGTTTTATCAGTGCTTTTAACATTCAAGTTTATATTTTATTCTTAATACCAGATGAAGTTAGGTTTTCATGTTTTGGGTCATCTGGACTGGTGACACACGGTCATTTACAAAAGTATAACATTTTATACAGCCTTTCTTTTCAAGGCTCCGAAATAAATTTTTCTCAGTAAAATAGATAATAGAGAATTTGATTCCAAAAAGAATCTGTGTAAAATTTGCACCAGTGAAGATCAGAGCCCTGTGATAATTATTGAGGAAAATTTTGAGTACTTGGAGCTGTTTTTCCATTGTTTGGTTTTACTTATTTTAAAGAAATTCTTATTACTGTACACTATTAAAGTTAATCTTGTTCTGGATCATAAAGGTGTTAGAAATACCTGAACATTATTTTTTGACTTAGACAATATAGACAACACAGTTAAAATTTGACCAATGATATCGGTGCTACAGTTTTGAAATCACCACATTGCATCATTTGCTGCTCTATGTAATTTGGATGAAAATGATTGTTTCTACTCAAATGTTCATGAAAGTGACAGAGATGACACACAGAAGCATCTATTGTCTGATTTCACTCAAACTTAGAGACAAAACAGTGCCAGCTGTGAGTGTGACGCAGCCATTGTTTGTGGCGTTCAGTTGTTTTAGCTGTTCCAGATGAAGCTGCATTCTCACCAGGCACTGACACAGCAGATCCAACACACACTCACCTGTGTGTCAGTCTTTCACACACTTTTACCTGCATGTTCCCCAAAACACAACGGGGTCATTGAAGAGATGGATCTTTGCTGTCCTGAGGTCAGTCTCCCTGTGAGCCCTAAGGTAAGTGGGTCCTGTGGGTGCACACGGGTGAGGAGGTTTGAGTAACATATTTCACAAAGAGGATGTTACTTAAGTGTCTTTTTCTTTCTTACAGAGCGGTTATCTTCTGCAAGATGAGGACTGCAGGTCTGTTCTTTGCTGTCGGGTTGTGTGTGTTGAACATCACATCATCCCTGAAAATCTGTGCTTTCAATGTCCAGAGCTTTGGTGAGTCAAAGGCTCACAACAAGAAGGTTATGGGGATTTTATTAAAGGTAATCAAGTGAATTCATGCGAGGACTTCTGCATCATCCACTCACAACTAGACACCTGGCAGACTCTTTGTTTTCTTTTGCTGCTCTCTAGATTCTCTCTCGGTGTGACTTGTGTCTCATTCAGGAGGTTCGTGACTCCAAAGGAGAAGCAATCCAAGCTTTGGTGAAGGATCTTAACAGGTATAAGCACTAAAAACTGTTGAACTGAACATAAAACTGTACCTAACAGCATTAATCAGTTTCTCATTGATGATGATTGCAGGTATGATACATCCAGCTCATACTCCTATGTTGCAAGTGAAAGGCTGGGCAGGAAGACCTACAAGGAGCAGTACGTCTACATTTATAGGTAACAGACTAAACATGGCCCAGGCCAAAGCCAACACATATGAGAATAACATCCCTGGAGATGACTCTTTGTTTTCTGATGCTTTCCAGGAACAATTTGCTTGAGGTCAAAGAGCAATACCAGTTTCCCAAAGTTGAAGTAGAAGGGACCAATGACACTGATGTTTTCTCCAGAGAGCCTTTCATCATTCGCTTTCACTCCCCCACCACATGTAAGAAGAAAATGAAATCTAAAAAAAAATAATAATGGAAAATTTTATGCTGATAAATGAGGAAAATCATTGTTCTGTTTGTATAAACATCAGGAAGAGTGTAAGTGAATATCCTCATGAAAAAGTGAAAAGTTGAACCTGAAACTTTTCTGTGTAGTTGATGAATAGTAGCAACTTTGATGGTCACTCTCAAAACAGCAAAATAATAAATACTGGGTTATTTAAAAAAAAAAAAAAAAAAAACTATGTTCAACATTAGATGTTGAGGTCACTCCATTGACATGACTGGTTTGCTCAATCTTGAAGTGACATCAGTACTTGTACACTCATCTGGACGCCTGTAAAAGTCCATCTGAATTTTGTATACAAACACATGAGTGAGCAGATTTTTGTAATCCATCCATTATTTATCTGTCTGGGTCAAGGAGGTAGAGTCTAGGGTGACCATACATCATCTTTTGTCCAGACATGTTCTCCTTTTTGACTGTGAAATTATGTCCAACATGTCAGTTTCTTCTCAGCTTGTTCTATAGACTGTTGATATTTATGATAATTTGCTGCACTGGCCGACTGGAGTTAATCCGATTTTGACATCAAAGTGAAAAATCATGAGATAAAATTTGAGAATTTGAGACAAAAATTCAAAGTTCAAAGTAACTAGCCCAAATTATGTGAAAAGTCAAATTATGTGACACACAGCTAAAAATTAAGATTAAAAAGTCAAAATCTTTAGATAAAATCTCAATTTTTTGAGATCACATAGCCAAAGTTATAAAGAGAGTTAAAATGTTGAAGTAAAACTCAAAATTTTGACTTTTTATCGCATCAATTTGACTTTTATTTTAATATTTTGACTTAATATGGGGAATTTTTTTTTTTTTTTACAAAGCCAGTGTTTCATTTTTAAAATATTTTTAAAAGGCGGGGAGTAAGCTGCTTTTCATTATTTTTGGTGTTTTTTTAATAGAAAATTTTCGCTCAATGTAATTTAGTAGTGCCGATCAGCCTAGCAGTGATAGAGCAACCCCCATGCACTCAAAGGTCACTCTCTCGACTCCTAGCCATGACCTTTTACCACTTTGCCGCTTTTAGTTTTCCTCAGTTTTCAGCTGTCTCATTGCATAAAATAATTCCTCTTCTTTTAGTGGTGAAGGATTTTGTCCTGATTGGGCATCACACCTGTCCCAAAACTGCCATGAAGGAGATGGACCAGCTTTACACTGTCTTCAAAGAAGTTTACCGGAAGTGGAAGACTGATGTAAGCTCATCCATTTTTACCCATACTGCTTGTTCTCAATCTTTATTTTCTCTGGGGCTCCTCAGTTTGGCCTCACATTGGTGTCTCTCCTTCGTAAACAGAATAACATCATTTAGGAGTGATTTTTATCTGTTTCCCCTCTGGCTTCCTGTCATTTACCCAGAATGTGATGATCTTAGGAGACCTGAATGCAGACTGCAGCTATGTCACCATAAAAGGCTGGAGGGCTGTACGCCTGAGGAGTGACCCCCGATTTCGTTGGCTCATTGGAGACGAACAAGATACAACTGTGCGTGAGAAGACACACTGTGCGTATGACAGGTCAGGACCTCTGGTCACCATCTTATTCACTTTTTATACTGTATGGCTTTATTTATAAGAGCTGCAGTCTCTGAACATCCTTTGTGTTGAATCAGGTGTGGACTAACTGTGTTGATGTTGACATTTTCCCACAGGATCATTGTCCATGGACGTGAGATTATTTCCTGTATTGTTCCAGGTTCAGCTCATCCATTCAACTTTAAAGAGAATTTTCATCTCACCGAGGAAGAGGTAAAAATGTCAATTATTTTTTCCTCAGTACATTTTTAACTTTATCTAAGCGTTGATCTTGTTTTTCATGGCACTTCAGGCTCTGGAGGTGAGTGACCACTTTCCTGTTGAAGTTGACCTGAAGCCAAACCATCGTTACCTCCTCCGCCATGAGCTCTAGTCCCCAGGGGACCACCGTCATTATACCAGGATGTTTTTATTTTATGTAGTTTAACTTGATATAACCTTTTAAAATAAATCAAAGAAAGAAAAAGATTCACTGTTGGAAGGTGTTCTTTCTGAATTGTAAAATGAATCATTTGCACTCATCTCCGAGTGCTGTTAGAGATTCATGAGCATGAAGAGCTGCATGTTTCACTGCTGCAGCTTAAACTCTGCATCTATGAGCAAAACCACATCAAAGCTGACATCATTTCATGAGCTCACGAAGGTACGTCCCTGAAGCAACACAAAACACAAAACATTGCTTTGGATACTTTACTCTTAAAGAGGAATTACTGAAGAACTTGTACTTACATTCTTCTACACGGTAGGCTTGAATCAGTAAGATTTTTTGTTTTGTATTGAACCATTTAAACGAGTCTCACTGTGTTATTTTTGCTCTCTCTGCTCGACAGGAAGCCACTCACAGCAACACCAGATGAGACATTGTGTTTTCTTCATTACTGAGTGAAGCAATCATCTGTGGCTATGCACTAATGCTCATGGTGAGATAAGTTCTTACATCTAATTGCGTTTTTGCTTCTTGCAAAAATGGAACAAAGTTTTGCTGATCTTCTAAGTGATGCCTTTTCAGGTAAGTTTGGCTCAGTTTTGTGGTTTTAGTCTTTACTTTCAAATTATTTCCAGAAATTTTTCAATTTTATAAGGATGATCTTGTTACAGAAACATCTGGTCCGTCGTTTGATGGAGATATGGATTTCGAGAATTTGAATTTTGGTGAGGAGAACAAAATTTTCTCCTCTGAAGAAAGCCAACAAACAAAGGAAGACGATGCTCTGCACCAGGAAGCCACGTCTGCGCCTCAAACAGGAGATGTAAACATGGAAGAAAATGATGGTGAAGGCCAGTCAGATGATGAGGGTTTTCAAGGCGTAGGGGTCACGGGTGTGGACGAAACCCTGGAGGAGGACTACACAAGCTCGGAGGGAGATTCTGAACGAGAAGGATCTGTCTCTGGAGATGAAGGAGGTAATGAGGAAGAGGAAGAAGATTCAAGTGCAGAAGAGGAACCAGGAGATTTGTTGATGTCAGTTTGCTTCAGTGGTAAGAAAGAGGACAGGATCTGTGCAGAGGGACGACCTCTGCCCCCTCAGGGTGCTGCACACACCGAAGATAGTAACAAAGAGCAAAGTGATGAGGAGGTGTCCTATTTTGAGAGAGTCCCTGAACGTGGCGGTGAGATGGGGATAAAAGGTGATGGGATTGAAGATGATGAGAAAGAGAGTGAGGAAGCAAAGCAGGAGGACTCATCTGACTCTGAGCGCGAGGGCATGAAAATCAAGCAAGAAGAAGAAGAAGAGGAGGAAGAGGAGCATTGTTTTGCACGACAGATAGAAAATCCTGACAGAGAAGACCATGAGAGGGAGAACTGGAGCCTGGAGTTCCCAGAAATATCTGTGAAAAATCTGCAGGATCTCCTCGCTGAAGTTGAAGGTGAGGAGTGTGCGGTGAAAGTGGAAGAATTCTCTGGGGAGGAGCACCAGGAGGCAGGTGAGAGTTTTGCAGATTATCCCTCAGATTTCTCTTCCTGTGAGTACGTAGAAGAAAAATGCCGGTTACGTGAAAGCAGTTCAGCGGCATATCAAGATGGAGATGGAAGAAGTGAGGACGTAAATGTGGAGGAAGAAGAGGAGTATCTGTACAGCAGAAATTTAGAGGATGTTGAATGCTTGAGGGACCTAAATGGGACAAATGAGAGTAAAGACAGAGGGATGTTGGAGCCCCCTGAAGGTGAAGCAGAGAGCAATGATGAAGTTGTGAGTGAAAGTGACTCCTGCAGCTCCAGTGATTATAAAGATGAAGTGAAGAGAAGTGATGATGAGCTTGACATAAACACCAAAAACCTGGGCCGAAAAGAAGACAGACAGCACAAAGAGAGTGAGCTGCAGTCAGGAAATGGAGCAGAGTTTTCAATCAGGAGTGCATCAGCAGATCTCGACATAAACTGGAATCCAAATGTGTCGACGATTTCTACCCTTCAGATTGAAGAGCTGTGGACAACAGAGGACACAGACAAGGAGGAAACTCTGCTCTCAGGTGTGACCCATCCTGCTGAAGACCTCTATTCAAGCATACAGAGAGAAGGCGCAAAAACCACCATCTCCTCTAAACATGGATCTTTGGACGATAGCTTCTTCTTCAACACCGGAGTTGAATCCTTTGAGGTCACTGAGCTCCCACAACAAGCAGATGACGAGTACAAAGATGAGAGAAACTGGGATCAGGAAAAAGAAAGAATCAAGGCTTTCTATAAGTTTTATGATGACGGTGACAACACTGAAGGAGGAGAGGGTGAGTGTGGATGAGTCTTTGGTAGGTCAGTGTTGGGAATGTGCCACAATTAATCTGTTTGCTTTTGGTTTTGACAGAGAGGCAGACTAAAGTTCAGTTCTGTGCAGATCCTTTGTCTCGAGTTATTCGATATGAATCCGAAAGGTAAGTGGCTCTCCCATCACATATTTCATGATCTGATTCTCATAAATGATGAGTAAAACCTGATCGTTGCAAGATCTGGATAACCGACTTTCTTTTTTTCTTTCAAGTGACAGAGATTCAACCAGCATCTCTACAGATGTGGAAGAGGACCTGAGCTCTGCAGAAATATCAGAGGTTTGTATTTGGAAACTTTTTTAAAAGCACACGGGCATAACAGATAGACGTTACATCAGATTGTCTTTCAGCACGAGTTGCAGGAGCCTGTGACCAACAACGACTTGGAGAAAAAACCTGCATTGTTTGTCCCAAATACTGAGATGCAGGATGTGCCCGATCTCAGGACCACTCCAGTTTGTACCAGGAAACAAAAAGTAAGCACTTGTTTGTTTTCTGCTGAGCATTGACTTGATTGTTTGTTTACCCTTGCTTTCCTGTCCACTTCTTTGTTCCTTGCAGTGTCTCAGCGTGCTGAAGCTGACTCTGAAGATGGCTGCAGTGATTGTGATGGGGCTGTTGATGTTCTGGTCGGTCACAGACTAAGCAGGAAAATTAAACCCTGAGCCAGTCCAGAAGACAAAAGCCTGAAGTTTCAAAAGTATCATGATTAAAATATAAATGACTTAAGTATCCTAAAAAGAAAAAACTATGTATGAGTAAGACATTTAACTGAGTAGTAATGTTATCTGTACTTTGAAGGTTTGTGCTTAATAAAGATTTCACTTTTTCTATATTGCGGCTCACCTTTTTTTCTTTACAGTCCCTACTTACATTTCACTGGGATTAAGATTACATCAGGAAAAAATAGTGAGTAATAATAATGAGTAAATGGTGAGTAATCTTGATGAAAGCTGATGGACAACAACAAAGCACTTCTGTGTTCCTGACCAGGGGGGAAAAAGTACTCATTGACTATTTTTACTCTTCCATAGGCTTGGTTAGCAGTCTTTTGGATAATAAAAAAAACATTATTCAACTGTATCATTCATTAGAGTTAGTCAAAGTTTTTAATATCTTGCAGTTGTATTTTTTGGAGCGATGATTAAACATTTGTGCTTGCTTCAAATATTAAACAAACTACATAATATCATGATACACCAAAATAAATCTATAGGTAATGGTTTTTGTTATTCTTCAATTGTTTGCAATTTTTAAAAAAAAGACCTTACAATACAGTCTTGATATGAAAACTTTAATGAGCTTTAATGAGCTTTAATGAACTTTAATGAACTTTAATGAGCTTTGGATATTGGATATTGTGCTCTTAAAAAATAAAGCTGATCATAGAATGACATTCAAAAGTTTTTCTTCCCTTTTTACAAATAACTTATTATGAATGTATACATTTCTAATGAATAAAAATTAAGATAGGCATAAACTTCTGTTAATGCAGATTTGATCACTTTTCGACTATAACACCACAAGTTTTATCATTTATTAAAAGTACATCCGGAAATAATTCTTTTATATTTTTCCTTAACTGGTTATGGACATCAGTCCAGAATAGTTTCATAATGTGGCATAAAAGAAAAACAACAACATGGTCTGTGGCCAGCTTCAGTTTTGCAAAGGGAGCACAAATAGTCCTAAAAAATTTTGAAGAATGTTTCTAGACTGTGTTTGTATCTTGTGCAGTGTAGATACAGTTCGATACAGTATTGTCAATTTTTCGAATTGATATCTTTTCCCTATCTAATTTCTTTTCCCCATCACTTTTTTTGTAAAATATCAGTCCAAATGTTCGTGTTTTCATTTGCTCGTGATGACCTTATATTTATTACTATAGGATAATAAAACAACATAAGATAAACATTTTATATGATATTTTTTTTTATGAACTACTCCATAATAATGTTGTTAGTTGTATGTTGTACCATGACAGAAACATTGGCGGTGCTGTTTTTTTTTTCCCCTGAAGGAAACCAGGACGAACGAAGGAAACCGTAGAAGAAGAATTTTTCAAAGGGTAACAGAAGTGGAATAACTGATGGTGCGAATGTTTTCTACACCATGTGAAAGAGACGCGGGCGGGGACGAGCCTCATGGTTCTGCTCAGAGCAGCCGTTAGACTCCACGGAGAGACGTCTGTTACCATGGACACAAAACGAGCTCACAGTCACTTTTGGTGGGAGGAGTTAATGCTGTTGTTTCTTTACAGAAACTACAGCTCGACCAACACGCGATATAGAAACCTAATTTAGCAGAAAAACCGAAACAAAATAAGCAGCTCAGTTCAAAATGTCTTCATTAAGCAGTAAATCTGCGCAAGAGCTAAGCAACCTGCTCGATGAATACGGGATAAAACACGGGCCTGTGGTTGGTGAGTAGCTCAGATTTAACGTGTTTGAATAAACCTTCATCAAACTTTCTGCTCTTCCTCGCTGTGTGAACTTAACCCTGAGCTGGTTTTGGAGCAGTGTGACTCTCTGTGCTTGGTGTCCATGCTTTTTAAGGTCATGATTGTGTATGGTTTCTCCATGCTCAGACTCCACCAGAAGTCTGTATGAAAAGAAGATTAAAGAGGCCATGGCTAAAGAGAGGAAGGTGAAACCATCACCTGACAGAACTTTCTACAGAGAGGAAGGTAAACCATCAATAACATACTTCACACCATGAACAACTTTCAGTTATATCCATCACACCAACACTAATCAACAAGCTGAAACAACTAATTCCAAAATAATTCTGCGTCTCAAGTTCTCAACAATAGCGTCTGTAATAAAAAAGTATAATTTGAAAGGACAGAAACAAAAATAAACGCAATTTTTTCTAGAAGTTTCTAGAGAAAAGAGAGAAGATTAGGACCATTGGTAAAACTAGATGAAATGAAGTCCAATATTTATTATTATTGTTCTTATGCCAAGAAAAACAAGTCAAATTCTGATTATAAAGTTGGAATTCTGTTTAAAATGAGTAAGTAAGTAATTTTTTGTGGTAAAGCACCTTTTGTAAAACAGTTATAAAGTGCTTTGCAGAGGAAAAATTAAATTGGGATCATGAACATTAAACATTTTTCATAATAATAAGAGTAGATCTTAGACCACTTTATTTTTTTTCTTCCCATTGGCCCTAACCTTCTTCTGCACAAAGATACTGTGCTAGGGAAACCAGGTGGATTTTAATTCCTCTCTTCTAATTTTTCATTTCCTCCCTTCAGGAACAGACAATGAAAATCAACTGGTTTCTCAAAAAAGTTTTGAATCCCTGATGAAGAAAAAAAGTACTGAATTTCAATTCTAATTTTTAAATGAGAATCAAAGAACCACCCAATCTTTTTTTTTTATCCTTTTCTGGATAGAAAATCCAAATACCAAAACATAAACGGACCCTCTTGGTAGTCTTAAAGTGTCTGATAAGTGAGCAGAACTTAGTAGAGCCCTGCAGCAGTCAGTGAGTTCAGTCAGTTTTATAACATAAAAAGATCATTAACCTACATAACAGGGGGAAAAAAGGACATGAATTCCCAAGAACAGTACTTACCATGTTAAGTTAGCTGCTATTTTAGTATTTCTTATCAATTTCCCACACAAACTTAAAAGAATTCTTTGGACTTAGGTGAATGTGAAGACTCACAAACGCTATTTCAGATTGTCATTTAAGATACCTCGTGAAGCATAAATGTGTGACGCCGTGTCTTTTTCCTTGTTTTGACATCTACCTTCATCTTTGTGTTTTTATTTCAGAGGAGGAAGTCACATATGTCTATAGAAAACCTGTAAGTATCTCTGTCTACATACACTGATTGTTTGTGTGTTTATTCCATGGCATGATGCCTTGGAGTGAGAAAAAAGTAGCCCCCTCACATACTACTCACAGAGACATGCGAAAACTGCGTAAATGTGATCACAAAGAGATGCTGAAAGGGCCAAGTATACAAGCACACCGGGGCGATAGATGTTGAGTGAAGCTTTGCCTTGTGTACATCAACATTGCAATGGATTCTTTAAAATTTTGCAGGTTAGGAGCGATGGATCAGGGGACAGGTCTGTACCTCATCAAATCCTTTTTACTTGTCTTCTGACATTAGCAGAAAATGTAGTCTAAAATACAGCTTACTCTTTTTTTCTTGTGCTTTTCTAGCGGGTCTTACTTGAGAGCTCGATCAGAGTGGGCAGAGAGAGAGACAGAGTAAGTAAGAATGAGTCAAACAAGTTTGTCGTTAGTAATGCGCAGTTCAGATATCTCAGATAAAGTCAAAATTAATGTCCCTTTGTTCAGAAGGCCCTACTCTGGCTACACCCAGACTCAGACAGACTACAGAGGAAGGGATTTTGTCAATGAGTAAGTATATTTGCAATCAAAGTGTCAACATCATTCAGAAATCACGCACTATCTCAGATTCAACTGCAAGTTTCTAGTTTTTAATGTAGACTGTGATGATGTGACTTCTCCCTGTTTCTCTATCAGACCCTACATGTACGACTCACCGTCCACCTACAGGTCGTCGTCCTATTTGAAATCAACACCCATGAAACCTGCACAAGAGGCACCACCGGCGACCAAATCATCTGGTCTCATCCCCTTCTGGGTTCAGTTTATTTTCTTCCTGGCTGTGGCCATCTTCCTCTACATCGTGTTTTCTAGTATGGAGGTGAATGAACCCGCCAAAGGAATAGAATGATTCTGGTTCCTCTTTTTCTCAGTTTGTTGGAGCGTTTCACTTTATAATGTGTTTTAATATGGGGAATGTATTTGGATTCACACATTTATTTTAGACAGGGGTCCTCTTGAGGTTTTTGAGACACCTGTGTGTTTGAATTGCAGTTTGTTTACTTGCTTCTTGCAGAGGTGAAATATGTTTTTGCCAGCCATCCTTACCACAGCAACACTGATGAAGGTGCTAAAAAAGGACAAAATGTTACTTCCTCTAACCCGGTTCAGCAGCTTTTTAGTCACTACACGTGTCTCAGAATGACCCATGTGCACTTTGTTTGAGATTTGTGTTACTGAATATGCAGAGAAATGAAGTTTCAGAAACCAAACTCACTAAATATTCTGCCATAGTTCCAAAGTAATCCTTTGGTCACTTATGGGAGGTCAAAAAATTGTTTAAGAAATCCAATATTGAGAAAGCCAAGGATATTTTGGGGGCACAAAATCTGTAATCTTCACTATTCAGTGTCAGCAGCTAAGAGAAGATCTACCTGCAGCCAAAGATCTCTCTTCATTCATACACTTAATGTCATACTTTATCTGATGAGCAATATCAGATAAATGTATATATAATGTGCTTTAATTTTCTAGTGTCAGAGACAATTAATCTCTTCCATTGTTTCAGTTAGCCTTAAAAGACCTGAAACAGAAGTATTCACATCAAAAGTCAAACTCTTGACTTGTGTTCCTATCACCTTTCAACTAATGGAAGTTTCACTTTAAAGGTGCAGGACTTTAAACAACTTCTATATCTTAAAGCTTTTCTTTTTATTTCATTTTTAAAGGTGAGTGACCTTTTATCTCGTCTTCTTTATCATTTGAAAGTTAACTGAACCCAGTAATATGTATTATCATACTATCTGGGGGAACACCTTCATCCTACGATCTGTAGACAGAAGTCATTATACTGAAACACAGTTTTGACAGATTAATCCAAGTACTCAAAGTAATTGTCATGTACTTTGTATGTTTTTTTAATCTTATTGGTTTCAACTGTATTCACAGTGTCCAATACATTGTTTGAGAAAAGCTATTTTTTGTGGGGTAAAAGATTAACCTGTTATACCTTTGAAATAACATTTTAACTTTCAGCAAATTCATGAAAGTATATCATATTTTCAGACTTTTACATCCTGTGGAGTTTAAAGTTGTTCTGTTTGTATTCAGACAATAAAAAAAAGTTTATTCAAACATTTGGAGCTTCAAGTGATTTATTCAAGGAACAAATGCTATCTTTAAATGGAAAGTATAAAAGAACAAATATGCATTAATGTTGAATGTTTTTTCTCACACTGAGTTTGATCTGATGCTCGCAGTTCCATCAGTAATGCTGTTTGCTAAAACAAATTTATGAACCCAACAGCTCCATCAACAGCAGCATTTTAATCAACTACATCTCCTAGTTACACTAATAAGTGCAATAATGTACATATAATAACAAAAGATGCATAGTAGGGTAAGACTTGAAATACAAAAACATCTAATCCTGTAAGGATCATTGATCTGAAGAGAATACATCATAAGCTAGTGGAGCTTTTATTAGTGTCACCTGGTAATAAATAATAAAAAAAAAGCTTGAAACTGCATACATACACACAGACCTGAGGAACACGTCGGTTTCCACAGTTAAGCTTAAAGAAGTAGTTTTTCACTCCCATCCTGGGTCAGAGCAGTCACCAAGTCAGAGAGACCTCAAGTCAAGATTTGCCAACAACAGCAGTGCTAGTTTTCTCTGCGCAGTTATCTCTAGAACACAGGTTAATTATTCTGATATCGCACACCTACCTCACCGTAGCGTTGTTATCTGTTGTTGCCCAGGATGTGAATCAGATACAATATTCTCCTCGTTTCCCATTACAGCTGCGTTATCTTCAGAAATCACAAGAACTTTAGTGTTAAACGTTATTTTAGAACACAATTTTTGTAATGAAGATAATGAGAATAACTTATGATCTAGAGATAAAAGCAAACAGGTTTGTAGTAAATATCCTCATCTGTAGTTGTTAGCCTACATCTCACCACAATATAAAGCTTACAAGCTTAGCATTTTAGTTGTTTCTGAGCTCTAACACTAGAAATCTGCTGTTCAGTCTTGATTAGGTCCATGGTAGAGTCTAGTAAAAACTGTGCGTCATCTTGTCTGAGCTGAACTGAGTCCAGATGGTGAGTTTTCCTAAGAGCTGACAGACAGGGCCAGCTGAGCCGCTCAGTTCAGGATCACATCCACGGCTGCTTGATTCACCTGTGCAGCTTTCAGCCTGGTGATGAGACAAACAAATACTTCACTTTCACCAACATTTGTCTGACATTACAATATGTTTCCAGATTCACTTAAATTAGCTCATCTGCATATGGTTCTGTTTTATCAGCATTTAAATTCACCTGCTTTAAGAAGGTGGAATAGTATCTACCAATATGTTACAATGGTACACGCAAGACTTATAATTTCAATACCTCTAGGTGTTTGTTGTTTGCCTTCCCAGTCATAGCTTGTTAATTGATAAGGCAACATAAGTGTTGTCCACACCTGCAAACAGAAAAAGGTTTATTACTCGAAGCACAGATGCAACAAATAAGATAAAAGTCACTTTTCCGTCTATGTTAAATAAACGTACAGGTTCTGGTCTCCCTCTCCAGCTCAGAGGGCTTCTTCTCCTTGTTACACAGCACCTTGGCCACAATGACAATTATTATGAGGGCTACAACAAACGTCACACCAGACACAAGCCAGCTGATGACCATTGGACTCAGTATTGGGTCTGGGTCTGAAAGAGAGAAGAATCTGTTAGTCATCAGGAAATGAAACAGAGATTTAAGTTCTGTTTATTTTGTGTCTCCATTTTTGTTACTGGTTTACCTCTGATGGCTATAGGCAGGGGCTGGCTCTCTCTGGAAACGAAGGTGCGTCCACCCAGCTGCACCCGGTACAGGCAGTAGTAGTAGCCCTCATTAGAGCTTTGTGCGTTGGAAAAAGTAAAGGTGACAGATGGGGTGAGGGCAGGCAGAGACTGGCGCACTGTGCCGTTGGAGCGGATAAGACGCAGCTGGAAGGAGCCTCCTGGGTACTGCTGCAGGGTGGAGCAGGTGATGTTAAAGCTGTGGCCTTTAAGGACGGAACCAGCAGGGGCCTCGGCGGACGTGTTGTACCAGTGCTGAGGAGTCAGGAGCTCCACTGTGATCATCAAAGAAGAATGATTCAGCTTATCATGGGTAAGAATAAGTTTAGACTTTGCAAATTTTAGTTGGAGAATACAGGAGCAGTGTACACAGTACTGATAATTGTTTGTGAGAAAACCTTGAAATGACAAAAACTCTCATATTTTATCACCTGCTTTTTCAGCATCTCACACACATCAGGACATTTACAGGGCACTTGGTGGTTCTTTGGTCCCTCACTCAGTCACACTGCAAGTACTGCACCTCTATGTCTGTATCCCTCTGTGTATATTTCAATCTATAACTCTCTTTCTCTCTCTCTAACCCCAATACAGTTGAGGCAGATGTTTATCTAACATGAGTCTGGTCCTGTCCAAGGTTTCTGCCCGTTAAAGGGAAGTTTATCCTTGCCATTGTAACTTGCTGAATGCTCCAAAGTGCTGTACTCATGGTGGGTTAAGATGAGACAAGACATTATAAGTCATTAACGTTGGGTTTGTGTTAATACAATAAAAATTTTACTTGTGTTAAAAGGTCTAGACCGGTTCATGTTTTTGAAAGGTGTCTTGGAATAACGTTATGATTTGGAACTATGTAAATAAATATTGATTCACTGATTGATTTGCAAGTTGTTTGTGACCTCTACCATTTTAAATGTACACAGATCAAACATACTGATTTGCTATAACCTCATTTATTCTTTACTTAAGAGCTGGTTTTGACAATTTTGTGTTACTATGAGAAAACCCCATTATCTTTGTGGTAGGCTGATTTCAACGATACACACAAACCAGTCATTGAACACAGACCCTTCTTTACTGCCAGTACCATAAACTTTCTCAAAATAGCAGAAGCCATCATCTCAAAGTACTCAGTGCAGTGGTGTGAAACCGACAAGTCCTGAGGCTGGTGCTGATAATCAGATATTTTTTCTTTCATAACATCTGCCTTTTTTGATACTAACAAATGAAAGATATCCAAAGACAACCCAAAGTTTGAAAAAGGATGAAAAATTGAGAGATTTTTTTTGTTCAGCCATTTTGGTACCAAAATACTGAGTCCAAGCTCTGAATCAAAATATTTGTGCTTTTTCACACATGATCAAGGTTATTTAAATCTGGGGGATGCCACCACAGAGCAAGAAAGTATTATCAAAGAGTGTTTAGTGAGAAACATTTTCAGCCAGAAATTTGTGATGCTACTTCTCTTTGACATTTCTTTGCATCTAGCTCACTGACTTTAGTGAGCCCACTGGCATAAAGAGTGCACAGGGTGAGCGTGCAGCAGCAGCAGCAGACTTCTGACAGCTTTAAGAGACAAAGGACTTCCTCTTTTTGTGGGAGAATTTGATGAATGGATTTCTGACGGGACTATTAAGGGATGAAATATGAAGAAGATTGAATAAAATTTTTCCCCGCCATAAAACTAAATTAAATAAAACCTGATTCAATAGACTGTCCCAGGCTGAGTCAGACTTAGAATCACAAGTCTAATATATGTTGCACAAGCAGACACTGTGTTATGGGAATAGGTCTCGGTGCATTAATATGGATTAGACACTGCAGGTATGACTCACCCACTGTGATGTTGATGGAGTTGCTGGGTGGAGAGCTGAGTAGCTGAGAGGGAAAACCGCCCTTGATCCTGTACCGGCAACTGTAGCTGCCCTGGTGGAAAGTCTCTATGTCGGACAGCGTGAGCTCCACTGTGGTTTGAGTTTGGTCGGCTCTCTGTGTGACCAGCGGTGTGGACACCCCGTGCTTATACAGGTGGAAGTCACTGAGGTGATGGCCAAGTAGAACGCTGCAGCCAAAACGGACAGCCTCCCCGGGGGAGAACACAGTGTGAGGAGACAGCAGGGTGAGGGAGGGCGTTAAAAGGGTTCCTGGGAGAAGAGACATGTTAGTCACAAAGTGTGGGAGTAAATGTGAAAGCCCTAAATGAGATTGACCCAAATACCGAACTTATTGATTCGATTTTTGAGCAGTGCACACTTCTAAGTGGTAATTATCAAACTTATTTATCCTTTAGCTTTTTGACTAAATATCAAATATGTGAATAAATCCCAAAAAACTCAACTGTCTCTCTCTATGTTTGGTAGATAACATCTCTTAGTAGTTAAGTCTCACCTGAGCATCTCACCCCCACGTCATTTTCATGGGTGCAGTGGGAGTTACTATGAAGGACAACTGCACAGCGTGTCAAACTGGACTCGTGTCCTGAGCACTGGGCATGTCGCAGCCAGATCTCTCCTCTGCCTGGGCCAAATGATACACGGTGATGTTCAAATTCAGCCAAGCCACAGCCCAGCTCCAAGCACACCACGTCAGCTTCCCGGATGTCCCAGCCATGGTCACAAACGGTTCCCCACTGGTCATGGCGGAGCACCTCGACTCTGCCAGAGCATCTGTTGTCCCCATCCACTAATCTGACTCCTCCTGTTGGTCAGAATAAAATTACTATGACAGAGTATGTGTTAAAGTGTGCTAAATGCTGAAAGTTTATGTAAATCTATGTCTTACCAAAAGCATTAACTCCATCCCACAGAGAACCAAAAAAGCCTGAAGAAAAAATTAAAAACATGGATTATCATCAGGCAAACAACACATTCAGAGGTCCAATTACAGAAGCTTTTATACTCAGTTCTTCTTTATTTGCGTGAACATAATTCTGGAAAAATTATAGAAAAGGCCGCAGTCCTAAAGTCGACATAGAACTGTCCAGGTTTTACACTTTTTCCACAGAGGTTCTGGTTTGACATTGTGATACTTTTGGAGGATTCAGTATGTGGCTGTTTTAATTTAAATGTGAGAGGTATGTTGGTACCATGGTTAGCCATGTCTGACACTGAACTACATAATGTTCATTTAAAATTGAAAGTATGAGCCCCTGATGTTACAGCATCTAAAAGTACACTGACTAATTCACTTGCCCTGGAAATGCTACTCCCAAAACATTGTCTGTATCTTAACCATAGTTGATTGTAACCTATTTTTTGACTGCTTATAAAGTACGGTGTGTAAATTTGCCTCCAAATTTTTTGTGTCTACTTCTTAGTGAAGATGATTCCAAGATTTGTTTACCAATTAATTTTGCAATGTGTGGTGTGCTAGACCTAATTTACATAAAAATATACCTCTTTTTTGGTCAAAAAAAAGCAGAAATGTTGAACTTTCCTCATAAAGGTTACTATCAGATGTAAGGCTGGACGATCATATGATCGTGCTTCATGTTCGTGATGAATTTCAGATGTTCAGATTTACGATGATCAGCTGTGAGCATATTTAATCGATCAAACATGATGGAAATGTGTATGATAACAGCCAGAGTGGACCTTTTCCTGCTCCACTTCTGTTTGTAAGTTGAGCAGCAATCAATTGAGTCATCTTCTGAGGCCATTGCATCGCATGGGCAACGTTCATAGATGGGAAAAAAGGTTACACACACAATTTTCCTTTGATAATGATAGGAAGTCTTCATAATTCTCCAGGGAGAAATTTGTTTATTTTGGGGTTTGCATACCTGCAGGAATTTTGCTTTGCTATTTGATTTGTATGTTAATAAAATGTTGACGAATCTCTAATTTCTTTGGTTTTCAGAACAAATGTTTTAAAACTAGCAGTTTAAAAATAATACAGAAATTTGGGACAATAATCGAGATCAAATGATATAAAAAATCATATTGTGAATACTTTTTTGACTTTTGCCCAGCCCTAATCACAGGTACACATGTTGATGCATTTCTACATTTAGGTATATGTAGAAGTTTAGGGATGATATTGATTTGAAGTCATTCCTTTCTTTCATGGCAGCAAGATGCTATAATTTTTCATATAACACATATTTTAACAAAAAATAGTCTTATTTCACAGGCAAATATCATGGCATTGGACAATCCATGTAATTTTCAAGCAATTCTACGACAGAAAACCAAAGTTACGACCATGCTAATATTTATTGTTAGCTTTTTGCATGATGCTAATTCGTTACTATTATCGTAATATTACCCAAACTTTGTAATGTGAACTCTATCTAATGAAAGATAGATATAATAGAGCTAAGTAAAGTTGAAGTAATAGCTGGTGAAGTTGCCCGGTTGTATAATCACAGGCGGTATAAGCCATCTCTCCGGGTGGCAAACGAGCTTAGCTCACCTTTAATAGCAACCTAACCAGGTTTATCTGTGTTACCTGTTAAAAGGATCTGGAGAAATCTCAGCATGGTTCCCTCAGCCTTCCATCAGTCTGCCGGCTGGGAAGGACGCCGGTTGTCGTGGTGATGACGATGCTGAGAGCTGTATAAAACTAGTGACTGTAGGAGACATTAGCTGGCCTGAGAGCTGCTGCAAAGGTTCAGACTGACCAAACTAACGAGGGAGCTAACGCTTAGCAACTTCAGCTAAATGACACCAGGCTACGACGCTGGCTCTGACAAAGGCATGGTCGATAACAGAGCAGCGCTAATGCAACCACAAAACAGCTAATCCGCGTGTCGAGGTTAAGCAAAACGACCGAAGGGATCCGTCACCGTCACAAAAACACAACGATACCGAAACTAGAGGAGCTACATGTTCCCGTCCACAGTCAGCAGCAGCAGCGGAGGAGTGAGGAGTGAGGAGTGAGGCGTCCTTCCCTCTGCAGCAGACAGAGGTCAGCACAAGCTGCAGCGCGAGCCGCATTTAGACCACACCATTAAGCCTCCACTTTACAGGAGGATCACCTGGATCACCGGGGCAGGGCGCAGCCTCCATCCCAGCCGGGGCAGACAATAGAGTGGGTTGGTAATAATAACTCACTGTATGTTAGAGTGATTCTATTACGAGGGGTGTATCTCAACTCCATCAATTTCACTGGGGTAACCATATTCCTTAAACACCTGAAGAGGACCCCATACCCAGCCTCCTGGAGAAGCTGCAAACATACACAAAGAGGACAAAGTAGCTTCATAACCCATTATTACCTATTATCCAAACGCTTCTTTTCTGTTAGAAGTGCACACATTTTAGAATGTAAACATGTAGAATGTATAACAGCCCATTAACGCTTGTTAAAAATATTATAATGAAAAACTCTAAGCGTTTTTCACCAGGGAAGATACTATAAATGAGACTAATAACCCATACATTTGTTTAAAGTATTCTTTTTTCTGTTTGAGGGGAAAATTTTCTATGATGGAAACAAACTAATGTAAATAGGCCCGTTCCCCTTGTAAAAAAAAAAATTCAAAGAAGGACAAAGGCTCTTTTTGTTTGGCTTTTTTTTTTGGCCACATTAAGTTGAAATTTTGAGACAAAAAGTCAAATTCATGTGATGAACAGTCAAAACTTTGTCTTTTTTCTCCCAATACATTAAATATTTTCTCGAAATTTTGACACACAAATACCTCTGTAGTTTCAATAGAATATGTTTCCTCTTGGCTGTTCACGTTACCTTGTTGTGTTATGATAAGTAATTTGCTTTATCTTATCTCATTAAATTAGTGCTGACAAAGCTGGGACAAGTTAGCACTATATGTTCAAGTTTCACTTCAGTCATGCTTTACAAAAGGCCTCATAATTTTTTTTCAATCATTAATCTATCCTTTAGCAATGCCAATCAAGATCAGGAGCGACATAGTTGTGTTTTTCAAATCTATTGTAATAGAGCCACGCACCATGTTGATATCTTAAGCATGCCAGTTTGCTGTGAATGTCTCTTCAGTAAATATGGGCTACAGACATCGTTTGTTGTCAATAAAAATTTCTCCACAAGTAAACTAGGCCTGAATATTTTAAGTTTTCTTCAACATTAGGCTTTTCTGTTTTGTTAATAGGATGATTAAGAGTTTATATCAGTGCTATGAGTTGTCCGTAAACAGGAAAATATTCACAGAAACACCAATGGGAATTCCTTCTTCAAAAACACCAATTAATGATTAGACTGAACAAAAACCTGACATAACATAACCATTTAACAAAAGATGTGTAGACTCAGACTGCTTTATGTATTTAAAAAATTCAGGCAAATAAACCTTTTTTACTATGGAAAGGCACAATGAGTATTTTTTTCACTATGTAGCAGCAGGGGTTGAAATGTCTGAGTGCAGATAAAAAGGAAAATAAATGTTAATTCACACAAAAAAACACACACACACCTCATTTCACCTCTAGATAAGTCAGTGCTCCAGTTAACCCAAGCAAATAAAAAATCCAGGTCTTCCTCTACTGCCAAAGGTTGTTACTCATACTCATCGAATTGTGAGGTGATGAATCAAAATAAAAAAATATATTAAAAACTGAAACCTGTTATTAGAAGGAAGTGTATCAGATTGTGGTACTGTCAAAAACACTCACTCCAGATACAGTCCTCCAGATGGAAAGCATCTGATCACTAGTCTGGTATTTCCCGCTGGGAAGAATGCGCATGAATCAACCAAAACCACAAGCAGGAAGAAGTTTTTGTGTGTGCTGATTCATGTCTATGCTCTCAAATGTCTCCTCACACAACAGGGTGACTCATACAATTCACTCTTGTATTTCCATGTCAAACATGACAAATCTTCCCTTTTGACATTTTCCATAGCACCCAGAGTCCATTTCAATATAAATGCAACATATTAGTGTCTTATCATTGCTCACGGACTAATAGTCTCCAACTGAAAACTGATGAATACAGAGAAACTCTGGTCACAAGCCTCAATACAGACCAGTGTAGCAACTCTGAAGATTTATTCTCCCTTTGATCTGAATACACTTCAAAATAAGACTAGGATCTACTTCAGTAGTTATTTCAGTCCAGATCCTTATCCTTTGTAAAGCTGTCACCCGTGGAAGTAAAAACTGACTATTTTTTCTAACCTGATTCAAACAAACCAATTAGACTGAGTCATGTCTTTAATTACTACTAACACTTAATTTATAATTAAATACTGTGTGACAGAGTGAACACTGAATCGCAAGTCTCATCGTTGCTCTTCAAGTAGGTTAATACATTAATATCTTTTACCGCCCTGAGATTAAATCAGAAATAGTTCACTGGGGCATGTGAAGACAAGTGAATAACTTGTTTACAGGTTTGAAACGTCTCTCGTGTTCTGATTTGTCATTAAAAGGCTGTCTTTAGTACATGGGGCAATCATACTATTAGTTGATGTCAGACTTTGTTAATATCAGGGATAAAAAACAGTTTATTCTTTTATTGATGCATTTTATTGAACCACTGGTCAAATAGGCATCCAAGTTCTCATTATCATGTGAATTTAACCATCTTATTCACAAATAAAACATACAGATACGTCTGTATTTATATGTACAGAATTTGTTTATGTATATATTAACAGAAAATATGATAAATTTCTCTGTAATTCAAATGCTAAAACCAGAGCACTGTATTTGTGAATCAGAAACCTCAAAATGATATGTGTAGTTATAAAAATGCAAGGAACAGCACTATAACTAGCACTTCATCTGAATAACCCCCATCATAAAATAAAAGGGTCAAACTGCACTGCCATGTGAGTGGTTACATTTATCACTGAGAAAAAGACACAAACAGTCATAAAATAACAAAACATCAAATAATTTAGTTAACTTAACACAAGTCCTCCAAAAAGATGACCTTTTTCCACAGGTTTAGAGTTTGAAGAGTACCTCTTGAGATTTCGTATATCCTGAACTCCAAAAGGATTAGCTCTAAATAAAAATGTGCACGAAGCTCTTTGGATAACAGCACAACCTGCTTCACTTCCACCATTCAAGTCTCTGTTGCACTACATAGAAAAATGTATGTGCTGTATTTTCAAAGTCTCTCTCTCTTGAGTTTGTGTTGGGTTTTTTGAAGGTGTCCATTGTCAGAAAAAAAAACCAACTTCACAGTGTTTCTTCATTTAGAGTCCCCGAGCAGATGGACAAGGAGTTCATATGTGGAGAGGACGATGGCTGTGTTGGGGATTTGTCTAATGAGCTGTGGAATGAGTCCTCTATAAAAAGCTGTGTAGCCTTCTTCCACCATTATTAACCTCCCCGTTTGGAAGAAATACTTGTACTTGCTGCCTTCTTCACGAAGCCGTGTCCGAATAACCTCTGTGGATAAAAAAAAAAGGTTTTAATTGATACTGAATATTTCAAGCTGTACATTATTGTCATATTGCAGGTTCCAAGTAAATGTGTTTACCATGTGGGTAGGCTATGCAGGACGCACAACCCTTTGAAAATGCAGCTGCCATCATCAGACTCAAGAAGTCCGACGCTCCTTTCTCATTTTCACTATTAGGGGACGAAAGCTGGCTCTTAGCGAGGTGTTTTTTCAGTGTTTCATAGATGAGGAAGCAGATCATAGTCTCCGAGATGCCGGCATACGATGCAGTCAGGCCCCGGTAGAAACCCCGAATTCCTTCGCTTTTGTAAACGTAGCGGGCACACTGCAGTGCGTTCATCTTTTTCTCTCCTCGAGCTCTGGAAAAGTGAACCAGATGAGCTCGTCAGTACAAAGAAAAAAAAACGTAGTAGATTCAATTCAAACTTTTAAAGCTGTTTACTATGAAAGCATTTCTCCTTTATTTGGGAAAAATGTTACGTTATTATGCAGCCTCCGTCTGGTCATGACTAAGCCCATATCACATATTGCTAAAGAAGTCTGACAATCATTTCATGTCACATAATGAATTTCATGGAAATGGATCTGAATACCAAACATCCTTTACTTGAAACAATAAAACCCAAATGGGCCTGTTCCTTTCCTGTTTAACAATTAAGCTGTTGGTGAACTTTTACTCCACACAGAGACAGAAATCATTGTTTCCTTATTGGGTTGAATAAGTAACCACTATAACCTTTGACTCAGTGTTGTTATTTTTCCTTTTCCTTTCCATAGACATCACGGTGTGACGAGGGGTGGGTATTTCTTTACAGTCACAGTAAACAGACTGGCTCCTTTGACCTCTAATGATACTACTGAACTGTACTGGCTAATGCAAATATAGACTCTTCCTCTCCTCGCAGGACAGTGCGTCAGCTCTGTGTATTTATGGATCCAGATCACACGCTCAGGCTGCATAACTCAAGGACAGTGCTGTGAAGGAGGCCTCTGTTAAAGACTTCTATTAAGGGGCACTTTATATGGAGAACCTTCTCAAAACCTAGATCCCTAAAAATAATTCAGGTTGTCTACTGCAAAAAAAGGCCAAGTCAAGACTTTACACACTTTTTTTCAAGCTGCATCCTGGTCTTCACCATCCAGATGGGGTTCATCAGAGAGTTAGTAACGAAAGCTGCAAAATGAAAGGGAAAGAGGACGCAGTTACACCATTGTAACAGAATCTCATTAAAGAGCCCCGCCACTTTCATTTGTTTTTCCATATGGTCGTGCAACTCTCAAGCTTTAAAAATAATTTATTAGGAGGGGACTACACTGTTTAATATTTCAGAGCTGTGACACCCCTCACATGATGTACGGGACAGACTAACATGCTGACTGCTCACCTGCAACACCAGCAGAGGACATGTGCACTATTCCACTGTTGGGCACAAACAGCCCATTGAACATCTCTTTGGATTTCGAGTATGCAGCAAAATAAATGGCCCTGAAACACAGAGAACAAACTGGTTAGATGCGCAAGGATTAACATGAAGCGCTTGAATGAGAATGCATTTTCAATATGTACATGCTGTTTTATAAACAGCTGTGATATTATGTAATGTAAGCCTTTGACAGAGTGCATCCAGAGTAGTCTGTTCCCCAGCTCCCTCCCCCCTCCCTCCCCCTCTCTGTCTCCCTCTGGAACAAATTGTCACTGCACCAGAATGGGCTGAATAAGCACTGGGCAACACAGATGCCTCCTGAGCTGCTGCAAAGTGAGCCCATCCAAGTTGGCCAGTAGAATGGAGGGGCATTGGGATTACCGAGCAAAGGATTGTGCTGGAGCTACTCATTAACTACAGACACAGTAAAAGTAACCCATGACCTTGTTTTCAGTTCACCAGCCTCACTAAAGTCTGATCAGTGGGAGGATTCCTCATTTCATGATTTTATGGCCATTATAGAAGAGTCTATTTTATTAATAATCAACTAAAAGCAGTGTGAGGTACTGACCGTTAGTAATTTAACACAGAGGACACGTGAACTCAAGATGGAATAATGTGTTCTCAAGGAAGTCTTGACTTTCAGTATGACTTCATACACAAGTTACAATCAGCTCAAACATATCCAGCTATTTTCACTTCTGCATCTGTTCAACACTACACCTCATGAGTCATTTTAGCTTCAAGGAAGGAAAAGTCCAACACAACCTTACTAATTCTGACACAGCCTTTCATTGGCACTCACGGGAGCAGAGCTCTCTGAGGTCAGAGGAGGACTCGGAAGTTGTTGCCATGACAAAAGCTTCCTGTTTACGAAGTCATTTAATGCGTTTCATCACCATGTTAAAAGTGCACACAGCCATCACCTGCTCATTCAAGTTAGCCCTGGCACAAGATATGGTTCACTGACAAGCTGAACTCATTCAACTATCCGAGTTTAAGAAGAAAAAAAAAAAAGAAATAGCTGCGCTGGGGCAGAGAAATAGAGTCATAAAAGGAAAACTCTGGATAACACAATAAAGCCCTGGAAGCCCTTCTATTTCTGCCCCCGTTGATAAGAATGAAGTGCTCTGTACATGAAAACAAACTGCAATGATGTAACTTGTGACCTCCTTTGTTTTCTTTTATTCAGAGCAAAGAGGCTAATTAGTCCTAGATCAACCTCACCTGTTTACCTACAGACAGGAACTTTCTTAATCAATACTGCTTAACAGTT
Organism: Thalassoma bifasciatum; assembly: GCA_008086565.1. NCBI lineage: Eukaryota > Metazoa > Chordata > Actinopteri > Labriformes > Labridae > Thalassoma > Thalassoma bifasciatum. The sequence goes on along the minus strand of RPOG01000032.1, from coordinate 1,040,003 downwards.
TCAGGTTTTAGTTATCCTGTGGATGCAGTAAGAAAGAGCTGTGACAGAACTAATACTTTTATAATAAATAAGTTTCAGTGTACCTTGATGGAGCCACACCAACAAGGTTTGGCCCCAGGCCACGGAAAAGTGATCTTGGTCCCTCTTTTTCAAGGATTGATCTGAAACACAATTAAAAAAAAAAAATTCTCAAAACACATTACACATACTCAAAAGTTTTTTATTTAAACATTGGAACATGTTTCAGTAACCCTAACCTATGACTACGAAGGGGTGTGTTAGTTTATACCCGTGTCCAAAATGGGAGTGAGCATGATGGTGCCACCCCTGGTCACTTGAGCACACTTTACATAACGATTTGCATGTCACCATGTCTCTTCTGCTGGGAGTGTCAGTCCTATCACACAGTCACACTCCCACAGCGCTTTTGAAGGCTGTGACCTTCATTCTCGGGATGACAGTGTGGTCTGCTTGGGGCCAGGCAAAGGGGAGGGTACAACTCAAATTTGTGCCGGTTGGTGTAATGCACACCTCAAATCTTGGTCAGTTCTTTATCCCAGGTACCTAATACCACCTCTTGTTTTAAAAACACAACAATGATCTATTTTAGACTAAGGAGTGCCAAATCTTGGGTTAAAATGCTTGGAGAGAAAAAGTGGCAGCTCACTGTATGCACATTTCAAAACATAAAGAAATGAATGAATAAATAATAATGATTTTCTATCATTTGAAGACCATTGAATTCAACACAAGACCTGGACATCTGTTGTTTGTCTTTGGGCTTGTTTAACTCAAACAGTCTGCAGCGAAAGCAGACACTAGTTCAAACCAGTTTAGTTTTAGGCCCCAGTCATCTGATCGTAATACAAGTCTGATGCAGCACCCTTGTTAAAATGCTCACTCCTTTCTCTGCTCCCTGAGACTGCGGAGTATTTTTCTAATCCAAGCAGAGTACTTACAGGACTACGTACTTAATTGGATTAAAATAAAGTCAAATTTGAAAAATACTATTTATATTTCAAGGCCTGAAAAGCATTTTTTGTGCTTCATCTAAACCCACTTCACACAAACAAGATACTGAATTCTTAATCCTCAGTTTATATGGAACAGGATTAGAGGCCTTCATTTGCAGACCCCACCGGCAAAAAGGGAATGACAGGCTTCCCCGTATGTGTCCCCATGGGATTAACTCCAAAAAAGGATAGGACCTTACACAACTACCCCAAATGTAACAGTTTGATATCTCTGACATGCTAAAGGTTGTGTTAGAACTCAATGGGACGTCACAAGAATCACACAACCTAGTAATTATGGAAATTCTTACAGGGTAGTTTTTAGGTACAGTTAAGAGTACCAGCTGTTGTGTTGGAACATTTTGTTCCTTGTTCGTTTGCAGGTAGAAAAACAAAGCTCTAGGGGAAAGGTCCTAGCTGCAGCAGCACTACTTGCCTAACAACAACAATAACAACAACAAAACATCATCCTACCGTAGGACCTGCAGCAGCCCCGGTGTAACAGTGCCCGGTCGGATTACCCCGGTGCCGCTCAGTGTGCCCAGCTGTACCTGGAAGACCGGTCTGAGGGCGAGGCCAGAAGACTGCAACCTTGTCTTCAACACCTCGAGGGGACAGGTCACGATGGCCCCCACTGTGCCACTACATCTGCAAAAGAATAATGAACAAATAAGGATTATGGGCCCTAGGGTTGTTTCAAGTCTTGCAATGAATTATGCACCATTAATTCATATATACATGATCCAATCCTTGCAATACAATAGCTATCATTTTCAGAGTAACAGGTTTTATTTCTTAAGAGGATTAGCCATAGCAAGGGAGTGTTTTTTCCATCGTAACACGGCTGTGGAGCTGCCAGCCAAGTGTAATGAACAATTATGGTCAAAGGCAGTCTCCTTCTCTGTGTTGGAAACTCTCTGTGCCAACTTAGCACATGTAGAACACAGGGTTCCCAAGCTCAGACACTGAAATAGCTCTAAGAAAAAAAGGTTTTATCAAAGAATAACTGTTTTTAGACAGCCCTTTCATTCTTTATAGCTCTCACTTGTAGATCTTAAATTATTCACAAAGTCTCCTCTGATTAACTTCACTGGTGACAAACTTAGAGGAGTAGAACAGATTAAACTAAGCCTCTGTTATGTTAACCTGTCATGTCTGAAGGACAAACAGAGACACTTAATTGCCAACACCTGACCCATTTCTCTGCCTACTGCCTATTTGTCACCACGCCATACCTATGCTATCATTTTAAAGTATAAAGATCACAAAGATTTGCACAATGAATACAGCTTGACCACACATTGCATAATTCAATTCAATAACCAAATCCAAACACGAATGTAACGATGTTTAAATAATGTGCTGCGATGTTTAAATAATGTGCTGTGGCCATGACCACGGACCATTAACCTAGTGTGAGTGCTTGTGTTGTTCTTAACAAGTCTAGTTTTTAAGGATCTAATGCTGTCATACAAGCTCAGCTGGTTTGCTGAGCAATTATGCTCTTGAGAGATGAAAATAAATTCCACTGAGAACAACATGCAGCGTATTTGTGTGAATTATCAAGTGGAAGTTTAAGTCTCCACAGCACCGCTTTATGTTTGACTGACATTTGCGTCACTGTCCAAAGCTTCACCGGTTCATGACACAGAGTTCATCATAACACTTCAAGGGTAAAATGGCGTCGTTTTTGGAAGCGCAAATTCTGTTTAAATGTGACCTCAACACAAACTGGCGTCCTACCAACTCGTCCTCATTTCACTGTTGCGAATTTCATTATTCTTGGTTTATTAATAGCAAAACCCGACCAGGTGGTGGTGAGCTGCAGGCAAAGCAAGCAGAGAGGGGGGGTAATGGTCGCTGGCTCCGGAGACCGACGGTATTATGTAACAGGAACATCTTGTAGCTACGGGCTAACGACTCCCGTGACTGCGCCAGGTTTAGGTATTAAGTATACCATTTTTAGATTCACGAAAACTCACACCCCTCTGTTACATGGTGCACTGCGCTTACACGTCCATACTTCAAAAACAGTTACGTTATTTAATGAAACACCCCGCTGAAACTGGCAGTGTAAATACGACGAGTTAACGTTGAAATCCTACTAGCTCCTGGAAGCTAACGGACATTAGCAGACTTCCTCTGTGGGGAAAGGCTAAATAACTCTGCTGCTTTGTTGTTCACGACATAATGAGCTGTGAGATTAAACAGTGTCTACTTTGAGAAGAATACAGACCTCTTTTTTTGGCATGAACAGGTCAGCAGACAAAGAGAACTAAAAGAGGAACTGACGTTGAAAACACTCTCTGGCAGTGAACATTGCAAAGAACATGCTGTGCTAACGAGAACTAGCCCGCATGATTGTTAACGTGACCGTGTTGGAGAAGCAGCTTCGGGATTCAGTACTCTTGACTCCGCATCGGCATTCATAAGTCCTGTTATTGAAACGGTATCTTCATCTAAATCAACTGCATCTCACATCTTAATTGGACCGAGAACATTTGAGTGAGGACAAAAGTTAAAGCACCAATTTGACTTACCCCCCGGCGAAGAGATGTAGCAGCGTGTCTTTCTGCGGCATGTTTCCCTTTCTCAAACAGCCACCATACTCAGATTGTTTATTCTCTAAAAGCCGGACTAGTATAAGAAACGAAAGGTCAGCTAAGTCTCTAAGGTCCCAGTAGCCTGCTGTTCATCTGCCCCCGTACAAGCTCGGTGCTCGGTGTATATCTGTCAGCGGTCAGCCCGGCAGGGTGAACCATAGATCCGCTCACTTTTACGTCAGTGGGCCGGGCGGGGGTGTTGTCTGTGACGTGGACACACGTGTGCGCCACCTTGTGCTCTGTCCTCTTTCAAGTCGTTGCATAATAATTACCCAGCAGAGATCCAAATAACAATACTTTGGACTTCTGAGCCCCTCTTGACCTTCACTAGTTTCATTATGGAGCAAAAACTCTTATAAAACAAACTCATATTCATTCATGATGGGATTCTGGATTATATAATGCATGCAAAAATTGATATGAATGAAAAGAAACATGTAATTTTTTAAGTAACACATGAATAAAGAACTACACAACTGTATAATAACATTTAGAAAAGTAAAACAGAATGTAAATGGATTTCAAAAATTCTAAAGGGCATTTAAACTTATCTTTTATTTTCAATGTCTGGCTGGAGAGAATTGTTGACTGCAATGACTGCAATTTTTGGCCAGTTTTTGCTGTGGGCACAATTGGATTAAATCGTAATATAGCCTGCTGCAATATTAAAATCGCAGACTGTGCAATGCCTCTTTAACCCAGAATGTGTCAGAATACCAGATTTTTAAAAATTATTTTTGCTTTTATTTTTTGCTGTAGATGTTGTTACTCAACCCTGCTCAACCAAAGAGCCATATTATTGAAAACTGCCTACGCAAGATCAACAATCTAAGTGGTGAAAAATGGCAAAAACAGCAATAAATTGTTATAAAAATAAATTTTAGGAGGCGTAAATAGGTGAACATAGGGGAGAAACTTAGAAAATTGGTCACAAAGAAGCAAACATTTTCAGAGGCCTGATATTTTTGTTCAAAATATGTCTTTTTTTTATTGATCTTGTATAATGCTCTCATTTCTGAGATATCAATTTTTGGGCTTTCACTTGTCATATTCATTAACATTTCAAGAAAAGACTTGAAATAATTCATTCTGTGTATAATGGGTCAAAATAACATCAGGGTTTCACTCTCTGAAATGAGTGACCAAAAATATTACACTTTCTCATGAAATTCTAATTTATTAATTGTACCTGTATATGCAAACAGAGTTTCTTTGGTGTTTTTTTTCCCACAAAATCCTATTGTCCGGCTCTTTCCTTTCTTATTCAAAATGAGAAATATTAAAAAAAAAAAAAGTTATTCCTTTCAATAGGGCACTTGATATCAACAACACATGAGATGGGAAACCTTGAAATAAATGACAATAAGTCTCAACAGTAATTGAGAAATATAAGCGCAATTAGAATTTTAATGCAAATCCTTCAGCCCTAGTTGGAACAGCTCTCCCTCAAACAAGTTGTTTGCCTTCTTATGGTGTTCCTACTCTGATAAGATAAAAACCAGGACAAATAGTCTCATTGTCTTTGGCAGGAAAAACAGGAGGAGAGAAACAGAGTCCCTGATTTCAACTTGGGAAAGCATATGACTTCATATTTGTGCTACAGAGGACACGTTTTCACAATACCTGCTGTCCACCAGTGAGTCATAAAAGCTGGAATGTGACTCTGCTGGACACCAGAGGATATTTGACCCCACAGAAAGTTGCCCAATCACCTAAAGCTCCTTGCTTTGTCCTTATGTCTGAACAAAAATATCTGTGGCACTGTGTCAAAACAGCCTTGTCAAAACCGGCTGCACTTGCTTTTGTCCCATAAACAGTGTTGTTGTCGTTGTGCTGTATTGACAGTACACATTGATCCTGTGATTAAGCTGCTTGTTTCCTTATTCTGCTTTTTGCCAACAGGGCCTGAATTTAGTTTCTTCTCATGGTTCTAAAGCTTTTTTAATTATTAGCATGGTTTGGCAATTCATGTATTTTCATATACTTCAAAAGCCTCCGCTGTTTACTCAGCTTTTTAATTTTTCTACAGTTAGTGAATAACAATAATATTGGAAAGGATAATAATAATATGCTGATATTTATTTAGGTATTGTTGCCAACTGAAGCGCTACTCTCCATCACTTGAACTTCATGATTGTTTTGTAGAGCTTTTTCATTTTTAACTGTAAAATGACATCACATGGATACATCAGTATCGCAGAGACAGTAATACTATACCTCAAATAATCAAATTAACAGCTATTAATAAAATATTCTTGCAGAATATTCACTTGTAGCTTTATTCCTCACTTTTTTCCCTTTTATTTCAGGTTTTTAGCACATCGATCTGTCTCTTGGCTGAAGTATCATTAGTGGTACAGAAATGTTGGAAATGCTGACACCAAGTGACAAAATCATGTGCTACATCACAGTCTCTCACCACCTTGCCCATAACGGAGACAAATTTAGACACTGAAAGCCCAGGATACAGGTTTTATACCTTTCAATGAGCGATAAATTTTCTCTCCCTCCTTAGTCACTTTTTATCTAGTTATCCAGCCTCGCAACTGTAACAAACTTTCTGGTTTTCATTCAAGTAACTGTCTTTGTGTGAAAAGAAACCTAATGCTGTACCTTATGTTAACTTCTGAACAGTTAGAGGGATTGATGTGTTTCAGTGACTGTATCGGTGAAACTCGCACAATAGCTGAATACAACAATAAGAGGCTGAGAGGTCCCCTATCCTTTCCTCAGAGTGGGTTTCTACTTTTGACTTCTTCCTCTGGATAGACTAAATGAGATAGGAAACAGACCAGACAATCGGGTATATTTCAGTAAAAATTAAAAAATGTGCTTTAAAACACCTCAGGGAGAAGAATTCTGGTTATGTGTAATTCATGGAGGAATTTATGTTCAGCCAGGGGTGAATTGAGTCATTTACCTCCTTTAGAAAACTGAGTAGGTCTAAGCATGCAGGTACATGTTGTACTTTACTCCATTTTATGTAATGTAATGTTACATTTTATGCTCCTGCAGTGTCTGCAGTGAAGCTGTATGACATTCAGGAGTGTTTTTCTCATATGTATTGTGTTCACTGTGAAAGTACAGGCCTCAGACTCCTGTGGTTGGTTTTGAAAACAGGGACTGGATCACGTTCACAGAGTGGTTTCTTATCTGCAGAAATGTCATTAAACGTCCAGTTCAGTTTCTTGCACCCAGAATTAGAACTACAGTCAGAGTAAGAAACAGCATTCAGATGTTATTTGATTGCATTTTTAAGGCATGAACAAAGAAAATTGAAATCTTGTTTAAGATAAATTTCAGTTCTCTTGATTCAAGGTGCAGGACATTTCTGATTGTCACTTCACCTTTAAATTTACGGCTTTGACCTCTTGTTGACATCGTCTTACTTTGAACATCAAGTTCAATGATAGAAAACTTGTTTACCAAGTGTTAAGCTTTTCTTAACACAAGTAAGTGTTATGTAACACTCTTTTGTAACACTTTGGTTTTCTTGTTGACACAAAGAGTCACATCACAACACAACCTTGCCTCAAGAAATGAAAGAGCCAGCTCATCCACACAGGTGTTTTCAATAACAGTCTGATCAGACCCTTAATTAAAGAGACTGTGGCTGATAAAACCATGCACATGTTGCATAAGATGGTCTCTTGCATGCTTTGTAATGGGCCTGTGACACAGCTGGCATCTTTGCTTGCTTTGGTGTGAAAAACACAAGAATTTCAAACAAGATTTTTAATGGCTGTGCTAAATACAAGCATCCCAGTCTCTTACCACAGTGTCACAGTGAGCGGTACAACTGATGTAGCTAACTAGCACACAGCACTTGCACATATTCACATGTGGTTTCCTGCTCCATCAAACCTAAATGAATATGAGAGATCATTGAAACACCAGCCACACAATGTGGTATACCTGTGGTGCACAGGAAACTCACTTTTTTACAAAGACCAAAGCAAACATTTAAAATCTTGAAATTATTTCTGAATTAAATACATCTTTAAAGCTTTTGTATCACCATAAGTGCATGGTAAAATTTGTCCTTTGCATATGCATTGCCTGGAAAAGCTTTAAGATACATTTCAATTAGTAGTTAAATGTAGGTTTGGGTGACAGTACATTTAGAGCAAAGTTAAATTTTCCATCTCTTAAAGGGAGGGTTTACCACAAAAACTGAAAACGAGGCTGTTTTAAATATCACACCAGTGTATAGGACTGCTGTTGGAGTAATTTGGAGGTGTGTGTCTATGAGGAGCTCCAGTTTCACTGGCAGATACAGACTACTCCTTACCTAAATGACAGGGGGTGGATAAGGCAAAACCATATAATTTACAGCTTCTATAACTCAAGTGAAGTAATTGATTGTCATGTATTGTTACAGGAGTATTTGGTGTAAAATCGCATCTATAAAAGCTTAAGAGTTATGTTTTTTTCCGCCTAATCTTTGAGAAAATATTTGTCCATCAAATGCAGTTTGACATTTTCACACAAAGACAGTCAACACTAAATACTTTGAAATAAACTTTAATAGATACATACAAACAAATCTACAACAAGGAGTACAAATAAAAATGGAATCTGCAAGCAAGGAAAAGAAATGGTGTGGCAGAGTGAGCCCTTATCAGCCTGGAGCTGAATAAGAACCACGTCTGCATGTTTAAAAATGCTAGTCAACAGATCTATGATATGGCATTTGACAGTATGTTGGCAATCTTGACTTCTTTCACTACATTTGTGCAGCACTTTGTGGATTGTCTTTTCATGTCGTGGCTGTGTCTTAAAATGGAAGATTGCTGATTAAAAAAAATGTTCACCAACATTACCCGGACCTATAAGCCCCCTCTACACGTCTCAAAACACAACACTACATCAATGGTTTTCAGCTATGCGCCAGCAAACCCAAGAATAGCATGCTTCCATTCAAAAACTGTCACATTTCCTGAAATTTCATTAGTTTTGTTTTCTGGTTGAATTTGTGCAAGCCAGTGGAATCATTTGATGTAAAACTGTTTGAATGACAGTGAAAAACTGCACTCTTGGGCCCTGACAGCAAGTGTTTGAAAACTACTGCACTATACCACAAAAAAACAGGAGTGACAGAAAGATAAAAAAAAGACTTTGTGATTGTTTTGTGAAAGATTTCCTGCAGATGCATGCTACAAATGATCACAGTGACGTTATCCTTCTGTTAAAGTTTCTGCTGACGATGTTCCTGTCCCAAAGCCTTGAAGGTAAGCAATGAGGCACACTTCCATATCACAGTGAAACCTGATAGTGCAGTGAGTTGTAGGGGCTGCTCTCCAGCATCCTCACAGTGCAATCTTCCCCACTGCACCAGACTCACCATGGAGTGGTCAGCATCTCATTGTTGTGTGGGTTGGAAACCAATTCAAGAACAGATATTGATAAAAAGGAAACAGAATTTTTAGAAGAGACAAGAATTTCATTTTGCAATCCTTACTTCAACAGGATGGTCAGATCAACACGTGTATGTGCTGCCACCTTGTGGTCAGTTACTGGCAGTGGACTTTTGCACCAATATTACATTTTCACACAATTTCATTTTGGCACAACCAATGATAATAACAATAGTATTCAGATTTAAAAAGACTATTTGATGTAAATTCATCTTAAATCTTCATTTTCAATGTTAAAGTTTGGCTCTCACAGCAGAGATACCGACCACATGCATATGTCACATGTACTCACAAACTGGAAGAGTTACACCAACGTGGTGACTGTCCGGGCATCGTCTGGATCAGCATGTGCATAGTGTTCAGTGATTCCTGATTTAATAAAGTTAGAGTGTACATTTGCAAACAGTCATAAAAACAGGATAAGAAATGCTGACACAGAAGCATACTTGTTGAAGGCTGTGTCAGTCCTGGAGGCTCGAGCAATGTTGTCGAACGGGTTCAGCCCAAGGAGAATCCCAGAGAAACATGAGAAAGAGGAGGGTGTGCTGAGCGTGTGTGTCTGAGAGCGAGTCAGTCAGTGCCGTCATTGGTAGAGTAGATAGTTCTTGAGAGAGTCAGGCAGCGGCAGTCTATGGATTTCACTCAAACGGTCTCTTCCTAATGCCACCCTCACCGAGCGTCGACACAAGTCCATCAGAGAGAGCGGTTCAGCTGGGGGGAGACAAGAGGGAGAGGGGAGAGAGAAGGAGCAAGGTTAAAGCAACATCTATTCCAGTATGGTGTGCTACTAAGGTTTAGATATGACACGCAGTGTGTACAGAGTGAAATACAGTCTAAGGGAGAAGGAGAGGGGAAGATTAATAGAAAAGATTTCAAGGAAAATATATTACCTCCACCAATTTATTTGATCATTAAAACTCTGGCAGTTCGGTGTTTGAAAAGGTACCTCAGAGTTACATTTTTTAAATCAGGGCTGCTGAGGGATATCAGTCCTCAATGGACACAAAAGGCCAACGTCCGCCACAGAAATGGTTTTAACACATTTAGTTGAGCCAGTGATGCTCCCTCTGTTCTGAGTATGAACTGGTAGGAACATCCAACCAGCAAATTAAGATCTACTGAATCCTTGAACTTAAATTTTTCAAAACTGGGATTTATGAAAAGATTGATGAGCATTGATTCATTTTGGTTGGTTGATGTCAATGTCTTGTGAAGGTTGTATAACAAGAGGTAAAAAATGTAACAAGGTACAAGAAAAATCCAAAATGCAATACACAGATGAGCAAAATATGGTTTGAGAAATATTTCATTACATGCTACAAATAGTTTTTCTCAAGCCTTCAAATATATCAATAGCTAGTTGTATGCAGATTAACTACCAGCGCTTTTTTGTGATGTAAAAACAGAACAAGATTGGACAGAAAAGGGTTGATTTTTCTAGCAGCCAGTTTCTGCGGCATACTGGTTACTGCATTCTCAAAAACAAAAATTATGTACTTTGAGCCAAACAGCCTCCAATAATAATGGATAAAAGTAGTCATTTTCCCCAATCTCCTACATTAAAAGGAATAAAAGATCAAACTGAAATTGGCTGTGATGTCTATCATTGCATGCACAGCGCTCATCTTCCACAGGCCTAAACTAGGTTGAGGAATCTGAGCTGTTCATAAAAGTCTAATGAGCACAGAGCACATGGGACATGTGGTCAGCACAGCATGTTTGGATGAGCACCTTTGTCTCCTCATGATCTTTTTGCCATGGAATAATTGGCATTAATCCAATTCCAGAACATGTATATGTGTCAGGGGGAAAACCAAGCAATCAATTGTTTTGTGAAACAGCATTATAAGACACTCAATGTCTTGAAGTAAAAACCCTTCCAGCTATTATAGAAGTAACACATGCAAGTGAAAACCAAATATAAAGAACAATAATTCATCAAAGCACAGGGCAGGTATTTTATCCTCACCAAGATCTGGGTTTTGTGAGCGTATTTTATATGAGTAAAGGTAATTTTGGCGAACACGGAAACATTAATTTCTGTTATGTGGCCTGCTAGGACAGAAAATCTAATGTCATGTTACCACTTGCACTGTGTTTTACATAACAGCCGGAGAGGCTGACACACTGCTGTGAGTCACAGACAGTATATGCTCAAACACCGTCTGCAGCAAGCAGCCCTGTTCGGACAGTCTGACAAACCCTGAGCTGTCACACCTTGGTTTATTACGTAGAGAAATGCTGTCACTAGTTTCTTAATAGTGGTGCAGAAGAGTTCTCACAGAGTTCAACACGCAGTCTAAAAAAAAAGAAAAGGAAATATTTGGAAACAAAAGGTTTTCACTTACGATCAAGTCCATTTATGTACCGGATTCGAATCTCACAGTGTCCCCACACAGCGCTCACCACAGGATACAGCTTCCGGCCTTTAAGTCCTCTAAAAGCCACCCCTAAATAATGTCCATCCACTATGTATCCCAGAGTTCCCTCATCCATGTCCAAGACCACCAAGAGGGAGTCGGGGATGATGAACGTGTCGTCTGGCTCGAGGAAGGCCGGGTAGCTTTTCCCCGGGTGGTTCTTGCCATCATGGTAGAGTTTACTTCTGCAAAGGTCCCAGCCCCAGGACTCAGCATTGCTCCCCACCAAAGCTGTGTAACCCACCGAATGTAGCGGGGCGTCACTTGTAGCCACTCCAACCACAGCGTGTGTGCCCCTCTGACGCATCGCCCAGCTGATCTCCCACACGTGTAGTCCCCTTGTGTAGCCAACACGGCCCCGGATTGCGTCCGTGCTCTGCGCCACAGGGTGCCTGTGAAACACCAGCTTGTTGTCGTCCTTTACAAAGATGTTTAGCGAGCGGTCGTCATTGTTCCAAGAGTGCTGAACCTGTATGTCCACGTTCGCAGGTGGCATGTCCAGCAGCAGGTCCAGTCGAGACGGCTTGGTGTGACTTAGGGCCTGTAGCTCCAGCTTCAGGGGGCTGAATGCCGGGTCCCGCATATCAATGGTTTTAATGCCACCTGGGACCTTTTGCCCCATGCTCTGGGTGGTTAGAACTTGCTCCTTCTTCCTCCACCTCCTCCTCCTTCTTCTTCTACTCCTCCCCCCTCCTCAGAGACAAATGGGGGGAGTAATCAGCCTGAGACTCTCTCCTCCACTGTGCTCCTGCGGTTTAGTAAGCAGATGTGAGCTCCGGTGTGATAGATCCCAATAGCCGAGCTCTGAACAGGTGTTTTTGAAGGATACCTGAGGAGATCAGAAGGAATGGAAAAAATAAATGAATGAGAATAAGTTAACTTGGTAACTCCACTGGTCATTTTTCTAATTTTGAGCGAGAACATTTATTAACAAACACAAATATCAGTCACAAGCTGAGCAGAAGACACAGTGTCCGTCTGCTTACCTCATGTCCTCTGAAAGGGACAAACTAGCACAAAATTCACTTATCTTGATCCATTAGGTAATCTGTTGACAACAAATGTGGCTTGGGGGCTTTTACCCGGCCTCAAAAGTGGCTTTGTTCTCATGTGATGCTCAGCATATGAAACATAAAGAAGGCTGGGTCCCATGACCTGAGAAATCTAAGGATGTAAACCTAAATAACCAAAGACGTAGATAACATTATCATTACACAACAGTAGAAGGACATACGGCTGCCGCCCGTGGCTTTGTTTCCCAGAGAAGAAAGTTCAAACTGCACTGTCACTGTCGGATTTGTCCACAATCAACTGAATTTTATGCCAAGTCAGGAGCAGTTTCCCTCCCACACCAGCTTACTACAATACTGTCCAACCAACCAGGAAAGACAAGACCAACAAGTTTCTGCCACTCAGACATAATCCACGCAAGACTGAACAGGCTATACATAATGGATCGACCTATTTACAGAAAATAGTGCAGTCAATATACTGTAAATGTAAAATTACAGCATGAAGGTTGAGCAGCTCTTAACCAACAGTGTTTTATTCTCCAAACACATGGGTATGAGGTTTCTCCATGCTGTTAAATACCTGGTAGTCAATGTTTATGTATCTTGTTGTTCTGTAATTGAAGGTGATGATGCATGTTAGTGAACAGGACTCCATCATGGAAAATACTTTTGCAGAATGTTTTTGTGATGATTCTTGACTGCGTATTTGGTCTGTGAGAAGTTGCTCATCTCATTTTCTTACCCTGAAAGTAGAGCAGCACTAAATTGTGTTTGCCCTCAAAGAATTTTTATCGAATTAGTGAAGCCCTCAAGAATATTTATCAAAATCAGCGACACAGGCCAAGAAGTGCCTGCTTGAATCTGTCTGGACAGGGAAAAGACAGTGAATATTATACAATGACAGGAACATTTTGACACAAATTTGTTAAATTGTGCAATACCTTACTGGACTATTATTGGATTTGTTTTGTTTAAGAGAGTTTCAGGTCAACTGTTAACACTTGAGATAAAAAATGAAAAACAAAGCCACCTGATTGTATCATGTTCACCTTCTTTTACTAGGACAAATTCAATTTTCATGATTATAATGTCACAGATGAGCTGTTTGAGATGGGCAAAACAGAAATAAATCAACAAAAATGTGTTGTGATCAATTCTAACATTTGGGGTGTTGGCAAAACACAAAAATTAGAGACTCAAAAAAAACATTAACACCTCAGTGATGCACTGTGCACCAAGCATCTGAACAAATCTTGGGGTAATAAAGTGCTACATAAAGTCTGACAGAAGAGTAACATGCTACCTTGATCCAAAAACTCTCACCACGAGTTCTCATTAATGTTTACCCGGCATGATTGGTTAACACCCATGTTTTTATGTGTTCCATTCGCTCAGTAACTTATTTTGGACTCAGGCTCACAAACAACATGGAAAGACATCCAAACTGCATTTGATTAGTCATCCTCAAGTTAATGCAATATTTAATGTCAAGCTTTCATGAGTCAATCCCAGAAAATGTGACAACATGACATTGCCAATTTCAAGCACTTGAAACAGCTTTAACAGAAAGTTTTCGAGAGCTGTTAGAGAAAACAAATCCAGTGCGATGATGAAAATACAGGTGGAAGAAATCCTGGAAGAGGATAAAGTATATTTCCCAGTCGGTTGGTTGGGTGGTACAATGACTCAACTTGTAGCCCTGGTATCTCGCAGCTGATGAATTTAAAAGGAGAGTGAAGCATGGAAAAAAAGTGCATCTCAGGCCTTTCGGAGCTGACACATCACTCAGCTGCTTTTCCCACAACCTCCAAAAATAGGGGAAAGAAAAAGAGGGGAAACACTCCAGCCGTTTCTTAATATATGTCTGGCTAGTCAGAGGGCAACAGGAAAGCAGTAATAAAACATCTGGCTTAAAGAAATAAAAACCGTGTTGTTGAGTTTGAGGGAGACTCTGCTTGACCACAGCTCCTTTGAGGCAGAAACTGTTTCAGAAATGCAGAAACTTGACAACGGCAGCTCAGTGAATCCCTGCTGAGCTTTACCTCACTTACTCCTGAACAATGGACCACATCTGTGGTGGGGTGTTTTCACATGACTATAGACTATCACAGCGTTTTGGCTCAATTCAACTCTCTTTGCTTGATTTCAAACTAAGCAACCCCAAAGCTCAGACTTTTCTGTTCTTACGGTTTGATACCCCACTTTGTGAAAGGAAGATCAATATGTAGTAGTCGGGCTTTCTGGGGTATGCAGGTGTGATTGACCATTGCCTCTCAATGGTCTTGGTACTTTTGTCCAAGCTTCAGCCAGGCTGAAGAGGGCATTGTGCAATGTGGAAAACTGTGCTGCTGGGAAGGCCACTCTAATTGAATTGTAGACAAGAGTTCATTGAGAAGTGCTTTGGCTCTTCTTCTAATGCAAGTAAACAACCATTTAAATGGGTCATGTCTCTTCAGTGATTCGAAAACAGGAGGGAAGAAAAAGCAAGCAGCGGGTGGCCAGCATCTGAATGTAAACAATCTCTTTTTCAATGCCTGTCCAGCATTCAGAGAAAGTGAAACATGTTAATTTGCACAGTGCAGGAGCCAGGAGTTTACCATTCCCTCTCTTTGTGGCAAAGGGCCACCTTACAACGCACACAACAAGTAAATCAAAACTAACACAACAATGAAAGGTCTTCCCACATTCACCTTGGACTTCAAAACAAACATGCCCCATTAGTAGTAGAAAAAGCGGCTTGTGGGGGGAAATATTTGGGCTGGGATCCTGGCCTGGACTGGTTTGGGGTTCCTGGGCCCCTGGGTTGGTTTGGAGCTTATTAAAATGCAAAGAGAAGGGCTTGCTGAATTTGCTGAGCCAAGGAAACACTTGTTTGTGTTGTAAGGCCCAATTTAAGATTGGGTTCACCTGAACCCAGAGCTCGGTCTGTTTGTTGACCTTCGTAGTTAAGTTTACCAAAGACAAAGTTGTCCCTTATAGGAAAACAAAGCTAAATGTGTCATGAAAATACAAAACTCAACGGCATTTGAGCTTCTGCTGTTCACTCAGTTTCACTGACAACTATCACACGATGCTTTGATAAAAAGTTTGATGGACAAAATCGCACAAGTATGCCTCTGATTACATTATTTTCTCCATGGAGATGGATAATACAACACTGATATTTCCCTGTAAGGGGAAAGCAACAATAGAGCTACAAAACATCAAGCTACCAGCATCATACTCTAAGATGATAAATGAAAAACAACAACTTTTGATTCATGTGGCAAATAAAAACATCATTTAACGAGTCACCTAAAGTATCTATAGTATTAAAACGCCTTTCGAGACTCCTGATAACTTGACAAATGAGAGTATGACGGCCTTGTGAATTGTTAACCCACAATAGCTTGTCATGCTAGCAGATCTGAACAAACTCTGGCAGACAAAGCCTTTTACTCATCGGACTTACACGTAAGATCTCAGACATGAACAGTAGGTGGATCCAGCGTTACTAACCCGAGCTTTGTCACATTGTTCCTGCTCACCTGAAGCTCTGTCTCCTGTGTTCAATGATCGTTACACAACAAGCGGCGCAAACCGTGTTAGCATTAACATCATCAAAACATGGCTAATGACAATGAGCGGAGGAAGGAAATCCCCAAACATCTCATTATCCCATCACAGCTGAAGGTGTTTGAGGGGGAAACCCGCTGTACACGCTGTTTACGCTTTCAATTTCATTAAAGAGATGTAAAGATGAGGACAGGAACCGAAACAGGCGCTTCGCAGCAGCAGCCACCATATGAGCAGAAAAGAGGGGGAGAGAGGAGGTGAAGAGCGGGCAGCGAACAGACCTGTGTGGATCAAACAGCAGGGAAACACATGCGGCTTCAGGCTCCGGCTACTCCATCGTCGTTTCCCGTTTCCTCGTCGTCTTACCATTTACCATTTCAGGCTGGCCATGAATTAGTTGAAATGATGATGGCTGCTCTCTAACATCTCTCGCGTCACGTGGTAAAATGCTCCCAGCTGCTGTGGTAGATTAGGACCTCCCTACTGACGGCATGAAGTTAGCGTCAGGTTGGTGTGGCGGCGGATGCAGGCAGTGCATCCAAACTACATCCGCATTATTTTACAGACAACGTCGATTTTAACACAACACGAATTCTGATATGATTAAAAAAAAGTTTTTTTCAAAAATCCTCTATAATCATAAGTCAGAACCCTTTTTTGTTTTGCAACATAAATAGATTCACACCATCAAACAGATACTCCACCTCTACAACATACCTTTAAAAAAATGGCTTATCGACAGCTGTAATTGTACACATCAACCCCTGTGAGATAGTGAGTTTCTCAACCCTGAGGCCGTGACCCCACATGGGGTCGCCTGCAATCCAAACATGGTCCCCTAAAAAGTCTAGTAATTTATTTAACCCTGTGGCGCATAGTGGTCACTACAATGGACACCTATTTAAAAGTTATTTACTCCTAAATTCAATGGTTCATGTGGTGGAAATTCATATTAGCCTGTGTCAGGATATTTTTATACTTCTTAGGGCCATATACATATTTTTAAAAATGTTAAAGACAAACATTTGAGGGTGAAAAAGCTTAAATAACTATAAATTAATCAGTATTAAAATGGATGAAAAAGAGTTAAAAAGTTTTGCAAAACATTAAAAAAGACTATATATATGAAGTTACCAAAGAGGGAAAAAAAAGTCATGTTAACATTAAGTTCACACTGTTTTATGTTGAATGCTCAGGTAAAAATATTTGGACAAAAAATTGGAAAACTTTTTTTTTCATGCCATAAGACAAATAAAAACACTCAAGGGAAACATCCTGACACTGACTTTCATAATTCATGCATCAGAGGATTAAAAATAATAATAAAAATATATTCTCCAGTAATCATATATTTTTTGTAATTGAAACACAAAAAAGTGTACAGCTGTATTCTATGTTTTGGTATATGTTAGCATTTTATTACAAAGTTTTTCAGTATTTTTAGTGTTTAATTATGAACTGTTTCAGTGTTTTTAGTATTTTATTAGGAATTATTTCAGTATTTTTAGAATTGAATAATCAAATATTTAGTATCCAAATAAATTTGTTTTCCATTTATATTTTCCTGGATTTAGTATTTTAGCATTTTGCATAAGAAGTCTATATCCTGAACAGGAAGAATAGATTTGTCGCTTTGTGCACTAATCAGGGCTACTCTGTATTCACAGTTTTTTTCTCTAAACTAGGGCCTTGTTCAGCTTATAATTGCAAAATGACTCATTAGTGAGGTTGCTGCTTTCCCATTCTTCTGTCTTATCCCTGAGTAACCTTTATGACCCATGATGAAGTGACATGTTCAGGTTAAAACCGAACAAACATGTCTGTACATCATTTGCTCAGACAGGATCCCTGTGAGAGGGTTCAAAAATATCAGGGCAACAAATGTTACTCTTTCTTTTAGTTAAAAGTTCAGCTATTTCTCCTTGACTTTATTGTACTACTTTTTTCATTCACCCATTTGTAAAACTTAAAAATGTTGGGTTCTGTGTTCTCATATGAGGAAGTTCTCTCATGGTGAGGTTGATAGTACAAGCATACTTAGATCCCAAATTGTCTAACACTGACACTTGGTCATGTCCCTCTGAGTGTGGAGTAGTTAGTGGTTGAGTATAATAGTACAGGCCTAATCCAGAATGGAAACTCAGGCCTCATTTATGTCCCTCACATTTGAATCAAGTTACAGATATTTTTTTGCTTTTGTCATTTGCAACGCTATCTTAAACCTAACCTAAACTCAGCTGTAGGATGATTTAAAGTAATGCTCTGGTATAAGCTGTATGAAGTAAATTGGTAAATCTACCCACGTGACTCATTTTCGCCACTGATGTGGATCAATCTACCCCTAAGCTGGAGCAAGATGAGCCACACAACAACTTTTTATTTAATAAGTCATATTTTCATTGCCTCCAGTCATGCATACATCCTAAGCATTTCTACTGACAGAAAACATCCTGACAATATGGTAGATCTTTTCATTTACTTCTGCATCACTTCCCCTTTCATAAAGGACAAGTAAAATTGGCTCAATTACCCCACGCTCCCCTATACTGTCAAAATAGTATCATGCAAAAATAAGGATTGTTGTGGGAAAGAATGTATTACAACAATAGCTAACTTGGATTGGGAAGCATTTATTCATTTAGTGTTATTTAGCAGACTTCTTTTATCAAAAGTGACCGGTAACATCAAAAACATTTTCATAAATGGTAAACACAAAAGTTCAAAACATTTAGTTGTGTAACATGAGATGATGCATAAATTTACACTGAAATTTATCTGTTGTTGTGAAGAAGTATAGGTCTAAATACAAAACCAACTTCAGTTCAGATCGTGGCCGACACTGGGCTCTTAAACTGAGCCGTCCAGACTGCAGACTGACCCATCTTTTATGCTGATTTGAGAAAATGAGGTAAGATACCACACTGTCCCTCATTCCCTTACAAGTTAAGTTGACAGAAATACATTTAATCAATGTAATACACTACATTGATGTATTACTGTCCAGTTGTTACTAGAACTTGTGGTGATCAAGTATTTCCATGTTTGTAGCAGTATACTTTTTAGTGTGATTACATCTGCCATGAGTGTTACATTTTTTAAAGGCATTAGCACTAGGTTATATATGCTGTGTGCTTGTGTGTCCTTAAATGTATTCAAGGGCAAAAACATCCTATTATGGATGAGGGCATGAATGTGATGTGTGTCAGCGAGAGGGACCATAATTGATCATTCACACTCCAATCTGTCAAGTACAGGCACACACACTCGCAGAAAAACATCCATATGACTGAGTTCAGCTGGTGCAATACATTACAGCAGCATTGAGCCATGATCGCTCACACGCAGAAACACTGGAGCCCTTTTTTTAATAGTTTGACCTTCAGGCCATTCAGTCCCTACTGATATGGGTTAAAAATAAAAAAACAGGGGAAGATGGTCAGATGTAAAGATTTAAAACACATCATCAGTCAGTGCTGCTCTGTATGTACTAACTCCATGGGAAATTTCAGGGGTGGTGATGGAGGGCATGTTTGGATCAAAGAGGATGCTGCTTCATCCCAGAACCTCCATTTGTTTCTGCAGCTCATGTCTAACCATTTCAGTAAATACAGTGCATTTCAACAACTAAGCTCTGTCACAAAAAAAAGGCACACAAGTTTCTTCCATAAGAAGACCCCAGAAAATGGTCATTCATAATTGCCCTCTAGTTGTATTAGTTTCAAACATAAAGTTATGAAAGACTGCCAAGAAATTCTCTAAATCTGCAGTCCCAGTGTACCTCATGCTCCGAATGTCACCCCAGTGTAGGGAAACACCAGGCTTTTGCCGCCATCTAGTGGTTTTGTCCAAATCAGAACATTTCTGCTTTGGGGTTCAGAGCATCTCATTAGGTTAATAACCCTGTCTCCATAAAGCTCTACTTCACTTAGTAATCACTTATTCAGGAAACGTTCAATTCCCTGTCGAATTATATAAATCAAGTAAACTATGCTGGATAGTGCCATATCCTCAAATAGTGCAAGAGCGTTAGAAATATTGCTGAGCGTGTGAATGAAGATCTTGCTTCACTTTTCCCATCAGGCACCTGATTTCTCTGTGACAAAGACTAAATTAATCTGACATTTAAAATGACCTTATTGGTCCATCATATGAGGCGTCTGAAGGTAAAAAGGCTCGTTTTACATCCTCTGTAGAGAACATAGCTTTGTGACTTGAATTACCTTCCCCTCAGCTCGTCTTGCAGCGAAAATCCCATTTTCCCATACGGTGATGGTGCAATGTGCTGAGCTCGGTGATATCTCAGGGCCCCTCCACAGTGGAGGAGGGGAGTGCAGACATGCTTACTGCCTCCCTTTTAGAAACCATCATTTCAGCAGGATCAATAGTACGTCCCACTCCATGGCTGGCAGAGTGCACTGCCTTTATGGGGGGGCAGGCAGGCAGGCAGTGGGGGTGAGTGAGGTGTGGGTAGTGAGGGAATGTGTGGACAGCTGCACCGAGGCAAGTCTGAGCAGCACACGCAGCCAAGGTGAATGATCGCATGCTGCGTCAGACACTCGGCTCCTCGCTCGTTCTGGGATGCAGTTTCTGAGGAGGACCAGTGGGTGGATGCTGTCCTCAAGTGGTGGTTGCAGTTGCAGGCAACAGAGTGATGAGTAGCTCAGCGGTCAGGTACTTCATGTTCTGAGTTTTTCTGCTCCTCAGCTGACTCACAAATCTTCCCTCAGATGAGTAAAGATTTGCAGCTGATGCAGCCTGCATAAAACTGTCCTGCTGTCTTTTTTTATAATCGTCCTACTCTCTGACTGTATTGAAGGGTGAGCACTTAAATAGATTCATGGTGTAGGTGAGGAGACATCTCATGTTTCAGTGAACGGCTGGATGCAATATAAGACTTGCATAGTCTGGCTTTGTGAAGCAGAAATCTTTGAATGGAGGACAAATCATCTTTACCAGCTATTATAGAAGTTTGAATGGACAATAAGGCTAAGAAAATCCCTCCCCCATGTGCTGACCTCTGATGAGTCCTTTGAGTTTCAAGGTAAAGTTTTCCAAACATTGTTTAAAGACAAAACGAAATAACAAAATGTTGTTTGTTCAAAAAGCTAATTACATTCAATTAACAATGATATTAAAATAGATAAAGCAAATCCCCTAGATGCACAATCTGGCAGCAGCAAACGTTTAGTTTTATCCCCATAAACGTGGCTGTAGCAATTCTTTATCATAAGGGCTGCAAATCTCATAATCAAATAATTATTTAAGCCCTAATTACAAGTTAAAGCAGCCACACAAGGGATCATTCAGATTGATTTACTAACTCAATGCCTGATTAATTGGTAATTGGTATTAATAATTGAGGATCTGGAATATTATATTGGTGCATTTTGAATTTGAATTGATAAATAAATTTAACAAAGAAACACCCTGAGAAACAAACATGATTGTTGTTGAACTCAGTCTTTCTGCATTTTTTTATGCACACCCATCGGCCAATGTGAATTTGGTGTGATTTGTACTTGTGTGACTTTGAAAGGAGCTCTTGCTGGTTTAGAGAAAGGAAAGGGCATCAGTGGAGAGAGGTGCACCACTGCGGGACAGGGGATGTGGATGGGACAGGATGTGTGGTGCAGTACGAGTATCCCCTCCGCTCAGATCCTGCTCATTTGTCAAGTTTGCCTGCAGACTTGAATGGTGCATTGCTGCTAAAATACAGAGAGGCAATCAGCAGTGGAACAGCACACCTCCAGGGAGGGGTCCCAGGTGGAGGAGAGCCTCCTTTGGTGATCTGCAGATTAAGGAGTCTTTTTGTTCAAGAAAAGCAGCGCAGTACACACACCACGGTGTAAAACCAAAGACCAATTTGTATTGATCCTCAAGTATAGTTGTGAACAGAGGAAATATTTCTATACATTTTTCAAGCCGGTAAAATATGAGTGGGCTGTCTGGCATATCCATCAAAGCCACCCTAAGGCCACAGAAATTGTTACTTTGAGTTTGTTCTACTTGCAGTCGGCTGTCAGTGACGGACTAAGCTGTCTAAAGCGCAGCATCCCCTGAGCTCTGTCGGGAAACAGGACTCATGGAACAAGGAGAGCAAGTGTTACATTTTTCTCTTTCACCATAAAACACTGTCTTCCTCCTGCGTGGAGTCAATCATCCAGCAGACTTCACTGTCATTAATTTGGCAGCTTACACTCTGTCCCTGCATATTAACAGCACTGAGATGTTCTCCATACCAGGACAAGCAGAAAAGCCGAGCGAGGTCACAGCATTAATTGTGGCCTGGTTCTGTTGGTTGACGTGGCAGTAGACAGGCAGACCCGCAGAGCTCATCCTACAGATCTGAGCCACAGACAGAGCCAGGAGGTGACCGGTTCGTCTGTACTCCGGTAGGGTGTAGGCCATCCTCAGCTCACACAGCTAATCAGACAGCATCCAGGATACGGGCCGGCCTTTCTCGTCCCGCACACAGTGGTTTGGCAGATGGCGGGTGCAGATTCTCACGTGGTTCAGGCTCTCTGGGTTGCCTCAATAAGGCAAGTGTGCATCCACCAGCTCAGCGTGGGACTCGTCTAGAATAGAAACAGGCAGTGGCGACACCTCCCTGAAGCACAAAAAAGTGAATATAAAGAATTAGAAGATTTAGTAATGATCCAAAAAATGTATTTTATATACTTTCTGGCATAGGTCAATCATTAAAAACGCAGCCAAGTCAGCAAAAAATGAAAATACGGCAGAAACTCACCTCTGCCAGTCCATACTCTCAGCATTATGGTGGATGAAGGTGTTGTAACCCCCATATTCAGTGACATCCAAACCACTGAGAGAAGCCAAGTCTTTAATGAGGTGACATTACGGGCCTGGTATACCTTTACCAAACAGAGAAGCAAGGTGACACTTAGTTTAATAAGCTGACAGCATTTACACTCTTGGGTATTTCCCTGTCTGTCATTTTTGTATTTAAGTGATTTTTTGCACTCATCTTACGGTTTACTGACCATTAATTGGGGGTCGTTGGTATTTTTTCTTTGTTTTGTTCAAAGAATACATGTTTAGGTAGGTTTAATCATGTTATTTTATAAAACAAAAATGATCCAAACAACCACTTTGTGCATCTTTAGCCTGTTTTACCCCATCCCTCTGTGTCCGAGATCTGTATTCTATAATCATAAAAAAAACCATTTATGAGTGAGGTGTTGTGCTGTGTGACCTGTTTCTTCATCACAATGAACAAGATCAGAGAAGTTAATTAGCTTGATCACTTTAACACAGTCCTTCTTGTGCAACTTTGCCAGCAAAATGTGTGTAAATCATTCTGAGGCTGGAAGTGAATCCCTAAAAATGCACCTTTTTCATCTGATTGAGTAATGTTTTGAGAAATTTAGAGTCTGAGCCATGACTTTTTAAAATTGTAAGAAAGTCTGTCTTTGTGACCCATTTTAAAGATTTAAGTCATCACTGTTAACTATAGGGCTTAAGGCTGAGTGCTACAGATGACACTGAGAAACACTGAGAAACAGACCCTCGCTAATTCTTCTAGCCTTCCTTTCATTTAGGGCTGGGGTCACAGTGTATATAATGTTACTTTGGTTTCTGTTTGTTTAGGCTTCACTCTTTTTATGGCTTCGCTATCACTTTCAGATAGGTGTGGTTTCACATTAGGAAGCTGTTAGTTGTGCAGTGAATGAAGAAAAAACAGGTTGGCTGGCACTTTTCGCTTCATTTATTTGATCGTTTGATAATTTTACTCTTATAAATCGTCTTAACTCTTGCCAACTTTGATTGTTTTCTGAAAAGTGTCATATATCACAATCTTCAACTGTCTACAATAAAAGTATAGAACAACTCATGCTCAATGTTATCTCAGCTAACAATAAAAAAGTAAACGCAAACTGTTGTGATGTATTTGTTTTGGAAGCTGAAGTGAAAGTATATTGTCTCTTCTTTTTGACAGCACGTTTCTTTGTTAAAGACAACTTTTTACCTGATACAAAGTGGTGAGGTAATGTATTCATCAACAGTTACGTAGCCCTGTTGTTTGAAACGTGACAACAAGAAAACTTTTTGAGTTTGTACCGTAGTTGAGCAGCCGGTTACATTTAGCGCTACTCACAGCCCAGTGCTCTGAAACGTATAATGTTTGTGGATCCTCGTTTTTCGGCTCCTCTGTCCTTTTTCTATCAGGCAGTCAAGCTCCAGTGTCCACTATTACTGCTAAATAAATCACAGAAATGGACAGAAACACAGCCCGACCTGGACGGGAGGCTGGGAATTAGCATTAAGAAATGTCCTCTTTTAGCACCGATAATCTTACTTTAAGTTGTGGATTGTGTTCAGGCACAAATCTAGATATCAGACTTCTTTAAGATCACTTTGAAAGTCCTCATATTCTCTTTAAACAGAAACATGCAGAAGTAACAGAGGGGTGTTTATACTCAACACGTGCAGATTTTTGAGTACTACATAGTCATGTGTTGTGGAAATCCCTGAATCTGCCTGAAGTCTGTTTAAAGCAGTCGGTTTTGACAAGAGCATGATATCTCCCTGCGACTTGCTGAAATGATGAGGCAATCGCTTTAGGATGTCTGAACTGGTTCAAAGTATGCTGGCAAGGTGGGCCTAAAACACCAAGGTCAGCCAATAGCATACAAAGGGCTGGCCAATCAGAGGAAAGGGGGTTTGTGGAGCTGGGAACCTTAAAGGGACAGCAGCCAAAATGAAGCAGTTCCACTGGAGGCTGTAATAAGAGTTTTCTAAAACGGCAGCTCCAGAAAACCTTTCTTCTTTTTTTTAGTAAAACATGCAGAGCTACCACAGGGGTAAGAGATGGAAAGCATAAAGCCTTAAAAAAGCATAATTAGAAAAGAGAAAGGCTTCTTTAGAGCTGGGATAGGCAAGTTTTGGGACAAATAACAGTTTGGGTAAGCAAATGTTCAAAGCCATTTCCCCAAGAACACACACTGTCTCAATCACTTTTAGAATATGCCAAGAACTGTGATTTTCAACTGTATCAACCACCTTTTAATGCTTTCTTTATGCGTTCAGTGCCCTGTCCTTGTCATGTGAAAGACTCCATTCATGCATGATGGTTGTTCAGGTAGAGTGAGCACATGTAAGTGCTCAAAATTTATAAAGAATATCAGAAATTGAATGCTTGATGTCTGAGAATTCTAACATTTGTCAAAAGCTGTGTCAAAGATACACTGCCTACTTGAGTTTTAATCCAAAACATATCATGCATTCAACAAAAGCGAGTTTTAACTTCTTCTTCTTTCACACTACCTCTGAATATGAGCCCGATCCTCCAGCCAACCACTTTCTCATCGAGCAACAGACTTTTCAGAGTTGCTGCGTTCTTGGTGAAAGCAGTACAGATGTCAGGCATCACCTCAAAGCTGCTGCTGCTTCTGCTGAAACACTTCACAGGCGGATACAGACATCATCAGGCCACACCAGCAAAAAAGCCCATCAGTCAGCCATGTCCCTGTGTGCTATACCTGTTTCCGACGGTAACAAACGGCAGCTGTGAATGTGGGCCATGAGTCAACACACATCTCCAGATGACATAGGTTGTTGTTAAGAATATGCAACACTCCTCTGAGAACCTGGAACGTGGAAAATAATATAGCAGGGAAAAGACCAAAATAACAACCCGTTTGTCATCTCTGTAAAAGGGGATTGATACACAAATAATACCAGAGACTGCATCCAAGAGAATGTATAATCTAAATGCAAAGTTATTTTATACAGTGCTATTACACACGTAAATAGCTTATGAAAAAAAACCAAAGAAACATTACAGTGATGGATTGTGGCAGCTCCTTCTGAAGGACATTTTTCATCAAAGTGAGGTCCTTGAGGGTTTTCAAGATGATCATTTTAGCTTTTTTCAGCAAAAACGTGTCCCTGCCTTGAATTTTAGCCAGGAAGTGCAATTTAACTATGACACTCAAATATTAACAGCTATACTTGAGCTGTTTTACAGTCTAATGAGCAGCTACATGTTACTGCTGTAGATAAAAAGAAAAGAAAGTTCAAAGTCTTCTCTGCCTATACTTCTGTGTCCTTCTTAAAGGGCTGTCGTCATCCCCATAAATGTACAGAATAGTGCAGAGAAATACCAAAACTGTTTGACTGACTTTCTTTGTGTAGTTTTTTTTTTACCCTCATTTATTTAAGAGCGCAAGAAACTTGAAAATCCTTTTCTATGAGGATTCCCAGCTGCAGTCCTCCTCGGTCAAGGCTGATCTGTGTGTTGTGCTCAGTTGTAAAGAACAAACCGTCTGCTGCTGACGCTGACAGAGACGCTGCTCATTCACCACAGCAGAGCAGCCAGCTGTCAGAGCACAGCCATTCACCATAACGTCAATCCACCTTTTTACTACTCTCTCTTTCATTCTGGGGAGAAACCTTGCATTTCAAGCTCTGGCTCTCAGAGCAGGATCTTTAATTAAATCCTGACTTACGTCTTAAGTGGTTCTTAGATAAAACAGAGAAGAGTGAAATAAACAGTGATTCATCTCTAAATGTTTGTACTTTCGCGTACCCACAGTCAATTCTGTTCAAACAGATTTTACCTCTTTGGTGTGTCTTTTTTGTCAGGAGTTGGAATCTGCTCGGCTTTACAAAATGAGGTCAACAAAGAAGCTCTGGCGCAGTGAAACACACCTCTCACCCCCTTCTAGAGAAGCAGATCCCATCATTCAAACTCGCTTTGTGCCAGGCTGACTTCACCAAGCACAGAGGGAGATTTTTCTGAAGTTAATTTATTGCTTCTATTACCTGCTCAATCTCTTTTTTTATTTCACTGGGAATGCCAGATTAACCCTGAGAATTTTACCTTTAACCACTTATTCTCACCAACACTCTTGTTAAATGCACCTCAGATTAAAGGAATAAGAAATAAATTCTGCAATGCTGCGTACACAGTTTCAGAGATCCAGGAGTCTGTTGTCAACCTCAACGATTCTCCTCCTTGACTGAGGACTGTTGAGAATTAGGCTGAAGTGATGTGTAAACCAGGCAAGCTGCTGAGCTTGTAAATCAATGTGTCTATTATCTTTTCCGGTCAGATCAATGGAGCCCAGGAATGGGCTATGAATGGCAAGAAGAAAAAAGGCACACACAAACTCACTAGCCAATGTTTGGACTCGACTTCATTATCTGCCTGTGTCAGGAATGTCCATACCTGACAGAAACCTTTTTCCCCTCTGATGAGCCTTAAGTTTTGTCACAGCTTGTGCCTGATAAGACAAGAAGCAATGTCAATGGCTTGCTTGATATCAGACATGGAAACTAATCACCTGTTTCAGTAAATATTTTCTGACTAGCTGCTGACACACGAACAGCCAAGCAGTTTTCTTGGAGCTTAATGCGAATCATAAACATGAGCAGGTGCCGTGTATGTACACATTCAATGACCTGTTTAGAGGAATCAACTATGAATCTCCACACTCTCATGATCTATGAGCCTGAACACACATTTACACGCCGTGCCCTTGGCTGGGATAACAAGAGGAATATTAAGAAGAGTGGAAAGCTAGAGGCAATGAGGTGACAGTAGCCAGGTAAAGCACAGGGAGGTAATCTAATAGGACGTGTAAAAGGGCCCCTCCTCATGGCTTATTCATCACAGGGGATGCCATTACGGAGAGCGGCGTGGGCTATGTGAGAGATATGCTGGCGGGGGCATATTCCCCCGGTGGCACAGAGAACAGAGGAGAGGACGGGTGCAGCGAGGCTCAGCAGACTGATGCAGCAGACTGATGCAGCAGACTGATGCAGCACTGCATGCAGACCGCACATGCAGGGGAATGATGCTCTGCTCTCAGCTGATTCCTGTGATGCACATCTATGATTCAAACAGACACTGATTGACTCTGACAGCCTTATGGGCCCTCAATCGTCAAAGATGCTCAATAATGTGTTTTCACCTGATTCAGCAATCTCCTTCAGCTGTGGTGCATCTGATAGCAGAGAAACAAGCTAATTAAGCTAATACACATTTACATAAACTCCAACACTACTCCACTACAGGTCCCAAAAAGAAGAGAGCCATGAAAAAAAAGGAAAAAAGACGCTGCACTTCTGCAGTGAGAGGCAGATCGCTGCACTGCTGCAGAGATCAGCAAAACCAAACAGAATTTGTAATGAAGTCACCATTATTGATGCAAAGCCCATGCACTGAAGCTGAGAAAGTGGAGAGAAGACTTTGCAGAAAGAAAAAAGCTCGAGCTCATTGGCTGGCTAAATGATGGATGAGCTCACTCTCACAGAGTTGTGCAACGCGCAAAAGACAAATTTGGTCGCTCAAGATTTTTCTATATTCTAGCGCACTGCAGAATAGCACCAGTGGAGCAATGCATCTTGGGTAATAAAGGGCAGGTAATAGAGATTGCAGATTAAGGACATTTCACTCTCCTGAAGGAGATATTGTACCTGAGAGAAACTTTATGGGCTGATGAGGTAGCAACTTTTAGAAAGTGACTTTTAATTACTGGTTTCAGGACACATCTGTCGAATTGTGAGTGACGAATCAATCAATAATAAAGTGCAATATTGACGCATCTGCTTTGTTTTCTGTGCTTTGATTGCATTTGGTTGTAGTTGTGTGAAGACTGGTAAATGACCAGGTGAGAGGCTATATGCTGAATTATCACGTCTTAAAGTTGAATATCTTGTGCTTAATTGAACACAAGATCACGTTTTCAAATTTTCTATCCATGTTTCAGGTACAAGCTTAAAATTCATCTTTTAAGCTGTACTACATCTTGAGAAAGTCTTCCGAGACTTTTCAGGGGAAACAACATTTTAGAGATAATTTGACAAGTCTCAAAGTGCACCGGAGGAGATGGCCTCGCTGTGGAGCAAACTGTGCCTCATTGAGGTTTGAGCACACTCATATCTCAAAGCAGCTTTTGCTGTAGTGTGAAAATGAATAAAAGGGGATGGAGAGTTATGTGTGCGTGGAGGGGGTCTCTCAAGTGAGGAGTTCTTTGCTCTGATGATCCTTGGGGGTGTTTTGTGTGTGTTGTGGGGGCTGGGGTGGGTGCAGGGGAGGACAGTGAGGAGAGGAGGGCAGACTGAGGATGTGCACACACACTGACCCTGGAGGTTGCGTTCCCCTTTAAAAGTCCCATCCCACTCAGATACGCAGAGCTCATGCAGGATCTGCTGCGGCAGTGGGGGAACACTGCTGAGCTGTGCAGTTTGTGCTGCCAGCAAGCGTGCAAAGGAGAGGAGGGGGAGCGAGCGCGTACAGGAGGAGGAGGAAGAGGAGGAGGAGTGAGGGAGAGAGAGAGAGAGAGAGAGTGCAAACAATGTCATTCTGTTCAGGAGGCAATGCTGCAGTCAACTTTGCCGCGCCATGAAAGCACATCACTAGCGACCATGAGGCTGAGAGTGAGTGCAGAGAAGTTTTCCTCCTCTCCACCCCGTCTGTGATGCAGTCCGAGACCCATGCGTAGGTAAACATTTATTTCTTCACTCGAATTATTCATCTTGTCTGTTGTCTCCTTAAGTGTGTATCTTATTGCATGGGATGTTACTTCTGAAATCAGCCGAACAGGAGTTGATGTACGTGCGTCGGGATGCATGCCTGCAGTGTTAAAGCTCCTGGATGCCTCTGTCTCATCAGTGTCAGCCCCCTCTGCACCAGTAATAACCAGGCAGCAGCCAGACCGTTAGCAGGCAGGCTCTTCTGCTCCCTCATCCATGTTTAACACATGGTACAGGCTGGAAATAGCAGCCGGCGTGTCAGATAGCGGCTGGTTGAGAGGACTCGTTATTTGACACAAGGACAAAATAAAACCTAACTAACCAGGAGTTACACCTCTAGAAGAGAGCTTAATCCCTGCTGATTTAGCTGTGAGGAGAGCACAAATAGTCCCAGCTCTCTACTTTTCTCTGCTAGTTGTGTGTTTATATTTAGAAGAATGTGTTAGTTGAGAATATGATGCTAGAAAATGGTGAGAGGTATCTACTGTGTCTGTGGTGCTGGGCTGTCAGTGTCTGAATGCGGAAATAGGAATGAGGCTACAGTGGCCTGCATGGGACAGGGGGGCTATGCTGCAGTCATGAAGTTGTGCTGTAGCTGCTGGGACTTTGCAACCGTCCTAAAAGTAGAAGTCAGGTCAGGGTGAAGCTGTTGCAGATTCTTTCTGGAGAGTCAAGCAAAAACAGTTTTAGAGAAGTCCTAGGGTGTTTGTGAAAGTGTTTGAGTGAGTTTTAGATGTTTAACTGGATTATAACAGAAAAGGAAAAAGTCTGTGGGAACAGCACCACTCGTATTTGGTAATAACAATGCAGCAGCAGTTTCTCAGGAACTCTATTGCTGTAAAAAGTCGATGGGGCTACTTTTGTCTTTTGCGCCATATAGCACTGTCTATGCTCAACTTCAAGCCTTTTCAAAGGCCATGTAAAAATAGTTTGTGGGCGAAAAAGCTTCATACAAAAGTGAGTCAGTATTGGAGATGTGCCCTGAACGCTGTCTGGGAGGTTTGATGATGGATCCAGCCGGGTCAGTTTGCCTGCACACAGGCTCGGTCAGCTCTGAGTTCACCTCAGGTAACTGTGCTAAGACCTTGAAAAAAAAACGCCGGCCCTGCGTCGCCAGCTGGCTCTTTGTGAGGCAGAACTCCCAGGCTCCCTCTCGCCTTTAAGTTTCTCCCCACTGCAGGCAAGCAAGTGCGGGTGAGCGCGGGGGATCAGAGTGATAGAGAACTGAACACGAGGCCCGTGCCTGACATCATCTTGGAACATCTGCAGTTCTCCTGCTCGCACTTTCACTGAGGGTGGGTGCTGCACTGCTAGCAAAGGAAATTGCCGCACTCACCTGATGTTCCTTGCACCTCACTTCTGCCCTCCCCTACCTCCCCTCCTCTCTCCTCATCTTCCCTCCTCCTCTTTCCTCATCTCCAATTTCTCTACTGTAGTCTCTCTCAAAGGTACAGTTGCCCAGCACAGCACCTCACCGGCATGCTGTGCACCTCTGTGACTCTCCTCTCCGCCCCTCCTCCTCCATCCTCCTCCTCCTCCTCCTCCTCCTCTTCTCACTCCTCCTTTCCTCTCCCTCCTCATCTCTGCCCCCCCTCTCCCCTGATGAAAAAGTATGCAGCACATGCTCTCACCATCCTCCTTGAGCAATTTGCCTGAGTGAATAGAGAGAGGAGAAGGAGCAAAAGGGAGAAAAAAAAAGCAGGAGCTAGTGAGCCAGCAGCAGAACAGCAATCCTGCAGTGTCCTGCAGCAGCTGAGTTCCTGCAGTGCCGGCCTCTGTTAGCACACACACACACACACACACACACACATGCGCGCTTGCACACAGAAATACAGAGATGCACATCATTCCCTCCCAGATACAGACAGTCTCCCAGTCACATGACGCGGTGGTGGCTGATGTGAGAGAGAGAGAGCAGGCCGTCTGACTCTGGACTGGACCAGCCGAGTTCAGAGACAAAGACACACGAGACAAAGACACAGACTCAAACACACACATGCACCAATGACACTGTGCTCATGGAGCATCACAGGGAAGCAATGGTGAGATTAGTTGGTTGCCCCCCCCTCTGTTCCCCCCACCAATGGTGCATTGTCCCGTTCCAGCACTCCAGTCTCGATGATGTAATCAATGCAGCAAGCTTTGAACTTGCTGGGCTAGGGGTTCCTTCTCTCCCCCTCCCTGACTCCCCCCCGGCTTACACAGATGCAAGAGTGAGGCCTCCACTTCAGGTATGGAAAAGAATAAATTAAACTTTTATGTGACGATTTAGCTATAAAAGTGCAGAAAATAATTCCCCGTGAGTGGGCCTCTGCTCAGCGATGGTCCATATTTCACTCTTGTGCAAACAGATATTTCATGCTTCCATAAATTACAAACCAACTCAGCTGGTGAAACCACTGCTGGCGCAAAGTCAAAACAGTGCAGTGCAGTGCCGCATCACCACTTCTAATAAATTAAAGCAACTATCTGCAAGCTCATACGCCTATTCTGCTCTTTTTCAAAGTTGCACCGTTTTTTTCTTTTTCAGTTGCGATCAGCAGGGAAAAGACAAACCTCGAAGCGGAGCTAAAAGTGCTTTGAGTTCTTTCTGGGCGTAACATCATAGTGACTTTGCTCTTTCATTGATAAGGTCATCAGTCTGTTGACAGGCTGCAGTGGAGAGCAGCACCAGTGATATACAGCACAGTGCTTCAGAGATGCTCAGGCAGCCAGACTGAGACCATATTGTAGCAGGTGAGTTTTGCTGAGCTGGTTTCTGCTGCTGCACCCAGAATCTGCCTAGTGATCACTTCCTCTACAGCAGTGATGAACTGGCATCACCCCTCCTTTAGTTAAAAAAAGAGCAAGCATCAGAGCAGCTCTGCATAATTAGCACTTATGGATGGTGATGATTCTGCAAATTTGCTTCAGTTTAATGTGTCAGTAGCTAAGTGGAATGAAATGTACATTTTTTTATTTATCCCTGTAATCTAATAGAAAAGAAATCTTTCTCTGCTGCATTAATAAACTGCTTTTACATTCAGATTTCACATTATCAAACTCCACAGATCCAGGGTAACATTAATATTTCACAAGTGTTATATATTTTTCTCTGAGCATGCATGATGAGCCTCATCTGTAATTGATGTGACCTGCTGTTGGTTACAGTGGAAGACGATTCGATGAATCAGCAGCTTTTCTTAGCATGCTGTGCTGATGTGGTTGTAGCTTTTGGTAACTTTTCTTTCTGATACATTTCAAAAGAAACAGGAGGACTTACTGTAATAAGTTTGTAAATGAATGGCAATCACTACATGTTTCCATTCAGCTTCAACCAGTGAAGACTAAGTTTGAGCATTAGTGGCATTAGCGGAAAGGACAGACATCATTAAGAACAGACGCTGGTCACTGCCTGAAGGCAAACATGTTATGATTTATGATGGAATAAAGTTAATCCGACAGCTGGATTCAACTTAGAAATGCACTCCTTTCAAATACTTTTCGCCTCTGTTGTCCTTCACATCAACTTATTAAATGTGCTTTTGCAAAAAACATCAACTTGACGAAGGTCCCAGAGAGAATCAAACCTAATATATCTTTGAACAGTGACTCCTTCATGTATTGAAGTGTTCAAAGTGAAAGCAGTGTGTGCTAACCGAATGAAGCAGGCTGAGTCATGCTGGGCTTTTTTTCTGGGTTTCCCCCCTCTCTGATCCTCTGCTCCTCCCCCTCTGGTCTAGGAGCAGGCTCATGCACCCGGCCTGGCTGTTGGTGGCGTGTTGGAACATGCCTTGACTTGTTGTTCCTCCTGAGTGAAGCAGAGGGGGAGAGAGAGAAGCAGAGAGAGAGGGAAGGGAGAAGGGGTGAGAGGCTTGTGGTCAACAGTTTGCCAGTGTGAAGTGACCCATATGATGGCAGAGCCCTGCAGCACCCGTGGACTCACTGTTGATGTCAGCGCCTGGGTGCCCTCACTGGAGACGGGAGTGGATGGAGGAGCTGCTCTGCTGCCTGGCTGCTTGGTGAGTGGCATAACAGTGTTTGAATTAAGCTGCTGACATATAATATTACAGCTGAGCACTTCTGTGAGCATCTAGGTTAATTGTTTTTGCAGAGAGATGCAAAGCCAACATACTTTTTGAGTTAAACTACAGAAAGATGAATAAGTGTTGAAAAACTAAAGATGATGAAACGAGGCCTTCAGATCTCCTTCATATGGTGTTACTTGATCCAAGTACAAATGACAGCATGTTAGTTTCAAGAGCGTGTATCTGGGCATTATGGTAGCATCCAAACAGAGTCCTGATGCTAACATGACGCCATGGTAACAATACCAAAGGTTATGAATGCAGAGAGCGTAATACATCCGAAAAGAGTAACCAATCACACAGTGGCACAGTAACCTCAGCACAGACGGAGAGCAGCGGCTAGTTACCCTCTCTCTAGTCCTCGGGAGACTCCACAATCAATGTCTGATCCCAACAGAGGATGCATATGTGTTTTGATTCTCTGTGTTCATAATGTAGGCTCAGTTCATCCTGCTGCGGGCCGCCTCCTCCTCTTGAAAATCAGAGAGTGAAGAGACATTTAAGAAAGCAGACACAGAAAGCATTATCATGCTATACATGGTATCAACATTTAATAATTAACTTAAAAATGCCACTATTCTTTATCACTCTAGTAACGTAAATTATCACCATTAGCATCCTTTGAACTATAATGTGTATATTTAATTAACTGTGTACGGTCAAGCATGAGGACAGTTATTTGGACCGCTCTGTTTTCTGGTAACCAGGGGTGCTGCACTGTGGCTAAGACTCAAAACTATTGAATTATTAACACACTGCGGTTTGAAATACAATCCTTATATATAAATCCTAAGGACAATTCAGCCTTTACTGTCCACGGCGAATGCTGTATACATCATAACTATTTCATAACTTCTAATCAATCACTGCTGGTGTTAAATACCTCAGTAATAGTTTCAAACTTGTTAATGAAATTAAAGAATCAGAACATGAGAATCGGAGCATATACTGGAGCTTTGTAAACCTCAGGAGAGGCTTAGCTCCAGCACCAGGCATACCATCAATGTGCGTGTCATGTGTAGCATTGTTCAGAAACATGGCTCTACAGTAAATACTAATGTTATTGTGAGCCATAAGATGATTAGGTGTGTGGAGAGAGACTGGAGTAAGGAGGCATGCCCGTGTGAGCGTGTTAGCTGACACTAGAACAAGTATGAAATGCACAGCAGAGTGGGAAGACGGCGAAAAAAGAGAGAGAGAAATGACAGAAACGAGGATGTCAAATACACTGCACAGACTTCATATTGGTGTGTAGTCGAGTGTTTTTGCATCCGGAGAGATTCAGCCTGTCAGTACAGAGGGTCTGGGGTTGTGAACGATACAACGCACTGTATGTATGAGTGTGTTTTTGTGTTTTAATGAAGTTGTGAGAAATCTACCATGTGGCTGTGGGGAAGCTGTTGGTGGAACATGTCATGAGCCACAGATTAATTAAGGGTAGAAACAGTTAAAAAACAAACATCGAGCAAACATTACAAGTCTGCTTTTACACTCCTCGCTCTGAACATAGTGCAACACTCTGCATACTCTGTTAAATGGACAAAGATGAATTAATAACATTAATGGTTTAAATTCAATTCAGTTTTGTTAATCTCTCGCAAAACTTCACACAAAAAGCACCACACACACGCTTCAGTAGTGTTAAAATCTTAAGATAAAACTGACTTTTGAAATAAGAGTTAATGACCTCAAATGCTTTAATTAAATCCAGTAAAATAGATTGTATCCGAGAAAATTATGGAATGCATTAAGAGCCTGAATCACTTTCCTCAAGTGACCAAAACACATCAATCCATACTGCTAAGAAAGTATCTTTTAAGTATTAATTTAAGTATTCAATTTAATTGGCATTCATCACGCTTAGAGCGAAAACAATTAATTGCTCCTCTGTAGATGGCTGATAAATCATTTAAGTGCATTTTTAATTCAATAAAAATCTGTTTCCAGCTGCTCCACCCGAGGATTTACTCTGCGTCACCCCAAAGTTAACTAACTATCACCCAATCTGTCTATGAATCTTAAGAGGCCACAAAGGCCCTGACAGAACGTGGTTCTCTGAATTGAGGTAAATTAATTGATACTGAAAGTTATCATCGGTTGCAACCCTAAGCATGCATCAGGATGTCTGATGGTTTTATCTTTTTTACTGTCTCTTTAGGGAAATAAAAAATATCTATCGCAAGCTACTGTCGTGTATTTATGTCAGGTGTTAACCTTTGTCATATCAGTGTAATAAATATGAAAAATGAGCAAAGGTGTTGCAAGGTGTAATTTATCTTGAATTGAATTGGTGCATCTGAAAACCTGTTCCTGCGACAATAACTCATGATGTATTCATTCAAACCTCCCTGAATTTTATTCCCCTTTTTTTTGCATTTGGCGAGTGAAACAGAAACGGATGGTGTATTTCAGGAGGCCTGAAACATATTTGTTGACAGGCTTTGTGAGTCTAGACTCATCGCTGCTGCTGTTTGCTGTGTGATGCAGTGAGCCGGCCAGTCATTCATTTAGCAAGCTGGGTGTTGTTTTCACTGGCATTCCTCAATCTTGCATTAGGGATTACATCAAACCCTGAGCAGGAAGGAATTCCTGTCATCATGTGCTCAGAGAAGGCAGCGTTTGGCCTTGCCACAAAGAGACACCGATGCAGCAGTCTGGCATCTGAGAGCAGGTCAAGAGGAGTTAGCGCGCTGTCTGTGGACACTGCTTGTGTGAAACAGTCAAGGAAACGCTTATGGTTTATGTCCTAGCGTATGTGTCAGATCCTGCATCAATGGCATTTTTTTCTTCGAAGAATCTAAAGTCGTGCCTTGATTAAAAGATAAGATCAAAACACTCAAACTACAAATTTAGCTGAGGAATTTCCCGTTATGCAACAAAAATGCGTCATAAAAAATACTAAAAGCAGACATGTAGGGCTTCAAATAGCCTTTCTGCAGAATCCAACTGTGAAGATAGGCCAAGTAAAGGACATTTTTTTTAAACCGTCTGATGTCCAGAAGTCTCTCGTGTATTGGCACCTCTCCGTCTCCTTCATTATTCCCTGTGTTCATTTGCAGATTGTTCTCTAGTATCCATGTTGTCCTGTCAGCAAAGCAGAGTCCACAGGGGGAGGACAGTATGGAATGGTCAGCTGACCCAAAAATAGCACTGCAGCAAGCAAACGCAACTGATAGCAAGGGGAATTTAGTTGTTGCCCTTTAGGTACACAACTACACAGGCGCTTGCATTATGTGCTACTCATGTGAACAGATAGTTGTATCCAGACGCTCACACACACACACACACACACACACACACACACACACACACACACACACACACACACAGAGGCATGTAGATAAGAGCTAACTCAAACTGAGCTTTTTGTTGCAACATCATGAGTCATGGTAAGTCTATTCTTAGTTTGGGGGGGCTGTTTGTGTTTGCCCAAGTTGTGTGCACTTAAAGTGATGCTGCACAAGAGGCTGGAAGAGTATCAGGGATCTGCTTTGGAACAGGCTTTGGGTCACTTTGGGAAGTGGAGCGGAGAAACCTCTTTGCATTGCAGTTATGTAAAAGTAAGCTGGACAGAGAGTGGCCTTTAAAACCCAGATTTAAGATCTCTTAGAAGAGTTTTCATTTTCAGGTTAATGGAGTTAATTTGAATTTTAACTCAATCTATTTCCCACTTTTCTTTTAGAGCTTCTGGCTGTTGGCATAAGACTACACCAACCCCGGAGGCTTTTTAGTGTGAGGCCATTTCACCATGAAGCTGGGCATAAAAAGCGTGAGCGTCCGCAGTGCCAGACTCACAGGTGGAGGCCCGCGGCAAAGAGCAGTCAGGATCCCGCTGAGGGGGGAGCCAGGTGGAGGGGACGGTTGGACGTGTGGCTGGACATGGCTCCTGTGGGTGTTTCTCTGGCAGTGTCTTAGCTGGTTGTTGTGAGGAGTGAGAACGAAGCAATCAGCAAGTATACTGCCGCAGAAATTCTTCGCAATAAGAGGCCCTGGGATGACGAAAACAAGAGGAAAGAAAAGCGTCAGCATTGTAGCAAACGTGGATCCTACTGCTACTGCAAGTTCTCACATGTGTGCTGACGTTGTAGAAAGTCACATGAGCATTGAGAAGATGTATGGTTAACAGCCTCAACAATATACACAGATGCATCAAACTTCTTCACCATTTTGCTTCTCTTATCCTCTGCTGCCATCTTGTGACGAAAGAAACCGTCTGGCATGTTTTTGATCACTGCAGCAATCCATTACAGCAACAATAAACTCCTTCAGGTAGAGCTTTGAAAGCCCTTCTTACTTTGAAAGCATTGCTTGTAACTTTTAAACAGTAAATTCATACTTTCTGTTTGCAGATGCATGATTTTCATGTTTCTTCAATTTGTCTTTATACAAAACAGAGAAGTTAAACTACTTTTGAACTTACAGATTAATCATTTGTTTGTATCTGATAAATTGTACCCATAAAAAAGCAATGAATAAACAGGACAATTGAATGATTTAGTTGTTTCTCTTGCTTGTTTTTGCAGTACAAATGCAGTTAATCATTAAACCTGACTTGTGTAAAGCTCTTTGCGCCTTGAAAAGCCACTTTGAGGACACTTGTAAATATTGTGTTGCTATGCAAACACAGAACACTTAATGAGTGCAGATGAAGCACAAAGACTTGGATGCCAGGTGTGTATTTATTCAAGTTCATGCACACAACAAAGATCCAGCTGAATGTTCTCACGGCTTACTTTTGGCTTATTTCTACAAAAATAACAAATCATTGGTTGTTACGACAGCTCTTTGCATCGTAATTGGCTGTTAGCCAGGTGTAATTCTTCTGTGTTTGCTGCAGACTGCAGTAAAAGGACAATGTGCTGCTGCATTGCTGCAAACATGAAAAGGGGGTTGCAGATTCTCTGTGCTGCAGCAATGCAGAAGCATTAAATTCCTACCCTGACACAAGGTCACAGCGCTAAAGCTCCAAATCTTTCTGCGCTTAAACTCTTTGAGAAACCACGATGAGGCCATTAAAGAACGAACAGCTACAGGACATGAGGCACATCATTACTCATCTGTCAGACATGTCACAAATGCTCGTACGCAAAATGAAACATTTTATGAACGGACCTTAAGGCAAAATGTAACCACCAGCAGTACTTTAAAATTAAATCTCTGATTTGACTTAGTTCAGGGACTTTTTCAAGGTGATCTTTTTCTCTGAAGGTGCAGTGCTTATTGTCTGTATGAAAAAAAAATACATGTAAACAGTCGCCTTAAATTCTTATCAGCTATGGTCACCCAGATATTCATTATGCAGTGACTTCTGATAAAACTCAACACCCACTAACATCATCTAAGAGAAAATACAATGGCAATAGCTTTTATACTGTATTAATCAATATAAAGCATTAATCATAATATCTGCCTGCATTCAAGTTTGCTTTTCTGTTCAATAAGCAGTTAACTTCATGGTTTTACATTTTACTTTAACAAAGCAATTGGAAAAAAATTCACCTTTCACGCACATTTTAAAGTGAACCCTAAGATTCTTTGAAGTATTTATTTGCAAGGGAAGCACTAATCCTGTGCCCTTAAATTAACTTTGTGTGTGACCAACTCTCAAAGAGGATTTTTTTCACACTTGAACAAACAGTTGTTAAAATCCTGCTGCTAAGATTTCACTGAGAAATATGTATGCCCTTGTTATAAGGACATTAAATCCCCAAAACTAGCATTGGATTGCTCTTAAAATACATTATTTTTCAAAAGCAAAATTATTTCATATATGCCTTAGAAATCCTCTTATTCATTCAAGGCTGTTGCACCATGAGCTTTTTTTATTGGATATTCTTTAGACCCATTTCATCCAGGCATAAATCAAATGTTATTAAATAAGTGACATAATGAAGTGGGAAAAAGAAGCAAATATTACACTTTCAATGGATGAATGGCAAGAGATCAATGAGCAGATACGAAAAACGAACTGCTGTTTCTCATGGAGAGAGTTTGGTTGGAAGAGTGTCTGTGGATTTTTATTACGCCAGCACAACTAAAGTACAAGAATACAAGGTGTTGGGGAGGATGTAGAGAGGGGAGGGCCAATCATGTTCATATCTTCTGTGGGTGTCCCTCAGTATGGAGACGATTATAAGAGTGACCTTTCCACTTATATTTGAATTATTCTATCTTGGAAAAATTACAGCAGAAATTACACAGTTTGTCAAGAAACATCAAGTAAAAATCCATAACACAAAAATGGCCAACAACAGAGATTCTTAAAATAAGGGATCAGGTTGAAATGATGCAAAGACTCTATATCATGGAAAAACTAAATTGGCAAAAATGGATAGAGTAGACAACAACAACGAGGTTGCCTTTTATCAAATGAAGGCTAGGTGTCATCCCACTGCTACAGATTTTATTGTTGTTTAATGTTATACTGTTTTTAATGTATATATTATCGTGGTTACTATCATTACTATCACCATTAAGACAGGACCCTAAGGAATTTCTTTTAATTGTATTTGATATGTGTTATAACAAATTTCTCATTTGTGTTTGTATCCTTTTTTCATTTTATTTCTTACTTTTTGTCCTCTCTTCTGTCTAATATGGTTGATGTTAAAAAGGAATTTTTGAAGTGGACTCAGTTGATTTATATGAGTGATTCCTAAACTGACAGGGGAATATGGTTTTCATAATTGAGTCATTTGGGATTGTGGTTTCATGGTTTCATGACATTTTGTTAGCAGCCATCACTAGAGATGGGAACAAAATATAGCACATTTATAGGTACCCACCCAATTCAGTCAGTAGTACCAAGTACTGATTCGCGTAAATCAAACGGTACCATGTTTCAGTAGCTAAACACATCCCTGTGACTGCGAGGGAGAGGAAGAGTAGGTAATTTTCCATACCAGACATGGGTATGGAGTAGGTAGAGCTAGGTTTCAATTTGTGCCTTTCCAAGAAAAACACTGCGCAATTGTTGTAAATCTATTAAGTTGCAGCTAATTATAGTGAAGGGTTTTCATGTTAGAGAAACTTCTGAAACAACTGGGATGTTACAGTACAAACAACTGCATGTTTTTTCAATTTGTTAAAGTTTATATGCTGAAAAATAAATATGTTAAATCGAAATATTTTGAGATTTTATAATTGAACACATTAGCATGCATTACCACATAAACACACACACGAAAGTACCAGAAATTGAGTACTGGTGCTGATTCCCAGGTACTTGGCATCGGCACCAGTTCAAAAGTGAAGGTACCAATCCATGGTCATCGTTAGGTTGTTTTGTATTGTGATTGGTTTAAAAAAAAAGGGAGGAAAATGTTTTTAGGAGCATTAGAAAATGATATAATGACACAACTTTCCCATCCAAAGAGAATTTTTTTTAAAAGTCAAAGAAGTGACATAATACCTGACAATCACACATGTCCTAAGATGATCAGCAGGGTGGAGTATTACAGCTTTGTTGGGAGACTTGCCTGGAATATAAATAAAAACATGTTTTCTTAAAGCTGTCATGCATTTATCGGGGTCACAGCACAGGCAGAGACCATCAGAGCCATAAATAGAGCTGCATGAGACTGCCCATCAGGCTACCAGCTGACTGAGTCTCACTTCTGCTTTAAACTCCGGTTGGTGCAGTGAGGAGAGGGAAGACAAGGGGCGGAGGAGGGGTTAAACACTTGAGGAAAGTTTGTTTGGACCTCAGAGGCAATGAACGAGGTTTTCCTTCAGACAGCGCGCGCGGTGTTAGACTCTCTTTACACCAAAGTGAGGGGTTAACATGGCACCATGAAGGCTCTGTCTGCTTGTGTTAAATTTGTTGTGAATGGCACAGAAAGCTTCAGAGTGATACT
This sequence comes from Thalassoma bifasciatum, assembly GCA_008086565.1. Lineage (NCBI taxonomy): Eukaryota > Metazoa > Chordata > Actinopteri > Labriformes > Labridae > Thalassoma > Thalassoma bifasciatum. Next base: position 998,559 of record RPOG01000032.1, on the reverse strand, counting down.
CGTGTCAATGAGGTGATAGCAGCTCTGACTGAAACATGGCTGAGGGGAATCAGACAGTAATTCTTCTGTCTGAGCAGGTGGTGGTTTTGTTTTCCTGCGCGCTGTCGTTTCTGGGCTCGTCACTCATCATCCTCACATTTATCATATTCAAAGACTTAAGAACAACTCCACGAAGGCTGCTGGTTTACCTCTCGGTGTCTGACTGGCTCTCCGCGGTCTCCTACGCCTTCGGGGTCTGGAGAGTTTTCCACACAGACTCACTGGACTGCATCGTTCAAGGAGCTGTCTCCACTTTCGCCAACACCAGCTCCTTTTTCTGGACCGTGGCCATCGCTGTTTACCTGTACGTTTTCATCGTCAGGTCCAGCCAAAGGGTCGCCGACAGCCTGGTGTTGATTTTTCACCTTGTGAGGTAAGAAATGAACTTTTCTGTGTGGTTTCCAGACTGTTCCCGAGCTCCCAGTGAGTGAAGTGTGCTGTGCTGATTTTAACAGGTCCACAATGATATGATGCCTCAGTTTGATGCCACCGTAACTACCCCTGAAGCATCCTGGGATATTTTCTGACTTTATAAATTTGAAGAGGGTGGGGGCCACTGAACTTTTTTTTTTTTTCTGACAGTCAGAGTGTCACTTTTACTGGTGGTGCATGCCATAAACCCACTTTATACTCAGAATTCTGACCTATTAACCAATACTGACTTTTTTTTCTTGGAATGAAATATATGAAAAAAAAATATGATTGGATATTTGTGTATTTATTTGATATATGTTATTCTGAAACAGATTCTCCTCACTGTCACTTCAAAATGAGATTTTCAGCACAAAAATCTGTTTTTTCTAAATGCTATTTCTCATTATTTGTGGATGACCTGACCATATGACCAGTCCATTTATGGCAAAGCACCACACTGTCTGGTAAAGTTTAGGAGTAAGTTCTGTGTTTTTCTCTGCTGAAAAAAATATTTGGTGTTAATTTGCAGTAATGTTGGACACTGGAGCGCCACTAGCAATCAGAAAAAAATTAGAAGATTAGAAAAAAGCTTCACAGTAGAATAATCAAGCATGAGCTAAGACATAATAATGTCTTTATTTCAGCCCACACACAGCAGTCATACTGCAGTCCTCTGTTCAAACCTTCAAACCTGAGAGTCTATCAATGAAATGAAGAGCCAGGTTATGTTTGCTCTGCTTGGTGAGGTCGTCGTTGGTTGACAAACACTGGAAGGACACAATAAGGATTACCTTGCCTTAAAAGTTCCTGACTAAAGAAAGTCTTGGACATCTAACTATGGAACAAATACAGTTTGCTGTTGCTTGTTGTGACATTTCAAACAGCAGCGCTACAAATAAACACATTACCTGATCTCCTTGCATCCGACAAACTATTGCCAAGTAGTGATAGAAAGAAGATGTGTTCTCATCTCGTCTACTTCCAAAACACGCTTTGGCAGGAGCCACTTCCTTCACAATGGATGACAGTGCTCATGGGAAACAGAGTCTTTATTCTGCAAAATCACCAGCTTCTCTGGATAGCCCTCACAGCACCTTTTAAAAATAACTTACATCCAGTTCTGCAGTAATTTTGTGCAGCGTGTGGCTTGCTTTCAAAATGAGAACAAATAAACTGGTCTCAGCAGAGTTTTTTTGTCACAATGGTCTACTTGCTTATGAAAGAAAATAAAAACTAAATTTGAGGCTATAAAATTAATATCACAGGATACTCCAGCGCTAAGGTAAGAGCTTTGTTTCTATGGTTACACCAATCAACCATGAGTTTCTTCCTAAATGAAGTGATCTAAAGGGCCTTGTGGGGTTTCACGAATAAAACAAGACGAGAAACTGGAATACACCAACACAATGCTGCTACAATGTATTGTACATGGCAGTTTTTAAGATTATTTATTACTTTATTTATTTAAAGACACAACGCATATTAATGAGCATTGCAGCGCAGCATTCATGTAAATATGCCAGAGTTAGCCATAAGGCTAGTTTTCATCTGTAGTCCTAGCAGATAAGAGCAGAGCTCATAGAAATATAAAAGATTAAAATTACCGACAAAAACAATATGTCATGATAGCACAAAAATCAAACACAATGAACTACAAAAATTTCACCGGTACAAAAAGTGCAAAAACACATTTAAAGCAATCTTTGGAGAGACAGAGTACTAAGCCTGGAATTGACCACACAAAAGGTTGCCTCCAATTGTCTGAGTTTACATTCCTGCAGCCTATCACACAAGTAAACATGCACATATTTAGACCAGTGAAATACATTTATATACAAACATACACATCCACATCCACACACACACACACACACTCATACACACACACAGAGCGATGGATGCAAATAAATGATTAGAGACCTCATGTGTCTTAAGCCATCATTTTAGATGGGTGAATGTGATGAAAGTGGTACTTTCCCATACTACAACCAGTACTTGTGGGAACAACGGGTTTAGGGCCCAGTTGTTTAGAAACACAAGGCTGTGCACCCCACTGGCAACCAGTATGTTAATCCAGATATCATCACCCTATGTTAGCAGACAGCTAAGACTGACTGAATGTGGTTCATTTCTAAGGGTTCATAAAAATGTCCCCTGGTGTAGGCTCTGGATGTGACTGTATCATTGCTGGTAGCTTTCACCTAGAGGTGAGATGCCAACTTGACATGACACCATAGACTGGAATATTAACCAAAACTTGGGCTTTTATATCAGGTGTGTCCACTAAAGGATATTTCTAGCAATATGGAGGCTCTGCTTGCATGGCAAAGTATGGCAAGATGATAAATATTGCTTATAAAGAATCCGTCTCTAGTCCAGGAACAACTATAATGAGCTGTGAGCAAACATGAGCAAAACAGTGGGAAACTAAATTTATATAAATAAATTTTCCTTTTTTTTGGTGAATCACAAAAAACAGAGTCACAGTTGTGTGGGGTAGAAAGTTAAAGCAACTTGAATGATGCAAAAAATATCAGGACTTAAAATCATCTGTTTTAAGTGTGATGAACAAACCCTACTTAAACTGAGATGATGTGCCATATTTTGGCCATTTTATTTGCACATATACATTGAAATGATGAACTCCAAGTGCAATTTTGGGAATTCTTAATAAGCATTAATTATGCAACATAAAGTAGAATAAGTAGAGCATGTAACATTTATTTTTATTTTCACCTTGTCTGCTCTTTTACTTGCTCCAGAAGATGCTGTTACATTCTCGCTTCCAGAAAAAACCTAATAACAAAATGGGGATGATCAACTCATTCCAGTAATAACAAGGGTTTTTAAAAGACGGAGTTAGTGACGGTAAAATTTTTGTACCCCTTATTTTCTTGGTTTTACTACACTTTCACTGTTAGAAGACTCATGTACCACATTCAGCCCAAATTTCATGGGTCCCAAAATGATGGTGAAGGAGTCTCTTTCAGGTGACATAGATTTAATGCATTCTCACTAAAAACACGTTTAACAAGCACAGTGATACAGCTCTAAGAGTTCTTTCAGGATAAAGCTCCTCAAACAAGGTTTCACTGTTTTCACTGTTTAACAAGCATCTGTTCAGCTGCTGATTAAAGAGAAACTCCTTTTGAAGGCTCAGATCTGCTTGTGTTTCATCTTTTGTGTCAGTTTCTGTCTGTGCATTGATGAGCTTTCCATGTAGATAGTAAACACATAAGGAGGGAGTCGCTTACGGTTCTGTATAATTAATCTATTTTTAGACAAACAAGCATATTCACCCTGGGTTTGCCTCACAGTGGTGTCCCTGGTTGTCACTGCGGCTCAGTTTCTGTGAATTCTTAAATGGTCTGGTGAATGAGGATCACACACTACAGCTATTCATTGTGCTACTGTGCACAACACACAAACAACACTGCCTCAAGCTTTAAATATTTTCATATGATCAGTGATGTTTTTCCTGGAAGAAATTGTATCCTTTTAAAATTGCTTCTCTGAGATCAGAAAAGGCTTCAGGGAGACACAAGAAGCATAAATCCTGACATCTTTTTGGTTGTTTGTGCAGATTTAGAGCAGTGCAACTTGCATGACTCTGCAGAGTGCAGTGTGTAACATGCACACATACTTAAGGGCAAACTAATCTATCACATGATGCCTCGTGTTTTGCAATATTTGAGGTGAATATACCCAACGGTTATGTAAAAACTGTGTGAGAATGCTAATTGACAATGAGTTATTCTTTATGAAGTTATGTTTAACCCTTTAAACTCTCCGTTATGTGCTCTAGCTGGGGTGTACCTCTCGCCATCACTGCTGCAGCTTTGTCCTTGAGTAAGATTGGTTATGATGCCTCTGAAGTGTCTGTGGGCTGGTGTTGGGTGAGGATCCACGCTCCTGACAGGGTGCTGTGGATGCTGCTGACTGGAAAGATCTGGGAGTTTTTGGCCTACCTAACCCTTCCTGTCCTCTACATCCTGATCAAAAGACACATCCACATAGCGGTGAGAGTCAAACCAGGGTATTAGAAGTGATACATCTACGAGCCTGCAGCTCTTTCATGGCCTAGACTGAACCCAAGTATGTCTTCATTTTTAAGGCAAAGAATATTCTTAAAGGTTGAGTCTCTCTGTTTTTCTTCATGCTTTTCTATCAAAATATGTATGCTGAAAGAAATAAAAGCTCAGTTTTTGTGCTCAAATTTGTCAACACTATTCAGAAATCAGCCAAGAAAGTCAACACGAACTCAACCTTGTCTGACAACATGAAGTGTTATGGGCCTTGTAGAAGAGATGCCAAGACTTATTTTTCCAAACTGTGGTCATGTCTGTAACTTAAACGCTGTCATTTCTTGGTCTGTTACATCTGTCAGGATAGAATAAGTCCATCAGTTGTGAGTCTCAGTCTCAGTTTAACAGAAAACCATTTTCAAAACAGAAGCTCATAGATGAAGGTTTGTAAAAAGTATAACATTTAATTTCTGATGCACACCAGAAAGTCTGCTGGTCTTATAACAGATTTGTCTCTTCACCATAACTTCACCTCAAATTTTGTACCAGAGTTAGCTACAGATGCATAAAGATTTCTGTTCAAATAGGAAAATTAATAGTCACCACGGTGACATGAGCTCTGTTGCCTGAGACCCTGACACAAACTGTTTTTGCTATAAACCCCAAAAAAAACTGCTAGTAGTCACCGTAACTTAACTTTTGCCTCTTAAGGAAAACAACAAAACTGTTTCTCTTGCTGGTACATTTTTATGTAGAATCTGCAAACAGGAATCAACATATAAAAGGTGTTTTTACATATTTGACTGTGGTCAACTGACTTATTATTCAAAATCTCAGCTCAGACCCAAAATACTTTGGAAACCTTGGAGCAAAGTTGTAATCAGAATACTTGATCAGGGTGTGCATGCATGAGTTGTGCATTTGCAAAAAGCCTTAAACTTTAAATGAAATGTCATGTCTCATGAACACTTGATAGACCAGACTATTATTATGACATTTTTGTTGTCCTGCAGAAACATGTCACGTTTTCCAAAATAACACTTGTGTCTGATGCAGCATGCGGCCTTATCCGAGTATCGTCCCATCCTGGGCACCAGGCCTCAGTCTCACTCCTTCTTCTCCATGGCCGATATGAAGCTAACCCTCATCCCCCTCATCTTTATCTTCCTGCGTATTTGGAGCACAGTGCGCTTCATACTGCTGCTGGCCGGCTCACCTGCCAGACTGAACCCAGTGCTGGTCACTTTACATGTGAGTTAAAAGCCTCCTGTGATCCAGTGACATCTGGACGTCTCGTTTTGTGTAAATGACAGGATCTTTGTGTGGGTGTAAACAAGCTTTTTTTATTCTAAGTGGTGCCAAACTGGTGTGGTTGCACGAGGTCAAGTATCTGAATCATCCAACAGTCATCAAGTTCTTGTATGAAATTTTTAACATCTAAAAATTAGCTTTTGTAACTGTTCCTTTAAGGAACCTTTAAGTTTGTACTCTGAGGTTGTATGATATACTGAACTAGAAGCAATTATTATTTGCTCCAGGTTTGATTTTATTTTACAACTCATGTGGTCTTTCTATTTATATACATAACTGAAAAGCTCTCACAAACACTAGTGTCATATATTAAACTAAAATTTATACTCTAATGCATACAACCAACAAGCTCCCACGCACTGTTTTTTCACACTGTTTCACTTGGGCGTGTGAGAGTTTTTCAGCTCTGTGTGTGACCTAGACCTAGGTGTCAAATATGTACGTGAAAGCTTTTCTGAATAACTTCTCTAACAGCCGCGCATAGTACACACTCCTTTTTAACGCTTTAATTTGGATCCCGCAGGGAATTGGCAACACTTCACAGGGAACAGCAAACTGCATCATGTTTGTATTTTTCACCAAGCCGATCCGCACACGCCTCTGCACCACAGACTGCTGCTGCTGCTGTAAATGTGGAGCAGAAGTGCATCACTCACATGACGACCCCCAGAGGCTGCTGCCGGGACAAGACCCCTCCACGCAGAGAGAGGAGGACAGCGCCAGCCGAGCCCTGACGGATAAATGATTCTGTGTCTGTAAAGGTTGAAGTAAAGGAAGCTGTGGTTCTCTCTGCTTTACACTGAGCCTCGTTACAGCGAGTGTCTTCTGACAGGGCTAGAGAATCCTGCAGGCGCATGCACAGCTGAAAGGTCACTTACCTGAACTCTAGGTGATGAAGATGATGTTATCTGGCTGCAACCCACCCGTGGGTGAAGCACTAATGCCTAATTTAGACTGACTCATCGAGCATTAGACTGAATATTTTGCACATTAACATTTTAGTTTCACAGAGAGGTGCTGATCATCACACTTCAAAATGCAGTTTCACTTTAAGTTGCTCTCTGCACACTCCATTCAAGATGGTTTAACACCTTTATTTATTATATGCTGTGTATTTATTTACACTCTGAAGTCATGACTGCAAAATAAATGTTCAGTATTCAAGTATTGCACTTATGGGGAAAAATTAGAACATTTATTTTATTTTTACATTTCCCAACACATTAGTGCTTAAACATATAAGGGGCAGTGGCTACTGTATGGCTGTCACACTTTATGTTCTCAGGATTGCAAAATAGTTTGTACATAGTTACAGTTTCTGAACTTCTACAAAAGCTTTTAGCAACAACCTTTCCACAATGTAATATTTGGGGCATTTTTTAGACTTGAAAAGACTGACTGTGACAAATTTGTGGTTTTCACCTTTGGTGCTTGTTAACAAAGAGCGAACAAACCGCCAAAACATCAAACCATTTGAAAACTTGTGAAAACAGTTTTGCACCATCACTGTCTCTGCCCAACTTCTTGGAAGACTGTTTGCTAAATCATTGTGAAGCTGAAATATGGCACCACTAGTTTTACTGTTACAGATCAACATGGACATCACATTTAGTGTTTTGTTTTATTTTATTTTATTTTTTTTGACAAACTAATAAGTAAAAGGAGAAAAACATTAGTGCGGACCCTGGTCTATGATTTCAGTGAGTTTTAAATCAAGCTTTTGTCATCATGAGAATCTGTTTTTACTAACTTTACTCATAATCCCATTGATTTCTTAGGCAAGTTGCTGATGTCATGTAAATTACATTTTTTGAAATAAAACTTTATGGCAAAAATATATTGTACAATGTAACTTGAACAATGAAATACCTTTTTTTATCCTCTATATGCTGTATGACTTTGGGTCTGCTCAGACCTTGATGAAAGGTCACATTTCTTTTAAAGTCCAGTAATTAAAATGACTTATTTACATATTAAAGGGGAAATCAGTTTACAATTTTATCTTATAATTCTCCAGTTGATGATACGTTTTCTCTGGTTCCTCAAACCCAGTAATTCTTGCATAACTTCACAGTTGCTACATGTTCCATGCAGTATAATGCAACAGCTCATCAGAGTTAACCCTGTCACCAGTTTTGACTCAACTTCACTGCCGTCATCGTGGTCAGGATGCATGACCAGTTATCACATGTCCTCCTTCCTCCTGCAGACCTGGACCTTTCCTGTGTGAGCCTCACTTCTCCTTTGACCCCTGCTGTTGTTAGCTCCTGTTTACTCCACTGAGCTGCAGGCTGAACGCATACCAATGAGAGTGGAGCGTGTACTCACTGAACCTGGCTCGCAACAATAACAAAGACACCTTTTATACCTTCTTCAGCTCCTTAGAATTTTATCTTTGGCCTATTGGGTATTAATAGGCCTGCTCATGGAATGATGAGCTGCATTCAAATAAGATTAATCACACTCTGAAAGGTGAGGAAGGAGAAATTCAGCCATGTTGACATCCAATTTCCTCTTATCCACCAGTGATTACTGTTTGTTTTGACTCAGAAGGCTTATTCACCTCTTGTAAGGTCTGTGTTTGATGAATTAGGCAGTGCAGAAATGGATGATAGTGGTGTATTAAGCCTATACATCAGGTTGATCTGAGTTTCCACTACACGGCAGTAACACTGTTCCCCTCCAAGGGCGGTTAGTTCTCATAAATTATTTTCAAGACATGGAGACTTTACACTGTTTATACAGAAAATATTGAAGCAAAAACACACAGTTTTGCTTCTGTATGATTTATTTTTGGCTTTAAGTCATGGGACTTTGTGCAGGGTTCACTCTCTCAGGACCATCAGTCACAACGACTGGATCGTGTGTCTGGGAAAATGGAGGAAGTGAGCGCTGTTTATGCTGATGACATCCAAAATGGCCAGCTAGCAGTTTTTTGTCCTTGTGGACAGCAGAGGCCGCACAGAGGACCCACACTTACTGTATTTCCTGCAGGAATTAATCCTTTGAGTGGGTTCTGAGTTTTTGGCTGACATTGAAGTAACTGGAGCTGGTGGAAACACTTCAGGAAAGGGTTTCTACTCTTCCCCCTGCTGGCCCAGTGCCCACTCAATTCATTAAGATAGAAGGTAACAGAAGGCCGCTCCGCACTGCACGGGTTGTCCATTCACCAGTCAGGTTAATGGAAGTCATATTTTCACAGCACAGGCTGTTCATTTGGCTGTCTGCACTCTTTTTGGAACCGATTCACAAACACGCTGTCCACTAAAGGCAATCATGGTAGGTCAGAGCTGAACAGGACATGTACAGAGGTTGAGTCTTGGCTGCAGTGGTGCACTGGTGGATAGTAACCGTGGTAAGAAATTTACATCATGAGTTTTTCATAACCAGAGGCCCAGATGATGTGACTGACTGACTGATGGACTGAATGACTATCTGCTTCAGAAACAGACAGGAGGCATCACAGAGACTAAATCAAATCTTTCATGTGATGAACAAACAAGAATTACAAGGAAAATATGCAAAATATCCTGGGATGGAATTGACTCTCATTTAAGTTATTCGGAAAGTCCATTTCCATGGTGATCATATTCTAAAAACCCGAAATGAGGATCCTGTACTCTGCCTCTTGAAGATCCTGCAAAAACACCTAAAGACAACGAAGTAGCTTCATAACCCATTTATTTAATAATGATCTCAAAATTTTGACTTTATCTTACAATTTTGACTTTATCTTAAAATTTTTGACTTTTTATTTAAGAATTTTCACTTTTTACCCACATGACTTTGACTCTTGATCTCAGTTGTTGAGCTTTTATCTCAATTTTCCTCCTTTTATTTTCAAATTTTGACTCTGTATCTCAGAATTTTGACTTTTTAAATCAAATTTTGACTTAATTCATACCCCGCCATACCCCGTGCATCCTCAACATCTTCACAGATTGGTGCATCAGAGTAATGCCAGTGGCCCAGTGCTGCACTTTATTGTAAACAAATGATCCAATAGGCAGACTGCATTAAACTATAGAACTTAATTTGGAAGAGATTCACTGTTTCGTCCGTCAATTTATGCATGGCACACAGAATTTATGGAGATGTCAATTTACAACTCTGCCTGACTTATCACATGATGAATTTACTAATGAAACAGCAAAAACCCTTCAGAGGCTCTAGTCTCCTATGGCCTGGGCACTTTCTTACCTGTGGTTCTTTGTTGTATGTCATTACTCACTCTCTGTTTTCATTGTCTTACTTTATCTACCATCCTATCGTCTCCATATAATCTAATCCCCAAAATAAAAACACAATGAAACATAATAAGAAGAAATACACCAGTAGGTTGATTATGATGTAGAATTCTGTCTTTTTAGCATTCAATAACTCAGACAACTGATTTCACTTTTATAGTTCCTCCCTCGTCATGTAGCAGATGCACTTTGGGACCCACACTGAAGCCATCAGTCGTCAAAGGGCGCTTTAGATGGTTTGGCATCATGTCATACATCTTATTATCGAGATTACTTCAGCCTCCAGCTCTTTGCAGCATCTCACTCCCCCTCTCTCTCCTTAACACCTCCTTTCCTGCTTCACATCACCTGTTCTTGAAAATCTGACATATTTTGACACCTTGTCATCATCATCAATTTTGCTGTTACAAGATGGTGTTCTATAATTTTACCATCACCTCACTCGTTTTAACTGGATTAAAAGATTTTTTTCTCAGCATGTACTGAGCTTTGACCTCTAACCTATCAAAAACGTCATGATTTGAGTATTTGAACTGAAACAGTGATGAGAAGATTTCTGTGACAAAAAATTAAAACCACTTTATTGCCAAGTTAAGGGCTCAACTGTATTTAAAGGAGGTTGCTAAAAGCCAGTTCTGCATTGATACAACTTAGAGCTTTTACTTCAGGTACATGTAGTTCTGATTCTTAATTAATTTCATATTTTTCACCGGCTGACATAGCAGGCCTCCCTGAAGAAGAAGAAGAAGAAGAAGAAGAAGACATCCAATTTCAAGAGCAAACAACCCGAGGGCCACAGTATTAATAAACACTAAATGTCTGAGATACGAGAGACAGTGCAGCATGTGACAAACAAAGACAACTCACTCGTAAAAAAAGATAGCAGCTTTTGTGTGTGCTGTTGTGCATTTCACTAAGTAATTAGTCTTCATTTTGGTTGGTATCAGCTCAATTCTTTGCCAACTGATTGGGATTATTGCATTGAGTCATGATTTTGTGATATCACATCCTCTATGATCCAGCCTGCAGGTTAGTATGCAATAAAAACACTCATGTGGCTTTATTATATAATAACTGCTCTATCATTTAATGACAGCTATATTTTCAATCAATTGGATCATTTCAGAGTTATGGAGCAGTAAAAGTATCACATACCTTGCACATAAAACACTTCCTGAGACAGCAGATAACTGAAGCGAGCTGTAAACCTGTGCTGTGCTCTCTGATCTCAGGTCTGAAGTCCAGGAAGAATCAAGCGGTGCAGTATTAACAAACCCTTCTGTTGTTATTGTTGCGTCCAAACACAGCCATGGCGGAGAAATGGGATAAGCCTGTGGAGAGAGAAGGGGTGAGTTTGACACCAGGTGTGATTATCACAGCTGTGTTTGTTTGTCTGTTCTGTGACAGCAGGCAAATAGTGATGATGGATGGTGTTTATGTTAAAAAAGAGGTCTGATTGATTCTTCCTGACAGAGATTGACGGTGGTTCTGGCTCTGGCAACACTCATATCTGCATTTGGTTCATCATTCCAGTATGGTTATAATGTGGCTGTTATCAACTCTCCTGCACCGGTAACAGAAGCAAAAAGAAAACACTAAAGTTTGAAGTGTAATATAAACTCATAGGAGCAGGTGTTCCTCTCAGTATGTATCCTCTCTTTGTAGTTCATGCAGGAGTTTTATAACACCACCTACATGGAGCGCTTTGGAAAACCAATGGAGGAAACCTTCCTCACTCTGCTGTGGTCTCTGTCTGTGTCCATGTACCCGTTAGGAGGGTTTTTCGGCTCACTGATGGTTGCTCCTTTAGTCAACAAACTGGGAAGGTAAAGCTGAGCTTCATCTGGTAAAGCATGTGCCATAAAAGTTTGTCTAATCTGTCCTCGATTGCAGGAAAGGCACCCTCCTCTTCAACAACATCTTCTCCATCGTCCCTGCTGTGATGATGGGAGTCAGTGAGATCGCCAAGTCCTATGAGATCATCATCGTGGCGAGGTTTATAGTGGGCATTTGTGCAGGTCAGATTTGTTACAGTGATTAAAAATGAAAGATTTGTCACATATCTGAAGATCTCTTTGCCTACAGGACTCTCTTCGAATGTGGTGCCCATGTATCTGGGAGAACTTGCCCCTAAAAACCTGAGGGGAGCCCTTGGCATCGTTCCACAGCTTTTCATCACTATTGGCATCCTCTGTGCGCAAGTGCTGGGCATCAGGAACATACTGGGCAACAGCACAGGTAATCATTAGACAAGAGTTTATTGGTTGGATGCAAAGCCTGTCATTGGCAGCTGATTTTTGTGCTTTTTAGAGCCAGTCTATTTATTAAGGAGATCTCCTTCTGCGTCCAGGTTGGCCTCTCATGCTGGGTTTGACTGGTATTCCTGCTGTCATAGAGCTTTTGCTGCTGCCCTTCTTCCCAGAGAGTCCTCGATACATGCTCATACAAAAAGGAGATGAGAAGACAGCAAAGAAAGGTGAGAAACAACAAAAACTATCAAGTAAGAATGGCAAGAAAAACCAAAACCTTGCAGGGGAAATGAAGATTTCTGTTCCTGTCTATTTCACTTTTTGGTCTGCCCTGTTGGGGCAGATGGCCGCCCACCAGTGAGTCTAGTTCAGCTCGAGATTCCTGTCAGTTAATGGAGCGCTTTTATTTGAAGAGCTGCAGAGTACCTGCTCACGGCAGACTGACTCGGACAGAGTTCAGAGCCAAAGACCTTTTCTTATCCTGATTTTCATGCTATTTAAACAAGAAATGATTGATCCATGCTGGAGAACATGATGGTATTCAGCATGTGTTTCACTCTCAGCGCTGCAGCGTCTTCGTGGCAGGGACAATGTGGAGTCAGAGCTGTCAGAGATGCGTCTGGAGGACCAGTCTGAGAAGGCCGAGGGCCACCTGTCGGTGCTCAGCCTGCTGTCCCAGCACTCCCTCCGCTGGCAGCTGGTCTCCATTATCATCATGAACATGGGCCAGCAGCTGTCAGGGGTCAATGCGGTGAGCTGTGCCTGTTGTGCTACTTGTCCTTGTCCTTGTCTCTGACCCACTGAACAACAGACTGACTTTTTTAGAAATAACAACACATCATGTCACTTTGTTTAAACTGCAACTGGCTCTGCTCTGGCAGGAGATCAAGTGGACTTTGAATCATGAGGATTGAAGATTGAGAGAAAAAACAGGACCCATCTTGACACAGTCAATAATTTAGGGCGACCATTTTCTAAAAACTCAAAGAGAAGATTCCCCAACCTGACTCTCAGAGAGAATACCAAAAGATACTCCAGGATGACAAAGTAGCTTCATATGCTTCAAATATTTATTTAAGACACCTTTTCTGTTTTCTACAATGTAAACATGGACTATTCAACGAAGTCAGTTTGCCGCAGTTAAAAATATGAAAAGGAAAAAACTGGCTTCGTCAAGATTCCTTTTTTGCAAATGTTAAGTCAAATTTAAGACAAAACGTGAAAATGTCTACTTTTTAATCTTAAAATTGTTGACTAAAGTGACTTTTTTCACAAAATTTTGATTTTTTTTTTTTTATTTTCACTTCATCTCATTATTTGACTTAACTCAAAATTTTTGGCTTATCAAGTCACCTATTATTGTCGAATTTTTGACCTTTTTTCCTCAAGATTTTTACTTTTTTCTTATGATTTTTACTTCATCTAGAAATTTTTACTTTTTTATCTCAAAGTTATGACCTCCTGTCTTATTTTTTGACCCTTTTTCCTCAAAATTTCAACTTTTTATGTCATAATTTTGACTTTGAGGTTGAGGTATCGGAATAATAAATAAATAAATAAATAAATAAATAAATAAAACAGGACATGATTTTATGGCCCAAAAGGAGAGCATTTCTGGGCAAAAGAGGGCGTTTGGTCACCCTTAATGACACCTCTGTTACATCCTACTTATGTTTACCTGTGCTCCCTCTCTCATGGTTAATTTTTGAACCATAACTCATGTCTGTGTATCTTCACAGATCTATTACTATGCTGACAGCATTTATGGCTCTGCAGGAGTCAGACAGAATGATATCCAGTACGTCACTGTGGGAACAGGTGCAGTGAATGTCTTCATGACCATAGCAGCTGTAAGTGCCTCCCTAATTCATTGTTAACAGTTAAACCCTCAAGTGGAGAAGTTACAGAGTGCAGTGCTTCGGTCACATCAGAGAAAATATTTCTGATCAGAGAATTTGTACCACACAGGTCTTCATCGTAGAGGCCTCAGGACGACGACTTCTCCTCCTCTGTGGCTTTGGGATCTGCTGTGGAGCTTGTGTGCTGCTTACTGTGGCTCTAAACTTTCAGGTATGAAGTGAAAGATTCAGCCCAACTCTCACTGTTAATATGCTGCTCTGCTGCCCTCTAGTGATTCAGTGTCCCACAAAACAGAATGCAATGTTTCTGAGTCTCGAGATAAGGTTATATGATAGGAAGTCATAGTCCTGGTACTAGATCGAGTTATGTTTTTAATATTATTCTACCCAGTGAATACATTGGAAATGTGGAACACATACATTGAAAGTAGGAGAGTAAGACATTTTTGCCCCTGAACTTCACTTCAGCATATGATATGTCCAATGGATGATTTGAAATCTATCTAATCTATCTATCTAACTTTGAAACAGACTTTGGCTTTGTTTGGTATATGTATAGCATCCTTTAGAATACACAATCTTCATTTTTGTCTGACAGAAATAAGCACCACAGGTCGAAAAATATTGCACATGAATCCCTCAGATCTGATATGATGTAAAGCGTGACCTACTGATTGACTGAAACATTGTATTTCACTGTGAATGTCTGACCAGACCTGTCGAGCAAACAGATCATAATTGTTTAAATTTGGTACAAACAATTAGGTTAAAGTTTTTAAGTGGTGCAGTGAAATAAGTCTTGCATAGCCTGGTATAAAAACACTTTTCAACTGTTCAGCATTACCCCACTCCACATAATACACAGGGGTTAACTTACTCATTTATTTTGGAGATGTTATGGTGACAGATTTTCATAATGATGCACAATATAGAGTGTAGCTAATTTGACAGACAGGTGGGCACATTGGTGTAACTCTGCCTCTACACCCCTTGCTGGATTTTAACAGGTTAAGTTGTCATTGCTGCTAAGGCAAACACCATTGTTAGGCTTTAAAAATCAGCATAAGAAAGCAGTGGGTGACTATGAGACTACAGTCATATGCCTCACTGTTTATTATGTACACTATGTTTTGACCTGTCCCTTGTGATTTGTCTAATTGAACACATCAGCCTCATATATGGTACCTGTACACTACCAGCTGTTTGGGTCAACAACCAGGAAAAACAGTATACTAAGAAAAAACATGTTTTTTTCAGAGACAAAATGCCAAACTGTCCCTTTAACTTGGTTTAGTAACAGGCTGTTCCTGAAAACACAGCATAGAACACTTAAAACCTACAGCAAGCCAAAAGTAAGCCTCTGGCAGGGATTCAGACGCATAGTCATCACAGTGAAGCACATATCTGTGCTCCCTGAGGATGAAGAGCTGATTGAACAGGGCCGGATGAGCACTGATTGCAGGCAGCTGCATGGGCCCAACTCACATAATGGAGGCAGAGATGACGTTTCTGGTGGATCCACAAGAAAGTTGAAAAGCATTGAAACTATCTGCTGCTGAAAAAGAACCTCAATGTCATTATTTTTATTGTAAAATCATTATTAACATCATAATGCATTTTGTTAAAATCGAAGAACGTATAACAAGACGAACAGGGTACAACACCAATATTAGTTCAAAGGCCTATGTAGAATAGGATGCTGCCCCATTATGTCTATTTTGGTGATTCGCAAATCCTGAATTTAGACAATACGGCTGTAATGATTGTTTTTTTGGTGTTATGACTGTTAACTACTGTTTTCCACACAAAGACAAAAAATCCATGAGACCTGTTGTTTCTTTATTACTACATTTTGTAATTATCTTCTGCTAATGTGAATCATACTATTATTTTGTTAAGTGCAAGGTCTGGTTTCTCCAAACCTGCCGTTTCCCTCTGATAATATAAGTTTGAAACTATAATCACTCTCCAGCCAAAAACACACATTTAGAGCCTGTTCTGATGACTTGACATGTAGATCTGCTGGGGTCATGAGAATTTGGAGACATGACCACAGAACTACCCACCCATGAACAACACTGACCATTACACAGAACCACAAACCACAGACACATAACCCAACCCAATGATCTCACCCTTTTTTTTTATTTTAGAAAAACATAAGATAAGCATAGCTAGAACAGTAATTTTTAAAACAACACTCAGAATAAGGGGAAAATAACACTGATCCATAATCCAGATTAAGCAGATTCTGCCTCATGTTTGTTCTCGTTTAACAGATCAATGCCTCTGGTTGAGAATCACACAGTTGTTTGTTTTTGTCGACAGGAGAGCGTGACATGGATGCCCTATGTCAGCATCGCCTGTGTTATCATCTATGTCATAGGACACGCCATAGGACCCAGTGAGTGCGACCCCGCCAGTGCTTATTAACACACAGATTACAACAGGCTGCTCCATTAGCTCACGTGTTGCTTGGATATGAGCAGACATGTAATGATACATGTTGAGGAGCTGCATTCAGCCTTTCCACACATGGCACTCCTCAAACTAACGGTGTGTCTTCAGTGTTTGGGTTGTGGATAACAAGCTCTGTGTTTTCCAGGTCCCATTCCTTATGTGGTGACCACCGAGATGTTCAGACAGTCGGCCCGGCCTGCTGCCTTCATGGTCGCAGGCTCCGTCCACTGGCTCTCGAACTTTACTGTTGGCCTCGTCTTCCCTTTCCTTGAGGTCAGTTACACAATTGCTGAGAAGGCTTACTTTGGGGAATCAGAGTTTTTATGTTGTCATGTAATAGGTACAGATGTTTCCTGTGTCTTATTTCCACTGTGGTATAATAAATTTGACATTATTTCAAAGTGCTTTTCTTACTTTACTATGACTGATATGTTCAGACATACATTCATCCAAGCACATGATGAAGTTTAAAATGCAACCCAATGGTCATAAGCTGTTTTAGGTCCCCAAGCATTATTATCCATCAATGTGTAGTGTTGCTTTAGATCAGAAAGGTTGACTCACAAACACCTGACGGATAATAAAAAAGTCATCAAACCCACTTTCAATAAGCAGGAACCTCTCAGCTTAAAAATATGAAGCCTCTGTACAAGTCTTAACAACTGCAGTTCATCAGGTGTCCACTAGAGGCTTGCTGCAGAGGCACCACATACGCACACATCCAGAAGTGCTAATCTCTAAAGAACAAACAGCAAAAATAATTTTTATTATATCATTATTAGTTTGGGATTTCTTTATGCCGAGCATAGTTCATCGGTGAGACTAAAAATGAATGATTTTAGTGTTATAAACTGAAGAACTTTGTTCCATCCGTCACCAATCAAGATAGTTTCGAAAGGTTTGACACTCATTTTGCAATGTAATGCATATGTGGTTTCGGCCATATTTAAGATCAAGTCCTGATTTTTCATGCAAGTTTTAAGATTTTTTTATTAAGAAAACCAGTTTGGAAGTTTATTGAAGAACAGTATCCAAATGGTTGTGGGGGCTTGAAACTTCAGTGAAAAAAAATACTGAAAATGGATAAGAGTATAATAATTACGAGGAGACGTGACCATTGGTTGAAGATTTAACCATCCTGGGTGTTTCCTGCTGCTCACCCGGCTCCTCTGTGGGGAAAAGAAGTTTAGGAGTGGATGGATATATGGTAAATGTTGCGTTAAAACAGCTTACAGACAAGGCATTGCTGAATGATAGAAACAATGAGCTTGAAAATTTGACTCTACCTCCCGTTGTAGGATGTGTTTTCTTACCTAGATAAAATATTCAGACTGTTTCATCTTTAGGATTCTGTTTCTGATCATTTCCCCTCTCTCACACAGAGAGGCCTGGGTCCCTACAGCTTTATCATCTTCTCTTTCATCTGTCTGGTCACACTGGTCTACATCTGGTTGGTGGTCCCTGAAACCAAGAACAAGACCTTCCTGGAGATCTGCCAGATGTTTGCAAAGAGGAACAACGTGGAGATCAAACTGGGTGACGGGAATCTGCCGCTGAATGAGAGTACAGAAAAGTTGGAGGATGTGGTGAAGGTCACGGCCTTCTAAAGACAAATGAGAGCATTCAGGGGAGAGGAAGTGTGCACTCTGGGGAGGACTATAATGGACAGGGGATGTTTTAATTTCGACTTTGTTTATTTCAAAAGCCTTTGCACCATTTCTTTTTTTTTTGTCATTTGTCTGTAGAGAAACTAAATATCTTTATGCTGAGTCATTAATCAAACTGGAGACACTTGAAAACTTTTATTGACGATGAAAGGATGCAAAGCTTTCATTTGAAATTGACTTCAAGGTGCATGAAAGACACAACTTTCTTTATGCTTCTTGCAAATATATCTAAATTCCACATCAGCACTTATATTTTGGTTCCTTTTTGCATTTTTAAATCACAATGAATGATGTGATTCAGGAGCATCTGTACCCAGTGTCCAGCTGCACCCCTCCATACATGCTGAGTTTGGTGCTCCCCCAGCTGAACACATTTCCCACCATGGTGCTGTTCCTCTCACACGACATCTGGTCCCGAATGTCTGCTGTGGTCAGAACGTAGTCCCAAACATTGACATCAGTCATCTTCCCCTCAAAGGCTTTGGTGTTGGAGATCCCGAGTAATCCGTCCTGGTCTGTCCCCAGGGTGAAAACACCTCCTGGGTTAATGTAGTAACCGCTCTTCAGGTAACGCCGTTCCCCCACCTTGCCATTGATCCACAGCTCTGCACCACCTGTGTGTGATGACCATGTGATGCAGTAGTTGGACCAGTCGTGGGATATGAAGCTGTGTGGCAGATTGACAAACTCATTTCCGACCCAGAGGCCGACCTCTCGGGCGTCTCTGTCGTCACCGATGGAGACGGTCAGCTCATTCTCGTTGCCATTGCTGGAGTAGGAGATGACTGTGTGTAGGCCCTCCAGCTGAGGAAGGACGTGCATGCAGATCGTGAAGGCGTCCAGTTCCATGGGGTGGTCAGTACGTGCCAAAGCATAACCACCGGAGTTTTTCTCCTGGAAGTGGAGCACCAAGGGGAAAAGGGCACGAGGCTCTGTGGAAGAAAAAAGAATCAGACTGAATAGCGAGATATATCCTTCAACGATTAATCTCAGTCAATCAGAGTAAAAACTTACCGTATCTTGTAGGCCTTGAGTTACGAGGTCCACCTTAAAAAAGGAGACAAAATCACTGAGTCTGGGTCCTCGAACACAACATCTCTAATAGATAATATCTTAGATCTCTCACCTGATGTTACGTGCTTTCCAAGAGATGTAATCATGCCCTCAATCCTCAGGAGCCTGGATTCAATCTCATCCTGCCGACAAAATGCTGTTAAGACAGAAGGTGGATCAGACCAAGGCTGCAGCCATAACCTGTGCCAGAATAAACTCTGTGGAGCAATTTTTGTTCTGTAATAACAATGTCAAAACATATTACACACTTCCTTTGCCAAGGCGCGGCAGGAAAGAAGACTCCACCACTCTGTCGTTTAGCGGCTGAGCCACCCGAAAGTCACCAGACAGGGTCTTGTTGAAAACGTCCATCAGAGTGCTCTCCAGTTTCCTGATCTGAACTCAACAGACAAAGAAGAGTGAAAACCACATGATAACACTGCATGACATCTTGTCAAAAATAAGTCAGGAAAAACTGAAAAAAAGCTCCCGCACATGACATGGCTTTACCTTACAAACAGACTTATCAAAAGGAAAAAAAGTCCTGTTTTCTTCACCTGGTTATGTGAGAGAGTAATGGGAGTATCAAACACAGTCCACAGGATGCTCTCGTAGCACGGCGGGGTGGTGAGAGAGCCCTGGTATCTGAAGAAATGATTGAGGTTCTCGGGGAGCATGGATCGCACATCGATGCTGGAAATGTTCATGGACTGCCCTGTGAAGGTCATTTTAGAAGGAAGTTACTCTGAAACCAAGAGGAGTGCGTTTTTGTGTGCAGTCACTCACCAGCATACTTGATCTTATCCAGGTAGGAGATGAAGTCACTGTAGTAAGTGTTCTCAAAATGCCCATCCTGAAAGATGGCCAGAGATCTGCGTTAGACTTTAACATTTAGTTTAGGATTTAAAATTGAACTCAACTGTTTAACAGCATGGGAGTTGTTATTTAATGGGTCAAAAAAAAAAAGTGAAATACTAGAAAGAGGGGAATTTTTCCAATGAACATAAAATAATCCCTAAGTGAAGACAGACTGAAGCAGTTCAGTGTGCAGCAAACAGTGAACAAACTCAGTTTTGTATGTAGCTCAAAACTGTTGATAAAAGTGTCAGATGTGAAACGGTGTGTAAAATACTAACAGGAGAAAATGTGTGATGTTGAAATGTAAGGGAGGCCACAATCAGCCATTTGCAACACTTCTCATTTAGTTGATTCTAACTAAAGTTTTGGCAATCATAGTTTAGGATTTTGGATCAGCCAGTTGAATCTAAAAGGGACCCCTGACTGCTCCTCTGAATAAGCCTCTGCTGTGAGGAACAAGAATAAAACATTTACAGTACAGCAGGATGAGATTTTTCAGGAATCGCTAACACTTGTTTGGGCAGAATAAGCAAAGTGACACAAGTTCCTATTTTGTCAACAGGGTTGCCAAAATTGACACGCCCAGAAAATTCCTCACAGTAGCTTCAAAATATGTGTAAAGACCCAAAAGGTCACAGATAAACCAGAACATATCAACTTTTTTTAGTATTAAAACACAATAATACTTAATAGCCTGACCCTCTAAGTTTTTTGTCGCCCTTTTCATGGATCCCAATATTAGAGACAGTTGTTACAACACTTGTATTTGATAAGAACCTCTTTATTATACCTAGTGAATCATTGTTGTTAAATGAGTCAGCACAATTCCCAATCTATGCTCCCATTCACAGGGGATACCAACAAAGGTATGTTCATGCAGTGACCTCCTGCAGCTGACAGCCGCAGACGACTCAACATCCAGAGCATTTCCTCAATAAACAAGCCCTCAGTCAGTATGTCTCCTTGCAACTCAACACTCAATAGAGCTTTTCAACACAGCAGGATATCCACTCAAACACTTCAAATAGCACCAACAGATAATTTTTCTCTGCAGAGTATCTTTCTGTCTGTCTTTCTCATAGCATGGTCAAAGGTCAGATTTAAGAAATAATGCCAGTTCTCTTGAGTAAATGTTGAACGACCAAGAGGTGACAGAAAGCAGAACACAGAAGACAAGGAAGGAAAGTGTGTTTGGCATACATACATCATAGAAAAAGGCGAGCACTGCCAGCCCGTCAGGCTTATCTCTCGCTTCAGTGAAGCTCTTGTACTTGTCAGAGTTGTAATGGACGACATGAAGCTGAAAGACAAGGTGTAAATGAAAGACAGATTAGGTGCCAGAAAATGCATGTTAACAACTGAAATAAGAAAATAAAAAGATGAATCAAGAAGAAAATAAAGGCATAGAGTAGGTAAACTTGAGGGGGTGTAACAGAAAAGGATGAGGATTATGTTTAAAATAAAAGTACTGAACACTCCTGTTATTCACTTTATTCTGTACGTGCGGGTGCGGTTGAAGCTTAATTGGCTAAGAGTAAAACCACACTCAGAAACTGTCTTAAGATAATATAATTCCCAAAAATTTAGCTTTTAGAGTTTGCATGAGAACTCTAAATCAATGGAGAAAATCACTCCATAATTAAAACAAAAATGGTTCTTTACCTGACAAAGGTATACCTTTGATGGAGTTGGGTCAACTTACATCAGCAATTAACTCTACACAGAGCTGTTTGTGTGCTTTGATGTAACTTATGTTGTTGAAGGGTCATAACCTGCATATAGGCACTACATGTGTTTTATTAAGGTAAGTCTCTGATTGTCACAAAATGGTTTCATTTTGTCTGTCATCTCTTGTCAGGCACACCTGCTGTTCAACAGTTAGTTTATACTCTATTTTGATCCTGGATTTTGTTTCCAGGATGTCTTTTTTCTCAAATCAAACCTCTGCCATGTAACGGATGCCATCCACAGTGTGCTCTGCACCACTGGCCTCCAGGTCCCATCCGCCCCAGTGCAGGTGCATCTGGACTGCTGTGTATTTTCCTGGGAGACCTTTGCTGATCATCATGGTGGGGGGCAGGTCAATTTGAACTGATGAGAAATTAAGATAAACGACTTAATTTGAAAAAGGGACACGACTAAAATACAAGGTTTTTTATCATGCTATTGAAATTTGTGGGAGAAGTGGACTAAATGACAGCGCAGATTGAGTCAGGATGACAGATGCCAGCTATCATATTTTCAGATAATGTACCTTTTTCTGCAGGTTAAGTGCCTCATGCTGGCTTAACTCACCGGAGTGTCCGTTGTTGGACATGAGGAAGTTTCCTCTCTGAGCATCATACCCTTTGAGCTCCAGCTGCAGCATGTCGGGATTGTGTCTCACGTTGCGCCTCTGGATGTCAATAGGAGACTGCTTCTTCCCTCCACATGCAGGGTACTTGGTTGGCCAGTGCATCTGGTCCAAAGCGCCCTCTGTATTTGAAAATTTCATTAAATGACAATAAAAAGATGATACGTAATCACGTACTCAGTCAAGTGAAATGTTGGGAGTGACACTGACCGAACGAGGTATTCGTTTATGTTTAGTTAGTTAGTTTAGCTTGATTATGAAGTATTAAAACAGGCTGTTCTTTTGAGTGCACTGGCAAACACAGGACTTGTCTAACTGGATATTGCTAATTGCAGTGTTCTTTTTCCTGCATTATTCATTCTCAAATTATTTGGGACAGTCATGTTGTATTCAACACCTGATAATTTGTCTTTCACTTTGTTTTCACACGCAGTTGGTGCAACCACAGTCTGACAGCGGAGGCATTTGGTCAACGCAGTGCGTTCGTCGCGCAGCAAACAGAGGTGAATTTTCAATAAGACAAATAGTTTCACCATAATATCTCAGAAACTTGAGAAAAGTGTTTTTCATTCGATTCTTTTACACACATGAAAAATTCTATTTCGATAAACTTACGCGCAACTTTTACGCACCAGAATGCTTTCGTTTCCGAAATGGCTAATTTCAAAAACAACCCTATGCTGCATTGATTCTCTAAAGAAGACCTACCTGTGTATGTCCAGTGTATTGAGTCAGGGGATATCCCAGCACTGACAGCACAAACCAGGACAGCACATACAAACACGGAGAGAAACTCCATCGCTGCGTCCCTCTGTTCCTTAACGCAGACAGGACTCTGACATTTCACGGAGATTTTGCTCTCTGCATTTAAAGTGCGTACAGAGGGAGGTGTTGTAACTTCTGCTGTAAACGCCCAGAGCTCTTCCCAGCAGCTTTAGAAAGAGGGGGGACTACTCATCCTGGCTATCTGATTTATCTGGAATATGTTTCTAAATATGGCCTTTGTCGTTACTCTGATATTGCTCATTCAGATTTGCAAGAAATTATTTATAGTCAATTAGTCCACCCTTAAATAGCTCACTCCTTCTTACTCTGAGGGCAAACTTTCTATGTGGTGTATAGAATCAAAACTTCTTCAGAGGGGGCGACATGTTTTTCATTCTACAAGCACATTCAAGTCACCAGAGCTTTGTTGGTAAAGCTGTAATCCAAGAAAGTCCCAGATTCTTTTGATAAAATAACTTCCTTGTATGAAAAGACATCCGAGTCAGTTGTAATAAATAATGGAAGGCTAAATCATGACTGGTATCACCTGTTGCTGCCCACCAGTCATAACATGTCTCAAAAGTAAATGCCAGAGCGTCGAACTGGGGTGTGGAGGTGTTTGTGAAGTAGAAGAAAATGTCCTCAAGAATTTACAAATGAAAGTGGAAAGTACTTCATAATCTTTCCAGGAACACAAATGCAACATTGATAACACTAATAAACAGCAGTTGTATAGACACTGTAGCTTAGCAAATGTTTTACCGAACACCAACCTCTACAAATAAACATGAGTTACGGGGGATTTTTAATCGGAAATTGGAGAAAGTGTTAATTGCTTGACTGAAATTCAGGGTAAAAAAATCAACAAATCATGTTTGGAATAATAAATATAACCGACTACCGTGAATAAAGTATGTTGAATGTGTGGGTTTGTGTTCCTGCTCTTGAGTGACTGAATTACAAAATGATCAAAGGACTCTTCATGATTCAAGGGGCTCGTTGTTCAGCTCACATCCTCCCTCTCTGGATTTAAAGCCTCTCAATGACTTGCACTACATCGATACCGGTTGTTTTTGTTTTAGGCTGCTCACACCTTAGGGATATAAAACTGCTTTTTAAAAGGTCAGGTGTAGAAAAAGAACAAAAACTTACAGTCAAGTGACAGTGAAGCATTTTCTAAACACGCAAAGTCTGAGAAAAGTATTTTCTTATGCCCCTTGGAGCTCGAATTACACAAGCACTTTGTCTGGACTGTAGCTGTCCTCTCCCTCAGTAAATCACTGGGTTTATCTTTGCCTTGAGGACAATCATAGTTCTTAAAGTCTTGGGGACTTTGGTGATGTAACTGTACCAGCAAAAAGCAAGCCCCATAATTTAAAGGCTGCATATGTTGAGCTCAACATATATGATTCATATATACAGTGTATTAAGAGAAGCATGACAGCCTGACAGGGAAAAGGGTGAGTGAAGATGGAAATGTGAGCAAGACGAAAGCCAGGTCCTCTTTTTTCTCTTTCTGACAACAACTCACAAATGTGATAGAAGATAGAACAGGTGACATCTGATGTTCTACAGATGTGTTATCCTAAACCAGAGCTGTACCGTATCTTGTTGCATTTTTTTGAGTCACTTGAGAATTTATTACACTTACAGTCTCTTTTTCCCATACCTCCCAGTGCCCTATTTGGAAAAAATCCACAAACCCCACCACCTAACGGGTTGGTTTTGATGAAGTGTGATGCCAAAGCACTTAACAGGCCAATTCAAACCATATGACTCCCATTTCCATGCCTTTTCCCCCAGTTTAGCTTCAACCAACCAGGAGAGTAAATGACTGGAAAGAAAAGTCTCCAAGAGTGTTCGCAAGAATCGACCAGTACAACAGGAGGCATAAAACCAACGAAGAGAGAAAGCAACTATCATTGTTGTGTTTGTTCTGGTGGTTAACAGCTTTTAGCCTTTTGACTCTTATTTCTCTTCCCCTGTGACACATTTGATATCTCAACTCTTCATCTGTGACCTCTTTTCATTTTGTGGTTATCACCTCTTCTTGCACTTCACACCCTCATTTGCAACCCATACTCTGTTGTTTAAAGAATTGTTACTCTTATTGCAAAGCAAGTGCATGTGGCTACAGTTTCTTTTTCTGCACCAGAGCTAAACATGTTTTGAAATGAGCAGAATGCAAAAACAAACTAACTAACTAAAATATAAGATCTTGCAACAAATCTGATGATTTCAACGGTGCAACTATAGCTGAAAGAAATGTAGGTTTGCTAAACAAAGTGGTCAAAGTGGGAAACTATTACTATGGTAACCCCCCACAAATATTCATGCATGTTCATTACAGGGGAAACTTTTTTCACATCGTGGAAATGTGAAGGCTGTTAGAGTTATTTCAACGCAGGAAGATACACTGGTTGTTATATGGCCTGTTTGCATTAGGGTATTTTTGTTGTACACCAGTACAACCTCAGTCTGACTCATGTGAGAAGCTCCACCAGAGCAGATGAGTCTGTGACTGTTTCCTCTATGAAATGACTTTCTCTAACAAACTGCTGTTCTACATCATGAGAGCTGCCTGACTCATACAAATTCATGTTTCACACTTGTTCAAATGAGGGGGAAAGTAAAAGTAGGCAAATTTCTCAAAAACATGCAGCAGCAGAGTAAAACGGGCAAACCGGCTTTAACTGTGGCTTTCGCTCTGTGACGTCAGGGAGGGTGTGTGTTTTGTTTTGATAAAATGATGACAGCAACATGTTACAAATAACTAGCCTTCTGGTCCTGCCACTTCCTATTGTGGCACAGCTTATCTCATGCATGTTCAGAGTGACAGAATTACCTTGTCTTGGCTGAGCAATACTCAGAGAAGACGTGAAGCTACTGTACTTTGCTCTATAACAATCTTTTCTATGTTTACCATATTTTCATAATCCAGTAAACAAATAACATCATGGGCCACTTAATTATGTGTGTTTTGGACAGGGCTTTGTCAGCTGTGTCTTTCTGCATCTGGCATACATAGGATTGGTAAAAGTCTTGCAAACTCTTAGGAAAAAGACGAGGAAGAAGTTTTAACAAACCCTCAAAAATCTAGCCAAAATCTATACTGGCCTCTAAACAAAGCTGTAACAAACTTTTGTGAGCCCCCTCTCACGATGTCACTCCTCCATAAAGAATTTATAGGTTATTCTGGTGGGGCAGAACAGGAAGGGTTGGAAGAAAAAAGGGATTTAATGTGCAACAAATGTACTAGAAATGGAACAGTTGGTGTTGAAATGTCAAGGCATGTGCCGTTAGGCTACGAGGGCTCCTGTGTCGTCATGTGTCAAAAAAAGTATCGATTCTGCTCTTTTGAACGTAATATGATACTGTGTTGAATTCCTTCGACAACAGCTCATCAAGTTTGCAGTTGTTGGTAAGTTGTTAGCTTTTGGTCTGCATGCTCTGCAGCTATTTCGACAAAGGTTGGAGATCAAATGGTCTGGCTGGGGGGTAAAGAAGGGTCTAAGCATCAGACAGAGAGATTCATTACAGGCTGACAACTCAAAAGTTGGCCTTTGACTGATCTGTAAAACATTAGAGCTTGCAATAACTAAGCTGTTGTAGTATACCCAATTTACAAATCCAACAATAGACCAGACCTTCAAATGGGCCTGTCTAAAGCAGGGAATGATGGGAGGAAAAAGTGTGTATCTTTATTGGGACTAAATTGAGTATTTAGTTGCAAAGTTGCTGATAAAGCCATATCTTTTTGAAAATGTCAGCCTTCATTGTTGCTTTTGGTGGCTAAATGTTTTTTCATGTTGCACTGGTAGGTCCCCCCCAAATGTTGCACGGCATGTCTATGCAGGCCATCACGAAAAGTGCCTCTTTTACTTTAAGAGGGAAGGAAAACTGTCATTTATATGGAGGAAAAGTTACCAAGCGCCTTAGGACGAGGAGCGTACTATGGGCAAAATCAACACAAAATAAAAGGAAATTTATTGGGCTATTTCTTGACTGAGTGTTCAGGGTCCTGTTGATTAAGTGTGAATTCATTTAAAATAGTCCACAGGTTTTCTTTTCAACGGCCAGCCAGCAGGTGGCGCGGTTGGACTTGATACCGACGATCTCAAGGTCACTGCAGCAGGCGTTCATCACTCTGCAGCTCCAATGTTACAGACCTGCTCCTGATGCTGCGCTCACTGCACTGCGCAGCTGCGTCACATCCATGTCACGTAACGGAGAGACGTCAAGATGCTTTAGGGAAACCTACTCCTCTCTCACTCGCGCTGTTTTGACTTTATGAATGAAGCGTCCACTTCATTACCAAACCGCGAATTCTTGTGCAAAGCTAATCAGCTCCATGTTGTCATAGTAAGAGATAATTCAACAGAAATATATAAAACTTGACTTCTGGGCTAATAAATACATCTGTCATGGCTTTGGGGGTAGTATTACATAAAACGTATCAAATAGGTCGATTATTTGATTTAACCATTTACCTTAGAAGAGTAGAACATTTCTGCTGGTTACAAAAATTAAAAATGTGGTTTTGTTGAGATTTTTTGTCCATATGAAGTCAAAATTATGAGATAATAGGTCATATTTATGACACACAAAGTAGAAAATTTTTACTTTTTAATTGCTAAGTTTCGACATAAAGCTCAAAATTTGAACTTTATTTCTCATATTTTTTTGAACCATTTCAAAACTTTGAATTAATAATCACAAGACATTGACTTTAATCTCAGAATTTCAACTCAAATGTCACAATGCTGACTTTCACTACGAAATTTTGCATCCTGTTTCATAATTTTGACTTTTATCCTACTTTGTATCTCATTATTTTGACTTTTTAACTCAATTTTTTGTCCTCTTTTACACATTTCGAAATTTAGCTCATCACTTTGACTTCTTATTGACATTTCAAAATTTCAACTTTCTATCTCAAAATTTCAACTTTTTATCTGAAGATTTTCACATTTTATTTCAAACTGTAGACTTTTTACCTCAATTTTTAAATTTAAATCTCAAAATTTTGATTCCCTATCTTTGAATGACCTGACTTTATTATGGGAACTAATATATTATTCATGATAACAATTGTTATTGTTAATTTTATTTCTATTATTATCAACAAAGCTGATTTTTTTCTTCACTCGCAGAAATGGGCTTCCATAGCAGAGAACTGACTTGTTGATTGGTCCGGATTTTGACAATTCATGCATTTGGTGTGGTCGAGGATTGATTGATTGGATGATTATGCTGCTTGCTTACACACCGTTAAAAGGAAACGTCTACAGTTAACTGAGGTCATTAAGGCATGCTGAAAATGTCTTAGCAAGTTCGGTAAGGCAATTTTAAACGCTTTAAATATATAATAACGGCTCTTTAATTTGAAAATGGCCATGACTGGTCGTGATTCTGCATATTTCTGATCAAAAATCATAATCATTCATAATTTTTTTGTACATGATGTGAATTAAAAAGTTAGTCCCCAGAAAACGTGACCATGAGGAGCATGTGACTGACCTACGACAAACCACTGCATTGGAAATCCCTGCCTGACTCTCTGCACGTACTCACAATGCGTCATCTTTCCGCATTCTGCCCTTGTTGCACATCCTGTCTCGAAAAACGACGCAAAGAGCCCTCATGTTCTCAAAAAACAGCAACACGTTATTGTGTTGACCGTGTGTTTCCAGTGCTCATATTGAGGTTAGAGGAATCCGCATCCCTCCAGCCCTGATGTGAAAAGCGTGTCTGACTCCAGATAGTGAACGTGCGTCTCTCCTCGCACTACTCTGCCTCATGAGGCTGTGGCAGCCAATGAGGAAGCTCCGTTTGCAGCCTCTTCCTGATTCTGTCCACTTATCATCGAGCCCGAAACGTCACGAGCGCCTTCTCTGCCTGCCCGCACGAGAGAGACAGCACCGACCCTTGCACACAGTTAGGCGGAAAAGGTAACTTTATCACCGTTATTTCTCCTTTATAGAAGCTAGCATTGCACAGGTTGGTAGCTCTTATATTCAAAACAGCATATTCTAAGATAGTTTGTGATACTGTGGATATTTTTTTTGTTTAATAAGTGTGTACATTGTGTTCCACATCCTCGACGATAACCTCAAAGTCTTGCCCTTGTGTCCTGTGAGGAGCTTCATTTGGGTATCGCCTGTTGTAAATGATTGTTAATTCATAACTCTATGCTTCTGTGGCTTGTCGGATGGAGTAGCTTGTAGCCCACCGTCTATTTTTAAACTAGACCGTCAGCTGGCGAGATGTCACTCCATTTAGGACTGCAGGGTGTGTGGGAAAGGGGCGTCAAGTTGCAGGCCTGACATCCAACAGCCTTTTCCATTTGTTAGTCAACCAATATAAGTGTCATTTTATTCAAATGTACAGGCCTGCACGACTGGATGTGCTGCAGGCTTAGTCAGACTCAGACTGACAGAGCACCAGTTGCTTGCACCAGACATGGGGGTGTGTCCACCGGTTGAAGGAAAATTACTGTGCTCTTTGTATCAACATACTACAGGGTTCAGTGAGTCCTTTTAGTGATGATCAGACATTTCTCTACTAAATAGGCCCCAGGAAATTCGTACACTTCCTCAAAAACTCCCAGTTACAATCCCTTTACTGTGTTCAATCAGTTTTTTATTTTTCCTCTTGTACTTTATAAAACCCCACTGAATATTAATTCAAATAAATAAATAAGCTTCACTTTATCTATTTGTGTGTTTGTATAGTGGTTTAGGGGGGTCAAGCTTATCTAACATGCCAAAACACCAGGTATCAGGTATCAATTCTTAATTATTTATTTATCTGTGGATGCCATTTTGTGCTGCCACCTAACCTCCTTGCACTCAAGCTTGAAATCTCCTTCAATAAACCACAAACAAAACATGCAGTACAAATTAGTGCAGTAATATATGGTCGCTGTGCACAACCCTTAAGTCCAAAAATACAATATAATATCAAAGTAGGAAAGTCGAGAGGTTCAATATCCTGCCCTTGCAAATGTAGTTGTTTATGTTCAGCTGAAGTTCAGTGTCTGTGCATATGTTTGGGTTATTTGCCTCCTCAATCAGGCTAGAAACGTTTCCACACAGACTTTTAGACCAGAGGTTTTTCCATTTGTTGTGCTGCAGTTTGAATGTACTAAAAGTTCACTCATGCATTCAGATTGGGTAGTCAAGTAGGTTAGAGCATATACTCAGAGCAAGTTAGCCAAAAGTAATGGGAATCAATGGTGCAGCTACATAGTCTGGTTTAGTACTCTGTGTGACCTTCGCAACTGGAATTCAGAGAGATAACGAATGCTCAATGAGATAAACCACGACTCAAGCTTAAACATATATCACTAAAGTTTCACAAAGACAAAAAGAAGTCAACATGTGGTGTTCCAGGTAATCCATTGTTTCCTACAGTTAGTTTTCAAAGTTCTCATCTTTCCTCACAGTTTGGGTTTTGCAAGCGTTTTGCAGTACTGTGTTGTAATCGTGAACATTCAGCACATTGAAGGATCATGCAGAGTTTTTTTGCTGCATAAGCCACGCCCTTTGTAGGACCAATATCTCTGTGCTCCTGGCAGTCTGCATCACTTTGGTCCGGGTCTTCTGAACACTTAATACTCATACACCAGAAGAAAACCTAATAGGTGCTTTTTTCTTTCTCAGTCTAAAAGCTAAAGCTATCAGGTAGATTACAGTTTTGAATCAGTCACTGAGTGATACTTTAAGTTTATTTTCAGAACTTTTATCCAGTAAGTACCAGGGCTGAGGTGTACAGCATCATCTTGGCTTATGGAACAGCACATTGCTGATGCCTTTTCCTGATTGTTTCATCCGCAGATCCAGAACCATGTCCATCCTGAAGATCCACGCTCGTGAGATTTTTGACTCCCGTGGCAACCCCACTGTGGAAGTTGACCTGTACACCAAGAAAGGTACTGTATGGCAAACATTTGTTAATTAATCTTACTTATCTCAGTTTTCTAGGGATCATTGTCAAGGATTGCACATATGATAAGAAATCAAGAGAATAGATAGTTTTACATATTCAGACCTTGAAGAGTAACATTATTAGTTTAACTGTTGAGTCCTGAACCACAACAAAAAGTTTCTGAATACATTTCTGTCTGGTTCTTAAGCGAGTGAAAACTAGAAAAACTTGGGATTAGGGCTGTAAAGCCAATGTGGCTTTCTGACACTATCCAGCTCCAGAGTCAGAGTGGATCAGGTTGGACGGTGGCTGTGTGGAAATAGCTCCTGTAATATCACACTGACATACAGCACTCTGTTACTGTAATGGTTCCTGTTTGGGTTTATGGGTACCTCATACAGCAAGTATTTCTGGCACTCCTCTGACTTGACTCTAAACCTTGATACTCAATGCAAAAAGAGCTATCTAGAACATGAACTTGGAGTTTTGTTATCTCACCGTGTTTTACTGTATGCTGGATTACATCATAAAGCTGCGGTGCTTAACCACTCAAAACTCTGTCATGTGTGACACGCCTGCTTGAAATCCAAACCAATTTATTCAATCAGCTAATGGCTCAACCCTGGTAGGCTGGCAGCTCTGCTGTGAAAACAGAAACAAAGGACCAGCTCAACCCAGTGAAATGTCCTGAGAATGTTAATGAAGCAGCCTGAATAACCACTGACATGGAAGAGAGTGAATCAGGCTTCACTGCCTTTTACGCTGCCTGTTCTGGAGCCTTGTTCTCTTCCAGTACCTCTGTGCTTCCCTTTACTGTAAATTAAACCTTCATTCTCCTTTGATTCAACCATTTCAGCCTGCTGGCATCATTAATAACACGAACCAAAACAAGTGTGCTACGCTCAGGGCACGTCTGTCAAAGTTACTGTATTACGTTATGTAACCAGCTTGCCCCTCAGTCAGTGGCACACAGTGAATCTCCCTCTGCCTGTCGTAGATGTTGTTTCAGTAGCTCGAGTAAAGTATACTGTCATGAACACTCACTATGACTGCTTAATCCTGTAAACAGGGAACACAGCATAGAAGTGTGTTCAAATCTGTGTACTTGTACTCCTTTTAAAAACCTTTCAGGTTAAGTCAGAACTATTTCTAGAAGGGTTATGGCTCTCTGTAGGATTTTTTTTCTATGAAAGAGCATCAAATCTTATTTTCTATCCTGAAGGATGGTTGCAGAAATTCTTGAGCAGCTGCCATCCTGTCTCTCCATGCAGATGATTTGTTTGGTCTGAACCCGTGGCCTAGTCAGCATCTGTGCTGAGCCCCAAATCCCCTCGGACTCACCCGGGCTCTGCCGCTCCACTGAGCACTCTGTGTATATTTAAGCTCATCCCACATTTTTCATCACATTGTGTGACTCCATAATGGCCAGCCCTTTATTCAAGGGTGTGGCTTGGCATTCTTACAAAGATGCACTGCACATGCTCAGTTGACTGTCTGTCTCCTTGTGTTACATCACAGCCATCTGCAGCACAGCCAGGACTCCATGCCCTCACATGCTTCATTTCTCTCTCTGTACCTGATGTGTACAGTTTTTCAGAATGATGTACATGTTGATGATTTCATTTAATCTTTTTGGCCTTTTATTTGTTTTGTATCAAGCAGCCCAAAGAGTATTTTATCCCCAATCACATATTCACGTCCACAGGTTGTGAGCTGCATACATTTCATTGTACAGATTTTTGAGTTCTTCATATATTTATGGTGATGAGGGCTGAACTAATGCCTCTCCTTGGAGGTGACGCAGCACTTTAAGAAATGACATTTGCAAACTGTCCTCTCTGTCTCTCAGGTCTTTTCAGAGCTGCAGTGCCCAGTGGTGCTTCCACTGGCATCTACGAGGCTCTGGAGCTCCGTGACAATGACAAAACACGCTACATGGGAAAAGGTGTGACATTATTATCGTTTCCTCTTATAAACAACCTGATACTGCTTTGTTACTGTCTTTTTTTTTCATCTCAAATCTTTCACACATATTTTAGTCTGCCCTCTTTTTTCCAATCTTCATTTCTCTATCTTTCTTCCTCCTGTTAGGGGTCAAAAGAGCAGTTAAATATATTAATGATTTCTTGGCCCCTGCATTGTGTAACCAGGTAAATAAAGTGTGATATAACAGGATTTAGAAATTGATGTGCTCTGTAGCATGATGAATGGGCTTGCGTTTGAAAACTAACCTCTGCAGGCTTTAACAGATGTCCACAGACCTAAAAGAGAATAAATAATCACTGCTTTATTTTTAACGCATCCTGGAAGATCAGATTAGAGTCTCTGTGTTCATCTGTCTCTCCTGCGCTGCATGGTTTCCCTTTGTCTGCATCAGTCATGGTCTGCTTGTCCCTTGCAGGTGTCTCTAAAGCTGTAAATCATATCAATACAACAATTGCACCTGCACTGGTTAACAAGGTAGGACTGCTTATTGTTTGCCCAATATTACAGAGATTAATTTATCATTTCAATGAATAAATCATTTACACTCTTTAAATTCCAATGAGAGATTTGTACACCAGAATTTTAGTTTGCAGTTAACAGCTT
This sequence comes from Thalassoma bifasciatum, assembly GCA_008086565.1. NCBI lineage: Eukaryota > Metazoa > Chordata > Actinopteri > Labriformes > Labridae > Thalassoma > Thalassoma bifasciatum. The sequence continues at coordinate 964,741 of RPOG01000032.1, read as the reverse complement.
GTCTCAAAAAGACTAACTGTACCATTTTTGTACACAAGTGGGAAGTCACATGAAAATAACTGTGATGTTAATTTTTTTGGGTTTCACTTGATGCTTGCAATCCTGGAATACCTGTAAACTTTTTGCAATGAGATATGCTAACTCTAACACTAATAGAGTGTGTTTTCGCTAACAGATCATTTTTTTACCTTAACTAGTCTTTTTACGTCAGAGTATTCTGGTTAACTTGTCACGTTTTGTCCAATCCAGGATGTCAGTGTGCTTGAGCAGACTAAGATTGACAAACTGATGCTGGACATGGATGGCACAGAAAACAAGTGTGAGATAATTTAGATATCAGAAGTCTTTATGCAGTTTTTAAAGAATAAACAATGACATTCAAAGTAGAGTTTCATAATTTATGCCTTTAAATCATTTTTTAAAATGGTTCTTTCCATCCTCTAGCTAAGTTTGGTGCTAATGCCATCCTGGGCGTCTCCCTGGCTGTGTGCAAGGCTGGTGCTGCAGAGAAGGGCGTCCCCCTCTACCGTCACATTGCTGATCTGGCCGGCAACCCTGAAGTCATCCTCCCTGTCCCTGTGAGTATGATAATAACTAATAATGTCACAAATATGTACCATTGATGTTTGGTCAGAACACCCGCAATTATCTCTGAGGCTGAAAACTGATCTTGTTCATCTTTTTCAGGCTTTCAATGTCATAAATGGTGGCTCCCATGCAGGCAACAAACTCGCCATGCAAGAATTCATGATCCTGCCAGTGGGGGCCAGCAATTTCAAGGAGGCCATGCGCATTGGTGCCGAGGTGTACCACAACCTGAAGAATGTCATTAAGGAGAAGTATGGAAAGGATGCCACTAATGTCGGAGACGAGGGAGGTTTTGCTCCCAACATCCTAGAGAACAAGGAAGGTGAGAGGAAACATGATACCAGAGCCATGAGAGCTGTGTGCAGGCTAACAGACTGATCAAACTGAAGTTACATGTTGTTTTGGTTCACTGTTCAGAGCTTTTTTGTTTGTGTGAGGAAAGATTGGGTCGTTGGAGACTGTTACTGTGTGTCTTGAAAGCACCACATACTCAGACCTTCCAGGGAAGTGCTTCTCTTATCATGTCTCCCTTGGACTGACACATGGTTTCTAATTTAAGGCTGCAAAGTGCACTCACAGCCCTCCTCTGACTCTAGTGTCAGGTCAGGGTGCTGATATGGCAAATGCCCTGGTGGAGCAGAGTTCCCTGTAGAGACTCATACATTCCATGTGAATTCCTAATTCAATGAGCGCGTTTTAATGGTAGCATGGACCTTGGAGTATCAATCTGGACATATTTATTATAACTGCTCATATTTATCTATTTATTGACCATGTTTATACACCTGTAGACTGTGCAATATGTTTGTAAATTGTTTAAAACACTACAATATCTTAATACCTATTCAGCATGAACTATCTGTTTAACACAGTTCACCCTGCTGCAATCACAATGTATAGAATGTAAATACTGCTTTACCTTTGGTACTAACTGCTCATTGTGCACTTATTGTTTATAGTATGTCTTATTTCATTACCTCTATCCCATTTATTTCCTTACTGCTTTATTATATTTAGAGCCATGGTATGGTGTGGTAATTTGTATTCTGATACTGATTCTGATTCTGATGTTGCTTATCTGTTAGCTTTGGAGCTGCTGAAGAATGCCATCGCTAAAGCTGGCTACACTGACAAGATTGTTATTGGCATGGATGTGGCTGCCTCAGAGTTTTACAAGGGTGGCAAGTATGACCTGGACTTCAAATCTCCTGATGACCCCAGCCGCTACATCTCCTCTGACAAGCTGGCTGACCTCTACAGGGGCTTTGTTAAAGATTACCCCGGTGAGATTTTTCTTCTTCATCAACGGTCTTGGTGCTCAGCAGAACAGATGAATTGAAATAACGTCAGTAATGTGTAGTCTCGTAAACATCTCAAGGTGATTGGTTACTTTAATGCTTAGCCATCAGGCTTTTTATGCTCATCAAATCTAAAGTGCCTGGAATAAGATTTGTAAATTTCCTGTATTCTTCATACACAAACATATTCTTTCGCATCAGAAATTTTTGCAGTGTAGTAAACTGTTGGCTGTTTTTATGGTGGTTTCCACTCAGAGAACATTTTTTCCTATGAACAAGCTCAGATGAAGCATAAAGCATTGTTGTCAAATTTACAGAGACATTTCTGCTGCCCCCAAGTGGCCAAATATTTTAATTACAGTGCATTTAAAGTTCTTTCTGGAAAATATTCCATTTCATTATTTGGTTTCTTCACTTTCTTTGTCTTTTTGTGAATGAATGACAACATATATTTCCATCTTCTTCATCATACCTTCATGCTCTAACAGTGGTGTCCATTGAGGATCCCTTTGACCAAGATGACTGGGAAGCCTGGGCCAAATTCACAGCCAGCACTAGCATCCAGGTGGTTGGCGATGACCTCACTGTCACCAACCCCAAACGCATTGCCAAGGGTGTGGCTGAAAAGTCCTGCAACTGCCTGTTGCTCAAAGTCAACCAGATCGGCTCCGTCACAGAGTCCCTGGATGCGTGAGTGTCGACAGCAGAACAACATGATCATAACTCAAAAGTTTAAATGAAAAACAAGTGCCAACAGTGCTGACATGTGTCTCTTTGTTTTCGGTCAGCTGCAAGATGGCTCAGAGCAATGGCTGGGGTGTGATGGTCAGCCATCGTTCTGGAGAGACAGAAGACACCTTTATTGCTGACTTGGTGGTTGGTCTCTGCACTGGACAGGTAAAGCTGAACATACAAGGCTCTTCAACCATGTTAGAGCCCCTTTGCATGTTTTGAGGCTGATGAATTAAGCTGTTTTTGTTGCGTTTTAAATTAAAGATTGAAATCAATGTGTCATTTCATTCCTCCCTCAGATTAAGACAGGTGCACCTTGCCGATCTGAGCGCTTGGCCAAGTACAACCAGCTGCTCAGGTGAGTCTAGGCCTAAAAGAGAGAATAGGCACTTGTGATAGCAAAAAGAAACACTTGTAACAAACTATTTTTTAGGTGAGGATACACAGTAGTGCAGATTCTCTTCAGGTAATCAGTTTTAACACACTGCCTCAATCTTTTTTTATTTCAAGGATTGAAGAGGAGCTTGGCAACAAGGCCCGCTTTGCTGGCCAGAACTTCAGACACCCCATCTGAGCCAGTCTTCTCCTTGGGCCTCTGTGTGTTCATTGCTCATAAAAATACCCCCACATATATACGCCACGCTAGATTGCCTGCCCTGTCTGGAGAGAAGTTCAAGAGAGCACTGCTGAAATCCAAGGTCCAAGTCTGTGGTCTGTGGCGTGGAGGAGCTACAGTACATGATAGTGAAACCACAGTTCAGCTCATCCTTAAAATCTGCTTTCGCTCCTCAATAGTGTCAGTCCCTCTGTTTGTGTCTGTGTAACTGTGTGGGAGATTTTTGTTCAGCTTCTTGTGAGTTGTAGTGATTTCCTGAGTATTTGAGCTACTGTAACTTTAGCACGGCTCTGTCTAGAGCAGAGATAACAGTATTGTATGTACAATGTGTTGCATATGACAAGGTCCTGTGTTGCTGTAAGCGTTGGCAGGTATATGAAATAAACAATATAGTTTGAAAAACTTTGTGATTTCTTTATATCAAAATGTGCAGGAGCCCAATAAAACCATGGGGATTCTACTCTCTAGTCTTATAAATTTACAATTCCCATATAAATGACAAGTGTCATGTCAAAATCATGAACAAGACAGGAAAACAAAATCATAGAAGCAAATCATTGTGGGTGACATCTCTGACAGAAAAAGTGAGAGTACTTTCAGTAAAAGGCTCTGCTTCTGGAAATGTGAGGAGTGTGATGTAATCTGAGAATCACTGAGAAAGAGGAACATGAGCTCAGTGCTCTCAGACACCATTTCTGTCTCCCCTATGGGTAAAATAATCCAGGGGCTGTATGCAAGCTCTTTTTGTACTAAGCCTTGCCAAGATAAATGAGCCTCTATCCACCAATGGCGTAGTACTAAAGAGGGATTGCCAGCTGGGTCTGTGCCACGCCAATTCACTTTGTGTGAGGCCTGTCTGAACCTGCCTCCATTGTTCAGCCATCACCAAGGAGATGTGTTACAAATCACTGGTACAAAGAAACCATCATGTTTGTATTACAGGTCTATAAACGTATTGTGGCTACACAGTGCAGCAGACTTATATTACATATGTGTTATTCACCAACAGTAATGTGTGGGTGCAGAAATTTTATCAATTGGAGAAAGTAAATAAGGCAACAAGTTAGCTGATAAGTGGAGTACAGGTTGTGTTCCAGGAATTTTGCATTGGTTTCCTTGAACCGTGCACCATCTAGTGGTCCAATGTATGCAGTACACATCACAAAGCTGTGACTGAACCTGGGTGACAAAATAATGTTATTTATCAGATGCATTGAACCCTACTGTATATTAATTGTATGTTTATCACAAATGGTACAGGAAAAAAAAACACAAGAAAGTGGTCCATCAGGTCTAAATCCTAATTGTTTGCTGATTTGAGTTGCTTTGAGGAATTTTCAACATCAGTGGAGTTCCCCTCATGGAAAACAGTACACCACTCACATCTTCACTGATTAAATCCTGTTAAGTCAAATGTCTTCCACACAGTGGAAACCATAAAGGTGGCACAATTTTTTTTGTGTTTTCAAAAGTAAAACTCATGTCACACCTACCCTCTCTCAACCGTTACAGGTACGCAAAATATAGATATCTTCAGTCTTGTCTCGTTGAAAATGTTTTTCTCTCTAATCACACAAAAAACATGGATTACACACATGAAGTTTAACATGTTCTTCAGTGCTTCAAATTATTTCTATCCAGCAAAAACTATTAAGTATTCCTTTGCACTACACTCTTTCCATACTTTAACAATTTAAAACAAACAAACAAATAAATATATAAATAAAAGCCCTTTTATTTGTTTTGAGTCAGCTCTTTGTTCTCCTCAAAGCTGGCATTCTGCTTTATTTCACTTATTGTGAAAAAAAACTCTGCCCTATTCTGCTGCCAATTATCATTGATGCTCTGTTTTTTTTCTTCAGTTCTCTTTTCACTTACAGTCTGCATCACAATGTCGAAAATATTGATTTCCTTTTTTTGTTGTTGCTACAGTTTGTTTGGGTGTTTCATATAGGCTAAAGATAATTTTCAGGACAGTTATTTTTTTATTTTGAAAAAGCCAAACACTACTTCAAACTGAGTTCTTATGTATTCAGTTGTGTCAGGTGTAAATGAATCTTAATATATTCATTCATTCAGTCATTGAGATTGACTTAATGATTCACAACAAATAAATCCCTTGTCATTATATACAGTACCTCTCTGTAACAAAATACAAAGCTGTTATTCGTACTGTCCTCAGTTTTGGTCATCCATTTCCAAGTTGTTTGAACCCTGGTATTGGCTTCAGATGTACTCTGCACTGTCTTTTTCTGAGTGCTTATAAAGTACGAGGTGTACGTCTTTTTTTCCAATTCTTTTTGTTTTTCCTTTTTATTGAAGATGTTTCCAACATATTCACATATATTGAACCATTACTTTTGTAATTTATGGAATGATAGACCTTATTTGCATAAACTCATACCTCTTTTCAGGGTTAAAAAAAGCAGATTTCTTTCCCACTAAGGTTATTATCAGAGGTACAAATGTTGATGTTTTTTTTATCTTGTTTTTTTCCACAATTTTATTTACAACAGCAGGGTATTACATCCAGTCATACACAAAAATAGTGTTCAGTATGTTGATATTTGATTACAGACAGGTAAATTTCAAAGTGTTGGCAGGACAATGTTTTGAAACGATTTCAATTTTTGCAATGGTAGCAAGATGCTATGAATTCTGAGGGGTTTTTTCTTCTTCTAACAGTCACATTGTCACTTTCCTTAATGGTGCATGCCATGAGCAGACCTTAAACCAAGAATTTGGAATTTAACCCCAGAAGTCTGATTCTTTTCCTGGAAGCCTGACTTTAAATCCAGAATACTAACTTTAATCTGAGAATTTAATCTCAGAATTTTGACTTTAATCTCAGATTTCTGACTTTTTTATTAGGAATCCACTGTATCAAAAAATACAGGACCTATTTTTTTTTTCAGTAGTCCTTATCTTCTTCTATACAAATTGCATAGCATGAAACCATCCATGAAATTTTTAACAATTCTACTACAGAAAACCAAAGTTATGACAAAACAACTTATAACAACAAATCTGGTCAAATCGACCCGAAGACAACAGGAGGGTTGATAAACGTGTTGTGTTTATGGTTTAAGTCAATGCTGTTTTTCTTTTAAACCTCCCAGAAAAGTATCCTCTATTGTGTTCTGTTCCACTTTTCCGGGCTCAGTGACATTCCCAGTGTAGTCTGGCAGTTTCACAGGTTTACAAGAATGAAAATAGACTCAGTGTTTCCGCAGAATAGACACCCTGTAGACATTGACAGTGGCTCTTTGTGTGTGGATGTTCCCACTTTTGGCCAGTGGGTGACGATATTTTACCGGTTGAACTTTGAGAACCCCCCAACTGTTCTCACCCCAAGATGAAGAAGGATGCTGTCATGCTGAGTGCCCCTCACACACACTAGTCTGAGCATTCCGGCAACGATTACTCCCTCTTTATTCTCAAGTCTATCATTTATGACAGCATTGTATCAAACGTGCTCGGTTCCGTTATAGATACCTGAGAGAAGATTTACAGGTGGCACTGCAGCTGTTGTGCTGCTCTGTGTAGTGGCGACACTTGGCTAACTAACGTTGGCTAATTGCCCCTGCCGCTGCCGCTGCTGCTGCTGCTGCTGCTGGTGGTGCTATTGTTTGTTGTTGCAGGCTCTCATCAAACAAATCACTGATGTTGTAGATCAAGCCCTTTAAGGTAAGTGCTGAGAGCTTCTACAAGCTGTCCTCTTTACCTTTGACGTTCATTAAAAAAACTAGAAAGAAATGACACACACGAAGAAACAGTATGTAAACGTTGGTCTATTAACGTTCACCCTTGCTTGTTAGCTTTGTGGCTAATTTGCCTATTAGCATGAGCTAGCTCGTTAGCTAATAGACTTGTTTGCCCCTCACTGTTGCTGGGAACCATGGACCTCCGTTAGCGGCTAGCGCCACTGACTAGCGCTCATTAGGAATGCCAGCTAGGAGGGGGAGTAATGTCTGGGCACTAACAGCTCGTTGACACCGGGTACCATAGAAAGCGTGCAACATACTCAACACCATCACACGCTACATACAGCTTTTGTGTTTTGACATGCATATAACCTTGCAGGTACTCATTGCAATTTTGAATCAGCCGGTGTAGTAGCTGTTTTCCAGGGAGTAGCCTAAGCCCATTCAGCTATTGTCATTAGCTCATGGAGACGTTAGCTGGGGAAGCTAACTTGCTGTCTTTGTCCGCTTGACTTTTGCTCAATTACTGTTATCCTTTTCCACAGTTTCAATGCATTTACATGATTAGTTTTGGGCTGGTTTGAGCGAAGATGACACAGAAGGACGGTGCACTCATATTGGTTTTAGGGAACAAAGCTGTGAGACTTGTACAATCTTCATGGAAAAAATGTCAACAAAAGCAATAACTAGTGCTGATGATAACATCACTCTGTCAACTGGAGTTGTTGAAAAAAATATTGAAACTGTTAGCAGAGACAACATTGAAACCAGGGACACTGATAGATACGTTATTTTCCTTTTTAGAGAGGAATTTATACAACTGTAAGATCCAAGTTAACATAAACTATAAGTTTGAATTAGTACAAAAAGGAAAAATTCCTGACTTTTTGTGGCAACAGCAAGTGCAGATAATCTGTTCTTATATTGATATTCAAAGATACTTGTTGTACATTTTAATCTTTGTATCCTATATAGGCAGGACCACTTAGAGCATGTAATGTCTTTACCAGTGACTCACTCCTGACTGATTCACTTTCTTGTGCCTCACAGGCTACACAGCACTGAACAATTGTGGACTTCATCACTAATAAAACTGCACTCTTCTCAATGATCAAAGCCTGTAGAAACACTTGTTTTTCTCTGTACATGCAAAGCTATTTTAGGCCACTACAGAATGTAATGTTGACAACATAACATTTCCTTGTCAAGGTGCCATAATGTTACGATGGGTATTACAGGAAATCTTAAATGAACTATCTGATATCCTGCCAGCATTGCATTGTGAAACATAGATAGACTCACCATCACAGTATGTGTAATGACTGTAAACAAGCCAACGTGGAGAGGCTTTGGTACTTTACAGTCACCAGCTCTTTGTAACTATCAGTTTAGTTATTGTCTCCTGTCCAGACGTGACTCTGGAGGGAGAGGCCACTGAAAAGAAAAACAGTGCTCATAAACACATGTTTTGGTATGTCTGTAATGTCTTTTGCAAATTATTGGTTTCTGACATAGTGTTAGGTAATTAAACACCAAATACATAGACCCATATAAAAGGAAACATTTTGGGAGTGACACAATAGCTTTTATTTTTAAATAGTGACACTTTTAAAGCTACTTAAAGTTGGAAATAACTAGTATTTTCCGTGACACACTGAATTAGCTTCAACTGGATGTATCCTGTGTTATAATTAAAGCTCCTGTGATGAGTTTTTGGATTATTGTGAAATGTGTTGAAATTTATAGTGATACTTTTTTATGACCCCTAAAAGCAAACAAGGGCATCAGTGAAAAGATTAGTTATTTCTTTTGAGTTGTTTTTCACACCGGTTTGTGCTGTCACGGGGTAGGTGTCAAACCACACAATTCATTCAGTGGAAACAGGTTTGTTTTTTCTTTTTGTTTTCTAAACACTTTCCACTAAAGATTTCACAACTTGTGGCACATATGGTTGTAAAAAGTTGAAATAAGGTTTCATTCTAGGAATTACCTAAACATAAACAGGATGAAATCATCAGAAGTAAGATGTACTGCCTTGCCTATGGGGGGCACCAAAGTCAATTTTAACAGAAAGTTCCTCATAGGAGCTGAACCTCTGTCTTCGACAATCATCATTTTACACTTTTTTTTTTTTTTAGCTCTATACATTTCTAAATGCCACACATAATGTTTAAGTGGCTTTTCTTGCAGCTTGCTGCTTAGACATTGTGACTTAAAATGTCTAAAACTACCACTTAGGCTGTAAACATGCCAGGTTGGGTTGTAGAGGTCTGCCATTACAGGCTATATGTTAATTACTACTCAAGCATTTCTATGACAGAAATCCCTTCAATGTCTGGCTTTTGGCTTTAAGCAAAATTTGAGGTTCACTCAAGAGGTTTATTCAGCATTTAGTGGCATGCACGTTATTTTTTAAACATTATGTCATATTTCTCCACATATTTGTACGAAATCTGATTGAATCACATTGTCTGATAGGTTAAGGGGTCACAAGAGGTCAGAGTGTTTTAGTGTTTCAATTTGAATGGGATCTCAAGAGCAGCAGTGGGTAAAATTACTTTGGGTCACATATCCAATGACACACCCCGTCCATCCAGCGTTAACCTAGCTGGGTGTCTGCAGCAGCAGCCGCCGCAGTAGAGTAATGATAAGAGAAGTGTAATAACCCTGCTATTTTCCTTTTAACGACTTATGTGTGTTTGAGTAATGGCAGCTCCCTGTGAGTTATGTACAGTAAATGGAAGGCCAGACACTTTAAAGAAAGAAACGTTTTTTCCCCTGCAACCCTGACAAGTCTTTGTTGGAAGATTTGTCAATACACATGCTCAGGAATTCAGTCTTTGCACGCTGCGCTCCAACAGCATCTCGCTGTTTCTCACCTCCATGCCGTCATTACGTCTTTGCTTCACCATGAATTGTCTTGAAAGATGATTCCCCATTCAAATGCCTGGCTCTCGTCTCACAGTTGCTTACTATTGTAGCATTGTGTTGCAGTATGCTGTAACTTGTCATCACTGTGGCTAGCCTGTATTTTAAAAGAGGCATTTTACTCTCAGCATGGCTATTGTGTTTCAGATAAGGGTGATTAGGCTGATTTATTGCTTTGTTCAAGCTGTATTTGCAGACATTTTAAATGCACTTTGAAACAATGTGAGACTTGTAATTTACTCCAGAGACTGTATTCTCTTGACTCTGCACTGTATGGCATTGCACAATCGACGCAAAGATGATGCAGTGGATGTACGCAAATGGATAAGCTGATGCGGTTATTTCTTTGACGTTGCCTGATAGCAACTTGACTGCAAGATATCTGGCTGTTACATAGAAAATTAATGCTCTGAACAAAGGAGCAATGTTCGCTCAAAGACCTCTTGATGGGTCATTCAAGTGCTGTATATTCATTAAAAATAACAATCTGTCAGCACTTACTGACAGCACGCACAACAAGCCAAGCTCTCTTTATTGTTCTCCAAAGATGTTTTTCAGTTCCTGTGCCAAGAGCCGGGTAATTGGCTGTAGCAAAGCCTTGCATGTGTTGTTTTAAGATATTGGACTGACACGCACAGGGCACACACACTGGCAGAAATGAGGCAAGCCTGCTCTTTCTTTCCCCCTTCCTCCTCCTTTTCCCCCTCCTCCTTCTCCTCCTCCTGGCTTATCCCAGCAAGTCAGGGGAGGCATGGTTCTGGATGTGTTTTGTGTTCTTTGACAGCTTCCCTTCACCTCTCATAAGAGGAGATCCAAGCATGCTGCATCATATCTCATCTTTGTTTGATTCAGGACTGGCTGTGCTGCTCCACAATCGTGCCAAGGAGATAAAATCGTAAAACCTAACTCTTGTTAACAATTGTGAGCTGTCGCGCTGCATACCTCCGCTGGTATTTGATGTGCTGGATGTGATTGAATCTACCTTTTTTGTGAGCACAGTCATGGTAAAGTCTGTCTCACTCAGCCCCGCAGTTAATGACTGATCAGGCGTGTTGTGTTTTAGAAGGTCAGAGTGGAGCAAACTTAAGAATGAATCTCTCAATATTGACTCTGTTAGATTTTTATTTGTGGCTTTAGGGCTGTAAAAATGCAAAGTGTTGCAACTCACCACATTTCACTGTCTCCTGTGATTTATGTCCGTGATGGCTTGAACACAATGCAGTGTTTGGAAACTGGAAACGGAGGCTTGGCTTGACATTTACTAGAGTTGTACAGCAACTGCAACTGGATTGCAAATGGGGCTGAACGAATTGCAAAATTGATCTGATTGTGATTATTTCTCCCCATGGTGCTATTGCAATTTTAGGTTCTTTGTCTTATGTGTTGTTGATATCAAATGCTTTAATGAAGAGAATGATTTTTCCATTATTCTCGTTTTGATTAAGTAAAACACATACGTAAGGGAGAAAAGTAGGATTTTTGTAAAAAAACAATCCACTTAATAAACTTTGTTTGCATAAACAGGCATACCTCAGAAAATGAGAGTATGATGAAAAAGTTCAATATTTTTTGTCTCTCATTCCAGAAAGTGAAACCCGGATATTACATAGACTGAATTATTTCAGGCAATTTGAATGTGGTTTTGCTACTTTCTGTCCATTTTCAAGTTTTCTCCCAATTTTTGCTCCTTTTCCACCCATTTTTGCTGCTTTTTGACTAGATCCTTCACCTTGAACTCCTTCCTGTTTTTGCCTCTTTCACTTAGATTGTTGCTCTTGCAAAGGTAGCTTTCAACAGTTTAGCTGTTTGGTTGTGCAGGATAAAGTAAAACTGGTGTAAAGCATAAAGCATCAACTGCAAAAAACTGGATTTGGTATTCTAACTCATTTGAGGTGAAAAAAATATTGCACTGTCTGTGATTAGTATGTTGCAGCAGGTCATGTTGCGATTAAATATAATTTGCAATTAATTGCCCAGTCCTAATTGCAACTACTACACAAAAGAGAAGCTATCATGATAGATGCTCCTCGGCTGATTTTTTAATATTTTGTTAGATTCCCAATGCAGCTCTCTAATAAACAGCTAAAACACATCATGTTATGCAGATGATGATGCGGTATTTGTCAGACAAAGCAGGCTAATGATAGCGCTTAGCTAATTGAACGCTCACAAAAGGAATTGAACATGTTCAGAAATCACAGTCAGCCATTTGCCATCACAGTAAAAGAGGAAAATGAAATGGTGTAGGATCAGCTGGCTGGCCCCTGAGGAGAGGGAGAGAAAGGGGGAGAGAGGAAGAGGAGGAGGAGGAGTACTATGCTAGTGTGTGTGTGTATGTGTCAGTGCTGATTAGGTAAGAGATTGCCTCATGTAATGACACGGCATGGTGCTAGTGGTGCAGAAACACAAACAATGCATACCAGTGTTTTAGTGCACACACCCCCTGCAGCCGCCCGCCTCAAGTTGTTTATATAGACATATACGCTCCCCTAAGAATATTTCAGCATCTTCAAATGTGTGTATGTGATGTTTTTTTTCAATGACCCGCACACATTTACTCCATCCGGAAGCCAACAGTCTTTTTCTCGATGTGCTTTTTTTCTCTTTTGTGGCACAATGGAAAGATAGAGGTGATTAAAGGAAAAGAGCACAATAGAGAGTGTGCAGTTTCCTATCAGCGCCATTGTTGCTATTGACAGCAGTCATTTTTCAGTGCAGATGTATGTTAGTAAATGGGCTACACAGCCTCTCAAACCTGTTTCTATTGTGTCTGCTGAACCTTGAGCAGAAAGTAAAAGCTTGTGTTATGGTCTCACAGGTAAGGTTTCCAAAATAATCTAATGCAGCATTCCCATCTGAATTTCATGCACTAGCCAAGCTACATAATAAATCTGTTTCCTGGGCTTCATCGTGCTTTGTTTTAGACAAAATGTGAAGGGGGTGTAAAGATTGGCTGTGTTTATTGCGCTGCTATCTTGATTAGCAAGTCTAAAGAAAACAGTCGATTTCATTGACTGATTTATAGAAAGATGTGTCAATAGCTCCTTCTCTTTTTTCCATACAAACATGTGTCTTTGTCATTACTTAAAGTGGCTTTGGATTCTTGTGTTTTCTCAGTTGGCTGTGCGGGGCATTGATTTTGAACACTGTGGATGAGACGAATCATTAATACATCTTTAAACAATGCTCTGGCTGTGCTGTGCGGCCTCTGCGACTGATACAGTTATTGCTCTGATGCTGTGACCGAGCACACGAGACTCACCTGAGCCGCACAGCCCAGACCTACGGCTGATATTTTAATGGAGACAGCCCACAAAGCCAGTGGTGAGCACAGGGTTCATGCAGCCACGAGGAGATGACCCCGGTGACATTGTGGCACTGTGCACTCTCCAGTCCCCCGAGGTGCTTCCAGTAAACTGCGTCCTTGCTCGCCCTTGCAGGTGAGGCGCACCGTCTGAGCCGTCTGAGCCTCCAGTTTAGGTGCAGGGGACCGAGGGCCGGATCGACTGTAGGTTTAAGGATGGACATCTTGTCTCTGTAGTGCAGTTCCAGCAGGCGGCACAGAGAAAATGAGTTCTGAGGATTGGGTTTAGATTTGCCACTGTAGCACTTCAGCTCTGATACACTCTTGCTACCATCAGGGGGAGGCTGTCAGAGAGAGGGCGGGGGAGAGAGAGAGAGAGAGGGAGAGAGAACAGCAGAGCACAGCAGAGCTATCTAATAGATCAATTTGTAATAAATCTGTTGCCTCAAGCTGTTGTTGTTCGCTTCTACTCAGTAAAAGGTGTCTGTGTTTCACAGGCAAGAAAATGCTTGTCAGGCAGGGCATACAGAGCTATCAGTGAATGAGACGCGCCTAAAGCGCAGTAAATCATTTTCTCTGTGCTCAGTTTACATAGGTCGAACACACTGCTCTCTTATCAGTGCATTCCATTGGTTGGAAAGAAGGAGGGTTATAACTAATCGATAGGGCCAAGCACAGAAATGAGGAAGTAACGCTCCCCTCACATTAAATTTGCCCATTATCCAATATGAGCCATTAATCACGATGAAGGAGCTATTGATTAGGCTATCAGCCAAGGTTGGCCAATTTATTTGCCAGGAGTCATTCCACAACGTGGGGATCTGTTGAAGTAGCGCTGTTTTATAAGAAGCAAGCAGCAGAATTAAAATGGTCCTATTATTATGACAACAGTTTGATCTTTAAGGTAACAAAAGAGAGGGCCTCTGCGGGGACCACAGGGGAGCTCTCCTGCTCCTCCTCCACTAGCAGCCATATGGACCGTACTAATTGTGTTTTACGCCAACCATTTTCACCGATCCATTGGGGACTTGTGGAAGTGCTGTAGCTATAATGTCACCAGCAGCGGGCTGGCTCATGAAAGAAACATTAGCGAGTGAGATGAGAAGACAGGAAGGCAATACACTGCGAGTCAACACAATTATTGATTTTATTCAAATGGAATCTGTGCCTCTCCGCTCCAAATCTGATGCTGCTTGCTTTCAAAGTATGATTTCTATTATTTCTCTTTTTCCCAATTGGAGCCGTTCTCTAGGAGTGTTTGGTGCAGTATCACACATGCACTCTGTCAAATGATGAAATGTGATTCCAGGCATGACGCCAGTTTGTAAGAATATAGCTTAAGAGCAGCTTTTTTATTCGTAATCCCATAGATAAGAAAAGATGTTTTATCCTATTAATTCACTTCTGATTCTGACCAGTGGCACGTTTATCTAGCTGTAATTGCTCCTCGGCAGAGAAATGTTCTTTCATACGCTTTGTTTTGTGACAACACGATCGCTGAGGTCTGAATGTTGAATGTAAATGTGACATTCAGAGTATTTGCTTTCGCCCTTCAGGCCACGGATTGGTTGAAAAGCGTTTCAAGTGCTAAGTGTGACTGAAGCAAATCAGTGTGTGTTTTAACGTGTTTATAATATGCAATCATGAAAAGGGCACATCTATGGAAATTAGATCCTCTGATGGAGGGGAGGGGCGCTGGAGGAGAGATAGTGTAAAGGGGGGGATGTGTGTGTGTGTGTGTGTGTGTGTGTGTGTGTGTGTATATGTGTGTTTCATTGTGTCCCCGCTAACAGTTTTCTTGTAATTATTGAAATTGATGTTTGCTGCAGAGCTGTAAATCTGCGCGATCTCTTGTTAATAAAGCGGCGGTGGCAGGCGAGGCGTTAGGCTGGGAAATAAAAGGCAATCAAGCCTCCAACATCCTGCACCTCGCCCCAAAATGAAGCAGCAGAAATCCTAATTAACTGAGAGGACGAGCAGCTCTTACCACGGCGCTCGGCTAGTCTCTGCCAGAGCTAGCTGCTAATGAAGACACTGTTCTAGCTGCCTGCAACCTCTGTCTCTCTCTTCCCTTCTTCCTTCCAGCTCTCTTTTTCTGATTCTGACTTGCCTAAGGTATTTTCTTCCACCTCCTCCTTCTCCTCCCTTTCCTCCTCCCTCTCCATTGTGATGTGACTGTTGCCCTGATGGAGTGAGAGGAGCTTTGTTGCCTGAAGGTGTCCAGGAGCCCCGCACAGGAAAACCGGTGAGCTCGATGACGGCCTCTGTGATGGTTATTGCTGCTTATGTAAAGAGCTCTGACAGGAAGACAGAGAGATATGGAGAGAGACAGCGATTGATCTCCTCCCATTGATTTCATAGATCCTCTTTAAGATGACAATAAAGTTGTCTTTGTGTGTCATCCTCAAGTGCTCCTTTTTAAATCAGCGATGTGGCAAATTGCTCTTGTCATCAGCCGCCCATATTAAACCTGGTGTTTGATCATGCAATGAGCTGAAAGTCAGGTTAAATCTTGCTTTTGCACACTTGGTATTTGTCTGTGTATGTGTCTGAGCAGCAGCACTGCAAGGCTTTGAACCTGACATTCACTTATTTGTTGGTTTGTGTTGCTGCCAAAGCTCTTGGAATATACAGACTCGGTAAGTAGCTTCAATACAAAGAGAGATGTTTTAGAGAAAGCAGTGCTATAAGCTGCGTCTTTGTTGTCACAGAGGAGTGAGTGATGATTGATTGTTTGAAACTCGAGCACCCAGCCTGCTGCTGCTGCTCCTGCTCCTCACTATTTACCTGTAAACTTGTCCTCTCTGCTTCCTGCTTTGTCTGAGGATGGCCACAGAGCTCTTTCTCCGTGGCCTCTCCCCCCTCCACCACCACCTCTTTGTTGTACCAAGCAGCCCCCTGAAGCCTCGGGGGGATGAACGGACAAATAGAACGACAGCAAGAGGTGAGGCTCAGTCCCCCCCTTCCTCACTCTCCCATCTATCTCTCTCCCTCGTGAGCACTCTGCCAGACAAGTTTCCAGGCACTCAAAAGCAGCAAATCGACTCACTGTTGGATTCACTGTCACTTAGCTGAACTGGGGCATAGCAGCGCACCAGGAGGCCAAATTCTGCTCCTCCTCCTCCTCCTCTCCCCATTTCACCGCCTTCTCAAATAAAGGAAATGCTATTCGACATGGCATTCCTGAGGCCTGCTTTTCTGTATGGACGTGCTAATTCCAGCCCAGCTCCTCAAGAACACATTTTTTTGCCTCCTCAGATAAAACGGATGTTTCATTGAGGATGGGTATTGATAAAATTTCATTTGTACAAATGCCCTTATGGCCTCTGTTCATTGATTCAATTCTGTATCAATTCCCTCATTAATTCCTAGTGTGAGTTTCCTGTGTGCAAAAAGTAGATTTACAACATTTAATTTAGTTTATGAGTAAAGAAATATGAAATTGGAAAAAACATTTAGATTTCTTTGGATGTAAATGAATAAGTAAAAATTGCATATCAAGTGATGTCAGTGTATTGTTTTGTTGCATGTTATTGACTGAGGTAGGCTACCTGACAATGCTTTGAGTTGCTTGGAGCCTTGAGCTTTCCACAGTTATACTGAAGTCAGCCATGAGCCTCTGTTTCCTGTGAGGAAACGTTTTTGAGTTTTGAGTATTGTTCCAAAAAAGTTATGAATAGAATAGAAGAATAGAAGAAGTTTATTGTCTGACACAAAGAAGGTGACAGAAATTCATCTTTTGACAGGCCTCAGTTGCATCAAAGACATACATTCACCATCACACTTGTACACACATACCGAACAAGAACTTTAAAAGTTATTAAGTTAATTTTCTATGATTAAAATTGAAATTCTGTTTTAAAACCAATGTTTTTTAATCGATGTATGCTAACCATTAGCAAATCAAAGCAATTTCCCTTAGCTGTTAGCATGAAACCAGTGTTCTGTTTTCTGTATTGTTTTTGGTATGTTAGGGGACATATAACTTGTTGAATGTATTGAATATGAATCTCTTGTGAGAGATCGCAATGTATATTTCAGGGCAGACTAGCTGCTGTAAGCTCTGTCTGCTCTGTCTTAATGTAAAGATGATGAAGTAAACGTTAAGAATTGATAAGAGAAATTTTAAGAATAAAGGCAAATGATTTTGATGAATTAAACCATTTCTAATTTATTTTTTACAGGGACAGGTGTTTGATTTCCACCCTTACGTTTCACTGTTGCCCATTTCATCTAGAGTTTGTCCATTTTAGATGAACTCAAACAGGAAGGGTCTGCTAAGCAACTTGAATTACTCTGATTAATTCAGATACAATTGGCCAGTGAGAATGTGCCTTGCCATAGCATGAATCTGTCATCAAGGTTGTGGTTGTTTTGTTTGTGCACAGATGTCATGATTGTATTCAATCCCTGTCAGAGTTTCAGTCTCTTCCTTTCATTCCTGGCACAAAGCAAACAATCTGCTTGGCACGCAGCCAGTGCTCGCTGCAAACAACGAATGTAGTAACTAGACGAAGGTGGCGTCTGTCCTGGTACCACGCTCGTGCACTCACACTCAAATGAATGCACAAGTGCGTGGAAACAAGCATCCGCCAAAAAAAATCCTCCTGACAGCAGGAGTTTAGATTTCACTCCTTGGTGCGACAGCTTTGTCACAGGCAGGAGATTCTCCAGCACCTCTGGCAGCCCTTAGAGAGCGCTCCTCAGAGACACAGCGGTCCTCACTTTTCTCTCCCTGGCTCCCTCTGTATTTAGCACTCAGACTTTTCCCTCTAATCAACACAGCCTTGTGAAAACTCTACATAAAACATGTTTTGCTTTACGTCTTTCTTCCTCTCACTCTTCCCCTGAGTTTTTTGTCTTGCCTGTACAGCTGCTGCTGTGAAAAGGATGACAACAGGCAAAGAAAAGGAAAAGGACATGTTGTCTTACCCCCCCCCCCCCCCNCCCCCCCCAACTCTTACCTTGCTAATGTAGCCGCTCACATTACACACTGCCTGGTCCACCTTGTATTTGCTGTTACAGAGAGATAAAGACGATGAAAGTGGGAAAGACGTGTGATGTTCTGCGGGAGTTTAGCTTTGCAATTTTGCGGTGTATGAGTTTGTGTGTGTGGGTAGGGTAATTTTTTCAACACTTGTGTGTTGGCAAAAAAGAAATGGCGGGTGAGGAGCTCATTGGGTGAGGGAATCAGGCGTGTTTTAATTATTTGTGACACACCAAATGAGAAACAATAATGTGTGAGTAGCAGGCCCTGGAGATTACAGTCTGTGCGGCCGCTTTAAGGAGTGTCAGAGAGATGCATTACCGTGTCTTTGTCTCCCTTTCTGCCCCTCTGAGCTGTAAACCACTCACAAGCATTTAGCCAGCAGTGATTTCTCCTCTGTTCACCTCTGCGCCCTGTTAGTGATCCTGTGGAGCTGCTGGTTGAAAACCTCCCAGGCTACTTGAATGAATCCCTGTTCTTGTGTGTGTGTGTGTGTGTGTGTGTGTGTGTGTGTGTGTGTGTGTGTGTGTGTGTCTCTCTCTCTCTCTCTCTCTCTCTCTCTCTCTCTCTCTCTCTCTGTATAGTATGTGTGTGTGTCTGTGTGTTCTAGCAGCCCTGCTTTTTGACAAATCTCTGCAGCACCACCTGATTTGACTTGGTAATGGGGCATTGATGAGTCTTGGGGGAAATAGGGGAAAAAGGAACACAAAACCGTACAGCAAATACCCACAACTGTGAAGCTGCTGCGACGGTGGCGTCAGGTTTTTCAACAGCGTTGACAAAAGGCGCAGAGTGTGAGGTAAAAAATGGAGGACTGTGGAGATATAGCTGTCATTTGTTGATGCCTATGGCTGCCTGTTATTCCTGCAGGGAGAGAAAAAAAAGCTTCAAGGAGGAAGATGGGCTTCAACACCCAGGTTTAAACTCCATTTGTATCTTTACTCCCCTGTGCTGAAAAAGCAAGTTCTCTCCCCGGGACGACAGATTATTTACATCTTTAGCAGAGCTCATTTCTCACAGAATATCGAGTTCAGTGTGGAGGACATAAAAGGTAGCCGAGCCAGGAGTAGTAGTGCAGATAAAAGCAGCACCGCTTAAGCACTCTGTTATTTGAAGCACATTTCCACTGCTGTTGATGTAGCCACTAGCCTAATAATTTATCTTGCCTAGTTTTTACCACTCAGTGCACGCCAACACTCACACACACACACACACACACACACACACACCTCACAAACACGAATTCCCCTCACAAGCGAGGACAGGCCCCCTCTAATATAAAACAAGCGATTCAGAGATGAAATGCTCATCATTCTGCCGTCTCACCGCAGCCGTCCAGCAGCGGAGTGGTGCAGCTACAGAAAGCAGGAGCTGCCTGCGCCCGGCTCTCTCACAGGGGCATCTTGTCTGTGTTATCACTCCAGCTAGTGCTGCAATTAATATTAATGTGCTTTAAAGCACGCTCCAGCAGCCCCGCTTCCCTCTCCCTCCAGCTTCAGTGTGTGCATGTGTGTGTGTGCATGTGTGTGTGACTCAGGAGGAAGAGAGCAATAAAGCCAGCGGGGGATAAGAATCTAGGCAGGATATGACAGTCCTCATGTCAGCTGTCTTAGAGCTGGAGGGATATATGGATAAAGACAAGGGATGAAACTGAATCCCCAACCAGCCAGACAGACAGGTAGCGGTCGGGCTCGCAGGTAGAGACTCCCAGCATCCTCAGCGGTTTGGGCTGGGGGCTGTGTGTAGGCTGTTTATTTAGTCATGTTGTAATAATGCTTGACCTTTTCTTTCAAGTCCACAGCCTGACCTTTAGCACCTTACTCTTCTACAAATCAGACAGTGTGTACGTGTGTGTGTGTATGTGTGTGTGTGTTACTCTCACAAACACACATGCACACATGCGGGGTGGAAGCGAGCACCTCCTTTGCAGGGAGCTTCATGGTCTGCCAACTCCAGGAGTGGATTGTTCCAAATTAGTATGCATTAGGTGGTTAGTGCAAAGCATTTAATTATGCAGGATGGCACTAAACTGTCTATGTTATGATTAGCCCAACACGCTACAACCTTAATTTCTTCATTTTTCCCTCTCTTTCTCCATGGCTGAGGAGGAGGAGGCATTGGGGAGTATAATAGACTGGTGAAGGAGGATGATGGGTTGGGGGATGGCTATAGAAATTTCCCCACATTTCCATTAGATGTTACAAGTATCCCTGGTATCTCTGCAGCCAGTGTTTTCTCCCTCCAAGGATTTTTGATATTTCCCCTTCCTTCCCTCCCTCCCCCTCTCTGCGTCCCTTCTGATACTTTGTCAGCCGATATTGAATCAAGTCATTTCCTTTCATGTGTGTATGTGCACGTCCACTGCTCTCAGTTTTCATCGAGCTGCTTTTTTTTTCTCTTTTTTTTTTTATAGTAGGCACAGCTTTTTAATCTCGGGCAGCAGGCAGCGGTGGCAGAAGCGGCCATGGCAGAGTCAGAGTGAGCCAGGCAAGCAGCCATCCAGGCAGTCGCTGCAGTGGAGCCCCAGCAGCTCCCCGGAGGAGCCTATTATACAGGAGAGATATCAAACCATGAATCATTTACACTGGTCCCCCCACCTCTCCTTTCTCCTCCTTTCCGTCCATGCAGCCTTGACGTCTGGCTGTCCGCCTGCTAGCCACTCTGCATTTTTGAGTGATTATTGCCTTTTCATAAACAATGGCTACAGTAGTTAAAGTAGTATTGATCTTTTCCATGCTGGCCAAGGTGAAAAAATTGTTTTTCTTTGTCTTGCTTTTTCTGGATTATTCTTCTCACTCCAGGAACAGCAGATTTATTTAGCTTGATACACGTTTCCTTTTTTCACTCTCAGACATTACAAGAATAGCCTTTATTCAGAGAGGAGTGATAATAGTATAACAGGGATTTTTGAGAAGGTTTTTTCTTATTGTGCAGTGTGTTGTGAGGATTGCGTGGGCGTGATTCCTTATGGTGGTGTTTTGTGTAAAAGGTGTAGGGACACTGGGGTTAATATGCTGGAAAAGAATGATTTAGGTCAGTGGTTGTGTCTGCATCTGTCACTGTGACAAGCTGCTGCTTTAGGAGGCTGAGCTGTGGTAAATAAAAGGATAGAGAGGAAAAGAGAGAGAGGGAGGCTTTTTCTCATAAGGAAAGAAAAAAAGAAACCTGACTCGACTGTGATTTGTTCTCACTGTGTTACAAGCAGGCGTTTGATATAAACCTAATCAGTTTCACCTCTTTATTGAGGCTCAAGACAGTTGAAGCCTCTGCAAATAAGTGCGTGTCTCCCTGCCCTCCCTCCATCTGTTTTTTTCTCCTCCTCTCTTCTCCCTGCTGTCACTTCTCCAGGTCATTTTTCCTCCTCTCTTCTCACTTTCACTGTCGTATCTTTCTCTCCCTCTTCTTGATGCGTCTTTTGTGTTTTCTCCCAGCAGACCTCTCCTCGTTTCAATCAGTAGTGCACTCCAGCTTCTGTATAAATATCACAATCAGTGCTATGGGAAAGTGCTGGATTAGAGATGCAATTTTGTGTATTACTTAATAACAGGAGCACCTTCTTCTTTTATGGTATCATACAAAGTTTTTACTTAACATCGTAAAACCCTGACAGTCAGATTCCTCCTGATTCCACTAGCCTGAGCTGATCACAGCTTTCCCTCCCTGCGCTCTGCCTCACCTCTTTTGTTCGAGAACCACATGGCTCTCTACATGGCTTAGTCTAATCAGCGCTAAATATTCAGCCGTAGCCCGTAGCCTAATCAGCCAGAGCATAATCATTGTCAACCAATTGCATTCCTCTTGACCTCCCAGATGGAGGTATACTGCACAGCCTCTCCATAGCGCCGCCTCAATTACTGCAGCAGTAATGGTGATAAAGAAGAGCACGGGCTCAAATGAAAAACGGCTGATTGATGTGGACACACATGGCTCATAATTGGATTATAAGGAAGGACGTTAATGGTGTTAGGGGGCGCCGTGGTGAGGCGGGATTCTAAACACTGACCAGGTATTTAGAGATTTGGCTGTCCTGCCTCCTCTGATGTGGTTGTGAATGGTAACAGCGTCCTAAAGCACGGCCTGCTGCTGTGTGTGTTAATCTGAAACATGCCTATGACTGGCCCTCTTATGTGAGGGGGGCAGCTGTGTGGTCAGAACAAAAAGCTGTCTATGTCCACAGCAGCAGCCCATCTCATCCCCCCGTATGACACACACACATGGAATGACTCAGTGGCAGTATTTAAGGATTTCATTAATAATCTCACTGACATCCTCATATATTCAAACAGTTCAGACTCAAGTCTAGAGAGCATCCGCCATTTTTTCTACATTTAAAACAACACAGTTTAATAAAGGATCCAATGTAAAAGAGAAAAGCAGGGAGGCTTCACATTTGAGACCCGGTCACTTTGACGTTTTTCTCTTGTTCAGTGAATCATAAGGTGAATTCAGTCATCCCTGTATGTGACTAATTGAATTTTTGACAGTCGCTGGTCGGTCGTGTTGCAAAGTGGATGATCAAAGGTTGAACAAACTCCTGTTTATTCATTTCTGTTTACCCTAACGTAGAGCATGAGAAGAGGGATGTAATTAATTGACCCTGTCAGCTCAGAGGGGCTGTGGTCGTGGTCGTGGTCATGTCTCCGAGCAGCTGCAGCTCACAGTCTCTTCCACCAGCAGCCCTCCTCTCAGTGTGCATATCTCTACTAAGCGCCCAGGACTCCCCGCTGACCAATTGGCTCTGGGTAAGTGCAACGATGCCGGATGCCTGAGCCTGCGTGAGCGGCATAATACCAACTAATGCCTGAAGGAGTACTCTCCCCATTCCTATCTCGCCTCTCCTCCTCGGCTGCTGCTTAGCTGAGCCCGGCTGGCGGCAGAGCAGAGCAGAGCGGAGCTGAGTGCCTCCTTTTTCTCCTTCTCACTCTGCTCTGCCTTGCAGTTTATTAAAGGGAATACTAGCTTTTCCTCGTGCCCAGGCGTTTGATTTTTCGACAGTAGCAGAAGCTGTCACGGCGGATAAAAGGCAGCGGGCCCCTCAGAATTACGGTGCACGCAGCATCTGTATTTACTGCGTCATTCTCCCAGTCTCTGACAAGGGAGGAGGAGGAGGAGAAGGAGAGGAGGAGAAAATGGAGGACAGGCTGCTGCATTCATGTGTCTTTACATTGACATGTCTCATCAGGGAGAGAGGTGGACAGACAGTCTGCAGTGAAGCCATCAATCAGCCCTTTTCAATTCGCCTGTCCAGCACACTGTAATACTCACACACAAAGTCTGACAAAGGACGGCATTATTGCTGCTGTTGACATGTTTTTATAAACCTCTCTTTCTGTTGGCTTTGTCAGGCAGAGTAAAACAGGGAGGTTACTGTGGTATGCGGGCAAAAAAAGTCAAAAAAGACACTTTATATTTTTGACAGAGACGTTATGATTGTTGGTGTTGATTCCATTTTGTGTGTATGATTTAAAATCCAGTGAGAAAAACAATTATTCTTCACACTTATAAGAAAGCAAGAGGTCCCACGCTCTCCCTGTGGGACTAATTGATTCTTCTGATGTTTGCCTCTTTAAAATAAAATACTCATTCTTCTTTCTTTCTGTTTCTCTCAATGAGCCTTCTTGCCAAAGCAGCTTCACAGGGAGAACAATTTTTCTTGCTGTCTCCCTCGCTGAGGCTGTGGGTCATGCAAATTTTTCATTGGGATCATTTCATTGAGCTTTAATTAACACAACAAGCATTCTCTGTCCTCCAGTGTCATCCACTCAAGACTGCTAATACAAACTCATTAGCCTAACTCCCGCTAACTCCAAAACAAAATGTTATTATGCTGCTTGGAGTTTGGGTGTGCATGAGATTTGATTATGTGGATGTTTCCATGCACCTAAATAAGGTTTTAGGATTATACCCCATGGGGCATTTCTAATACGAGCTTTTATTTTATTCCATTCAAATTAAAACAGTCCTGGTGCTGTTTTGCTTTTCTGCTTTTCCGCTAAATCTTCTCCTGTAGCGTTTGAAGCAACCAGTCGTCTGTCTTTGTCACGCGTCATAGCCATAGCCCATAGTGACAGCAAGACTAATGTATTCATGGCGTGGCCACAGTGAGAGGCATTACTTTACCTTTGCTTAATTGAGGGGAAACTCCCCTGACACCTGCTTAGCACAGCGCTACGCTAGCAGAGCGGCCAGACTCAACTCTAGGAGCCGAGGCCACTGAACCCTGACTGAGAAATAACACAAGCTGAGACCACCCAGGGACTGCCGAGGGGAGGAATGATTTAATGATGTTGATGAGATATTACACCAAGCCTTCTTCCCCTCTCTCTCCCTCTCTCTCTCTCTCTTACATTCATTACTTCTTACCTGAGGAAGGGACGGCTTTGACTGGGTGCCTGAAGGTGTATTTAGACGGGGCTGCTAAATATTTCACAGCCTAAAGACAGAGGAGTCAGAGAAGTGAGAGCAGACGGAGCAAAAAGGGGCAGAAAAATGAGTGCAGCGGGGTTTGACACGGATTGTGGAGGGAGTGTAGTCAAGGGCAGGCAGGGCAGGCTTGTAATTGGCTGACACCAGAGTGTAGCTCTGGAAATGTGTGTGCATCTCAGAATATGTGTGTGGAGCCAGACTATATCTGAATACTGTAAAGCCAAATATATCGCTCCAGCCATCCTGCATCGCTCTCTCAGGATGTTGATACGCTGCCATCCCCTCACTCTACACTGAATGTTGATCTCAAGTGCAGCAGACACAGTTTATTATTTTCTTTGGGTTCCAACACCAATTCACCAATTCACTATCCTACCTATTCCTGGAGCAATACAGCCAAAATCCCATCCCCGACTCAGCAGCATGACAGCTCCACTGAGCCTTTGCCTCGTTTTTAATTGTCTCATGCCCCAGGGGCTGCTGGGAGCTGGCTGGGCGGGGTTGAACATTTTCTCCGGAAGGGGCGGGGGGGGGCTGGGTGACAGAACACTCACTGTGTCAGGTGCAGGTGTGGAGAGGAGAGATGGAGAGGCCGCTGACAAGCCGACCATGGGGAGCCATTCACCGAGACAGGAGAGGAGAGAGATTTTATGTAAGAGGGGACAAAGAAAACATCCGTTACGCAGCTCCAGCACCTTCACAGCATTCACTGATTATCCAGATGTTTTCAGCTTCTGTTAAGAGACAACACCTAGAAATGTATGCAGAGAGCACAGCATGGCTTTGGTTTAGCAGCAGCAGTTGGTGTTTGCTGTGGAACTGATAAGGACACATATTTGTGACATTTCAAATCATGATGTTTGCATCCCACTCAACATTTTCTCTTTTTTTTCATCCTGCTCAGGGATCCCGCCATCCCCAAAAACTAACCATGAAAACATCCAGTTAATTGAGTCATTATTTAAGCACATTCAGTCCTTATTTACTCATGAACATTTATTACCCTAATTTATTCTTACTGTGGATCTTAGAGCGTGTTTTTAAAGCTGCACCCTGTTGTTTTCTCAACATTTTAGACTGCTCAGCTTTGTGTTGTGTTTGCACCGATACTTTTACGGAATAGATGTTCCTAACAGATAAAGTTCTCTTGAAACAAATTAATTTCAGTGAATTAAATAAAAAAAACATTTGCTACATTCAAAGTGGATAACATTTATAGCTTCAAAAAAACAGCACAGGGATTTGTTGATGTTTGCCAGACAGAAACTCAGTTTGCACCCGTCACAAAAGATGCAAGAGGCGTTTCTTTTGAAAGAGGACATGCATGTCATGTAGAAAGCACTGAAAGCCTGAAGGTGCTAAATAACCCAAACAGACCTCTGAACAAAAACATTGTGGGATTGCTGTACTTAAATAGTTCTTACTTTAATTCTGACCCATATGTCCAAATCTGTTTTCATAAAAACATACAATAACCAGCAACAACAAACAATAGATAAAATCACAATTCATAGATTTTCAGTAATTACAACAAAAAGAGACATTTTTACTAATATTTCCAGTTACAAGATGAGAACCTCGTTTTGCCCATTATGTGCTTAGTGAGTGATATTATCTCATTTTCTGAATCAATTAATTGACCCATAGATTTGTATGTAAAAAATTTAATTGCAGTGTGAAATATGGACACATTACTGGTTACAATCATCACTAGCTCTTGTCTATCTGGGCTCTTTTGAAAAGATTCTAAATGTATCATTAAAAGCTACAGTATCTGCAACTTTTTCATTTTTTCTTTGATGTAGTTTTATCATGAATTAGCAGTGTACTCTGGAGTACAGGGGGCTCTAAAAAGCTCAATTTTAAAGTAAAGCAATGATACCGGTCTTTATCATCATCATCATCATCATCATCATCACACAAATATTTTCTTCTAATGCACTACAAAGCAGGATTAGAGGGAAAACAGGTCAGTGGATTCTGTAGTCAGAGTTCTCAATTTAGTATAGCTAAAACTCTTTTATCTCAACCTTCTACATTGTGCTACTCGCAAGCACATGCTCATATTTTTGCCTTTAGATAACTTTAAATGACATGATGGAGTCCTCTGTAGGCAGGTTAGATTCACAATAAGTCAGTTAAAAACACCAGGAACACAAGAATGTGTTCATAATTTTGAGTAGATGAACAAACAGCACTTGAGGACACTGACTTATGCGTGTACACTTATTGTTAATATCCTTCAGAGTCATTTTAAGGCTAGTTTTGTAGGGAAAGCTGAAACATTTTTGATCTTCAAGCAGTTATGGTAGATGAAAATGTTTGAATGATTTATTTTGACTCTTATTTCACCAAATAAGGTGTATTTTTATGTCATTAAGTATTCCACTTGATCTCAGTTTGTGTCTGTTCTTCTGAAACTATTGTTGATGTGTTTAAACTGCACCTTGTGTTTTCAAATCAGGAATAAATAGGAGGTAATGACAGTTCAGGAGACAGTAAAGTTGCTGTATTGATTTTCCAAATAACCGTATTTCCCTCCAGGCTTGGCTTTTTGTACATCCATCAGCTTAGAAATGTCAAAAGACCTGGGTTTTTTTTAATATGCTTCACCTAAATGCACATGATTTAGTGTGTTTTTGGTAAACTGGAGGACTTTTTGTTTCCCTCTCATGTTGATTGTTTTCCCCCTAAAGGCAGCCATATTGCAGAATGCTTTGCTTCTAAATGAAGAGGCGTGTCTTTGAGGGAGAGTGTTGTGCGTGCCTATTCCTTGTTATCTAGTTTAGTTAATTGTTGAAATCTACTGATTTATTGTTGAGGCAGATATTGTTAAAGTTGCAGCTGTTATGTGATCGTGAAGTAGATATCGTTTATGTAGGACAGCAGCAGTTTCACATGTGACCTGGTGTATTTTATTACCTCTTCATGTGGGTTACTAATTCTCTTTTATAAGCTTTGGGCACAGTCTAATTAATATCTTTTAACGCCTCCTTCACATTACATAAGTTTGTTTCAGTATTCAACTTCACGCTGTATCCCCTCTGCCATCTTGCTGCTGTGGTGTCTCCTTCTCTGCAATAACACTGGGCTTTGTGCGATTTGTCTTGCAGCTACGTGAAAGCTGAGTCAGATAATCAAGCCTGTTTTCTCAAGCAGTCGGCAACTGGAAAATACTTTGAGTTCTGATTGTGATTCATCATTGCTTTGAGGTGCACAAACACACACACACGCATCTTAAACACTGCTGGATCAGGAAATTAGAATGTGTGTGTTGATGTTATTACGTTTTCCCTGACTTTGCAGCAGCCAAGTTCAAGTAATTGAGAAAAAAAGTCTGTTTTCATGACAGTTTGTTGTTGTCTCTACTGTGTGAATAATTGAAAAATTGCTCTAGCAGTAAACACTCAGATTTCCACTCTTTTTAAGTTGAAAGTGTAAACAATAGCGGGATGGTAGACAGATGCTGGAATGAGATGTTGAGCAGCAGAGAGGAAGCATAGGCATGTTTGGGAGTCTTGCGCTTCCTTTGTTGCGTGTACATGTACGTCATCCAGCCAGTCATGGCGGGGTCAGAAACTCTGAAAATAGCCCCCGAGGGAATTCCAGCTGCACTGATGGCATACCTGCTGCTGCTCTGTTGTCCAACTGCTGTGCTTTTCTTTTGGATTGTTCTGCAATCCCCCCACACGAAGATGGAGTGAGGCCATTACATTGGCTCTGCAACACTCCCTGCAGACTCACGTGTGATTCTTACATCTGCAAAACATGCACCTACCCGCAGCTGTACTCAGTCAGTGCATTCAGGACTATATATTTTCCCAATTTGCATGCATGCAGAGACTGCCACGTACACACACATACACTTTAAATTATATTGTGGTGTCACCACAAACGTCTTGCCTCACATGCAGCCCAGCTCTTTGCACAGGGTCAGAGTTGACTGCAAATTACAGCTGCTGGCCACTGACGGATCTCAATGCACTCTGTGTTTACCCACAAACCTGGCCCCCCCCACCCACCCCTCCCTCCCCCCACCCTCACATGGATGAGATGGCAGCACAGCTGAGAGCACACAGCCATTTTGTAACACCTCAAGGAACCTTTCCCTCCTCTGCCTGTATGAGGAATAGATGAGGTGGTGCCATTAAGTGAATTTGCTGTTATTTCCCCTGGCTCTTAGCTGAAGATGTCAAACCTCAGCCACTGAAGCAGCCAAGGATGACTGTCAACTCAGACAGAAGCAAATACACTTACACAAACACACACATGCACAAAACGCACCACTCTCTCTCCCTCACACATGATCAGCTTTCATGCTTCTGTGTAATTTATCAAATTGCTTGGGCGTGTGATGAATGGGCCCAGATCTCTAAAGGAAAATAAGACATTCATTTTGCATTAGGTTGCTGTTATGTCCATGTAAGAGCAGAGGATATAATCACAGCATAAATAACGTATTCATATTTTCTAAAACAATAAGTCAGTAGGCCTAATTGTTTCAGAGTTTTAAAGACTACAGTCGAGTGCCTTCACAAGCCGAATCAGCGTGTTTAACAGAAATTGTTCAATCCCATTACTTATACTACACACTGCTATATTCTCTCAGTGTGTGAAATGAGCAAGTAGGCTTAATGCTCTCAACATTTCCTCACAAATGCCCGCACTCACATAGGCGTGCTGTAGAAGAGAGCTGCTTCTCTCCTGGTGATTTGTCACAGTTCCCCATTGTATTACACACCAACCTCTCCTTCACACTCCAAACCCCCTCCCCTCCTCCTCCCACTACTCCTCCTCCTCTTTTCTTCCTTCCCTCTCTGCTTCTCCCTGGCTCCCTAAATAATTTCTTTACATGTGTGTGGGTGCCCCCTCTCGCTGTGATTCTGATACTTCATAACGGCAGGAGGAAATTGAGCTGACCTTGAGGCAGCCAGGCTCCTTTATAATGCTGATGTATGGGGCTGTGGACGCAGGCAGCCAGTAAGTGAGAGGCATGTTTTTATTTGTCAGGGAGCAGGTCCCGGTGTCAGGGCGCATAACAAGGTTCATTTCTCGCCCACTTGAGCTAGCTAGTGTGCTGGAAGCTTAGTGTCAAGTATGCAAGTCCACAAGGTGTGATTTACCTGTATTTGCCCTTTGGATAGCAGAATGAGTCGCATCATGCTGGCTAAAGGGTGTCGAAAGCCTGGTGTGGAGTTAACACTGTTGATAGATTAGCCTTGGTGGGGTGTTACTGAAGCCTCCAGTCTCATCTCAAGGCTCCACTGATGAGGATGTTGTCCAGTTAGAAGTTGGTCAAGCAGTTGACAGGACAATCATTTTAAGAACAATACAAGCGTCTTTGACAAACTTATTTTACTCAGGCTGTCTGATGTCTCTGTTTGTTCAGTGCACGCAGCACACTTTCTTCTTCCTCCTCCTCCTCCTCTCTCTGCTCAGCAGGGCAATCAGCTTCTTCTGAACACAATCACGCTGCTCTCAAATTACAGCCATGATTGAGACTGAGTCGGTGGCAGGAAACGACTAGAGGGTTTATGATTCAAGCTTGAAGGCTGTATTCAGGAGGTTGGCATGATAAATTAATATTTGTGAAATATAATGTGATTCAGAGAAAGAGACGGCACCTTTGTGCTGCGGGGAAGGAGCACCTATTAAAATAAAGATGTTCATTTACCATCCGTTGCTTTTGAAATCTGATAAAGAATGTTGCCTTTTCTTTTGTAGTCTCACCACAAACAGACTTATGTTGCTGATAAAGTGGTGAGATCCTTACAAATACCAGCAACTCTGAAAACTGTCTCATGTACTTTTTAAGCTTGATACAATACTTATTACAACACAGAAGTTGTGACTTATACACTGCCTGGCCAAAAAAAGTTGCCACCTGGATTCAACTAAGCAAATAGGTATAATCCTCCTATTGGATAATTACTGCATGGGTGATAATCTTTCAGCTAACAACAAGTTATTTAACCCCAGCTAATGCAATGAGTAACCTCTTATTTCTTAAAAAACCATGGAGAAAGACACATTCTATGGTCGTGGTCGTTAGTCTGTTTAAAGGCTGGGTTATGTATTCTGTAGGAACGTGAGGGGCGGAAAATAGAGGTCACCTGGCTATCTGAATGTACTGAATAACCAGGTTATACCATCAATGGATTTTTCTTCCATAATGGCGTGACAGAGTATTGATGTGATTGGATGTATTAATTGGAATACAGGCATATTCCAAGATGACAACGCAAGGATTCATCAGGCTCAAATAGTGAAAGAGTGCTTCAGGGAGCATGAGATATCTTTTTCACACATGGATTGGCCACCGCAGAGTCCAGACCTTAACTCAATTGAGAATCATTGGGATGTGCTGGACAAGGTTTTGTGCAGTGGTCAGACTCCCCCATCATCAAAACAAGATCTTGGTGAAAAATTAATGCAACACCAGATTGGAATAAATCCTGTGATTTGCAGAAGCTTATTGAAACAATGCCACTACGAACGTGTGCTGTAATCAAAGCTAAAGATGGTCCAACAAAATATTGATGTGACCTTCTTTTTGGTGGCGTCTTTTTTGGGCCAGGCAGTGTATTTTGCAGTGCATGTCCACATTTACTCACTGTCTTCCCATTCATGCCTGAATTGACAGTTTTTCCATTGTGCTACACTTATCTTTCTTACTGACAAGGGGACAATACAGATGAAAGATGCACTTGTTCATTTGTTTTGACTTAGTCTGGACAGTCTTAACAGTCATTTTTGCCTTAATTTGGATCTCTGAGTAATTGTGGTGGCTGCTGTTGACATTAAGATGAGCGGAGGATGCTCTTCAGCTCTGCCAATTCGGCTCACTTCTCATATGGCACAGATCCACTCGCCTAACCCCACGTCTGGATGCTGCTCTCTGAAAAACAGGCAAGGACCCAATTCATTTACCACACATCCAACAACACATTGACTGCGTGCAAAATATGTTTTAGCAGCTTAACAGCAGCAGACTAATCAATTGATCCAGATTTTGCCGTCCATTGATCTTGGCACACCCGGAGTCCAGATAATTACACTGCGTGTATGATAATGATATCATTAGTAGCCCATGGTGGATCTATTGGGGCTAGTGGTGGAAATGCTAGTTAAAGCTATGTAAACCGTACTTAAAAGCATTCGCCAAATGCTGAGGATCCAAATCTGCTTTGCAAATGCCTCCCTGTCACCAACCCCCTCCACCAATCTCCCCTCCCTATCTCTCGCACGGCAGATGAGCCCTGCTGGTGCTGCTGACTGGCATTCTGTGAGTTGATGAATGTTGCAGACTGATGGTTCAATGTGCTTACCTAATAAGAGCTGCTCGTCTGTCATTGTGAGTTACTCCATCCTTCTCTCTCTCTTTCCCTCTAACTTGCTTATGTTGGATGGAGAAAGGAGGATGGTGTTCCAGTTGGTCTCACACAGCAGCCTTCACACTCTCTCAGGTTAAAGGAGCTGCCTCTCATACACACTAATCAACAGGTAATTGCTTTAGTTTGCTGTAATAGGTGGCTAAGATCAGCCATGGTGAGCCAGTGCAGCCAGTTTGGACCAGGGAATCTGGCTGAGATGAAGATTGTACATTGTGTTCTGTCATTTCAGAGGCTTTACACAGCTCTGGCCTAGGATTTATTTTCCTCGGCAGGTGAAGTTAAAAAATGTGTCTACACAATAGAAGATAATTCTTGGATAAACATTCAACAGACATAATGTCACCATGCCCCAAAACAGAACATTTATAAGCTTTATAAATGTTGATTCTATGGTGGAGCTTCTGTTTTAGGTTGCATTAGATAGCACATGAACTCTGTACAGTGATGGCACAAAGTGACTTATTTCCTTGTTGATTTTAAATGTAAATTTACAATTCCACAATTCTACAATTTTGTTTCATAGCAGAAGCGACGCACAACACAAGCAATAATTAAGATCGGAGGATGAAACCTTCATAAGTGCGATGAAGTGCTACATGTTGAATGGCCAAAGGTGCCGCCATCTAATGCACAAAGAAGTGCTGTTAATAAGACCCACCAGGCGCCCTTTTTTTAGTTTATAAATAATATATTTATCTGGGGAATCACCACCATTCATCAAATTCCACAACATTGTGAAATATTCCACAACATTCAATATTGAGTGCTCAATGGTCACTAAGAGCTATATCTGAGACTTTCTGGTTCATTTTACCCCAGGGACAGAGAGAAGAAAACTCAGATTAAGTGCCCAAATGTTTCCTGAGCAGATGAGTCTTCAGACGTCTTTCAAAGGTAGAGGGGGACTCTGGGGATTGTATGGAGCTGGGTAATTCATTCCACCGTTTGGGAGTAACAAAGGAGAAGAGTCTGGCTTAAAATTTAGAGTCACGCTGGGCTGGGAGCACCAGGCATCTTTCACAGGCAAAGCGCAGCTGACTGAAAATGCTAACTGACCAACCATATTCAAGATAAGAAAAAGCCAGAAAACAATCTATCATATATTGATTTAACATGGTTAAGGTCACAGAATGAATGATGCTAAATTGGTTTAGGCAGAGTTAGCACCACTAGTTTCCAGTCCATTTTGCCAATCAACCTGTGCTGGCTACACATTGCTCGGGTTACATGGTTATATGCCAGTTTAACCAGACACAGCCTACAAACATCTTCATCCCCATTCTCTAGATTAAAAAACTGCCAAACCACACCATGCTGCAAGAAGCCATCTGTTGTCTATGCTTGGTTACATCTGGGCAGTCGCTAATGAATAGAGCTACAGTCCTGGAGTGAGTCTGCTGCTTTTATATATACCATAGCTTATGTCTGAAAATAATTATTGGTGATCAGTATTACAAGCATATTATTACCTACAGAGAAAAGCTCAGAAAGTGTATTAACATTGGCAAGTTACAGTAATTCTCCTGAGTGTTACAGATGACAAGGCCACACATTAATTCTGTGCATATAATAATGACTTACAGGCTTCAAGAACAGGTTTCCAATAAGTTAGCTGTATGGTTATATATTTTTTTGTGCGTCAGGTGTGGATGTGTACACACACACACACATACAAGACTGGTGTTTGGGATGAAGGGTAGCGTTTTTAGTGTCAAAATAGCTGATTTTGTGATATTGGCTTCAATGTTTGTGTCTTTTTGCTGTTGGATTTATTTTACTTGGATATATTTGCTATGCCTGCTGGTGGCTGTATAAACATATAAAGTTCAATGAAACACTTTTCTTTATTAAAACAAGGGTTTTCCACTCATGTTTTGCACTTTCCTGCTCATCCTGTGCCATTTTCCTGGTTTGACTGATGGTCACCACCAAATTAAAACTATCTAATTATAGCACACAGCTTGATGAGGCTTCACTTGATTGGCCAATGTGTCCAAAAGCTCCCGTTAAAAAGTAGACTGAATGTGAAAAGAAAATGCCTTATTTCATTTTGATCCAGGAAGAGTCTTGTGATAAGTTTCTGGTGTGTTTTCTTTGGACTATGGACATGAAACTACAACCCACTCCCAGGGACTCAGAATACATTGTTTCATCTTTTAACTCAAGCACCTAAAGCACCTTCTCACAGTTTAGGGGGCGTTAAAGATGCAGCAGAAGTATCGTCGAGTTCCCTCACATTGTGAGTTGGAGGAGTTTAACCATGTAGCTTAGGCCTGGTGTTATAATAGTAGCTTTTCTAAAGAGCATGTGGTGGACAAAGTCACCGACAGACCGAGAGGCTGACTAAAGTCATGAAAGCGCAGCGCTTGTCTTTGATGTCAGTCAGCTTCCAAAGGGCTACGGTGGTCCGAGGGGATCAGGGTTTCAGCTTGGGATTTTAGGATTGTCAAGTCAAAAAGGTCTCATTGGGGCTGAGTGTGTGTGTACGTGTGTGTGTGTGAGAGAGAGAATGTGTATGACTGAGAGCATGGCAGCAAAAGAAGGAAGAGCCAGTTTGTCTTTGTCATCATCCCCATCAGCCCTCTGTGCTCACATACAATAACACTCATCTGGCAGAGCATGGAAGTGATCTTTCACATGAGCACACAGACCAGAAGATATAGGAATGGACATTTCTGGGCCTGTTGAGCTTGTTTTAGTTGCTCTGTTGTGACTAGTGGGAGAGGCTGGATGGAATGACGGTGCGTGCTTTGTGCTATTTAGAAACAGACTTGGGGTCTACATATGAGCAGATATTTGAAAGAATGATCAGTTAGTCACTGTTTGAGATTAAAGATTTTAAAATCTCAAACTCATCAATATTTTCTAACACTGTGGGAATCTGAGAGTTACCAAAAGGGATCAGAAAATCAATGTGGGCTATTCATACATGGATCTAATCCTCAGATTTACTGCCATTTAATCTGTGGTTATGGCACTGCTCTGATGGCTCTAATGCGGTCAAGCAGAGGTCTCTGCTCAGCAAGGTTAGGCAGCACCTGGTCACACCACTGAGCCCTGATGCTAGTTTTTCATATTTCATTTCTTCTTCACTGTTGAGGAATTTTCTGGAAGCTTGACCACTTGAAGAAGAAAACTCAGGAGACTCAGATGACTTAAGTTGAAAAAGTTTATGTAGCTTGATCAAGGAGAAGAGACAGACAGTACACTTGGATGCGTAGTGTAATGCAGCGTCAATTCTACCAGACCTCTCTGTGTATTCAGTATTTATCATTTCTGAAGGTTGTTATGTCTATTTAGGGGACCAATGAGTTCAGCTTAGGATGTCCCTCTCATCCTGATACAAGAGAAACAGTCCTTACTTTGGAAGAATACAGGAATGTGTGTGTGTCTAAGGCCAAATACAGGGCCGTTACTGTGTTTTAGACATACAGAGGAAATTAAGGTAATAATTGTGTAGAATAATAAGAAATTAGGAAAATTCCATGACACTCACAAAGCAGTTAAAAAAAAAATATTATTAATTGAAAACGTCTATTCAAGCGTCATGATGCAGCGACAAGAAAATTACGCCAAATGTTTACATCAAACATCTGTGATCCTGAAATCCCAACTTGACCATAAATATTATTTGCTCATCTGGTTTGTTGTTGTGTCTATTTGTGCTATTTATGACACTTTACTCTGCTTGCGGCGCTGTTGAACAGTGCTGAGAGTGCATACAGAGAAACACTCAGACTTTATTCATGGCACACCCGTTGTGATTTTCAGATTCAAACAGGAACAGACCATTTCGCATCAAAATGCAGGCTGATTCTAGAGGCGTGTTGCATCAGAAGCAGGGCATGAATAATAACAAACAGGATTTTTCTTTTTTTACATCTTGCAAATGTGTTGCCTGTTGTTTTGTACGAGCTTTGCTGTCAATAAGTAATTGGTTCCAGACACACCCTTTTTTGAGGAAAAATAGCTCTGACAAAATCCTGAACATAGTCGTCTGACAGTGCCCTACATTTTCATTAGTTGCTCTTCATTTTATCTCCCTGTACGACAGCAAAGCAAACAGATAATGATGCGCAACAATATACAGACAACACTGTTTGTAATGAAAAGCTATTAGCTGTTATCCTCATCATTCATCTGATACCAGACCTTTAAAAGAGGCAAATGTTTAAACTTTGTAAACAAAATGAAATAATTGGCTGCAATTGACTGATTTGATGACAATAATGACATAATGATGAAATAATCACTTTTTAAATTTGTGATGTGTTGGTGTTGAATAAAGTATTGCATTAAGTATGAGGTGTACTTGGGCTTTTACACCCTGCTTCTGTCTGCAGGCTGCATGCAGCTTAGTCAGAAATGCACACATCCCCAGTCATAGCAGCTTCACAATGCATGCACTGAAACATAGATTGAAAGTGTCTTTGTGCGTCTGTGAGTGCGCTAGCGTACAGTGTATTGCACTTCTGGATGTTAAAGAGAGTAAACGCAGGGAATCTCTGTGTGTGAATGCTGAATGTGAAATGTCAATGTTATTGAACAGGTGCTGCAAGGCAGAACTGTGATGTTTTTATTTCCAAGCTCTTGTCAAGCAAGACAGAGAAGAGAGGGCTCATGGGATAATGGAGGAGGTTCAGGGGTGGGGGACTGTTTGTGTGTACTCGCGTGTGTGTGTGCGTGCACCTTACAGTGTGTGTAGCAGGTATGAGAGCGTAGATCTGTATGCATCCAGAGAGCTTTATTGAGGGAAGAGAAATGAATACAGGCTTAGAATAAATGCTCACAATCTCGTAGAAAATGTTAACTGCACTGTGAATGCCATTATTGTGTGTGTGTGCGAAGCTGAATATTTTTCTTTGCCTACATTCACCATGTGTTCAGTACGAGGCTAAATATTGCTGCTTCTTCACCCATGCATACACCTCTACTGTCAAGCTGTTATCACCTCGTTTGTTCCATTTACACACCATTCATGTTTTCTCCCCTGTCTTTTGTGTGTGTGTGTCTGTTTTTCCCCCCTCAGTTTTTCTCTTGCAGACTGTCGTTGTGTCAATACTTGTTGAGAGGCAATGTGGCAGAGAGCTAGGAGGTGAATGCAGTCAAGGTTAGTCAACAATGTTTCGTGACACTTGAGCACTGACTAACACAGCATTTTATTATTGTATCTCTGCACTAATCCCCCTCTCCTTTCCCTCAAAAATGTTTCTATTCCTGCCCCGCCCAGTGGACCTTGATCATGCTCTCTACCAGCCCTTGGTGCTCCCTCCATCATCATCACTTCTCTGCTGTCCTCCCTCTTGAAGACTCCTTTCTCTGCTCTTTGCTGTCTCTGTGGAGGAATGAGCACAAGCCTGTAGCCACTCATTCGTTCCTCAACTGCTAACTCTGAATCTATTATCCTTTAAAGGTTTTTAGTTTTTTTCATTTGCCCAGCAAACCCAGAGTTCAGCCTTCATTTTTCTGCTGAGTCTTGGCAAATTTGTCCTTTTAGCTGCTTGGTTGTACACTGACTGCAGTTAAAAAATGTCCCTGTAGACTGTAAACATAAACCATGCCTCATAATTACACCCAAGTGTCAATGATTTACAAGGTTTTTAACCGGTACATACAAAGAAGTCTCCAAAAGAAGCTTGAAAATGCACTGAACTGAGCAGGTCATGTTTTTAAAAATGGGAGCATTTCTTGAACTTTTTTTCATCAGACATTGAACATCAGGAGTCACTTCGATGCTAAATGATGTGTCCAACACTAAGGGCCTCGAATATGAACTAAGAGACACAAAAAAACTAACATCAGAGTTTGATCTGGAGCTGAACAGACAAAACAGCTTTTTAAAAGTGAAGCCAAAACATTCAGAGACCTACCGACTTGCTACAGTACAGGTTGCAGAGCTGGCCTTCTCCATGCTAACAGCAGGAAGATAAGCAACATAATGTGTTTTAAAAACAAATGGTAACTTAAAAATGCTGAATGTTGAAACTAAACATATGTTAGGTTCAAATTGAGATGTAAGAGTAATGTTAGAGTAAACCCTAAAATGCCACCCAAGAGGAAAACAAGATTTTCTCAATTTATAACACCACTCAAACGTGAATCTCCTTAAGAGCACCATAAACTCAATCCAACAACCTCCAATTGTTCTTAGTTGCCAGGGATTTTGTTGTTGGTCCTTTCCCTAACAAGTTCAGATTCAGTCTCAAAAACATGTGGCCAGATCTGATTGTTTATGATTCAAAGAATGTCTCAAAGATGGTAACTGTAATGTATCATTGTGAAGAGCTGGCCAGTCAGAAAACAAACTGATTTTTGAGGGAGGCTGACAGAAACAGACCCATGTTTTTAGAAACAGCAGCCTGAGACACATTTATAGTTATTTTGGCTGTAAATTATTAAAAGCGTCTTAAGAGACAATATGAAGCCTGAAAATGAAACTAATGACCCCTCTTAAAAATTTAAACATACAGCTAAAAAGTCCTGTCCCAGAACTAGTTTCTGTTGCTACAGTCCATTATAATCATGTTGATTAATGCTGGAGTGATCATTTTTTCAAAAAGTCTCATTTTGATCTTTAGAATGATGCTTCAAATAGATTTTAATGACATGATTGACAGTTCTGTTGACATTCTCGCCTCTTGCTTGTTCTTTATTTTCCAAGCACATGTATATACAACAAACACGAGCTCAGGGGTCATTGAACTTTCTATGATTGCTCACAAAGCTGTCATGTTGTAATCTGTAGTGCCATTTTATTGCTACATTAATGTGTTTTGGTCAGTGGAAGGGTCAACAACCAGCTAATCCCTACTCTATCTTAAAAGGTCACCATGGCAATATGTCAGGTCAGTTGTAGAGGTGATGCATGTATGTTTTCCATCTTTATAGCAGTCAGTGGTGCAGAACGGGACAAAAAGAAACAAAAGCTTGATTAACAACTAAAATCAGAGTTGAATCAATCTTATCCTACGACCTTTTCTTTTACATTTCAGACAGCGCAGGGTTAGCTTTAGCATTGCAACACCTTTGAGCTGCTACTCTGCGCTTTTGAGCTTTCACTTATAATAAGGCGATGCACTCTTAATTCCAATAAACACGTGAAAGCGTGATCACCGTTTCGTCATTTTTACTCTCATTCTTTTTCCCATTTTCATCCACTTAATGAAAAAATGCAACAGCTTGCAAAGTGACTATCTGACCATCCACAACAGCAGCAGCGAAGCCAGTCACATTATTGGGGGGGGGGCTGCAGTTCAAAGCAGACTTGCAGGTTACTTAATGAGTTTGGTAATTGGCTTGCCGTGGCCTCCGCGCATCCCTGCCCTCCTGCTGCTGATGTGTGCAGGAACGGAGAGAGCTACAGCTTACGCTCGCCTTCTCGCTCCTCCCTGCCCTCGCCCCAACCATCAATCTTTTCCTCCATCTTTCCATCCATTCCTCCTCAAGAGCTGACCTAGGTAATGCTGCTTCTACCCTGTGATGAAGACAGCTAGCATGCTGCATGTTAGCCGTCGCCTCTGTTCAATATCATGTATCAACTGTCACTCTATCTCCTTTTCCTTCATTCTCTCCTGTTCAGATGCTATCTTTTACACACGGTCCTTTTCCTCTCTCTTTACACACACGCACACCCACAATCACACGCACATCTATTACATGTTAGATCCTTCATGCATTATGCAGAATATCTGCATCCAAACAAGCAATTTGCAGAGTTTCCAGCTCACCACTTCGGAGCGGTAATTCTCTCTGTGTCCACAACTGCATAATGAGAAACACACTGCTATGCTCAGTTGATTCATAAGTCCAAACAATAAAGACAAAGAGTAGCAGGCGTGCTATGTAATCATAAATGACACCTAACATATTATTCTCAGATTTCAGCACATTATCCCTTCAACAGTGACATCAAAGGGACGAGTGTTACTCTTGTATCGCTGCTGCTGCTTCAGTTGAAATAATGTGTAGTAGGGAAAAAGCAGCACATCTAGTCTAAATTTCATTACACATTACTCATTATAAACACATTACATTCTTGATATAAAACTGTGGTAAAAACTTTGCAGTGACCTTGATGGTTGGAGTGAGTTTCAGAGAGAAGTATGTTTTTAGTTTGGATTATTTATTGCTTTGTTTGTTTATAATAAACCCTAGATTTAGTGCCTTTTGGGATCTCCTCCAGTGAGGCTAAGCTAATATATATTCTAGCTAATGAGCCAGCTTCCCACCTTCCCACTGTTTCCCATTAATTTCCATTTTGTACCTTTAAAAAGCCATAAATAAAGCCTGCATGCATTAGCAAATGTAGCCGTCTCCGGTTGCAAGACTGCTGCCAAGCTTTTTATCTACTCCCACAGTAGACCGCTGGATTGTGAGGGCTGCAGGGGTCGGGAGGCCGAAGCACAGCTAAGTGGCTCCTCTTGACCTCAGCACTGATCTCCAAACTGTCTCCTCTGACTGTGCACAGACACAATTTCACCCATTCGTTCCTGAAAAAAAAGAAAAACAGTCTAATCTCCTGACACAGCCTTCAACTCCCTGTGTGTGTATGTGAGTGAGAGAGTGTGTGTGTGTGTGTGCCATCTCTTTGAATAACACATCCTCTTCTCACCGCACCCACTGCTGACACGCTGACCGTACACTCCCCTGCATGTGAGATTTCTTCTCTTCCCTATAATGCATGCCAAATTGGAGGGGAAAAAAAACTAATGCAGGGAAAGTGAATTGGAAAAATTCAAGATGTGAGAATGACTTGAGAATCTTGTTAATCTGACCTAAAATGGATGTGCTTATTCTGGTTATCACTATCTATCTGTAAACTAGAGAGCTGAATCATTAGCTTACACACTGAGAGCAGCTGAGTGTGACCAGAGGAGAATAATTGATTTCTGAATAACCATTGGAGGAGAAAAAAACACAGCATGGTGGGCCATTGTGCCATATGATTAATACCCATGCAATGAATTTTAGCTTGTTTTTTTTTTTTTGTTGATTTTTTTGCTTTTTTTGTTACACACCATGATCCTCTGTCCTCCAACCTCCTCTTTCAGCACAGCAACAGTGTGAAGGTGCACCGCCCCTCTCTGTCCATAGGGTGGCAGTGTGTGGAGGTGAGACAGCCATGTGCTCTGTGTGAAATGGAGCAGTCACTGGCTATTTGTGCAGATTAGCTCTGAGACAGTAACCACACAGGAATCACACGCCCCAACCGCCGCTCTCACTCTCTCTCTCTTTATTTTCCTTCCACGATCATGAGTCGTGTTTTATTTTGCAGATGTTCAAACCCCACTCTCACTCTGCTGGATTTCCCTAACTGCATCCTGAGCTAAGCATTACACACGTTTGTTTATCTTGCTCCGTCTTTGTTCACGGAAAGGATTTGCCTGAAATGTAAACTTCCTCTTTTTCACCGCAGCTTTGAGCGTGCACTCTCTGTCTCTCTGGGGCCCTCCTGGAAGACAGTCTTATCCCTCATAGACTGTCCTCAGAGCAGCCACAACATGCTGAAACTACCCTTTATATACAGATGAATGAGACTCTGTTTGAAAATCTGAGCGACACAGACAGTCCATGTGAGCGCTTGAAGAATGTGGAAAATCAGGGAGTTTAAAAAAGCACTCAAGGTATTACATGTGTGTATCTGTTTGTTTTCACTTCCTATATTTGTTAATTCATAGCCATGCAGACTGGGTGGATTATTTTCCTTTTTCGTAATCATTTCTCACTTTCAGTCTCTTTACCTTTCTCTCTTTATCAAGCTGTGATCTGACAGAAACTGTTGACCTCTTTGTGGGAACACAGACGTGGTGTGAACTTCTGTTTAAAGCTGTTTGTTTTCTCCTTGTATGTATCAATGAGCAATCAGGTTTTGCTGTATTTTCTAAAGAGAAGAACGCTGTGCTTCCTCTCACTCACACTTGATCATTTTGCCTGCCAGGTGGCAGCTACCTCCATCTGGAATAAGGTTTACTTACTTTCATTTTTTTAAATATATGCAATAGTTTTACCAAATGGCTGCTGTGAGCAAGTTCCACTCTCTTGAGTAGCTTGTGTAGCTTGGCAGAGAGATTAGACATATGTAGCCTACAAGTGTCTTGGTTTTCAGAGTGTTGCAAGGCTGCCAAATGTGACTGTGAATAGCTATGTAAACAAGATAGCTATGTGAGGCTAGACCTTGCTCTCGTTGCCTAAAGTGAAATACCATTCCTCGGCTTCTCTCACATTTTTACAACTGTGTTAATGATGGGAAATAAAGGGCTTGCTAGGTAGCGGCTTAATTACTAGCTGTCTGTTTGGATTGTCTCCAAAGGGCATCTTGATAGGACTGTTTGCCTGAGCAGAGAAAAGAGTAACTTGTCTCATTCTCTGAGCACTGTTTTTAGCTGAAACAACAATCTTCAGAACACATGAATCTTCATATCCACAAGCGTGTAGTTTATCCATTTTTAGTTGAGTAATTTCCTTGAGTAACTTTGTTGGGAGATTGAAGAGGATTTCTCATTGCTTACCCCCTCTTACACCCCTCCAGGCAAACTGTGTTTTAATTAGTCATGTTAGACCTTATTTTCCCTTTGGATTCCCCCAACTTGTAAAGTACTCTCTTAAGAATCCATGATGGCTAAAAAGGGCAATAAATGATTTGAAGTCAGCCCATTTCTTTATTTTTTGCTTGCCTGCCAGCATAGTGGGGTAGGGTGAGTTGAGGGGGGGGCCTATCAGCACTTGCCGTCGGCATGGGGAGCAGTAACTTGAGGCAGCAGTCACACAGAGTCTTTGTTCTTTATGGATTTAGTACGTGTTGCAAAGAGAGTCACTGCTTTAAAGCCCCATCTGGAAAAGCACTGATCGAGTTTCTAATATGAGACGACCGGATCCTGCAGATAAAACCTGCCAGAGAATGGTATAAAAGTGATCTCTTGGTTCAATCCAGCACATCCGTTTTCTTTCCCCTTCACATATTATGTTTTGGCAGCAAGGAAGTTAGCTTGTTACACAGCAGAGATTTAGTCATGTGTTTAAGTCGAGCTTCTGAAGCACACCCCCGCCACTGCTGCTGCCACAACCTAACCCTCCTCTCAGTTTACAAGTCTGTTTTCTTCTCTCAATCCCTTTTTTTCCCCATCAACTTGTCTGCTCATCCCTGGTGAATGTATTAAATGAAGTTACTAGATATGAGTGCTTAAGAGGCCAGGGCCTCTGAGGCTTGCCAAGTTTCTCGCAGGCTTGGCTCAGTCATCCATGTCACTTTTTTCTGTTGTTTCAGCTACTGGCTGACTTTACTCGTATTGCCAAGCACTTTCTCTCTGTGTGGCTCTCTCTCTCTCTCTGTTTGCTGCCTCTGAGTGGCTTGTTTTTCTCCAGCATGGAGAAATCAGGCTAAAGCAAACAGTGTGTGTCAGCCACAGCTTTTGTTAAGTATTCATTTTTAATGAGCGTAAGTGGCTACAGAATCCTATAAACCATAAATGGAGTAGTCAGACAAGGAGGGAGAAAGAAGGGAGGGGGCATGTTGGCCTTGAATTCAGAGGCAGTCTTTCAGGCTTTTTGTTCAGTAACACTTGTACTAATTATGTTTGATGTGGATGAAGAAAACATATCCCAGAATGGTTGTTTGTGCCATTTCTGTCCTCCTCACATTCCCCCCCATGCTTTCTTTTTTTTTTTTACAACTTTTTTAATCTCTTACAGGGGATTGTTCTCCTTTAATAAAATTTAGGGAAAGGGGTGTCACAGGAAAAAGAAGTGTCATTTTCTCTTTGAAGCACATGCAGCTCTGTTCGATTTAATTTCCTCTGAATTGAGTTAAGAGACACACCAAGTATCCAGTTTTTGTTCTGTTGGGATCGAAAGCATGTGTAGCGATAGGAAAAAGCAGGGGTGCTCTGGGAAAAAGGTATTGTGACGGGCTGTTTGAATGCTGAACAGAATTGAATAGACACAGTCAGCTTCCCAGATACATGCTTAGGCCTGTAGAATGTGGAGTGCTTTGCTTGTAACTGCACCGGTTGTCTCCTTTCATTATCGGTTAATGGTGCCCAACTTGACAGAGCCATGTGATAAACAGTGGAGCTGTGAAATCCTGGAGGTGGAGTTCTCGTCTGCCTGATAATGGGATCTCATCTGCCGGGGAGGGGGAGCCTGCCCTGCCAGCCAATCCAGCTTTGCCTTGCACCGTCTTCACAGAGGATTCAGTGCACTCACCCTTCAGTTCAGTCTTAGCCATGACTTAAGCCTCACAAGCCTATAGAAAGTGTTGAAATCTGACTGGTTTCTTCTTGTGGAGTAATTCTCAGTGATAGAAATATAATTGTTTCCCTTTAAGGCTCTTACTATCCATTAGAGACGAGCGTTTCTGCCTTCTTATCAATCTAAGATCCACTCAGTGTTTGTGTAACTCAGGAATGGAGGCAGACAGCGTGTGTGTCTGTGTGTGCAAATATCATAAACATTGACCTTGTGAAATGTATACATACTGTGATAAGGGAGGTGCTGTCGTGTTAGGTTTCTGTGTGAGGGGGTGGGAGTACGACTTCTCAGGAGCCAGGATAAGGTTTTACCAGCACCTTCTTCTCCAGCAGAGACCCCTCCCTTTCCTTCTTTTATCTCCACCC
This sequence comes from Thalassoma bifasciatum, assembly GCA_008086565.1. Taxonomy (NCBI): domain Eukaryota; kingdom Metazoa; phylum Chordata; class Actinopteri; order Labriformes; family Labridae; genus Thalassoma; species Thalassoma bifasciatum. The sequence goes on along the minus strand of RPOG01000032.1, from coordinate 920,153 downwards.
TCTTGCTATTGAAACGAAGATGACCAACATGGTTTGCAGCACAATAAAGGACCCCCTGCACACCACCCCCAACTCAATTGCTATTGATCCTTACCGCCTGTCTCTCATGCTGCCCCTGTTGGGCTTTATAGCTGAAAAAAAAGAGAAGAGCCCGATGTGCAAACTATTTGCCAAGTTAATTGGATTTTGACAGTGATCCAATATCATGTTTAAGACAATGAAAATGTGTCAAGCCCGCTCAGTGGAATGGAAATTATCCTATTAATTTAAATCTTAATGTAGTCCATCTTTGTTTTCCCGCTTTTCTGACTTTGACAGAGGAGGTGTCAGTCAGATTTTTTTGTTGTTTGCTAGTATTAAAAAAGGAGACAGCAGAATGTGATCTATATTTTCCATCAGAATATGACAAAATTAGTAAGAGACCCAGGATCACATTTGATGTGATGTGCATGGAGCTAGCCATTAAAATTCCCCCTCACCCCACCCAGAATATTGCTAATGGACTATTCACATTATCATCCATGCTTGTTTCTGCCTTTTTAATGGGTGGGGTGACTAATTAATTCATTATCCAAAAATGCAAATGAGTTCCACATGCCTGAGAAGCATTCAGACACTTTCCTCTCCAGCACATGGATATTCCTCTGATGTTTATTGTAAGAACATTTTATCTATTACTTCTGTATGCATTTTGAAGGTGTCAGTGCTTTGTGGTGTTTTGGGGAGAGAAAGATGTTGGATATTGAGCCGTTTTGTTTTTTTTTACAAGGCAACACTAAAACTACCACTAGCTTTTATTGTCTCGCTTTTGTGTTTCACTCACATTCCCATAAGCGTTACCAATGATCAGTTTGCTGCTGATGGTCGGTCAGGCCACTTTGGCTGCTGTTGTGCATCTCCCTTCATGTTGCTACACACATACACACACACACACACACACACACACCGTGCACGCAGCGTTGTCCCTACGGGGCTGCCATCAATCAAAAGCCCCATTGGCGTCCCCCCATCCACCAACACCACCTCCACCTCCACCCTTTTGTCCGTCATGATTATTTGAATCCAGTCCATGTTTTTGTGTCGCTCGTTTTTTTTCTCCATTTTTTGGAGTGTGGTCGGGGTAATTCTCCTTCACTAGTGTCTGGATAAAGAAAGACTAGGTCAGCCATGTGGATGCGTCTGTTGAACAGCTGAAGAGGAGGAGGAGGAGGAGGGAGAGGGGGGTTTTACAGAGACGAAGGGAGCGATAGGGGGAGCGTGGAGTGTGTGTGTGTGTGTGTGCATAGGAGAAGAGAGAGAGAGAGAGAGAAGAGTGGGGAGAGAGAGCGTGCGTGTGTGGAAAAAGGAAGCGGAGCCTGTAAACGGCGAACTCGCTGGTTTCCTACCCCTCGAAACAACTACCAGCGCCGTGTTTAGTTTTCATGCGGACACTTATCATCGACGGCAACAACAACACAAACAAAAAGGGACTAAAAAGGAGCCGCTACGAGGGGGACGTTGTAGTGCCTTTTCCCGACGTGAACAGTCCATCAGTAAAGTGAAACCCGTCTTTTGTTGAAGCAAGTGCTCGACTGAGCCCCTTCGTGCGGGCAGCGGGTTTAAAAAAGAAAAAAAACTGGGGGTGTTGTGGAGAAAAAAGTGCCCGTGTTCGCGTCTGTTTGTCCCGGTTATTGGATTTGGCCCAGCTCGGAGGGTCAACCCGGGCAAGAATCGCGTTTTGAACTTGTTTGCAGCGGTCTCTGGGACTCCAAGAATCACCAGACTGGCGGGTGAGTTGTTGAATACAGAAAAAAAAAAAAAGATTGCAGGACGGTTGTGGTTGGAGGAAGGAGGGAGGGAGGGGGTAGACCGGGGGGAGCAATGTGCGGATGATTGAAAAACGGAATTCAGGCAATATTGTTACATTAAGCCGGCTGGCACATAGACTTTGACCTAATAGTGTTCACATTGTGTTTAGACCCAGAGTAGGAAGCGTGCGTGACCTCGAGTCAAATGTTTGCGAGTGTTCCTGCGAGCTGAAAGTTGGCTTCATTGTTGTAAAACTTGGCTCTGTGTGGACGGTGCAGCAGACCCTCCAGCAACCTCCATGACCTGGACAGGCTGGGACAGGCGCACATCTAGCTAGCTAATGATTTTAAGGTGGCAATAATGGTGTAAACACAAGGAGAGCTTAAATGACTCTGTGTTGGCTGGTAAACAATGCATCTGAGTTGTGAAAAAACTTTGTGTGAGTTTGCAGCCAAACAATTCACATCAACAGAGCTGCATTTGACAGGAAGATCAGTGGCACATAAAGTTGATGACTGGGATTTCCCCAAGTTCTATAAAGTATTTGTTGTTGGATTTATAGCCCCGCTCCTGTCATACATTGTCAGTGAGACTGTGGTAATGGAGAGAAGTTTTAGAAATAAGGGTAGGGGGGCTGTGTTTGAGGGATGAGGCTGTACCAGTTGCAAACTGCTGAAGGGCCACCAAATTAACTTGACTTCCCCCTTCAGCACCCCAGAGGCTATGAACTGTGGCCTAAGCACATGCAGCTCTCACTGTGTGTGTGTGTGTGTGTGTGTGTGTGTGTGTGTGTGTGTGTGTGTGTGTGGGGGGGGGGTTCTGTGCCTGTTGTTNTTGTAACTTGAAGGACATTTACACCCCAGTGATACAGCTTTATACTTTGAAGCTCACTCCTTTTAAGAAGCATGCCTGTGTATACATGTTGCATAAGTGATGAGGTCCCAGCACTCGATAAAAGACCAAGAAGTAATTGAAATCTTGTTTATGGAATTTCTTGTGATGTAATGGTCATGTCTCTTGTGAGCAGGGATGGGTACCGGTCACATTTGGACTGAAACAGTACCGGTGCCCCGTACCTAGGAATCAGTATCAGTACCCAACAGTACTAATTTTCAGTACTTTTGCGTGTTTATGTGGTAATGAATTCTAATTTAAACAAATTATGTTTGATTCAGTTTACTTATAGAAATTTTTATGCAGTGACAGAGATAATTAGATTTTCCCCTTACATTACACACAAAAAGTATGACTGTGTCTTTTAACATTTGATTTAAGTGTTAAGAAGGCCTCTGTTGATTCTGAGTGCTATTTGTACTGTAGTGTTTTTACCAGTAGGATGACTTTCCTGATAAATCATTCAAATGTAGCAGTATCCTGTTGTTACAGTGGCAGTAAATCTCACTACAATGAATTGTAACTCATGCATAGAAAAACTAATCACCATATCCCTTCTTGCTGTATTTTTAGAGTTAAAGCCCATTTTAGATCATGTGCGTTTCCTTGTTTTGATGATCCTAATCGGAGGTGACTTGCTCTTTTTCTTAAAGTTATAGGTTAGTCCATGAGTCTGTAACTATTAATGTACTGCAGTGTTTTGGTTTTGTGGCTAACATGAAATCACAGTCTCAGCCTCCACTGTCATGTGAGAAAAATTGCCTTGCTTGTCCTCCTGAACACATTTTGAAATGGCCTCTTCCTCACCTCCCCGGAGGTTAGGATATCCATTTAGTTTCACTACTTGTGGATTGAATGGAGAAGGAAGTGGTCAGCTCTCTTAATGGAGTTGTACACAAGAGCTGGAGTTGTTCTGCAGCGTGGGATTTGTATGGGAAGAGAGCCCTGAGTGTTTCACAGTAAGACTCCTATCAGATGAGAAAACAGCAGACTTAATCTAAATTAAGTACACATTATCACACTACTGTAAGTATCCCTTCAAATCATCTCTGTTTGCGGAGCTTCATACTTGTGTTTGTGGGAAATTAAATATGACATGCAATTTGATCCAGGTCTGAGCCCGCTGTCTGTGCCGTTGATTCATGTAAACCGAGGGAAGCATCGCAGAGCTGTGACTCACAAACACAAGTCTCACCACTGACAAGGTGGAGGGATCTAGTAAACATTCAGCTCACATTCAAGTGCGTGTACAAGTGTCACCTCTGAGGAATCCGAGGGGCGATATCTGGATCAAAGAGGCTGTTTCCAACCATACAGAGAGAGTGATGTTTCATAGAGTGAGGCTGTAACGGCTGTCTAGCTGCTCAGAGGCGACTCGATGTTTGACAGGGCATTGGAAAAATGTTATTTAATCTGCTCGCATGATGGTCCTCACTGGGATTGCACCATGCTGCGTCTCTGCCCACCTTTTTTTCTCCTCCTTGTGTCAAGTTGATGGCTGCTATGAATACAGTCAGAGGTTGTTTGAGTGTAGTTTTTTAGCACGATGATGTAATGCATGAGGAATCATATAAAGTGCAGTGTAGTGAAGTGTAGTGTTGGCACGCCTCTCATTTTCTTCCTAATGAGTTAGTCCACTGGGGTCCTGATGTGTTTTCCATTTGTGTAACATCCAGTATGACTCAACTGTATTCCACTGTAATCCCACAGAAATGACCCGGCTGTTGTTATAATAAGCCACATAAAAGAAAACAGATGGTATGCATGACCTATTAATGACACACTGTTTGTAAAAGGCTGATCAGGAAAAAGCTAAATTACACCACTAGCTTTTGTTTGTATGGATTATGTCTTAACTGCCATATAAAATGTATCGTTCCCTCTTTTCCTCCCACATCTGACCCCTACAATACAAAAATGCGGGAGCTGCCTGGCCATAAAGCTAGGCGGAAAATCGATGAGGAGTCATGGCTGTCCATACCATTGTTGGTGCTGTTTCCATCCTCCTGCACAGAGACAGACTCTGTGTCGAGGAGCAGGGATAAATCTCTTCAGGTCTTGTTGATTCTTTTGATGGGTTTCATTTCTAAGTGAAGTGACCAGCCTGGCACCTCCTGAACTATTGTGCTGTGTGATAGAGGTTTATGGGTGACATTTTTCAAAAGCATAGCTTTAGATTGACTTTGTAAATACACATGAAGCTAGAAGCCGTGTTAAGGAGGCAATACCCTCTGGTGGGTGAAAGAGAATGATGAAGACCTGTTCACAGAAAATTTCCATCTAATTTGTTGTGTGCAGAGGAGAAGGGCCGATATCTTTAATTAACATGAACCTCAGGAGCCGTAGATGAGTGAGAAATTGGGATAATTGAAAATGGGCCCAGTCGTCTTTTCCCTTCTCTATGCTTGTACATCTTTAAAGCAGCTGAGCCCATCCGAGGGCACTTTCACACATGTTAAGTGGGGGACATCTGGCCTTGTTAATTCAGTGCATGGTCATAAAGTGGAATTGCAGTCCCTACAGGCCCGGCCCGCTCCGAACACCGTCAGATGGAGCCTGTGTGTCCTCACTGCATCATTCTCCTCCCTGTTGACTGTCCTTTTGACACCAGCTCTGACACTTGGATAGGAACGTCCTCACAGTCCTGTTATGATGCTTTCTAGTCTAATGTCAGAGGGAGATAAAGTGACAGCCTAGATATCTTCATGCTACAAAATGAAATAGTTATTACCCCACTGTGTAATTTGAACAGTCCTGACTGTCATTTGCTGAATACAACAAAGGGACAAGACGCTGTTTGAACATTAACTGCCCCTTTCCTCGCTTTATATTGGCTATCACTAGCCTGTGCCCATTAAATATATGAGTGTTAGAATGAATGGGCCGTCATAGTCTGTATCTCTCTATCCACTGTAAGTTCCCAGAAATCATTGCAAATAATCAAATGACAAGCAGCGGGGGGAAGCAATCGTGCTGCGCCTTCATTTCCGATTTTAGCGAGTAAACATTTAATGTGTTTAAATGTATCACAGCGTTATTTATGCATAGAATCTGCTGTTAAGTCTGAATTATACATCAGCTGATGAATAATGCATCAGTGCCATTCCTTAATGATTACATGCCAGGCAGCGAATAGCAATATTTGCTGATAAATTTTACCCATTGATCTTGCGTGTGTTTAACCAAGCTTGTAGAGATGGTGTTAGCTCCATTTCATCTGCAGGGCGGATTTTTATTTTGTCAAAGCAGGCTTATTGTCTGTGTTTCAGAATGATGTCCTTTTAAAGTGACTGGTGGGCTCTGAAGAATCAAAGCAACAGCATACAGTGTGAACTCTAAGCTCGTACATGTGGTATTTGTAGTTCTCAGCTCTCTCATACTCTTAAACGCCTCAGTGTGATTACAGACTCCTCACCTTTAGAGTGACTTATTTAGCCTCAGAGATCAACAGATCATTGTCCAATCCCAGTTTTGTCTTTGTTGGCTGTTGGCCATTACACGACAGAGTACGTTTTCAGTTGAAGTGCAGTGACTAGACGATGTCTGCTGCGTCGGTAGAACTTTCCATTCTTGCTAAAGATTGTCTTTGATACTGCGTCTTTATTGGCACTGCTTTTAACAGCCACACCAAGCAGGATTATTGGCACATTACCCGTATAATGCTGCGAGCCTACTATGCCTGTGCCTTGAAGCACAGCCCGTTACTGTGTAGATGTATTACTTGTCCACACAATGAGAAAATATTGACTTGTTGTCATTCACTCATTTGATTAGTTGTGTGGGCGATTCTGCTTTTCATTTGTCACCCTGGCAACGCAAATGGGAAAACATGGCAGCAGCCTCTTTCTCTCTGGTAATGAAGCAGTGGAGCATTGCAGACTTCTATCACATCTGGAAAACCTCTCTCTGAGCAGGAATGAATGTCTTTATCACTCATGGTGTATCATTGGCACTTGTCAGCTCAGCTAGTATTCGTAAAAAGCCAACATTTGACAGCTTTCTTTTTTTTTTCCTCTGCAGAATGTGCAGCTGCGTGGGAGTTATGTTCTCCAACAATCCCACTTTGATTTTACGGCTTAGTCGCGAGAGATTTAGCCCTATATTTACAGTGTTGGCGAGTTACTGCTTTTTCTTTTTGTCTGTAATAGGAGCAGCTTAAAGCAGTCTGCTGCTGCCGCCGCTGTGTGTAAGCCAGGTCATTACCAGAGCACCTTACATTTAACCCAGCCGGCTTCATCAGTGGCCTTGTTCTTCCAAAAATAATGAGGTAGACGGTGAGGGCTGCCCCAGGCTGCATGTAGGGAGATGATCTCTCTGAACCGGCAAATCATTCCTGTTTTTTATGCTAAAAAGGCAGGCTAATGACTATTCTTGATGTGTGTCAGTGCTTTAAGTTAACTAGCTTTAATTCACAGAAAGACCTAATGGGCTTGATTGTCAAGCTGAATCGAGAAAATCGGTGAGAGGCTCGTACTTTGGTGGGGGTGGGTTGTAATTGTTTTTACTGGCGGTGATTGTCTGGAAGGGATAACTGATAACTGCACCGTTCAGATATGTAAACTAGAAGAAACTGAACGGCACCATTCTGTTACCCCCTGTCTGTTTCCCCTTAATCAACCTGGCTTCTTAAAATCTAATTTCTAGGCTATGCGCAAACACACTTTGGATTTCGCTTGGCAGTAACGGCTGCTTTGCAAACCTGTGTCTGCTCAACTAAGCATTTCAAACATGTAAATCATACGTGGAAAATGGAGATCTTGAGAAAATCATTAACTGTGACGGCGCACCAAACAAAGAGAGGGAGAGTTAAAGACAACAGATGCTCAAAGGGTTTGATTCTGCTTACTGGAGCATGACACTCATTTGGTGCAGCGGAGAATCTCGATGGTAGACAATACTGCTGTGCTTTGGCAATGCCCAGACAGTCATCTGTTCTCCAGAGGCTTTCACTACATTCACTTAATGTTTTTTGACCTTTGTCCAAACCTCACATTTCTTTGTTTTCTCCATCCTGGTGTCACTTTTTAGCTCACTCCGAGTGCTTGTTTGACTGCAAGAGACAGCTTGTAATGTTTATCAGGCTGTAACAGAGTAGACTTCCACCTCTTATGTTACATAAATAACAAAGCTGCTCAGCCCTGTGCCGGCGAAAGAGGCACGTTGCCATGATAAAGTGAGCTGACTCTATTGCTCTGATAAAGATCAACTTAAGACCCACCAGGAAGCCGTCCAGTTTGCAAACACGCGCTTTTTAGGGTTAGCGTTTAGTCAGCATCGGGGCAAGACCGGACATCTGTCTCCTAGTGATCCATAACGCCCACAATCCCTCCCACAGACTGTCAGCTTTGGCACTCAGGCAGTACACCGGTTGCTGTAGTGCAACCCAGCCACCCACAACAGTGGCTTATCTTGCTAGCATAACAAACAAGCAGGGCTAACAAAGAGGATAGAAAGCAATAGGACAACACAACAACAGAGGGCCTTAGGAGAGCCGTGCCTTCATAACTCCACTTCAAAATGGAGGCTCTTTGTTCTGAGATTGTTGGAGAGCACATCATAGCAAGGTAGCACTGCAGCTTTTCATCCTCAAACACGCTCACTCCCACTCGTTCAGTCTGCCTGTCGGTGGAGGAGATCCTCTGCCTGATAGGGCTTCAGAGAAAGGTATTCCTGTGGGACTGCTGTTGAGGGATTTCTGCAGTTCTGCCACGCGCTGATTAAAGGAACACTTGTAGATAATCCTTTTAAAAATAGGCCTTTGTTGTGGCAGTGGTGGATGGAGCTGGGCTGTGAGGGGGCAGAAAAAAAACTCCTAGATTTAGATTTTTAAACGGTTATCACCTTGGTATGATCGGCAACTCTGCTAAGATAAATATTTAATGACAGGGCGTCTGAAATAGAGCTGTTACCGACTGCTGGGGAGAAATGGAGCTTCTATTTAGAACCTGTACAGTTCCATAAAGCCATGGCATTGGTAGACAGCCCAAGGTTATTAGTGTGGTATGAGAGGAGTGTGTGTGTTTGTGGTGTGTGTCTGTGGGCTGCTGAAGAGTTCTCACTCCTTTTCCCCGCTGCACTGATATGAAGGAGAGAAATGCACTCAGTCTTGTTATTGAGCATTCACTCATGAATCCTTGATGGATTACGGGTGTGTGTGTGTGTGTGTGTGTGTGTTTGTCTAAGTGTGTGTTAGGGAGAGAGACAGAAAGAGGGAGGGTGCGCTGTTGTGGCAGCACTACGCTTAATGCACGACAGTGATACCATTCAGGCGCACTTCACTGGAACTACAAGCCAAACAGCTGTGTGTGTTTTACCCTTTTACTACCTTAGTTTTGCTCTGTTTCATTTCATGTGCTCCCTGCCCTCTGGGGTTCTTGTTTGATGTCATTCATGTCATGCAAAATTGATCACGAAAGGCTTGCATCAATGCTTTGCCGCGATGAAGTTATAACAGTGTAAAGGCAGATTTCTCCGACATTGATTCTCTTAACCTTACACTTTCACACTCAAGTGAATGGAACCTTTAAATTGCTATCAGCTTTACTTCTGCTTTTTTTCAGTGAGGCTAATGAAATGAAGCATGAATTAAGACTTGAGTTTCAGCTCACAGCTCATTTAAACACTGATCTAGGCTCTGCTTGATTCATCCTGTTTACTCATTACATGATAGATATGGCCAAAGCAATTACTCTCAGCTTACAAGAAGCATGTCTTGGTCTCATCATGGCTCTCATTCATCCCACCTAAGGCCCCATGGCTTCCAATCAGTCCAGTGAGCAGTGTGCGCCAACATCTTGGCTCTTTGTGTAGGAAATAGGTGGGTAAACACAGAAGAGTCCTTGAAGCACTCCCCATCTATGCTATTGGATTACCAGCTGCCTTTCCTGGTCTCATCTGCACAGATGAGTGCCAAGATCAATGGAGCTCTTAGTGTAAAGCTAATTCGATCAGGACTGGCTTTGCTACTGCTGATCAGAGATTATTTTTTTACTCTTACGTGAAACAAAAACGTAATCAAGTCAAGCCCGTGTCCAATAGCCACATATTTTCAGCCCGGCTCCAACTCCCACAGACATCAATTAGGAGGCATTTCATATTCATTATTGAATTGTTGGGTTGGCCTGCTGAGAAGAGGTGTGGAGATGGAGGAGGGTGAACTGCTGCGTAAAGTGATCCAGCCTGTTTTTGCTGAGTGAAGCAGGATTGCTGTGTTTTCTCCAGCAGAGCGACTGGCATCATAAATAAGCAAGAGCATTTTTCCCTTCTTTCCTTCTTTTCTTTTTTTCATATTTAGAGGAATGAGGTGTCTCCTGCTTTGACGGCAGAGGAAGAAAAGAGGTTGAAGGGCATATTGACCCTCTTGTTCTGGAAAGCGAAAAGCAGACTCCTCGGTGCCCCTTGTTCCTCATTAATTATTGTTTGATGCTAATAAAGGAGGGGAGGGTAGGGGCATGTTATGAAACATAATTATTCATCGCAGCATTTCCCCCCTCGTCAAGCCTTGTTCCCCCTCACGCCCCACCCCATGGTCTTGGTGAAGAAGCTGCCAGTGCTGTCAGTCGAGTACAGTGGGCGAAGATGTCCCCTCAGCCTTTTAAGGAGGGGAAGAGTAGGGAGCAGGGTGAAGGGCGCCATTTGCTGGAGTGATATATGAGGAGAGACAGCAATATATGTAAGGAGCTGCTGAAAGAAAGATAGAAGGTCAAGGCACATTACACTCCAGCCATTTATTGGCCGAGCACACAGTCTGACCTGCATTGCAAATACAGTTGCTCAGCAGCCGCAGCTTCTTTTTTTGTATACGTAAGTGTGTGTGAATGGTCTACACATTTCAGATTGACACACATGTATACACATGACTGAACGCTGCACTGTAGTGAATAAGCTCTCAGTGGCTTTTAATAAGCTCACAGATGCAGTGGGAAGCTATTTTAACGGGACTGTAGCTCCAAACTGTCCTCGTAGATTTCCAGGAAGTGCTTGCCATGGCTGAGGCTCCAGAGACTGATTTTGTATGCATGAGCACAACATATGGTGTACTTAAATACAATGCAAGCATGGGATTAGCTGACACTGTGTCTCATAGCAGTGTGGTAATTAAGCCCAGTATGTGCTTTTCCACCACTATTTATATTTTGTGTCATGCTAGGCTTTAGCAGGTTGGCATTTGGATGGTATGTCTAAAATGCCTACAATCTGTGTCTTACTGTGCATTTCGTAATTTTCCTCTCACATTCTCCTGCTGCTCCCTGTTCATCAGCCTTGGATGATTGAATTTTATTAACCGTATTAGAAACTAGCGTCCTCCCTCTTTACACTAATCTGACACCATGCACCACTCTCCAAATGCTGGCTCGTCTCTCACATCTGGATGTGGGAAACTCAACTCCACATCAGAATTGACGCAAGTTAGATTGTGGTGTTGAAGACTGGAAAAAAAGTGTGTCAGAAAATATGACTGACATTTCTGCACCAAGGACACAGTCATAGCAGACGTGTGTAATTAGATTTGTGAAATGTTTCAAGGCACTTTTATGAGTTTTTAGCTGATTTTGAAGTCGTGTCACAAATGCGCTGATGCCTTTGATGACAATCATAGTAACACAAGATCATCTGTGACAAGATGTTGAATTAATGAGGATTTAAAGAATGAGACTCAATTAAGCAAGCAGGAGAATCCTTTATCTTTTTACAAAATGTTTGTACTCTTGATCGATACCGGAGAGGGATTAGCAAAAAGACTTTTTTTATTGAGTTGTTGTTTTACAAGGAGAAACTGTACAACCAGGATTTGTAAGATAACAGAACAAAATGGCTCTGAACTGGATTTAATGTTAATGGCAGCTTGTGAATGCTTCTCAGCTCTCTGAGGACACAATATTCAAATCATATGTGCATTATTCTGACATTTATTGGCAGAGTCCTTGTCAGTCCTTAAAACGCCTTAAGTTAGACGGATGAAACTGAAGGTCTTGATGTCTGAAAGGGCTGTGCTTTCACATGAGAGAGACATTTAGATTAAACTGATCTACACCTGAATGCTTCTTTCAGATTGATTTTGTGGTCGATATTTTATGTTGGATTTTTTTCTTGTCATCTATTTTAATCGCTTCGCATTGTTTACCTCTGGTGTGTGTCAGTTGAAAATGTCACACATGCAGTGTATTGTAAGCTTTTATTTTGATAGGGATGCTTTGCCCATGTCTTGTCTTGGCTCGTCATGTTTGAGTACAACTTTATTGACTGAAACATTTCCACTTTTGTCATAAAGAGCTAATTACATATGTAGCACAGCTTGACTGGAAACATTTCATGGATGAAAAAAAGTCAGCTCATCTCTGGAGAGAATTTAACTTGCACCGCACAAATATTGTGACAATAACATGTCACATTTTTATTTTCGAAAAGCCTTAGTGTTTTTTGTTTTACCCATGAGTGTCACCACAGGGTGATAAGCATTCGTATAATCATACAATGTTTTCCACCACATCATGTTTGGTCTCTTTTAAGTAAAAGCAAAGGTGTCACCAGAATCAACAGAACATGAAAAATGTGAACAGTGCCTCTCAAAATTCTCACTTTTCAAAGAATATTTTTCCACGTCTTTTCCACAACCATCTCACTGTTTAATTCCATGGCCGAGGTAAACCCTCATAAATAGATTCCCCCCATGTCTCTGGCTTTTTGAAACAACTGCTTTTACTTGAAAACAGAGAAATAAAACCATGTAGTTGCTGTATCTGTACTTGAAAAGACAAAGTATGTGGCTCCAGCCAGGCTAAGTAGTATTTTCATTGTCATTAATGGCCCCGCGACAAGAGGAGGAGTTGGTGAGGCTGCCACGGTCAAAGCCCAACATTAACATTCCAAGAATATATGAGGCTTATTCACAGCAACTCAGCTACACAGCCAGCTACATTCACCTTTGGTTTATAAAAAGACGGCAGGCTTTGAGTCAGCCAGAGCTACAGTATGTCGTGTCAGGCTGTATTTTAATGTGCCAGTGTTGTTGCACAGTGAAGGATGTGATGTGTAATCCAATATATTGCAGTTGTTAGGTGTTTGGAGAGATGAAAAATATGCAGCTTGTGTTTGCTGCAGGCAAAGCACACTATCAGTCAGGGATCAAGTCTCCATTTCACACATGAACAGGCAGAGTTAATCTGGATCACTACTGTACACTGTGTAATATCCACACTCTGCTCTCATATGTTCCTGAAAGCCCATTGTTCTAACCCCCTGCTGCTGCTTATGTTTTTGAAAAATTGTTACCTTTAGCAGCTGGTGTGTGTTTTTTTTTTTTCTTTTTTTGTTTGAGAGCTAACTGTTTGCTTGTGAACCATACAGGTTTGACTCCTTTAAAATTAATTGTGTATATTTATATCCTACTTTTGTGTGTGGGTGGCCAGTGTGTGTCAGGGTCTGCTGAAATACCAGGTCTCAGCCCCTGCAAGCTTATTTGCTGTCCTCAAAGGATGTGGAAGCTTGGATCCTGCTTGTTGTAGCAGTACTATCATCACTCCTGGATGTTAATCCCATGCTTTGTTTGTAGTAGATGAAGCTCATACAGAACCCAACAATATCTCCACCATACATTGTACAATGCAACTTTGCACTCTTGTTATTCATGACAAAAGATAACTGAAGGTGTTGATTATAAGTTGGCATCATCTCACCGAGTGAATATATTTCAAATTGAAATTATACATCCAAAAAAACAGTAATGCATGTAGATTTGTCAAACACCTTACTGTTTAGTACAGCTTCAGCTTGAAATTTATGCTCAGAATGCCTTTGTGAATTGTAACCTAACAGTTACACCAATCGTGATGAAGACATGAAGTAGATATGAGACACTGCTGTACTTGAAAAGGTTCCAAACCAAGATTTAGGACATGAACTGGCTGGCAAAATTCTGTGGTTTATAGTATTGACGAGTTCAAGTGGGTTGAAAAAAAACAAGTTATTTCAAACATCTACCTGAACAAGTCTAAATCAACAAAACTAAGAAAAGGGTTATCACACTGACTCTTATTTAATCAAGATAACTTCTGTTGGAGTTAGCACAACAAAATTAATTCTCTGATCAAAAATTGAATTCTAAGGCAACCCTTTACTTTGTGTTTTTACATTGAAACAAGTTGCATTTACAGTGAAGGTGTTGTTCAAGAGCACACCTAGCCCTCACAGAGCAGTGACTCATGTGATTCAGCAGAGTGCTTCCCCCTTTGCCTGGGATCGGCCTCCTCAATACCACTGGTTTTGGGGTCTAAAAATCTGTGTAGATGCTAACGAAAGGGGTCATGTGAAGTAGTAAGCAGATCTTTTGTTTTATTCATTTTTTAATGCACTCGCTGTTGATGGCTGGTTTGAGTAAAAACCTTTGCGTGAAGTGATCGCCCTGCCTAATTAGAGGTAATGCCACCCTGTGCTATTTTGAGGTGGAGGTGTTTTTTTTTTTTTTTTTGGCTTGGATCATTATCAGACATTGAATAGAGGGATTATCCCCCTCCCCTTCCCTTCTCGACCATCTGTTCCAGGATTGGGCCTGGTTGGCCACATAGCTAAATAATTTAGGCAGAAAAATGGTCTTGTGTACTGACCTAATGGCTTTGTTTTTTGGTAGCTGTTCCTGAAGTCATCCTCCAGTGCTCCTGCTGGCCCGACCTGTCAGTCTAAAACCTCCGAGCTGTCTTATCTGTCACTCTAATCTATTTATGTTAGTTTTTCCTCTTGTGTTGGCACGTCGCACTGTGTGACACAGTGATTAGAGTAGCTGGAGGATGTAGGGCAGCTGTATGAATACATTTCCTCCTCTCCCACACTCATTTAGACTACCAGTCAGAGTTAAACTGACGGATGGGATCGTTAAGCTGATAGGCAGATCTGCGAGGAAGAGGAAGAGGAGGAGTAGTGGGGATATTTGATTGCAGAATATCAGCTGAAGTGAGTGCTCGAATATTAAAATCTCAAGAGCCCTTTCAGTCTAACAGGAGACAAAATCACTGTTTTTGCTGGCAGTAAATCTTTCCTCTATATACATCTGATTGAGAGAATGTCATGTAACTCATTTCCGCCTCCCTCTGCGACTTCGCTGTTCAATTTTATAGAGATAAATGTTTGAAGATACATGCCATTCTGTTATTTTTTAGCACACCTCGGTTTTAAATGTGTCCCTGGTGTATTTTTATATACCATCTGACCCCAGATTTACCTTTGAGCGTATTCTCATTACGAAAGCATAATTCACCAAAAAATTGAATTGGCGTTGCTTCTCCAAAGGTGGAACACAGTAGAAACCCTTTCTGATCAAGTGTTTTATTCGCACTGAAAACTAACACAGCCTATAGATTTAGAAGAAAACTCAATTAAGAGCTGCATTCGTGAAAGCACACCACCACTCCGTTTTTCTCATTCCCCTGCTTCTCTTATCAATGACACATTGACAGAGGTCCTGTACTGGGTCTGCTCAGGATTACATTTCTCAAGAGCGCCTCATTTAGAGGAAAAGGCGAAAGGTGACAATGGACAACCCTGACATTTCCCTCAGGAGCCGTGTCTAAACATGACGCCTGGTGAAGCAGTCAGAGCTGCCGACATGGCCCTCAGCTTTTGTTCCAGTCGCACAAATGTGGCAAACTGACAGGCTCTGTGTCTCAGAGTAGCTGGTGTTAGGCCACCAAAGGAAGTCCAGCCCACAGACCCCTGTTGTGGAGTGGCCCCCTCAGAGCACGCAAACAGGAACCAGAGTGGGATTTAGCTTTCTTTCAAAGATGGAGCAGAGGCTTAGACCCCGTGGAGCACACAGTCTGATCCTTCTGTCTGAACTTGAAAGCACTGGAGAACTGTTGGACAGAACATTTGTTGACTTAATGAGAATCAGATTATAATACAAGAAGAGAAACTGATATTAGCTTCAGGAGGATTCATGAATTGTACTAATCTTTCCAGGCAGTGATAGTTTATTGTTGCACACAGTGTCATAATGCTTAAGTATGTGTTCCTGTACAGCAGCAGTGCTTTGCCTTTTATCATGGGAGTCTCCAGGCAGGTTTAAATGTTGTTGTTGGAAAGCCCCAAGCTATCTTTTCTCGAGCAACGGCTTTTACCTACTAAACTAACCCCGAATGCGTGCTAAAAATAGAGCCTTTGTGAGCACAGCTTAAGCAAAGGGGGGAAAAAAAGATGTGGTTACTCATCAGTGAATTGAAAAACAAGTGGAGCAGACAAGTGTCTTTGCCCCTCTGGTGCGAACTAAAACAGAGAGGGCCTGCAAGAATAAAAGCGAGCCATGATTGCACCAGGTACGACAAAGCAGGCGGGGTGCAGAGACCACAGAGAATCCCTTATGAAGTGGCCTGCCCCTCGCCTCCAGCTGAGCCCTTCATTGTGCTGTTGTTTCCAGGGGGCTTGGATGGCAGCTTAGATTAGATGGCACTGAGTAATGGATTGGAGCTGACGAAAACCTGCTGAAGCCCGACATCACCACAGCAAGGATCCGTGCGCTGCCGAGGATCTGGCTGGTTTATTCGGATCAATTTGAGTTGCCCTCATTGTTAATAACCCTGTGTATATTCATGCTAACATTGTTCTGCTCTAATCTGTATTCATGCGAGTATTTCATTCAATCCCTCTGCAAAGCCAGCACTAAATCCTTGCCAATCACATTTTGCTACTTCATAATTCTCTGACTGAATATGCCATGAATGACTTTACAGGCACTCCTCCAAACTGAGTGGATCACTGCTGCTTATATTGCTGAAAGATTTTATTTTGCATTTAAATGCACACATTTCTAGTTGGAGTATTATTTTTTTATAAGACTGAGGGAATAAATTTGTAGATTTTTCAACTTTATATTCCAAGATAATCAATTACTTAAATGTGGTGGCATAGAAAAAGACGCCCTACAGGGCTACGAGCATGATAATTTGGATGTTTACCCGTGGACAGGTTTTGATTAAAACTACGGAGACGAGCATGGATTTGGGTAAATGTGGGAGTGATTGGAATGAATAAAACATCAGTTTGAAAAAGGCTAAAGAGAGAGAGGGAGAAAAAGCTAGTAATAGAGCCTGCTGTGTGGCCATTGTGGGGGATGATGTGTTAATCGAGCCACAAACTGTGTGGTTTTTCAGGCCAAAGGTCTCATTTAAACAGGCTTGGAAAAGAGAAATGTATTTGAGCGGGGCCCCGCTGGCTGCTAGCCCTTGACTCTGTCGCAGTAATGTAAATGGTGGATTAGGTGACGTTGGCTGGGACCCCCTTAAACCCGCTCTCCAGCCACTGCCCGTCCGCCCCTCCCTCTCTTTTCCATTAAGACAGCTGGTATCTTTCAAAGGGTCCTGGCCTAGTGATTGATGTGTAATAGCTGCAAGCCTCACCTGCCCCCTCATGGCGTTATTCATCGGCCAGGCAGCCAGCGCTGCTTTCTGCTAAGCACTTTGTTTCCCCGGGAGTGGGTGGAGAGCTTTCTCTCTAGCTTTCTCTTTCTCATTCTCTTCCCTGTCAGCCATCAGTACATTATGACTGTTCATCGCCTCAGTGTTGCCACCTTCACTTTTCACTGTTGCTCTTTTGTCTGCATCAAGCTACATGCACAAGGTATTCACCATAAGCACACAGGTGTCAACTAGAGCTGAACAAAGTGCAAAAATGATCTGATTGCAATTATTTTTACCTATACTGCAAATGCCATTTATGGTGAGATTATTTTTTGGTTGCCCATCTTACGTTTTGTTAAACATACTTTTTGACTTTTCATCCTTTTCGACTTTTTTTCGAGTTTTCTCCCAATTTTCTTGCTATGACCATTTTTGCCACCTTGGATTTTTTTATTGCTTCTTCTTGCCGTTTTTGCCACTTTCAACCATTTAGGGTGTTTCTCTTACAAAGGTAGCTTTCATCAGTTTAGCTCTTTGGTTGAGCAGAGTTTAGTAACACTAGTGTAGAGCATGAAACATCTACTGTTAAAAAAAACATTGCAACTGGTATTCTGACATCTTTGAGGCTCAAGAAATGTTGCACTGTCTATGATTGGAATAATGAAACAGGCCATATTGCGATTTATTCTAATTTGCAAGAACTGGCCAGCCCTGGTGTCAACTGTCGCTGAAATATAAGTACAAAGGAAACAGTAGAAGTAAATGTTATTGTTTTGTATTCTTACTGGGCCGCTTGATTCATTTCTTTCCAAGAGAGTGAAAGAGACATGATGATTGATTTAGATGGAGGAATGAGGCTTTTGTGTAAAGTGAGTCCAGATGCTAACTAATAGCACCTAGATTGTAACGATACTTATAGGAGCTTAAAGCCGCCTACAACATCAAAGCAGAGCGGACCAGCCCTGCATTTGCAGCAGTTCAGGGTCCTCGCTGGTTTCAGTGGAAGAGGCTTATGTTACTGATTAGAGGAGAGAAGAGGTGCTTAGCTCATACACAGATTCTGGCAGCTTCCAGGATTAGAGCTGTGCTATCAAATGGGACCTTCATCAACGTTTTCATGTTCCTCACACCTCTGAGACATGCTGCTGGATGTGGACACAGGAGGAGGTGGAGGGGAGAGAGTGTATGTGATTTAACACACTGAAAGAGGTGTGTATCCAAAGTGGGGTGTGTGTCCTTTCACATGCACTCCCTCTCCCTCTGGAGTCCTTATGTTCTACTTGTGTTCATGTGAGTGTATATGCCGGCAGCCCAGTGGTCTCCCTGGTAACTCATCATTAGGTGATTAATGGGGCTGTGACGAGGCTGCGGTTTAATCAGGCTCGGTGTTTGTGTTGAAGCCGACGACAAGAGCAGCTGCCCTGTCAGTTGGTGTCGGCTCACGAGATGACGGCACCCACTGCTGAGGAGCACACTGTCAAAATGCTTTATTTTTGTGTGTGAGTGTGTGTGTGAAAAGAACCTATCTTTTCTTCTATTCTCTCCTCTCCTGAAAAAGATAACATCTTTTTCCAGACAAGCTGTATGATTTTCACTCAGCAGGGTCCTCTTCACCTGGTTCTCCTCCCTCACCCTCCTTCGCCCACCTTGCTATCACAACCATGGTAACGTGGGTGCTGATTGCCTGGTCTGATTCCTCCGGGGGCTGTAATAACTATTTCTAGTTAATATGTTGTGGTTGGGTGGAGGGGGCAAACACTAGCAGTAAATGAGAAGCCCCCTGTCAGCAGGCATGGCGTGTAAGTCAGTGTTGTGCAGATGGTGGGCTGCTTCAGCCTCATCGTTACAGGAAGGTTTCATGATGTGGTTAGAGAGCTGTACTGGGTTCTTGTTGAGTGAATGTTGGAGGCTGAAAATGGCTGTGGACCCGGCATGGCAAATGACTGGCTCAGCCGTTCTCCTCTTTCTCCTTACCCATTGGATTGCTGCGCTCTCCCCCTCCAGAGCTGTCACTTCACATTAACACAGCAGCGACTGTCAGCCAAGTCAGAGAGAGAGAGAGACTGAGAGAGGGCCAGGGTGTGGTGGGATGGGTTGCAGTCCAGTCAGCCAGAGCACACGCATGCACACACACACACACACACACTCACACATACATACATAGACATAACCACACAGATGAGTAAAATTGAGCCTGGTGTCATCACAGATGGTCTGAAGAGAAGCTAGCCAGTTAACTCTGTCATTGAGCCCCAAGCTGCCTCCCTCCCCTGGCAGTGCAGAAGACATGCAGCGTCTTGTGCTGAAAAGCCCCTCGACACCTTATCTCTGAGGAATTCAGTTGGCTTTATGCCTCATCATCACTGCAGCAAACTACCTTTTATTGTGCCTACAACTACCCTAAAGCTTATTCTGCCACAAATTTGGTCCATGCCGCACATGTTTTATGCTTTTCTGGCTCTCTTTTTGTCCGTTCCTTCACCCTGTAATATGTCTGTTTTACTGCCTGTTTGAAAGACTAGAAATATGTTTGAGCATGAAGCTGGAAGGTTCTGTACTTTGATAAAGCTGCTTAGTTCTCTCCAGAGTATACATTGTGGGAGTGCCAACAATTACTGTGATGCTGTAGAGTCAGCTCAGCTGCCTGATCTCTAGAACTAATCTCGTTTTTCTCACCCACAAAAGGTCTTCTCCTGAACAAATGGGGCATTTTTACCAGAGAATGTGTCTTCTGAACTGTTAAGATAATAATTATTGACAAACATGAATGCTAATTGTCCTCCTCTTTCTCTTTTACAGCTTTTCTGAAACACTGGGGTTGTTGGTGTGGCCAAATTTTCCCTGGATTTGACTGGTAAATTCAGAAGACTGAAGCCCAGGCTCACAGTCTACCTTTCACGGAGGCCCAGCCGTGAGAGGACTGAGGAAGGCACGTGGCGGATCATGACGGCCGATAAAGAGAAGGAGAGGGAGAAAGAGCGAGACAGAGACAGAGATAGGGACAGGGACAAGAGGGAGGCCGGGAAGTCCAGACGGCAGGACGGGGACCGGGGCGAGAGCGAGAGCTCCAGGCCCCGTCGCAGCTGTACGCTGGAGGGTGGGGCCAAGAACTATGCAGAGAGCGAGCACAGTGAGGATGAGGACAATGACAATGGCAGCACGGGAGGAGGCAGTGGCACGGCTGAGGAGGCCGGCAAAAAGGGCAAGAAGAAGACGCCCAAGAAGAAGTCACGCTACGAGCGCACAGAAAACGGAGAAATCACGTCCTTCATCACAGAAGACGATGTTGTTTACAGACCTGGAGGTGAGTCCCAGTCATGGCTTATCTCATCATGAACACTTCTCTTAAGCACTGGGGGCTCCTGTTTCAGTTAAATAAAACTCAAACGCTCCCTTTCTTTTCACCAGATTCACTTTTTGCTTGTTTTGTGTTGAAAGTCTCATGAAGCAGTCAGACAAATTGTTGTTATACACCAGGAAAAGTTCAATTAGGCACTGATGGAATAAAGCAGGATTGAAAAGGAGTACAAATGAAATTTTAAAGACAACAATGATTGATACCTTGGCTTTGGAATAAAAAGTCACATACATTGCAATAAGCTGCCGAGGGATTTCAGAATCTCCAAAGTAGCAGCACTCCCACAGCAGAAGTAGTCCCTCAGGCCAAAGGCCGATGCATCATGCAATCAATTTCAAGTCGACCCACTCTGTGCTTTGTCTTTGGAGTAGTCAATATAGCAAAGTGGTGCTTCACAAGATGATGTGATAGTGACGACAGCCACGATAATGATTTCATCCCAACACCATCTGACTCACTGGAAGTGTGCTATCAAGTCATAAGCCAAAGGTACTCTTGTTTCCCAGAGAGATGTTCGAGCTGCTCTACAATGTCTTTATTATGGCGGGTGGATGGTTGTGAAACAGAGCAAATCTTTTCAGCCGCTGTAAACATGGCCTCTGTTTCACCTACTGTTTTAAAGTGGTCGTGTTCGAGAGAGGAATGTCAGCATTCGCTGTTTGAAGGAAGCCAGACTAGCTAACTGTGTGTGTGTGTGTGTGTGTGTGTGTGTGTGTGTGTGTGTGTCTGTGTGTGTGTGTGCGTGTGTACATGTGTGTGTGTACGTGTACGTATACAGTCTGCTCTCACTCTGCTCAGTGGTATCAGCCTTGCAACCAAATCATTGCTGCCATGTCTTTTTGTTTATCTAGCAGCTAGCAAAAGGTCAAGTAGTGCGAGGGGAAGGGGGGGTGGGGGGGTCTGGTGATGGCCCACATTTCTTAGGTGCTTATTGGAAAGAGGTTGGAAATTGCGGCCAGTGTGTTAGATTTTACTCTTCTCCAGCTACCTACCCCACATACAAACACTTGCCACTCCTGTTTTTTCAACTTCTCTTAAGAGGCAACTTCAAGTAGCCGCAGTGAAACAGCCTGACCTCCCCATCCTACACTCTCTGTCTGTCTGTGTAATCTTGTCAGTGAAATTATCTCTGCACTGGTATCAGTGGAGGTCCTCAAGAAAGCAGTCAATCTGAGCTCAATCCTTGTTCTTCAGTCTTTCTATGTCCCTCATGCTCTGCAATAGACTCTATTCAAGCCTTTTTGCTCCATATTTTTTGTTTGATAGAAAAAGCACCAGTGCTTCGTCTCTTATTTAACCACTTTGAGAAGAAGGGGATAAAGAGGAATGGGGGAGGGGGGTTGTTGAAAAAACCAGGAGCAGTCATTCACATCAATGAAACATTCAAAAGGCATATAAACAAAGTCAACGGTCTCAGCAGATTAACCCTTCCGCATATTTATATTTACACATCTGAGCCAACAGCACAGGCAGCGTCTCACTGATGGGGGAATATTTAAGTTTCGTGTTGTCTTCTTCAATCAGTGTGACAGGTCTACAGCGCCCCCGATGTCACAGCCTGATCCTTCCTCACAGAGCAGGGCTGTTTAGATCAGGGATGAGCCAGGATTGGGCATCGAGTGACCACCCCAAAACCAGAATGCTAGTTTGTAATTTACCCCCTATTGTCATCATGGAGGATCCTCCACCTTAGCAGCTGACCTCCTGCCGTCCCCTTTGCTCATTGTTCAAGCCATAAGTCCTGTGTGTGTGTGTGTGTGTGTGTGTGTGTGTGTGTGTGTGTGTGTGTGCGTGCGTATGTGTGTGTGTGTATGCATATGTGTGTGAGCACAGTGTGCGTTGACTACCTCCTGCTTGGTCATTGGTAGCAGCCTTCTTGCAATCAGATTTGATGTGTGCTGCTCAGGCAGGCACAAAGCCTGTGCTGGATTATGCTTTACTAAATGTTAAATCCCTTTATAGCTGTCTAGTGACACACAATATGCAAAACTGACCACCCCTGAAGAGGGATTTGCTCCGCCTCAGACACAGAGAGAGGAAGGAGATCAGTGTTGGAGAGCTGTGTGGAAAGACATTGGGAAGCTATTTTGAATGCTCGTGTCACAGGGAATTATGAAAACATACCAATCATACATCATACAGGACATAACTGGTTATGTAGTATTGAAACATTCTGCAGCGTTCCAATCAACACCCTCCAATCTCTGTGCTTAGTCTTTTTATCCCTTGAAGATGGGTTCAGGCAGCTTAGCTTGTATCGATTGGATGGGAAAGAGTGGAAGGAGAGATGTAGTGGGCCAATAGGTAGGCCTGCAGCTAAATCTAGCTCTGCAACTGTTTAAAAAGGATGGAGGTGTGCGTCTGCAGTGTCTGGGGTTCTGTGTCCCGGGCTGTTTGTATGGACGGCTGCCTGGGTGAACAGTTGGATGGAGTGCAAGCAGACATGAGAGATCGATCTCTGCCCCACGGCTGAGCTCTCACCACTTCCCCAGGCCTAGCCATACACCTCCAAAGCCTGTTCACTACACCCCCTTTACCCAGCCCCCACCTCAGATTAAAAATCCTCTCTCTGGAGATTATACACACTGCTATGGGGGGGATCAATAGGAGACACCCTAGAAGCACAGACACATGAAACATGTCAGTGCATGCACATCCACAGTGGGATGAAAAGTAGTTTATTTGTACTTTCTACAAGTGTGCTGCAACACATATTCGTGGACAAGGAGTTTAAAAACGGAAATGTGGCTCCTATCTCTGCATCATAAACACAAAGAGCACTGTCCACATCACTCATCTCCTCTCTTCTATGTAGCAGAACTCTGTCTGACATGTCTCTTTCATTCTTTCCTCACTGAGTGGTTGGCTGCTCAGTCTATAATAGAAGAAGCTAATGGGAACCACCTGCCCCCTCCAGCCCAGCCCCTTTGTCCTTCTACCTCGTTGTACATCACACAACATGGCTGCCATAGCTGCTCTAAGACAGCTCTTGCAAAAGTGTTTGAGTTGTGAGTGCGATGAATTATACAGAGAAGTTGCAGGCTGAGACACACACCTAATGTGTATGAGTGTTAGGGGAGTTGTCAATGTGGACAGCTGGCGTTGCTTGCTGCAGTCACCACAGAACCCAGGGGAGTGTGTGTCACTGTATGTGTTGTGAGCTCACACAGTAAGCGGTGCGGTAGTAGGTATGACACACACAAACACATAAAGCTTTTGGCAGCCTGTTATACTCTTTCTATTGAGTAGTGCTCTTCTCCCTCTTTTGTATTACATACTGAAGCTGGTATTCTTTCATGTTTTGACATGAATGTTGTCACTTCTGCTAATAATACATAATGTCTGCAGTAGCATAAATGCTGACCTTTGTTTCCTACACTTTGTATTTACTGGATGCAACAAAGCCACACTATTTGTCTGAAAACTGAAATCTGAGCAAGTGTTTATGTCCAATTTTTAGTAAAAAATGTCTTTTTAGACCAGTCCAAAAAATGTCCTGTTTCAAGTCAGTTGCTTGTATTAAGAAAAATATCTGCCAGTGGAGTTTGAAAAAAGTATCTTGTGTTAAGATATTTTTTCTAATTTTAAGAAACATGACCAGCAATTTTGTCTTACCCGACTAGCAAATATTTTTTACTCATCAAAATCAATTTAGACATAATTTTTGTCATTAGATATACAGATATAAGAAATGTTTCTGGATCTGTCAGTTGAATGTGGCTCATATCGAGGCTAAGAGGACAGCTCAGACTAAAAACGAGACACAAACACTTGATTAGATTTCAGTTTTTGCTGTGCATTGTTACAGCCTGTCATTTACATAGAAAAGATGTATATGTGACTAGGGCTGGGCAATTAATCCTAAATTGAATTCAATTGCATCATGGCTTGCTGCAATATTCAAATCGCTTAAACCTGCTCAACCAAAGAGCAAATTTTTTTCAGTGGTGATGGCAGAAGGGCAAGAAGTAGTGACAAAAATTAGTTAAATGTGGCAAAAATGAGTAGAAAGAGGCAAAAATTGGGAGAGAACTTAGAAAATAGTCAGAAAGTAGCAAAAAAATGTTCCAAAAGCAGCCAAAAAATCTGAATGCAAAGTGACTTAATATGCAAAAGCAGTCATGAGAAGCAAAAATAGTTTTGAATGTGTAGAAATGAATTTTGCTAGTGTTCATTTAACAACATGTAAGATAGGGAACCCAAAAATAAGCGCACAATAAATTGCAATTGCGATATAGGGAAAGAAAAAAGTAATTAGATCATTTTTGCAAATTGTTCGGCCCTAAATGTGTCTACCTTTAACTCTACTTTCCTGTAAAAGCTGCATATTTAATTCAGTGTGACATATAATTCCTGATAGAAATACATTAATCTGACCATTATTATGTGCAAGCATTTCTGGACAAGCTGGTGTAATGTGAATCTGTAAGTAGTAGGATTTATTATTCCAGAGCCAAGACACCCCAGGCTAGAGCTCTGTTAGCATAGCATATCTCCCCCTGCCAGAAAACGTGGCTGTCGATCAGGACGCCTAACCCAGTCAAACTAACACAGTCAAGCCCTGGGAGTCATCTCATCTTGAAACATCGCATGTGAATCTGTAGCCTGTCGCTAACTGAACAGATCTATTTTTAAAAAGCCCTCTCTGCTCTCCCATCCCTCCCAACGCTAGAGACTCTGGGAAAAGAGCTTTTTTAGTGAAATCCAACCACCTGCCGACTGCTAAATGAGAAAGCGTGGGCTCGCCGAGAGGGAAAAGAGAGGAAGAAGAAGGGGAGGGAGGGAGAGGGGGTGTTGTCAAAGAGCCTCTGTTCTCCCCCAGGAGCTCAGTCAGCTGTAGGCTTGCCCTGTTGTAGAGAACTGATGGTATCGCTTGCCAGGTATTTCCCACTGCTTCTCCAGGAAGAAGAAGGGAGAGTTGCTGGCTTGTGTTTGTGGAGAGAGAGAGAGAGAGAGGAAGGAAAGTTGGAAGAATCAAGTGTCCGTGTGCCGCTGAGGTTTGACTGCCTGTTAGTTGGCCCACAGGGATCGGCCCAGCAGGAAGTGGCACAGGGCGGCCATGGCCATCAGCTTGTCTGTCCTGCAGAGGCACTGCAGACTGCTGTGGATCAGTAATAACAGCACTTCTCCAGTCCCCTCACACCCCTGCGGTTCCATTATTGCATTCCTTGTGCTATTTAATTTTAGGATCAGTCCACTCTCAGGGGGTAGCTTTTCTAAAGCCATGCACTGCGCATTTGTGTATGCATGCTCTGCCACTTTAAGCGTAGCACAATTTTTAACAATGCAGGTGTGTCTTGCCTCGAGGCTAGCACTCTGCACCTGCAAGTGTGGCTTAAAGAAACCCTCCTCTAGACTTAATAGGCTTGTCTTGTATCTTAAATTAAGCTCATATTCTTTCTTTGTTTTGTTGAAATCATTTCAGCCACTTTCACCTCTTCCATTGTTTACAAAATAGTGGCATATACGCCTTTGTTTACTGTGTGACTTTTCCATCATTGGCTGCATGTAAAAGAAACTGATGTGAGAATCCCCGCCCTCCCCCCCTCTTAAACACTGCAAATTAAACAGCATCTCATTCGCTTGATACAAAGAGAAGAGACATGGCTCTTCTGCTGAGGCTAGGTGTGTTTTAGATTAGACATGCTTGGCAGCTGTAAGAGAATGGATGGCTGAGCAATGAGCTACAGCTGAGAAAATTGCTCAGTGTGTGTGTGAGAGAGAGAGAGAGCGTCTGGAGGTTATAACAATGAATATGCTGTGTCTTGAACTGAGCAGTGACAAAGCTAAGGATCAGGTTTCAGTGAAGTGCTCGGGTGTGAGGACCGCTGCTCGATAGCGTCATGATTATCTCGCCTTGTGAGGATGTATTGAACTTTCTCTCGCTCTCTGCCTCTCTCTGTCTGGGTGGCATGGTGGGCAGCAGGGGTGGAGGCGAGCACAAGAAGCTGAACTTACAGCTGCTGAGAGAGTGAGAGCACTCTCCTACAAAGGCCCTGCTGTGAATCTCACTCCTACAGCGAAAAAGCGACATCCATCCAACGAGCACACACTTCAACCCCTCAAAAAAAACAAAACGCACCCATCCCCCCACATGGACCCCCACCACAGCTAAACCTCTTGTCCCTCCCCTTTTCCACTTCTCTTCTTGAGCGAGGAGACCCACTTCCAAATGCACAAAATGGCAGGAATGTTTAACAAGCCCAGTGGACCCTGGAGGGACCGTGTGACAAGCCCCTTGGAAGCCCCCCCACCCCAACCTTCCCTGGTCTCAGTTGGCTCCTTCTTTGGCTCAAAGGGCAGAGTCTGCAGCTTTAATTCGGTCTTAACTTCACATTCATTGGGATTCGTGCTATAGTGGCTCTCAGAGAAATGCCCTTGAGGTAGTAGACTTTTAGTGCCCAGGATGAATTTGAAATGTGCTTTTGACGTTCGAAGAATAGACTTGCTTGCTCTCATTGAATGATTAAACTAGATCCCTGTCTCTTTTTTTTTTTCTACTGGCTCCCACCACTACCTATCTTTTGCGCTCTGGCTGTCTGGTCCGTGTGCCTGTTGATGTGCTCTGGGGTGCGGACACGGAGATCTAGCCTCTCTAAATGAATGTGCAGACGAGGTGAAGGGACACTAAACCCTAATTCCCCCAATTTGACTCCTCGGAAACATGTCATCTCATTCAGATTAGTCTCTTTTGTTCTCAGCCCTCCCCCCCACTCGTTCACTCATGCTCCTTCCTCCTTCCCCTCTACGCGCTCCCCTCTCACTCTCAACACACACATACTGTGTTGCTCACACATCACACAATAGCTCTGATGGATATTTTCATTCATGTTATCTTGTAAATGACTTCCAGGGATGGCGTAGAGGAGGGAGAGGGAATGAGCGAGGAGAGGGCAGTAGTGAGAGAGATATAATGCGTCACTCTGAGCCAGTGAAGGCGATAAACCCCCCTCTTGCTCCCCCCTTTTAGAACAGCTCATTCAGACCACGGCAGATAACAAGCCCACCCTGGGGTTACACTCACACACGCACACACATACACCGAGCCTTAAAAAAAAACAACAACAAAGACAATGATGTCACATGCGCACTCATACACACCAGCCCCTCTACAAATGGTATCTTGGGTGTCAGAGCCATTTAATACCTCTGCCACCTCTTTTTTCCTCTCCAAGCGGTAAGATAAACCACAGCCGGATCAATAACTCTGTTGACACAAACAAATAAATAACAGATGATGGCACTGTCAGTCACTGGAAAAAAGCTAGCCACTCATCTTTTGTTTGGGAAAATGTGGCTCTGGTCTTTTTAAAAGAAACAGCTCAGCATTTGTTCTGGTAAAATGAGTCCCAGCAGTGAACGCTGGCGGTGCAGCTCGCACCTTGCTTTTTCTAATTAAAGCATACAGAGCTTGAAAATGGTGTCTGTCTAGATAGCGTCTGTATGTTTAAACATTTACACTTCGCTTGTTGAGCAAGTTCAAAGTGTCTTTTATAGGACGGTACTTCTTCAAATATAAACTTAATTCTTCTTCATGGTGACACTGCAGGTTTTTTTTATTTTACTTACAAGCTAAAAGTAAAAATTAATGCGTCTTTTTTGCATTCAGATTTTTTTAACCATAAAATTTTAAACGCTTGGCTGTTTCTGGAAAGTACTGTGCCAGGCTGAGCTGTAACCATTAGCCCACCCCCCTTCTCCCCACCACCTCCTCCTTTTTTTCTCTCCCCAGAAGTGGCTGTGTGTTTTTGTCCTCTGCAGCGTGAATGTTTTTGTTAAGGAGATGAGAGTTCACGACCTGGCCATACCAGCAGTCACATTCAATTTAACAGCACATTCAGCCCAGGCCACCTCCTCACTCCCAATGTGAGAGGGCTGCACTAACACTCGTGAGGGTTATGTAATTTGGCCACATTTAACACATGAATAAGAGGACAGACAGAGGGTGGGTTTATGTTTTTAGTGTCACAGCTGAAGGGGAAAAGAGTTAGCTGGACTTATAGATGCAATGACAGAAGGTGTCATCTTGCAGGAAGGAGTTACAGGGATGATTGCAGGGGGGTGTGTGTGGAATGAGGTTAAAGCTAGAATTGCTCACTGGTGTATAAATGGAGTGGAACAATAACATAATTCCCCTTGGGCGTAATGTTTGCTTTGGAAAGGCAACCTTGTAGCGCTCCAAAAGTCCTTAATCCTATTACTCGCATTCCAATTGAATTTGACTCGAGGAGAGAAAATGTCTTTTCAGCAGAGGTAACAGAACACAAAATAACATATTACTGAGCCCGGCTGCATAAAAAACATGAAAGCTCTCTGAAGTGTGAACATCTTTCAAACTCACTTTTTCCTTCCTCTTTTCTCTCTCACGCAGATTGTGTGTACATTGAAAGTCGGCGGCCCAACACTCCCTACTTCATTTGTAGCATTCAGGATTTCAAACTGGTGAGTACATTTCACATCCTGTCTCTGCTGCTTTATGTCCCTTTGTCCTCGCAATGACCTGACATCAGCTTCTAACACACACACACACACACACACACACACACACACACACACACACACACACACACACACAAATGCACAAACACACCCATCCTGCATCCCTAAGTGAAAAAAAATCTCTATGGTACGGCACGTTACATGCAAAAAGCAATCAAGGCTGTATCACATTAAGCACAGTAATTACACAATAAGGTTGCAATGTAGAAGTCGGACATGAATGAAGTTCTAATCATAAGACATAATTTATAAACAGTTTGTAGTCTGAGTTTCTATCTTAAACTTACATGCAGATAAAAGACAGTTCTCCAAAGATCACCTTGGAATATTAACCACCTTTGTGATCCACTGGCAGTGTAATAATGCTTGTAATGGAATAAAGATGTTTGTCGATGCATTTAATTGATTTAATGAAGGAGACCTTCACCGGTTTCAATTGATTTTTTTACAACCTAATGTGGCCAAATTGCCTCTTTTGCTGAATAACAGAAGAAATTAGCTTTTAATTTGCTACTGAGAAAGGCTGATTCATCAGGCTCTTTTGGTTTAGTGAAGTGAAGCTTGTTTTCTCTGTAATAGGACACCTAAAATGTATCTCATACACATGCGATTGATTTTCCCACTCTGCATTTTTCTCTGTTTGTCAAAGGGGGAAGTGCATTTGAGTTCACCCTGCAGAATTACTTTGTGGTGTTGTTGATAAAGGAGGATTCACCAGGATGGCCTAACATGAAGCAGAAGCCATCTCTGATGAGCCTCTGTCTGATAGCTATGGAGACAATAATTATTTAAATCAATGCATAACTTGAAAGTGGAACAAGAAAAGTTGGCTGCATGAGGTTTTTCCCAGAAGTCGTTGCACAAGTGATTCTTCTTGCTGAAGAAATTTACTCGTCAAAGTTCAAACCATGAAAGCTCGACTTAGAAGCCTGAAATTGATTATTCACCTTAAGGAGTTTTTTTTTCTTGAACTGGCTCCTGTGTTTGGTTTCAAACTGCCATAAATGGAGAGCATGTCACAAGTATAGTTAAAGAGTGTGTAAAATGTTTTATCTACAAAATCTTTCTGAGCATTTAATCAGTGGGACTGTGCAACCAAATGAAGACACATAGAATCCTTGTAGAGTGAGCGTTGCTCGTCTTTTAACAGATTGGCTGCCTGAGCAGAGCGCTGAGGGGCGCAGTGAGAGGAGGCCAGGTCCCAGGGGGGCACAGTAATGGCTGCCAACAGCCAGGGTGATGATGGGGGGTCAGCTTAGAGGCCACCCACACACAGCAATTTTGCATTGGTTCGAAGAGTGTTTGTATGCATTTAGTGTGTACATTTAGGTGATGCATGTTGTGTGAATATTTGTGTGTGTGAAGGGCAGTTGTTGTGCGCAGAAAGGGTTTTAAGGTGAGCTGCAGGCCTTAAAGAGGGGACGACTGCCAGGCCCCACAGCAGCAGGGCTTTAATCGGATTGTTGCAAGAGAGTGCTGAGGATGGCAGGAACCCCTTCTCACGCACACACACACTCACACAAAAAATAGCCCACGCACCTGCACCTTGATTAAGAGCGCCAGAAGAGGTCTGGGGCAGACAGAGGTAATTGTCCAGGGAGAGAGAGCGAGCACTGGCTCCATTAGCTGACCTCTCTCGCTCTTATTCCCCCCCCCCTCTCTCTCTCTGTGTCTCCTGCTCTCTGCTACTCCATCCCCCATCCATCTGTAATTAATGAACAGCCATCTGCATGCCTGTATGTGTTTGAGCAGACTGTACCCTTGTCCCTCCTATGTTAAAACAACAAGCCCCGCTGGCTCTCTAAACAACTACAGCCTTTTTTTTTTTTTCTCAATGAGCTCACTTTGACGCCAGACTGCAAATCACAAATGATGGCACTATGCTCGCTACATTTCGAACTAGTTATCTCTATTAACTGGAGCAGCACAGAATCCTCTTTTAGGATGATAGTTGATGTATGTTGTAATTGCACACAGTGGTATAAAAACTATTCAGCTCACCAACCTTAAAACCAACCTGTCACCCTGCTTTAAAAAACAGAGGGCAGTTGTGTGCCTTTGGGAGAAAGAAATAAAAGCCTGGTCCAGTCATTTTGTTCTTTTGTGCCACATAATGGTCACTGTAATCTCATTTCCTTCTATTGCCACCATATATTGAAAAAGAGAGACAACAGGCAACTTGAGCTCCACGTACCAGACATCAACTCATCCTCTTTATTTCCTCTCCTCACTCCCATTCCCTCCCTTTTTTTTCCTTTCTGCTCAGATTATCGATCTGCCTCCCCTCTGTGCGGGAGAACAGGGCTTTGGAGGTGCAGCAGAGGGGGGAGGAAATTTCATTGGTCCTGAACCAAACAACCTCATCAATACTGGCCCTCTTGCACACTTCTCCCTTTTTCCTGTCTGCCTCTGCTTCTCTCAGTCTTTTGGCTGTAACCATCTCACTCGTGTACTTTATCTAATGACCTGTGAATCCAATTAGTGGTGTGTAGAAATCCTGAAAGCAGCTATCAATCTCTCCTGTGTGGGAAGGATTGAAGCTCAGCTCTCTGTGTCTCTTTATTTTTTTTTCTCACTTTTCTCCCGTGAATGGTGATGATTGTGGAACTGGTATTGTAGCATGTTTATATCTTTCATGTTGAATCCATACACAGAAAACACAACACAGTCACACTGCAATTTCACATTTGGAAAAATCTATTCTGCGGCATTATTGGGGTCATTTTGGACAATCATTTTTTCTCTACTTTGTTTAGTCAACAGTGGCAGCTGTGGTGCTCACTGTGTAACCTCTGTGACATATTGATCCTGCCATATAGATTTCAGACTCCTGTTTTCTTCCTGGAATTATCTGCCTGGATACAGAGGTGACCAGTAGGAGGCCATTTTAACAAATATAAGCCTTCTCAAAGGAAATAAAGGGAAGGATGTGAAAGGGAAGCTAGACATTGTTAATGCAGTTAGTCTAATGTCATTAGTTAGGTTAAAATGAAAAAGCCAATCGTAAAAACAAGTGTGATGTTTTCGATTAGAGTAAAAATCAACATGAATTGGGTAAAAAACAGTTTATTTGTGACCATCTGCTACAAAACTCTGCACCCTTTCAAAAGTAATTGTCGGTGGGCACTTTGATGCATCAACCACTATTCAGTTTTGCATCTTTGTGGGCCCTTTTAAAACAAGGGCCTTGGGAATTCAATCTACTTATTCAAAATTTCTAGCTCCAAACTACAAATATTACAAGAATTAGACAGGAACTCATTTGTAATGATCTGTCTGTCAAAGTCTGTTTGGTCATTTTGCCTTGTTTTCAGTGACCTTGGTTTGGGGCCACACAATGAAAGGGGAAAACTGAGACTTCATCGATGACTTTTACAGGAATTACCTACTGTCATCTTTGTATGTTATACTCAGTGACAATACATTTGTTGACTCGGTGGCTGTTTTTTGTTTAACTGCGTTTCAGATATTAATTACTAAACCATAAAAAAGGTGAGGAAACCCAGTTGCAAAAAGAGGGACAACACAATAATCCACAGTGTGGTAAAAAGTATATATTTATGAGAAACAGTTTGTCATTCCTTATGTTATTGTGAAATAATGAGGGACAGGGTGCATTTAATCTAAGAATCAAGCTGATAGTAATAACTAAATTGTTCATCTTTAAGCCCTTTAGGACCTCTAAACAAGACTGAAAACCTGTTTTTACATCAATCTAAACTGAGTTAGACTAATGTTGATGTTTTCCTTAGCAATTTGTGTGACAGCTGAAAAGAACAGTGGTCGCTGAAGCATGCAGATTTAACTGTCTTCCTGTGAAAAACACCATATCTCTCACAATCTTTTTAGAATCCACAAAGTGAAAATAACACAGTTCAGATACGGTGAAAAAAACGACACTAATTAAAATTGTTTCTTTTTTTCTCAGAAACAACTTGACTCCAGTAATTTTACATTAATTATCTCAACATCTAATTTTCCATCCATCATTCAGCCCTCATCCTCCATCTCACATAAAAGAAGCCCAAAATTTCCGCAGAATGTATTCTTCCACAATTAGTTTTACTCCAGGTGCCATGACCTCTGTTGGGTCTTCTATTATTAATGAAAGTAATGCAGTGAGTCTGCAGGCTGTAGATGTGTGTTGTATTTGTACTGAGGCATATGTCAGTCTTAAATTCTGAACATGCAGCTTAAGTTCTGATAACAGTTTATGTACATACATATTAATGTGGTTCACAAAGATGTAGGTTTGAATTATGTAGTTGTAACACAATGAGCTGTCACGCAGCATCCTGCAGCCGTATCTGCTTGTTGACCCTAACTTCACTGATCCATCCTGCTGTTCGAGCTCAATTTTCTTTTTTCTCTCATCCCCGTTTCTACACTTCACCCCTCATTCCCACTCCTCTTTATCTGCTGTCACTCACCTACCTCCCGCTCTCCTCCCACCCCATGTTCTAGTCATTGTGCCATGTCCTCGACGCTCATTGACCCCCCCATCCTTCCTCTCAGCTTGTATCTAACCTCATTTGCTGTTATTGGCCAAGTCAGCTGTGCTCCATCCTCCCTTCCTTCTCCACACACCTCTTCCTCCCTCTGCTTTCTCCCTGCATCCCTGTCCCCCTCCCTCACTCGCTAATGGAGTGATTGCAGCGTTTTTCCCTCCGGGGAACAGAGGGATCGAGGAACACAGTGCGCCAACACACACCACCCACAAACACAGTATCTCTTTCACTGTGAGCCACACACGAACATACACACACACGCACACATCTCTCCTCCTGGATCCCTCCCTGCTTATGGACATTTAATTAGATGCCATGTACAATGCAATTATCTTGCCAGGAGTCCGGCTCATATGTTGCAAGACTTGATCAGCTTAAAGGATGAGAGGTATTCTCTGTCATGTAACCTGTACACTCTGTATGTGTTTGCTTTTGTGTGTGTGTGTGTGTGTGTGTGTGTGTGTGTATATTCTAACCGTTGGTTTATCATGTGCTGCTCATCTGAGGATCAGTTTTGCTGCAGGGTTAAAGCCACCTCAAGGTTTAGAGTGCTTTGTTTGCACAATGAGATGCATAAATACAAATCTGTGCTTCACCCAGTGAAAACAGCCTGTGAAGAGCGTGCTTTTTCTGGTGTCCAGCACAGTCTCACAACGTTGCCAACTTGGACACTGTACACGTGTGTGTTATTGAAAAAATTGATTTGTTATTCTAATTGATGAGATGTGTTTGAATGAAAGGTGCTATTGGGGAGGCAGATAGATTAGCTATGAACCTTAGTCTTCATTGATCACTGTTTGGCTTTGCTTGTTAAAGCTGGACATGTATGTTGGTATTACATCACCTCTGACAGCCTGTACTGGTGTGTAATTTTCAGCGTTGTAACAAAATAGAGTAAGGTTAAAAAAAATCAATTCATCAGGGCATTGTTGTGTATATTTATCTATTTCAATCCCGACCCAGACAAACCTGTATTCAAGTAATTCTGTTGTAATAAAGCCCTAGGCCTCTGGGGGCACTATTACCGTCCTGTGATTTGAATTTTACTGGACAAATTAGACAAAAGTGATGAAAAATCTGAGCCTAAAACAACAAGAGCTTTATCTAGAGCATTTAAGATTGAGATGTAAGACTTTACAAAAGTCAGTTGGAGTCACGTCTTGTGGAATTTTGTTCATCTGTTTTTTGAACACGATACCACAAACTTACTCCACTGTTTTGAGCCAACTCCATGCTGAGGTATCACAGCTTGTGACTAAAACCGAACCCACAGTTCACAAATGAATGCAGCTCACCGTCACATTTGTCTGCAAATGACTGCAGTTAAGCTCTGTGCATGCATGAAATATAACAGCCCCTACATCATTTCAATAGAAAAGTACATGACAAAAATCACTGTGCCAAGCCCCACCCAGAGACAAAAGGCAGTCATTGAGATATGAAAAGAGATCTGGCTATCTGTTTTATCTACATTGTATGCAATTAATGTCAAAGCATATTTATTAATACCAAGTTGAGTAAATTGTGACCAAAGAATTTAAATTAAATTGAATTTTGGGTGTAATGTTTAATGTTAAAAGATGTGTATCTAGGAGTGTTGATTGTTTTTATCGCTCATGTGTCACACAAAACACATTTCTCATTAATCATGTTGTTTTTAATACTCTATATGTCTGTTGTGCACACTCTCATGATCATTTTCAGCTCCTAACAACATGCTTAAGATCTGTAGCTGCTTTTAAAGGCTGTAATATGTTACAAAAAATTCCAGTTCTGTGTTAGCAGCATTAATGCTTACCTCCTCTTTCACACTTTGCTACATTCAGAAGTAATTGCATATTTTCTCACCCTGAGGTGAGTTATCACCTCATTTATGTTTGAAAACTGGTTAGAAATGATTGATGCGAAAGTCAAAACATGACTTATATGACAACCTGACAAACAGTGAGCAGTTGTTGCCAAAATATTGGAACACTTACCACATTTAAGAGGTTTTTGGTTGTTTTTGTTGAATTTTCCATTGAAATAAAGATTAAAGGAATGAATGAAGTATCTATAGTCATCCTTTTGCTCACACCAGTATAGAATAGAGCCCTTACAGAGAGATTTAGTTCTAATCTTTACAAAAAAGAAATGTTGGAAATGATGGGCTGGCTCTCTCAAGTCCCCAGCCCTGTCCTGCAATTTGGGCATATATAAATTGAACAGATCTATTTCACATTTAACAGAAAGCCCTTCGCTTGATTTGCAGGAGGCATGAGACAACATTAGTGTTGAAGTTCTAAGGCTACAAAACACTATGCACAATGAAAAATGTGCCGCTGTAACTGCTACAAAAAGTGGACATACCAAATATCAATCAACAGGACTCGCTTCATCTGATATTTGTTGTGCTCAGAGCAACCATCTGCATGCTTAATGATCATCATGCTTTAGAGACATAAAGGGGGCAAATATTTTTAGATCTATCAGGTAGAGGTGTAGCTGTAACAGTGCCATTATGCTCAAAATAACACACAGCTTTACAGTGCTTAATAGTTTGCTCAGTATAATTCCACTCAGCAAGCTATCATTTTTTCATTTTAAACATGATCCAGATATAATGCAATACCAATATCTTATGCAGTTTGAATTGTACACCAAATGACTTGAATTGCTGTGCTCATTAAGTGTGTATTCACTGACATTTCTGCCTGTGTTTGACTGCATGTGTTTCTGTTGGATAGATGTAACAGCATAGCTTTCCCATTTGTCATGTAAACAACATTTATATACTTTCAGTGCACGCTCAAACCTACACACAAAGAAACATACACACAGAATATTAATTTTATCTCCTGCAACTGTTTCCTGATGGTTTTAGCTAGTGCTTATCTTACAGCCTTGGATAATGCCACCCATTCAGCGCCTATAATTAAAAATGTTTGATAAAGATGCAAATATATGTGCATAAATAAGCATGCTTAACATGAGCAGTTATTGGGTTTTCTATGGACCCTGAGTACAGTCCTAATGGAATCCAAAATGCAAAGAATTAGCCTAACAATGAGATCCACTAGCTAATTAGCTCGTGGCTAGCATGTCTGAGCATATTCAGACCCATTAAAAATATATCTTAATGCACAATGTAGCTTTGTGAAGTGGAGTTCTCTGATCAGTCCTCAGATTCTTCTGAATTTTAAAGCCATAGCGTCATTGTCCTGTCATGCCTGCTGCAGTGAGTCAATGAAATGGGGATGTCTGATAGTGATGCTGGACCTGTGCACTTCTTTCACCAAATACTCCTCCACTGGTGCCGAGCCTCTGAGATGATGGTGGGAGGTTGACTAGACAGGCATCACTTGTCTCTTGTCAGTGCTTCGAAGGCTGCGTTCTCTCTTTTTATCTCCCTGTTTCTCCAGCCCCCCACCCTCCCCCTCAGAACATTTTGAAATGCAATTATGGATCAGTGAGCACCGCCATCAGTCGCACTTCTTGTTAATATTTATCGAGTGGAGCAGCAGCCGCTGCCATCTCTTGAGAGAGGGGCTCTACCCTCATTAGGGGCAATTTTGTATGTGTGTGTGTGTGTGTGTGTGTGTGTGTGTGTGTGTGTGTGTGTGTGTGTGTGTATTGCCGGGCTCTCCCTTTCATTCCATGGTCCAGTCAGCTGCTGTGAGAGAGTGGGTACATTTCACAGACATGAGCATGTGGAGGTGCAGCCTTTCACAGTTCTGTGTGTGTGTGTGTGTGTGTGTGGCTGTCATAAGTGCGTGCTCGTCACTGTGCTCTGTGTGAGGAAGCAGCTCTGACAAGGGCATCTCAGCGTCTATAGACATGACCGGCCAGCCGAGCCTGCTGCAAGCTGTTTGATTGAAGTATTCTGCCTGTAATGGTCCCCATTGAGTCCCAGCCTTACAGCGTCAGAAGCCCAACACATCAGCTGTTCAGCACTGAGCGGACACTCATTGTCACTTCTCTACACAAGGAAAACTGACCACAAATGGTTTCTGGCATTATACTCCTTGAGTTAAATTTTAAACATTTCAACAAGCTCATTCTGCTCACATTACCTGCTTTTATTTGACAAACAGCCCCCATCTCTCCTCCCCTCAGAGTTGGCTGTGACTGCACCCTGTGAGCACAGGCTTTTTTACTGCTGCTTTGGCAGTATCAGGTGACTTTCCCCATTATGGCTGTTTGATTAATGCTTCTTCTATGAGCTGGAATGCACCCCACCAATCCTGCCTTTTTCTCCCACTTCCTCCCTCCTCCACCTCCTCCTCTCTTGTAGCTCACTTAAAATTTCATTGAGCTGAAGCTATTACTGCTGTTCTTTAGAGTAACATTAGGTCATTAAGCTGAGGTGCTGAGGTCACTAGCTGCAGCAGCTGCTGTTTCTATGCAAGTGTGTGTTCTGAAGCAGAAGCAACATGACTGAGACTGACAAGTGTGAGTCCTTCTCTGGTGTCAGCTCGCCAGCTCTGTGTGTTTCTCAAATCAGATGGAGACAGGCACGCATCTTGCAGACAGTTACATAGCCCCATCTCTCTTTGGGGAGGCAGGTTAGATTGATTGTCCACGCGAGTGCAGCGATGAATAAATACAGAAAACACAAATGGCAAGGTTGAGATAACAGCACAGCTCCGACTCAGCAAGCAAGAGACTGTATTCAGCTCAGCTCCTCCTGGGTATAAAGCCCAACCCCTCCAAACCTTTCCCTGGCTCCTCACTGTTACTATCCCCAATCTTTTCATCTTTTTTGGACAGATAACACTTCTTTCACTCACCCTCTCTGCCCTCCCTGTGCATTAGCTAAATGCTGCTATGGAAACTAGTTGTTCAGCCAATAGGATCATCTCTTTTTCCAGGATATGAGATGAGGAGAGGGAATGGGAGTCGAGGCTGATTGAAAATCAGAATGAACTTTTCGTGTATTTTCACGAGTGGTGATTAGTCTCCCACTTGGAGAGGCTGCCACCTCTGGACGGTGGGGGGTGGTGGTGGGGCTGAGGGGCCCAGCAAATGGCTGCAGTGTTTTCAGAGGACTCTTTTAAAACTAAATCAGTAGGCACATTTAAGACTCGTGACTGCTGCAGAGAAGCCTGTTCCATTCTTTTTTCTTCTGTAGTTTCACTTGTTGAGTTCACTTTTATTGGCTCTGCTTCGTTCCTCACACAAACACATGCATGTGAATTAGTCATTTTTAGCTGACAGATGACATTTGGGCCTTGCATGTATATCCAAGTGCTAATTTCACCCCTTGTTGCTTAGTTGTTGAAATATTCAGCGGTGCCTTCAACTCTAATTTTTTCTCTTCTTTCTTGCACAGCTCAAGCGAAATGTCTCCTCTGATGTTGTCATTAACATCTGAAGCAAATCACCGTAAACCAGCATGAAGCACAGCACTTTGACTTAAAAGCAGAGGGGCAAACAGACAGTGCCATCGTCATTGGCTCCCACTTTGATGAGACTAGAAATAACAAATGTAGCAAAAAGATACAGGTAGACGGGTCATCCTGAAGCTGCCATGGCCCTAAACCTGGTCATTGTGTGTGTGTGTGTAAAATAATGACAGACCCTGTTTGATTACCTGACCAGCTCTTCCTGTTGGAGTGATAACAGTTGTCTCTGCTATAAGGACTTTGCTGTAAATTAGAGGGAACAGGGTCTTTTGAAGTAGTTCACCATCACTAAGACTTGTTGGTTTCTGAAAATTTAGCTCCTTCATGTTATTGCACTTATGTTTTTCAGCAGCAATAACTCTAGACTTATTCCCTGTCATGATTTGCAGCCACCAAGCCCTGAATCTAGAAACCAGACACTAAACATATTTGCGTGGATTGGTTTAGCTTTGATTGGATCGGCCTTTGCTCTTCAATGGGAAGCTAATTTTAACCCACCTCCTCTTGGTTCCCTCTCCACACTTTACATTTCCACTTCCTCTCTTGTCCCTCCTATTTTTCCTCCTCTCTCCTCTCCACTTTTCCCCCCACACTCTCAGCTTAAGTGGGTATCTGGCGTGCTTCACCAGCGGTTCTCAGCTCCAGCTCAGTGTAATTTCCAGCTTGTCCAATGTGTGACACGCCAATAAAAAAGAATGAGAGTGAACAGGAGAAGAAGAGAAGGAGGAGGAGGAAGAGGAGGGATGAGAGGGTTACACCGTGGAAGTGGAGATTTACAGTGGTATCGGGTTCACACGCTTCAACCAAGGCCCTATTTTTCCCCTCCTCTTTCTCTGTTAAAGAACACATGGCGCAAATTAACTCCTGCCATCAGAGAGTGAGAGAAAGAGAGAGAGCGAAGGAAGGAAGAAGGGAAAGGGCATAAGTCAGGGAGAGGAGCAGACACGAGAGGAGGAAATTTCAGGGATTGCTGTTAGGTCTGAGGAATGTCTACACTTTGTACCTCGGAGCCCGCTGCCTCACACAGCCTTTAAAACAACAGCATCACCGCAGGGCTGCCATCTCCAGCAGCTCCCCTGCAGCAGCACCGCCATCTAATACAGACCCTCTGACATATTGTACATGTGCTACAGCTTCCCTCGCTGCTAGTTTTATCTTTTCTCCATCTCCTGAATGCTTGTTGCTGTAATGCAAAACAACTGGCCCACATATGCTCCAGCTTTGATCGTGAAATTGAAATATTACTCTCAGTTGGAGGTCTCATTAGCTGTTGCTCTAAAAACTGTTCATTCTTACTGATATTGATTCCAAGATAGAGATTCTTAATGAAATTATTTTCTATTAATTACTGTCACTTTAATTCAGGTTTCTTGTCATAAGCAATAATCTTTGATAGTATATTTTTATTTAGATATTTCCTGTGAAGATTTAGTTTTGTGCATCAGTAGTTTTAATGCTCTTTCTTAAGTTGATTAGAGCACATGTCAGAAACAAGAACAGGTCACGATTCAGTCTTTGAATATATGTATTATGTTGCCTGGAAAACTAATTTTTCCCCTCAAAGACTGCATTCTTCAAGTTAGTTGCTCTCTCCTACACATTGTAAAAAGAGCAGTTCTTTTCACTGTTCACAAAGGAGAGGAAGAGAATACTCCATAAGCCCAGGCACTTCAGCAGTGCAGCTCTCACAACAAAGGTAGAAAGACCCCTTAATGCTGAGATACTTGATGATTCTTTGCAGTAAGACCTGCAGAAGATTGCTGTAAGCAGTAAGTGACTGTCTCACAGGTCACATCTTGCTGCCTTCCTTTAGTTTATTGGTTGCTGACCATGATGCACTGTAACACAACAACAGTTGAAGTCACAATGAATATGTGAAGCAGCTTGAAAAGTACTGCTAGAATGTGTGTGTGTGAATGTGTGATGAATCTTATGAAAGGAGAAGATTTTACAATAAAATCTTCTCTGTTGTTGATCAGCTATATAACCATGGCTTCGTAAATGTGGGAACACATTGGGGGTTGCACA
This sequence comes from Thalassoma bifasciatum, assembly GCA_008086565.1. NCBI lineage: Eukaryota > Metazoa > Chordata > Actinopteri > Labriformes > Labridae > Thalassoma > Thalassoma bifasciatum. Next base: position 879,310 of record RPOG01000032.1, on the reverse strand, counting down.
GGTGCCCTGGGTGTCTGAAGCAGGAAAAGAAGAGGAACAGGCAAAAAAAAGTGTTGTTACATGATTGAATGAATGCAAAGTTCTTCTTCTCTAGTTTAGTGCCTTGGTAGATGTGTGTTTGCGATACACCACCCCCTGCTGTTTGGGTACGGACACTAATGGACACTGAGTGATGGAAAGTATAAAAGCCACACTTTGTTCTGATATATTTACCCCAGCTTTTGGTTTGATTGCACTTTGCAGGAAGCATATGTCTAGTTTTGTTGTGGAATTTTTCTACTACTGTTGTAGAATGAACTTCTTTTGGCTGACAAGGTTTCTCATTTTCTATACAAAGAAAAGGTCAATCAACACAATCTTTAGCCAAGCTCAGGACCTCTTTTCATGTTAAGCCATCTGCTTAGGTAACTGACCACCAGGACTCTGCTTTATGAACACCTGTTGGCTATTTCTTCAAAAAAAATCTTCTTGATCAGCTTATGTATGGACAAGTAATTTGATCAAAATGACCTGACTCGCCTTGAGATATGTTACTTTTTGACACCCACAAGACTCAACAGCAGAATAAATGAGCTCCAATATGCTTAAAAAAGGCTCAACTCCTGAGAGATTCAAATGCATCATGACCTCCGAAGAGTGACAGAGTAGAGCCCCACCTTCTTCAACACAAAAAGATGATTATCTATGACTCTGTGTAAACTACAAAACAGCCGCTTAGCAGAAAAGCAGCACAAACAGGTTTTTACGGATTTCACTAAGTGACAAATTTAGTCTGGTCTTTCCTGGACACAGAGGGAGGACTGTGTGTTTTTCTGCTCAGTGTGCAGTGCGTCATATTTCCTCCCACAGTGTTTGTGGCTGGTGTTGCATGTGTTTTGATGGGCGAGTCCAAATTGTGTTTGCCTGTCTGTCACCACCGATGGATCACATGGGCTGAGGGAACCACAGCTGTGAGCGCGAGGCACAGCTTCACCACACAAGTACACTCACTTCATTTCTTCTGCACATAGGTATTCCTACATTTGTTTGACTTCCCTCTACACACGAAACTCTCTACACTTCATTATTCCTGCGTGGCGTAATCCTCAGTTCATCTGTTTTGCTTCCAGAGAACCATCCGTCCAAACCTCGAAAACCCTCTACTTGTCTGCAGTTTTGCACCGCATACCTCCCCTCCCTCTCGCAGCCCGGTCTCTCCCCTGAACATCATCTCTACTGAGATTTCACGCCACTACCAGTTGATTTTATTGTTGCCTCGATCTTTAACAGCACGCTCTGAAGCAGCATAAACACTATCCCGCGCTGGTAAAGACATTTCCTGGCATCAAAGGGCTGAGTCTGTGCTATCCCCTCAGTAGCTGTATTCATTTCTGCTCCCGCCACGCTCAAACGCTCTTTGTTCTTCTTTTTATAGGAATGTACTTAACAGTTTGGCAGTGTTGTGTTTGCGAACAGAGCCGCCTTTGTTCCAGCAGGCAGTTAACACTTGTGTACAGAGCAAAGGGAGGAGAGTCTGCGTTATTAAGCCCACTGTTAAATTAGCCTAAGCATTCTCTTAATGAAATGATTAAGAAAATACAGACCTCCCTTAAGTCCCCTCGTTTTTTGTACAGTTGTCAAATCCTCATTTCTTTTGTCCAATAGCTTCTCCTTTACCCTTTTACAGCTGTTCTGACAGCCTGTGTTTGGAGCCTTTTGTCTAATGTGCTGCTTAATTCCTCTTCTTACTTGCTCTGGAGCTAATTAAAATAATCCGAGCATTGTAAATACATTCTTTTAATCCAGATGCTACTGGCTGGGTTTTTAATGGTTGGACTACCACAGCTGACTACAAATGCTTTACTAAAGCATCGCAGCAGGCTAACCTTGGGCTATTGAACTTTACAGCCATTTATAGATCGCCTTAATGCCTACCCTATTTGAGGGTGAGTAACTCTTTATAGGCTCACATCATTTGCCTTTTTCCATATCTTTAAGTATTTTACTCCTTTTTTTCTATCGCTCATCTTTTCTTCTTCTCCTTTGCTGTCTGGTCTCTGTGATGAATCTTATCCTTTAAGGCATAGTGGGATAGTAAGGGGGGAGGGCTGGTTTTTGCCCATTACTGATAGTGAACAAGCTAACACCGTGTCTGAATCAGCTCACACACAGCAGCAGGAAAGGACAGAGAGGGGAAAAAAAGAAAGAAAGAATCAACAGTCTCCTACCTTCACCCTCCTCTCCAGGTGAAATGGAATGATTTAATGTGCGGCCCTGCCAGAGTGGGTAATGGAGTTGGCGGATGAGTGCGAGAGGCTGCCTCTATCAGCGGGTGGAGGGGGTGGAGAGGGGTGTTGGAGGTGATTGAGACCCCCCGTCTGTCTAGGCGTGCTACTTGTGTAGACGCTGACCTCTCGTCCTCTCCTCCCCGCAGAGCTTAGATACACACATTTACACAAAACGCACACCTCATTTCTTCAGCGTGTGCACCGCTGTGGAACTGGTGCTTACACTCCTCTGGCTGTGGACGTGTGACAGGACCTGTAGGGGACTGATGGGGCTCGCTGTTAGCAGATGGCTGACTCTGTCACTTAGTACTTATGGCCCAAAACGTCATCTCCACCGACATCATTCGGTCATTAACTGTATTTAAGACAGCTTTCTGTGAGTGATATGGAAACGTTTTGACACTTTTTTGTAAAATAGTGCTTTTTGAAGTAGGGTTGAGCAATCAATTGCAAATTGGTTTGCAAATCACAATATGGCCTGCTGCAATATTCTAATCGCAGACAGTGCCATATTTCTTTAACCCCAAATGTGTCAGAAGACTAGATAGATTTTTCCCAGTAGTTGTTTTATGCTCTACAGCAGTGTGTTTCTACCCTGCTCAACCAAAGAACCACATTGTTGAAAGCTACCTTTTCAAGAGAAACAATATCCATTTTTATTGATCTTGTATAAAATTCTAATTCCCTGAGACACTGAATTCTGGGTTTTCATTATCTGTAAGCCATAATTATCAACATTTCATGAAATAAAAGCTTAAAATAATTCACCCTGTGTACAATGAGTCCACATAACATCTGGGTCTCACTTGAGATGTACCAGTATATTTTCAACAAGAATTGTTCTTTTACCCCTAATCTTAGTCAAAACAAGAAAAAAAATGTCCCCCTCTTCGATATAGCAAGTGATATCAAATTTGCCATATGAATGAAATGGCTCCTCTTTTTTCAAGTTATTGCTTCCTAGTTGTATTTATCTAACATGGTGTTTTTGATTAAGAGTGTTTGTTTCCCAACACATAAGATGGGGAACCTAAAAAATAAGTGCACAATCAACCGCACTTGCAATTTAGGGAAAAAAATCGAAATAAGATTATTTTTGCAAATCTTTAAACCTTATTTTGTAGCTTCAAATTGGTTTTAAATGGGTGAATTTGGCACTTTTTGTTTATGGGATCACACAACTGCATTAAAAGTCACTTTGAGCTTGTCTGAAAGGTTATACTTCAGCACTAATTCAAACAGTGGAAGGTAGCAAGAGAATATTGATCACTGCTATTGATCACATTCTCTCTGTCCTTGCTCTCCCTCTCTTTCCTTGTCTTTGTCTTTTGTTTGTTACTGCTAACATTTTACATGGTATGGGGCCCCTTTATCAACACACATCTCTTTGCCCTCCGCAGTAAGCCTACATGCAGAGGTGCTGGTTATCCTTCAGAGAGCAGATTAAACAGCCCTGCTCGTGTGTAAAGATTCCCTGCTAAAATCAGTACACAGCAGAAACCGGACATAATTAGGTGCAAACTGTTTTTCCATCACGCTAAAATGCCATTTAAATGCCAAATGGCAGAGAGGCTGCGTATAATATGCGGGATCTCTGGCCTGTTGCTGCAGACCCTCTGCTGGATTGTTGCTGCTGCCAGGGAGAGGTTACACAGAGATAAGTGGTTGTTCCTACAGCATCAGCCTACACGACCCTGTTAGCTCATCAGTGAGGACTCCTCATCCAAAACCTTTCACTCTCCACCAACTATTTGTCCACACAGTTACCATCTGGTAAGCAGGAGAGGCTTTGTATTGAGTATCAATCTGCCAGTGTGCCCTGCTTCTCTCACTGTTTCAGTGTGGAATTCCTCTGAGTAATCTCTCATCGAGGACGACTCTTTTATTCACAACCTCAGCTGTAACCGCTTCTTTTGGCTCGTCGGTGAAGTCTTTTGTATATATAGCACTGACACCCACTCTGTGCTGTCTCATTGAGCTGCTTTGACTTCACTGGGCTTGCTGCTGCTGGTTTGTTGCTGGTGAGTGCAGCACTGCAGGTCCATATAAGGCGTTAGTATCAGCCCTCTGTGGTTCTGCACAGAATCATAAGGTGTCTGGAGTCCACCTGTCAATCCCTACGACAGCCATCTTTAGCACCAGCCTGAGAAAAACCACCAGAGCACAGCCGGCTCCACGCCAACCTGCACTTTGCTTTGCTTACACTCTTGAACAACAATATTTATTATGGTAATATGTCATGCTAAGCTCACAGGCATTGACTGCCTTGAATGAAAAGAAGCAGTGTTTTCACAGGGCTGGTGCAGCAGCCGCTGAGCTTTATAGCCTTTAAAGTAAAGCAAGGCTACACATCCCCACATCCCTACCAAAGCCAAAGCCTCTAATGTGAGTGTGTGCGTGAGTGTGTGTGTGTGTGCGTGTGTGTGTGTGCGCCTGCATCACTGTGTGTGAGCAGCGTGTGTAATCACTCCTCGCTGGCGGGCTCACAGGGAGAGGTGGAATCAATGCAGTGGGCCATGAAGAAAGGAGAGAGGAAAGAAGGGAGGGGAGGGAGGAGGCTGATCAATATCATAGCAGCAGGGTGGGGTAATATCCACTTCATGCAGCGCTGCCACAAACAGCGAGGATTGTGGGATTGAAGATGGGGGGACTCGGAGGAGAAGAACAGTAACGAGAGGGAAGAAGAGAGGGAGGGGCAACGGTAAAAAGATGCAAATCTCCATGGCGCCAGTAAACAAGAGGCTTTGTGTCAATCATCAGATGAAGTGGCACATTTAGCATTCTCCTCTCTCCTCAACCATTCCAACACTGCTGGGGATTGTTTGCACGGCAGCTGCCTGCCCATTGGTCCGAGGCAGTGGCGGGGGCGTGGCTACACAGTGATAATATATGGGCTGCCATGGCAATGATACCCGCTGTTTAAGAGAGTCATCAATAACCCCGCCCTGTTGTACTCCACAGACTGTTAGTCAATGTCTGCTGGATCATTCCATCATCAGCCTATCATATCACTCTCGACACACAATCTATTACAAGCACCCACTCTGTTACAAAGAGCCAGCTGTAAGAACACCTCATCAGCCTCCACCCAAGGACAGGTGGATGTCAATCACAGCCGCACAAAAGAGGAGGAAAGAGAGGTGAGCAACTGCCAACAAAACAGAGCAGACTTACAGTTTATAAAGCCCCTTCTTTATGCAGCCTCTACTTTGTTGTTTGAGGTTTGCGTGTACCCAAACAGATCCCGTGCTGTTGCTGATTGCATGGTATGGTGAACTGCGTCTCCTTTCTGCTTGATTTAACTTCAAAGCTGTGACTGGGCTGAGCAGAGTCGCACTCGCATTGGGAAGGGAGACAGGATGTGATGGCCGACAACTGAGCCGTGCTCTGTAAACGGACACTTCCTCTGTGGTGGGTAGGAAGTCCCCCTCTAAACCATATGTTCACACTGGGATGCACCATCAAGCGTATATACATACTTGTGTGTGTGTGTGTCGGGGAAAATTCCTTGATCTCTCTCAGTGGGTTTCTCAATGTGTTCGTGCATTTATTCCTCTTTCGTCCTTGTGTTGATCTGTGTGTAGAATCATGCCCTGAACATGCTGTTTCAACTAATTAAAGTGGCAATCCTCTTATCTAATACCCCACCAGTCACTTTCTAAGACACATGCAGATGTGTGTTTGTGTGTCAAATTTCAATGAGGGGACCAGGGTAAGTGAGGGGTGAAAATGAAGCAAAAGGTGACTTGCAGAGAAGAAAGCTGTGTCTTAGACACAGCTCTGACCTCTCTCTCTTTCTCTCTCTCGCTTTCTCTCTCTCACTGCGGGTAAACAGTCGTCTCTCTCTCTCCTTACTGACAGAGTGAGCTGAGGCAAGTAATTCCCCTGTCTACAGCAAAAATCCTTTACCTCCTCTACCCAGCCCTGGATGCTGCCACACAAAGCTAATGCAGTCTTAGCCTGCATGGGTGCATGTGTGTGTGGGTGTGTGTGTGCGTGCGTGCGTGTGAGACAGAGAGAGAGAGAGAGAGAGAGAGTCTGGGTGTGCATTCAAAGTATGCCTTTTGATTTACAGGCACACATACAGATAAATGGGTGGAGAAGGCTTTGATGTGCTCTGGTTGCAGAGTGGAGATGTTGGTGTGTTGTTCTCTCTCTCTCTTTCTCATGTGGGTGCTCTGTTTGTGTGTGTGAGTGTGTGTGAGCTATAACCAAAGTGTTTGACACACTGAGTCCATCGTGACTCATGGGTTTTTTCTTATGTTTTGCATTAGCAAGCAGTTTTTTCGCTTTACCATTTGTTTGATTGTTTGACAAAGAAACATTATTATGGGCTGTTAGTTTGACATTACATTGCCTTTGTGTTGTGAAAATACCCAGATGTCACAAAACCAATGAAGCATTTTGGAAATGTTGTATTCATTGATCAGAAAGGCATATGTGGTACAACATCTACCTTTTTTATTGGTTATCTGCCAATAACTGATCATTTCAAAATTGCTTTATTTTGGCTCTCATGCTGGCTTGTGTTGTCAGAGAGACTTTGACGTATCATAAATCAATGTGGTCCTGCTCAACCTGATAGGGAACTGAGAAATAGCAATTAGAAATAACGCTTTTTTGTGCTGATAAGATCATTTTAAGTTGTTGATAATAGTTAGACTTAATAGATAAATGTAAATGTGAAACTGCATCATGAAAGCTTGCAAACTGCTATTTTAGAGTGTGTGAATCCCCACAGACCTGTGGATTTAACTGAATTAAAGAAGTAAACTACACCCCTTGCTAAAAAGGGGCTAACTAACTTTAGACCAGTTAACACTACAAAGGAAACATGTTTCTTTTCATGTTTTCAGATGTTTAACAGTGTCATCCTGAAAAAGACAGCAAAAGAACCCTGTATTTCAAAGAACAAGCACTTTGAAGCTGCCATATAAGTCATTCTTTCTGACCACAGCGGTATGGCAGTGCCTAATTTTTTGAATGAACCAACTAAAATCAAAGACAAGGAAGTACATTTAATTCATTCAGTTACATAATGAAGATACTAAACTTAAAGATGTTGAAGAATGCAAAATAATGAAATTTAAAGCATAATATGCAATTGATTTAAGAAACTAAGCAATCATTGCAAATGAAAATACTTCATCATCTGACAGACATAATTGAGGTGTGTTTATCTTTTCACTCCAAAAGCAAGTCTGCTCATTTAATGAAGAGCAGGCTTTGCATGGCTCATTGTTTTTGCCTTTTGTCCATCACTAATTAAATCAGCATGAATCAGATAAATAAGCACAAACTGCTTTATTCATCTGGTGCTGCTTTTAATTTTGGTTGTGTCTTGATTTACATTTTCATTCCTCATTCACTCACTTTACCTTCATTATGACATCAGTTTGACAGTTGAACAGAGAAAGACCAAAAAATTGCTCAATTTGAATGCACCAAAAAAATCCCCCTTGGTGGATTTAGTGCGTAGGAGGAATGAATAAAAGTTTCAATCAATAACACAGTCTCAAACAATTATGCCTTTCCCATCAATTTAAAAATGCCTTTGGACTTCCTGACAGCCAGTTTATACTTGGTAATTGCTGAATAGAGGATGCAAAATATGTTTTTAAGAAAAAAGCTGTTTTACTGTGACTTGAAATTCATTTTCTGGTTGAATTAAACATGTTTCAAATGCGCTGAAATGTGTCCTCTCTGAAACTCTGAGAGACTCCATAATCATGTTACAATATGTCGGCTGTTATTGCCGGTCTAGACTGAGAGTCGTGCAGCACAGCTCCTTCCAGCACTGGGCCAGCCTTGTTATTGCAGCTGTGTTGTCTACAATACATCTCTTGTTGCAGCACAGCAGGAGGCTGCTCAAGCTTCTGGCCTTTGTGTGTACATCTATCAGTGTGTGTGTGTTTGCATGTGTTATAATCACATTCTTCCCCAGCACTCAGACTGCAATCGCACTGAGTGGTCTTTTGATTTTTTCAAGTTCTAACTGTATTTTGTGGTAGACCTGAAACTTCTTTAAATCCTTTGTTCACACATGTCTGATAGCCTTCTGCATTTGCAGCCACACTGATGTACTGTTGCACACACGCGTTGGGTAATTTGCATGTGATTATTTGCATATTGTACAAAGCAAGCGTGCCTGACAGACCACCCACTGCTCGGCTAGTTCGGCATCTGGCTGCAACACTGCTTACATGATGTATTACTGATAGGACCAGTGTCATCACAAGAGACTGACAGACAGGCGAGGTCACCTTCAGACGCAAAGATTGAGTGGAGAGAGAGAGGCAGCGAGACAGAGAGATAGATATCTACAGAGGCAGTGGCCAGATAAAACAATACAATCACAACTCATGGTGATATGAGCCCTTCAAGGCCGTCTGCTATGCTGCCCGTCCGGTTAAACACACAGCGATGAGATCTGCTTCTGCATGCTGGCCCTTTTATTATTTGCTTATTTGCCTCCTCCTCTGGCTGTGTATCAACACTCCACTGTCTCATGGGGGTACATGTGCTGGAAATGAGCTTTGGTGCGTGTGTTCATTAGCGTTGCATAGATGTTTGCTGGCCATGTAGACCAACACATAAACACTGCTTATCAATCCCTCTGTATCTGTTACTCTCACGCACAAACTGATCCTAGTAACTGACTTTTCAATCGACCTGTACTGAGAACTCATCCGCTTTCAATTGATATGAAGAATACATACTCTATGTAAAGTTTTTCACATAGATGTAAACAAAGTACTATGTTACAGCTTGATATCAGAACATTACTTACCCAGGATTACTGGTACAAAAAGTCCCAAATATTTATCTGAACTCCTCTTCTTTCTTGTGTATGTGACTAAGAATTTGTCCTGATTGTCATGTTCATTCGCTGTTAAGAGGGTGGCTTCCCAGTAATAGATTTATTTATTTTTTGTAGCCCTCTAAAGAATATTTTATAAAAGCATCTGTCTGTTCTATCCGAGTATGTCAAGGATGTCATTAAATTCCTGTTTTAAGTTAGGAAGAATGTGAATTGAACAGTTAGTTCTACCCATTACAAACCAGATGTGAAGTACAGGGGGCTTATCTCCGTCTGAGGGGATTATAATTTGCTCTGGCACCAAACCTACGGTACATGTACTGTCCCTCCACTTCCATGGCAGCTGATTATCATCAGCCTCCTTGTGGGATCAATTAGCATTAAACCAAATATCTCAAGCCACAATCAAGTTACAAAAAAAGTACCCTGCCTATTTGTAAACATTTGCATTTGACAGACCAGTTCTTTTGAAGATCATTTAAAACAAGATGAATGGGACTTCTGAAACGATATTTATTTTGACATCTCTGTCCTCATTCAGCTCTCCTTTGTCTCAGGGCTTTGATTGATGACACAGGTGTGCAGCATATTTTCAGTTACTCTGTCGCAGTCTGAAGTTTAGACATTCAATCACCTGCTCTACTGCTGTCATTGACTGGATTGTAGGACAGGACCTTACTCTAATTTTCTCCATCAGAAATGGCTTGGCCCCAGCGGTAACCTCTGGTCTTGAAAAAAATTAGGCAATACAGAAGTGCTAACTATAGTTTGATAGAGTGTTTGCTTGAGGCTGGCTCTGGAAGTACCAGAAATCTCATACACACAAACAAAAATAGAAAATAGTGCACACAGCAGAAATAAACATGAATCCAGACTGGTACAACAACAAAAAAAGACTTCAGTCTAAATAGCTAATTCTTCATCAGCACACACTGTACAGGTGTGGATTTTATGTGAATTGTTCTAACTTAGCAGTTAAGAAGATATTTAGATCCCGAGTGCATCCAACCAAAGGCCCAGGTCACCTGACTGACAGGTGGGCACCATAGACTGTATAAAAGGTGGATGTAGTCTTTGTGACGTCACCTGTCTGTTTCTGTAGCGTAGTTTTGAAGCAAAATAGCTGGTATGGCCATATTGGAAATAGGACAGGGGATGAGTGTCCAACCTTTTTGGCCTGTCAGTCACATGATCAGAGCTGTGCCTCTGATTAGGCGAGCTCGCAATCTTAATATCTATCTATCCAAACTGCCTGGTTAGAAAACAGTGCATGCCATTGGCAAAATTAGCGATTCAGTTTTTGGTAACAGGCTGTAAACATGTCAATTTGTGCTCTGAAAAAAACTTTTTTTTTTTTTGCTTGGTGTGTAAGTGACTTTCCGTACTTACAGGGCCAGCCTTAAGGGGACACATGGCATACAGCGGATTTAAGCACTACCGCATTGTCTCATGTTTTCAGACAGGAGGTTGCTTCTTAGTGCACACCCAATAGCTGTAAGTGAAAAGTCTTTAAGCCCGCCCCATTTCCAGTATGGCAAGAGATTTGCCCCAAAACTCTGTATCAAAAACAGATGGGGGCGGGGCGCAGATGGCCTGGTAATGTAACTTGTGCTTTATGAGGTTGGCTCTTGAGTGGGTGTGTTTGAATCCAGACTAGGGCCTCTTTCCCACATGTCGTTCCCCACTCGACCGTGTTTCCTGCCCTATTCACTGTTATTTAATATCTAATTCAAGTAACCCCCCCCCCAACTTATGAAAGATAAGTTAAAATAAAAAAAGGAATAAAGAAGTGTGTGGTGGCATTAGCTGCCATGTTTTATGTATCAGCCTTTGGTTCGCCTCACAGTTTAACATTTGTCTGCTTGTGTTGTGTGCACATCATGAGATCTTTAGTTCACTTAGTTCACACTTAGAGACAACTCTGTCTCATTTTTAAAATAAAAAATAATACAAATAAAAGCATCTCAACATGAAACTTCTCAAGTTACTCACCAGGCTCATCTTTCACACACACTGTCTGCTTTGTCTACACATTGGGAACTACTGTATTAACCTACATTTGAGCCTGATTGTTGATTGTTGCATCTGTTACTGCCTGTCTGTGTTTGTCAATTATACCAAGAGGAACATCGATTAGCATTGGCTTAAGCAAACCTTCTCATTTCCTGTCTTCCATTACAGCGCTCGATTAGCTCACAGCTCTTTTTCTGCCACTGATAGTTGTACACACACATATTCACATACACACACACAGCCTAGATGAGCTTGCTGGGCAGGCATCCAAAAACGTGGTGCACATACACACTCACAGAACCTGATATTCATATCCTTTCTACACCCACCCCTCCTCAGTGAGCCCCCCCTTTTTTTCCTCCACCGCAGTAGTCCAGTCAGTATTAGTAAGATATCTCATTAGCTCACCAGGCTATGCTAACAAGGCTGAGCTAACACAATGGATCACAAGCAAGACGGTCTTCCAAGCCAAACAACTGGCCACTTAAACACTCAGCTCAACACAAACATGTCTTCCAGGATACCAGCTTTCCTTCGCGTCTTTGCTTTCAGCTCTGGATTGTGACTCATGGTGTTACCTTGAGACCAGACTATGTCTATGTTCTCAAGGAAACACCCTTGTTTCTGAACACACACATACATCTCAGCTAAAAATACTGGAAGTCAGGTATCAAAGTGAGGCAGCTTTGAGGTGGCTAAATGAAAGGCTAAAGACAGCAATGACAATGTTTTCTGGCAGGCTTTTAGCTGTAAGTCTGGCTGAGAGGAAGAGCTTGGGAAATAAAGTCAGTATTATGATCTGAACACCCAGATATGAGCTCCTCTAACCGCCTCCATCTGTCCTCGCACAGCCTACGTTTGAAGTCTCGCTTGGATCTGCATTCTATTTTTTATACCCTGCTAGTACTGCGAGGATTTCTGCCTGTGTTCTCAAGGAGTGTACTCGTGAGTTGCCTAAATCACTAAATGCAAGTTGTCAGGTCCCTGGTGCTCTGTGTCTGTGGTCTACAGATAATGATCATCATTAGTGAGTGTATTCTTCATATCCTCTCTCCTTTAGCCTTTCAGGGTGCTTCTCTTTGTACCGTCACTTAACTCCTCTTGAATTTCTTGGCTTAAAGTGCTGTGCAGTAGAATTGTGTTGGAGGCAAAGACAAATATTGAAGTTGGACTCAGCCTGGATGTTTTATGGAGCGAGCAGCCAGGACTGGTGCTCTGCATTCTCTCTGTTAAGCCGGAGAGCATCATGGTCAAAACAGAGTGTTTCTCTCATTATTTCTGCCGTTCGTTCACTCTCTTTCTCACTGTGCCATATTTGAAATAAATTAGCTGGTGCATTAATTAGCCCTGCTTGTCATCAACATGCAGAGACAAAGTGTTTTGTGTGTACTTGCCCTTAGATGTGGCAGTCGTGTGTGGTGCTTCTGACTCTCCAGTGAGTAAAGTGTGCCTGTGGTTGGCAGTATGATGCATCAGTAGTGGCCCTCAGCCTTCAAGACTTAATTAGTATCATCTGCCAGTTCCACGTGACTCAAACCCTCCCCTCTTTTTTTCCTGCCTTCCCTCCATCTCTGCCACCATCTCTTTTTTTTTTCCAAGCAGACCTGTTAACATCCTCTGATGTGTCGCTGTATGTCGTCAATTTGCACGATGACGTGACTATTAGGATGTCTGTCGTAAAGCGATTCATGTGTGTCTGCTTCATTCCTTGAAAGGAGGTTTTTAAATTTGAGGCAGGCTCATGTTCGAAGGCACACACACACTCTGACACACATGCATGCACAAAGAGCAACGAGAGCAAATCTGCCCACTTTGAAACGGCTAAAGCTCATCCAATCCAATATGGAGCCGGGCTGACAGATGGGCCCAGTGTGTTCAAAGCAGAGGGCGGCGATTTAATATCCAAACAGGTCAAGCCAGGGAGAGGCAGAAAGAGAGGCACCCCTGTGTAGGCACGGCGCAAAGGTCCTGCCAGCACCACTGCCGCCACAGCTGGGACTCACCTCACCCCCTTCCCACCCCCAGCCCCCCCTTTCCCTCTTGCCTCCCACACTCCATTTGTTCTTGTTGCCAGGCGGGGAAGCAGGCTGCGCACAGCTTCTCCTCACAAACATTATAATCAGCATTTGTTTAGTGTTATTATACTGTACGTGCCCCAGAGAAGAGAAGGAGGCTTGAGGAGGGCAGGTTATCCTTCCTTCCTCCAAATAGCCAAGTGCTCGCTGTGAAGCCCATAAGGAGTAGAGGATTGCAGAGAGGATTCCTGCTGCTGCTGGCTCTGACAGCCTGATTTAGAGGTGCTTTTTCTTACCTCTGACACAGAGTCCCAGGCTGCCCCTCTCTACTGCAGGGCTGGGAGAAGAATAGTGGTGCTTATCCTGAAAGCCTGTTATTTGTGTATATGTGTGTGTGTGCGCGTATGCGTATGTATGTGTGTTTGCTCACACAGCACGCTGGCATTTCTTTGTAACAACCTCCTTTGTCAGTCACTGAGATGTCGTAGATTGCGTGAGCACAGCAGATCCCTTGTACCTTGCTAGTATATGTTCACACATACAGTTTTCTTGTGTGTGTGTGTGTGTGTGTGTGAGTGTGCGTGCGTGCGTGCATCCGTTTGTGTGTGTGTGTGTGTGTGTGTGTGTTCTGTCGTCCAGATGGAAGTGCTTATTGAGTGCTGGTGTGCTGGCAGATATCTCTGTCTGTGAGGGAGCAGGAGAAAATAAGAGAGAAAGAAAAGAAAATGAGGAAGAGAGAAAGCCAAGTGGAAAACCCTTCCAATCAGATCCATCATCTTTCTGTGTGTGCGTGTTTGTGTGTGTTTATGTGTGTGCGTGTGTGATCTTCCCAGCCAGCTCTTCCTGCCTCCCCTCTCTAATCTTATCATGTTGGAGCAGCAGATTAGTCCTCCCAGATCCCATCTCTGCCTCCAAATGCCACAATCAGCCTTTTGTTCTTCAGTCGTGCTTACTCTCCCCTTGCGGCGGGCGAGGTTGAACACTCCCACAATCCGCCCTCCATGCCTTTTCGAGCCTCTCTGCCTGTCAATGTCACACCACCACTACCCGCCCTGATCCGCCATACCCCAGCCTCCCTGTGCCCCTGGGGCGTTAGCTAACTAAGCTGTTAGCTCAGCAGCTTGCTAGCCAGGCTGAACTGCTTGACATTCCTTGCTAACACTGAGCTGCTGCTGCTCTTGCCTGTTTGACCTCTCTCCCCCCTCTGCCCCCCTTCTTTCCTCTCTCCCTCTCTTTTCCGTCTCCTTTATCTTCGTGTTTGGAATCTGTCTTTCCTTCCTTCTTTACTCCTGGCTGCCACCTCTGAAGGAAGTCATAGATCCTGGCTGCTGATGTCACCAATGAAGGGGAGGGGGGGTCACTAACAGGGTTAGCAGAGGAAGAAGAGAGTGTTTGAAAAGCAGGGAAAATAAACAGAGGTTTCCTGTTAACGAGGTGCTCTGGGGGTCTGTCGTGTGGGAGAGGGAGAGTCTGGTTTTGTTTAAAGCAGGGCTCTAGTGTTACAGTGAGGGGTGACGGGGGGGGGGGGGGGGGGGGGGGGGGGGGGGTGTAGTCGGGCATTAGGTTTGAGGGTTACAGGTTGTTACAGTGCTCCTTTAGTTTTGTCACAGCTCAACTTGGCTGTAAGGCAGTGACCATATTGTAAAGGCCACTGTGAACAGATGTGGGAGAAATCAGCGACTGCTGCTCGCTCCCTCAAACACAGAGAGGTGTCAAATCTCGTCATTGCTTTTTCACTGTTAAGCTCTGTGTTGATGTCACTCTCTTTTAACTTACAAAAATGGAATTGGTTCCTTTCTTTATTCTGTCTTTAAAGTTATTTCTAAAATAGGCATCAGAATCTAATGTAAAAATTTCAGATGATGAGTGGTACAATGTGTACAACTTATCAAACATCCACCAATTCACCCATACGGAGGGAGTTCTCCTGAAAACAATTTGAAAGCAAACTCTACAATAAAAGTCTGTCATGCTGGAGAAGTTGTGGAGCCATGGATGTAAATCACACACATGTATTTTTGACTTGCTGTAAGATTCTGGGTTTTTTTAAGGCTGTACATAGAATTGTATTAGAAATATTAAAATACAATATTCCCATGACTTCTCTATCTTTATGTGCCATTTCAACTCATCTGAGGGAGCTGTACGAACAAGGGACTGATACTTGGTAAAAATATAGTTAATAGCTGCGAAAAAATGAGGAATTGGGCCAGAGTGGACCCACCAACCCAAGGTCAATACCTTGAGACAGTGGAACAAATCTGCAAAATGGAAAAACTGATGCATTGCAAATACTTCTAACAACACTTGTCTTCTTTTTAAATCCAGTCTTTCCTTGTTAAAGTGGAAGTCTCCCCTCTGTATATCCCCCCGTGTCTTTGTAGTGGTGCAGTCACACACAGGGGCCCCTGCTCCAGAGTTGACTGCACACACATGCAGCTGCACAAAGAAAAGCACACAGCCATTGTGGATCCAAATGGCCAGCCACCTTCAGCTAGTCAGAGGAAGAATTAACCAACTTACATAAATCCTGGATTGTCTGTGCTGCTTCAGAACCAGTGATGGATTCTCTGAAACGTTTCTCTTAATTATTGCCCGTTCATTTTGATAAAGTTAACATTCTCTCGAATATTATAATAATTCCACCTTTTGATAAGTGGCACTCCTTAAATCAGACTCTGCTTGATGAGTTTGCCAAGACTGTCACAGGCCAGCCTGAGCCTTGAGCAGAGGGAGGGGGTGTCTTTGTGCTCAGCCCAAAAGCATGACTCTCAGATTTATATCTCCACTATGAATAAAGGGGCAGCCTTGTACCCTGGGGGCTCCATTAAAGCAGGAGGAGGATAGTTGTAATTTTAAGTCGGAGGAAATGAGAAGGCCCTGCTCCTCCTACCTTAATCCAACCCCCTCTTTTCTCCTCGACCATGTCTCCTTACGCTTTTACCCCTCTTGTTTCATTTCTCCCTCTCAGTAGTGGGTTAGTGAGTCTTTTGGCCTCTCCTCAGTGAGTGGCATTCCCAGGGTTTAGGGCCCAGGAGGAGGGAGGGCAGGGCCGTGTTCAGCCTCTGGCAGGACAGACAAAGATGGCGGACATTGTGCAAGGCTCAGCTCTCTCCAGGCAGCGTGGAATGTCTCTAATCAATTCAGCTTTGTGGTTCCCTCCTATATGTCCCCTCTCTGTTATTTTCTATGGTAAGCTTAGTAAAAACCCAGACAATACAACCAGTGGTTCGTTCAGCTAGTCTCAGCTGTCTATCATCCCCCTCCATTTTCTCCCAGTGTTATCTACTCATTTTTCCACCCTGCGTGTTTATAGAATTGTGATAATTGAAAGCTATGCTTCACTCCCACTACGTGCTCCATATGTTGCGCTCACAGTCTTCCTCTCTATCTCCCTCCCTCTTTTTTTGCCTGAGAGGGCTTAACGCCACTGTGAGCTTCTAAACAGCAATCTGCTGTGGAGAGCGGCAGCTTCTCTGTAGTGACGAGGATACTGATGAGAGCTGAGGTAACATTCGCTCTCTGCTCTGTTCAGTTGGTTTAAAATGTTCCAGGCTTGTGAATAAGGTGTAAATCTGTGTGTTCCTTCGTGTGTGTGTGTGTGTGTGCACAGGCTGTACTTCTCTTCTCTGTCTGCGTCAGGCTCTGTGTTCCAGCTCTCTGAAATCCCTTTGATTTTTGTGGTTTCACACACAGAAATTGAAATGTTCAGGTAGCACACTGGCAGCATTTACAGTCTCCTTAAAGTATTAATTATGTATAAGCACAGGATAACTGCTCGTTCAGTGTTGGCAGGCAGCCTGTTAGTTTAGAAGGCAACAGTGTCAGTACATTGGAAAGACAAGAGGGGAGGGGAAGGTGGGCTAACTGCTGTAGGGGAGGGAGGGACATGATGTCATTGCACAATTTCCTCACACACACACACACACGCACACACACGCACACACACACACACAGTATGTCTGTGTGCTCAGGGGGTCTGTGTCACAGTCCATCAGTATTGCTCTCTCTTGAATAAAAATCATAAATGTGTGTGAATGTGTGACGTTGCGTCCATACTCACACAATCAGAGCAAACATCCAGAGCTGTAAATGTAGCTGACTGACTGCGTGCCAGCCACTGTATAAAACAACCAAGCTCTTTTACTCTTCCTTCCTGCTCAAGGTTGGAGAGCAGGGATGAACAAGGGAGAGAAAATGGAGAGGTGTTGGAGTGGAGGCTTGGAATGAGAAACATTGGAAAAGGAGGGAGGGAAGAAGAGAGGAGAGGAGAGAATGGGAAAACCAGAGGTGGGCTTGAGGGTTTCGGGAGGTGATGATTTGCTTTGGCTGCGTGTGCTCCATCTCCTCCCCAGTGACATAACAGAACAATGTACTCTAAAAGCTTTAAATATCTTTACCCTGACCTCATGTTTCTACTCACACAAACACACACTCACAGACAGTAACAAGCCTGAAGAGAGCAGATGTTAAACTGTCTGTCTTAGATTATTAGAGACTTTTTCCCTTTATTCCATTTTTCCATCTGCTCATTCTCTCTGTCCTCCCTGGGTGGTGTCGGTGCAGGTGTCTCAGTCTGCTTAGTGCTGTACAGTACACTTCAGAGCAGAGCGACCAGCTCTCTAATAAAGACGGCTGGGGCCAAAAGGATTGTGTTGCAGTCCAGCGGCCAGCCCAGCAGTCTCCTTAATGTTCTTTCAAACCACTGTGACGGTCAGTTGGGCTCATATGAAAGCACAATAAATATTTTACAACATGAAATGAAAGAGTATTTTGCCCTTTTCATCCCTCACCTCACTGCTAGCTTCAGTTTTTGCCATTTTCTCCCAACCCCCCTCTTTTCTTTTTTTCCTCCCCTCTGAGTTTTTCATTGACTGGCTCTGAAAAAGTCCCTCTTCCTACCTCAGAGCTGCCACTTGCTGGCCATGTAAGGGATTACAAGCCTTTGCTGATGTGCATTTTGTGAACGGACCAGTAAGTGGCAGCACTTGTGAAATATAGAAGCACTGTAAAAGGAAACAATACCTATGCATGAGGAGAATGTAAAGGCCTGGTACTTTATTAATTTTATTGAAGTGTTGTCATTAAGTGAAGTAAACCCAGGAGGCAGAGATTTAAGTCTCATCTAGCCCCCTCATGGTTTTTCCTTCTCCACGCTGCCTCCAGCAAACGGCCATCCCACTGTTTACTTTATTAAGGCTCTAAATGCTCTGCAATCCCTTTTTAATTGACTTGGTCTCTGCGTGCTTTTTGGCATCAGCCTGTGTGAGTCATAAACTGTGTGTCTGCGCAGCATCTCTGTTTACTGAGAGGCTGGTTTGTGACGTTGTGATCAAACAAAATGATGTCTGTTAATCTTTGTGTGTGCTTTTTTTCCCCCCTCCTGCTCACTCACTGTGTGTCTCTCTGTGTTGTAGAGTAAACGGGACCATCTGCTGATGAATGTGAAATGGTACTACCGCCAGTCAGAGGTGCCTGACTCCGTCTACCAGCACCTGGTGCAGGATCGCAACAATGAGAACGGTGAGATTGCCTTTCCCAAAAGTATATATGCAACCCACACACACACACACACACACACACACACACACATAGTAAATCCACTAACTTTCTCTGAAACACTCAATTTCCCTCTGTCACAAACACACACACACGTGCCTCAGCTTTTCAGGCTGCTGGGAGATGGAAGAGCTAGCTGTGAATTGCATTTCAAACAGAAACCAGAAGATAGTGTCCCGGACAGCAGAGCCAATCCCGTGGCTCTGTGCTGTTCCCCCGGCAACACTCCCTCAGGCCAGACAGCCTCACTGTCAAGTGTTAATAACCTGCGGTGTCATGTGGCCCTCGAGCGCAAACTCTCAACACCATCAGTGCCAGTGGGCTCATCACACTCTGACACGTACTCATCCACAGGAACATCAGCACTGCTTCTGCTTTACAACTACTGACTAACACATGACGAGGACAGAGAGGACAAGGAGGACTTTGATGTGTAAAAGCTGGAGTACTCTGTTTATAATCAGAGAACTGGATTTTACAAAAAGCCTTTTCTTGTTACAATTTGTTGTAATTTCTGACAACAAAGAAGAAATATCTTGTGATTTCTAACAAGGTTTCAGTCAATACATTCATCACAGAGTTAACTTGTAAATCCATAAAAAGAAGGACATTCTTTGGTGAATTCCATCCATCATTAATCTTTCCTTAATCCCTCTTCTTATTCCTCTCCCATAACAAGTTATTCTTCCAAAAATGTTGACTTCAAAGTGTTTGATGTACTGTGCCTCAGGCAAGCAAGCACTCTGTGTCCTCACTCTGAACACTGTTATTATAGCTGATAGTTTCAGTTTGCTTTAGTTGTGTATTCACTTCTTTTTTAGGTTTATGAATGCTTTTATTCACACTCTGTATAGTGAGAAAGCAGCAGCCTCACAACACTCACACAGACCTGTTACACAGTCTGTTATCAGTTCGAAATCCCCTTCATGTTTTTAATACACAAATTAACAAATTTTGTAAGGACATCACCCGTTCTTTTCAGTGCATAAACAGCATTTTGACGAGAGAATAAATGCATTTGCAGTCAATCTGGCCCATGTTTGCTGCTGTTTTTCTTCTCTCTTGCAATCTTAGTATCAGTTGTTTCAGAGGAAAGGCTTTAGTTTCGGTGTCATTCAGGTTATCAGCCAGACACTCTGTACGCTGTTCCCTCCAGAAACAGCATCAGTGTTGCAGTGCTCAGTTATCTGCACTCTGTCCTTGCAGTAGAGACTCAGGATTATTAGAATTGATGTCATAAGGCCAAAGCACAGAGTCCACAACTCATAACAACCCGGGTCGTTTGTCAATGACGAGTGCTGGCTGGACTTGGTGCTGCCGATGCGTCTTAACCCCCGTAAGGGTCATTTCACTTGAGAACTGAACATTATGTCCTCTCCTCAGGGGACAGCTCTTTATTGGCCTTATTGAATTATGTGGCATAATATTGACCTCCACAGACTTACTTGTTACTTTGTAGGCAGGACTGTTCTCATGATTTTATTAGTGAGTTCAAATGCCTCACTTACTTTATCTCTGTTCCCTCTGTGTCATAGATGAATGAGCTTTGCTGGCTGTAGCATTTTATTTAACCTAGAAATGTGTTCAGTACAACTGTTTCTTTCTTTCTGTGCAGACTCTGGCCGGGAGCTGGTTATCACAGACCCGGTGGTCAGGAGTCGGGAACTCTTCATTTCTGACTATGTGGATACTTATCATGCTGCTGCTCTCAGGTAAACAAACACCAACAAAACATTTATCTACAACCACATGCACAGAGACACTGAGACCTTTTTCACAGATAAAAGCTGTACTTTGAAGTAACAGTATATTTCTTACAAGTGTCTTGACTCGCAATGCCAACCCCTTCAGGTCCAAAAACAGAAATGCAGTGCTTGTATCGATAAAACAGTATCTATGTTTCTAGACACATTTCTGTCGCCTCTTTTCTTTATTAGTTTTTGAAATGTGTTCTCTGCTCGGACAGTTATAACAGAATCCTCAGATTCATAGAGGGCACAATGGGACAATTCACTGCTACAGTACTTTCATTAACATGAGTCAGTGATCTGGAGCTGCAATGCAGAATATCTACCCTGAAAGATGTTTTTTACTCAGTTAAATAGAATGTGGTACTTTTTGGAATTGTTTGATACATGCGTGGTGTGAAGTACTTGCAGTAAAATACTTTTTTGACTCTTTGTCCTAAAATAAAAGTAGCATCTGCAACCTACATGGGTTAAACAGTGACAGTGGCAACTTCTGTAATGACCTTCAATCTATATTTCTTGCATATATCAATGACTTATATGTACTGAAGAGAATGCAGTACTGAAGATTCAACTTGTATTTTGATTTGATACTCCATTTTTAGTTTCTGCTTCTGATTCCAAAGTGCTCTGAATAAATGTTAGAGGTTGTAAAAACAAAGAATTCTTCCTTATCGGTGAGAGGGAAGCTCAATGTTGTTGAATTGTTTTGGTCGGTTTCAAATTTACAGTGCTGTTGGTAAGAATTGAAAAAAAATGTGGAACTATGCTACAAAAATAAAACCATGTCTTGTGCTTTCTTCCATTCACAAAGACTGAATTGGCTGTAAACTAAACCCGCATACCCACACCTGTCACATGAGACATGGAGTAAAAAGTGAAAGGTCCCGCTCTTTTTACTTTATGTCACGAGACAATAACACAAGCTCAATCATTCTCCTGGTGTGAAATCAGACATTAAGTGTTCATCCTGTGATTCCTGTTACTGTCTCTTTGACCATTTCTGTCTGGCCACCCCTCCCGTCCCTCCCACCTCTCCCACTTCCCCTTTCTTTTAACCAAAACCATGTGTGAGCAGCACAACCGCGGGCAGCCAAAGCCACGTCTCTCAGAAACCACTGATTTCAGGGCAAATTAGCGGCACAGAGCAACCTTTGATTTGACTTATTCTCCAGGCTTTAGATAAACTGGGGAGAATTCCAGTGGGGTGCTGTAATGCTGCAGATCCCCGAAGACAACTCTCCTCAGCGCCCTTTAATCTTTTCAGAGGGAGGAAGATACTATTTCTCTGCATGGCAGCACAGCTCTGTATGCCTGTGATGGCTGTTATTTTGATAGAGCCAGACACCAGAGTGCTGGGAACAGGAAATGGTATCAGATGTGGTCAGAAACACGGCCCTCTCAGCTCACTGGGGGGTTATCATGTCAGTCAGGAGACATACAGGTTGAATTCTTGTCTGGATCCTTATGCTGCCTTCCCTTTCTTTCCCTCCCACACCTCCGGTAGAAGCAGGGCTGACATGTTCAGCTGGTGTTTACAGGTTCAGTAGCCAAAGCCTGATGTGCTGCCACAAAGTCAGCAGGCACTGACAGGCACGAGATACCTGCTGCTGTATTTGTCACCTCCAATAGACAGGCACCCTGAGAGCATCTAATTAGGCCTGCGTCTGCTCCTGCTAGGGCATCACTTTGTCATGTTGTTGTGATTGTCCAATAAAGCCTGTCTTTTCTCTCACAGGGGGAAATGCAACATTTCCCATTTCTCCGACATTTTTGCTGCCAAGGAGTTCAAAGCTCGCATCGACTCCTTTTTCTATATCCTTGGATATAACCCCGAGACCAGGTGAGGAGCTTTCTGTCCACTCACTTCCACTTACACCGTATCCACTTCCATCCACTCAAAAGCCGTAAATGCAGGGCCAACTCAGCACAAAGCAGACACACTTGACACAAAAACGAAAGTTAAAACAACAGTTCTTTGAAAATATCTGACAAGTTATACTTAGAATTTCAAATAATAGAGAAAAATATCAGCCATAATCTCTGAATATTTATTTTTGAACTAAGTATCCATACCCATGATCATCAGAATCAAAGTAAAGCAGCAAACAAACCACAAGTATGTAATCTCAGATATTGTTTGGCAATTAATTTAACAATGATCAAAATAATAATCAACCAAAAAACAGAAATTTATAGTGTTTAGTTTTTTATTTATTTATGTAGTTTATTTCTTCAGTTTTCCAATGGCTTGCTCTTACTGCATCAGCCACACATGAAATGTAACACACAGTTTTAAGTTAAAGATATCAGTGCATTCAGGCAACCATGTTTCAATATTATTATTCAATATTTTATGAACTTGTATGTAGGAATAGCTTAATTACAATGCTAATGTACTTAATCAGAGAGGAGAAGTACACAAAATTGTCCCCATTGGGATTTTACAAATTTTCTACTTTAACATCTGTGGTTCAAGTGCTGTAACAAAAGTTGCTTTATGCTCCTTACTGCTGTCAGTGTGTTAGTACACAAAGAGTCCCAATGTGGTATAATAGCAGAGAATGAGGCTGCAATAACTCCCACTGCTTGAAATTTTTGGAGCACCTGCTATATGCATCGAACAAAACACATTTTTACAGATCTTTCAAAGCAAATTAATATGTCAATAAAGAGGTGCAACAAATTTAAATTAGCTGCCTCAGTAAGTAAAGCTAGTAGTTACATGTGCTTTAAATTTAAAAATCTTAAATTCATATATCTCTATGGGGGAAGCAAAATGGCTATCTTGTTTTGTCCATGCATTGGTTAGTCAGAGCTCACTACTGTGAGCATGTTGCATCATTTAAGTTTTTCTTATCCTCCTTGGTTTTCACTTCTTTTTTGGTGATCTTGAGAAAAATCTGTTGAATTTTGTTGATTTGCATCTCTGTGGTTACTTAACCTCTTCACTCTTGAAAGCACATTATCTTTAAGGTTGACCAAATGTCCTCTTTTTTTTTTTTTTTTTATAAAATAGCCCCTAACGTCCTGGTTTTGCTTAGCTTGTGATTCAGACCATTAATATAAGTGCTGCACTGTGCCACGGGCAATATTCCAATGTACATGCCTGTCAAGATGTGAAGCATGCATGCATCATGATGCAAAAGACCCAGGGCACACCCTGTCTCAGATATAAAAAATAAAACATGCTCTGAATGCCTCGCTGTGCTCTCAGACAGAAAGAAAAAAGAGACTAATATGCCACCTCTCAATTTATATGTCATCTTTTAAATTTTGAGCTATTATTTTAACATTAGTCTTAATACACCAAGAATTGATGACCCCTCTTCATTTTGTTATATAAGAAAAAACCCATGAACTACACCTTTATTTTTCGTTTTGTTTTACTGAGATTTAAGGCATCATTTATATTTTGGCACAAGGGAAATATACTTTCAAGCAATGGCGACTGCTCTGTTTTTTATTTAAGCATGTAGTGAGGCATTATTGAAGTTAAGGTTGTGGATGTTTCTAATCGTATGGTGTTAAAGCTGATTTAGTGTTGTTGAAAATCTTTGAGTATTTTTGCAGCATCTAAAAGAGGCCTGTTAGGGTGTCCTCTTTTGGGGTTTTTATAATATGGTCACCCTAACTGAAGTTAGTTATAAATTGAATCTTTGTGAAGCGTCAGGTAGTGGTTATGTCACAGTGCTGTTGTACACTGTATCTGCATAGATATGTCATTCATGTATTCTGCTTCAGTCTACACTGTTACTTACTATTTCAGAGCATTTTGGAAGCCCATTTCCCCAGCTAAAACATAAAAATGAAAAATTTGATTTTTTTGAGATTTTTTTTGCCTATATGGTGTCAAAAAAAGTCCAACTATGGAGATGAAAAGTCAAAATTTTGACCTGTCTCAAAACTTGAATTATCTTGAAATTTTGTTGATTTTCTCCTTATGACTTCAACTATCTCAATCTTGACTTGGTCAAAATTTCTACTATCTCAAAATTTTGAAATTTTATCTCATAATTTCCTTTTTTTCCTGAACCATTTGACCCTCTTTCCTACTCTTTTGCTGTATTTCAAAATTTCAATTTCAGTATCTTGACTCTTGACTTCTATCAAAATTTCAACTTAGTATCTCAAAATTTTGACTTTGCAGCATTTTTTTTGACTTTTCTCTAAAAAATGGTTTTCTTATTATTTTTTACTTTCTGCTTGGAATTTTAATAATCGTATCTAAACATGTTTTTCTTAAAAGTTTGATTTTATCTCAAAATTGTGACATTTTTAATCTAATGATTTAGACTCATCTCAAAATTTTTACTTTTTACCTCAAAATTTTGACTGTACATGTTTTTTGTTTGTTTTTTTAACACCCTCGACAAAGTTACGTTTTAATTTTTATTTTGTATAACTGGCGAAAATGGGCTTCCACAGTCGATGATTCACATACGATAATGAAAACTGCACAATTTGTGGCAGATGTTAGTTGTTGCACATGCTGATCCTGAGAGCACAGCTCAAACAGTAGAATCTTCGCTTCTTTATCTGCTGATAATGTTTGTGGATGTCTGATCACATGTTGCAGTTACGGCTGTCCTTGTTATTGGCATCTAGTGTTGCAAGTAGGGAACCCCCCACTCCATGGCCCTGTTCAATCTCAGTCCCCCGCTCGCTCGCTCTCTCCCTCCCTCCCTCCCTCTGCTCGTTTGGTATTCTGAGCGGGGTGTCTGCAGCCTTGCAATTTCGCTGCTGTTTATTATGGCGCAGACATACGGGGAGAGATGAATTCCGTATCCTGCATGCGTGTCTGTCTGCCCCTGAGTGTGTCTGCGCGTGTGTGCGCTTGTATGAGGTCGCAGCACATGCTCAGTAGTGTCTACAGAGCAGCCAGCCGAGCTCGCGACGCTGTTACGTGCAGGCTGAGGTCACAGCACAAGCTCAGTGAACACCTCTCCGGAGCGAATGCGTGCTTCTCCATTTTGAGCACCTAGAAATAGGTGGGAGAGGGGAGTTAACTCCAACGAGCATTATACACACAGTGTCACCACCCAAACCTGAGGGCTCGATGTCAGAAATGGACGATTTGTTCAGTCCCCGGAGGTAGGTCTGCGATTATTCATTCTCGTGCTCTCCCGTGCCTTTATTGCCTGCTGCGCGAGCGGCTGGGTCGTTTTATTTTCACGAGTCGCGGTCCAGCTGTCTGACAAAACTGTGTTATGTTTGCTGTGTGTCCGTGCGGCTGTCATTATGTGCACCGGCTGTGTTTGTGTCGACAAACATGAAGAGGAGCATGCACATTGTGTCGGTTGCTGTAGAATGAACATGCATTCTGTCACTGCGGATCACATACCGTTACGCGTTTGTGCGACAACAATGTGACTGCTGCGTTATCGCTCTCTCATAAACACCTTATACAATGCAGTCATGTAAGAAGCATGGGTTTTCGGAGCATCCTTGAGACTAAAGCTGACGAACATGCACCCAGCATGCCTGGGCGACCAGGAGAAGCTGCCCTGGCTCCATTTTGCAGATCCTGTTTACAACCGGGGTGACATGGCGTAAGGAGCGGTGCAGGTCTGCACTCGAAAGTTCACCCGGCTCTGCGACCCGCTATGATGTGCGCACACCGCTCGCCGTGGCACCTGATTACCACGTCGCGGGGTTTGTTTTTGCTGTGCTGCAATTATGTCAGTGTGCCACAGACTAGCGCCGTGATTGGCTGAAATTGATGGAAGGGGCGGGGCTATCCTTGATTGCCCACACACGAAGTTGACCAGCCTGTCACGTTGTTGTTTGGGTTTAATGAATAAGCCTGTAATTATTTGACAAGATTGAGTGCTAATGCTGAATTAGAGCTGAACTTGTTTTGTGAAACAACTGGGCATGTTTTGCAGTGTTTAATGTTCTCAGCAACAGGCTTTATGCAGCTTATTATTACAACAAATCAGAATTAAAAATAATAACTTTGATTCTCAGTATATGCTATTCTTGTCCTGACCAGAAACAGCTATTTTTGTCTACAAGAATGACTCACCAGCCATTGAAATCCAACACTTGGTGTTTATACTAGCATTACTTCTAGTTTCATCATGCAGTGCTTACTACTCTGCCAGTTCTGGATGCTGTGTCTCCATAGGGAAACTTGCAGTAGTCTTTATGTGCATTTTCCTGCTACCATACATCTGTATTGTGCCTCCTCTCCCAGGACCTGAGCAGCGTTTCATCTGAATGTCTGCTCCCAGGATTTTCCTGAGTAAAAAATGGTTGCCTTTTAGACACCGCTGCTATGCTGCTGTGCTGGTGCTCATTTGTCATCCTTACAGCCTTCTGCCAAAGCTTTAGCAGACCTGGCCAGCTGCACATTGTCAGGAACACATTTATGAAACTTTCCTAGCAGGAACAAAGATTAGATTTACACTAAGTCAGTATATATTACATTTTGGTTCTTAGAAGCTTGAATGCAACATTATCCAGCATTCCAGGTCACTAATGTTTCATAACGTTTAGGATTTAATTTTGCAAAAATAGCTCAGCAGAAACACTGGTGACTTTGAGATGATTGATATTATTCAGTGCTATTTATTATTTATTTTAAATTCAACAAAGTTCTGATGGCTTCATGTTTAGCTTTATCTTTTCTGCAGAGGTGTCTTTTTGCAACTAAATAAAACAAAGTGTTTCCGCGTGTGTTGGAGCAGCAGGCTTTCCTGGCAGGCCAGGGGACATTTTCTGCAGCTGAAAATTCAGCTTTTGGCCCAAGCTGAAATCCGTCTGTGCCAGAGCTTCTGTCAGCCATAGTTCAGAGTAGCCTCGGTCCCCTGTGCTGTCTGAGCAGAGGGGTTTTGTGTAGAGCACGGGAAGGAGGGTTTAAATTTGTACCCGTCAGAGGGGTTTCAGAGTTAGAGGGGGTTTTAAGGAGACCAGAGGAGATGTGGCCTCTCAGGTTTCCTCCAGGTCTCCATGATGGAGTGCGTGCTTCTTCGGGTGCAAATCACACTGACAGATTCTGGGCCGCCCTGCGCCTGGCTGTATGAAAATCGGCGCTGTTACCTAGGCAACTGAAGGAAAGGCTTTTGAAAAGGAACATCTTGTCATTTTCTTTAATCCACTGCAGCTGGAGATCCCAACACTATTATTAAATTGCAGTTGCCATGGCTACCAACATTTGTACCAGCAGCCTTTCGAGAGGCTCTCGCCCTGTGTATCCAGAGCCAGCTCCTCCACCTCAACCCCCCCCTTCCTCTTTTAGGGTATTCTGTTTTATTGCACAATATCAGGCTTTCAAATGTGCACTGCTCAGCTAGTTCTGCTGAAGCAGACAAAAGAAAATATTTTACCTTTATTTACCTGTAACAACACAACACAAAAGTTCTTGTCTGGCCTTTGACGCTCCTGTAAATATGTTCAAAGTGAAGAGTCACTTCCTTGTCCCTTGTTCTCCAGTTCCTTGTATTTGCTCAGTCAGGTCACAGTCTGCTTATTTTCAGACATTCTTTGCTTGAAAATTTCCTTCATTTTGAGTTGTTTATCTTGTCTGACGAGCATTGTGGAGTCAGATTTCTCTCTGTTAACTTTAAAAGTAAGTAAGGCAGGCACTGGTAACATGTTTCAATCTTCTCCTCTCTTTTCGTCTCTTCCCAGGCGTTTAAACAGCACACAGGGGGAAATCCGAGTGGGACCTAGCCACCAAGTAAGTCACCAAAGAAAACACATCACCTGCAGGAAGATCTTAAATGAAAAAGAGGAATTTGCATGAAGCATACAGCTTTACCCTTATTATCTCATAAGATTTTTGAACCGTGAAAAAAAATTTATATTTCACATTTCTTGCGAACTCTGGTTGAGTTGAGATCCATTGAACCATTTTCTCAGCTAACTACAATGTTTTTGCTATTATTTAATACTTCAAGTGCCAGACCCATCTAACTGCCCTGTAACTTTGCAGGAGATTTGTAAAGAAAATTTTGATACTCAGCCAAAAATTCCTTACTTTTTATTTTATAAACAACATTGCTTGAATATTAAAGCCTTTGATAAGGCTTCTCTTAGAAGAAACATACACTTAGCATAATAAGATACTCTCATCAATCTGAAATGCTGCGTGAAGAGAATGTTATCTGAGTACCATGTTGTGTTAAGGTATTGAAAAGTTGTGACTGTAACCTGTCCTCAGTCCTCTCCACTGGGTAAAAGTTGATGACAGGGGGTTGACAACTGATATTCTCTGCTAGCTTGTACACTATTTGTAGCATGACACCATCTGTCCCTCTCCTTTTCCTCCGTATCCAATTAGGCCAAGCTCCCTGAGCTGCAGCCTTTCCCCTCTCCTGGTGGCCAGGCCGTTACAGAGAATGAGGAGCTGGTCTGGATGCCAGGGGTCAATGACTGTGATCTTCTCATGTACCTCAGAGCCGCAAGGTGAGCATAAAGAAAGAGAGTTGTCCACGCAGGTCAGCAAGGTTAACTGAGCAAGGTCAAGGTTTAGTATTACTGATGATGTAAAAGATAGTTTTTAAAACTTGTTAGCATTACATCTACAAGACAGATGTCTTTTCCTTGCAAACTTATCTCTACACCAAAGATTATATCTGTATCTTCAAAGTGGTATGCAAGTCTTTCATATTAATGTTGCACTTCATCAGATGGTGCGCTATGGGATTAAATCATTCATCAATGTTCCCTGACGTGTTTGCAATGAAAGTGATATGTGTTAACTGGTTTCTGTGTTATGTAGTAGTCAGGGGGCCCCAGAGTAATTAATCACGTCCTGTCACTGTGACAGACAGTGTTGTAGAAGTTCCATTTGCGCTTTTATTTAGCCATCGCACAGATAGTCTTGTTAAAGTTCTGCTCTGTGAAAACACGAAAGTACTTTGTTTCTTCTTGAACAAGCATGTGAGCGAAATACAAAAAAAAAAAAAGATTTTTTTTTTTGAGGTAATATGGCTGCAGAGCAGAAAAAAAGGTGCCTCTTGGATCAGAAGCCTCAGAAAAATGCAGCTTTCTGAAGAAAAACAGCAACATGAGCAAAGAGATAAAACTACTAGATGTTACATTTAAGACCCTGGGAGTGGTTTTTATTTTTGCAAAACTTACTTTATCATAAGACTATTGTAATTCTTGCAGGTCCTTTTATAGTAATTAGTTTTCTGTATTTGTGTTTGTTTTTCTCCATTTATTGCCAATTAAACTGGGTTTTGATGATAGCAGATGCATTTTTTTACATGCTGTCCCAAAATATGTGCCTTTGAAAGTTGGTCTGTTTAGCTGGTTCACTCCACATAGTCATCCTAAATGCTGTGATGCAAAATTAGAACAATAGAACTGTGTTTTTTTATGTGCTGTGTCCACAGGAGTATGGCTGCCTTTGCAGGGATGTGTGATGGAGGCTCCACAGAAGATGGGTGTCTAGCAGCCTCGAGAGATGACACTACATTAAACGCACTTAACACTGTAAGTAATTACGCTACAAGTCTGAAAGATATGATAGGAAAGAGATACTGTTTGATCTGGTCCAGTCTGATGTTACTTCACTTGGATGGGCAATGATAAAGCCCCTGAGCGAGTAGAGTAGCCCCCTGTAGTAAACCCAGGCTCAGAGGCTTACAACACATTAGGCTTAATGAGAGATTTGTCCATCACAATGGTAATGAATACTGAGGAATCAAGCACAAGAAGGAGATTAGAATCATCATAAACAGGGCATTTATATTCTGACTCTATAAAGTGGAAAATTAACATAGCTGGCAGGTCATTGTCTCTCGACCTTCCCTCCCATTTGCAATTCCAATGAGCAATGCTTGTTTATTCTCAGAGGAAGAGCTTTAGCGCTGCCTGTTTCCCCAATTTGAATGTGACACGGACCTTAAAGCTGCACGGCAATTGCCTTGTCAACGTGTTGTTTATTTCCATGTGGGTTCATGGGTCTTTAGCAAGCATTTTCACTGATGCTGTTAGGTCTTTAGTAAAAGCCGTGGTAATTTCTGGGTGGATTTTCAAAGAAATCAGCGGAATAAATGCGTCAAAACAGCTAAAATTATGTCACCTGGGTCACTGTGAAGCAAAGTTACGACCCTGAAATTTTCCATTTTTCATACATACTGGTATATTTATGAGCAAATTTACATGTTGTTGTTTTTTTTATTGTCCTCAGCTTCACGAGAGCAGCTATGATGCGGGTAAAGCTCTCCAGCGTCTAGTGAAGAAGCCTGTACCCAAACTGATAGAGAAGTGCTGGTCTGAAGATGAAGTGGTAAGAGAGATTGACTTTTTATTTTAAAGATGTCACAATGATATTGTGCAGGAAAACAATAAATTTAAACATACATGTATTACAAAAGCTGGCATATACAGCAAAAACGCCTTTTGTTTCTGGCTACTATTTGTTTTTATGGTCTATATATATTGTGTTGATAGCTGCTGTCTGTCAGAGCTCACTTTGTGTCTTTAGAGGGAGCTATTGAGAGACTTAAAACAGGGATGTTGGCTCAGTCTCACAAGACATGAGCAAAAAAAACCTCACTAGTTTCCAGCTCCTCCAAGGCCCAAGAGCAGCTGCATCCTGTTTATCAGCCACAGAATAAATCTTGAGCATTGAAGTCTGGAAAGGGGAAAAGATTGAGGGCTGGTAATGTTCGCCTCCATTTGAATTTAGATGTGAATTTCAGTGCAGCTGTTGAAGGGCTGGAAGCAGAAAATGGCAGCCCTTCTCCCCTAGATCAAACACCCCATCATGAGCGAGGAGGAGGAGGAGGGAAATGAAAGTGCTGGATAACACCGTGTCAAGACGAGTGAGAGCTGCAGCCTCTGCCTTGATGCTTTATGACACGCTGCACTACATGTTTGTATTCGTTCCCCTTTATGACTATAGATCTCTGAGAGAGACACGAGCCTCCACGGCTAAAATTCTTCTGTTAGTTTTTCTTCCTCTTGGATGAATCATTCCTTCTGACTTTGATATTATTTATTAATGCTTTAGCTTGTTGGCAGCCTTTTGTCAAGCTTTGAATCCAGCAGATCAGATCAAGTGTTAGTGCACAGGATGATTTGTGTTGTAATTGAACATGATGGGCAGGGCACATCTGAATAAAACCAGAGCCCACGGCAGGACCACAGCGAATCACAACAAATCAAGTCTGCCATCCTTTTGTGCAGCGGTTATGAGTTTGCCTTCGTTTATGCATGTTTGCTGGGGCCGCGCTGAGCGGCCGTGTGAAGATGATCAGAGCCAGAGCAGACAGTGAGGCATGTAGATTGGAGGCAGAGCACGCTTTGGTGCATCTTTTTTTTTTTTTTTTCGAGTGAATGGAAGAAGTATCACAATGTTATGTATCACAAATGATAGATAATTAACATATTACTAACATGACATCTTACCCTAAAAGTGTTTATTGAGCTAAATAGTAGAGAAAAGAGGAGAAAACAAACAATTCTAGCCTAGTCTCCAGAAAACTAGTTTTAAAATCATTAGCTGCTTTCAGATTTGACAGCAATCCGCACATTATACCATAGTATTTTCAATCTATACAGAAGAGTGATGGTTAAAGTTGAACTTTGTTTATGAGAACTAAAGCCTTTCAATGCCAGACACATGCTCAACCAATAATGAATATTATAATCTGATATTGTCGTTAATGTACAACTTCATAGAACATTGCAATACTGCTACAAATTTGTATTTCTCTTGCTTGCTTATTCCTGTATTTCTTCACAAATCATAGCTTTCATAAAAAATATTCCAATTTAGGTTTTTTTTACTGCAAAGGAAAAACAAACTAACATTTATTTTAAACCACAACAATCAAGGAGTGAATTTCAGAAAGAGGAGATGTCAGAAAGCAGCTTGTTAGCAGTCTTTTCTCAAATGACCAGAACGGGTCCAAATAGGCACCTCACTAACCTGAAACTTAGAAATTTTTTCAAAAACTGCATAGCCTATAACTTTTTTAAAATCCTTTTGCAGGATTACCTCAAACTTTCTTAAATTTGATTTGATGACCTGCATCATTTCAATGCCACCCTATATATTACCCTGAACATTTTATCAGACAGGCTGTCACATGATTCAGCAGATTCTCAAAATAGGATATTAATCATCACAAAGGCGTTAAATCCTCAACTGTTAGAAAGCATCAGATTTACTCTTGTCAATGTTTAGATCCTCTTGGATCAGTTATGAGTTGTTTTAAAACAATCTGCAACAAGGCTTTAAAGTGAACATCAAAGAAATAGAACAGTAACATCACTGAATCATCACCGTCTGTTCATTACAATTTTGCTCTTAAAAATCCTCAAAGTTAAACCATTCACATTTTCTAGGAGTGTTTTCACCATCTTCAGACAGCCTTTCACTAGAGAAGTTGAGTTGTTGGGGAGTCCAGTGCACACTCTTCTCACTCTGTGTGGGGTTTGTGTCAGCGGCTTCAAGTCTTCAGGAAGCTGTTGTGTCCCTCCTTCTCGACAGCAGCAGTCTCTGCGTGTTGGGGGCCCTACAAGGACACAACTCCCAGTGATCAGATCACCAGTTGTGCCTTTCCAGCCCTGCAGCCTTGAGGGACAGGTGTAAATGTAGCTCCAACCTTGACGTGCTCCCAGAAATCAGCCTCTGCTGCTCTTTATTTATTTATCAGTCCCGTTCCTCCTCCCTTCTTTCCACCATCTTATCCCCTCAGGTTGCTGCTTCATTATTCCTATCTGCTCTTTTTCACCCCACCCTTGCATTCTTTCGTAGACGTGAATAAAAGTGACAGTGGGGGCCGCTGGAATGACAGAATCAGCCTGTCTGCGGGGTCACTTGTCACCCTCCTCTCCCCCCTTTGACTTCTCTTGCTCCCCCACCCGAACCCTGCTCTTTTCCCTGCGCTTGCAGCTGCTGCCACACAGCACCTAATTCTATCTCAAACCCCTCATTCTAGAAAATTTTAATAATTTCTACCCACTCATCCAAGAGAGAGATAACAGCACTGCCCTCATCATTTTAGCTGTTTCATTACTGCGCTGGGGGAAGTGACAACACTGCTTGGCAAAGTGGTTTTAGTCATCTTTATTGTTGTGTTGCTGGCACAGGAAAAAATCTCTCCACTTTTCTTTTTACCATGAGATGACTAGAATAACTCTCAGCAATTACACATTCATTTCTGTAATCAGACCATCTTTCAAACGTTTCTCAGTTTGGTAACAACTACTGAAAGCTGAAGAGTTGAAGAATGGTTCAAGTGTAGAGCCTTGCATATTTCACCAAAAAATTAAAAAAAGAATACATATCAATTAAAAAAAAGTTAAAATTACTCACAAGTCACCATTTTAACAGGTTGGCTAAATTTTCAGACAAGCAGATATGAAATAGCCCTGAGTTTCCCTGTCTAATTGAACAAGACAATTCTTCTACACCACTGCTGTTCATGTGTTTTATTAAACGTCAGATCAACACTCTCTTCCCATACAAAACTCATCACATCCTTTTGATGAAAAACAAACCTGCACAAACAGAGAACAAAAGGCACTTAAAACCGCTATTTGATGATAAGGTATGACTTCTAAAGAGAGAAACAACTTCTGTTTTGAGAATCTGAAAATTCCTGTCAGATTGTTATAAAAATAAAATATTATTTATGTTTGAATTGCTTTGGCCATTTACTGCCGACACTTGTTGGGAAAGTATGAAAACATGTTTGAAAAACTTGGACATCATCAGGCTCTAGAAATTTTTTTTCAATTGTTTCTCATTAAAAAATAGTTGAAAGATGTGATGCTCCAGTTATTAGTTGGACACAGCATTGAAGCGTATACACCTACAAAGAAAATAAAGAACTTGTTTTATTGAAGCCTTTCATTGAAAAGAAATTATTGATTCATTCTGTGGTGGTGAACTTTGTAATTGACTGCACATTTACAATGAAATACAGATGTCAGCATAAGCCTCATAGGGAGTTTACTTTTCCAAAGATTCTTTTCAAAAGTACCAAAAAACTGAAACCAGTATATTAATTTTCATTTAAAAAGCAGTCTCCAAAATTCAAGTCGTAGAGTGCCTCACATGAGCGAAAACTTGAAAACAGGGGTGACAAAGCTGTAAACTAGGGACAGGATAAAGAAATACACTTTAAAAGGCATGCGATTTATTTTTCAATTTTATGAAATTAAAAATAAAGCATGCTTGATCCCTGTTTGTCATTAATGGTTGTAGATAAAAATAAAATTTGATTTTTTTTTTTCAATTATAAGTGCAATTTGAATTCACATCAAATCAGGAATTTCTTTATTGAAAAATGTTATTAAAGACGTTTCAATCAAAGACTTCATTTAAGACATGGAAAGTTTTTATTAAATAATTTAAATACAAATTCATTACTTTCCATACCATTCCTCGACATTCACATCTTTCAAAAATTGTCATTTCTTCCCATGCACCTTGAATGTTAAACACACACCCACGCTTGAAGGTAAATCGAAGAAGGCCAGTGACATATCATCTTAATTAATCTTTTTCACCTTTGTTGTGCTATGAGCTTGGTGCAATCATCCGAACATTCTTGCTCCGAGGAAACATGATATAATGCAGCTGACTCTGTACATGAAGCTCCTGTCGCTACTGATTTGAGTAAGTGTTGCTAATAATGCATCGGCCAACAGGAGGTGCCATATAAACAATCAGAAGCAGCAGCAGCCGTGCTGTGTGTCACCATGTCAGAGACAGGGAGGCTGATCTATGACTGCTGCGGGGCAGCAGGTCTATTCCTCTGCCAGCTGCACTGTGCCGTGTCTTATCTCCGGCTGTGTTTTCAACTGATGGATGACTAAAGCAGGCCGCCGACAGCACTAAGCAGGGAGGGGAGGAGAAGCAGCCCCCCAGTGGTTGAAAGCAAACCTATAGACCTGAGACACAACATGCTGCCCTGCATATCCGGCTGGAGGCTGTGCATTATTTTTGAGTCTGACAAGTTGCTTTACTGTAGCAGCCCTTGTCTGCAGAGCGAGCTCCGTTCACCAAAGATTTAGTGTCAACAGTGCATTTTATCACCGTCATGATCCTGTGCCAGCAAAGCTTTTTAAGGTTGTTTAGTAACTAAATAACAGGCAGGATGGGTGTGTGCTGGAATTTCCTGTCACCTTTTGTGTCGGTACAAGCCAACGGAAAGGGAGCATGTAACTGTGCCTGCCGAAAGTTGGCAAAGTGTCTCATGACTATTATTGTATAAATATAAAAACAGCACATTGACGCTGACACAGACTTTAGCAGGATTTTTGAGAGCTTCAGGTTTACAGAAGTCAATGTGTAAATCTCTTTTTGCATTTACAGACATTTTAGCATGTCTAAACATAGATTTGTGGTCTGAGTGTAAAGAGGATGTGGGTAGTCTAGTGTCTGTCAGTGAGGTCTCGCTCTCTTTCTCTCTTTTCCTCTCTCTTTTTCAAGCATGTTGTGATTTCTGTCTGCATTCCATCGCCAATCGTGTTACTGGCTGGTATTTCATAACAGACAGCAGTGTTGTTAGCCTTTGGTTTTGGCTGTCCGGCTGACCGTCCTCGCCCTCTGGGTTTGTACACTGTGAACTTTAAAAGGTCAGCTTTTAACAACGAGTCAAGTATAATGACTCCATATTGAGTGAGAGTGGCTTTGTTTGCTGCTGGCCGGACTTGCATCAGTGTTTTCGTGGAATGACATTTTGGGAGATTTATGTTCTGTTTGTTCCCGTGCTCTGTTTGTCATCATGATACCATCTTTGCGCCTACGTCTGCATTATCTTAACCAGTTTAACAACTCCCAACAATCAACTCTCCAGCAGGAAGTACGCACACTCAACAATAGACTATTGAATCATCTTTTCTCCCTCTCCTCCTCCTTTTATATGTCTCCTCTGCAGCCTCACAATAGCGCTCTGTTAGCCTCCAAGGGGAAACTTGGGGCGGGCTTAAAAGCGCCAGCTCTGGAACACACTCAGAGAGAGAAGCCTGTTGTTTCTGCACAGTGGATGGCCATTTGGTAGAGCTTCCACCCAACTCGCCCCCCCTCTCTTCTTTTTCTTTTGCTCTCTTGCTCGCTCACCAAGGCTCTCTCTGCCCCTCCTCTGCCGCTGTGTCGCCTAGCAACGCGGGGCTGGAGCAATAGGAGCAGGGGCAGAGCGATTCAGGGAGCAGATTGGCGGATGATTTATTAGCTGGGCTGGAGCGCAGTGAGCCCAGGCAGCTGAAATGGAGCCTTAAACTGGAGCCGACGCGTAGAGAGGGAGGAGGAGTGGGGGAACCAACGAGAGAAAGAAAACAGAAGGGAGGGGGTGAGGAGAGAGGGAGCGTGCAGCACTCGGATCCTCTGTGAAGACAGACGGACAGACTGTGTAAATAGTACAGGAGGAGAACATAATTAAGGTGACATAATTAGGACAGATGCACAGGCTGCATGGACAGGTTAAACTGTTGACTCATCCTGAAACCTTAGATCTTAGTCTCTCTCTCTCTCTGCCGTCAAAGGGGTGGAGGGGATGACTAAACTATCCTCCTGCAAAATCCCCCAGACTTCAAAACTCACCAGATGACATTCTCCCTTTTTTCAAGAGTTATTACATCCCTCTTTAAATACTTCATCACCACCCAGAAGACATTTTGTTTTGTTTCATTGTAATCCTGGTGTTAGTTTATCCCTCTGTGGCTCTATAGGCCTCTGTGTCAGAGGAGGATTAAAACTGAGTGTAGAAGCAATTTCTGCCAATATAATGATCAACTTGGACTTTCATTTAGCCTCAGAAGCTTGTTTAATTTTACTGCAAAGAATAGAAAAAGACATTTTCTCATAGTTGGACTGAAACATCTGGTTTTAATCTTGTTCTGTCATCTCACTCCTGCTGGACATTTTTCATTCTTAAGTTAATTTTAAAAAATCATTTATGTATTCTTGTAAAATTGTGTGTATATTTCTAAAAACACAATCTAAATGAGTGTTTCTGGGGTTTTGTCATTGCCTACCAAACAAATTGGGTGATGTTGATCCTTTAAGTCTCTGCGGTGGTGTTGCTCTGCTTTTGTGTCACTCTGTGGAAGTTGACTGACAGTCTAAATGGTAATCTGCTCTTAACCCCTCAAGTGGTTGAAGATGGGTGTCGAATGCAGGAGAGCGCCTTGTGTTGAAGACGGCTCCATCTACTGGCTAATCAGCTGCTACACCTTCAGTGTGATTAATGCAAATGAAGTGCTGCCTCATGTCACAGTTAGGACAGCGTGTTTGGTTCAGCTGTCAGCATGTTTACACTTCTCTTTTGATTAGGCTTCTTCTGTTGATTATTTAGTCTGGTTTAACTCAGGCTTACACTTTTGGCATTCTGATTCTCACAATTACACGATTTAACTCTAAAACTCCAAACTATCCAGTTAGTTTGCATTATGGAGATAAATATAGTCATTCATTTCTTTTGTTGAAGTTAGTCTGTCTTTGTTGCCTGTAATTTTCCTTCCAAAAGACGTTGTGTTTTGCAGCTGACTGCTTTACTTCAGTAAGTTTGGCCTTTGTTCCCCACCAAAGTTGAGTATGTAAACAATCTGTGGTTACATAATGTTCTGTACATGGCCTGGAAAATGAACCCTTGACACTAAGTAGAGACTCCGTCTCTGGTTTTCCTTTTCACTTGTCTCCCTCCACCATGTCCAAGACCTTTCTCCACACAAATTGTATCAGCCAGCCTCCCCTCGCAGGCTGCCAGTTAGTTGAGTTTGTGCGTTTGAGTGTGTGCTCACTTTGAATACACTTAAAGGACTACCACACAATTAAATCTTCAGCTTTGGTGTATTTACATTAACAAACCGTGGCCTGGTTTTCCCTGCGTGGGGGGAGAGACATGAAGCCTCATAATGCAGCATTAGAGGATCGAGATCAGGCTGAACGGAGTTCTGTGCCAGACACAAACATGACACTCAGGACTCCAGTCCAGGTTTTCCAGCCTGCTGCGAACCAGAGGCTCTCTTGCAGAAAGATCACATGTAAAGCCTTCCCCTTTGTAGTGGAAGAGCAGAGAGTGACAAGCTATTTCTTGCTTGTAAAAAAACGGGGGGGAAAGCAGTGTACCATCTGAGTCGTTGTGGATTTGTCCCCTTATTTTTCCTCTACCTGTGGCTGGATGTAGAGATTTGCGCCATGCTCTCTAAGGACTTTTCGCTGGAGTTACTTTGAGGGAAACGGTTGGCTTAGATCAACTGAGTATCGGGGCTTGCCTCTGGAACAAGAAAGTAAATCTGTTGGTTGTCTGCTCCGCTGGTTATGAATGTTTTCAGCCTCCGCTTTTTATGGCTCGCAGTCTGTGGCTCTTAAAGGAGAAGAAATACATTTAGGTTGTTCAACCTTTTGGTGTTAATTTGTTTCTGATGTTGTTTTTGTGCTAACAGCGGTGAGACAGCATGTCAACAATCAGTGTTCTTGCCATAAAATTCAATGTTTTGAAGTAGCAATTTCTGTGTCTTTGCCATTCACCTCTTTTCACTCTCGCAGGTGTGGGTATATTTGTCAACATTGTGACATGTTTTTAAATGCCTGTGCAATTCTGAAATTTCCTTCTAAAAAATAAACTGTCCATCTGGCACAGCAAGGCATTTTTTTGCCTTTCAACTGTAAAGCTAAGGCTAATACTTGACAACTTTTCACTTTTCTTTATTTGAATATGAAGAGTAATGCTTTTGAGTCTGTGTTTATTTAAGATATAGAAAGCGAACCTAATCTCAGCGTCCCTTCTCAGCCTGACTTGTCATTTCCTCTCTCGTTTCGCCCTGAGACGGCTGTGTTTTCACTCCAGTTTAAACAGCTACAGAGGTTTCTAGATACACATCAAACCTCTCAAACCGCAGTCAAGCAAAAGGAAAACAATGTTTTTGTCGTGGTGCTAGCTTGTTACTTTATGCGGTTAGAGTTTAGCTGACTTCACAGATAGTAACAGCTCTTTTTTCTCTCTGTCTCCCTCTCTCTCTCTCTGCTTTTCTTCTGTGAAAAATTACAGAAGCGCTTCATTAAAGGGTTGAGACAGTTCGGCAAAAACTTCTTCAGGATCCGTAAAGAGCTGCTGCCTAACAAAGAAACGGTAAGATGATTTATTTCTCCCTGCACTGTTTAACTTTCCTGTGTGTACTTGTCATTTGTTTACAGCTGTGAAACATATAAAACGAGGTTTGTGTGGTTTGCTTGTCACTCATGGAAAGCTCCAGCAGTTAACTGTTTTTGTGAGATATTTAAAGCAGAGCTCATTTTCATTTCCACTGTGGCCTTATTGATAAGATGTTTCAATTGTGATGCAGGATCATCAAACATCTTTAATAGATTTAAACACATCTTACCAGAGTAGAGAAAGGTTAAACATGCTCTGCAGACAGCCATTTAGATCTTAAAAGTGATACGCTAAACATTAATTAGCACCTTCTGTTAGCAACTTGTAAACATGTTGTGCAGATGTGATGTGGGCCTCTATGCTTTTAGCACATCTCAGGTCTAAAGAGCAGCTTTCATTCACATGTTTATAGCAGCTCCGCAGATAGTTTTTTCATAGTATTTACCAACTTTTACAATAAACTGCAGCTTGATGTCGTCCAAGAAGATTAAAAAGCAAGTCCAGATTGAAGACTTAAGCTTTAGCTAGATGCTCTGTTTGAGGACTAGATCATATTTAGCGCCAAAACTGAGTCCAATTCTGAGACAGAAACACAACTGGATTGCAGGGTTTGGCTTTTTCTTTCATTTGTAGAAATCAATTATTTTCAAGCACTTTAAAAAGAGATACATTCATACATCATAATTCATCTTTTTTTTGTTCAATCAAGTAAATTTTGTGTTGGTTTCATTTTATAGGTTGCTCTTTTAACTGCTAGTAGCACCAGTGCCAGCAGACCTCTTATAGAATCACAAAGTATTAATGAGTTAGGTTTTGTTACTGTTAAGTTTCCAAGACTCCATATATTCAATTTGAGAGTGAAAGTAGGATCCAAATGTGCACTTTGAACTTGGCTGAAGATCAGCTTTCATTTGCAACACAGATTACTGTGCTTTAATTTCATTCTCAGATTAAACTGTAATATCTACAGTTCTTGCATTGCAGTAATTCTTTTTTTTACACTGCCAACCTTTTCAGTTACTAAAACTGTTTTCTAAAGGGACCAAATATATGTATGTTTTCACTGTACACATTCAACGATTCTGTGACCTGTTATGTGAGACGCGTTCAGGCCTGACAATAATTAACAACAGTTAGCCTTTTTTAAATGCAAACATTAAAATAAACAAGACACACACCTCAAGCCTTTTATCTCCCTCAAATATAGTCTCTTGTGTGAGGGAACATTTTCAACATGTTCATTTTATCTCAAAGTCTTCTTCACCTTTAACTTGGCTGTGAGTTAATTATTTGATACAGTATGTGTTTAAATATCTGAAGCAGAGCAGACTCTGCTGTCTCTGTGAGGCTGCTCCTGCTGGAAGTTTGCCCGAACAGCGCTGACACAGACATCAAAGGAAAATCAGAGGTGTTTGTCATACTTCTCACCACTTAATTTCCTTGTCTGCTCTGAGCTAAGGATATGTCAGCCTGACTTCTTAAGCACCAATCCCCCACACACATACACACACACGCACACACACACACACACACACAGATAAATCATGTAATATTTTTACTCAAGAACTCTTTAGTGTCACCTCCTTTGTGCTACGTTTTTTATGCCTCAAAACCAATTTGAACCTCTTGAATAAGAGATTAAAGTGTATGAATACAGTTTCCGCGCAGAGGTTTCTTCAATTATTTTTACTGGTTTTTGAAATATACGAGTGGTCCAGTTGATTGGCTATAAAGGAGGTATTAATGTAATTCAACCTGGAGGGGGAGTCGACTTGGCAGGAGAGGTAATAGACCTCCTCCAGGATCCAGGCCTGCCACCGCCACAGAGCAGAGACGGATTAATTTTTCCCCTGCAAATGGAAAATAAACTGCCCTTTAAACATATGAAAAGAGGAGAAAATGACTGGGAGAGCAAGGGGAGGGTGGCAGCAAGTAGAGGAAAAGGGGTAAAATGGTGCGTTGGCTTAATATAGACTCTAAAAAACAAGGGTTGTGCCACAGGTTAAAGAAAAAAAAGGAAAAGAACTCAGCTTGTGATTGAACAGGTTTTTTTTTTTGTTTTTCTCAGACTGATCTGAAGAAATGCCAGTCAAAACCCTAAAGACAACTGTTTATTTTTTACATGCTTTTCTTAAAATCCCATTTCTGAAACATAAGAGTATCTAAACGTGTCACTCCCAGGAAGGCACATATTCTTATTGTTCGATACCCATGGACAAAAACAAAGAATGGTGAAGAAATTAGGAGGTTTGTGCTTTAACACCTGGCCTGTCCACTATTCTGAACTTAGCATGCAGAACATAGAGCCTGTGTGCTGATATCCAGAGGTCCAGTACTGTGTCTGCCCCTCACTGTTCCTCCCTTCAAGCCTCTATTAGCTGCGCTGCCCCTGAAGCACCAGTGAGGCTCAAACAGCCAGTGCCAAGGGTAAGCACCCAGCGCTGTGTAAACACACCAGGCCTGACTAGCACTCAGGAATGTTTTATATAATGTCACATAAAGGCCCAGAGGGGGAAGAGGGTGTGTCGTCTGACCGTCTGCAGCTGGCTTTGCTGCCACCATTTGTTTCACTGCACAGAGAGTGTCATGAAATATGAGCTCCCAGCGTCAAAAGAAACAAAATGTGCTGAAACGGCAGATCACAGATGAATTATTTAGATCAAGAAATGTGGTTTAAGAGGAAATCAACAGACTGTTTGCTGAGCTGATTTGTATCAGCTCTGTTAACTGCAGCGCTAGCAGAGAAATTGAGAGTTGAAAATTAGAACAAATTAGAAAGTTTGACCTAAATCCACAAATGACTGTGCCTGAACCATTTCAACAGAGACGTACAACAGAGAACATGCAAATCAAATGTTACTCTGTTAGTAACGCGCAAACGAGAACATCTGAACATAACTGGTTGTCTACTATTTTTGGTCAGGGCATATATTTAGTATCCCCACTCTGGTGTCCTTTCACTGACGCCCTCAGAGTTTAAACTCAACAACTGAATCAACTAGTGCCTCTTTTTGTTTAGTGCAGATGATGTCTCAATAAGATCATAAGTTAAATGATAGTTAGTTGACTTAACTCTTGTGTATCAGTGAATTTTGTATTGATAGTTAAATTGTCACAGGAACAAAAGGCAACCTGTTCTGTTAAAATATCAACAGTTACACCAAATATTTGAGTAGGTGCATGTTATCCTTTCAGTTAACCCTCTTGGCTTTATTCCTATACCTGTGTTTTATTCTCTTGTGGCTTCTCATGTTTTCCTCCTGTTTAAAACTTAAAGTGTATGCAGTTTATAGCAATGGTAAAATAAATGACAAGAACAAAGCTCATTACTCATTTGATGTAAAGAATTTAGATGTTCAATTTGGGCTGGGCAATAAGGCTGCCAGTTTTCAAGTATTGGTACCCGAAAACTAAAGAAACCAGGGATTAGTTCTATATTTTATTTACATACAAAGCAGATAAAGCAAAAAATGTTGCTGGAATGCATAACCCAAAATAAACAAATTGCCCCCTTGAGAATAATGAAGACTCCTTAAAATGTTAACTTGATCATTATCAAAAAGATATTGCGACATGTTTAGCTCCATATGTGGTCATTTTGTTTTTACTTGTCTGTCTGATTGGCTGTCATCACACACAATTCCACCATGTTTGAGCATTAAGTATGCTCATAGCTGCTCACCATGATTGATCTAAAAGTTAGCAACAAACCTTTTAATGGAATTGAATCACAAAACAGTACAATACAACGCATAAAAATACAATAAAAGGAAATGAAATCTAGAGAATTCAAAAATTCTTTCCTGTAAAAGACATTTTAGGGGCCACTCTAAAAAGCTACAACTGCAGGAACTTCTACAGTGTCCACACAGGTCCTACCTGCAAAGTTTGGTCACCTAAACGCAAGAGCTGGGATGCAGAAACATCCATCAGGGTGGCACCAGTAGAGCCTAAGGAATGCCTGGACACTTAAGAGTCAACACATGTCTTATTGTTCTCCTGGGGCATGGCTGCTGAAAACATAAAGTAAAAAAAGGGGTCAGTATAATGACAATGTAA
The DNA here is from genome assembly GCA_008086565.1 of Thalassoma bifasciatum. NCBI lineage: Eukaryota > Metazoa > Chordata > Actinopteri > Labriformes > Labridae > Thalassoma > Thalassoma bifasciatum. The sequence goes on along the minus strand of RPOG01000032.1, from coordinate 835,756 downwards.
GCTTTAACAGTCAGGCAAAAAAAAAAAAAAAAGACTGAACTGATTCAGGGGGATATTTTCTGTAGTTTGTTCCTGCAGTGTTTCATCATGAGGGTGAAAGAGACAGAAAGGTGCAGTGTGTCAGAAAAGCTAACACGGGCAAAGCCACGGTGTGCACTTGGCTCATGTTAACCTCACAAATCAAACAGGTCAGATGACATTTCAGTGTGTTGGAGTAATCACTAAAAAGGGGGACTATATCCATAGTTTGACTTGTGTCTTTTTGACTTTCCTGTGATGGAACAGTTCAGAGAACAAAGTCACATTGACCTCAGAACATGTTCAAACTTTCGGGGCATATGGCAGACCTGAGGTGTGCGTCCCATTTTGAAAAAGCTGCCTTGTTTCTGTCAGCACTCCGATCAACCAGGAGGTGATGTGCCGAGCAGTTTCTCGCAACATCTTGTTCTTTCTCTCAGAGAACAGTGAGCACTCAGCTCCCCCTCCACCCCCCTCAGGCCCTGTCATTTGCAGGATGGCCGACAGCAGAACCGTGTTCTCGACACGACCTCACAGCAGATGTTTGCCCCGGTACAATCTGTACAAACGTCAAATTGAATTCATTGCCATGTCCTTAGCTCAGCAGCCAGAACCTTAGGGATGACTGTGATTATAAATACTTTGGTTCAAACACTAATTAAACAGCTACAAACTACAGGGGCCTGGTCCAGTTGGCAGCAGCTGTCAGTAGTGTGACAGAACAGCTTCCTTGTTTGGTAAATGATATCACTTGTTAAGACAGTGAAATCGCTGTCGACTGATAGAGGCTCGACCAGCATCTATCGGTGTTTGCTCAGCAGACCACGGGCAATTTATTCTGGCTGAGTGTAGGCAAAATCCTCCTTATTTTTTCCGCCTAATAGATGGTGAACAGAGAGCCATAGCTCCCCGTGTAAATGAGTTCTTTGGTGGGCTTCATGTTGTGAGCTTTTTTATCAGCAGAACATACAGGATCGACCTTCCAGCAAAAAAAGGCACTGTTGCCATCCAATCTGCTTTCATAGGCAAAAACGCTTACAGCGGGGAAAAACACGAGTGCTGATTCTTCAGCATGTGCATCCCTGACCTGTGAAAGCAGAGCTTATTCAGTCATTCTCCGGCAGAAAGGCTCAGCGCAGCAGGGAACGGCTGTCTATTTAACCGCCTTTCACTTCTCTCTGCTCAACCAGCCAAGGTCCTTTTACTATTCAGAGGCCACTGTCTGTGGATGGGCTCTGAGGCATCAGTCTGCTGGAGTTCTGACTTTGAGTCTACCATAAACACATGACTGAGACATTATTGTCAGTTTCACCTCATATCCAAGGTTTTTACATCATGATTCCAAGGTCAATGGTGCTTCTTTTTTTAATGAAATGAAAGGTAAATCAGGAAGTTGGTAGGAGAAGAGGAAAAATTCAACATTCATGTTACGAAAGTTTGATATATATGTTTAAAGATCAGAATAGTTTAAATGATTATGTTTATGCCAAGGTTGCAGTTTTAGCTTGTGCTTAATTATGTTGTCAAATTGAGAATAATTTGAAAATTTGAATCATGGTCCTTCTGCATGTCACTTGACAAGATCGTAGTGAACTCGAGCTGGAGAACATCGTTTTTATGAGAACACTTATTTTACACATGAAACATTAAATGACCCCGGAGGCATTGCCAGTGTATTTCTGAACCTGCTTAAGCACATAGGTGTTCACAAAGTTTGTCCCTTACAGTTACAGTCAGCAGCAGCAGGGTGATAGAAAAGTCAAGCACCACTCGCAGAAACGACACCCTGTACAACCTGTCAAGGGTGATGAAGAACCCCGAGTCCAGGGGTCGAGCACATACATAATTAAACCTGGTTTGATTTAGCTCTGAGAAATACACCCCCCTCACCTCGCTGAAATGAATCAGGAAGCAATCCTCCCTCCTCAGGCAGCAGACTGCGGAGGAAGCAGGAGGAGCACAGGTTCATGCTGCACTAATGGATGTTTACACAGCTCACTATCGGCCACCAGAACCCAGAAATCACATGCTCCCTGTGCGCTCTGCTCTCACGGCTAAACTGCCTCAAGTTTAGAGCAGAGATTTTTTTATTTGCTGAGAGATTTTCAGTGAGGGTTGTGGTCAGATTCAGTGTTGATTGTCCATTGTTATCCTCTGCTGGCTCTTTATTCCTCCCTCTCTGGGCTTTCCTCCACGCTCAGCCCTCCCCCTCCTCAGCTCTCCCCTGTTCTCTCCTCCTTCCCCTGCTCTTGCCAGTAACGGCCTTAACCGTTTGGCTTCATGTCAAAGCAGGGGCCTTTTGTGGCTCTGTCACAAATCTGCCAGGAAAAACAGAAACCATCTGTTCAGGCCCGGGCCTGAGAGGGGATGAGGGTGTAAATACATGAGTTTAGCCCTCGCCCCCAGCCCTGCCCGCGCACACGGGACCACCAAGCCCAGAAGTGGATTCTGCTCTCCCACTCAGTCTCAACATGAACTCACACCCACTTTTAGACTGAAGTCCATGATGAACTTATAGTTAACCATGATCTCTGTTCAGCAGGAACATGAGATGGGCTAAACACAGAAAATAAAAAGACAACCGAATGTTATCATGTAAACTTGATCAAAAATCTTTGTTCCTAGCAACACTAAAAATAGATTTGAGCAAAGAGATGCTGCACAAAAACTAAAGCTAAAAAATCCCCTCAAACTCCTCTTGTGTTTCAGTGAAATATAACATCAGTTTTATGCTAAAAAAATAATTAATGTGACAAGACATAGCATAAAAATATTTATTTTTTAAACTGACTCAATAAAAGCACTTTTCTTTCTAAGTTCTGTAAAAATCCAACTTTAGACTAAAAAAAAGCATAAAAATGACAACATAACGGATGTTCATCTCTGTGTGTCAAAATGAAAATATCATGTTTGCATACAGAGGAGCATTTTAAGTGGCAATAACTGGAATGAAGGCTCTGAGTGTCGTGATAGAGGGGTAAGCCTTTCCTTGTCGGATAATCCACCGACCAGAAAGCTCCTGCAGATGGAAGCAGTCTAAAAGGCCTTATAATACCAAGCTTATGTTGTCACTATCTCATGTTCTGTGGAGCTGCAGCACACACAGCACTGCTCTGCAGTGATTTAGTGTACTGGAGGAAAATTATGGTGCAGAGGCCAGGGCCAATCTGGATTTCTATTTCAAGTATGTCCATGAACTGTTTTAAGGACAGGTTCACTGGATCATTTCTGTTTCATGCTTCTCCTCATTTCATTAAAAAAGGGTTTTTATTCTCAGAAGACTTAGTATGTGCACTAAAACTATGAAGATAAAGAGGTAACACAGTAAAAAAAAAAGTAAAAGTGCTGCTTCGAGTGTATGGCAGCATGACAAAGTGACTTTGATAGAGACAGTACTCAGTCAGTGTGAAAGACGGACGTGTCTGACTTCAGGTGAAATAAATTTGATGTGCAGACAGCCTGAGAGGTAACCTGTCAATCTCCCTTTGACACTGATTTACAGCATAAGCTTTCAACATACACAGAACACTCATGTTCATCTGTTAGTGCACTGTCCTCAGTGAAACAACTTGTGTTCAGCTTCAGATTGATTGATTTGTTTCACAGATGTTTCTGCAAGGACTAATGGTTGGATAATTAGAGTATATTAAATGAGTATCAATGAAAACAACAAAAACTAATGTGACATAATGATTGAAGCATCTTTGGAGTTTGCATTTTTATAAAAGCCGAGAGCACTCCTTTGGTTAGCCAACAATAATTTCCCCAAGCAAACATTTGCTCTGAACTTGATAAGCTGCTTCCTTTGTTTCCCCCCGTACAATAACAACTGGCAGCACCAGCTCATCAGTGCACCTGTTAATTTCCTTTCAAAAGCCCCAATGTTAATGTTTTCATTAGCCAGCGGCTAATATAATGGTGCTTGACACAGTGTAAGTGATGGAGAGGCAGGGTGACCTTTCCTCGTGTCTGTGAGCTGTTGTTTGAGGCCGTGTAGTTGTCAGCCTGCAGCGAGGAGGCAGAGGAGCACTGCTGAGAACAGTCATTAAGCACAGAGCAAAGCCAGCGCTCGGCACCACTCGACACTTTTGATCTGCACATTTCAATTAGATTTCACATCAGGATGCCTGCCTTCCCTCAGATAGCACCTGCGCCCTGCCCTCCCCAACCGGCAGGCCGGACCTTATAGGGAGGCGCACAGGAAACGACTGCAAAGTTTTTACCATCCTGAGGTAGATGCGTTATGCACAAAAAAAAAAAAACGTTTTTTAATCAATAATTCAATTTGACTTCTCTTTCCTTGGCTTAATGTTAAATATTAGAGTGAATTGAAGGAGTGCTTATATTCCAGAGAATGATTTCAATCTTTTGTCTCCAGCTGTTTTTCTTTATTTCAATGGAGCTCTCTGCTTTGTCTGTGCCGAGCTTCTGAATGTGGAATTGTTCCCAGTGCCCCAGCTGCGCTCATCTGCAACAGTTTGAACTCCAAAAAGCCAAGACAACAAACTGTAGCTCTTCGGAAAGTTTTTCACTGGAGTGGTGCCTCTGCTATAACACGACCCAGCACCTTAATTTACCCTGGAACCAGAGAGAGTTTCATTGAGCTCAGACTCCCTCAGTAAATGTTCCCAGCACTGCTCTGCCTGATAAGTGGCTGTCCTACAGTCACCGCCAGATATGAACTTCCCCTAAGAGCCACATGAAGGGAGGTCTTATTAGATGGGTTTAAGCCCACTAAGTTGAGTATTTTCTGCCAATCAGAGTAGCGCATGAAATGGACTGTACTTGTTCCTTAATGTCAGATCCTCACAAGACTTATTGGAGCGATAAAGAAACAAACACTGGCCAATCCCTGACCTTTGCTTCACACAGCAAAGAACAAGAAACCAGCCTGCCTTGAGTAGATTTTTATATCATGAGATAAGAAATGAGAAATTAAAGCTGCTTTATGTTTACAAAAACATCAGCCCCTTAGGAAATTCAGGCTTGGTTTAAATGTTATTTATTCTTATTGTTGAAAAAGCTTTGAGTGAAAAGCTTTTAATAGACGTCGAAAACCATTTCTTTGAACCCTTTTTTGCACTGGTTTGTTTCGGTACATTTTTAAAGGATGTTAAGCCGTTGCTGAAAAGCTGTTAATGCATTTAGAGAGCAATGCATTGACTAATTTATGTCAAGTTTCTCAGCTGAAGCGGAGAAGGAAAAACAATCAATAGCCATTAAAGTCTGAGAGCTTTGTTGAACAGCAGTTTAACAGACCTCAAACAGTATATGGGTGCCCTCTGGGCCTGCAAGATTACAGGTGACTTACGGCTCACCCAACAATCACACCACACCTTCATGAATTTGTTATAGAGCCAGAGGAGAAATAATAACAAGTGAGAGTTCATGGTGAGGAGGAAAAGGCCAGAGCTCCAAAGAAAGATACATAATTATCTCTGACCCCTCTCAGCAGTTCTCAAGGCCTGGTGTATGATGCGCGCATGGCCAGAGAAAGCAGTTAATATGCACAAGCTGCTTCAGCAAAGTGCTTTCTGATCCATGATTGCATGTGTTAATGTTTCAGTCGGGTATTGATTTCCTGGCTGCCTTTTGTACAGTGGATTTATCCGCCTCGCTCGCTGGCAAAGCGAGCCCCTCTGAATGTTTGATTAAAGTTCAATTGACTCTTCCAGTGAAGGGGCGAGGAGCCATTTCACTCCCTATTTGTAGCGCCAAAGCTCTGCCTGACATGTTCTTTTGTTCCCATTCACGCTCCTGCCACCCAGGCAGCCACCAATGCACTGATCCTAATATCCCTGCATTCAGTCAGCCTCCTCGCCTAATCCTGGGACAGACAGGGGCCGCAGCACAAACATGCTCGGCTAGATCCAAATCCTGGCATGGACTCTCCCTCTTTAGAGCCTTGTATGGTGAATTCCTGTGCTGACTATTAATGCGTGTTTTCCACATATAAAATTCATCTTAACTGCAGAATTTTTTTTAAATGTTCTAATTTGAAAACAAACTCCTGATTTAGATCTTTCATTTGAGCACAGCTTCCTCACAAGCCTGCTTTTTAAAATTCAAGTGTTTGTGTTTTGTCATTGAGCGTTGGTTTTATTTATCATTTCAGGGAGAGCTCATTACATTCTACTACTATTGGAAGAAGACTCCAGAGGCAGCCAGTTGTCGAGCCCACCGTAGGCACCGCCGCCAGCCTGTCTTCCGCCGCATCAAAACACGGACGGCTTCGACTCCTGTCAACACCCCCTCTCGGCCCCCCTCCAGCGAGTTCTGTACGTTTATATTTGACCCTTCAACAGCAGCCAGAGAGGAAACAAGGACATGACCTCATACATTCTGGTGTAGGAGTGATTTATGTTAAGACTTTTTTCCTCTTCCTCTTTTAGTGGACCTCAGTTCAGCAAGTGAAGATGACTTTGACAGTGAAGACAGCGAACAGGAGCTGAAGGGCTACGCCTGCCGCCACTGCTTCACCACCAGTAAGACACCGCCTTTCATTTATAGACCCTCACACTCACAGTATGGACTTCTTGGATATTTCTGTCCTGAAGAGCATCAGAGTGGGGCTGGGAAACACACCGCTGTGTGACAGATGAACATCAGAAGATGTCAGGACTAATTTGATCATATCAGACATGAGCCTACAGCTTGTTGACTCTCTCCACCTCATTATCATTCCCCTCTCTACACACAGCTGGCTCCCACTGACAGGCTCCTGTCTGATCACAGTAAAGGCTCTAACATCACAATGAGGGTGGATAATAACTGGCTTTATAGTTGTAACCTACAAAAACATTAATGCATTCCTGAAAAGTGCAGTACGTAGTGAAACATAGGGTCATATGTGATCTTCAATGAGACTCCAGCATGAAACATGTTTAGATTAATGTTTAGAAATTTTCTCACCAGTTTTCCTGAAGTTGTGAGGTCATCTCTCTGTGTTTGTTCTTCTTTACGCCTATGAAAGTGGGTTATCTCACAACTGTAAATGGCTTTTTTCAGCCTCCAAGGACTGGCACCACGGGGGCCGGGAGAATATCTTGCTGTGCACAGACTGCCGCATCCACTTCAAGAAGTACGGTGAGCTACCCCCCATTGAGAAGCCTGTGGACCCGCCGCCATTTATGTTCAAACCTGTCAAAGAGGAAGAGGATGGACTCAGCGGGAAGCATAGCATGAGGACCCGACGGAACCGAGGCTCGGTGAGCTCACACTCCTGCTCCGTATCTATCCCTCGATTTTCACCTTCAGGAACTATAGCCTCAGAGTTTCCTCCTGAGTATTGTTGAGCCAGACTTCAAAGAAATATGCATATATTCCCCTTAGACCTGTTGAAAAGGCCAGCTTTGAAAGGGATTGTTTTGTAAAAATAGTTTGAAGTGAGTATATCTCACTTTCTCTGAGTTGAACTAGCCCTACTAAAAGCCATACCACATGTTGACTCTGTTTTTCACCACAGATGTCGACGCTACGTAGTGGACGTAAGAAGCAGACAGCAAGTCCTGATGGCAGATCCTCACCTACCAACGAAGACCTGCGCTCCAGCGGACGTACCTCACCCAGTGCAGCAAGCACTGACAGCACAGATAGCAAGACAGACTCCATGAAGAAGCCCAGCAAGGTAAACAAAGAAAAGACTGTGTAAAACTTCTTCTTCTTTCAGTCCATTTATTTAAAATGTCCACTTATGATTCTGCTTCTTTGGCTCCACAGAAGATTAAAGAGGAGGCTCCTTCACCGATGAAGAGTGCCAAACGGCAGCGAGAGAAGGGAGCCTCAGACACAGAGGAGCCAGAGAGAGCCAGTGCCAAAAAGTCCAAGACACAAGTGAGTCTGTGGTCTTTAAATAGCTGTTTGTATATATTTCAGCCGTATGTTGTGTAACGACACTCAAGCTTCTACATTTTTCCTCAGGAGCTGAACAGACCAGACTCGCCCTCAGAATGCGAGGGAGAAGGGGAAGGCGAGGGCGAGAGCTCTGATGGGCGCAGCATCAACGAGGAGCTCAGTAGCGATCCTAAAGACATTGATCAGGACAACCGGAGTTCCTCCCCCAGCATTCCCAGCCCCCGTGACAATGAGAGCGACTCAGACTCATCCGCTCAGCAGCAGAGCCAGCTCCTGCAGAGCCAGCACCCTCCGGTCATCCAGTGTCAGCCAGGCACCTCAGCCGCCTCTTCAGCACCACCTCCGCCTACGACCTCAGCTCCCTCATTGCCCCCACAGGTCTCCCCCACAGCAGCCTCCGCCTCTCTACCTCCCCAGCCTCTGCCCCAGGCAGGCCCAGTATCTCTTATTCAGTCAGGGGCCAACCTCCACCCTCAAAGGCTTCCTTCTCCACATTCACCGATTACTCAGGCTCAGCCTCCTGGCCCACCAGTCCCGCCATCATCACTACCAAGCTCACATCATGGGCCCTTGCCTCCGTTGCCGCACCCCTTGCAGCCTGGCCCCTCACACCTGCCTCACCCTCACACCATGCCCCCTCAGGGCTTCCCTGTGGGTCAGTCTCAGGTCCCTCCCCTTCCAATCCCTGGCCAATCACAGCAGAGGCCACACACACCTCCTTCCCAATCACAGTTATCTGCTCAGACTGGGGGTCAGCCTCCCAGAGAGCAGCCTCTGCCCCCTGCCCCAATGTCCATGCCTCACATCAAGCCCCCTCCAACCACGCCCATTCCTCAGATGTCCAACCCACAGTCTCACAAACATCCACCTCACGCATCTGCGCCTCCATTCCCTCAGATGCCTTCAAACCTTCCTCCACCTCCCGCCCTCAAACCTCTCAGCTCTTTGTCCACCCACCACCCTCCATCGGCACACCCACCTCCCCTGCAGCTCATGCCTCAAGGGCAGCAGCTCCAGCCTCCGCCTGCCCAGCCTCCAGTCCTCACACAATCCCAGAGCCTCCCACCACCATCGGCCAGCCACCAACCTCCGCCAGCTCCACCTCTGCCACCCACCACAGCAGCCTCACACCCCAACGGGCCACCACAGCCGCCATTCTCGAGTCATCCTTTCAACACAGTTCTACCTCCAGCTGGCCCTCCCCCATCGTCATCAAACTCTATGCCCAGTATACAGCCTCCATCTTCCTCAGCCTCATCCTCCTCCATCTCCATGCCACTTCCTGCCTCGGTCAGTTGTGCTGGACCGGGCCCAGTACTGCCTCCCGTACACATCAAAGAGGAGCCTCTGGATGATACAGAGGAACCAGAGAGCCCCCCACCCCCACAGAGAAGCCCCTCCCCGGAGCCCACTGTCGTCAATACACCCAGCCACGCCAGCCAGTCAGCACGGTACGTCCACACTTAGACTCAAAAACTATCTGTGAAAGATGAAACCCTTCACCTGCACAAGCTGTTATTTATCAGCAGTCTGTGGAGCCGCTTACTGTCTTGTTTAGGGATTTTGATTAGCTCTCAAACACATCCAACTACAAAGAGCCTTTGCCTTCAGATTTGAAGGCTTTGATGTAAGCAACAAATCGAATGTCCTCAGCAAAAACAGACATCCAAGGCCGCAATTAGCCCTGAGCTCTGAGTGGCTGATGGTTAGGAATTATCTGGGATGGAGAGCAGGGAGATTAATTACAGCAAGATGTGAGTGAACCGAGGCATCTGAATAAAACTATCTGTAGTTGCCTTGTGCTTAAGTGGCTCTCAGACTGCCAATGAATAGCAATGAGGTTGTTAATACATAGTCAGCATAGCCACAGACATGAATGCTGAGGGAGTTTGTTTCCTTTTGAATAATGGCCTGCTGTTAGCTAATGTGAGATGTTTTTTTTATCTAATGGGACATTATCCCTCATTCAACATGCTAAATAAGACTTGAATATCATGCCTCTAGTCTAAAACATTTGTCTTTAGCCATTCTAATTTACAAACTGGAACATCATTCCTTTTTTATGAGTACATAGTGAATGTTTTTAATGTACCCTCTTTGTCATAACCACAGGTTCTACAAGCACCTGGACCGAGGCTACAACTCATGTGCTAGAACAGATTTCTACTTCACTCCCCTGGCTTCATCCAAACTGGCTAAAAAGAGAGAGGAAGCTCAGGAGAAAGCCAAGAGGGAAGCAGAACAGAAAGCAAGGGAAGAGAAGGAGAGAGAGAGGGAGAGAGAAAAGGAGCGGGAAAGAGAGCGGGAACGAGAAAAGGAAGCAGAGCGAGCTGCGGTGAGTGCTTGTTTGTTCCTCCTTTGTTTTGTGCTGTTCTTTTTTTTACTTACAGCCTATCTAAATGTGTCATTTCTCCTCTCACAGAAAGCCTCCAGTTCATCCCATGAAGGCCGGATGGGAGAACCTCAGATGGCTGGCCCCGCCCACATGCGTCCACCCTTCGACGGCCCCCCCACCACGATTGCAGCTGTGCCACCTTACATTGGGCCAGACACCCCTGCCCTTCGCACCCTCAGCGAGTACGCTCGACCCCACGTCATGTCCCCCACCAATCGAAACCACCCATTCTTTGTTTCCCTCAACCCTGCGGACCCTCTGCTGGCCTATCACATGCCCAGTTTATACAACGCTGACCCCGCCATGCGGGAGCGGGAGCTACGAGAGCGGGAAATGCGAGAGAGGGAGATTCGTGAGAGGGAGCTAAGGGAAAGGATGAAACCTGGTTTTGAGGTTAAGCCTCCAGAAATGGACTCACTCCACCCTTCCACAAATCCCATGGAGCACTTTGCCCGGCATGGGGCCATCACGTTGCCCCCCATGGCAGGCCCTCACCCTTTCGCCTCCTTCCATCCAGGCCTGAACCCATTAGAGCGTGAGCGGCTGGCCCTCGCTGGGCCACAGCTGCGGCCGGAAATGAGCTACCCAGAGAGGTTGGCTGCAGAGAGACTTCATGCTGAGAGGATGGCGACAGTAGCCAACGACCCCATCGCACGTCTACAGATGTTCAACGTCACGCCGCACCACCACCAGCACTCGCATATTCACTCTCATCTACACCTCCACCAGCAAGATCCCCTCCACCAAGGTAAAAGAAAGCCCTTACTTTTACAAATACATTTAAAAGTGTCTGAACTTTTGGTCAAATGTTTATTTATTAAGATAATGACCAAGAGAAGTATTTAGTATAGAGGTAACGTTTTCTTAACTGGAACGCTCTTTGTCAAACTACTTCTCTGAATGTCTTGAAATGTTTTTAGGAGTTCAAAAAAAGATCTGAAAATAATGTTCAATATGTATTTTCTATGTTTGATATTTTTGCTAATCTTAAATATGATTGAGTGATTTATTTTGTTATAAACAGAGAGATTACCATCAGTGACCCGATGAGTTGAAAATATTTCTGTAATCCATGTGTTGATTTGTATCTGCAGCTAATTATGTGTCAGGCCTACCACAGATCATTGAGAAACTCCACGCATTAATAGTTTCTCTATTGAAAACACATAAATCTGAAATACAGAAATACTTAAACTCTTTGAACCATGGGCAAGAATTTTAAATTATTTTCAACATTTTTTAGCTTTGTGCTTTCAGTCATGAAAAAATGCACATTAGTTTCAGTAACATGTCAATCTTGTAGTTTAATTTCATACGTGAAATTATTGAGAAGTATGTTATAAAAACCTAAGGTGAAGCTCAAATTTTTTCTACAAAATTTAAAGTACTTTTTTGTGAGATTTGAAGTTGTCAAATTCTATTCTCATGAAGTTTTTGAAAGAGCTAGCTGATGTTTTACTATCTTGAGAGAAGTCTCAGTGTGTTAGCTCTTGTATCTCTAATGCCTGCAGCATGCTCTGTGTGATGTATTATCATGTGATGAGTGTACCTTGAACCTCAGACTCTGACTCCCAGAAGGTGGTGGTGAATGTCTTGTGTGTCCCCCAGGTTCGGGGGCCCATCCTCTGGCAGTAGACCCCCTGGCAGCTGGACCTCACCTGGCCCGCTTCCCCTACCCGCCTGGCGCCATACCCAACCCCCTCCTCAGCCAGCCGCCACACGAACACGAGATGTTGCGCCACCCAGTCTTTGGTGAGCTCACTGCCAGTTTCATCTCTCACCAACAGGAATATCACATCCAACCAAATCAGCCCCCACCACTCGGCCAAACAGCCTGATCAAATCTTTGTGTTGTGCCTCTTCCAGGTACTCCATACCCACGGGACCTACCCGGAGGTCTGCCACCACCCATGTCCGCAGCCCACCAGCTGCAGGCCATGCATGCCCAGTCAGCTGAGCTCCAAAGGTTGGCCATGGAGCAGCAGTGGCTCCACGGGCACCATCACATGCACGGAGGACCATTGCCCGGCCAGGAGGACTACTACAGGTCAGATAAGCAACAGACAGCACAATAAAGCAAACTTTCAAATCTAAAACCTCACATACATGTCTCTGACTCGTCTTATATTAACATTCATTGTTTCTGTGTTTCAGTCGACTGAAGAAGGAGAGCGACAAGCAGCTGTAACCAGTCAGGGGAGGCAGCAACTGACAGGTGCAGGACCTGGGAAGTTGTTACAGAGTTGTTACATTCAGTTGAAGAAGAAAAACAGAAAAGGCCACGTGGATCATCTGAGAATTCTTCTGCTATTGGGTTTTTGTTCTGTCAAGGACTTTTTTTTATTATGATTTTTCAAGACATTGACTTTCTTTGGTATATAGCCAGTAGTGACAACGTCCTCAAGACTCCTGCATGACAAGCTTCCCTGACATTTTTTGTAGGTGCTAGAACAAGACACTGTGCTTATCAACATAAAAAAAGACAAGACCGGTCAGGCCGTTTATGGAAAAATAACAAGTGCTATCTTAAATTCAACATTTATTTTAATACATTGTTGGAGGTTTTTCATAATTTTAAGAGAAGCTACAGCATGGCGTTTTTGAGTCTGTAAATAGTATATATAAACATATAATTATTATTATAATTATTATTATTATTACTAGGTGTGGACTCCAAACCAAGTTGTTTCAACCTCCGATATAATTGTTTTGAAGCATTATCCCTTGTTTCAGAGGGGAGCACCATGGCATTATATATGAGCAGTTTCTGAGAGAGTTGTGGTTCAGTTGTGACGTTCCTCTGACATCACTGTGTTAGATTTAGTCCTACATATTCTCCATGTAAACCATAAACACACCCAAATCCATTCATCATCCCGCAGCAGGCTGTCAGAATGTGTAAACTCAACATGTTGAGTTAATGATTTGAAACACTTGAAGAGGCGACTCAGTCGTCACTGCGGCTTCTGTGGGGAGCACACTGAGGCCATGGATTAAAAAGAAAAGAACAGTTTGCACTGAGAGAGCTCCACTCATCTGGTTTTATCCTTTAAAATCACTATTTAAGTCGAATAAAAGTGGAGTGACGCTTCATCTTGTTTTTACAGAGAATGATTTTAATGATGATTTTAAAAATGTGGACACCAGAAATGTATTTGGCTGAACTGAAGAAATTCAAAATTGCTTCCAGTTCTTTAAAATTATCAGGACCTAAATTTGTTCACATGACAGGAGCCAAACAGGACTTTGGGATTGTTTTAAAAGTGTGAATGGTTGTGAGTCTGTTCAAGGTGTGATGCAGTGTCACCGTTTCTCGTCCTGGTCCAGTCGTCCATGTTTGTCGCAGGGCTCATGTCTCACTGAGTCATCCTCCTAATAGGCTGTAATAATGTTCACTGTGACACTAGAGGGGGCCTGCTGATGCACAACAACCAGGAAGGGAGAGGGTGATGATTGTGTGTGACCGAATAAGAGCGTGTGCACGTGTTTTCTTCACAATGTTTTCGTATGCCTTGGTTCCTTAGGGATACTCGCAGCCTCCTGGGCCTCAGGAGTGTGTGTCTGTGTGTGCCACTGACTGTTACAAGTTGTGTTGACCTGTCGTACAGTGCACATGAGCCTAAGTTTGTCTTTTTTTTATCGTTTTTATCTGTAGCCATGACATGAATACTGCTCGTTCCATGAGCTAAGACTGTTCAACCGTCATGGACATTTATAAAACTGTGTCTTTTTTTATCATTTTAACCAAATGAAGAAACTGTACTTGCATTTAAAAGTGACCATATCTACCCTTGGAGCACTATAATTAACATTTAAACACTTACAAGAATCAAAGTCGTGCCCCATTTTTTTAAAAATCCCAAAACAGTCTCGCTCTGTCTCACCATCTCCCATTCCTGTCTCTCTCCCGACGACCGCTCCTCATCATCATCTTCGCCTCGTTTCCTGACGGTTCCCTCGCCTTTTATTCCCCCTTTTTTGTGTCTCCAAAACCTTTGATGTTAAGTGTTGTCAATGGTTTAGCTTCTTGTTTGAAAGCGGCAATAGCAGAATGTAAATTCTGACTGCTAAGATTTATATATATACTGGTATCTTGAAGCTTATTGTATATATGAGTAGTCGCCATGGGATGACACAATGTAAACAAAAAGTAGAAATAATAAGAAAAATTGTGAGTCCTGTGTTCTCTCCATTTGAGTATTTTGTAATTTTTTTGAAAAATTTGTGGAATTAAAATAAACGACTAAGTTACACCACAACACATGGCTGGGTTTTTGGTTCTTCCTTTGGTGTATGAATAAAATCTGTGAGGTGTGTTAAACAGTCATTTTTTCTGCTGAGGTAGAGTAGACTGTTCAACCCCAGCAGCAAAATAAAACAGTAATCCTGTTTTAAGGGTAAACCATCATTATTGCTCCTCGCTGAATTGCAAAGACACAGAGCTGAAATCTCCCCCTCGCGCCTTTTTCTTCTTGTATTCGTGAAAAGTCATCTCAGGCTGAGCAGCAGGGCTGATGTTGGTTCTGTTTCGATAACACCCTTCTCCTACATTTGCTCTTGAATAATAGAATTTTTGCAGGACGGGTCGAATGTGTTACAGAATAGACCAGGCACCCTATTTCTCATTTTCCAGCCTCTATTTCTCAGCTCCACAAGCCCCAAGCTGTAAGAGATCACCTCAGCAGCAGGTAGTGAATCTCAGGGCTGAATATTGCTCTGCTGTGGTATAATAACATCAAAGGAGGGCTAAGCCAGGAGGAACACTTACTCAGACTGAGATACCTCGCTATCAGCAGGGCCGGCCTGTCATTTCTTCCTGTGTGTATGGAGAGTGATAGACCAGCAATCTGTGATGCTGTGCCGCAGCGATGGCTGTCATTTTGAGGGGGAGCTATTATTCTGCCGCTGCTCTCTGAAATGATGCCCCGTCCTCGGGAAAATCGAGGTTCCTTGGATGCTCTATCCTGGGGCTGTCATGTGACGGCAGCTTTGTGAGGAGGTGCCGCTTGCTTGTTGTTGCTGGCTCGCCTCACCTCCCCATAAGACACAACAAGACGTCAGAGCCGAGCAGCAGTGGCTGGTTGAATAATTCATCTCCCCTCCTCCTCCTCCTCACCGGCGATGGAGCGACTGTGACTTGTGTCAACTCAAATCCTTCTCGCAGCACAGCTCTGTGTACCCCTCAGGCATGCACACAGGGATACATCATCTCACAGAAATCTGCTCTTTCTGTCTGAACAGAAATCTGTCTTCTGCTGCTCTCACTGTGTTATTGTGTCTACTGCAGCAGGTTTCGGACACAGAGCCTCCTCTTCTCCTCCGTCCTCTCTTTCCACTCTTTCCTCTCGCTCCACCGGGCCTGCTGCTGCTGCAGAGTGATGCTCAGTGGCAGAGAGGAGCCTACATGCTATTAGTGCATTGAGTCGGAAGGTAGCCGTGTTCCTTCAGCGGGTTTCTCTGTAGCTGAGCAGGAGCTTGTTTGTGTAGAAATGAGCCATGCTGACATTGAAAGCTGCTGCTGCTGGTGTGACTCCTCTGAACCACTGTCTGGATTAGATTTACAAAGACATGATAGCACAGATTTCATTTGTCCGGGAGTCTGTTTTATATCCCTTCTGTTGAAATAATCATTGGCTCCCTGTTTTGTCTTGAACAAACAGTTTGTATTTCTATCTCTCAGCATGCACTGAGGCATGGATCCTGATGCAGAAGTTTAATTTTTTATGCACCTTCATTGTTGTGCTATTGTTTGGGTAAGTTCCTCTTTACTATGTTGCATAGTGTCACCAAATTGCCCGGACATGTCCTACTTTCTGGTGGTAAAATTATGTCTTGCGTGGGGGGTGGTTAATAAAATACCCCAAAATAAAACCAACAACTGCAGATACACTGTAACACCCCTCGTGGTCATGGACGGTGTTGAGAATTTTTGGGGGGGCAATTTTAAGTCAAACTTTGAGATTAAAAGTGAAAATTCTGCCACAGACAACCAAAACTCTGAGCTAAAAAGCCGAATTTTGAGATAAGACGTCAGAGTTTGAGATTTAAAAAGCCTTAATAATGAGAAAAACGTCAAAATTTTGAGGTAAGAAGTCAATCTCATGAGACAAAGAGTCAAAATTTTAAGATAAAAAGTCAAAGTTATGGGACAGAAAGTCAAAATTATGAGAAAGAAGTCAACATTTTAGCCAGAATCAAGATTACAAAATAAAAGTCTTAAATGTGAGATAAATAGTCAAAAATATGAGACAAAAATTGTAAATTATTAGAAAAAAATCAAAGTTGGAGATAAGAGATAATTATTGGAGACAAGTTGAAATATTGAGTTAAAAAGTCAAAGGTTTGAGAAGAAGGTTGAATTTTGACTTCTTGTCTCAAAAGTTTGACATTTTATGTGTGAAAATAAGAAAAAACCAACAAAGCCAGTTTTTCATTTTCAATATCTATAACTGGCAGAAATGGTCACAAAGGAGCATTTTAAATTAATGTTTGGGCTATAAAGCTGCTTTGTGGTCCTTGAGCATCTTTGGATATTCTCTCCAAGAGGTCAGGTAGAGGAGGGTCCTTATTTCTGAGTTTTTAGAAAATGGTCACTATAATGTAACTATTTGATGCTTAGTTCACTTGTTCATGATATCGCCATCTTAATCTCATTTCAGAATTTATTGTTTTTTACTTTCAAGTTTGTCAATGTGAAACAAATAAATCTGTCAGTTGCACCAGGAGGATTATGTTCACACTGCAAAGACTGAAATCTAAGCAAGTTATTATGTCTTATTTTAGTAAGAATTGTACTATTATTCCTTAAATGAGAAAGGCCAAGAAACTTGATGAGTCAATTTTTATCCTATTGGCAGATCTTTCTTGAGGATAAACAATTCAACCTCAATTTTATCTAAAAATAACTTGAGCACATTTTTCACATTTATCTGGACTTGCCAGTAGAATGAGGCTCATATCAAGAATAAAAAGACAATTTCAATGTTGAACACATCTCTACATGCATGTTTAACTGAATGTATCTTCTCATTTTCACAATTTGATTAAGATATTTTCATCGAAAGGTCATAACGATTTCTAAATAAACTGCATGGTTTCACTATCAGTCTTCTTCTATCGATAAAATATGAAATCAATTACCTAACAACAAGTTCATGAAGAGTTTGACATCAACATTGTTCAGACTGCAGATAAACAGGGTTAGGCTGTGAGCTTGTTGCTGTTGCTGCTCCTTTTGATTTTTATTTTACCTTCAAGAACAGTAATTTAGACTCCTATCCGATCCGATTCCCGTCATGTAATCTAGATCTCTTGGTTTGACTGAGATGATGGATTGACATTCAGTCACCCTCAAAACAACCTGTGGATGTTTGGAAACTCAAAATAAAAAGCCAGTGCAGCTGCTGGAGTTTCATGCATGCAAATACAGATAATTAGTCTCATCTAAAATGCAAATGAGCCCATCTCAAATGTGCAAACATGCATTTTATTTTAAACAAGGTTGCTCCCTGCATTCCACACAGCTGAATATTTATATCAATGACACAACCTTCATTTCCCAAGGAAAGGTTAGAGCAAGGATTTCCTGTGAAAGGCTGGAATGATAAGTACACCTGGAGGAGGATTTATTTTCTGCTGTATGGTAAGATACTTGTCGTGCCTCTGTGTGCTTTCAAGCACTTTTCCTGTGAAGTCAGAGTAAAGGTCAGGCTGAGAATTCAAGCTCTGCATTCGTCACAACACAGGTGTGAAAAACAAACCTGCTGCTTCATGACAGGCAAAAGTGTCCCTCTGATTTTTAGATGAGTGAACCCACAGTTTGTGTGTTTTTTCTGACCCTCAGATCTACTCTCCCAGCTGTGATCATCACCTCATGCTTTCATCCAGAGCTGAGCTTTCACAACAACTCTATCCATAAGAAGCATGTAGTAGCTCGGTGTGTGCCAAGTTCATATTCTATCTTTAACTCATTTAGACCAGATGCAACATTTACATGTAGATACCTTTAAAGACGGTCATGTCATACGATGTAATCTATTTTCGCTGTCAAAAAGCTGAGGGTAAAAAGAACAAAATCAAACACAAACTTTCTAATCCTTCCAGGTTAATAAAAAACTAATCCTAAAACATGCACATCAGGCCTTGCACATGTATTTTCAGCGAATCACAGTGCATTTCATTGGTCACAGGTCTTAAAAATGATAACATTTCTGGAATGACCTACACGTAGAATCTGACCATAAAGGCTAAAAAGCGCAAATGTCACATCAGGTCTAAACAGGTTAAGACACTTCAATGAGTCTTGTGCCTCAAAAATGATAAATAGAGATTTTTGTAGAGGAAAAATTATATATAGGACAAGATGAGTGCAGGGATACAATCAACTTTCTCCACAGGAGGCACCAAACTTACCTTTAACCAATGACTGCTTGGCCCCTGTTCTTTTTTTATGACACATAGACACATTTGCCTCATACACACTAAACCAAGACCAAGCTGTGCCTCAGATCGTACACTTCTGTAAGTACGTTTCCATGAAGTGCACTGTGTAAACTCAGCACACAGAAAGAGCCATTAGCAATTCATTTGAGGGTTTCTGTATTGTAGTTTTAAAGCCTGGTACACTGTTAGAGGGGTTGATATCATGCCAATTGAGTAACAACTCACAAAAACTGTGGTTTATATTCACTTGTTTTAAATTCACTGTAAGTGAAACAACTTTAGGAAGCATGATAATGATTTTTTTTTTACCAGAGCTTACTCATAAACAACACACACACAGGGAAGATTTAGGAGGTGCTTGCCAGATGGGGCGCTCAAAACGACACAGATATAAAGTTGCTCACAGTCGCTTTAACTCAGATTTTATTCAAATCTCAGTCTACATTACCCATAATGCAACTTGACCCCTTGTGGTTCAGTTGAAGATTATCTTCAAGCTGTTTGCCCTGATGAAAACTTACAAGCTGGCTGCTCATAACTAAATCAACTCTGACTGGAGGGGCAGTATTTTGGGCAATATGTCAGTGAGTGTCGCTCCCTGTGGAGCCACGAAAAGGTTTATACAACTCTCATCATATATTCATGAGTCCCCACAAAAAGAACAAGCTGTAAAAGTAGTTCTTAACAGAACACTTTGTGTTTCATTGTTTAGTTTTACTTTTTTTTTTAGTTAAAGGAAAGCTGCTGTTCCCCAGAAGAAGAGAGGGAAAGCATCAAGAGGCTTGTTGTATAGTGTTCACCCCACTGTCACTCAAAGGTAAATACTGGAGGTCTGGATGGGTGAAAGTAGAATGGAAATTTGAGATGCAGACCTGACCCAAGAAAGCAAAATGGCTGCAGCTTGGCTTAAAAACAGTTAACGCTGCTCAGTTAGGAGCTATTCCCTGTAAGTTCATGTTTTTAATAAGATGTAGGAGTTGATGGTCAAGGCCGAGCTCTCAATTTGTTCTTGAGAAGCTGTTAAAAGATCCTGGCCAGAAGAAACACAAAACAGAGGAGGACACTGTAGCCTTGCATACCAAAAGCATAATATTTCAAGTCTTAGGGTTGGCTGCTATTTTGGTCAGTCTCAAAGTTCAGCTCTACCATGTGTTCTGTAATGACTTTCCCTAATGTGTGTGTGTGTGTCTGTGTATCAGTCTATCCGTGTGCATCTGTTTTTCCTGCAGCCTGCTGTGTGTTTAAGGCCTTGGCTGCAGCTCTCATACTTCTAATCATATCCTGCTCTCACATTCCTGTCACAGCCGATCTGGATTCCCCCTCGTCTCCACCAGCAGATCAACCCAGAGCAGCCACTGGCCCAGCTCGAGCATTCCTTACCCACTCCCAACACACAAACACACGCACACCCGCAGGAGAGACCTTTGACGACGCCTACCCTCTACAAACCTCTCCCTCTCCCTCTCTCTCTCACACACACACACACACACACACACACACACACACACACACACACACACACACACACACACACACACACACACACGCTCCCTTCTGTTTCTATTGTCTTGAGTTTGATTTTAGAGGAACAGCCTGTAGCCAGAGTTGCAGGAACTCTTTGTTCAGCAGAGCGGTGCCAGGTTTGGTTCCTCGCTGGCAGCAGATAGACAAAGCACGGCTCACACGCTAGACTTCCAGGCTCCTCTTTAATGTGTTGTCATAAAACATGCAGCTGGCAGAGACTTAACGTTCACTGGGACTCTGTGCTGCTGGGTATTGCCCTTCCAACTGTCCTCGTCCATGTTTGTCTCTGCAGCGTCTGTGCTCTGTCACCGGCACATAGACCTGACATTTCTGCTTCTCCACTGAACAACTTTTCAATTCACCGCTCACCAGTGGAAAATCTGACAAAATCAGGAGACGGCTGAGGCTACAGTCTGCAGAAATGTCCTCTTCTGTCATCTCAAAATGTTGGGACAGTGGAAGGATATTGGTTCTTCTGGCGGAGCGCTCACTCAAATTTATTTTTCAGATGAAAATAAGACTCCAGGCTGTCATCTGATTTACTTCTCCTCTGCATGAAGGGAAAAGAAACCCAGAACCAATTTAAGAAGCAGGCAG
This sequence comes from Thalassoma bifasciatum, assembly GCA_008086565.1. Lineage (NCBI taxonomy): Eukaryota > Metazoa > Chordata > Actinopteri > Labriformes > Labridae > Thalassoma > Thalassoma bifasciatum. The sequence goes on along the minus strand of RPOG01000032.1, from coordinate 814,926 downwards.
CATACAGCCGTGTGGCTTCCCCTAACCCTTTTAATGTGCACTCATGAGGCTTTCATAACCTGTAAGAGCTCCAAAACAGATTTGTTTTACTCTCGAATTTACGAATAAACTCTGTTAATCCTAAAACCAGAAAATGTATAATAAATCCCAAACTCCCTGTCAAACACAATGGTATTACCACACAATCCAGCACTTATTCACTCCTGATGCACTTCTATTTTCATGAGATCCGGCTCCACACTTCAGTTCGCTCTTAATCTACATGCAGGTGGTCATATCTTATTACTTTTCCACTAGCTTTTGTTTTCAATCTTAGATTCATTGTCTCTCTTTTTTCAGTCTTTCCTGACATCATTAAAGTCCCTGTGAGGACTTTTCAAGTCTCATCCCTTGCTACAACAATCTCTGAGTGTTCAAAAAAAGCTATTTCCTTAAAATCTACTCAAGGTACAGATGACTTCTTTCTAAATCTGGTATGGTGAGGAGGATTAAAAGGTCTAAGAAAGATATATGACCTCCAACTAATGCCACAAAATATCTGCATGCTAGTCGCTGCAGAGTAACCAACAAGGGACCATTAGCTTCATATGAGAATTTTTTCATGTTACTGATTTTTTTTTCTCAGTATCAGCCTGCTTTGCTAAGATGGCTTTTACTGAAGAAAAAATGGTAATAGCTCATGTTACCTGAATATAGCTGAAAAGAGGTGTCAACTTTGAAAAACTATGTTTCATTGATGAAAAAGAGACAGCTCTGGACGTTTTTGTTGTGATTTCACTACACGTTATCCTACTGGATGATAGATATCAGACAGTGGGATTGAAGTCACAGTATTAGAGGGCAGCATGTTTTTCTTTCTGCTTTTCGCTTTTCTTACCCTCGGAAACTGATTTTATGTAAGATAAAGCAAAATACTTCAAACAAAAAATATAAAGTACAAGTTAAAAAAAGGGGGGGGGGGTTAAAATAGACAAAAGAACTACAGTTACATCAAAAAGTTACTCAACTACAGTTACTTGAGGGAATGAAATTAGTGACTTTCACCTCTGGATAAAAAGTGCTAGCAGCAGACTCTCAAGAAGAGAAGTTTATATTTTCAGATAAAATGCAGAGAAATGGGGGTGCGGATGGCCGAGTGGATATGGCTGCGCACCATGAGGCATGCCCTCGAGCGGGCGGCCCGGGTTCGAATCCGACCTGTGGCCCATTTCCCGCATGTCACTCCCCACTCTCCCTCCCCTTTCCGACACCATCCACTATCCTTCTCTATCAAACAAAGGCCAAAAAAATAACTTAAAAAAAAAAATGCAGAGAAATGTCGTTAATAACAAGCGTATCATAGAGAGATACTTTTTTAAGGATGGAATGTTTTTAAAACCCAGATTAACTAAACTATAACTCATCTAAGGACTCAGTGTCAAGCTTCTCGTTTCACATTTGATTAATTTCAGTGCACCATAGATGTGGTTTTGGGATGTGATGTTGTTAACTTGACTTGACACGCTGTTGGTTAGCAGCCTCACACAGCCACGCCTCGTGCAGATAAACCAGACTCAACCCTGGCCTTTCAGATCTGCAGCGGTGGCTCTATAAAGCCTGCCTGTGTCAGGGTAGCAACAGCACTGATGCTAAATAAATCACAGGCAGTAAATGGCCTCTCCTCCTCAGCAATTTCCTCGGCACTCATCAGTCTGTGTGTAGGGACTGATAGCATGCTGTCAGTCGCCTGCTACCTTAAAGTAACCCTGAATCTGATTTCACTGCAGCGTGGCAGCAGGTTAGCTTCACCTCCGGTTGTTTAAAAGACCGGGATTGTGAGGGGAAAGGTGGTCTGGGGGCTAACTTGGGGGCTAAGGGGTATAACTGGAGCTGTTTAGCTTGAGGGGCTGGCAGAGACAGGAAGCACCCTGACCTTGTGTTTATGTAGTGGTTGTCCCTGTGATAGATGTTGTTGTCAGAGTATTCACCTGCTGCTCCGCTGGGCTGTCCACTAACCCTGACGCAGACAGATTGGCCTTTGTTTTTTCACTTCACCTCCACTGTGTAATTAATCTTCAGCCAGGGTCCGTAGAAGAGAGTGCTATGAGACTCTGTTGTTCAGCGGCAGGCGGACAGAGGGAGGCAGCTCTCAAGGCCTTAAGGACAAGCACCACCCAAAAGAAGATGTTTAAATGCATGCAGCTCAGGGCCCACTCCCTCACCTTGGTTATCACAGAAGAAGAGGCGGCGAGCACAATATTTGTCCCAGCTCCAGAGTACAATTTATCTTGGATGAAAATACAGCTCTGGAAGATTCAGCAGTAATAGACCCTCTCCAACACTACTGCCAAATATATTTTATTCTGAGGCCTGGTTTATCTCCACCTATTGCCTCACCACATGTTTTCTGCTCCGTTTCACAAGATAATGAGGCTGTGAGCTGAAACAGCTCAAACCTGATGAAAATAGCTATGCAGCCATTTTTTAAAGATTCTGGTTGATTTTGTAGAATAAAAAAATCAAGTCTGGTGACATTTAAGTAATAAACTTAACTATTTACCTTCAGCTGGCAACAAGTTAAATAACCCAAGTTGATGCAATGAGTAACTTCTCATTTCTTAAATACCATGGAGAAAGACACATCCTATGGTCATGGAAAAGATATTAGTCCGTTTAAGAAGGGTCAAATCACTGGCATACATCAAGCAGAGAAAATATCTCAGGAGACTGCAGAAACTTCTGAAATTGAGTTAAGAACTGTACAACGCATTATTAAAAACTGGAAGGATGGTGGGTAACCATCGTTTTCCAGGAAGAAATATGGTCGGAAAAAAATCCTGAGTGATAGTAACTGGCAATCACTTAAACATTTGGTCAAACCAAATTGAGGAAAAACAACAGTAGAACTCAGTAGTATGTTCAGTAGTGAAAGTAAGAGCATTTCCACACTCACAATGCAAAGGGAACTCAAGGGATTGGGATCGAACAGCTGTGTGGCCTTAAGAAAACCACTAATCAGTAAGGCTAAGCAGGAAAAAAAGGCTTCAGTTTGCTCAGAGCATAAAGATTGGACTCTGGAGCAATAGAAAAAGGTCATGTGGTCTGATGAGTCCAGATTTACCCTGTTCCAGAGTGATGGGCGCATCAGGGTGAGAAGAGACGCAGATGAAGTGATGCACCCATTATGCTTAGTGCCTACTGTACAAGCCTGTGGGGGCAGTGCTATGATCTGGGGTTGCTGCAGTTGCTCAGGTCTAGGTTCAGCAACATAATGTGCCCAAAGAATGAGGTCAGCTGACTTCCTGAATGTACTGAATGACCAGGTTATTCCATCAATGGATTTTCTTCTTCCCTAATGACACAGGCATATTCCAAGACGATAATGCCAGGATTCATTGGGCTCAAATTGTGAAAGAGTGGTTCAGGGAGCATGAGGTATCTCTGCTTCCACAGAGTCCAGACCTGAACCCCATTGAGAATCTTTGGGATGTGCTGGAGAAGGTTTTGTGCAGTGGTCAGACTCTCCCATCATCAGTACAAGATCTTGGTGAGAAATTAATGCAACAGTGGATGGATATAAATCTTGTGACATTGCAGAAGCTTATCAAAACAATCCCACAGTTTGATGTTCCAATCAAAGCTAAAGGTGGTCCGACAAAGAGTGTGTGACCTTTTTTTTTCTTTTTGGTGGCGATGCTTTTTTTTGGCCAGACAGTGTATATAGAGCTGATTTCAACAAAATAAATACCCAGAAGTGATAACTCTAGAGTTTGTGGTAGCTTCATTTGCATGATAAATGTATTACAGATAGATGTAGTTATCCATCATTCAGTGTGTGTTTTAGAGGGGATCGTTTTTATCTCTGTCACTAGGCCTAATGATACCAATGAGTACAGCATCTTTGAGCTTTGTGATGCAGAGGTTTGAAAGCAGTGTTTGTGATGTGAGTATAAAATCCTCCTTGGGGTGCAGCAGTGGGCCGCTAATCAGAGGCTGTGGCTAATCCCTTGGCTGTGGAGCTTTTCAGCAGCTGAGAGCAGCGGGGTTATGAACAAACTGGAGCCCCCTCGAGATGGAGGTGTGAAGAAAATCCAGGCAAATCACTGAGCCTCGAAATGAACAGAGACAAAGTAAAAGGCATGTGCACTATTTCTTTCTCTCTTTTTAAAAATATTCTTTATATCGCTGTGCTTTAATGCTGTACTGTGGGACTGGTCAGTTTAATGAGATGATGTGAAGCCTAAGAATTAATAGTGTTGTGATTTCCTGCAGCACAGCAAATAGAAGCACTGGGAGCCATTGAGCGGCGGAGCCTGAGGCGCAGCACTGCAGAGCAAACAGGCAGAGTGTTGGTTTACTAAACGATGCAGGATGGATGCTGGGTAATCACCACTCTGCTCATAAATTCTCCTTTATAGGCACCTTGTAGAACAGACCGCCTCCATTTCACTCAGGCTATATCACCACACTGACCAGAAAAATCATCTCAACATGTGATCCAACGAATGACGGACACTAAATTACAATAATCTGATTTAAATTCAACTTGATAACCCATTATCAAAGAAACATGGAGCAGGATGCACTCCGCTCATGCCGATTATCCATGTTCATGTTGAACATTTCTCTGGTGCAGCCCTCGAGGTTGTGGTGGAACAGTGCACGGTTTAGTGGAGCCCTCCTCCCTCCCTGTAAGCCCCTCTACTCTGGTGGCTGGCTGCAGATTTAATGGGCTTAGCAGCTGTTGAGGAAAAGCAGTGAGGGCTTGTGGCATATGCTCTGGTTAGAACAAAGAGCAGCAAGCACACCACACAAGCTACAACAGCCTGAGCTGAACGCAGAGCGGCCACAGGGGCTGCAGTCGACCATTAAACTCCTTTTACAGCCTGTTTTCATTCAGTTTATTTCACTGACTTTTTGTTCATACGTTGTTTCCCATTTTTATGCTGCTGTACCAGCTCTTTTGATAATTTTGAATTTAACAATTCAAAGAAAACAGTGTCCTTTTACATTAGGCTTATGTTTCAAAGCAGGAGTCACTTTTTCTCTTTTCTGTGTGAGGTTGCAGTCTGTGTATAATCTCTTGATTCATGAAATGAGAGCTCAGGGTGGTGTTTCAAAGATTCTTGACAAGGCCGCCCTCTTCAGGGACAGCTGTAATCCTCCACACATCTCCTTTAACTGTTCTTCCTGATGCTGTTTGGATAGAAAGTGGTGCACAGAGTCCTCTAGTGGAAATAGTATAAACTTGTTTAAAGAGTGTGGTGGAAAATTCTTCTTTTTTAAATGACATACGCAAACAGACACAAGGTTTTTCCATCTGACATCTTCATCAAATAAACAAAACATAAAGTGCAACTGTTTTAAACAAGTGGAAACCTTTTTTTCAGGCAGCTGAAACGTGACCTTATTTCAGTTTTTTTTTTTGCCTGAAGCTGTCTTATTTGAGTTGGCAAAGTGCGCCACTGCTGCCTACAAATATGACTAGATTAAAAATGAAAACTAGTTTACTATAGAGGCCCATTTCTGCCAATTTAAAATGAAAAACTGGATTTGTTGGGATTTGACCTGTATAAGGTAAAATGTTTTGCGATAAAAAGTCAAATTTTCTTTGACTTTTAGTTTGAAAAGCTCAACTGTTTATATCTAATTTTTGGCTTTTTCTCATAATTTTGACTTTTTTATCTCATAGTTTTGACACACTTATCTCAAAATTTTCACTTTTTAATTTTTTTACTTTAATCCTAATAATTTTGACTTTTTGGGCCAAAAGTTTCTAAACAGAAGTATTAAATTTCATGATTTTTCAGCTGGCAGAAATGGGCTTCCACAAATTTACGAAGGTTGCTTTTGCAAAACAAGGAACGAACAAAAAAAAGCAGAGCATTGTATGTTTCCCCCATTTTTTTCTCTGTCTTAGACATTGCTCACAGTATTTCCTGTTCATATAACAAAGTGACAGATTGCACAGATCCGTTTGGTGCAGAAAACCGACCCACGCAGCCTGGTTCCTCCTACAATTACCAGCTGTTCTGGACATACACAGGCTGATGTAAGTTTTATTGCCATTTGCACAGTTGCTCTGTGCATATATGAGCTTCAACAGGCAGTGTGTGTAAACAGTGATAATGTTGTGTTTGTGTGTGTGTGTGTGTGTGTGTGTGTGTGTGTGTGTTTGCTTGGTCTCTCTGACTGTTAGCAAACACACCACAGTGCCATGTTCTCCCACTTACTGCAGACAGAAACAGCTCAGTGACTGTGTGGGAGTCAAGTGTGGCAGCTTTGCAAACTGTCTCTGCTCGTGAGCGTACAGTATAAGCTCTATAAATCAAGAAGATGCTCTCGCTATGTTTGTGTGCCTCTGTAGGTGTGTATGAATAAAAAGGAGGCAGTAAAAGCTGTCTTTTGCATTGCCTGTTTGCCCTCATTAAAGAAAAAAACATGTTGTGGCACTAGCGTCACTGCAGGGGGGGCAAAATATTTAAACAAAGCAGAAAGGCTTTGAGTGGAACAGAATGAAACTGTAAACACTTGGCAATGTGTAAGAGAGAAAAAAGGCAGTCTGGGAGGAAGAGAGGAAGAGAAAATGAGCTGGAGCTAGAGGCCGTAGGATGAACAAAGGCTTATCGTGTGTAATCTCAGCCAGTGTTACTTGTCAGTCCCATCATGGCTGACCTTGTCTCCAGCTCTGCTATAAACATGACCTTCTGCCCAGACTTGGCTGAATGAACCCGTCACACTGTGTTTGTCTGGGAGCTGCTCGCCCCCACACGATACACCAACCACCCAGCAGCACTGCTTGAGTGTGTGTGTGTGTGTTTCACTTTCTTCACAGTGTAACAGCATGAGGTGCAGATGAGGAGAGAGAGGTCACGTAGGGGGAAAGTATCTCACCTTTATGGTATGTTGTTGTTGCACGGCAGTGTTGTGTAACTCTGTGTATTAGTAGGCGGTCACAGTGAGATGTTAGAAACTGCAGCTCTCTTGCTTTGTTTTAAACTTGATGACAAACCACATGTTGTAATCAACATGTTTCAGACAACTGATAAAGCCAAAGTTTAAGACAGTATTTTCATAACCACTGATCTACTGAATAACAAATCACCGTTGTTTTTGTGCTTAACTTCATCAAACAGTTGAGACCATTTCATTTGCTCTTGAGTTTTTATCTGTTTAGTTGTTTGGAAAGTGTATTTCTAGTTCTTCTTTAAGCAACACAGTATTGACACAACACAGTGGACTAACGTGATGTAATGGTACAACAGGAAAAGCTATGCTACATCAGGGTTTGACCAAACAAAACATTTGCTGGTCAGATGAAACGTTGTTGGATTTTGGTGTTTTAATTTGATATTTGACCAAAAGAAAAACAAACAAACAAACAAAAGCAATAAAATCAATACTACATGCTCAAAGTTTAAAATACCATTTACCCACAAATAAACAATTATTGGTAAATTAGTTTTCCTTAAAAAAAGGAAAGAAATTGAACTGGTATCAAATGATAAGTAATCCAAACAAATGACCTCCATCAGGTTCAGCTGGGAAAGAATTTATTTTTATTTTTATTTTTTAAATCGAATTTAACATCAAGTCACTGAATGTGTTTTATGAAGAAAACTTACCTAAAATAAGTCTTGAAAGATTTTGTCTGTCAGTTTTTCAGTGATTTCTGGACCAACATTCTGAGTGTGAAAGACATTTTTTAACTGTCATTCAAAGTTCCTGTGTTTAACTTTTGGTTTTGTGGACTTGGGATGAAGTAACGGGTATTTCCTCTTTTCTGATCTTAAAGTGAAGTGTCGTGAAGAAGTGCTTTCTGATATAAAATCATGTCTTGCTGTCAGTCAAACTATCACTAGAGTTTTGCTGTTCAAAATAAGTAAAAGGTTGTTACAGAGAGAAGAGCTAACTTGCTTTTTCTGGCATATATTTTGTGGCCGTGGTTACAAGTGCTTTATTACTGCTATCACAAAAATGACCTGTCTTATCCCTAATGGTTGTGCTTACTTCTGAAGGTGGCACACAAGCAGTCCTGATCTTTACAGTAACCTGCTAAAAACTCGTCATCAGAGCTTTAAATCTTCGGACAAAGGAATTCAAATAAAAAATAATATCTACATAACATTTTTTTGTTTTATTTTGCTTTCGAAACGTAGCAATTTAGCCATTGGGAAAAAAATATAAACAAACTCAGAAAAAATTCTTTGGAGGAAACTAAGCTTGCAAAGTTGAAAGTAAAGTCTTAAGGTAGTTTTGTGTAAAAATGATCAAGTGTTCACAGGGAGAAGATTATCATTTTCCATCGGTCTGTTGAAATATCTCAATGGTTTTCCTTTGAACCACAGATTTCTCCTTATTGCAAACAGAGCTTTGAAGATCGTTTTAACCTTTTATTAACATGACAGCGGCCTCATGACATTTTGTGCCATTTATCATAATTTACAGGCACCACACATTTCTTATGAAGTTTCAACACCAAGATGTTTTCAGAACAGCAAGAAGAAAATCATGACCCACAAACTTGTTTATTCTGTTTGTTTGTTGTGTTTGTGATTGACCAGCAGAGGGCATTAGAGCCCCATCACTGCCCGTTTGTTGAGTCTTGCTGTTAAGGCACAGATACTAGTTTCACTTTATCAAATAAAATGTAAAAAAATTAAATAATCATGATACTTGATTTCTTGTTGTATGAATACACTTTTTCAATTTCGTTGTAATTTTTTTTGAGTATTTATAATCCAAAATATAGTATAGCAGATTTGATACATTATATGGTAGTAAAGGCAGTTGCCTCAGATTGAATTATAGGGTCTTTTGGAAATCTACATTCATACTTTGCAGTTAAGTCTGTTCTTAATCAGTGTTAAAAATCAAACTCAACTATAATGTAAACAATCAAAACAAACAAATCATAGTCACAGCATTTGGCTCTATGGGCTGCAGCCTGAACATTACAGAACCTGTATCAAAAACAGAAATTGTGAATATTAGGCTGTGACCCACAGAGCTACGAGCTTTAATTTTTGAGTATGTTAAAGATTTTACACCGTTTGCGCCGTTTGTTCTTTCATAGTCATCACTGATTTACAGGTCGTGGCCCAACAAATGCTGAATCTCCGGGCGGACAAACATGACAAACCACGAAGGGTCCGGACTGCTCCTAAACCAGGTGCGAGTTTCAGGTAGGTCAACAAAAAAGGTGATAGGTAAGATAACATTTAATGTCATGTAGTGGTATTTGTCTTACAAATAATTGTAATGAGGTAGAGCCTGTGAAGACTAATTTGTTTAGTTTGCTTTTATTACTCAGGTGTGCTCAACATACAGGTAAGGTAATGGTGAAACTCTGATGCACGACAGCAGTTACCTTGTGTTTTTTTTATTTATTTATATTAATAAAAAAAAAAAAAATAAAAAAAAAAAAGCTAATTCGCTCTAAACCCAGATAATTGGACGAGAGGCCGGAAGAGGCGCTGACGTTTGCCTTGCACGTGTTCGCAATCCTTCACCTGGGCAGTTGAACGCAGGTGCACCTGAGACACGATGGAGAAGAAAGAGCAGACAAATTACACGGTGACGGGATTGAAAGGTTGTAAAGTGACGCCATGTTTGCTGGATTTCTTCTAGAAAGGTAATTGTGTGATTTGATTTCTCTTTATTTTGTTCATTTATGAGGTAACTGGTCATAGCTAATTCTAGCAGCAGGTGAACGGTCTGTCAGTGTTTACACAGAGCCTCTTTACCGTCTGCAGGTATGGATAAATATGAATGGATCCTCTGTTGTCAGATTATATGGGATGTTTTAAGAAGACATAACGCTGTCGTCAGTATGTTTTCATAGCTTTGCGAACAGTGACCGCCACTGGGGCTGAACGATATGGAGAAAAATCCTTATCTCGATATCATTGTCAGATATCGCGATATCGATACAGTTCAGTGGAAACTTATTAGTTTTTAGCTAAATAAAAGCTTCATGATACAACAGGTTGTGGAAAGGATGTTTGTTGATGAGAACTTACAGTCATCTGTAAATCTATGTCCTTGATAATGTTGATATCACTTATCTTATAATATTAATATCTTGAATGTTCATATCTAGATGATAATACGATAACGTTATATCTTTCAGCCCTAACCTCCACACCACTGAAACATACAGAGACGAGGCTGCCATCCTTGCCACTTCAACCATTTGCTCTGAGTCCCCCCTGACTGGTGAGTTACAGACTCAGACAGAAATTGATAACACCGAACGTTGCCTAGATCATTGCATGCGTCAAGGTACAACAAACAGCTGTTTTATGGGTAAAACTGTGCTCTCTGACTCTATCATACATCTACATAATCTGCTTACCCTGAAGCTGTCTATAGATCCAAGCAAATGTCAGTGGGGACTAAGTGATAGAAGTACAAATAAAGGATATAAACACAATATTCAACAATATGAGGTAATAATCAGTTTAGAAATTATAAATATTAGTGGATTACACTTTATATGATGTGGGTAAAATCCCTACATCGTGACCCACAATACCCAATACAATAAGTATCGAACACTCAGTAGCCATGTGTGATAGTAACATTAAGTATAGTGGATAAACTTTTGTTGACAGACTGGTCATAACATGAATAAAAATGGTTTTCTATGCACTTCTTGTCAATTTCTCAGAGGTAATGATTATCTATAGCTTGAGTTGAGAATTTGTAAAGCAGCAGTACTCAAGAGACACCTGTTCAATAGTTGGATGAGAGGTTTGTAAACTGCTTTGAACACTCTGTTCAAAGTATTTCTCACGTAAAAAAGATAAACAGTCTTTATGGACATGATGTTACACCTTTTTTGTTGTTTTTCACTGTAGTATGTCATCAGTAGGGCCAGCTGTAGAAGACACCAATTCAGATAAATTGAACCATATGCACTTTTTAAAGAGTGAACCATGCCTATTATTCATTATTCAAGGCCTCACTGGCCGTCCTCACCATGCCATACTTAAGCAAGATTGGGCCCCCGCAGCGCCTTCCCCCACTGGCCCACTGGCTGGTAGGGCTCAAGGTCACACTACTCCAAATTAAACCAGACTAACTGATCACCTCTTTTACATGCGTCATCATCGTAATACAACACATGCATGGCCGGTCATCATGAAGCGTCTGTTTACTCGAAGTGCGGTCTCATCAGAGTCAGCACAATGGAGAACACAGAGAACATGACCTTGACTCTTGTCACGTTTTTGGCTTCTTCTATTAAATCGTTTTGGCCAAACACAGGCCTCTGACCTAAACACCAAGGTGGATATCCAGGCATGAAAACCATTTCAGTTTAGTTTGAGGTCCAGGCGCACAGTTGAATCATTGAACAGGTAAGTCTCTGTATGTCATCTACATTCCATGCCTTTCAGTGGTTTTGATTTACATGTGTTTATACATGTAGTGGAAAAATTGTTACTTTGTTGTGCCTGTTTCTCGTTATTGGTTATTTCAGATTTGTCATATTGTGTGGAAATGGGCTTTCCGGCCACCCTTGACATATGAGATACTGGTTGAGGATTCAGAAACCGGGGGATCCAGCTGTTTCAGAAAATGACACACACCACTTCACACCCAAGAGTTCAGTCTTTGTCTCTTCTAACCATAGGATTTCCGTCTGGCCACTCCACGACACAGGCTTGATTGTTGGATGTTACGGAGATGGTTGTTCTTCTGGAACATTCCCGTCTCTCCACAGAGGACCACTGGAGCTCTGACAGAGTGACCATCAGGTTCATGATCCCTTCCCTGGCTAAGATCCTTTTACCCTGATGGCTCAGTTTGAATGGCGTCCAGCTCATGGAAGCGTCCTGGTGATTCTGAACTTCTTCCATTTACAGATGAAGGAAACTGTGTGCACATCCGGACCTTCAAAGAGCAGAGATTTTTCCATTCCCTTCCTCAAATGTGCTCCAAGACAATCCTGTCTCAGAGTTCTACAGATAATACCTTTGACTTTCTGCTTGGGTTGTACTCTGATGTGCACTGTCACCTATGGGACCATATATAGACAGGTGTGTACCTTTACAAATCATGTCCATCTACTAAATTTACCACAGGTGGACTCAAGATAAGCTGTTTTAGTGGTGCATATAGACTCACAAATAGATGAACACAACTTAAACAAAGTGGTCCATGACATGCTGCATTATATATATATATATATATATATTTTTTTTTTTTTAACCTTGATTAATTGCCAACATACATTGGATTTAAACCCTGTGAGAACTTTCAAAGTGATCTTGAAAAAGTCTCCTAGATTGTAATCCGCAACTTAAAATGTGATAATCAGCGCCAAAATAAGTTATTTAGCTTAGGGCTAAAACACTGGCTAAGACTATCAATAAAATAAAGGGCCACATTTGCTCTGCTTGGTGAGGTTGGAGTTGATAAAGGGGCAATGGTACATTCCCAGGATTAACCAACATTACAATTTATGTCTCAGAGCACCAGGCTGTGATTGGCATTAAATATAGCTGGCTACTGAACTATGATACAAACTGAGTTTACAAAGTTTGTATCATAGTTCACATTCAAGCAATGGCTCAAAACTTTGGTATTAACCTTATTATAAAAACAAAAGAATAATAAGCATAGATGTAGGCAAGGCCAGTTAAGAGACCATTGCAGAAACATCTTTACATAATTTCCCACTGCTTTTCATTACATTATTGACACTGATTAAAATACAAGTGTACTGAATTGTTAATTGAGTCCTCTTTGTCAAATGCTTTTTGAAATAAAATATGAATTATATTTGTTTCATTTTATTCACAGGCTTTTTTATTATCCAGACTGATTTCTTCTTGAAGGATTTCTTCCGAAACAAAACTCTTTTTTCATGTAGTTCACCTCCCTGTATGGCTTACCTAAAAAGAAGTCCTCTGAAAAGATACCCACATTTTTAGTGTTGACATCATTGGTTGTTATATCTCACTATTATTATCTGTGAAATTGTCAAATTAAAAAAAATGTACCAGGACACATCATAGAAATGTGATGGTATATGATAATTTTAATGAAGGCTGTGGGATGAGATGTTGGTTTCTCTTCACAAGATGGAGCTGTAGCCACATATTTCTGATGTCTGAGCTTGTTGCAGAGAGTGTAAGGTCCAGGAGACACTAAGCTAACGCTAGAGTTTACACAGGTTGCACTGGTGATTTATTGTCTAATAAAAAAGCTCATTAAAAGCATAATTTGAAGTTTCAGCTTTGAATATGATGGATGGTTAAATTCATCATTTGTTGTTAACTGGCTTTAATTTGTGAGCTAAACTTTTCAGAACCATCCTTTTATCCAGTGCGGTTCAGGATTAATAATGGTGGTGTTATCACCTCAGGTTGTTTCTATTCCAGCATCAATGCCTCTGAACTCTGACCTGCAAGTAATGTCAGATAACCTATTCACCTAAAACATTGCTCCGTTTTTTAAAGATGTCTTTTGAATCAACCCCATTATACTTCCAAAAAAAATTTATATTTTAATGTATCAAATTGGTGTTGAACCAAACAGGCTTCACATTTATATCTGGAAAAGACTACTAATTTTCTGTCTCAAAAAAGGTCACCTAATGGTTTCTTGGACATTTTCCAGCAAAGGATTATAGTAATTTCCACAGAGATTGGGCCGTAGGAAGAGAATAGGCTGTAACAGTGTTTGCAGGCGCGGTTTGTTTACCCGTTTACATGTGATGAGTGTATGGGAGTCCGGTGTTTGTTATTTACCTTCACTGTAATGAAGTCTTTGACCTTTCACCACTCCTACAGACGCTGTAAGCATCACACCCAGTCAGAACTGGCTCCAGGAGGAGGAAGGGATGGGGAGATCTACATCAAACAAGACCAACAACAAGCTCAACCAAAATCAGACAGAATAAAGATGGGTGTTACAAGGTACAGTAACATTTCATACTGAGCTTTGAAATGCTGCATTTGAAAACAGACTTGCAGAACTCCTTATCCCAAGAAAACAGAAGTTTTTCTCTTTGTAAACTCTGGATAATGTTCCACAAAAAATACTCTTGGGAGTTAGATAATTTATTTGTAGAGTATCTTGCTATTCACAGATTAAAAGTAAATTATGAACTTGTGAACACACCAAGATTTTATGCTGCTAGGTTCATGCTGGTATCTTTGATGTTGGCAGTCACAGATTGCATGATAAAAAAATTATAAACAGCTTTATTTTTTAAGTAAAAACGATCTTACTCATGTAACGAAAAACAAAACTTAAGAGGCCAAAATTTTTCGCACCATCTCTTCATGCACTGCGTAAAGTACAACAAACCAAATCACCATAGTTTAAACACCACCAGACTGATCTAGTGGATGGAGGACTTGTGTATAAACCTTTCATTAGCCTCTCATTACAGACTGAACTCTCCTCCACTTCCTGGACCTGCATGAGACAATTTTGAAGTCCCTGTCACCATGTGAAACAACAGCCACGGGGCTAGCAACCTACAGGCCCACATGGGCTTGTTTTGACAAGGGTTTGATCACAAAGAGACAGACTCCAAAATATCCCTTACCAGCTCAGAGATTTCCCTGATAAAGCCTAAATTATGATATATAGTGTTCACTAGTGCATAAACCAAACTGATCTAGTAGCCTACTTTGCCAACTATTCGCAGATACATTGTAAAAGTTTCACGAAGACTGTTTTCAGCGAAAACATTATGACATCAGCAAATGACAAAACCTTCTGTGATTTGAATCAAAGACGAGAGAAAAATATGAGCAACCATTTCATTTTAAGTGGTTATTATAAAAATGGGATGAAAATGCAAAAATGAGTATTTCCATTGGGCAGATACAGTCACAGGAAGTCGGGGGGAATCATCTCGAGTTGCTGTGTTAGCTCAGCTAGTTTCAGCATGTTCAACTCTAGCCGAGTTTGGATTATATTCAGTTCATTTAACTAGTAGTTCAAACTACACTTGTCATCAAATATCTTTATAGCCATTTAGTATGGTATTGCTTGCTTTAAGTCTCCTTGATTCTTGAGCTGAGCTAATGTGAAGATGTGTCTATAAAAAACATGCAAGGAAGAATGTATTTTGATTTTTTAAAGGACAGTAAAAGTTGTAGTGTCATCCAGTGGTGAGTTTGCAGATTGCAGCCATATTTTTCATTCCTTTTCTTCCGAGGATATCTCTCTGGTGGCCACTAAGTTTTGAAGAAATGTAATTGTATGATGTAATACATATTTGGCCTATGAGGCAATGCCAAATGACCACTAGATTTGGCCTGTCAGTGCACTAATACTACAAATCCCAGAATGCTCGAGTAGTTATTTTGTTTGCCAATCAGGACAGGGCTCATAAACGCCTTGACATGACCTCATGCTATAGTGCCACTCTCTCAGAAATGGGAAAAAGGGGGCGCAGATGGCCTAGTGGATATGGCCGCGCACCATGAGGTTCGCCCTCGAGCGGGTGGCCCGGGTTTGATTCCCGCCTGTGGCCTGTTTACCGCATGTCATTCCCCACTCTCTACCCCCTTTCATACTCTATCCACTGTCCTCCACTATCCAATTAAAGGCAGAAAAGCCCCAAAAATATCTTAAAAAAAAAAAAAAAGAAATGGGAAAGAGAAAGACAGAGAACAGGAACTTTTTGGACGGATGAGAGGCAGAATATCTGTTTTAATATGTAAAAGATGTCTTGTATGCTATTATTTGTTGTTTGTTGATCCTATTTTTGAATTTATTAGCCTGTGGAAATGGTTACTGTTGAAATTCATATGTGAAGGGCAGAAAATAAGAAAGTTTTATTTGAATTTTATTTAAGAAATGATTAAAAATGATGTGTTTATATTATTTGAGATTTGATTTTGCATGTGTGCAATATTAAGTTATAAATTGAAAAATATTAAGCTTTGCTTGTCGCATTTTCAGAGTTTAAGCAAAACTTGTTTGAGTCTATATGGAAAGGTTCATTGTTATGTCTGGAGGAATTTTTTTTTTTTGTGAATATCAATGTTGGCCCACGCCTTTGTCAAAGTTTCAAATTTCAGCCCTCTGTGGTTTTGAGCTTGACATCCCTGGTCTGTAGACATACTTGTAATGTAAAAAGATAACGGTGCCTTTTTGAAGACTTCTCAGTCAAGACTCACCTCCTCTGTACATTTGAAGTACTTCTGAGGAAATAAACTCAAATTTAATTTCAATACCTGATCCTTCACAATTAAGTTTTAATGCTTTGGTTAACCTCCCCACTTGTGTAAATGTTCTTGCTAAACAATATTTGGTTCTAGCAAACAAAACTCAGCCTCTGCCCACAGCGTCCTTGCCGTGTCCGCTCATCAATTACTGCACACAAGGAGCTGCAAACTTTATGAAAAGCAACAAAAACCTTGGAAAAGTAAAACTGAAATTAACTCTAGCTGCAACTATGCTCCTTTATCTTGGTAATGAATACAACCATGCAGGCAATGCCTTTGCAGCATATTTTCAGCATATTTCCTTGCACCTTCAACCAGCTCTAACAAGACAAATGTTGCCTTCAGCCACCCAATATCTCAGATAACACCAGTGGAATAATGTAGTCCCTGCTATGGTATTGATCCTTTGTGTGATATCTATGTTACGGACAGCTATTTTCTTTCTTCACCTTAGGTTACCTCATAAACATGTTTTTTTTTTTTTGGTATTTCCCCAATAGTAATTATTTATTTAAGCCTTATGGAGTTGAGAAGAGAAGTGTATGCTGCATGACATGGATGACAAGTGCATCTGTTTCTGTCTAAGGTTTGCATGTGAGCTCTGCATGCTGTATACACACATACATTGCAACATGTGCCTCTGTGTGCGTGAACAAGTGTGTACTTGTGTGTTGCGGGTGATGTAGGCTTCCTGAGGCTGATTACCACCCTCATCCCAGCGTCTTGTTTTTGCCCGTCTCTCCGCCTGTGTGGAAGTTGTGTGGGCACCCTCTGGATTGCCTCACCGCCGAAGCATGCCGGACCCTGTTATCCAGCTATCCATCTGTGTTATTGATTTTTTTCCCTCTTTGTAGAGTTTCATCTTTCCACCACTTTTCTGTGGAGCGATGGAGAGAGAGGGAGTGCAAGAGAGAAAGGAGGGGCAAGCGAGGGGGAAGAGCAGAGATCTGAGAGCTGGTAGAAGAGGGGGGATGGAGAGTTGGAGGAGCAGAGCAGCGGTGGGGCTTCTGAGGGTTTGGGTGTAAGAGGTTGGGGGGGCACCGAGCCTGGACTGTGGATGAGCAGAAAGGAGAGAGAGAGACACTCTTGAAGTGTCGGGACTTTCTCTCTCTCTCTCTCTCTCACTCTCTTCGTGTCTCTCTGTTCTCATGGGAGCGCCCCCCTCTTCGTCTTCCTCCTCCTCCTCCGTCTCTCCTTTCTCCTCCTCCATCCTGCTCCGAGGCGCCTCTGGTACACACGCTCCACTCGCCATCCCCCTCCTCGTCCACCCCTCCTCCTCCTCTGCCTCTTGCTCCGTCCGCCTGCCTGCCGTCTCTCCCTCCCGGGGGGCTCGGGCAGTGCTGGCGGCGTAGCCGTGATTTGCAGGAGATTTGTCTAAGTGAGAAGCAATTAGTGCGCCTAAGCACCGCTAATGTATGCATGCTGGGGCTGCCGCCACCACCCCTTCCGTCTAGCGGTGCCAGGGCCCGGCCGTGGCACTGTTGGTGTTCTCTCCCTCTATTTATCCTTTTTACCTTTCATCTGCAGGCCATCATCTTACTCTTTCTCAGATGACTATGTCCACTCTAATTCTGTCGACAGAGTCATTAGTTAATCAGTGGTGCTGTAGTCTTTATTTGTTTCTGCATGTCAGTATCTGTATATAACTTTCTTGAGACTTCTCATAGTGTTGAGAGGAGTTATGAACCTTGAGGCGCATGTTGGTGATTTCTGTCCCACGTCTTCTCCTACCCATGTTTCCATCACAGATTAGGAGGCTTCAGTTAGGCTGGAAATTTAAGTGAGAGATGGCATAAATTAAATTTTGCATTCATCCACACACTAGAGTATACACACTCAAGTACACACACAGACGCATTACAAACACATGCACTACAAAGTGGAACAGTGGTGGGTGGTAGGATTCCCTTTGAAACCTGCGGTGTACAAAGGCTTGTTTGCGAGGGTGCATGCATGAGGGATGCTCTGCATGCCGCAACTCCCCAGCTACTTGAAGATGAACTTTACCCTTTTCTACACATTCACTCTCTCTTAAACTCAGACAAAAACAGGCTTAAGTCTGCTCATCTTTACGCTGCACTGACTGCCTTCCAAGTGGGAGCCTACATGGACCGTGGGTGGTTTTGGAGCGAGGTGCTCGTTAATTAAAGATAGGCTAATTGCTGGCGCTTCTTAGCCTGGCTTTGGCGGTGCTGATAAGAGGATAATCCTGGAGAGAAAGGCGGAGATCGAACTGGTCCCCGGAAGACTGAGCCTCCTGCTAGCCTGGGATGGACAAAAAAAAGAAAACACCCCCACTTTCAAACCCTCCGTTCTGTCTGTGCTTCTTTAAAGAGCGGGACTTTCAACCAGATAGTATAGAATATTCTAGCAAGCTGCACTTCATTGAGAGGATGCTGGTGGTAGAGGCTCAGGCATTAGCCATTGCTGGTTGAGCTGAGGCTTTCTGAAGAATCGTTAACGCTTCTTGCATTGCTTTTTATGAATTTGCTTTAGAGAAGTCATTCTAGCTTGTTAGCCAACTTTAGTTTCTTTTTCTTTTCCTTCATATTTTTTAAGGAATTCTTTAATTATCTTTCCGCTCTGTGGGGAAAATACAGAAATATGAAGCCTCATGTCCTTGAAACCTGAAATTTAGATATGCTTCTGGTCATATCATCATAATCCTACAGTAATATACAATGGGGATTTCCCTCATTCCATAAAAAGACAAACACAAACACAACAGAATAACACATACAAAAATTTACATAACCACATTTACAATCCTCCCTACACTCTTATGAGTGAAAGGTTGCATGACCCGATCATCATTCACGTGTCCCTAACCCATATTTTGTCGTAGCTATTTCGCACTTGCAGGGCCGTCCCCATATGCTGGGCCTCCACAGATCTATAATTCAATGGTGGCAGATGTCCCCATGCATTATTCATGAATGCCGTTCCTTGCTGGGCTAGCAAGTGAGCCAGAGGCAGAACAGTCACAAGGTCCTTGCATATAGAGGGTCTCTCCCATGTTGACCTGTGGGTGCACCTTCCCTGTGCCTTCTTGTGGACCACATAGATGGAAAGGATTTCTCAGCCTCAGCCAGTGTGATGGAATTTAGGAGCCTCAGAGATGTCGTGAAAACACTTGGCTCTTCAATATGTCGTGTTGTGACTGACATCAAACATAAGGTTTTATATGTAAATGAACTTGTCAAATGAAGCGCTGTGCACTGTAGTCGCCGTTGTTTAATGATCTCTGTAGCTCTGAACTAAACTTTGATCTAAACTTTTCTGTCTTAAAACTGAACTTTCCATGTAAATAGCTGTAGTTATAGATCTGCTATCATTAATGGTGGTGTTGAATGTTAAAGCTCAAAAATCATGTAATCTTAGACTGGTTTCTTTGGTAAGACACTTTGATCAACGGAATTCAGTGACAGTAATGTTTTACTGGAAACTTAATCAGCAAGTCTATAATTGGTCTAGTTTGACCTGAAACGTTTCTCAATAAATGTAGTTCATTGAATTTTATGTCTGCACGCAAACTCTCTAAAGCTGACATTTTAAAATACAATCAAAAAAACTTTCTACTGCTACAAACCTAGTGGAAATGAGCACACGTGTGTTTCTTATTGGGATTTATTGGGCGTGTTTCTTATAAGAGCTTCATATTGAAGCTGTGACTGCAAGCAGACTAATTGTCTTAGTTCTTTGGTTTAGAGACAGAGGTCAGATTTGCATGTGTGTGTATGTGCATGTCTGTAAGTCACACCTACATACCTGGAGGAGACAGCAGGTTTGTGTGTCAATACCCTCAAAGAGTAGGAGATAAAACACACGCATACACACACAGGCATCCGAGATCACAAGCCGCCGCCAGCGCCAAGCCTGGCCGGCGCTGAACCAGCAACCCGATACCTCCTCCGGAGCCCTGCGGAGGGGGAGAGTGGGTGTGGGAGAGAGGTTTCCATAAAGTCTGTCCCGCCGGTCAGCCGTAACATGAGCTGCCGGCAGACAGCCGCGGTGCCTTGCAGTCAGGAACGACGTGTGTGTGGGACGTATGTGTGTGTGTGTGTGTGACTGTGTGTGTGTGTGTCATGTGTTGGGATCAGGCCTCACTTGGTGTTTGGATCACAAACACAATCACTGACTCTTAGACAGCGCTCTGACTGTGTCTTTTTAATAACTTCACACATTACATCCTGTAAATCACTCCAAAATTTCCTTTCAGCTGCAAGTTATTGCATCGATTCATTTTCTCGTTCACCCTTCTTCTCCCTGTAATTGATACAGATGACGGACTGATGGGACCTCTGTCACGGAGTGGCTGAGCTTTTTTCTCCTTCAGTCTTTTCGCCAATATCATCTTCCTCTTTACCCTCTGTGCACCTCCAATGGGACTGTCTTCCAGAACAACGAAGACGTCAGTGAGCTGAAAACTGCCGTCAGCTGCCATATTGCTTACTGTCGCTTGCCAGGGTGCTGCCCTTTACGGATGTGAGTGTGGTGTGTGTGGTTTGGGAGCTGGATTGCGAGGGGGTGATGTGGGGGGGGTTTGATCGTGCTCTTCTTTGGACTGGCAGAGGGGACAGGAGCCCCCCTTGTGCGGTTGCAGCGGGTGAGGAGGTTAACTGAGCCCCAGCAGAGCCAAGACGCTGCCTGGGATATTGACAGGTTGGAACCTGAGGGCTCCTGCAGGATAGGAACACACTGCCAGAGGCTTGGTTACCACCACAGCCTGCCTGCCTCTGAGGGAGGGAGGGGTGTAAGAGAGAGGGGCGGGAGGGCAGGATGGAAAGACTGGGTGAGGGCAAGAATTTGAGGTTTTGTCCTCCAAACTGAAAAGCTTTATGGTTTCCCAAATCTTTGTTTTATTGATATTTAACAGGGATTCACTTCATTTGAAAGCAAAAGTATACAAAGTCACAAGTCCTTTCTCAGGCCTTAGAATCAAACTTCACATATCACATGCCTGAAACAAAACTTACATTAGTTCAGTTGTGCTTTAGTACACAGATTATCTAAAACCATTAAACAGTAACACAATGTCACCAAATTACCACAGTTTATTACCACTGAAGACAGCAACCTTGACGAATTATCCCTCCACGTTCTTGAAAAAGAAACCGTACTAATTTCAATTACTGAACATATGCTGGCTATAAAGGCAAAATTACCCACCATCCCTGAAGGATTTGTTGAACCTCCACCATCTCCACTCTGCTGCTTTCACTCAGTGAGGAACCCACTATATAGTCTGTGTGGTTCAGGGTCATTTACCATGGTAACGGTGGACCGGGTCATAAGGTGATTGGCTTAGCTGAGGAGGGTGCTGGCGGCTGTTTGTTGATTCTCTGATAGAGGTGACCTACCCCTGACCTCCACACAAATCAATACTGCCTCCTTAAACTTTCATTTGTTCTCGTTTGCTCGCGCTCAACCCCGATTGGGAGCAATTAAGGTGGGGCTTTTCGAAGCCTGAAAAACAAGTTTTTAGCTTAAGTTTGGATGGAGAGGTATTCATGTGTTGTTTTTTTCCTTTTAGTTAAGGGAAAAGCATCCATAAAGAGCATTTTTCATGGATCACTGTAAAATCTTACAGATGAGATTTAGTTGTTTAGATTTATTGTGCATGCATTTTTCATGTCTACAGCAGCACATAAGTAAGCTCAGATGTGAGATAGGTTGGCCTTTCAAATTGGTGTAGGTGAATGTGGGTTCGGTAACTTTCCAGTCACATTTATGATTTCAGAGAATACTCTTTGTACTGTTTATAGAGAATCTGCGTGGTGAGGGGAGTCCCTCCAACGCAGGAAAGCCTTTGAGAAGTTCCTTCCTGTCTCTTCACCTCCTCCTCATTGTACTGATGTTCTCTCTTTTTCTACTCTCACCCCCTCATTCTCACTTTTAATACCCGTAATCCCCAGTGTGGCCCACAAAGTGACTGTGCTCCCCTTCTGAGCAGCAAGGCTCTGTGGGTGTGTGTTTTTTTTCTACCTCCCATATGTATCTCTCCATTCTTGGGTCACCCTTTTCCACTCCCCCAAACAGGGGATCACCTCACTGAGAGGCGTTGTGGTTGATTTAGTGGGTTGCTGCACTGAATGTTACAATATGTGTGAGTGACATGATGTGCTCTGCTGTGCTGTTGATTCCTGAAAATGACAGGTCATATACAGTATAAGTCTCAGAGCGTCCCTATTACCATGCATCAGGCTCAGCTTCAGTATTTTATTGCCATGTCAACTTTGACAGCAGAAATTTGCCTTGGTAAAACTCTGCTATGAAATGTAAACAGCAGCAGACATTTTCTACCTACTGCCACAGAATCTGCTGTCAGTGTCCAAACGAGTCACACAAGGAGTCTAACAACCATCCTATAGAAATGTACATCAGATTGTAGCTCTTTTTTGTACTTTAAGTACTTGAAATAAATAACTTCTTGTCTCATTTCAGGAAATGACTCATGGACTGAGTAATCTTACATTGAAAAAAAAACCTGTATCTCAGTTTTATGCCCAAAAACTCTATGATGTTGTGAGACTACAAATGCACTATGGTCATGGTAAAAGTCTGCAGATTCTTAACATTGAACATATTAATGTTCAAAGAGAGTTGGGTGTGCTCAAGTCAAACATTTACATAGCTCTTCTAAACAAAATATTACCTCAAAATAAATTTAAAGGTCATTTCTGTTCTTTTGAGCAAGTCTTTTGTACCAACAGACAAGCTACCTGTTCAGTGTGGGGAGTTAAGTGACTATGTTCTCTTCTTAAAGTATAGTTTCACCTCACCAGAGTGGCCTATCCCTAGAAATGCAGCAAGCTAAGCTCCAACTACACCAGTGGCTCGACTTGTTCCTTTTCTTCAATCAAAATATCAGCTTCTCTTTTGTGAGCTCATTTATCATGCGCCTCCTCAGCCTGTTTGCACTGTTAGCTGTTCAGAATTGTACATCAGCAGTTAGAGGACTGATCCAACACTGGTCAAGTTAATGTTTCTTGGTGGTGTTGCCCTTTTTTGGGGGATCAGCTACACGTGAATCCTCCTGTTTGGTGAACTCATGCTCTTTGTATCTATTCTACATGATCAAAAGCTGCTGCGATACAGGGTGCTGTACTGAAACGTTCTTGTGAAAAAAATGTAGCTTTCTTGAACGCAACCTCACCACATAAACCTGAAAACAGTTAGCTGCAGAAAAGCTTTTCCACTATGAAAACAGAGAAGCTACCACCAAGAAACTGAGCCATGTGGTCTGTTTGTATTATTATTTGGACCTCTGTTTTGTCTCTTGATCTGCAACATTTAAGAAATCTAAAAATTTCAGTGGCTGGCTGCACTGATATAACGATAAGTTACTCAAACTTTCTAATGCATTATTCTGTGTTTGTGTTTGGGAAACATAGGTGTATTATTGATAAACTGCAATCAGTACCCAGTTTCCGGGCTGTAGTTTCTGTGCTGGCTGGCTGGAACAGCTAAAAGGGCGACAGAAAATAACTGATCCACTGTTAATGTTATGAGACAGGATTTTTTTACTTCAAGGGGTCAAAGTTTTTTGTCAAATAGTAAATGAAAGAGTGAAAACAGGCATCATTTTCCACACCACTTCACCAAGAACAGAGGAAAAACCTTTTGTTAGTTCTGGGTACATCTTTTCATTCAGTTAATATTTTGTTTGGTTTTCACATCACAGTAAAATATATTCATGTCTTACAGGCATGAGAAACAGACAAAGCAAAAAAAGAATCTTAATTTTGTGTGGCCTGTTTAAACTAGCGGACATGTGGTCCATGTATGTGTGTAAATTATGGCACATTATCTCCAGAGTGTGAGTCGCTGTCGTGGCGTTGGGAGGGCTGCGTCGTGGCCACGACTGCGTGAGGCAGCAGCACAGGAAACGCGTAATAGTGCCGAGAACTAACTGCAAACAGATGTCTGAGGCTACCGGCCGGGGACTCTCACTGTGGAAGGAGAGCGTCAGCAGGGCGAGCTCACTTCCTCCTCACTGTCTTACTGTCTTCTCTCTGTCTGTTTTTCTGAATCTTTGGTCTTTACTTACTGCTTTTGTCCTCTGCGTCAAATCCACCTGATTTATCATGAGCTTGTGATCCAAACAGCAAAAAGTAACACAAAATAGATGAAAGGTCATGATAAGGAAATAGTAGAGGCTTATTTGTCAAAACAAAAAGCGTCACACCTCTGTCAGTAAGTGGAAAGAAAAAATACATTGACGATAGCAACCATAATTTGCTTGATGTAGAAAATGTCTATTTGCAATGTCCTTTTGTTTCCAGTTTTACTGTGTGTTGCAGCCGTTGGGTTAGTTTTAGTAGAACATTGCCGCTCATTTCACACAACTTCAATGAGAAAACCTAGCGTACTCTACCGTCTCTTGTTTTACCGCCCCATCTCTTTGAAGCTCTCCATAGTGGGAGATGGAGTTGGCCTGCTTTCTATGCCTGGGAGCATTGCCTGCCCTCCTCCGCTTCACTGCCCCCTGACTTTTTCTCCCATATACCGTACAGACACACACGCACACACATACACTTAATCCCACATGCACACATACTCAGATGTGCATTTAACTTATTCACTCATGCACAGCAATCATGCATGGCACGTGCACACACATGACGACCCATCCACCACTGACGCTCTGTGCATGAGTCCAGCTGAGCCTCCAGTCTACCCGGCGCTGCAGAAGCCTCGCCTCATTCTTACCCCAGTCTTTCTGCCATTGGTAGATCCCTTTAAGCAGGCCACATGGCAAGACGCACATACCGTCCTCCAGTGACAAGGGCTCTACACCAATAACATCCAACTCAAGGAAGATGGACAAACAACAGTTATGCTTATCTGGTTTGTACATGCATGTTGATCAGTTTCTGTAAAATTAACACTTCATCAATGTGTGGTTGCAACAATTTTCTTTGTTTCTTAGCTGCTTCGTGGTGGATCGCACAGCCTGAAGGTCCTATATAGCTCTAGGTTAGCGCTGCTTTCAGCAGGCTGTTAGTCTTATCATCACACATACACAGACACAGACACACACACTTACACACACTGTCCCCTCTGACCCAGGCCGTTTCCTGCCCCTGGCTGATCTATTGGCTGATGCCTGCCCTGTGACTGTAGAGAAAAAGAGAAAGAGAGGAGGGGAACCAATGTGTGTATGTGTGTGCCTGTGTGTGTGCTTGCAGCCTGTCCCAGTGAATCGATATCCGTCTCGTATCCGTGAGCTGTGCCTGACCCCTGGTCGACCTTGCTCAGCATTGGTGGTTGGAGTGTGTTTTTTTTGTTGGGGTCTGAAAATGTGAGAGGCACATCGAGTTTTACCCCCTCGCTAATAGAGGTCTGGGGCCGCAGAAGAGTGTGAAAAGTCCTGACTTAAATGTGCCAGTCTGAGGAGGCAGCAAGAAATGGTGAAATATCAGGAAATACTTGGCGTAGCTGCAGATGGTTTTACATTTGGTCAAAATGTAGCCCATAGTATTCCCCAAGAGATTATTCGGACATGATTCTAAGCTACAACAATAAATATCAGTAACGAATCTCCATGGACTCACTGTGGTTTCAAAGTTAACTCTGGAATCATCCATTTCTCTGCTTTGGGCTTTCAGGAAAACAGAGCAGAAAGCAAGAGTTTAGTTCAGCTGTTACTTGATGCTTTTCTGCTCGTAGCTGAGATACGAAAGGCCTCCCAATTGTGTGTGCGAGTGTGCGAACATACATATGCATCACACGCCCGTTCCTGTGTGTAAGGCCAACGCTGAACTTGCCTTGACGTCAGCTCACTAGTTGGATTCAGCCTTGCGTGTTGTTGGTGTGTGCTGATTGAGGCTCCAGCTCCCGGGCTGAGCGGGGCTGCGGGTGCTAGCTGCCGCCGGCACTAATTGAACCCTGCCGCTAAGGTAAGGGGGGAGCTGTCAGCGAGGGAGAGAAAAGAAAAAAGAGAGGGAAGAAAAAATTGCGTGGTGAGGGCGAAGTGCCCCTGGGGGGTTGGGTCCCTGCCTGCCTGCCTTCGTTCTCCGGCTCCTTCCCCCCTCCCCATCTAAATAGCCGTGCCGGCGCTCCAGGGCTTCCTGCGCCTTATCTGCTGATAATTGGGCACTGGAGCTCCACAGCTCGCTTATGAAATATAGATTCCTGACGGAGGGGAAGGATGGGGGGAAGGAGGTGGTGGAAGGAGTGTGCAGGCAGAGAAAAGCCCCTGGTCGTATCAGAAAGCGTGGAGCCTTGTGGGCTCCGCGGTGTTGCTCTGGCTCGTTTAGCAAACACAGCCTCAGTAGTAAAGGCAAAGACCTCACTGTTGAGCAGCACACACTGTCACAGACCATTGAAAAACAATGCTTTGTTCCTGTTGTTTGTTGCACCCACAGGGTTCAAAGAGCCATAAATGTAGTGTTGAGTGCTCGTTGTGTGGTGTGTCGCAGAGGGTGGGAAATTGTCCATGCAAAACTCAAGGTGCGACATTCAGTTCTCTTTGATTCACGCTCAGTCGTTTACTGCATTTTTGCATATTCAACACGAAAAGACCTAAAAGCCAGTGTGAATAAGTAGCCTAGTTGCCGTGTCATTAGTGCATGTCCTGATGGGGGTCTGTTATGAAACTCAGTATTCCTATGTGTATGGATGGAAGAGGGTGGAGTTTTTCCTGCAGCAAGGTTGGGATGCTATCTGCAGTCTCATGGGGGTAAGTAGTTGGATAACAATATGGAGACCAAATCCCCGAGAGAGGAGAGCAGAGAATACTCTGCTGGGTGCTCTTCACAAGATGGATCCCAGAAGTCCCAGGATACTTTCAGCTTTGTCAAAAATTGTTCATTTAGAGCAATATTTCATGATGGCAGGCTTTATCATGGCTTCATTCAGAAAATTAATTAAAGATAGTTCCATAACTTCACTGTGCTATCATACCACTTTTCCATACTAGCATTATGGCATCATTTCAGAGCTTACATTGGCCTGTATCAACATGCCTGAAAATGCAAATTATGATATCACTTTGGTAGCATCAGTATATTAATGTGTGCAAGTTATCAGGCACATGCTCACTGCAATGGCTCACAGAAAGGCTAGACACTAACTCAATGTAGGCTTTGAGTAAGAACTTCTAAGATTTAGAATTGCCTTTTATTAGATCCTCATTTCTTGCCAAGTACTAAATTCTGATTGGTAAAATCTGAAACAGCTGTAATTTCTTTACATTGATGAATGTGTTGTCAGGTACAACCATCAGTTCAACCCTCATTAAAGAGTCAAGCACATTTCACTCTACTGACACGGTCAAAAAAAAAAAATGTCTCAGGCTGGTTTGAAGAGTTCAAGTTAACAGAAGTAACTGAGCACAGTTGTGCAAGCTACCACTTCCCAAACATCTTCAGTAGCAAAAATGGAATAAGATCCTGTCCTGCAGTCCAGGCACAGATCGCCTTAAACTAACCTAACACCAGAGCTGTAGAGATACGGGCAACAACACAACAGTTGTGATATTTGCAACATTTATGTTTGAGGGTGTTGACACCAGAGAGAAGGAAACCTGAATCAGGATGGCGATGTCACTATGGAGCCCAAATATCCCTGAGGTAAAGGCTGATGTGAGTCTGCTGCCATGATTCTTTACTAACCATGTAAACAGAGGGGCTCATCTTATTTAGAAATAAATTATTTTTAAATCAATATTTCATGTTGTCTTAATATCTTGCTCGCCATCTATCACCTCTTACCTGATGCTGTACACCAATTCAAGTCCATCCGACTTTCATCTACTGACAGAAGCTGGACAAAAAGTAAGGACATCACATTAAATCTAGAAGTGTAGTCTTACTTTATCCTAAAACTATCTTATAAAGCAGAAACATGCATGTGACAGCAGCAAAGTGGGTAGTTTGGTATATGAGTTGGGAGCCACCTTCTTAGCTGTGGGTGGTGGACTGTGTGTTAGGGTCAAGAAGTGGACAGCAGACTGCTCCTTTAAGTTTTTGTGTTTGAGGTTATGCAAAGCTATGAGGCAACAACTGGAAGAAGTTTTTTTTCTGCTATAGGTCAATGTTTTGTGCATTCTTGACAGTTGAAAAAAATCTCATAGGCTGGACAGAGCTCAAATTGAAGGTTGATCTTCCTCTGCAGCCTTCCCTCTGTGTATTTCACATTTTTTCACCAATTCAAGATTGCGTCCCAATTGTGACCAAAAGTCAGAGAGCTCATACCATAAATAACAGCTCCACCCTGTACCACAATGTTTTTGCACAACATTAAAAAAATCTACGTTTACATGGAAACGCTCAGGGACTTACAATGATGTAGTACATATGCCAGACCTGTAGATGGCAAAATAACTGTTGGGACCGTATACACGGCAAGGTTCAGCGGCCTTAGAAGAGGTGGGCTGATCATAGGGGCTTTAAGCCAAGGACTTCTTAGCTGATTGCAGAAATAGTGCAATAGATGCGTATTATGTTGAAAGGCAGTCAATAGATTCAGCAGCACAAGCACAATGCAGTAGGTCGCTGTTGTTGTTGTTGTTTGTTTCATGCATTGCACAGTGAATATTTAATGCACACGTACAAAGCTGAGCGTTTCCACTGAAAACGCCAGCCTACCGTTTACATGGCAACAGGGGAAATGGTGTTTCAGAAATATTCAACTCCAGATGACATTTTCAAAAGTCTTCGTCTAGGTTGGCTAAAATGCTGTTTCTGTGTAAATGAGAGGCCAAAATGCAACCATACTTTTGTGTTTCACCCTAAAACTATAGTGGTGTAAATGGGGCCTTATTCACCATAGTTGACATAGGAGCATTACAGTCACATATTTGTGATATGGTTTCCTTCGAACTACCCGTTTTTTTTTCAACTGAAAAGGATCCTACACTAATCTTTGCAGACACCCTCTTTCATGTCCTTTTGAGTGCTTGGGTCCTGTTGGTCAATAGCAGTCTTAATCCCGTGCTTTATGGTTCAGGTAAATTAATTTAAATTACAATTAGCATGAAAACCTTGTGAATGATTTATCGTCTTGTTTTTCTTCCCCTATGTTCCTTTGCGCATTTATCACCCTCACGTTGGCCTGTGTGATCCTCACTTCATCTACCTGCCAACCCAGCAGCCCTGCTGTGCATTCCTGGATCTCTTTCCCTTTTTCCCCCGCCTGACTCCTGTTCTCCTTTTGTCTGACTAAAAGGAACAGCGGGTGTCTTTAACGTGTACCCGACATGGGCCAAGGCAAGAACAAGACCGCATCTTACTCAGGGCTCAGGCGTCTAATTGGCTGTCATTTATCATTTTTGTTTGCATTTCAAATGGAGATCTGCTCTGTAAACTGTGTTTTTATTAAGATATCAAAATAAGCTCAATATTACTTTATTTAATATTTTTTATTGTATACTCATTTCAGAGATTATAAATGTGCAACTTAAAGTCACTGGTTTGTTGAGAACTACAGAATGAACATGCCCATTATATGTCTTCTGGCCAGCTTGTAGGTTTGGAAGTATTCAGTCTTGACTGGGAAATTATGTTACGCCCAACAAATACTCTCATCCCTCACTTGACATTTGGTTGCCATCAGGCCAGGATTAACAGGCCTGTTTTGGAAAGTCTGGAAACTGTTTGGGACAGAGCGGTGTCTCTCCACTCCTCCTGTGCCGTGTCGGAGGCTGAGTCATCCAGGGCCAGACGTTTCCACTGGGACAATGTAGCAATCCCTGACGGCCACACTCGCTCTTGTTTATCCGGTCCCGTGGATTTGGCAGGCGCACTCTTGCTTCCAACCTCTGTCCTCTCTCCGGCTCCGTCACCCCTTTGACGTTCTACCTCAAAGGCTTGGCATGTGTGTGCGTGGGTCAGGCTAGGGGGGGGGTTGCAGTGACCAAGGCAAAGGTGCACCAGTGGAAAGCCGGTGGATTCAGAGGGCTAATAAAAACAGAGAGCGCTGCGCAGCTCAGGGCAGACTAAACATCTGTTCGGACGACATCCTGACTGGAGGTTGTGTGATGGGTGGGTGGTGTATAAGCATGTGTGTCTACACGTACTTCCAAATGACTCCAAATTTTGTCAGAAAAAGGAAATATTTTTTTTATTTTGTTACGGTTTTATTACATCCTCAGACCAAAACTGGTTGGCAACAACTGTAAACTGTTGAAGATCCATGGTTTTATAACTATTAGTGAGATTATTTTTATGTCAGCACAGTTAGAAGGATAGAGGAACCTCACATAGTTTGGACCTCACTATACTCTAAATCTTTAGGGGGTGAAGGGTAAGACTCACTGAGAATTAAGCCCCAAAAATCATCCCATTTTACACTTTGCTAATGTAGTAGATTCAACTGAACACCTTTGAATAAATTTGAATAAGGGGTTATTGTGTGATGCCCATAGAACATCATTTTTAGAGTGTAAGTCACCAGTGATATTTGAGTGGGAGGAATTACTGCCTGAATACTGCAAAGAACAAGTATGTACACAATTTTGTTAGAAGTCAATACCAATACATAAATAAACACATTTGTTAGTACATTTTTTCAAAAACACAGCTAGAAATCTAGCAATGCCACTGGCACGTAATCTACTTGAAGATTTTCTAGACCCAATGGCTTGTCATTGATGCTCACTCAGCACGCTGAATTGATCTATACAATTATCAGTGTGGTTGTTTTATAATTGACATGAGTCACTTCAACATGCTTACCATGTTTTTTGATCTTGTATTGTTTTTTTATTCCCAATCAAACTGATCCAAAGATCAGGGGAGGGCCAATGTTCACTCACCAGTAGGACCTGGAAACTGTTTTATGTGAAAGAGAGACTTACACCGCTTGATAACCATGGACTTTATATGTAGAACTGAACTTAAACTTTGCTCTCAACATTTTGACTTTTTTCTCACAGTGGTCATGTGCACAACTTTTTACTGTACGTCTCATTTATTTAGTCTTTACTGCTGAATCTCTGTGATACAAGTTGCTGTACTATATCGCTATGGGCAGCACAAAGTTTGAAATGTCAGTGAAACAACTGAAACATGCTTTTCCACATTAGATTTATCTGATTTGTTCTTGAAATCACTGTTGACCGTATCAAACTGCATTGAATAATGTATCTAATCAGCACGGCTGGTCTCCAACCTATCCAAGTTCTCCCACTCTACACCTCTCCTCCGCACCCTGCTCTGGCTACCGGTGGCTGCTTGAATCTGATTCAAGACATGGATACTTGTCTTTCGAGCTGGAAATAACTCAGGATCATCCCACATCCAGGACATGGTCAAGCTGTACTCTCAGCCTGTTTACTACACTCGCTAACAAACTGCTACTCCTCCACTGTGACTGACTTTTAATCATACTTATAAATACATTTACTAGCTTTTAAATTACAAAATGCAACGTACAATTACCAGACATGGAAACATGTACATTCTAAAATATTCCTAATTACGCAAACTTAACTTTTTGATTAAACTTATTTTAAGATCTCAGTTATTTGCTGCTGAAGATCCCCTCAGTTCTAAGTGAAGAGTTGATAACAGCTCTTTTGATACAGAAATAAACCAAACAGGAGAAATAATTTAACAGGGTCACATTAAAATTATGGTCTTACTGTAGAGATTTCTGGAATGTTTTTGTGGAGAATGACATGGACAATAGCACTGGCTCAAAGCCTGTAACTTTACGGGGTCAGTGCATTGAGTGGAGTACCCCCTTTGGAAACAAGGTCATTTGTCTGACTCTGTCATGACTTCAAGTATAGTGTTGTTTTTTAATTTTATCTTTTTCTAAAATAAATCCAGCCCTCACAAACCTCTTTCCATGTGTGGTGTGTTTTCTCCTGGGAGGTAGCGTTTTTGTCTGACCTCTTTGTGACCTGTACAGCCTCTCTTGTTAACACCTGGGTGCTGAGTGAAGAGGTTCAGTCTCTCCCTCTTCCAAACAGGAAGTTAGGATTCCCTATCTACTAACAAGTCAGAGATCTGTAAGATGACAGAGAAGAGAGGGAGAGAGTTTAGACTCCCAATCCTCAAACAACACCGGAAAAGCCGAAGAAAAACTGAGAGAGAAACGAATGTTGCCGCTCATACTTTTGAAGTATTTATGAGGATTTCCACTAAGACTGAACTTTCCTCTC
Organism: Thalassoma bifasciatum; assembly: GCA_008086565.1. Taxonomy (NCBI): domain Eukaryota; kingdom Metazoa; phylum Chordata; class Actinopteri; order Labriformes; family Labridae; genus Thalassoma; species Thalassoma bifasciatum. The sequence continues at coordinate 782,634 of RPOG01000032.1, read as the reverse complement.
ACAGACTTCATGTCAGGGCAGGTAGAAACTGTTTCACCCTCTGAGGCTTTACTTTACTCTTACTACACCAACATTCAGGTCATCTAAAGACTGAGTCACGACACTAGTGAGAAGGATTTCTTGTAATTCAAAACTTCAGGGTCAAATTACGGAAGAAACCCTGACAACATAGACCAAACTCTGTGCGAGTTACACCATTTCATGCACCCTATGCGTCATGTTTAAGCAGTTGGTGTTGTATCTTTCATACAAATACCATCAAATCCAACACACACTTTACTCATCTTTCTTTTTTAATTGATTCAGCTCTGCATCTGCCAACATGCATGAAACCTTCCCTGTGAGTCACACACCCACACATTCTCATTCACAAACACATCAACATGTAGACGAGCATTAGTGCATACACCATGTGCGCGCGCAAACACACACACACACACAGTATAAGCTACCATGAGAGGGAGTGCTGTATTGGGTTTTCTTCAGGAAGTGCGGCTCCTCAAAGCTCTGGTCAGATGAAAGGCAAAGAGCTGTATCGATCGGCCCAGAGCGGGCGGAGGGGGATGGGGGCGGGGGGGCAGAGCCTGTGGTGTGTCTGCCTTATGCAGGGCTGCCAGCCAGGCGAGGAGCCAAGGGCCAGAGGGGTGGGGGGGGTTGGAGGGGGCCAGCGAGTTGTCGCTGTGGCCCCGTGGCTCCACGGTAACCCCCTGGCCCCTTCAGTGGAGAATGTACAGCACGTACACACACCCAAACACGCATGCATGCTCTCACAACACTAACAACAGCATGCTGTTGTTGATGGGAGCTGTCAGAGAAGAAACAACTTGAGGAGGGAGAGAAAGGGAGACAAATGCACAAACGCACTCTTCCTGCAGATGACTGAAACTACTTTTATTCAATTCACTATCACTGGTTCTATGCAATACTAGAACATTGTCAGGTATGCACTCTGGTTCACTTTCTCAACTTCTCAATTGGGGAGCTTGGTTTTAAAGTTCTCTAATGTCCTTTTAAAGGGGCATTTTATGTAATTGTATTAGCATCAATATTTGCTGGTCAGTTTAGCGGCACAATGAGAAATTGCCAGGAAATCTTTATTTGTGCTCGGCTACAGTTTAGTGCAGATGGAGTCAAGTCTATCACCTGATAAAGCTAAATGTCAAAGAGTCCTTGTCCTTGGTTATTACAAAAGATATTTGATTAGGCAATCCTAACATTACTGAGATTTCACGTAGTTAGAAAACTTCTGAATACATGAATGAATAATATAGAAAACATGACCATCTGGCTCTTCACTGTGTTGATGTGTAATTATAAGTTATTCTACCATGTAGTTAGCTCACTCAACTTACATCTGCATTTTCCCATCACAGACGGCTGAATCTGAAAATACATTTTTAGGTTAACACTTGATTAGGCTAGTTAGCTTGAGGATTATTATACATCAATTAGCCATGACATTAAGACCATCTGTCTGATGTTGTGTTAGGCCTGACTCCCATGATTCACCTGACCAGACAAAACATGGGCTCCAAAAGGTGTGATGTGATATTAAGCACCACAGTGTAAAATCAAAAATTTATATAAGTAAGTAGTCATCAATCTATGTCAAACCTATTCACCTGTCTAGGTCTTTGAACAATAAAATTGTGAATTTTAGCAAATACGCTTTAGTTTACCTTTTCTCAGTCAATACAGTGTAGTACAGTATCATTAGGAAACAAAAGTAGCTCCAAATATGAACCAAGAACAAAACTTAAGGCTATGATTTACCCTAAAGTGTGAAACAGTATTTCCATTACCACCTGAAAAACAGACATTTTCTGACTTCCAAATCAGTTTGAAACATTTGATATGCTATTATTTAACATCTTAATATCATGTGATGCAAGAGGCCACTGGCTCTCTTTTTTGGGGGTTTTAGGATTTGTGTTGTGCACTCAGTTGACAAGCTCAGGAATAATACAGAGTAGAAGACTTGGCTGTGGCATGCATATATTGTCCCACAGTGTCTTATCAGATTCATTTGAACCAACACAGGACCATATGTGGACCTGGCTGGGTGTGCCCGACCCTCTGTGCTCCGTGCCTCGGGGGAGAGATCGGCCTGGGCGGCTCGCTAATTGAAATGTGTTGGCGACTCATCGACGTCTCGGCTCTAGTTTCAGGGCTATTTTGAACCGCAGTGCTGATTGCTGGTTTCACATCACACAGGGAAAAAAATCAATAGTGGCTGGGAGAGCTAGGGTTTATTCTTTGCAAGCAGACATTAATGCTTTGCAGAGGAGGGTTTGATATTTTATCATTTGTCATTTTGTCTCAGTAGATCAGCCTGATCTGTAGAATATATCTAAATTGCTCAGAGTGATAGCTGACATTGCTTGTGAAGAGTTTCCCAAAAAATATTGTGGGTTCAATGTGCAAGTCCAGAGCAGTTTTTGGCAGGGCTATCTTGGCCGAGTCATTTGGCAACTTTTTAACCCCCCTCCTTAAACTTTTCTTGTGTTTCTCTCACTTGTTTTCAGCGGTGAGAAACTCTCCTGACCTCCACATAGCACCAAAAAAGCCTCAGTATGGAAAAGTGGCTCATGTGATTTACACAGACTTGGTGTGTTTCTGCCCTGCACAAATCAGAGGGTTGTATCCCTTCTATTTTAAGTGTTTTAGCTTTCAGAGTGTTTTTATTTCAGGGCAGAATAGTGGGTTGTAAAACAATGTGAACCCTGCTTTTCTATCTGAAGTAGTATTTTGGCTTTGAAATTGAGTACCATTTTTATTAGTCCTTTAAAATGTAAGGTCAAGTTAAACTGTCCATTTTGGTCTCCAACCAAATTTTGCTAAATCTTCTAACAATCATTTAACATCTGAAAAACTTCAACACATTGTTTGCCTTTGTTCTACTGATGATGTGCTTTGTTTTGATCTCATGTTCGATTTTGCTGAGCTAATTTGGTGTTAAAGTGTGGTCATATATGGTGCTGCCCATATCAATGAGTTCTGTTCTTATTGCATTGTTTGAAATCATTAAGTCGGATCTCTAAAAGGCTAATGTAGCCGACTATCTGGGCTTTGGCTGCTGGCGCTGCTACCCTTCAAACACAGAGTGAGCCCTTTGAAAAATGGATTGCGGAAGAGATAAGAAATAATTTATGTTCCTATCACTGCCTCGCACAAATATGGTGGGGAATACTGTGCCAATAACTCCCACAAACTCAGAGAGGCACGCTATCTTTTACTGCACAAATTATTAACGGTGCTGGGGAGGAAGGGAAGACGTCGTGCATTTTTTGCTAGATAGACCTGGCTCGTTGCTCGTGGAAGCTTTGAGTTCACCACAGTGCTTTATAATCACAGATAAGGACTCCTAAAATGAAAGCTGAACTAACACTTGTAGAGTTTTTAATTCCATGATTTCCAGCCTCATCATGACACGCAGAAAGTTTCATTGAGACCAAACGAGGGGCTGTGAAGTCATTATTTTCTGTGTGTGTGTGTGTGTGTGTGTCTAAGCTGTGTGCTTTGTGTGTGAACAGGGAATAGAAGGAGGAAGGGAGGGGGTCCAAAGGGGAGTGTTGAGGGAGGATACTCGGGGTCGGGTGTCCGCTCGCCTCTGTCGGCTGGCGTTGACAGCTACAGACGCTGGTCTAAAATGAGAATCCTCCTGGGCCGCCTGCCTGCCCATCCAGCAAGAAAATAAATCCCATGTGGAAGAGCCGCTGTGTGGGATCACAGACAGCCGCCTGACCCCCCAGTTCCACAGGGGGAGGCCAAGGGCGCCGGCACGACAGCATAAACCCTCTCGGCCCCCCCTCACAGGGTCTAATGTTACTCTGCCTGCTTGCCAACTCTGAAATTCAGGAGTTGCAGGATTGTGTTGGACCCACACTAGTTCAGCTTCAGAACTGATTGTGGGGGGAATTTTTGGACAAATGGATACTTAGCTTCAGGCCTAGGTGATACCTCATAAATAGCATGGTGGTCTCTGTGTTTCCTGGGCCAAAGATTGTTAAAAATGTTTTGAAACCTTAAACAAAAGAGAAATTTAACTTAAACCTGGAAATGGGCTGGAGCAGCTGCTGTTGTTAGGGGACTGCTAACAGATTAGAAATGGTGTGTGGTGAGCATTTGGAGACAGCTTTGAGATATGATTTCATTGACAACACCACAACTTGATAAAGAGAGCTGATTTATTGCTTTTGAAAAGACTTCTATTGGAAATTCAGCACTCTGGACCACATTTTCTCTTTTTTTAAGTGTATGATGTTCCCTAATAGCTTCTAACATAACACACTGAGCCCAGGGACAGCATCCCCTGAAATATTTACTGATATTAAATTCCTTAAATTCCAATTTAGGGAGGCCAACCCCCCTCTAGGACCCCCAGGACTTTCATGTCCAGATGAAATGAGGATGAGTCAGCAAAAGGAAGCAAAACTTCCAAAAGACTTGAGGATAATTAACAGCTACAGCAGAGGTTTGACGTGGGCAAGATGTTCCTTTTTTTACTGTTAATTTATCAAATGGAAGTGATAGAATTAAAAATGAGATTCAGAGATGACGCGAATTGAACCAAGATTGGTCAGTGATGTCAATGCTGATGTGCACGTCAGAATTGTAATATCTTTGCTATGGCTGACCTCTTTCCAAAATCAAGGCCCAACTTTGCTACAACTGTCATACTGCCACCACAGTCCTTTCTAAAATGACCTTTTAATCTATATGCACAATTTTCCCCTGACACTACCAGTGTTTTTGAGTGATGTGGAGTTATCATGAGTTATGTGGAATAAACATCAGGCTCTTGGGTAGCATTAAAAAGTCCTCTTATGTATACATATATTTTTTAAAATAAGTTAACAGATTTTATGAAATGTTCCTTTCAGTTTTTTGTTTGGTGATTTTGCGAAATATTTCATATTTCTCAACTTGAAAGTTGTAAGTAGTACAAATAAATTAATAAGATTTAATGTTAGTTAGTATCACTTACAAACAAAAACCTTGTGTCATTGCTCTCTATGTCCATACCATAGACTGTATAATAGATGGATGTAGTCTCTGCCACGTCATCATCTGTTTCTGAGGCCATGTTGATTTTGAACATGGGTTGGGGTGGCCATATTGGAAATGGGATGGGTGACAACTCAGCTATTGGGCTCCTGTCAGTCACGTGATCTGAGCTGTGCCTATGATTGGGCGAGCTTGTGATCTTAACATCTAAACTGCCAAGTTCACCCCCCCAGTTCAGTGTGTGCCGTAACGATTCAGACGGTGGACAGTTTTTTGTACCAGGCCCCTTTTTTTGGCTTGGTGTGTAAGTGACTTCCAGTTCTTCTGGAGCAGCCTCAAGTGGACACTTGACGAACTGCAGATTTTAACACCTTACATTGTCTCATGTTTTCAGACCGGAGGTTGCTGCTTGGTTCATACATGGCCAAGTCTTAGTCCAGAGTCCGCAAAAAGACAGGGAATTTTTATGTAAACTCAACATACAGATGTTATTTCCCACTACTGGTGTACTTATTAAAGATCATTTACTGTGCTCTGTGCTCTCTTCCTGACATCAAGTTACAAAAAAAAGGTACAAAAGTAAAAATCTGAATGACACTATGTGGGGGCAAAATGATTATACTTTGTGTAGGCAATATTATTATGAGTAAACTAACCACTTCAGCATGAATTGACGGGTAAGAACCCAGATAATGGAGCACAAATAACTGAATGTATGTTAGGGTGGCCCCAAGAAGACGGCACAAGTCTTCAGATGGAAAAGTCTTTGTTAAATTCTTGATGGTTTCACCCAATCCCTGGTTCCACACCTCGCGCTAACCCTCATCTGCTCTCAGTCTGTTTACTCTTCTCTCTTTTACTGTGGAGAAGTTGAACCAAATACGCTGCACCGTCCTACCAACCAAATGTATACTTTGCTTTAAATAGTTAATTACTCTCGCCGTGTCTCCGGCGGTGTCTGGGTGCGGATGGGTGGGAAGGAGGTGGTGGTGGGGGGGGGGTGTCTTGTCTGTCTTCCTTTCTTTTTTCCAGCAGGGGAAGGCCTATATATTTTGCAGCTCATGTCTGAAAGGCTGGCTCCAAGCGCTAGGGGTGGGCTCTCGCTCTCTGATGGTTTTCCAGTGAGTATTTGTCAGGTCAGACTGTGCACCGCCCGGCGGTCTCCGCTTCTCTCCCCGGGTTATTTATTACCTCTCTCCCCCGCCGGCAGCGCTGCGGCTCCGGGGCCGCTGCCAACAACGGCGCAGAGGCGGGGGCCTCATCAAGGGGGTTCCCGACGGACGATGAGAGGGGAAAAACCATGGATGGGAAACGCATTTGAAGGATGAGCTAAATTTCAGGCTTATAAAATAGCAAAGTAACCGTCCTTGACATTTTCAGGAGACATCATTTTGTGGCCAGGAGGAAACTCTTTTTTTACTCGTTTACTTTAAAATGTGTGTGTGTATGTGTGTAACTTAGGCCTTGTTAGAGCTTAACTCCTGAGATCTGATCCAAGAAGTCATGTTGCTTCTTTATTAATCATCAGTTACTTATATTTGGCTTAAAACTCCATTATGATGGCCATGCTTGTCTTCTTACCAAAATAGAGATTAAAAAAGATAATGAAACAGTTATCTGCCATATCTGTGTGAACCTCCATTATATGATATCCAAGTACTGCCTAATATGTATGACTGATTTACATAATTGTTTTATTCACTGGATTTTGTCATATCTAAGATGAAAAACATTTGCTCACAGCTAAAGCCCTGCCCAACTAAGTAATGTCTGACATTTTGAATATGGGTTCATTCAGAAGTCAAGGGAGAAATCTAAAATGTCAGGGGATACTATGGAAACAGATGAACTTAAGTGGAAAAAAACAAAACGGTTGAGTAGACCTTATGGAGCTACATGGTTGCCTTATAGTGTTTCTTCAATACAAAACTTGAAATGGTTGTTTATATTTCTGTAGACTCAGTCTTTATTTGATTTCATAGGGCAAGGTTATGCTTTGTAAGTGAATGGTTCTGTTGTGTCCTAATCGAAGGAAAGTCGCACATTAACAACTTGGCCTTAAGCAACATCCATGGGACAAAGTATTGTCCCAACATCAGGTGATGAGTTATGACCTGTCCTTCTGTCTGCTGGTTTAGAAAGTTGTGGATGTACTCTGTTGACTGTGTCTGCAGAAAGAGTTTGACTTAGTCATAAAAACAGCACCAGCTAAGAGCTTCAGTGCTGTAATTAAGTACACCTTAAAATGAAAAAGCTGTGTAAACTCAAAATTTCAAGGAACCCCCTGCAACAGATTTTTTAGTTTGAGGCCAACAAAAAATCTTGAATCCGAACCAAGGAATACATTTTTGTTGGGTTAACTTATCGTTAATAAACAAACCTACAAACTAATGAACCTCTGATCAGTTGAGCAACTGTAAAGCTAGACTTTCAATACAATGCTTGAACAGAAGAACAGGGGGAAACCCCGTTCTGTGATGAAGCAAACTGAAGACTTTAGTTACAGCCTTGAACCTATGATTTGAAGCTTTGCTTATTTCACTTATGAAATGAGACCAACTTCACAAAACAAACCTTAAAATGGTAGTTGAGATAACTACTTTGAAGAAGTTTACAATACTCAAGAATTTTCAGGCCAACAATTTTTTAGTTTTTATTTTTAAAGTGTAATTTTAACCTCTAGAATATATTTGTGGATCTCAGCTTAATGAAAGAAAGCGAGACCATCAAAAAGATGGATGATGCCTGGTAGTTGATTATGTCTTGAACCTTTGCAAGGGGTCAGGTGTCAGCCATCTACAGCTGAAGAAATGGACATTTAAAATTTAGACAGCAAGTATTGTCAGCGAGTGGTTCATATCACTGTAAGAGGAGGGTAGGGTGAGGCTTTCTGTTGAAAAACACCTCTGGTGCTCGGGCAGGACAAAATTAAAAAACATGTTGAGGGTACCTCCTTTTCCAGAGGGGGCGCCCGAACAAACACAAACAGAAAGTTCCTCACTGGTGCTTTAATGGCTCACATACATTTTAAACATTCCAAGACAGATTTTCAGATGAATATTTTGGTCCCTTGAGAAAATTATTCTCTTCCTGTGAATTGTTATTTTCAGAATGCCTACTTGCAATGTCCATTTGGTATAAAGTCAGAACTCAGTTTTCTTCCTCGAAGAGCTTTCACTTAAAGGAAGAGAAACTTAAGAGGGAACTATAATCTCTGGACTCAGTCGGACTTGTGATAGTGCATCGTGGGGAGAAGAGAAATCATATATCAAAGGTAAAAATTAACAGATAAAAAGGTTGTCGGTTCACTGTAGTGGTTGTGTGTACTGGTATTTAGATTTCCTATTCATTGTAAATTTACAGGGAGTGAGTGCAGGTGCAGAGACTTTCTGTCTTTGTAGAAACAGCTATCTCTCTCACTGTATCAGAAAAAAGTCAAGTAACAAGAAAAAGTTGGTTGTGGTTAGAAAGGTTAAACGAGGTTTCCCATTCACATCAAACATTTTTAAACATAAGAAACATGAAGGCTGATGGAAAAGTCTACTCAGTTTACCAATTAATGAAGATGTGAAAGTTGAAGAGTCGTCACTAGACAAGTTTGGGGAACCCCTCCATGATGAGTGAGTCACAATCATGATTCAAGAGAAGTGTGGGTGTGGGTGTCCCCTTTGTGACTGGTTTCATCAGGGCTCTCCCGAAGTTGTAACCTCCTGCACCAACGCACGCCTCGAAATGGTTTCCATCAAGACATTTGGCTGTGGTGAACGCAGGTTTGATAGAGGAAGAATCAAAGAGGTTTTCATCTGAAATGTTGTGTTCCACTTCCTCGAAACGGATTTTGTAAACATAAGCTGTAAATGTCAGCAACCCTAGATTTATGTTGGTGCTGCTGCTTTGTGTTAACATGTGGGAAGTGTGATATTATTTTGGGGCTGGAAATATATCCATTTAATTTCATTTTCAGATGTTTAAGGTAGCTTTAAAAATTTGGTATGGAGGCTTTCAAGGGAAATCACTCACCCATACCTGTTATTGTCTTTGGTGAGCGGTTGGCATGAGTTTGTGCAATGGCCGCTGTGTGTTTGTCTGCCTGGTCCTGGCTGTAGGCACAACACCAGCTCTGGCCAAGCTGTGGTCTCTGGCCGTCCTGTGCACGGTTTCCGCCTGCGGTGTGGCGTACCTCCTTCCTGTGTGTGTCAGAGGCAGTTTGGCCTGATTTATAGGCCCCCGACACGCAGCGCTTCGGACCCCACCTCTGCTGCTGGAATGGCTATCCCATGTGTTGGTGGTGGATCTACCTGGGTGGTTCTCCACTGATGGGGGTCAGATGTGGCCTTGCTCACAAGCTCCTGGAGCTCAGGGGAACATGCCCTGCAGACAGTGTGGAGAAAAGGGCTTTCAAGAAATGTTCCTGACTGAGACCGTTTTCCTTTTTAGTGTTTGCAGCAACATTTGCTCATGGACATGAAGTTGTCCTCTTTAAACTGTCCACTCAGCTGCAACTGAAATTTGTGATGATCAAATCAAGGAACTCTACTGTATGACAATCTGTTTTCATCAAAAAGAAAATGATCGAATAATGAATTGGGATATTGAGGAAGGGTGAAAAACTGAAACTCCCTGGAGAGCACTTCTTGAAACAACTTTAAATGTACATTTCTGGGCTCGTTTTCGTGTATTCAAAAGGTGACATCTGCATCTGCTTTGTGGTTGTCGAGGTTAGGGGCAATACTTCAATATGCTGTAGGGCGGATGAGTACATGGGTAGGCAGGTCAGGAGGTGGGTAAGGTATATAGAGGGGCTGCATGATATTGGTAAGAAATTATATTGTGATATTTTTGTTTCTTGAGATATAAATTGCGATATTTCTTAGAGGTTGCTGTTACACTTTCTGAATTCCTGACCACTCACACAGTGCATCACTCTGTCTGACCCTGATAACAGCAGGTGAGATGACAGTGTGCCAAGAAGGTGCTCTAACTGTGTGCGTTGCTGTATTTAATCTGATAAAATATACAAATGGATGCTAATTTACATCTAGGGGTGATTTCACATAGAAAAGTTAAATAAACTGAAGTGACAAGCTAAAATTTATTGTGCTTATTGTGATGACGAACCTGAAACGATATGTTGTGCAGGCCTAGTAAGTAGAAATATGGGTGGGTACGTGTATACAAAGAGTCTTTAAGTCCAACTCAAGTCTAATCTCTGCCCGAGTTTTTCAGGATGTTGCCTGCCCATGTTAGACCTGAAAACGTCCCTTCAGAAACCAAGTGGTGATGTAATGAAGGCAATGTTTATGTTTTACATAGTCTACAACAAGAAAATTCCATTAGATTGAGTTACACTAGGGGACATCAGGATATTACGCAGTACATCCTATGCAATACAGTGCACTTTCTTGTCCTGTTGAGGGAACTTGACATGGACCCAAGATCTTTACATCCTCAACTTCCTCCACTGTAGTTTAATCAAATTAAGAGATAAAAGATAGTTTACAGCAGACAGAAAAATATATACTATATGAAACAAGAAAACAACAACACATTTTGCACATTACTCCTCTTGCACAATTTCTTGAAAGGGCAACAACATATACGAGAGAGAGAAATCAAAAGTATCAGCAAATATTATGTCTCATGTCAGTTGTCTGTGGAGATGAGTCATTAAGATCATCTTTGATTTTTGAGTTATATGTAAAGCATCTCCATTTTTGTAATGTCTGAGGATCTGTTTACTCCAACTACAGCCTCCATACTTTTTCCCTTAACTACTTAAGAAACTTAAAATCCCTGAAGGATGTTCAGATTTTGTGACATGTAAGTATTTCTCAATCCAAAAACTTCTAAGAAAGGGTTCAACAGTCATAACTGCGTTATATCTTCCTGAAGTACTAGTTAGAGCAAGGTGGTGTCGATGGTGGTAGAGTATAATTAGATTGTTGAATTTAGACACATGGGGGACCATAAAACTGTTGATTTAGACAGATGGGAACATAAAATAATCAGTGTGGACCTGCAGCTGATGTCATGGGTAGATCTTATTGACATGTGACTTCTTTAAACCTAATAACATTTATGTTTGAAGATGACAGGGTGATGTTAAGGGTAATGTATCAAGAATAGTTTAATGATCATTTCTATGAGCAAGCAGTGTGAAAGTGGATTGTGACTCCTTGAAGCCTGGCTTTATTCTCCGTTTGTTTTTTGAAATACTTCTGTGTGAATGTAGGTCTGTATAAACCTACTGTTTGAGGACACAGGTGTTTGTATGGCACGCACGCTCATGCTCACTTCCTCGTGCTAACTCAGTGACGGTTCCTCCATTTGATGCAGTGAGGCGCCGTCCCTCGGAGTCCCCCCTCCCCTCTGGAGCTCCCGCCGAGCCTCCGCTGTTTAAATGGGCCAAGTTGAGAAGCGGCGAAGAGTGCAAATCTTGTTTGGTCTGGGTCTGTGAACTTCAGCGTGACTTCAGCGACATACACAGGGGTTAAAAACAACTCTATCCAAACTTTCACAGCATTAAGTTTGATCAAATACTACTTTGGGATTTCATGACATTATACATATATTTGGTAAATGTGCCTGATTAATAGTATGTCACGTTTGTGAAGCGACAGAGAATCTTAAAACATTCAAGTGTAGGGTTTTTCCTCTATTGGCTGTAAAAATATAACCTAATCATATGCTCGTTCTCTGTCATTTGAAAGAAATGTAAAATTTCAGCTGAACAGTCGAATCAGATTGGGATCCTTCTAAAGTGAAAAATAAAAACCCTCACTCAGCTGACTCCCCCAAAGGTAAAGTAAGACACGACGCGGAGCTGCTTGTGTTAATGATCACAGGGGGTGACATTATGTCCGGGGCTCAGGGCTGCCCAGCATGTCAGGCATTAAGAGAGCGCGTGTGATTAAATGTGGGAGGTAGAATCTCTAAGGCGAGCGGAGATCGCTGCGGCCGCTGTGAACTGGAAACTACTGAATGGGAATCTATCCGGCAACTTCAGCAGCAGACCGTTGTCTCACGGCGACACGGGGGATCTGCGTAAAACCAAGCGGCGCGTCTCCAAGTCTGGCTCAGCCCCACTCACAGACGGAGAGGACGCTCAAGTTGGATCGGGCAAACAGCTTCTCACTTGTTACCGGCGCGCAGCTCCCACTACCATGCCTGCCATCAAAAAGGAGAGGCTGGATGGAGACGACATGGCATTGACTGCTTTCAACCAGTCCGAATACCTGGCCCCTTTAAATGCCACCGCCATCCCCGTGGTGACCCCGCATCCGCCGCCCTACGACCACATTTTCGCCCATCACCGCGCGTACTTGGGGCTTCACGAATCGGCGCTGCATCACCAGCACCTCCACCATCACACGGACGATTTAATGCTGGAGAGGTTCTCCTCCATCCCCGACTTTCAGCCCTTCTTCGACAACGGGGAGCCGTGCATCGAGGTGGAGTGCGGGGAAAACAAGGCTTTGCTTTATATCAATAAACTGTGTCAGGGTAGCAAGGGACCCTCAATTAAATACAGGGGCGAGTGGCTCACCCCTAACGAGTTCCAGTTTGTCAGTGGACGCGAGACTGCCAAAGATTGGAAACGGAGTATTAGACACAAAGGTGAGTACAACTTGCATTGTCCTCGCGGGGACACCTCGTCATCAGACATACTTTTTAGACGCCGCTTATTCTGGGTACAAACTTAGTCTCGTGGTCGGGTGCTGAGTTTTGGAGTGAAAGGGTTACAGCAGTCAGTGCGTAAGGAGACAGATGAGAAAGGGCGCAGATCCTCCACGCACCAACCAAGGCTTTGACACAGAGTTTGGGCTGCGGTCAGAGACCAAACCGGGGCATCTGGATCCGGCTGCACCGGGACTGAGGTGACAAGTTCGACACGTAGCTGCTTGAATTTGTAGCGTTAACATATTTATCTCCTTATTATGGGATGAATCTGTCAGCTATACGCGCTACACTCAGCACAAGTGCATGGGAGTGACACTTTTACGCACTGCATGTTTGGTGTAAGGTTCTTTTAAAATCGTTTTATTTATACACTCGGTGTCACCATCAGTGATCACTTCTGCAACCAATTCAGAGATTTTAAACTCGCCATGAATACTTAGGTTTGCGTGCGTTTTGTTGCTGTTATGTGACAGTTGGCAGCCCTGGCAGCGGCACTGTTGTTGTTCCATTTCGATATTTTTTACGCTGACATTTATAGAACAGTGTTCTAATGCAGTAATTAGGCATGGCGCGCGCACCCCCTCATTCACGCACACTCACAAACACGCACGCATATACACGCGCAAGGTTACTCATGCAGAACTGACACGCGTTAAGATGCGTGGGGGGAGGGTGTCGCCCCCCAGGTCAAAAATGGAAGCCTAATAGTTTAATACACCGATTCCTATAGACAGATGACAGGAGGCTGCTGTCTCTCTGGCTCACCACATTCTGCTTGGTCTGAGTTAGATGCTATTTAGAGATACATATAAATATATATATATATATATATATATATACATAAAGTCTGTTTGCTGTCACAGACACAAAGACATACTGCGTCTATTTGATTATATTTGACCAGATTTTACTACAAAGCTCTTTAAACCTGAGGTTATGGGAAAGGAAATTAGAGAACCTACTCTCAAGCAGGTAGCTGATGCCAGTTGATCACATGCAGTGATGAAGGCATGGGACTTAGCCACTGCAGACTCCTGTTGGTAGTTTTCACTGAGAGTGTTTCTCTTGTTTGTTTTTAAGGGAAAAGTCTGAAGACTCTGATGTCCAAAGGAATCTTACAAGTGCACCCTCCAATCTGTGACTGTCCTGGCTGTCGAATTTCATCTCCAGTGGTGAGAATATTTCATGTCCTGTCATTCTTGTCTTATTATTACACTGTCTATGTGTCTGTTCTTTGAGAATCTATGTTTGCTGGAGAAACTGCATCAAATATATAGTTTTGTTTATTTTGAGGATGTCTTTCCTGGGAAAGAAGACTTGGGGAGATTTAAAATGTCATATTGTTTGTGGTTTCAAGAGCTCACCATATTTGTTTCTATATATTAAAGAGCAAAATGTGCTGATTGATAAAATTCACATATTAGCATGTAGCAGGTATATATATCAGAGCTATTGTTGTCTTTTAAAATAAAGAACTATAAATATTTTTGGCGGTGACGTCACAGATAAAAGCTTGTACTTGCTTGGTAGTGGCACACATTTTTCCTAACTTTTCTTTGCCTAAAAATTGACTGAACTGTGAATTACTTTGTGAATTTTTGTCTGGTTTCTTGACAATTATTTTCCTCATAGAAAATACTGATTGTAGCAATTGTAGTATGATGGGTGAGTGTGTGTGAAAGTCTATTGGAGCATCATCTCTTTGTAACCTTGATGGTTGAAGACCCCACAGGCACTCATGTCAGCTTTGATGGTAATTTCTCTCAGCATGAATATCAAATCCACTTTCAGCCTTTCACTGACGCCGAGTATCAGACAGCCTTTTGTTCAGAGGCATTGAGCGGTCCAGTATGTCTGTTTGACGCTGTGTGTTGTTGTTCTGGCTCCTCTGTCCCATTGAATCAGTTTCCTCACCTGGCTGTTGAACTTTTGTTTGCCTGGTGCTTCCCTCGGGCTTTGACTGGGGGCACAGTGCCAAACCTTGAGGCCATGCAGGTGTGTCACGATTACAGCATCACCAACCTCTGTGTTTGTGTGTGTGTGTGTGTGTGTGTGTGTGTGTGTGTTTATCTGTGTGTGTGTGTGTGAATGTGTGTCAGCTTTGAGCAAGCACGCTGCCGGCTCACCGTCGCCAAATCTGTTCACACAGGTGCGGTGGGTTGTGAGTGTGTGTGTGTGCCTTTGAATGTGTGTGTGTGTTTTTATCACCACGGAGCGCATCTGTCGCCGCTCCCCGGCACTAATCTTGAGGGAAGGGTGTAAGAGGCTTAGCGAGCTACTGAGCGTGGCTACTGCTGATTATTGTGTGTGAGGCACGCAAGGCAAAGGCGGTTTAGATAAGCCGGAGGTGTTTGAGTGATACAGGTAAACTGGTGACATTTTTCACAGCCAAGAATGAAGACCTGCACCTTAACACTCAGGGTTCAGCCAAAACAAATTACCTAAGGGAAGTAGAGAAGAGAGAGCACAGACAGGAGAAATGGTCATGTGTTGTTTTTCACGGAAGGATTTAAAGAATCTGAGCATGTTTGGTTTTGTTAAGGCTTATTACAGATATCAGAGTGATTGGCTTTTGGCTTGCCAGGGCTTGTAGAGTTGCACATCAATTACAGCTGTGACGGAGCACAACTTTGTTACTGACGTAAGCAAGGATATGAGGGCCTTAAGGTTGTTGTTGTAGTCTACTCACTGTCTCCTTTTTTCCTTGTCTGGTGGTGAAGCCTAAAGTCTAACCCAACAACTGAATACCACTGTGATGCTTTGACTTACACACACACACACACACACACACACCCTCACACACACTCTGAGTAAGTTGGCAGTTCATTGCAAGGCGGTGAGGGTTAGGCGGAGGAGGGAAGGCAGCGGGACTTGTATGGCCTGTACTGGCGTCTCCCTCTCTCCCCACTGACTCCCCTCAGGGCATGGCAGCCTGCACTCTCTCACTGATGAGCTCCCTCCCTCTCTCTATCTCTATCACACGCACACACAACACACCACACACACACACACACAAACTATATGCCTGCCTACTGACACAAATTACCTCATGCAGTCATTTATTTTGAAAGTTTGACGGCTGAACTTTGAGTGATCTTGTTTTGCTATAGGCATGAGGCAAGCGAACATAAAAAAGTGCAGCAGCTGGTGGGAAGACTTTTCACCTGCCTGCTCAGAACTCATGGAAGTTAATTTGCTGTGTCGGCCCGGGCACAAGCTGTTCACAACAACACGACACAAACCGAACTGCTATACACTCAACACTTTCAGATTTAATTGTGCTGATAAAGTTGGTTTCCTTCACTCTGTAGTTAAATGATAGTGGTTGAAATGTGTGTGTTAACTAGCTGTTGAGATGCATCAGCACTCTGTTATTAAGCTATTATCAGGCGTCAAATGACTCTATCATATCTACATGTTCACTTGTACATAAAATAAACGGCACCCCTAAAGTTTTTAGATGCTGCCTTTTTGTGAGTTTGGAACCATACGTAATTTTTTTACATGTATACATACTGCATGTACTACACAGTACCGCATGTTGATCTTTATTCTTAGCTCTGTATGTTTGTGTTTCTGTCTGTGCAAGCGTTTGTTTGTAGCTGTGTCTTTATCCCGGTATTTCTGATTATTTGCACACCCGCTTTTGCTGGCTTACTGGTCTGCTCGCTGTGTGCGCATGTGCATGTTTGTGCATGTGTGTGTGTGTGTGTGTGTGTCTCCTCCTGGGAGAGCAGGGCTTCCTCTGCTCTGTTATTTCAGCGGAACTGGCGGAGGCCGGGAGGAAATTACACTCCCCTCCTCCGGCTTGTAAAGACCTCCTCCAATCAAGCACTCCTCTAGCAAAGTTGAATTAAAAATGCACGCACGCATATGCACACGCACACATACGCACTAATGCAGATATGCACATTTTTGCCTGTAACTTAGAGTCTACTCTCATTACATTTTTATAATGCTATATCCAATCAGGCTAATGGGAAAAAGATAATTAAAATTACGGCCCACCGTATGGAGTTAATTAATATAAGTTGAAGGTTTTGAAGTCGTATTCATAGATCTACTACCTACTGTACATGTCTATTGTTGTTAAATGTGTTGTGTGTTTCGTGTTTTTGTGCATGTTGTGCTTGGAAGTTGCTTAGGCCATGTTGCTATGGTAACCAGAGAATCAGTCATTGGCTAAACTGTGGTCATGTTGAGTTCTTTGAGTACTTTTTCTGCACCTTGGTCTATCTATCAGTCAGCCTGGAGATTTACAAAGTTTCTTCTGCTGATTTGTAAATTGAACCGTGCATCACACACAGACATATATAGACAATAAATATAAAATGCCTTATAACTGAGAAAATCAGCCAAATGCTCAGGATAACTGATTTCATGTTTGCGTGTTTGTTGCGTGTAAGGATCTTTTCCTGGCTGTGAAAGCGTTTGCACAGTCTGACAGGATGGACGTGTGCTTGGGTGTGGACCCCATTAACAGGCAGCTAAAAAAGTCAGAGTATCTGTCTATCAGCCAAATATGGTTTATCACGACAAGCCAGTTGTGATATTTCTAAAAAAGCCCCTCCCAGTATCTGTTTGTGCTTGAGTTAGTGCAGAAAAGTGTTTGTGATTGTTGTTAATCACATGATTTCCTCTGATAGTTGTGTGCCCACAATCACACTTTTACAGACAGCACCGCCTTCTCTTAATTTGTGGTTCATACTTCCATCAACATACTCACTTACTGTATGTACTCCATAAATACACACACAAGAGTACATAAAGACTGTAACCATACTGTTCAGTATCATGCAGTAAGTTTTGAAGATAGTAAAAGATTTCATTTTTGAAAGAATAAGAAACCTCTTTAAAAGGGCTGTTAGAACTGTCTGGAAAAGCTCGTGTTTTTCCTGGGTAAAGACTATGTCTCCTTTGAGCACTTGCACATTCCGTCCTGAGGATGTGAGTCTTAATAAGGAGTGTTTGTTATGAAGTAAATGACAAAAAGCAGATCTTCTTTTCCAGCACCAACATCTTTGTTCAAGACAACTTTTTACCAGACACATTATATAGTTATTTGAAATTATGTAGCACGATTGTTTGGAGAGTGACAACAAACAAACGTTGTAAACTTAGTTTGTAGCACAGTTTAGTAGCTGCTTATATTCACCGCTACTCACTGGATTACAATCAGGCAAATATCTAGAAGTAAGACTTTTTCAAGATCGCTTGGCAAATCCTCACAGCCCTTTAACATTGTCAAAGTGAATTTCACCAATACGTCGTTATAGCAGATCTAAAATGGAAACTTTTGAAAATGGCCCACAGAGTGGAATTTTCTGAAATGCTGTGGCCACCGTGGTCGTGTGAACAGTGAGCTGGAGTTTTCAGTGGAAATGCTGACAACATGCTCCATTTTGCGCTTGGGCATCACACTTTCACTCTGGCCACTTAAATTGCTGTGCGCTAACTGGATAACAACAAGAGTGACAGAGACACTCTTGTTCCTGCTGCTGTATCTACTGACTGCCTTTCAATAAAATGTGCATCTATTGCACTATTTCTGCAATCAGCAAAGAGGCGTTCAATACATACATCAGATGATCAGCTCCCCTCTACCTCAGCCTCTAGTCCATTGTCATGTAAACAGCCCCTACAGTTATGTTGCCAACTACAGGCCTGGCATGAAAATGACAGAGTTTTCAGTCCCTTAGCGTTTTTCTGTGCAAATGCAGATTTTTTTACAGCTCTTTTTGGACTTCGGCTGAAACGTTGTCATGTAAATTGGGCCTAAATGATTTTTCCATATGAAGTCCTACTTGCGATCTCTAAACAAGTACAGGACTTGTTTCAACCTATTCAAAAAGATTTCATACCTCATGATGATGTTTTTGATAATTTGGTGAAGTTCTTCAGTGGTTCTTCAGCCTGCCAGTGCTTCAAGTGGTCGCATTTTAAGTTTGGTGACCCTTACACAAGAATTCAGAGATAAATCAAATCTACTGTTGTTGGTTTGAGTACATGAAAAACTGCAAGCTAAGTTTCTCTTTCACTTACTTGTGTCTGTCATGAGAAAAATTGCTTGTTACCTGTGCATAAAGCTCCCTTGCAACAAGCTCGATGGGCCTATCCAAACCCTGATGAGGTGAAGGAGGTTGGGGGCGAAGGTGCAGCTAGGGGGTGCTGAGCAGGAGGAAGTAGACTAGCGGGAAGGGGAGTGCAAGAGGCGCACTGGCACGCCTGACTGCACCGCCACTGACCTCCCAGCGCCGCCCCAGCAGCCCCTCCTCCCATCACCACCACCACCTCGCCGCCTCTCACCCTCTGTGCCCCCCCACCCCCCCTTCTCCACTCCACCCCACGCCAGCCCCCCCTGCCCTGTGCTGCTCCACTGGGCTGCAACTGCCCGCTCGGCTCAGCGCGTGGGGGCCGAGGGTGTGTGTGTGTGTGTGTGTGTGTGTGTGTATATATCCGTGGAAAGTAGGGTGTGTGTGTGTGTGTGTGTGTGTGTGTGTGTCAGGGGGATACTTGGTCGCATGCCTGTCCGCTCTACAGTGCTTCATCACTTTTTTTTCTTTCCCTCACACAGCCTTGAACAACCAAGTGTTGCCTTGAGTTTGTGTATGAAGCATGCACACAAACAGAAACACACATCAGCACAACCTTATTAAGCAGCAGATTTACTTTCCCAATTCTGAGTAAAAGAGAAGTTTTTGACAAGGTTTGTGCTGATCTCACTGTACATTTCACAGGCAGATTTGAGGGATTGTCAAATATAATTTCAATATCAACCTTCAAAAAAACCTCCACTGTTTCCTCAGTTTGAAAGCTCCCTGTTCGCCAAGACTAAGGTGAAACCTCAAATCAGTGTCTTATAAATGTAAAGCCAGGCCAACAAGTCAGACTTAACCTGTCACACCAAACATGATGAAAAAGAATAAACTTAATAATCATGATTGTACTATTGTCACTTTCAACCAGGATTGACAGGACAAGATTTTTTAACCTGCGCTCTTGTGTAAAGTTTCAAATGTCACATGTTGCAGTTTTAACTGAAATAAGTGTTGCAGGAAATGTTGAATCATTCAGTCATTACCTGCTCTTGAAAGAAAACACCAGAAACATTACTTGTATCTATTTTTGTGTTTACACTGTGAACTGCATTCACACCTGATGAAGAAAGGCCTAGATTCAGTGCTGAAGATACACGTACACACACACACATATATATAAATGAATAAATTTTTATACATTTCTGACAGCTGTGGTCAACACACTAGTAAACTGCAATAATTCTGATTGTTTTTCTTTTCATGTAGAACCCCACATCCACCTACTTAGATCAGAAGTTCATATGTCTATTACAACCTTAAGCCACCATCATCGCCAGTCAGACATTGAAGGTGTATAAAGAACACATTGTACAGGACAATGATCCATCTGAAAGGTAGCAACTTAAGATAGTGTTTGAATTGAGCTGTTAGCTTTTTTCTCTGCGTAATGGTTTGATCACACACAGCCACCTTCTGTGTCAGACAGTTCTATAAAGGTAAATCACAGCAGCTTTTGTTTGTTGATTACATAAGATAAAATGTTGTGGTTTCAATTATGAATAACAACAGTGTTCTCTGTATTGGCTGAAAATTCATCAAACAAATAAATCTGCATCACTAACCAAAGTACAGCTTTAACAACAACCAGAAATCACTAGAAACTTGAACTAAGTCTTTCAGCAAATGCTGTTGGTTTCAGTAACTCAAAGTGACTATCAGTGATTTAAACCGGCAAATGTAAGTGTTCTCCATTTTTCTGAGGCCTGTAGACAAGAGGGAACTTTTATCTGATTTCTTTAACCGGTCTGATGCAAAGCATTCACAAGTGGGGGTCACAGAGTTGATGCAAATGGATGTCCTTAAAGGTGTCATGGCTTCAAATAAGACTAAAAGAAAAACAACTCAAATATCATTCTTCAATTTTCCTTTTGGTTTGATATAAGATATTCTCTTCCTGTGACCACTTATCCTTCAGAACATAAACCTGACTATCAAACTCATTATGTCAACGCCTTCATTGGGTTACTGAAATCTGGTTAGCGTAAACCTGGTAAACATTTGATCAAACTATTGCTTTAATTAGATTATTCCCAGTAATTAGGTCATGTTTGCAAAGTGAATTCGCTCAATTTGATAGAAGCTGACAAATGTGCAGCTCATCACCTGCCTGAAGTGCACCTGTGAAAATGTCAGGACAGTTTTCCGTTCCACTGAGTTTGAGATATGAAGGTGTGTACTAACAGTGAGATTTAGTATTTTGTTTTTTCTGGTGAAGTGGCTCACGCAAACATACTGCAGAGGAGTTGTTTGTTACAGGCTTGTTTCAGAGCTCGGTAATGACCGCTTCAGCCCCCTTCTTCCACTCCCCTCACGCTCGTTTTTTCCCCCTCTCTCCTTTTCTGTCGTCCCCTCACTCCCCCTCCCCCTTTTCTCTAGCGCTCGCGCCAAGTCGGCCCGCCATTCCGCCTCCACACATGCACACACACTTTCATACACACACGCTGCGAGGTAACGGCAGACAGGCGCGTGACTCATTAGGCATTCGTCCCCCAGGGAGATCGCTGGGGGGGCGCGTGCGAGGGAGAGAGAGCGCCGCAGCTGCAGGAATGTCACGGGCGGCTACTGCTGCGTGTGTTTGTGTGTGTGTGTGTTTGTGAGTCTCTGTGTGTGTGTGTTTGTGTGTGTGTGTGTGTGTGTGTGTGTGGGTGTGTGCACACTAATGCTGGTTGGAGCCAGCGGCAGGGCACTGCACCTTTCAGGAAATAACGCAAGGAGAAAGAAAACACACTCTTATTAGTCCTCTTTTCCACCAAGAGCTCATTTAAAAGTCTGAATTAAATTTGTGGAGAAAACATTAGACAACCTTATAATTTCTGCTTAGATTTAAAAGCCTTTACTGTCCACAGAGTAGCTGTGATACAACCCCATGTCCTTTTTCACTACACAAGAATTTTGTTGCTTTTTAAACAACCATTGAAATGTATGAGTTAAAGATTGTACCCAAAGAAGCAATGCGGTTTAAATGACGTCAGCCTTCTTTTTGATCTATCTTCTTATAGCAAAACTTTCTGTAATCTTGTAGGCAAGGATGTTGTAGGCAAAGATGTTGTAACTTGCTGAATGAGAGGAACATTTTTATTTATGTATTTATATTTTAAAAGACTTCTTCGTTGACACTTGTTAGAAATAGGCTGAGATGGGTTATCAGTTAAAATATCTCTTGCGTTAAAGTAACTGCTTTCAATTATTGTACCAACCAATCACATATTGGCAGGCTCCGGTGAATGCAATAAAAATAGTTTGTGTGGAGAGCAAAAGGAGGCGGTCTATTGTAGTTATCAAATTTGTTGGGATGTAACAACAATTTATTTATTTCTACAAACAAATGGTGGCATGAAAGAGAAGCTCACAATCTTTCTCCCTGTAAAATCAGAAATTTCATCAAGCATCAGAGCTACTCAACACTGTCACTATACCAAATCAGTGTTAAGATTGTCCAGTCTCCATTCCTGTTAATTGTAAATGAACCACAAAGAAACCTGTTTCATACTCCTGAAGTAGGCCACGCCAACACCTGTGTTTCGCGATCTACTGCCGAACCAAGAACAAATTGATACAGATGAACAGATAATACCTCTCTGAATGCAAAGAACCAACTAATGATGCCCTGTACATTGTAAAACGTAAAATAAGTAGATCCTTATGTAAGTCCTACACTTGAATCACAGAATCTGAGTTTTGTATTGGTATTGGCTGGGTATTGTTAGGAACTTCACGATTTGATTCGATTTCGATTCTTTAAGTTGTGATTCAATTCAATATTGATCCTATTTATTCACTGTTGATTCAGTAAGAAGTGAAAATACACAAATTTGAGTTCCTGTTAACAACTTTTAAATATTCATTTTCATGCCTATAAAGTTGGTGGAGCTAGCTTCACTCTGCTGATGCTGCTTGCTTTGGTTGCCATTTTGTTGTTGTTTGGTCCATTGTGGCCTCTATGCGTACAATGCGAATAACATGCTCAGCACTTGTCAGGAGGTGAATCGATTCAGAGGGTTTTTCAAATGAATATTGAATTGGACGGGGTAATATTGCGATGCATTGATTTATCAACATTTTTACTCACCCCTACAAAGCTGATAGCAAACTTTTATGTCCAATTGTTTATTATTTTATCAGACGAACTTGTTGAGATTTAAAGTCATAATAACAAACTCTTCATGAATTGAATCATTCGTAGGCTGAATTACTAGTTAAGCTTTAATGTGACCCCCCCCCACCAGAGATACATGTTTAATGTATGTTTGAATGATTAAGAGTGCGAATGTAAAGGATGGTTTCTGGAGGTTTGTGTCGCACTTAAGACCATTTTGATGTTCTTTCTAGATTGTGTTCTAAGTTGGTCAGTGTGTCCCCTGTGCCTGTGCATCTCTGTGTTTGTGTCTCTCTTCTGTGTCTAAATGTGAAGCCCAGATATATTTTTTGGCTGCCTGACTGTCAGGCAGAAAGCGTGGGAGGCGATATTCATAGAGGTGCTTTTAGCGGGACTTTTATGAGAGACTTTTTTCCATGGCTGAAAGGAGGTTGACCACACACAGTAAGGTTGCCTCAGCTCTGCAGACGTGTGTGTGTTAGTGTGTGCACGTACGAGCCTGAGCGCTCAGGCGCCCTTCCTTTGAGCGCTCCTACGTGGGCTGCCAGGGGTGTGTTTTGCTTCGTGTTTTGTTTCGGAGAGCCCTCCCCCGTGCTGCGGAAGTGTTGCCGGAAGCAGTGGGAGCTCACCCCCAGTTCTGCGTCAGTGCCACTAAAGAAAGGATCGGGGCTTTCCGGGAGGAGAGATAGAGAGAGGAGGGAGGGAGGGGAGGGGAGGGGAGGGGGGTTGAAGGGGGCTGTCAGCCTGGGTATGTCACGGCCATGTGGGTGGTTGTCTACGCGTTCTACACACACAGTCACGACTGTTTCGACAAACT
This sequence comes from Thalassoma bifasciatum, assembly GCA_008086565.1. Taxonomy (NCBI): domain Eukaryota; kingdom Metazoa; phylum Chordata; class Actinopteri; order Labriformes; family Labridae; genus Thalassoma; species Thalassoma bifasciatum. The sequence goes on along the minus strand of RPOG01000032.1, from coordinate 758,936 downwards.
ATTCCTGTATTCACTCTATTTCTGGAGTGCGTCGAGTAAAATCCCCTGCTTTTGAGGGGAATTCTAAGGAACAGGAACAGGTGTGTTTGTGTGTGTGTGTGTCCATGTGCGTGTGTGTTCATGTGTGTGTGCGTAGGTGGTTAGTGGGGTACGCAGGTGCAGTAGTGTGTTTTCACTGACAGTAAGGACAGCTTTGAGTAGCCAGTGAAATGGAATATTTGTATCAAACAGGTGTGCGTGTGACGGATGTGTATGCAGTTACATTCCTTAAAAACTAAAACTAAGGGATGTTTTACGGCTGTTTCTGTCTGAATGAGCAGTTAGAGCACTAACTTACTACTGTGAGGATTTGTATGGAAGTAGCAGAAGTATTAAAAAGTGATCCACTGTCCTAGAAAGCTGAAGCAGAACTTTGAGAAAGCTCCACCAGGAAGGAAGAAAGGAGGAAAAACCTCCTTTCTGGCATGGCATGATAAAAAGAGAAAGGAGAGAAATGTGCAGAACTCTGTGGCCTGCTCATCCTGGGGGATGTTTTCATCTTCCTCTGTCTTCCCCCTCCTCCCAAACTCTTTTTAATGTCTGCCATTTGAGAGACTCCAGAGGGGCTGCACCTGTTTGCCTCTTGGCTAGGAGCCCCCAAATCCCTCCTCCTGCCCCCGCCTGCCACTCATGCTGCCGCGCCTCCTGGGATGGAAGGAGGGAGCGGTGGAGAGAGGGGTTGCGTGTGGTGGAAGGGATAGCTTGAGGGCTCGAAGGCGTCCGGGAGTAACAGTGGGGATGTGGGCAGAGAAAGAGGGAGTATAGTTTCAAATCCAAGTCCACACCACTCTGGACAGACCTCACTTCTGTGGAGCTCTCTCATCTTCTTACTCACCACATTCTCTTTCATTTCTGTTTTTTCTCTCACCTTTTCTCCCTTCTCCTGTACAAACCCACATCTGCTCTCTTTCTCTTCCCTCGTTGTAAACTTTTCTCATCAGCCTACCCTTCCCATGCTCTTCTCAAGTTTCCTCCCTCAGCTCAGTATCTCTAACTCTCTCCTCTCCTAGCTCTGCTACTCTCGCCGCCTTTTTCTCCCCCTTCGCCCTTCTCTCTGTGATAGGACCATGCTAATCTGCACTGACCTCTTCAGGTCACATTAAAGGTTGCCCAGCTTCACTCCTGAACACCCTAGGGCCACGTTCTGCTCTTCCTCCTTACTGCAGGCAGCTTTGCCGCAAAATAAACCAAACTACTTTTTTTCATATCAGTTTGGTTTAAGATTAGAAAGTTTGATGAAAAGTAACGGAATCCATAAAAACAGAGCCAATGATGCAAAGAGTCGGGAGATTGTCTTCTGGTATCACCTCATAATTTATTGACAGAGCGCACACAGCTTTAGGGTATCTGACTGAAGGTGAATGTCAGTCTTCCAGGTGATGATGTTTTGGTTTCAGTGCAGCTCACAGCTGCCAGCTACTCTGACGTTTCTATCATTGCTGTTGAACCTGTTTTTCTCAACGTACAAAACCTTTCTTCCTGTCCCGCAACCCTGTCAGATGGTGTCAAGCACATGTCATTGAGACTGCCCTCCATATTTGAACAGTATTTCTCCAAACTTGGGCATCATAATTGCAATAACTTGGACAATCTTACAATTGCAATATGATCCATATGTGAGATTATTGCTTTCCCATTCTTTCTTGTCACTGAATAAGCATTTTAGACCATGATGACATGTTTGAACCAAAAACACTTAAGTCCTACTTCTAGCTATAAAAGTTAAGCTATTTCTCCTTGAGCTTGAAACTTTGTGCATGTCAAGTTTATCTAAAAGAGTGGTGGAGGGCAGTGACAGTCTTGATATTTCACGGAGGAGAATTTAACTAGGTTGGTGTTACACTTATCTAATCATTTATATCCAAATTTTCTTGTCAAATTGATATCTTAATATTGATGAATCTCTAATATGTGCCCTGCCACTACTCTTCAGTGTTATTCTTGCCAATTACCCGAGACCCCCCTCGGTCACAAGAGCCTTTAGTTGGAGATTCAGACTGATTCTGAGAAATACATCCAACTTGAAAGCCTTACATGAATTACTTTGCTGAGCTTCCTCTTCGTTCTTTGTGTCTTGCGGTACAGAACCGCGGGCGCTTGGCTGAGAAACGCACCATTCCCCTGCCTCCAAACCGGGTTCCCAAGAAGGAGCTGGCCTCCATCTTCAGCAGTGACGACAGTGAAGGCAGCGAGAGGGCCAGTGGGGATCATGCCCACATCAAACAGGAGGACGAGTTGCATTACAGTATCATGAGAAAAAGGTGAGTGCCCGCTTACTTTTTCCATGGTATGGCTTCAGTGTAGGTTCAAAGACAATGTGCTCCTTAAATTTTCTTGCCTTTCTTGCGTGTGTGTTAAAAATGACACACACTGTCATCATAGCAAAAGCTTTTAGTGTGTCTGAATAAACAGTCCACATGTAGTGAGTCATGACAAGAGGAAAATGTCACATTAGTCCCTGAGCCATTTTTGTTAAAATTAAAAAATGATGGAAAAAAGATATAAATGAATAGAAAATGAAAATCCCTAGTTCTGTTTGCCTTCAAATCCTTGTGCATCTCCATTTTCAGGATGACTCTTTCTTTTTAGTAGCACCTTAGATGCATGTGTAGGATTCTGATCAAAAGTGATTGTCAGATAATTTTGAGGTGTCAGAAGCACATTTTGAGATGAGCAGACAAAGAAAAAAGTTTCAGAATACACTCATTGCTTTTTTTCTCAGGATATTTCATGGAAGAGCGCGTACTGAGCTTTGAAAGTGTTAATTGGTTTGTCGGTTTGTTTGTTGCTCCTGCCAAGTCTGAGTGTATCTGTCTTGACTTGATGTTGAAAGACTGAGTCACCTGAGTAACAACTGTCTGCTTCATCTCTGTAGTGTGCAGTGTCTGGAAATAGTTGGGTCACAGAGCAGTAAATATAAAGTGCAATTCTTCGGGTCTGTATGTGGCAAACAGTATTGAATGTCTTTGGCATTGCTGTAGAAAAATAGACTTAATGCATCCTTGAGCGTCACTCTACAGGAAAATGTCATTGTTATGTTTGGAAACCAGTGCAAAAAACATGAACAACACAACATCTGTTTATTAGAAATTCAGCTATTGTGTTATCAGAGATGACAGTATGGTTTAGGGGAAAATACTTTGTCTTTTATGAAATTCAATCAGAGGCAATTGAACTGAATGCCAAAGCAGATATTTTCTACAATAACGGAGATATACCATTGTGGACAAGAGTTTTGTGCACTTTGGCTTGTGAATATTCATATTCATGTTATAATAAATTCAAACACACACAAGGGTTTATAGTGAGGTCACCGCATTAAAATAAACTTAATTGTCTCTCAGGACAGAGATGCCTCGCTGATGAAGAACTTTCTTTCTACTTCCTCATTCCCAATCAGTTCTTTAAAGAACAAATGAGATAAACTCCAGAAACCGCGTCATGTGTATTCTTGTTTGTTTGTTATGAGCAGAAACAGATTGGTGTGAGCCAAAAATCTGATGGGCTATTAAAGGTTATAATGCTGGAGCCGTATATTGATTAACCTCCGAAAGTCCCCAGCTGTATTATAAGCAGCTTGTGCAACCTCATTACAGGAGGGGATGTTTTTCATGTCTTGAGACTTGTGTGTGACACGACGGACAGCACAGCAACTGTGAGGCTTTAAATGGATCCACTAACCTTGTTTAAGAGGGCTTCCCCTCCCCCTGACACTTGTGCCGCTGGCGTGTTAAGATGATAATGAATTTAAAGAACACTTATGACTAATATGTCAGGCTTTTACCCTTTGAAAGGCGACGGACTCGCTGGAGCCGCAGCTCCGGTCTGTCCCGGGCATCCGTCTCAGGCCTGCTTTATCCCCTAGTGCAGGTCTGGACGAACGGGATAATGGGATGTCCAATCACGGAAATGTGATTTCCATTGACCGCAGCTTCGTAAGTGAGTCGTAGAAGGGTCTTAACAAATTGGATTTGGCCAATGGATGTGAAAAAATACCGGGCGTCTGTATACATGTGTGAGTGTATCTGCGCTGTCTCATACACACATCATCAGGGTGGCGGCAGCACCGTATCACACCCACTTGGTTGCTGCAACATGCCTACTGCAAATATAATTCAGTCTACCTGGGCACTTTACCGCAGCATGTGTCAGTAATGTCGCTTAAAATGTTTTCCCCTCATGCAGTAATGCTTCATGCAGCCAACAATCTGCAGGTGATATTTTATTTGTGAATGAGTAGAGAATCTATCTGTCAGTTTCATATCTCATTCTTATCTTGACATCTTCTTACGTCTACCATAAACTTGCCACATTCTTTCAGAGCAGATTAATGTTCTCAGCCCCAGAATCAGTTTACTTAGTGCTGCTGAATAAGCACCAAATATCCAGAGACTGAAACAGCACTGTGCCAACCAAATACTGATTATCACAAAAGAGTATATAAAGAAGATTTTGGGGAATCAGAACAAAGTCTTGTGTGGCCCAAGTAAAACACACTTTTTCACTGTGGGGCAGTATTTCATTGGTATCAGTGCTACAGATTGTTTTTTATCTGACTTGGATTCGTTAAGAGTGATTTATGGATTTCATCTAAGGGTCTAAATATTTGATGGCGGTAACTGAGGATTTCAGTGTCTCACTCAAGGGCAAAACAAACTCTACCTTAGTGCTTGTTTCAGTTGGCTGTAGATAACAAAGCTTTGATTGAAAAGTGCTGACTGAGAGTCTGGGTAATTACCAGGCAACCACCATGGATTTTATAAGTTACACCCGCTGACGTCTGCCTTTCAGCTTATGAAAAAAATACCATAGACATTATTTACTTTAACCAAAAAGGCAGTTTCTCTGTCAATTTGGCACAAGGCCACTCTTTGCTTTATCACAAACATATGAAAACACTTTCATCAACAAGAGGCAAACCTTCTATACTGTATGCATTATTAAAGACTCAGTGGGTTAAATAAGAAGAGAGAAGCAGTTCTGCAGATGGACAGAAAGATGAAGCATACTCATCTGTACAGATTTTACATTTGATAAAGTCACATATTAGAGTCATCCTCAGTATAAAAATAGGAGAAATGATTGAAGCATGTAACCTAAGAAACAGAATTTCCTACAGTAGTACTGGAAGTTTTGGGTTTGCATTTGTGTCTTTAATAACAAGACACACATGTGGAGCACAAGCTTTTGTTGGTGTATTTTTGATGGAGTTACTCAAAGCCATGGACAGCTGTCAGCTTGATTGTGTCTTGCACCCAGGTGAAAGTTGGATGCAATGAGATCTGGTGCTCATACGCAACTTCAGTGCAGGTTTGTTTTCACAGGAGACTGGTGAGAGCAAATCAGATGCAAACAGAGGATCTACAGACAAATCTAATTTAATTACTTACTTTTACATTTGTTCTCAGGTTCCCTTTGCAACTTGGTTTTTCTGTATGAAAACAGATCTTTTCTTGGAGCAACACTGGCTTAAATTTTTTTGGATAGGACTGGTACCCTGAATCTGGGCTATTGCAACAAACAAAGGAAGACTCTGGTGCTGGATTAGTTATTGTACGCCTGTTTGACATTTTGTCCTCCGTCTTTATTGAACAACTGTGTCTATGCCTTATGCCAGTAAGAGGTCACGGACAGTGTGAAATTACTGGAAATGACTCTTCCCTAAAGCACTAATTAGTGAGCTTGGAGGTTTCATAGCTTTCTAGAGAAGCTTTTTCAGCCTCAAAAAATTTTGGCTTTGTTTACATGCGTTTGCCATAGCAACAGAGTCACAGCAACTTAGCAGCTGAGTGGGTGATGGCTGTTAGCAAGGCATTTGTTGTTTTCAAACGGAGAAGTGTTTTGTCTATCAAAAGCAGTCAAAACACAGGATCAACAAAAAGATGGTCAGCTAACTCTCAAGTTTGCTTGGAACATGAGGTTTCTGTCATGACATGGGCTGAAAATAGAAATAGTACTTGAAACTTCTGTCCACTGTTGGAGTGAGGCCTGTTTCTTTTTTGAAATGACTCTAACAAAAGTAGCAAAATTTCTTTCTGGATTAGAGAAACAAGGAGCAATTTAACACAAAGATCAATACAGATCAATTCAGAAAAAAGACAAAGTATGTGAGACTCAGTACATTCTGGCATCAAAACCAGCACAATGTGCACGGCTCAGTCCCTGTGAGCCTTTACACAACATGGTAGGCTAACTGTACATACTATTTCCCTTGTCTTTTTCTTTTTTCCCTTGGCTGGCTTATCGACCTGATGTCAGCCTGTGCAGCAGAAGAACAACGAGAAGAGCAGCCAGGCTACTTTTACTTATTTATGTATCTATTTCTGTATTTATTCATTAGCCCCTCTGCTTGCAGGGCTCCCACTTGCAGCTTGCCTTTCGATCTGACTGTGAGCAGCATGACAATTGTGTATCTCTACCCAAAGGAATCAGACAAAACATAAGAAGCACTTGAAGTGAATTAATACTCCAGCTTTGAGCTTTCCCTGTACTAGATTATGACTATTTTATGAAAAGTATATGATTATATTTTCTGCTTACATTGGCCAAAAATTACTCATTCTTCACTCACTCTATACCAAACTATGCTGCGGTTGTTAAATGATGCATATGCCTGTGTAGTTTTTGTATGTTGCTGTGGGCCACCTGTGCAGGTTTGGGTGGACTGTTTCTTGCCTTGAGAGCAGAGAAAGGGTGCACAGTAAACCTGCCAGCACCAGATGTTACACAGCTCTGGTGACCTGTGTCGGTCGCTCTCTCCTTCCATCTCTCTCCCTCTCCTCCTCCACCTCCACATCCCTGCTGTCTGTCTGTCAGCACTTTCCCAGTGGTGGTGTGAGACATGGCGTCAGGGTGCCTGGGCTGCCAGCTTCTGCCAGCTCACACTGTGACCTCCAGCCCCGCCACCTCAGCTCCGCATGCCAATGCCACAGCAGGCCACTACTGGGCATTTGTACTGAGTCGCCTCCCTGTGCCAGCAGAGGCTTTTCATGTGGTGTGGACCATTTGAATAGGAAAGCTTATTGTAATGGTAGGAGAAGGCATAGCATCTTCCAGACAAAAGAATGAGCCCCAACAACTTATTAAAATCTACTTGAAATCTGGTCTTTTTTCTGCTTTTCTTCTTCATACAGACGTGATTCAGGGATGCATCAAACTTAAAGTGGAAAAAAAGTTATGATTTAATTTTTTTTTTGTGTGTGTGTGTGTAAGTGAGTTTGTTGCAATAAGAATTAAAAGTTCATAGAAACTAAGTCCAGCACCCACAGCTTGGCTAGATTCTCAGGTGTGTTTTTCTTTGATTCTCTTAGATATTTACTGACTTTAGAAACGACATTTTCAATCTCCAGACAATATATTCACAGACTTGGTGGTGTCACTTGAGTTATATGAGATAGAAGTTGTGTGTTAATTCATAATAGTTATCCTGGTGTCTGGGTCAGCGTGCCTGACGTGTAGATGGGGATGAGGGGGCAGTATTGACAAGTTTGGGGATGAGCTGAGGATGAGATGATTGTCTCTGGTGTGCACCTATGTGATAAGCAGGCAGCTCATGTCCTTCTAATCTACCGGGGCAACAGCCACTATCTAACCCCCCTCCATCCTCTCTGGCCTGCGTCCTTCCCAGCTAACCCGGGTCTTAAGAGCTCCTTAGGGAGCGCTGACTCAGGTGACTGGGTTTTAAACACTATCCCCACCCACCTCTTCATCTTCCAAAGCTTGAGTATGACCTTGCCTCCACCCTAGAGAGGGGGAGAAAGTTGAGGGAGGGTAGAGGTGGGTGGAGATAGGGCTAGGCCCTCATTAGCCCAAGCCATGGCGGGACAGCTCAGGAAAAGTGCGCTAATTACCCCACTAACAATGTCCTTGCTATTCATGGCTTAGAGCGGCCACTTTGCCTCGGGATAATAACCTGATCACCTCCCTAAGAAGTTCAAGATGGCATTATCATGATCATTTTGAATAATGGACGGAGGGTGGTGTTATAACTCAACTTGCAGATAGGTGTGATAGATTCTGCTAGTTTGCTACAGTGAAGCGTGTAACTTTCGTTTAAGTTCTGCATGTTTTGCCGGAGTCATTGCATATTACATGACTGAAAGCATAATCAGAAACCTACCCTGCATCTCATATCCTTTTTGGGGAAAACTACTGAGCTCTCTGACACAAATGGGCGCTAATTTTAGTGTGTATCTCCCTAAAACAGTAGTCTATCATTAGTCCTAAAGTTTGCAGTTGGAGTCCAATCAAGCGTCGCCCTGCTCAGCAACAGGTCGTGACTGTTTTGTCTGAGATCGTTTACTGAGTCACTGCTTCTCTGCGACCGAGAGGTTACGGGGGAAGTCACCATGGACAGCATTAGGGCCCTCTACGTTCTCCTCCATCTTTTCTGTTGGCGTGTGGAAAACAGCTTGGCGACCGACAGCCTGACATTACAGCAGCAGCCTGTAATCATGGGACTGTAAAAACCCAAATCCAGCAGCCGCAAACAGTGTGGCCTCGTCATAGTGGTGGCTGCTAAGAACCATTCACCGCCTCTGTCCCATAAACTGTGCTTGCTGTGTCATACCAGACCCCCTTCATAGACGATTCTGCTTTCAATAAAGTTGCCAGTTAAGCCTATAAACAAGATTTCAACTGACACGAGAGGCTGCCGATACCATCAAACTGACATATCAAAATAAAATATGCTTCAAGATGGTTCTGTGAGTAGAAAAGTTAACAATTTCATCTTTCCTTGTTCCTTTTTTGCATTAAAGCACTCTGCAATGCTGCATGTTTAGTATTCTAGTCATTTACTAATACATGATATGTAGACTCTAAGTTAAAACTAGTCAATCAGCACCTCTCTCTCCCACCACACATGCCGTTTGCTTTTACATCCTTTAGACTTGAACTGCTCAGCTGCTCTGAAATTCTTAAGCACTGATTTCCCATCATTATGCCATTTAATGTGATCAGGATGGTAATCAGATTGCAAATGAAATGCCTCAATGACACAGTTGTTTGTGTCCAATGGCAGGAGGCAGTGAGACAAGCGGCTGGTGGAGCATTTAGAAGGACAGAGTGGCTCCAACCAGATCTTGGCCTAATCTCTAAAACCCTCCCACTGCACCTCCTTCAGCTTCTGTAGGACAGGAAAGACTTTTGGACAGTTTTATTGAACAGGACTTGCTGTTGGAGTAAAAGCACCATAATTAAAAGGAGCATCAAAAACCACATTTTTCTCTGAGTTTGATACCACTGCAAAATAAATAAGACTTTCCTGGGTCATGTTAATCTTCACGTTGTAGTCTTTTTATTGCTGTATTTCTTTAAAACTGCAAATGGCAGCCTGATTTAAAATGAGCCCTGAACAGGTTTTAAATTGCTAAACTACTTATGGGATGTGTATGTGTTTGTTAATACATCTCACCATGAAAGACCAGCAGTGATGAGGCCCAAAAGTGCTGGATGCAGTAATCTGTCAGAATGTATTACACACCTCAGAGCGAAGTGCCAGCTGACAGGACAGCCACTTGTAGCTGCTGAGCCTGTGTGGAGGTATGCAATTTAGAGGGGACAGAGCTTTATGGATAAAGGATTTGTGTGGTAAGTAAAGTGTGAAATAGTATGAATTTATACTCTGCTGCTTTATCACACACTCGTTTAGATTGCTTTGTGGAAGTAAGTTTGTTTGGGGTTTGCTTTAAATGTGTTTATCCTCTTTCCCCCCTTGTGTGTGTGTGTGTGTGTGTGTGTGTGTGTGTGTGTTACAGTCGTGACAGTGACCTCTCTACAATCATCTCAAACCTGCACCACACCAGACAGCACGGCATGCCGGAGGGCCAGTCAGCCTCTGACCACACCAGTACTGGACACACAGGTAGGACCCTTAAGTGAAGGTGTTCATGTGTGTGTGTGTGTGTGTGTCTGCGTGTGTGCTAGTCCGTTTGCTTGTGAGGTTAGGTAGAGTGCATGTACTTCTCTTATTCTCTGATTTCTTTTCATGACTTATCTTTTTTCTCTGCATTGATGCCTATCCTCCTTAATATCTCCTCCAACATATGTAAACATTTAATTACCAGTTTAATTTGCCCTAATTTGTGTGATTGGAGGAATTTAACATAATCTTATTACTCATTCCTGGTGGTCGCTCTCAAGTTGATTACTTAATGTTCTTCCCACATTGTCTCTCGCACTCCAGGATTTTTGTTAAACCCCCTGTTTTAAATTACCTCTGAATAAATAGCTTTGTTTGCCATTAATCCAGTTTTATTTGAGCTGAAGAGCCGTGCTTTGCGTTTGTGTGTGTATGTGGATGAGTGTGTGTGTGTTAAGAGCTTTTCTTACAGCTTACAGACAGAACACAGACAGCTTTTAATCACAGCTATTTGTCAAGAAGATTTTATGAGGATATTGTGCATTCGTCAAAGACATATGGTTGTAGAACAGCTTCTGTGAATATCACTATTTAGCGATCAGCTTCCTTAACTGGATGTTTCTGACCTTTTAAAATGCTTTACTCTGCATGACACGTCCACCCATTCATGAACACGTTTACGCACTCGTGCCACAGGCTGCCTGTCTGCTCATGGGAATCCATCCCACAATCCCCAGAGCAAAGAGCTGTCTCTATTGTTGAGGGCAACAACGCATCACTGTCAAAATGAACAAAGATTACACTCTAACATTTAACATCTTATCTTTGCTAATGCTTATTGAAACTTATTAGTCTGGAACTAAAATTGGTTAAATTGAATACTCCCCATGTCACCTGGGGTTTGACCCCATCCCTTCTTATCCCATAAGATGGGGGCACAGCAAGTGCTATAATCAGCCCAGACCTAACACCTCCATACCTTCTCTCTATGTGCTCATCTCTTTGTCTGTCAGATTAATTGTCCATACGGTGCCTCTGATATCAGCCAGAGTGGGTGGGAGGTGGGGGTATTAGACTGCTCAACAGCCAGCCCAGCCAAGGTCTTAAACCCGGTTTGCGACGGATTTCCAACCAAATACCAACCTAATCAGCTGCTAAACTTAATGGAGAAATCAAAGCCCTGGGAAGTTATCGTAATGGAAAAAGACAAAAGGGGACAGAGATGGGTGTGTGGTGGGTGATGACGGGGGTGAGCGCTGTGTGGCCTGAACCAGAGGGGGTCCAAAACCCTAAATATCTGTCCGTTTGACCATTAAAGGGAGATTTAACTGGCGCTGCCTAAGCGGCTCGCTCCATGTCTGTAAACAAGTTCAATCCGATCAGCCATTGGCTCTAATTCTGTCTGCCAGTGAAATTAGACACACACACACATTTACAAACACACAATCACACACAAATGACACATAGTTATACAAATGCGTACCCATGCAAAATCAACACAGGTTAAAATTCCAGTCCAAATACATAGGTGGGTGTATGAAGTTTTAGAATGGTGGATTATTTGACTTTGAGATAGATGAGACGGTAAACACAGCTCACTGTCTATGATATTGTGTTTACTCAGGTCTGTCTGTTAGCTCTCCCATTTGACTTATCCTCCTAAAGTGTTTAAAGTTTATCAGCAAGCTGTGGAGGGAATCTGAAAGTTAAAGAGTGAAACAGGAGAGGAATTAAGAGAAGAGGAGGGCAAAACAGGAGACAGAGATGCACTGATGGGAGAAACATTTGGACATTGGGAGACAGAGGGAAGAGAGATGAATGAGTGTGGTGGTGGTATCAGGGGAGGGCAGGCGGCAGCGATGGCGGCGGACGGCTGTGTGTGTGTATGTGTGTCTGTGTATTTGTGTGTGTGTGGGTCAGGAGGAAAGAGAAGCAGGCTTGCTGGGTCGTCTCTGTGCCGGAGTGGGCCGTTAATTAAATCTGAGGGACAGACAGGAGGGCTGCCTCCCTCCTCTTCTCCTCTCCATCCCTCTCTCTCTCCCTCATTCTCTCACTCCCCAGCCGCTGGCTATTCAGAGGCTCAGTGAGAAGAAGGAGGAGGGAAAGAGGGGAGGGAGGGAAGGAGGGAGGTGGGGGGGGGGGCAGGGGCGCCGACGCTGAGAGTCTGGCTGCCTGTGGAGACTGTAAACCGTGGCTCTGCGGTCAGACCGGAGACTCAAACAGGCAGATAAGGTGTTTTTGGACCGCCACACTCTCTCTCCTCTGCTCCCTGCTCTCAGACTCCCAGAGGCAGTTAAAGCCTGTGTGTGTGTGTTTGTGTGTGTGTGTTTGTGTGTGTGTGTGTGTATGTGTGTGTGGTTAGGGTAGTAGCAGTGGTTTGGGAATTGAGCACATTCGTGTGTGTGTTTTTCAGCATGTGCACCTTTCCGTGTGTGGTTTTAAATGCCTGGTTTTAGATGTTTGCTTGCGTGTGAATCTGCAGCCCAGCGTGTTTGAGCAAGACTGTTTTTTCCACACACTGATTGTGAGTGAGATTTGCTTTTCTAGGCATAACTGGCCTTTTACCACATTATTAAAAAAGCGACTGATATAGTTAATAGATCGAGGTTTCTGATGATCCAGTTTGGTAACATAATATGATGGAAATGTTGTAAATATTTTAAAACATCCCACTGCTTTATAGAAATGCCATTTTGCTACCACCTAACACCACTGCTACTTTCAGCAGTATCAACTCTGTCAAAACTTTCAACGAAAGGTTGAATGAGTAGAGCATTTTTTGTTTTGTCTTTTTGTCATTGAAGTGCTTTTAAGTTGGTGAATACTTTGTGCATTTGATTTTACATAGCCCAAATGAGATAGAAAGTACTGGTTGTTGATCTTAAGTTAAGCAGTGCTGTATTGGGTTTGTAGCAGAATATATTTAATCCATCCTAAAAGTCCCACTTGAAGAACTGGGTATCTGCTTTATCTGAAATAGTCCTGTTTTATTTATGCATGCCTGTTCTATGAAAAAGTCTTGTTTGTAGGATAGAAAGGACTGTTGTAAGCAATCTTTAATCAAACGTGGTGTCTGAACAGCCAAAAAAGAGTCTTTCAAAAGCAATGATAATGGTCAGCATGTAGACTACATCGTGATCTATTAAGTAATATGTTGCCCTCAATTATTTATAGCCATCTGTGCTAGATATGTGTACAATAAATTGGTTCTTTATATATTTCTAGTGCTTAAATAATCCTGTATATGTTTGTCTAGGTTACACTGACTGCCTATTTTCTGCTGTAATTCTGCAAATTTTCTCATTGTGGGATAAATAAGAGATTGTCTTATCTTATCATCTTGAATATCGACATATAGACAACTTTGTGCCATGCTGTGTCATTGTTCATGAAGGCGTACTTCAGAACCAGAGCTGAATAAACTAGTTAGGCACTTGCAGAAGCGCTCTGCTGTGCTCAACAGGGAAGATTGTGTTAAATACAGAACTGAACAGACTTGCTAAACTGCAACAGAGGGTGCTCTCTCATTCATTTCATCTTGTGTGCAAAAGCTATTTTCTTTTACAGTGGTTCATATATGTACATGATTTTTTTATCCCAATCCTTCATTGTTGTCTTTTTTATAGTATACTTACCTCAAACTGAAGTTTTACTCTTAAAAAAATGGCTGTTTGATGGTGAATGCAGCAGTGATTTTTATTTTACAGATGCTCTACTCACAGGTGTAGAAACCTTGGGTTCTACATTGGCACTCTGGTTAGCTATATCTTAAAGGGTCTATGGGGACCATCATCTTCTTTCATTAACACCAACACTTTAAATGTACCTCATCCAACCCCTCTTAAAAAAATCTACCTAGCAGTGTAAGCATGTAAAGAGCAGGTCCTCAGACATGGGTATTCTGTGTTGTTTTCAATTATTTGATTAATTTAATTCACATAGACTCGAATAGAGAGTCACAAAACACTTGACATGAATATCTGAAAAAACAGATCTCTTTTCGCTATAAGTCTATTTCTGCTCATGGCTCTCCCCTTTTATGTCCTTAAGTTCCTTGCCACCGTTGCCAAATGTTAAAAAGTGCTGGCTCATAGTGGACTAATATTGGACATAGCATGAAAAGGAGTATGACTTGCTCTTTTTGTGAAGTATCCTTGGACACATTTTATAATTATTTGGAGCTGTCTGGATAGAAATTAGCTGGTCAGTTAGTTAGTTGAATGGCTGTTATGCGAGGCGCACATAAAGCAATGAGAGACTAGTGTTTGCAATATGAATTATACTTTTTGAGTCTCCCCATTAGATATATTTGATTTTAAAGCATCAGAAAATAACACATAATGTGTTTTTTTAATGCTGTGGCTTTTTATTGTTTTCTGTATCAGATGATCCATTAAAAGTAGATTTCAAAGATTTCTTTTTTAGGGAAATTACATTTTTTCTGGTATTTTTCTGGTAAAATGCTGTTTTTACCCCAGTATTTTAATGACCTAAATAAATGGTGGACTCTAATCAATTCAGTTTATTCTGTTTCCTAAAAATATGAAAATATGATAGAGGCCATTATTTTCACATGGTGAAGTTACAGTACAATGCTTTGGAGAAATCACTGAATTTACTAGACACATTCTTAATAGCTAACACAACATTGACTATCAAAGTCCCAACATTATTGTTGATGCTGGACTCAACTGTTTTTGTGCTGTACATGAACTCAAAAGGACAGACTTACTCAACCTCACAGGGGGCCTTCAGAGGAGGTTGTGTACCGCAAATCACAAACAGCCTAGAAGTGTTTAAAATGTTGCATAACTGCAATAAGCTTTAAATGAACTTTTACTGAAAACAAGCTTGCCTATTTTCCTTTATAGGTTGTTTTTAGTGCATCAGCGAAGCTAAGTGGTTAAATCCAGGGCTAAATCGTTGGCCCTGGAGGAGCTGTCCTCTGGAGGGCGGGGGTCAAATCTGATCTCTAGTCTTTATGTTATGCCCATTGATTGAGTCATTTTTATGATTTGTGCTGCATTTGATCTGACTTGAGCTGTGTTGAGTTGGTGACGTCACTCCCCATCATCTCCTCTCAGTTTCCACCCTTATCCAACTCCTCTATCCACTAAGTAAAGGTGTTCGAGTCCAAAACTACTCTCTATAAAAGTAAAAAAATGAGAGAAATTTTCAGTCAGTGTACTTAAATTTTTACCTGCTTTTCTGTTTCTATCTTTGGTCATTGTCTTGTTATTTTATCCCTTTTAATTTTACTTCTCCAGTTAAAAGTCATACATGACAATCAGGGCTATTGTTTGTGTATATGCACGTGTTGGCAATGCTGCATCCTCCCTGAGCGAACAGAAGCGCCTCCGTCAGTCGCCATCAGCCCTCCCCCTCCTCCCCTCCCTTTCTGAGCTGCATCGGCCTGTAAGCCAATCAATGGCAGGGCTTTCAGGGCCGGCGGAGGCCCCGGCGCACGGAGGGGGGATCAATAAGTTATTAGCACCATTCTGTCAGCTGTAATGTGGAGATTGATCGGGGGGCTGCGGCTGGCGGCCCACCCCACGTCCCCGCCTGTCACTCCCCCCCTCTTCTCCCCTCACAGCATCCCCCTCCCCGGCCTGATAAAGATGACAGATTAACGGAGTAAGAGAGGAATTAAGGAGTCTGGCTGTCTGAGCTGTCACCACGCTCCATGGGATGGAAAGAGGAGAGGAAGAGGACTAAAGTTTGAGGGAGGAGAGGAAATCAGTGAGCAGAGAGAAAAAGAGGAACGCTCCCCTGCCTGATGATTCGCCCTGGTGTTGTCACATGAAAGAAAAGTGCTTTAGGTCCTGCTGTTTCCTCTTTCTCTATCAGTCTTTCTGTTTTCATCCCTTTTTTCTCTCAGTGGGAGAAACACCAGATAAGGAGAAGGTTAACTAGCGAGAGGAACTGAGACAGAAGCTAGAACGCTGGGTTCAATTTGAAAAGCTGAGTTGCACAAAGTGAGAACGTTTGTTGACCAGAAATGCCCAGAAAGAAACAGCCGTAACACCGCATTGCCAGCTTTTTCCACTACTTTCACAGTTATTATACTGTCTGAACAGGTAACATCACAGCCTCTGAATAAAACTCTTAACTCTGTAACCCTTAATTCTTCAGAAATATTGGAATATCAGTTATAGGGAGTCTCCCAGGGTAGCAAACTTGTCTATAAGCGGTGTTAGTGGGAGTAAAAGGGTTAGCAGAGGCGCGAGCACAGCTTAGGGCTGGGCATTAAAAGAGAGCGCCGGTGCTCTAAGAAGCCCCATTTAATTGGCTTTAAAAGCTTTCCGCCCTCAAATCTCTGGCCCTTGGGCACCCGCTCAGGAGACGTGGTGTCTTGAGTGAGGTTGGCTCAAGAGACGACTCAAGTGTGTGTGTTTGATCATGAGAGGCTCTGGCTGTGGGTGTTAGCATGTGTATGTGTGTTTGTTAAGAGAGGAGATTCAACCAATGGGGTTTCTCTGTCTTTGTTAACGTCTCACTAATAGGGTGGATGTAGACCTTCTTTTAAAAGACCGATGAAAGGACTGAGCTGAGCATGATTAAATATGAGAAGAAACATAGAATAAGGGGGAATAATGGGAATGAGATGAAAAAGTAGCGTAGAAGACATTGGGTATGAGGTATCATTGTATTCGTGTCAATACACTTGTCAGTTAGACCACCCCCCATCCCTTCCTGTCTTTTTGGACAGTATTGGGAGTGGATCTCCTCAGGACTTGAGAGACATCAAACACAGGATCATTAGTGAGCATCCTCCCGCTCCCTTTCTCTCCCTGCATCGTTTGCTTGCTTGACCTCTCATCAACGCCAGGCCTCCTGCAGCAGGCCAACAAAATCCTCTGAGTCCTGTCTAAGTCTCTGTGTCTTCCCCCTTGCCATCTATCTGTGTCTTGTTATGAAGAAGAAAGAACATAAGTTTGGGTGATGGGTTAAAGGTTAAAGGTCAGACTACATTCCAGCTCTACTTCTCTGTTGATGGCTGTCTTCTGGTTGCTAAGGTAACAAAAATATCAGAAGTGAATGCATGACAGATATGTTGCTTGCTTTGCTATTGCCATGATATTAGGCCTTGTTTTCTTTTTCTTTTACCTCTGTTGATCATTTCTCTGTTCTGTTTACACATGCTGTGCAAATGATGAAAAATTGCTTTGGTGGGAAAGAGACCGACACAAAGAAAGAGAGAGAGAAAGAAAGAGAGAGGATCCTTTCTCCTTCTGGGAGGGACAAAAACATTTCCCTCCCCAAGCCTAAAAATACACACAGAGAAGTGAGAGAGAAAGCAAGAAAAAAGAGAAAGGAAGCAGTTGCTGTTGCGGCTTGGCTCTCCGAGTGGTAGAAGAAGCCGAGTTAGAGAAAAAGCAGGGGTGCAAGAGATAGAAAAAGAGCGAGAACGCAATGACAAACGGCTTTTTCCTTCCTGCCGGCGCTGCGTGCAATGTGCTCTGCATCCCCTCCCTGGCTGATTAGGCCTGTATTGATTTGAGGTGTGTTTGAGGGGGGAGGAAGTGAGGTGAATGGGCGGGAAGGAACAGAGGGATGAGAGGGGAGGAGAGAAGGAGGAAGAGTCGGTGGGGGGTGCAGTAATTGTACACTAGATGCTCCTCTTTGGTGGCAGGGGAGGAGGAAGGGGGAGAACAGGGTTGATGAGGAGGAGGCTGTTAATAGGAGGAGGAGAGAGAACTTCAGATGCAGTGATATTTCCAACACGCTTTTTGGAGGGTGGAAAGAACCAGGTGGAGAAAAAGATTTGAAGGCCACAAGTATGTGTTCGAGGACAGCAAGAAGAGTGAGGGGACGTAGATGTTGTGGAGGCAGAAATAAAGACATGATAAAGACATAATGCAGGATAAGAGGAATTTCTCAAGCGGCTGAGAGGCTCTCATGCACTTTAGTTCACTCTGAGGCTTTTGTTCCAACATCTGGAAAAGAGAGGAAAGAGAAGAGGAGGGGGAAGAAGAACAGTGATAACACTTGAGAACAGACCATAGGAGGATGCAAAAAGGGAGGACTTTCATTCATACCTCAGTTAGATAAATAATATCTAAATATCAAGCACACACACATAAATTAGCTGGGCATATCTATCATTCACAGCAGCACAGATTGCTCTCATATCAGACAAACCAGGCACATCTTAAGATGCTAGTGGCTCACTTCACCTTCTCTGATTTTCTCTTATTCAGAATTTTTTTGCAGTAATTTGGGCCTTCTTCTTGTCCAACTCTGTATTTTCAGCAGCTGCCATGTTCACAGGTAGATGTGAAGTAGAGCGGCAATTTCAGGCCTTTATTTTAGCTTACTTCCTGATAGTGCTGTCCCCCTTTTTGTGTGTTTACAGATGACCTTCTAGGCAAGAGGAGAAGCTTCTCACCTAACAGCAGCAGTGAGTGTCCTTCTGACAGCAAGAAGTCACGCAGTGTATCCCCCAAAGGTAAGACCACACAGTGCATTTGTATGCTACAGATGTAGAAGGGAAGCATTTTAAGAGAAAATTGAGCAAAATTATTTGGAAAGAAACAAACATGACAGTGTTACAGTGGAAAGGAAGGAGAGCTGCAAAGAAAGAAGGAGAAACATTTTGTCACTGGTTTGGCTGCTGCTTGTCAAGCCTGTTAGGGTACGTGTGAAAGTGGATACACAAACATACACACAAGCAGCTACACATTCTCACTTTTTCATGTCAACACACTCCTTAGCCATGTTGGTAAACTCATTACTCGCACATAAAAACTGTTGCACAGACCTAGAGGTCAGATGAAGACATTGGAGGGTAAACAATCTTGACTGTGAATAGGATGAACTAACCAGAATCATTTGATTAAATTTGCAACTATATTTGATCCAAAGTTTCCGCTTACCCCTTTTTTGTTCAGCATCATTGCAGTAGCAACAGAGGCACAAAAAAATAAACAAACTGTCCCATATCAAACTAAGCATTGTGCATCTGTGACTTTTAAATCTGATCATAGGGTAATGACTATGCCCCACCATTCAACCTCCATCACCTTGAAACAAAAAAATACATATATATTTAAAAGACTCAAATAGGCTTGTCAGGGGCTCTCAGATGTAAATCTTTGATATAAGTCCCTGCTGGTACAAACGCCCAGGTTTGTGTTTATGTTTAGCTGATTCTTAATGTACACACTGTATTGATAGATTTTCATCTGCTTTACATAACACAAGAACATAAATAATGGACCTTGAGAAGGCACACCTTGGCAAGACAATGCGCCTCCACCGCGCTTAAATCCGGTCGTTGTCCTCTATTATTCATATGTACTTCATGCAGCGTGAAACTAGGCGCCCGGCGTGGAGCCTGAGCAGCTACCAGGCCTGTCCCTCCGGGCTCTGAGAAAGACTTCCTGACTGATGCATTATACAGCAGGCAAAACCACAAAACCAAGGACAGCTCACCACATCTCTAAAGACATCAGCACAACAAGCACACACATACACAGACACACTCCAGAAGCAGGAGCCAGCCAACCTACACCCACAGCAAAAAAACAAAACACAAAACAAAACAAAAAAAAACCTGAAACAAAACTAAACAAAGCTCAGATAAGTTTGAAAAATCAAAGCAAAGAACAGTTTGTCAAATTGTTAAATAACTAGATAGGTAAGTGTGATAATGCATTCCAATGTCCGCTTGGTCGTAAAGCTTAAAATGAGCCATTGTGTTGACCTTCTGATGACCCTTGACCCCCAGTCACCAGGCCTGGAGCCTCTTACTCTGCAGTCATCTCTGGCCATTAAAGCCTCTCTTAGACACAAACCAGCTTCTAAAAGATGCATGAGTTTTTGTGAGTGTGTGGGTTTGTGTGTGTTTATGTGTGTGTATTCCTGCATTAGGTTTTGCTCCCTTTTAAGGTAAATTGAGCTCCGGTGTTTTTATTTTGACCCTATGTTCTGATGTTGTGTGGTTTTTGACTTCAAAAGCAAACAATCCCTCTTAACATCCTGCACATATTTGTTTTTGCTGTATATTTGCATAAGAGAGACAGATAGTGAAACTTGTATGGGTGTGTATCTTTCGTGCAGCCTGCTGTTCGGGGTCATTTAAGCCATTACTAAACACTGCTGATTCTATACCTTCTCATTGAGCCCTGTCTGCACCCAAACCCTGACCCCACTCTTGTATGTGTTTCTGTACTTGTGCCTCTGATTTGGGTAGCAGGTGCTAAGTCTTAATAACTAATGCAGGTGAAGAAATAGAATGAGGGAGGAGGACAGAAAGCATTGTGTTTGTATGTAGTAAGGGGGGTTTGGTAATGATGTCTGTTTTTCTTCTGTTGCAAAGTCGGCCCCCCTGCTGTGTTTAGAGAGTGAGAAAACTTTAGACAGCCACAGACTTGTTGTGTGCACATGCATAGACACACACATAAATACACTTGAGGACCTTTGGTGGATTAGCTGGAGCTTGGCGGTGGAGACAGAGATGCTTGCTTCCTCCCCCACCAGCACTAGCAGCACCACCTCCGCTCCTCAGCGCCACTCCTGCTCGCCTGCCCGGGGCCAGGCTCAGGTTTCAATGAGAAGGAGGGTGGTAAAAATAACCCCTGCTTTCTTCTGCCTTTCCCTCCTCCTCCTCTTCTTTCTCCCTCCTCTAACTCCCTAACCACCTTCCCATATCCCCCCCACCGGCCTTACCTCAGATCATGTTACTATTGACAGAGGGAGGGAGGGAGGAGGTCAGAGGCAGAGATTAAGTGTGGGGACTGACAGCTAGATGGATATCACGCTGCACATCATCCTCAAAACACTCAACACTGCATAAACACAGCACAGCAATAATACACTTCACTCTCACACACACAGGGTATGTGAGCTTTTACAACTAAATTTTTGTCGCCCTTGTCATGTCAAATAATATGTGCTCAATTTGGACTTGTTTTTGATCCCTCTTACCTTTGTATAGTTTGTGTGAAGTGAAACTAATAATTGTCACTTTCGGGGCGCAGATGGCTTTGTGGATATGGTTGTGCACCATGAGGTTTGCCCTTGAGCTGATGGCCTGGCTTCGAATCTGACCTGTGGCCTTTTTCCCGCATGTCACTCTCCATTCTCCTCTCCCCCTTTCCTACTCTATTCACCTATTCGCTATCGTCTCTCTTATCCAATAAAGACACAAAAGCAAAAATGAATAAATAAATGAAAAATTGTCACATTAGAATATCCCTTAAACATTTCAAGAAACTAAACCTTTAAATAAATTGTTTTTGTTGTGTATTAAATAAAAACACGATAGAGTAAACCCTACTTTACGTCTCTTGCCGTTGTCTGTTCCCATGCTTTGCTCTCTGTGTGGATGCTGTAAGGTCATGTGAGGGTCAGTCCCCCATCATGGGTATGCATGCTTAAAGCAGCTTTACTAAAAGATGTGTCAGTCAGTCATATTTATCTGTTATGTTTGCTGTCTGAATGCTGTAACCTACAATATGCCAGGGGCATGTTACAGTCTTACCCTATTTCAGCAAAAGCTGTATATCCTGATGCAATACTTTTGTTTTCATAACAAAATGGCTTTGAATCAACACCTGCTTTGATATTTAAAGTAAAGAAATCTGATAGAAATGTATAACATTTTTACTGTAAAATGAAAGTTTAACTTTTAGTAAATATAAAAACTAAGGATTAGTTTCAAAGCAGCAGGTAATTAGTAACATGAATCACTGTTACTGTTAAAAAAAGTTACTCTCACCTATTAAGATACAGTCTTGGATTATTCCTTCAATGAAAATGGCAACAAAGTTTACAGAGCTAGCTTAGCAGCTGTACTCTAAGGTAGTGATATCCTTAGATCTAATTTTGGATATTGAATAAATAGATTCAAAAGCTGTGGGCTGTTTAAAGTGTTAATTTGATCCAAGAATCTGTTCGAGAAAAGTTCCCGACAATCTGAGCGCCAACAGGATGATAATGTACTGTAATTCAAGCTAATGTTAAAAAGGGAGTTCAGTATAGTCTAATGTCTTCACTAGGTAAGTATCAAACTGTTGTTTTATTATTCATTCCTGTTTAGACGGATGTTGCGCTCTCTGCCCTCTCTACAGAGAACTCTCAAAGCCCGGCGGTGGAGGCAGGCGGCAGCCACAGCCTCATGAGCCCTGAGGAGCACTACAGGCGCATGATGTCAGCGCTCAGTGAGCACGGCTCCTATGAGGAGCAGCAACAACGGCTTTACCAGCTGGCAAGCAGTATGGGTCTCCCTGGTCACGGTCAGTCCTCAGTATTTGAAGATATATGTGTGTTTTTGTGTGTGATCATGATCTGTGTCACTGTTATTGTACTATCTTTCAAACGTGCAATTTTTTCTTTTTTGTTATTACAGCAATAGCTCAGTGCAGTTTTTTTTTTTAATTCGGGAAAGGTTTTCCTTTACTGACAGTCAAACAGATCAAGATGATCTTTTACTTCAAATTCTTTATTTTGAAGTTACTTTAAAGTTAGTTTAAGGAAACTTCAGATTTTCTCTGAACTTGTAAGAGTTTCTTGTGAAACCCCTCACCAGCTTCTGTAAAAAAAAGTCACCTCTTCCATCACCTGTCACCATGTCAGTGAGATGCAGAGCTACTTTGTAACCCTGGAGTGTAGCACGGTGTTCAGGGTGCCATGTTAAGGTGTGCCACACTGCTGCCATTGTAAAGCCTGGCCATGGAGACAGCTGACATTTCTATTTGCGGTGCTTGCCCACCCCGTGTCAAAGTGTCACTCAGGGTGATTTCTGACCACCACTGCTCTCCGTTGTTAACAACACCCACAAGCCATCGCATGCATCAACGCCACGATTGATCCGTGAGCTCTCATTGGCTGCCTGCCAGCCCTCTAAATCTCTGAATACCCTGGAAACTACAAGTGTGTCCCAGTTTTTCTCAGTTTCTGCAGGCACACAAAACTCCCTGCATTGAGCCTACAAGAAACGTAGAGTGATAAGCAAAAGAAAAAAAATGAGAGAAGTTACCTGGTTTAAGTTTTACAAGTTGGCTTTTCACTCTGCCTGCTGTTAAATGTGCTCTCTTTTTCTCACATTTTTGTTACAAATGTAACATTCGGTCCTAAAAGTCTTTATGAGCTTTTTGGCAGTGGCATAAATCCAATCATTGCCTGTAGTTTTGAGCTCCTTTCATTTTATTTGATTAGTAATGATTTTTAATTGCTGGCTTCAAATCTAGGGGGCGAAGCCTATAAATGCTTTAATTGCCTTTTCCCGTGTCTTCAAGGAGTTTGAAGTGAAAGGCAGTGCATTGTGGGGGTTTTATAGCCCAGGGTGCAGTCTGATCATTGGCTTCCTTTCCCAGAAGCCTTGCTGGTATGAGGCACATGGTAGTGCAATACAGACATACTCCCTTCCCTTGCTTCAGTCCCACAACCCCAATCATTTGATAGTTTCATGGTAAAGAAGGTAAAGAGAAACCAGGGGAGACCTAATGATGGAGCAGCAGTGACAACAGAGCAGTGAAGAAATCAATCCTTCTTCAAGAAGTCTGGCTGCCTTTAGTATTGTAGGTGTTTTTTTTACCTCCACACTTTGCAACTTATACCCTCTGTCCACTGACAGCTCACAGAAGTAAGAACTTAACATAAGTGAAAATTCACAACCATCCCTCCATGTAAGCACTTTGAGCTTGTTATGAAACCAACACACTAGGACACTGACAATCCAGTAAGTGGGATAGGAGGATGGCTGATTTTGCTCTGTTGAATCCCTGAGTGAATCACTTTTGCAAGAGCTCCTCGACATTGACCTGGTCTCAGATGGGCCCCTGTGACCCCCCTCCTTCCCCCCTGGGCTGCCCCAACTACCTCTTCCATCTCCAATACATCTCCATCTCAAGCACTGCTTTTATACCCCCCTCCTCCTCCTCAACACCTCCCCTTCCTTACCCCCACCTCCAACTTTCCCTTTAGCCCTGGTCCCCGCAGAGCATCCTTTCATGTGTTTGAAGTGTCAGGCACAGAAAATTAAAGTGTGTGCGTGAAAGAGGCAGGGGTGAGGAAGAACTCTCTGCCTATGTGTGGATGTGAGTATGACTGTGTAGGTGCAAGGTGTTGTTTGAGAGGCTCTCTTTGGACCTGATGGGCTAAAGAAGCGTAGGGAGGCTGAATGTTTAGGGGTTGAGGGTAGAAATGGCCAGGAGGGCTTTTCCTCGCTCCTCATATGATGAAAGCAGAGTGAGGGAAAGAGAAGGGGATGAGCGAGGTGGGGGTAGTGATCCAGATGAAAGTGAAGGGAGGAGCCGATGGGAGGGTAGTGCTTTTGTTTTGTCTTCTTAAGTTAAGTCTGAATTGAAATATGAAGCTTAACACAACGCCTCCTTATCATGATCATTATCCTAAAGAGACCAAAAACTTTATTACAATTGGTTGAAGCACAGACAGTCAAAGTCAGTTTCTGCAACCAACCCACCACACATTTACAGCTTGCTAAGCTTGTGATACTGGCTGAGTTCTGCTTCCTGAAAAGATACTTAATTTCTGGTGCTTTAGAGGATGGATGTCATCTTTTGTGTACCTGCCAATCCACCAAATCCATCACGAGGCCGGCCAAGCTGTATCAGAGCAGCGCTCCTTTGCATTCTCGTTCTGAGAAAGCCCAGCTTAACGGAGGGGATTTGGGCCCAACTCCAGGAATGATGACTGTGAGAAAAATGGGGCGGTACAATAGAGGGATAAGAGGGATGGGTCCAAGCGGTAAACGGGGACCTCCCAAAATAACTCAGGCAAATGAAGAGTTGTGTGTCAGTACGAATGTGTGTGTGTGTGTGTGTGTGTTAATGTATCTTCAATTAAGCATTTAATTTGCAGTTGGAGGGATTCTCCTCTTGTGTTGGAGCAGCTGCAACTCCAAGAGTTTTTGGTGGGGGAAATCCTGTATCTGAGTACCTACTCTGAAAGCACACACACACACACACACACACACACACACACACACACACACACAGAGGAGGGCAGGGCCCCAGGTGACCCTGCCCTTCTTTCTCTACATGAAAGAGAGTTGGCTATAGTATGTGGGGGCTGGGGGCACAGATAGTGTTGTGGTGTAGATTTACTGAATTTATTGCAAAATGAAAAAGAATCTGAGTGGAAATATTTATCAAAATAAATAGATTTTGACCCTTTCAAAAAACTAGCCCCGTTTTGGTATAAAGGGGAACAAAGCGGCTAACACCAGTCTGAAAATATCATACAATGCAGAAGCACTAAAAGCTGCTAATTGTCGAGTGTCCACTTGAGGCCTGCTCCTAAAGTATCAGGAACCACATACACACCAAATCAAACAAGAAGAAAGCTGATTTCAGAGGAGAAATGAACAAGTTTACAGCCTGGTACACATAACTTCTTCTGTCTAAATCGC
Organism: Thalassoma bifasciatum; assembly: GCA_008086565.1. Classification (NCBI taxonomy): domain Eukaryota; kingdom Metazoa; phylum Chordata; class Actinopteri; order Labriformes; family Labridae; genus Thalassoma; species Thalassoma bifasciatum. The sequence goes on along the minus strand of RPOG01000032.1, from coordinate 733,659 downwards.
TAATTTCTCTAATTGCACTCACTGTATGACAGTGAATATTTTGCTAACTTGTCAGTTTGGAAGGTATTGAGATCACAAGCTCACCAGATCAGAGGCACAGCTAAGATCATGTGTCTGATGGGCGCCAAGCTGTGAGTTTAGACACTCATCACCTGTCCCAATTCCAATATGGCCCCGCCAGCTATTTTGCTTTAAAACTTTGTTTCAGATAGGTGACATTGCTGAGACTACAGCTGTCTATTATATAGTCTATGAGGGAAATTCAACTAACCAATAAGGTTCTGGGTGCCTTTTATTGGTTTGTTTAAAATTTAAAGAAAAAAACATAGAATATTGTCACACTTTATCTTGTATTTTCTTTTCTTCCTCAATATGCGTAACTTAAAGAATTTCATGGTCAGGGGGTTCAAGGTTTGGATTTGACCTTCTAACCCAGTATGTTCTGCTTTGGTTATTGTTAGTCCCTTTACATAGCATATTTGTGCCCAGGACATTTTGAAAAGTTTTGTGGCAATAGAAATCTGAAAAAGATAATTCTTGATAGGTTGCAAAATTGCACTTTGGGTAGTGTAGTTTCTGGACATTTTGTTTGGAGACATTCATTATGGTCTTCAGCCCAAAGTTCTCCTCTTGGTTGTTGTTTTAACTGCTGAAGAGTCATCTGAATCTCTGCAGGGCTGAATTTGAGCCTTCTGATGAATGTTCACCAGGAGATGCTTAAACTTTATAAAAGTGTAATGCTAAATCAGAAGTGTCCCCCCTCACCTCACTCATTGTCACTAAATAAATGGAAAGGAGGGATGGTGAACCCATGAAACTCACAGAGGTTAACTCTTCCACCTTGTCCCCTCTGCAACACGTATGTGTGAGTGTTCTGTGTGTTTATGTGTGTGTGCTCTAGGGCTCCAGCTTCCCCTGATCCCTCCCTTATCTCTCACCCCCCCCCCCCCCCCCCCCCCCCCCCCCCCCCCCCCCCCCCCCCCCCCCCCCCCCCCCCCCCCCCCCCCCCCCCCCCCCCCCCCCCCCCCCCCCCCCCAACCCCCCACCTCCAACCACACATACACACCCTTGTCTGCCGCCAGCTGAGTCCCCTGCGGCCTGGCGCAGCAAACAGATCGATACACCGGAGCTGGGCCGCATTAATATCTGTCGCTTCACCCTCCACCCCCAGCCCGGCGCCTGCTCAACTGCTTTAGCACACACACACGCACAAGCACACACAAACGCACGCAAGCACACACTGACTCACATGCTATGCAGAAATACACAGTGAGGCACGCACGTACAAGCACCTAAATCACACAGACACACATAAACACACGTCACACCCGTACTGGCGGCGGAAATGGCCCCTAGCTCCCGCGGGATCCGTCTAATTAAAAAAGGGGGGGAGGGGGGCAGGGGAAGCGTAGAGAGGGAATAGATAGATCGGGAGAGAGAGAGAGAGAGAAGGAGAGAAAGAGAGAGAGAGCAAGAGAGAAGGAGAGAGAGAGAGAAGCAGAGAGCAGGATGGATTTTTCTCTCATTAGAAGCCATGTCTCCTGGTGTGGCCTGGTCTGGCTGATAATGATGAGGCCTCTTCTCCTTCGAGGGCGAGCAAGAACCAGGGTTGCTTAGAGAGGAGGGGGGGGNCACACAGACACACATAAACACACGTCACACCCGTACTGGCGGCGGAAATGGCCCCTAGCTCCCGCGGGATCCGTCTAATTAAAAAAGGGGGGGAGGGGGGCAGGGGAAGCGTAGAGAGGGAATAGATAGATCGGGAGAGAGAGAGAGAGAGAAGGAGAGAAAGAGAGAGAGAGCAAGAGAGAAGGAGAGAGAGAGAGAAGCAGAGAGCAGGATGGATTTTTCTCTCATTAGAAGCCATGTCTCCTGGTGTGGCCTGGTCTGGCTGATAATGATGAGGCCTCTTCTCCTTCGAGGGCGAGCAAGAACCAGGGTTGCTTAGAGAGGAGGGGGGGGGGTGAGGGGGTGAGAGGGGAGTGGAAAGAGAAGAGCGGGAGAGGGCAGGAGGTGGAGCAAGGGCAAGTAAGAGATAGAGGGAGATGGTGGTTTTGGAGGCAAGGAGGGGAAAAATATCCTGCGCCCGATGTGTTGTTTTAAGCTCGTATATGAAAACACTGGCCATTGTTTAAGACAATCATACAACATCTTTGGTTGAGGTATATTTCCGAACTGTTCATCTCCCAACTTCCACGTCCATCAGGTCTGGTCAGCTTAAATAAACAGTACGAAAGAAGGATTTTGCTTCTGCCAAAGTATTTGCTTTGTTAATTCTTGTTAATCTTTTTTAGTGTGTCTGTAAATGCTCATATAACACTGGGATTTCAATGCTTGACAATCATTTTCAGCGTCAATGTGAATGGATGTGGAAAGTTGAATATTAAGTTATCTCTACTTCACATTTATCACTGCAGGACAATAGCAAACTTTGTAAATTTACTACTGCAATTTCATAAACTTCCAAGTTTTAATGCTCACAGCTAATATGTAACACACCTTACATAATCCAGTAAGTGTAAGCTGAAGAAATGTGAAGTCAGTGCTACTCTTGTTTTGAAGAAATATTTTACATACAGCTACATTTCTGTTGACACCTTTCTGAGGAGCTTCAGCTAGTTATAAAACCGACTGAAAGTCACACTGGTACTTCCACTTGAGCTACCAGAGCAAACAAGAGCACCTGCAAGAAGAAAAACTCCCAATGAAATTGTTTTTCAATTCTTTTTGCTACTACAAGTGCTCTAAAGAGAAAGAAACTTACAGGGTGCAGACCTAAAGAGCTTTTTTTTTTTTTTTCCATGCTTTTTCACTTTTCCGTGTCAACCCAATCTTCTCATCTTTCCTGTATTCCCTGTCTTACTCTTATCCAGACATGCTGCGTGCCCGACAGGAAGCGCTGGCTGCAGCAGTAAGGAATCCAGCTGCTTTAGAAGCTCACCTGCCCTCTGCAGGAAGCTCCTCTTCGTCCAGCCAGAGACGCAAGCAGGGTCTGCCGCAGCATCGGGACGCTCATTACCCCGACAGGTAAGGAACAGGAGAAGACTCAGTCTCCTTCAATCTAAATTTCAGTGTCTGCTAAAGCACACATAGCACAAGTGAGACCCTGGCCTGTAAGTGATACAACTAATAATACCCATCATTAATGCTGTCCAACACCCACATCCTTAACACACAAACACACAAATGTATAAACTATAAAATAAGAGAGAAAATTATGGAGCAAAAGGACTGTTTTTTTTTCGGAAATAAGCTTTTCAGCGGGTAAAAGAGCAGAAGTTAATCACCTGCCAGCTTGTATCACAACACAACTGCATTTCTTTCCCCCATATTTCTACCAATTCTTGGCTTCCTTCACAAGATCTGATCTCATATTTGGCTTCCTTAGAGTGCTGCAGTGCACGTTTGCACTTGTGGATGCATGTGTATTTCCACATTCATGGCTGAACTGACGATCCAATAACCTCTTGGCTACAACTGTAGAGCTGCACGCCTGCATCCCCAGCTTCTCCTCCCTCCTCTCCCCCCAGCGCTGGCCCCTGCGCCTCCCAAACAAAGCCGGGGGCAGCGGGAGTGGGCGGGTAATTGCTTGTCGATTATTTATGTGGCGCGGAGAGAGGCGGGGGATCGATAATGGGCCGGCGGTGCGGCAGCAGGGGGGAGGATATGTGTGAGTGTGTGTGTTGTTCGTGTAAGTGTGTGTGTGAGACATTGAAGGGGGTGGTGGGGATATAAGCAGGAAGCTGAGCGGCCAGGCGCTGTGTGGTACAGCTCTGGGAGGCTGTGGGGGTGTATTTATTGTGTGTGTGCGTTGATGGGAGGGGATGAATGTGTGTTTGTTTGTTCTATTTTTCAAGCTGGCGTTCTGCGTGTGTGCTCATTTATGCGGACTGAATTTGGGTTTGTTTGTGTGAATATGTCTGCTAATTTGTGTGTGTTTGTGTGTGTGTGTCTGTATGCATGCATGCATGCTTGTGAGGGGCCAGTAGTGCAGCATGAATGTACTCAGTGAGCCGCGGCTGTTCTCCGACAGCACACAGAGTAATTAGCCACATAGGACCAGGGAGAGTTAACTAGGCCTCGCCCTCCCTTCCTCCATCAATCTATCCCTTCCTCCATCCTCTTTTGCCTCTTCTTTAACCCTTTAATTCTCTCTTTTAGAGGGGGATAAAAAGGTAGATTAATAAGAAAAAATATGATGAAAAGCCATTTTCACCACTAGAACGGGGGGAGGAAATGAGAAAATTCCTTGTGAAAAGCGAAAAAGACAAAACAAACTATAAAGCCTGTTTGATGCTGACATGCACAAGACCAAAAGTATAGACAATCTTTATGGAGGAGGTAAAGTATCTTTTGGACATAAATCAACTGCTCCAAACTCTGCTGTATCAGTTCATAGAGAAACCCTTGCATTTACGCAATTCAGTTCCTCTACCAAAGTCTGTAAAGTAACAGAAATAGCAGTTTGATGCTGAATAACCAGACTTGACTGCATACCCTGTCTAGCTAATTTGAAAAAATGTGAAGTACAAACATGATGTCAGATTAGGATTAGAAAGTGTAAGAGAGTTATGATAACTTGGTGTACATAGTAATATGTTTGTATGATGTCCACATACATTTGGGTTTGAAGTTTGTATGTCTGTCTAAAGGCCAGGCTTAACTATTCACCTGTTCAGTGAAGAGAACCTGAGAAAAATGAGAGAGGCAGAAAATTAAGAGTGCTGTGAGCAAAGTGAGTGTAAAGTAAGGAGAAATTCAAAATTGGTATAATTTGTGAGAAGCAGCAAAAAAAACCCCCAAAAAAACAGGCAGGCTGAGAACGTGCATAAGCGACGGAAGCCCTTCCGCTCTCCCTCTCTAACTCTCTCTGTGGCTCACCTTTCCATCGACCCTTCATCATTGATTATCTGGGGCCCATTAGGGCCCATTGTTAAAAACAAATCATTAGGGCCGCTCGATGGGCTTAGAGCCTGGCGCTCCATTTGTCTGGCCTTAAATGGCACTAAGCTCACCAAGCATCTGCAAGGCAAATGGGGAGGGGGGGGCAAAAGGAGAGAGAGAAAAAAAGAGAGAGAAAGAGAGGGAAAGGAAAACATGGGGGCTTTAAATGGGTATGAGAGAGGGAAGAAAATAGAAGAGAGGAGATGGAGAAAGGACGAAGTGACGGAGAGGGAGAGATGAACCAAAATAGGGAGTGTGGAGATCGAGAGAGTGTGAGATAAGGGAAGGAAGGAAGGGAGAGAGCGAGAGAGAGTAAGCGTGGAGGGAGCCTCATCCATTTTAATGAGCTTCCTGTGTAAATGTGTTCCTGCGGAGAAGGAGCCGAGGGCGGCCGCGCGGCGCTCCTAATCCCCCCACGCTCCCGTCATTAAGGGCAGCCCTGTCACACTCACACACACACACACACACACACACACACACACACACACACACAAATGCACACGCAGACACAGACACGGACACAGACACACACTCACACACGCGCGCGCGCGCGCACACACGCACACACACACACACGCACACACAAACACACACACAGCCCAGGCTGCAGCGGGACGGGACCACTGTCGCCACTCTGACAGGTCGTCACACACCAGTGAATTCCCCAGGAGCCCCTGGCCTCACTGTAGGCGGAGAGAGAGAGACACACACAGAAAGAGGGACCGACAGCTAGAGAGGGATGGAGAAAAACAGAAACACGGAAAGACAGAAGGAGAGAGCAGTGATATAGTTTTGTGTGATTATCAGGCCATCTTCCATTTTGAGTCTTGTGCAAAAACAAGGTGAATGTTTTTGCCCCATCTTTTTATAGCATGTTAGTGGTTTGCCAATAAAATGCACAGATAGGGCAGAAAGAAAAGCACACACACACACACAGTTACACAGACACACATCCCAAAGCAAAACGACTAATGTCTGCCACTCCTCCCTTAAAATTGCCTCCTATAAAAGGAGGAAGAGAGGGAGAGATCGAGGAAGGGAGTGGAGGGGAACGTCAGTTGCACTCTTTCTCTCCCTCCCTCCCTCTCTCTCTCACTCCCCCCGTGATTAGGCCTAATTATGGTGGTGCAGACGCCTGGCAGCCCCAGTCATGCAGCTTTAATTGACCGTTATTCATCTGCGGGCTAACGGTAGGCAAGGGTGGGCGGTGCAATGAGAAGGCAGAAAAAGAGAGAATATCAGAAAAAGGGTTCAGGGGGGGTTTGGCATGCGGGAGCCATAGTGGGGGTGGATGAGAGTTTTGCGGGCGCCTTAGCGTAGCCTTGTGGAACTGCGTGTCGCAAGGCTAATTGCTAGCCCCGAGGGATTAGGCCAGGTGATTACACACTGGGCGGTGTAATTACATAAGCAGCGGCTAGCAGGGCCTGGGCTTGCGGCTCTGGGGTCACGCGCTGCAGCCCTCACCCAAGATTAATTGGAGCTGCCACTGGAGTGCGAGGCACCGCCGGAGAGAGCGGTTATACGATTAGCATTAACATTTCAGCGGCGGAGGCGATCGATGAATGGTTTCACCCCCTCTCCAACCACCACCCTTACAGAACCCCCCCACCATCTCATCTTGTGCTCTTGTATGAGTGCTCTCTCTCTCTCCTTGCTGTTTCTCCTGCTTTCCCCTCAACATTCAGTCAGGCAGGAGACTCGCAGGCGCTAGCTAATTTGAACACGTTTGCAAAACAATATTTGCGGTTGCATGCATCCCAGTGTTGGTTTTGATTTTGTTGTTTTTTTTCATCCTGTTTCCCATGTATGCTTTAGTGTGGCGGCAGTCACACACAGCTGAGCACTGATTGGTGTGATTGCAAGGAGCTCAGGAGAAGGAAGAGAGAAGGTGTGGGTTGGAAGCTAAAGAGTGAGCTCAGGCCCTGAAACAGCTGTGGTTGCGACAGCCAGAAACATTCAGTCCTCCCACTGACACTTTCAAAGGGTCAAAGTGCAGATGCCTCTCACATCACACCATTTCTTTTATCTTAAATTTTCCTTCAAAAGCATGTCACTGCAGCCAAGAAGATGAACACAGGAGTAAGAGAAAATCAAGTGACAGATTAAGAGACAAATTCAGTTCAATAAAAGAATTAAGAGTGAATTACAAAGAAGAAGCAAAGATGAGGTAAAGAGAGGATGAGACTGAGCGATGAAGAGGAGTGAATAGAAAATAGGGTGAAAGAGATGTGGAGAAAGGAAAGGAAAGAACAAGACACGCTATCAGAGGTCAAAGAAAAGCAGAAGGACAGGACCAGTGGAAAAAAATGGATAAGACAGAACCTGAGACGAAGAGGGGGGGATGAGAGGCGCCTTTCCCCCTCAAGAAGGACAAAAGACGAAGCCAATAATGGAGAGGCCTTTTCAGAGGCAGAGGTTGCAGGACGCTCCATCTTTTCACTGATTTCAATGCAGCCTGGAGAGGGTGAGAGAGAGAGGGAGGGAAACAGGGAGAGGGGCGTAAAAAAAGAGAGAGAAGAGAGGAGGGATGAGTGTTAATTAGAAGGTCCTTCAGCCCATGGCCCCGGTCAAGACGCAGGGGCCGCCCCAGCTGTCGGAGTATGACACACTGGCATTGTGCATTCAGTCCTCATTATGTGCGTGGACTTCAAGTTGTGTGTGTGTGTGTGTGTGTGTGTGAGTTAGTGTGTGTATTTGTGTGGCAGTAGGGGAAGGAAAGGCTGCAGTCCAGGGTACAGCAATGGCCAGCGGCGCTTACTGCAGCGTGACAAGACTGATGAGGCACTGGGCCGACACAGGGGCCTCTGGAGCTCCACCAATAAAAATACATGGCATCATTGGTGTGACATTAAATGCACAAACACATAGGGGGACTTAAGATGTCTCGAGAGCAGAGAAATGCACAAAAACACTTTAACTTCCTTTAAAAGAGTAGAATCCTTTCTTAAGTGTTATGTATTAATATAACTTTCTGGTCTGATTAACATTTTTAGGGAATTTAGTAAAATAGATTCTGATATTGTTTTTGATCTTTGTGTCGACAGAGAACTGTCCCATCCTCCACCACTACTGTCACCTCCAACTGCTCCTCACATTGCCTTAGGACCCCACCTGCGGCCACCTTTCCTGGGTATGCCCTCAGCTCTATGCCAGGCCCCTGGTGAGTTGGCTATGATGCTGAGATTAAATAGAAAATATTAATGAACAGTGATGCATATTTACTTACAAACTATCACTATAATCTGTTATGTTGGAAACTTCAAACAAGTTAAGTTGGCATTAATTTAAAAGTATTCTTTTGGAGACACACATTTACATTCTCTCAAAAGTTCCCCATTTATGATACCCCTGCCATCATGGTCTTTAACTTCTGTTTTTTTCCCTTTAATCGCAGGTTATGGTTTCCTCCAACCGGCTCAAGCTGAGATATTTGCCCGCCAGCAGGAGATGTTGAGAAAGCAGAACCTAGCCAGGTGTGTGTGTATATATATGCTTTTACAGCATGTTATTATTTCAACCACAATCACTGAAAGATACATTTCTGTTTGACAATCATTGTTGAGCAAATAGCTCAAAAAAAGTAATTAAGTATAGTTACGCATTACTTTCCCAAAAAGTTATTGAATCAGTACTGGAATAACTTCTTCATAGATGCAATGAGTCAGTGGGGAAAGTAAATAATGCACTCATTTTCTAACCAACCAACAAATGTGTCAAAGTATTTGGATTTCATGCAGTTTTGCTCTGGAACATAATTTTGCGTTAACCTTTGTGCTTCAGCATCCAGACCTTGGTCGGGTAGCACAAGGGAGACTTAGTGGTCTTTTCCAGGTCGTGAGGTATTGCTAACTTTGGGGCTAACCCCCTTATGCTTGACCAGTTAGCAGCGGGCAATAAGTAGCACATCCAGCTTGACACTCGAAGAGTTGTGTCTTTGTTTATATTTGCACACAAACACACCTTTTCAGTTATCATTTCCCTCGCACTCTTGTTCCAAAAACATTTCCATCACACTCATAACCTCCTGCTGTCACTCTCACATACTCTACACATCATACTTGCTCACACAGCTTTTTATAAACAGACATATGCTACTCATACAATAGTACACATGAAGGTTCTTGCCTTTTACATTAAGGACGTTGAAGTAGCATCTGTACTTTTATCTTGAAAATGACAGTTTTAATTTAAGACTGCTAATTGTTGCATCTAGCTCTCTTGTGTGGCTTTTGGCAGCAGGGTTGGGGTTTGCATCAACAACACCCACTTACCTGAGCTCTGGCTCTGTTTATTGTAAAATTGAACTCTACCTTTGGCCAATCACCAGTACTTATAGTTGTTCCCATAAGTCTACTTTATGATTTCTTGGCCATTCTTCAAGGAATATGAATACTACACAAACTTTTCTTTCACTCATAGTTGGGTGAAGCCCTTTAATAACAAACAACTATTTACATTTACTATTACTACAACTATACTATTTACTATTTATGACAACAGAAACTTCCAAATTGACCCTGATCAAAAGTTTACATACCCCAGTTCTTAATACTGTGTATTTCCCTCTTTAACATCAACGACAGCTTGAAGTCTTTTGTAGTAGTCATGGATGAGGGTCTTTATTTTCTTAGATGGTAAAACTGTCTGTTCTTCATGGCAAAAAGCTCACAGTTCCTGTACATTCTTGGGCTGCCTCACATGAGTTGCACGTTTGAGATCTCCCCAGGGAGGCTCAACGATATTGAGTTGGTGTAGATTGTTGGACGGATACTGTAAAAAATAGCACTATGTCATTTATCCACAGTAATGTAAGCAGTATTGTACGTATGAAACATTTGACTGGTTTACTGAAGTCCCTGTGTCCTTCTGTTCAGACTTGAGATGTCAGCAGAGTTGCTGAGACAGAAGGAGTTGGAAAGTCTCCACCAGCGACAGCAGCAACACCGTCTCTTGAGCTCTGACCATCTAGGAGCTCTACCACCTAGCCTGCCCCCAGACCATCCAGCCCTGCGGAGCCTCCACGACAGCCCAGAAGGCCATCTGCTCCGGGAAGAACTGGCCCGCCGCTCAAATGCAATGTTGGTGCTTCGCCATGGGGCTGCCACACCCCTCCTAGCCCTCAACCACCAGCAACAGCAACCAGGAGCGTCCTCTGCATCCAAAGACACCCAGGCACAGAGCTCTACAACGGGACACGATGCTGAACCCAGGAAGGTCCCTCACAGGAGCTCTAAAACTCAGCAGCGCACAGGGGACCATCCGGAAAGAAGAGAGAGAGAGATGCTGGATGAAGAGATGAAAGACTCTGACAGTGACTCAGAGATGTGTGAGGAGAGGCAAGAGAGAGTCAGTGCCACGTCCAGCAGTCGACCCAGAGACAGAGAGGGGGGGAAGGAGGCTGGCAGCAAGGGAGGGTGTGATAGTGCCAGGGAGGGTGGAGAAGGCTCAGGGAGGCTTAGTGCTCCTTGTAGCTCAGCAGGTACGGAGTCACCCAGTCACCATCTCCTCACTGGACTCAGCAAAACCGATGTGAAATACCACCTGCCGCCTGGGTTTATGCCACCGCTGCCTGCATTGCACGCCCAGACGCTGCCCTTTGGATTCCCTTACGCCAACCCCTACTTCCACACTGGTGAGACACAAACACACACACACACACATTCATGCATACATGGCTGTAAGCCGACATGTGAAACCCATTAGCAGCGCTCTCTGTGTGCGTGTCTCAAGTGTGGAGACCTCTCCCTGTTAGGGGCCCTGCCTCTGACCCCAGCGTGACTCTCACACTCACCACAGAGCAGCACAGCCACGTGGGTAGATTTTGGGAGTTGTTTGTTCACATATACACACATAACACAGTCATACATGTAATAACACAGCTCAATCACTTCATGAGAATAAAGGAAAAAGTGCCATTCATGGGGATCATCATTCATATGATTGCTTTGTCTTTATGTTAACAAAACAAGCTTTACATCACAAATAACCAACTAAAGGTTCATGTCTCTCTCTATCAAATACAAGGTGTCCACAAAGTCTCTTCACAATTTAAAAAAATATTACAAAGACAGTTGCTAAGATATCTTAACTAGATTTGTTTTATTGTAATCAGTGGTTGTCATTTTTTTTAACCTCATTTAATACACCTCTATAAGAGCACCATGAGTTGCACGAAGCACATCAAGATGGTACTTGATTTCTTGCCATGTTCGCTGTAGCATAGCTTCATTAATGGTGGCAATGGCATTAGGTATCTTTTGCTTTCGATAAATCTCTTGTACCATGCACAAATCAAACTACATGATGGTGGATCTCTTCCATACTTAATTCTGCAGTTTTGCAGGGTCTGCACATTCTACTTTGTCACAAGAAACCATGACACACATTGCGCCTTCTTTTGAGGAGTAGCCATTTTTTAAGGCTTCATTTAACAGTAACTCTTGCACCAACAGGATACCTGAAAATTTCAATGTGATTACAAACTTTGATAAATGCTGATTACAATAGAATAAATCTGGTTGAGCTATCTTATCAACTGCCTTTGTAATACATTTTTTAAAATGTAAAGAGACTTGATGGACACCCTGTATATTCTGACATTTTTCTAAGGTGCAGCAAAATATCCTTTTTAAAACATGGTCAAAGATGTAAAACTCTGTATCGCAGGAAAGAACAGCCCGCTCTTGAGTCTAAATAGCTACTTTTTACCCAGTATTTATATTGACACATTATTTTCACCCACTGCTGCTCTCTCAGGCTCTATGGGAGGTCTTTTCATGGATGGGGAGGACTCAGCCACAGCAAACCCTGTGGAAGACATCAGCAAGTGGAGTGTGGAGGACGTGTGTGGCTTCATAAGCAGCCTTGCCGGATGTGCTGAATACACACAGGTGAGGATACGGGGGAGTAAACGGAGAGAGGAGGGGATGGAGGCAGGGGCAGGCTAACTACTGACCATAGAAGAGGAAGAGTGACAGACACACAACATCGTGAATTGGCTGAAGTGTTTTTATGTGGGCCTCTCATATTTTTAGGTAGAAACAGTCAAAGCTGCACAGCAGTTTGAAGTTTATTGTGAATGTGTGTGGATGCATGTGCATGTTCTCAAGTGCTGCTATATGTGTGGTTCTGGTGTGACCGGCATTTGTTTTAGCAGTGCATGTAGCTGTACACCTGTAGCCTTGATTAGCATAAGTTTTAAGTTGTTATTGTTTTTCAAATGAAAGGTGGAGTCTGCAGAAAGTTTTTGTTAAGGCTTATAAATACAACATTCAAGCTGGGCTCCTACTCTGTGGCTCAGTGCCAGTGGCTGCACATGACCACTGCCTCTGATCGTAGCTAATAGCCGTAGCTTTGTGAACACACTCACCAGCCTGCAAGCACCTGCAGCATCATGTTTCTAGGGGGGAGAGACTCAAGAGCGGTATACCTGACTTCATGCAGGCAAATGAGGTGTCCTGGAAATACATATGTTGCACCTTTTTTATGTATTATGGTAGCAATCGTAGCCGCTTGGGATAGCTTCTCCCTCTAGCTAACTACTCTGCTCAGAAACATCCCAAGTCAACCTAAACATCAACATAACAGGCAGAGGAGGGGGCTTGGGAGGGTTTGAGGCAGACACAGACACTGATACACACGTATAGAGGCCCATTATTGATGACCGAGCAGGGTTCTTCCCGTAATAGTTAAAATTTTTTTCTGTAGAAAATCCTGCAGACTGTACCTTTAAAATATCCAGAATTTTTTGTAAACACTATATTCTTAAAAATATAAATAGAAGGTGGAAAAAAACCCTAAGGAAAATATTTGCTTTTCACACTTATTTAAAACGCAAATATTTAGAGTAATTTGGGATTTCTGTGGCTGTGGTGCAGAACGTTCTTCCTAATGTAAGAAATCATGAGAGACACAAATCCAATTCTAGTTCCATGCAAAATGAATTAGTAAAGTTCAGCTGAAGCTAATATGAGGCTTTAACTGTCTGTGCATATGTGCTTGGATACTCTATTCTCAGTAGCAATTTCCCTTCTATTAGATTCAGATGAACTTCAGGAATTGTTTTGGCATGGAGACGGCTATATTTGGTATTTTTTGTCTGATAAATTTGAAGTCAGAAGAAGAACAGCCAGTTTAAGCATACAAATTCAAGTCAGCAGTAATATGCACATCAGTACATGCAACATTACACACGTGGTGTTAACAGAATATTGCCTTTCTAAGTGGGTATGCAGCATCTGGAGTAGATCCATTGTCCTGCAGCTTGTGTGAATGAATGTGTAGGTGTGTTGAGTGTGTCTCTGTGTATTAGTTGGGGCTGTGGCTGAAGCGGCTGTGTCTCTGCCAGGTGTTTCGGGAACAGGCCATTGATGGAGAGACATTACCGCTGCTCACTGAGGAGCACCTGCTCAACACCATGGGACTAAAGCTGGGGCCTGCGCTCAAGATCCGTTCACAGGTACACACCCCACAGACCTGCTTGTGTGTCTGTGTGTGATCGAATCGATTTGTGTGTTGGAATGTGTGATTCTGTTAAAAGGCCCAAGACAAACTGTTAGTGTAGCACAGATGAATCCATTAAACAAGCCAGCCCCTCAGACTGCAGCCTCTCTCCTTCTCTCTGTTTAAAACTCAGCATTAGTCCATTATTCAGTCCTCAGCAGGCTGTACTGACAGTCATGTGGTTTCTTCTCGTCTCCTCAGGTGGCGCGGCGTGTTGGCAGGCTTTTCTACATGACTGGGTTCCCGCTGGCATTCCCGTTTCCGCCTTCTGCCGCGCTACGCCCCCTAGAAAGGGATCGGGACCCCCTGTCCATGCCATCTGACACACCGATGCCCCTCTCCCTGTCCCTGCCCCACAGACCCACCTCCACCAGCAGCAGCTCTTCTCCATACAGTGGTCCCACCCCTGGGTGCTCTTCCCCCAAGCAAGAAAACGGTAATGGCCCTACACTGGTAGGAAGATATGAGGCTAAAACTCCTTCGTAGGAGAAGGCTGAGTGAGGAAGACGGACCTGCCTCACACAAACCAAAGAGTCAGGAATATTGACTCCCAGGGCCCATTTCCAGACCCTGCCTCACTGTGGGACCTTTACAATGAATCAGTGGGACAATATTGGACTGGAAAAAGGACATTTTTAAGATATGGACTGTGTCAGACAAACCAATCAGAGCCTGAGTTCTTCTGCAGTGGCTGTATCTGTGCAGAATCCAAACAAACTGGGTTGGAACAGAGACACGTGGGAAACAGAGGAAGAGGAAAAAGAGACAGCTGGTCATAGACAGTCTGCCAAAAAAAAGGAGCGAAGCCCTGCCACAAATGCGACATTCTTGCAAGTCAGACAGTGAGACGCTAGCGGAAACTCTTCCTTCCTTCCTGGGCTGGAGGAAGCACCGCTCACTCACTTTCTTTCTCTTGTCTCTCCGACTGCTCTCACCACAAGCCCTTCAGAACCCAGGAATTAAAAAGAAACTTCATCCCAACCCCCCTTTTCTCCATCCCTGGCTTACAAGGAGCAAGCAGAAGTGTGACGCTTTCTTTTTAGAGGCTGGAGTTGAAGCATATGCTGAGCACCAGATCTGACCAGATCCATCTTATCACTGCAACTATGCATTCCACTGTCCTGATACCAAAGATAACCGGATGTGTGGAATTGAACCCGGGTTTCAGTATGTGTTTGCTTCTTTTTGTATTAATGGTCTCAGAGAAAGACTGGTTCTACAGGGAAATGCTGGGCTAGTGCCTCACATGACAAACTGTTTGAGGTGACACATGCAGTGTGTCATTTACTGACTTTAAAGTGTCGACGAAATGAAACAGCCTTAATGGTGGCTACGGTGTGTACGGCTTTCGTCACTGTATGCTTGTTAACTACTGTGGGAGGTAGAAAAACCATGCAAATTGTACAGAATCATGCTTAAGATGAAAATATTCTGAAGGTTACATACGTGGTACTTCTACTCTTTGTTTATTGTAGTTGCACGAATAAGGTTTTCTTTACTGAAAATGTGACTTGCTGAACTTTGGTGGTACTTCTGTTTATACATTTTGGTTTTGCAATTTTTTAAAGTGTAAACTTAACATGCTCCAATCTTGAATGCTACTTCAGCATATAAATATGAGGAAAAATATTTATAGGACTTTTGATGTAGTAGATAAAGCAGATTATGATATGTATTATAACTAGCCCTTAAATGGATTCCAAAGAAACTTTACTTTGTTTTTTTCTCTTGGTTGCAGGGAAAAGAAAGGCACAAAGCTCTTAATGCAATTGTTTTGATTTTTTTAACGACGCAAGCAATTAATTAAAAATGGTCTCTAGATTTCCCTTCAAAGGTTTTGTCTTCATCCTATTTTTCTATTCACCAAAATGGTGAAATAAATCCTGATGAAATTCCTCTGGCCTCTCTTTCCAATTTTATTTGTGTATCTGTGTAAGACCACATTCAGACTCTTTTCCCTCCTCAAGGGTTTGTGGTTCTCCTGTAAAAAATGCACAGGGAGTATTTGGTCTCTCCTGGAGTGTGAGTGTGTATGTGTGCATGTGTGTGTGTTTGTGTAAGGGAGGTGACCCGTGGGGGGCAGAGTTCAGGTCAACACCAGCTGTCAGAGTGTGAGGTTCAGCCGCAGGCCAAGGCCTCTCTTGCCGATGGGGATAAACCTGACCCTCCACATCCACCCACACACACAAACAAAACCAGGAACAGCCCCCACTCACGCTTACCTTCCTCCTTCAAAGAGTTTGCACTGAAGCAGTGTGTGCACACAATCTACCAGGACTTCCTCTTGCTTTAGGCTGGGCCTCAGCACTAGAAAGTTCTGGGTATACTGAGAATGACTGCAGAAAAAATGTAACGACTTGAGAGTGATTTTCAAATCATCAACCCCCCTGTCCTATACAGTGCACCAGTGGAAGTGAATACATGCAATAGTCTGTCTCTCAAAGGCCGTCATCACCTGTAGTGTGCTGATGAGTGCTGGGGAAGGCTATGAGAACCGAGAAATAAAAGGGGAGAAGTTGCAGTAAGAAGTGTGTGTAAACACATACACTCAGAGGACGGTGGTCTGTATTGGGGGTGGGTAAAGAGCTGGCACAGAAACAGACCAGCCTGTGTTGCTGCTCCACCACCTGGGCAGAGGGGCTTGGCACAGCATCAGACACCACCCTGCCAGCCTGGCACAGCACTGCTGCCTCAGGGCTCAACACCCGCCTCTCTGTACCCCTCTTCTTGGCCTGCCTAGCCAAACTCGCCGAGGCTCATAGTTCTCTCCAAATAGCCCGCCCTCACAACGCCTTAGGGTGCCTACAGGTGTGCACATGTACAGAAGACACAAATGACTTGCTTCAGGTGCATCAACATGCACCTACATGCTTCAATTAATTAGCAGCTAAAAAAAGATCAAGGAAACAATTTGAACTCTTAGACTCATTTTTATACAACTCAATGCTTCAAAAAAAAAAAAGAATCATGAACATGTTTGAACTGTACAGGGCTAAGAAATACAAAAGTCATGACAAGAAGACAAAGTCCAGAATTATTTGGTGGTAAATGTTGAGACAGGAGAGCATCAGTCTCTACAGGTGAACTCAAGGATGTGTGCACCCATGAAACCTCAGTCATCATCAGACAGCTCCAGGTCCTCCACCACATCCTCGCCTCCCTCTGCCAGTTCCATTAGAGCAGAGGAGGAAAGCGGCTGTGGGGCTTTGGACGTCTTTTTATCGTTTTCCTCCTCATCGTCGTCATCATCATCATCTAGAACAAAAATAAGAGGAACTTTACCTTCACTCTCAGCCAAAGAGGAAACAGGAATCCCTGAAGTCTGAAACTGAGAAACTCATTGACACTGACAACAGTGGGGTATTTTCAACATTTTTTAGTGTCTGATGCTGATTTTTTGTTACATAAAATGTGATAGCATATATTTGGTGTACAGTAACTGGACTAGACTGTTTGATTGACTAACTTGGTTCCATTTCATGTAAAACTCTTAGGATTTTATTTAGAATTAGCTTACCGCAATTCACAAGAAGGTAATTTCAACTTGTACCAAAATGAGTTTTATATGGAGGTGCATGAAAAAAAGTTCATTCATTTGCTGACTTACACAACTAAAAAATTACATTTTTAAACTCGGTAATTGGTGATTTCATCAAGTTTTAGGTTATTTGTTAGGTGTCATACAAAAGCACAAGACCTTAAAATATGAGTTACCAATCACAAGAGTGACACCGTAACATGAACTTTAACATCTGACCAACAGATTGAAACCCAAACGTTCAGCTGTAGTAATAACAGACTAACAAATCTGTAGATCCACAAGGAATTAAAATGAAAGAATATTTGAACACTGCTCTATTGTTTGGGATGAAAAAAAAATGTTACTAATTTTTATTGGTTTACTTCTTATACCTTCAGCCTCTAAAGGAAGGAGACTGTAGAAATGCACTCTGATATGATATTATCAACATCTATGTATAAAGTCTTGGAACAGAGACACAGCAGACTGAACCTTTACAGTTTACGCTCTTTAGAACTTAAAATTGTACCAACCTGAGTTTCCACCCTCCATTTCCTCATCATCGCTCATGTCCAACATATCTTCAAGATCATCATCACCTTCCTCATCGTCATCAGACTCGCGGGCGCCCTTTTTACCTGAGGGGAAACAGAGAAAAACATTGCAGAGTTTAATTTTGTCTACTAGTGCTTTTTTTTCCCAGACATTCTTAAGTTTGCGTTGGTGCATTGCTGACGTCTGAGGACTTTGGAGACACCTATATGTGGGCCAGGCATCAGAGGCAGCTGGAAGTGTCTATTTCCTCCAGAGATGGAACTGAGAGTCGATTACAGACACCGCCGCTGCTGCTGCTGCACAAACACCCATGACAGTTTACTACCGGCAATTTCAGACATCTTATGCTCACGGCCTAAATATAGCAAATGGAGATAACAGGCAGGTTCCACCGCTACCACGGTGATGGGAAAGTGTGTGTTTGTGCACGCAAGGGAGAGAAGTTTGGAGTTTGTCTCAATTTGTGCTGTGCTTCACTTGTGTGTTTGTGTGTTGTTTAGCCAAAGGTACAACTGGGGTCCACAGGCTTTGAAGTTGAGGTATGACGAGAGTCTGGAGGCGTGGAGGAGGGAAGCAAAACACGGCTACTTCCTCTGTCTGCTACGGCTCTGAGACACACGTACAATAAGTGCAGACACCCGCGCACATATACAGACTATTAAAAACAGAAGGTACCTCACTTCCTCTCTGAATTTAAGAGTACCAACATACAAAAAAATCCCTCCCTGTAGTAGTACCTCAGAGGTTGCCCCCGAATGACCTAGAAGACTTATGACCCACACACTGACACACAAAACACAAACACACACACATCAATCTAAATCATCAGCCCCCTCCTCTTGCACTCCCCCTCTTTCCGGAGTGTGTGAGACCACAAAGAGCTTTGGTGAGCTGCCCAAAAGCTTTTGGCTCTTCAAGACTGGACGAGACGGTGGTGGGTGTGTTCTTGCTTCTGTGCTATCATCAACACATGTGTGTGTCTTTGTGTGTGCACGTGTTGTGAGGACATGTGCAGGCAGCTGGTTGGAGCCCACAGAGCCAGAAAGAGAGAGCAGAAGAGCTGGAATGAAAGAGAGAGAGTAGAAAAAAGGAGCAAGGAGTGGGAGCGGCCACCTCTGGCTGTTCAACCAGGCTGGTTTGAATTAGGATCCCCCGCTGGGATCCAAGCCTGTACTTCCTGTCTGGGGTTTCAGTTTGTGTGTGTGCGCAAGGTGTGGGAGGGGTGGGATCGAGCGCGAGAGGCGGAGGCCAGTCGCTCGCCGGCAGCTGCCCATCCGTTTGTAGGGACTCTCCCTGCAATGAAGTCCAGATGCAGTTAAAAAAAAAAAAAAATCCCCCTGCCGCCTACTCCTTTCCTCTGTGACCCAGAGAGGGTTCTTTTCTGTTTGGAGCATGTCCGAGTGTAAATCTGTAAAAGCAAGGGTGCAGCTGCCTGTGACCTGTGAACGACCCCGTGAAGATGAGACAAACTAGGGTTAAAGGAAGATGGAGATGACGGTCTGAAAAGCTGTCTTGTGGGCAGAAGTTTTACGAGTTTGATTTGACCAACTGCTATCTGTTGTTCAGTAACAGCCTCGTAGGAGCTAAAAAAAAAAACTTGGATTAATATCCTAACTTCTTGTTTTCTCAGTATTTGACGCAGATATTTGGAAAATTGACCAAAGTGTCACTGCCTCCTCCTTTTTTATTTTCTTCCCATAGAGGAGCCGGTAGCCATAAAATAGCCCCACAGCCTGCAGATATAAACCTCAGCAGGGGGATTCTTTAATGAGAGAGTGTGTGTGTGTGTGTGTGTGTGTGTGTGTGTGTGTGTGTGTGACGTCGGCTTGCCTCTGATTTTGAGTCCTCCATCCTCCTCATCTGATTCACTGTCAGACTGAAACAGATCCTTGAACTCCTTTTTGTCCTCGTTCTTCTTCTCCTGGATCTTCTTGCGTTTGATCTCAGGGAGGTCCAGATCTTCCATCTGTAGAAACACAAAAACCGAAGCCTCAATATACAACTCTACTTTCACTGAGCTCCAGGCGATGATCAGACAGTAACTGGAGGTAAAATTTGAAGCATGACCATTTCAGGATTTATTAAAGGGTGTGTTTGTTGTGGGCAATGGTGGCATCAGCAAAGTAAAGCCAGGAGTGATTCAGGATGACTGTGTGGGATGAGGCAGATGTGGGATGGGACAGATGTGGGAAAGCCTTTCAGTTGCATAATTACCCTTTCTTTTCCTGAGATCTCCAGCTGGATCTCCTTCTCCCTCAGCTTCTTCCATTGGCTGTAGTACCTGCTCAGAGGAGTGCCCTCCTCCTTCATCTGTTTCTCCCAGGCCGCCTGAAAGAAAACATGTGCTTGAGCTCCTTTTGTTTAAGAATCTTGCTACGTATGTGCCTAATGTGTGTAACAGAAAGCTGGTTCTTGACAAGAATAGTTGAGATTGTTATTTTTCAGCAGGTTCCTTTGGTTGTCAAAGATGTGTTACTACAGGCGACTTTCTACAAAAAACAAATGGACAAGGAGACAGAGATGGATGGGTGAGACAGTGATGAGAGAGAGAGGATGCAGAAAACAGATTGACACGGCCTGAAAGAGGACACCAGCCGATCTCCTCAAGCCCCTAAAGGTCTTTGTGGATGATATTGATTAGGCCAAATCACATTACCTGACCAGCAAATTCAATGAAGTTAAAAGATTGCAGCCTTCTGCACCCGTTAGCCTAACACTTTTACAACAATTTGCTGTGCAGTCATTGAGATGGGTGACATGTATGTTTAAAAAAAGACAGATGTGACAATACTTCTGACAACCGAAAAAAATTACAAAATAATTCAGAGCCGACAGAGTAAGACAAGAGACTGAGTTTGACTGAAGACAGGGCATCATTAATTTGAATAGATCTCAGTTTGGGAGACATTAGTGGGGGGTGGGATGAGGGGGGGTGGAGGGGGGCCATGGCCTTTTCCACAGCAGCAGCAGCAGACGCAGCAGCAGGGCTGTCCAGTCTCTTTTTTGTGCTGTGACATCTCCACCGCTGCCACTATACCAGGGGAGTGGATGCTATAGCGACAGCCTCCACTGAGCACTGATCAGCAGCAACAGGAGCTGGTGCAGCTTTTTGTGTACTTGGTCTACACAGCGCACGTGTTCGCACACACTCCATATATCTGACACCTTCTCCTCAGCTAAATTATAGAATATTATCTCCTTTAATTGATATATTGATCAGCAAAATATGAGTTATATACATTTATATAAAAATGCAAGTGTGTGTGCACGAAGCAAATGAGAGGGAGCAACTCAGCACAGAAAACACACTAATCATTGCTCATTATAAGGCTGAGGTGCTTCCAGTTAAAAAGTCCATAAGAGCGTCCAATAACCACACAGTTAACAGTATTTTCCACACACAGTAAAACTATCTGAAGGATCCATATCCCATCATGTATGATGTATGGCACAACTACACTGGGGGCATATCCAACCATATGTTGCAAAACCCTTTATTTTCTATTTTGACATCATTTGAATGTGACAGTTCAACAATCAAGATATTCAGTGATAATTGTTTATCGTTCATACATATTAAAACTGTTATCTCTATCAAAGTCAGATTTGGTCCTCAGTCTTAAAAAGAAGGGGTCTTTTCCCAATCAGAGCCCATAATCCCATATCTAGGCCAATACAACAAAAACTGAGCAAATTAACTTCTGAGCTCTGCAAGAATTGTTAAATAAATCACAGCACTACATGCTGAAGTAATCTCCTGGTGAACAGCACAACTAGATTGCTGTTATACCAAACAGTCTGAGCTTTTGTTGTTTCATTTGTACTCATTTTGAACCGCACACTGTCTCTTCAGACAGTATACTTCAAGATAAATTGGGCTGATTAAAGTAAAGTTTCCCCTCAAAAAACCTTTGTAGAAAATCTTAAACAACAAATCTGAGAATTGTACAGGACAAAATTAAATCATGAAACAAACCAACTCACCAACAGCTCATCCTCAACACAATCTTTGGCTTTGCCTGTGCTGTTTGAAGAACATTTTGGTTCAAGGAATTTTAAAGTTTAAAGCGAGTAAAACAGACCTCCTAAGGGCCAGTTTAAAGAATAGGTCCCATAATTTTAAATTTCATACTTCTTATGATATTCTGAACATTTTCCCTAAGTGTAATACTTCTAATACCCAGAAAGCATTTTGTCAGTTTTTGTTCCCTTGAATTTACATTAAAAGTTCTGTTTTGATGGACTTGAGTCATTTCACTACTTTCTAAAACACATTTTTCAAAGACTCTCAAAACTTAATCCTAAAACAAACTTAAAAGTCATATGGCCCATGGAGGAGGGGAAATGAGGACCCTGAAAAGATGGCCTGTTAAACCAAGTCTTCCTGTGACCTCACTCTTGCTGTCTCTCGCACACAAACATCCAGATACTCACCACAGCAGCAGCATCGGCCACTCCGAAGGCGGCCTTCTGTCTCCGCCCTGTGATGTAGCTGCTGTTCTCCTGTACCTTCTCCAGCAGCTGTCGCACCGGCTTGCAGTAATTGGCCACTTTGCATTCCTTCAGGAACGCTTTCAGCTGTAGGGATACGAGGAAAGTTTGAGAAAGAAGGAACCGGTATAAAACATCATCCAGTACGCTTGTACAGTGCATTCAGGCAGAGCAGAGGAAAGTTTCGGGAGTTTGTCTAAAAGGAAACAGAGCTACTTTGGTCGATCCCAAATCATAGAATCTAAAGGAAAGGGGAACCATGTGCAGAGTTAGTGAGATAATATTAGTTTATATAATCCATTCTTCAAGACTGAGTAATGAATTTACATCCATTTCTTTTATCTAAAATCTGTAAGGAGATAAAACCTCTGTGTGTCCTGTCCGGTGTCCTGAGCAGGCTCAGTTTTGAAGATTACCTGAATGATGGTGGGCAGGGCAAGCTCTGGGAAGCCGATGGAGTTGGCCTGAGTGTGGAAGTATTCCAGCATCAGGTCATACAGCTGGTCAATCAATCCGTCCTGAAAAAAAAACAAAGAAGTAAGATTTATAAGATGAAAAAAAAAAGGAGACTGATGACTGCTTTAAGTACAAGGCTATTCAACTAAAATTCCAATAAGTCCAGTCTGAGAAACTGTATATATATATATATATATATGTGTGTGTGTGTGGGGGGGGGGGGTATACATGCATATATATATATATCATCTGACAATCATCATCCTGATTTACTTCATTCATGAAGAGAAAAAAAGCATTTTAGTGGTTGTGTGTTACTATTGATTTATTTCTGACCTCTAAGAAAATTCCAGTGCACTGACTTAAACCTTAGGAAAACACGTGAATTCAGTTTGAAACTTCTCACCCCTGTAGTTTTGTAGGGAAATCTCTAAGAAAAAGTTTAAATTAAAGCACTTGATGATGCTAGCTCATTTTCCTCATTTTGGTGACAGGTGCTCTTATAAATTTGTTGTGCACTTATGTTTACATATTTGATGATCACCTAACATTCAAGTAGACAAACATTTACAGTTGATTTGTAGAACTCCATTATTTCATTAGGCATAAGGAGGACTGTACACAGAAATAAGAGAAAATGAATAAAATCACTTTTGCTTCTCAACAATGATCATATACCAAACACTCATCTGCTGTATAGATTGTATGAAATAAATCTAAATGAGTCAATTAGCTGAACTACATCTTTTGTTGCTCTGTGCTACAGAATTTAATAATTTTCTGGTTTTCACAGATCGGCCCTTGTTGGGCCAGATCTGAGCGGCAGAAGTTCGCAACAGCTTTCCAGGTGATGGACGTTAGCAAGAAAAACGTCCAGCAAGCTACATGCAAGGGATAATCCCACCGGGCCGTGCTACAATCCTCTTTGCTGCAGTGCTGAGCGTGGGGACTGAGGACCAGTTTTAGAGTCCTGAGCTCTTAGTGTTGCCCTCAATCCCCTTATGTACACACGCAGGCTGACACAGTGTTAAGAGAGCAGCGTGAAAATAACATTAAGAAAGACTTGAAGCACTCATCTGATCAGCTGCTGCTTTCTCTCAGTGAGGGACATATGAGCGGTAGGAACACAAACAGGAGAACAGGGGGCAGCATCACAACGAATCTTCTCCTTTCAACAGCAGTGAAAGTTATCTGCTCTCCTATCTGTCCTCACAATCTCTAGATCAAAGCAACGCTCACCTTGTAGGCTTTCTCCATCAGATTGACCTTGCCCAGCTTCAGGATGACCGCAAAGTTGATGGGTTTCTTGCTCATCCGCCCTGGCTTCTTGTTGAAATCCACCTGTTGAAAGATCTAACGACACAGTACAAAAGTTTACAGTGTTGGACTGGGACTAAATTGGTTAAAATTTTCACATTTTAAAACCATGCACAGAAAACATTTTTAATATTCCCTGTACTGAGGTATATGGCCATGATTATCAAAAACACAGACATAAGAGACAAAATCTGAACTTTTTTAAGCAGATTTCTGTCACTCTTTAGGTTTACACTCAAGCACCTTGAGAACACCATCCTCATCTGCTGTCTCGTTAACTAATGCAGGAAAAACTAGGTACTAAAGCTATTTACAAAAAGATCAACCTGAGAGTCTCCAACAACCAAAACCAATGAGTAAATATTGAGTAACATGGCATATGATCACAATTTTTATAGCTTTATAGCTATAGCTTTAATATTGCTCTCTCCTGAAAATGCTTCACTGACCTAAAATAGCTTTTTGATGCACTGTATAAATTGGCATTTTTTGCTAGGTAGACTTTCTCTGATCAGAATGTCATCAAGCACTGCATACATCATAAAGAAGTCTTTTTCTTGAAGGGAATGGTGTCCTGAAAGTAGTTCTAATAATCATGAGGTTTTTCTGCTGTTGATTTTACATACTGCAGTATTACTGAGATGACACGTTTCTATCTTCGTCTCTGAAGGTACAGTCAAGGCGATGTGTGGGCTATTTGTCTACAAGCTTTAGCTTTCACATCTGCCCACAAGTGTGCAAGTGAATTTCTGCCTTGTATTTGTGTATCAAGTTATTTCTGACTCCCCGTATCTTTGTGCATTTCTGTGCGCGTGTAAGTGTGTATGTAAGTGTGTGGTCGTTAATGTGCTCGGTGTGTGAGGCAGAGCAACGCTCCTGGCCGGTGCTGTCTGTACAAACATAGGATGTGGTGGCGGTCTGCGGGGGAGCCAGGGGGAAGTGGGAAAGCATGGGCCAACCCTGGTGCATGCACATACACACATACATACACGCACACACACACACACACACACACACACACACACACACATACACACACACACACACACACACACACACACACACATGCACACGCGGCCTCTAAAGCAGGAAGCTCCAAATCGTACGCCCCCCTCAGAGATGCGAGAACACACACAGGCATAGACACACAGGAGGAAGGGGCTGCTTCTGCTGCTCTAATTAAAACAGTAGCAGCATACCTCAGACCGCCTTTAACAGTGCTTTAACAAGGGTAACAGTAAAGGAGGAAAAATAACACACAGGAAATATTGTGCGTCACAAATAAACACGGTTTTGGGGGTTGGGGGGTTAGAAGGGATGGCTTTGAGTGTGTGCTGGGGGGATAAAAAAGAAGAGGTGGGGAGCGGGCCCATTGCAGGGAGGATGTGGTCTGCACAGCATGTTAGGACCAGAGTGTAAACCACAGCCATGCTTTTATCACTCCGGCCAAACTGCAGCATGCATGCACATACACATACACACATGCAAATCAACACACAACAGTTGTGCACCCCCAGTGGGCAGAGCTAGTTTCTGCCGCCAATGCACCGTTCTACTCCAGTGAACCACAACACCTCCCCAACACACACACACACACCGCATGCATACACACATGACACACAACACAATGTTGTGCTCAACACCTGATCCATAGACAGTGTTGTCAGTTGGTGTCCTGTGATTCGTCCGATAACAAAGGTGTTTCTCTCTGTCACATACACACACACAACTCTACCCTTCAATGTGTTTCCTCCACAGCTCCTTTAGTTGTGGCTGTTGAGACCTTTAAGGCGCTGATGTTTTCCACCGAAAACCACTGACGGAACATTTCATCACATCTGCCTTTTCAGTGTTTCTATTCTGAACAAACGAGACAAACTGACTGTTTTCTATTTGACTTTGATCAGAACTATTCTTTCACTTCCTCCTACCAGTGTATTTGAGCTGCATTACTCTTGCTCATTACCATAGCAATCCATGGTGACAGTTGATGACAGAAAGTCTTACCTCCAGGAGGAAAGGTATGACAGGGACAAACGTGTTGGTGCTGCTGGACAGCAGGGTCAGGGCTCTACAGCAGTGCATCCTTAGAGGGTAGTATTTGGATGTGGGTACTAGTCTGTATAGAGAGAAAAAAAACTGTGGTCAGTGTCTCCACCTGCTGTTGGAAATGTGCAATGAAATGTTCAGTTCCTCATTACTTTTGAGACAACATAAGTTTGGCCAAAAATCATTGGTTTGTCTGGTTCTTTTTTTTTCTTTTTATTTTCCAAAACTCACACCCCAGTCACCTCTTTTTGCCTGAGTCCTGAAACAGAATTATACTAGAGGACTTTTCAGTCTCTGCTCTCGTTGTCGAATGCAGTGGACAATCATTAGATTGCAAGCATGTTCAAATAAAAAGGTAGGCCTTTCAAAGAAGTGTTAATAATAGCATGCTACCCCTCTAATGTAAAACAAAGAAGAATTTCCATGCCGGGAAAAAAAACAACATATTGATAGTAAAAAAGGGGTACTGAGGATTTTTGAGATACACAGAGCTATTGCTTACCTCTTTTTACTTTATAAGAACTGGTACAGACTAAGACAGTTAACTAATTGGTTAATCAAATATTACTTTTTGATTGAATGGTAACAATACAGAAATAATATCTAATGAAAGAAGGAGAACAAAACTCTGTTTCAGCCCCTTGACGTAGGGATTTGCTGATTCTCCTCACGTAACATCAATGTTCAAATCATGCAAGTTAGTATTTTAAAAACCACCTGAGGCTCTCTGTAAAATACACATCTTTCACAATGGCATAGGATTAACGATAATTATTGATAAAAGAAAAGTCGTTGCCAAACTTCTTCTTTATTATTTAGATATTTCAAAAATACCTTTATAGAGGAATTTCACACTTCAGGATCTTGCAAATTAATTTATATTTGCATTAATTTCTATGAAAAATGTTTATCTTTGAACACCTAAGTGGGTTCAGCTTCAAAGAGTCCTTGACTGATTTATTAGAGACAATCAAAGATGGACTATCAACTTAACAGTACACCTCAACTAATTACACGTTCTTATCTGAAACAGCCCGGGTGATTCTGGGTATATGTACTTACTTGATGGTTCCAATTATGACTTGGCAGAGAGGATAGATGAGAGGTTGGAGAACATCGCTAGGGTACAAGGTGCTGAGGACCCGACACCACAGGTACAGACAGTGAATGTACTGCCAGTTATACACTGACTGGTACGTTTCCTACAGCACAAACCCAAAAGTTAGGGAAGTTTTTTTTTTTTGCTTGTTATAATTATCACATAAGGACAATAGATAAGATGTGAATCTTAACATTCTAATTCATTGTGTGCTTGAAATGTGCACATACTAAAAATAGCTGAAAGGAAGTTTAAGTCAAGACTGTAAAAATGAAAATGTAATTTGATCTGGTAAAAAATATCAATCAATAATCTGTAAGACAGCATTTCAACCTTGACCTATTTTGTCTCAATGAAGCACAGACAAAACATGTATCTGAATACATGCACAAAGAAACAAAACAACCTTCTTCTTCATGGTCATGGCGTTCCTGAGGTGAATAGCAAGCTGCCGGATGTAGATGAAGGCATGCTGGTATGTTGCTTGTGTGTCCAGGGAGTACATCTCTGTGAGAGTTCGCTGCATAAAGTTGATCATGGGCAGCACATTGGGGGATGTAAATTTACAGTTCTGTACATAAGCAATGTACATTTGCTAAAAACAGAGGGAAAAAACAATAGAAAAGCACACAATTATTCTTTGCTGGACTGTGTATATCTTTGTACATTTAGTAAAAAATATATATTTTTGAACAATCTGTCAAGAAACCATTCAAAGAAAATGGAGCATCCTTGAGCCATGTTTACAGTTCCCCTCTCTGTTCATGCATCACTTCACTCACCTTGAGAATAGGATTGAGATACTTGTCCTGCTTGTGTCTGCAGATCTTGTTTAGGGCCAAGAAAGCAAGGACACGACTCGTCTCCTCTCCTGTGCTCCATTGTTTCAACAGTTGCTAAACCAAAACACATTAGACAGGATAAGCTAAGTACAACCTTTTAACTGTTTCACAAAGACTAAATCACTCTCTTACTATTGTTTATGCCTTACCTTTACAAGATGACGACACTGTTTGGGTAGACACAGGTAATAAGGCACGAGCTGGTTTGCATGTCGCAGGACGGCACTGATGACTGTGGACTCTGTCAGACAGGATAACAGCTACAAGTGGAGATAAAAATTTAAAGCATGTCAGAGAAAAATTTATGAACATTGTGATAATTTCAGGACATACAAAGAGGAGAGGAGGTAAAAATGAGAAAATGCACAGTCATGATGACCAGAATGCATTCTGGGTCCAAAGCATGAAAAAAATAGTCCTACATGTGTAATGCTGCAGAAATTTTTGGCATTCAATAACACAAGAGCATCATTGTGAGGAAAATGTCAGAAACAGACACACTCCATGAGAAAAGCAAGTCAAACCTGAACTACTCCACCAAGATACATCTTTATGTCGAGCTGATTCTTCTGCCACTTTTGACTGGATGATGGAAGCACCAGCCTTAGAGTAAAGGAACAGAAGAGAAAAGAAAGTGATGAGGCTTGAACCATCCTTCCACAGCTTCTTTTCAACTACCAGCGTGTGACAACAAAAATCATACTTTTTATGGCCCTTTTCTGCTTTCAGTTTGAGCATCTTCTGCAGGGCTGCGTGGATATCTCTGATACAGAACAGGACCAAGGCATTGAACACTAGTAGCAGTCAAGAGAAAGAGACAGAGGTATTTTTACATTTCTGAGAAAATTTAAAGTGAAATATATCATATAGCAAGTTTCGGTGGGAGTTTTCCTCATTCTGGTGCTTAGGAAATACTTCCTGAAACAGTTATTCTGACATTATAGAGCTATAACAAATGCTTCCTGTCATCATTTGTATTTTCCTCTACCTCTCTAAGTGATAAATACAATGAATTATATAAACCCGCTGAATCAGCAACACAATGGTAGTACATGTACGTACCCCAGTAATATCCATGGAAAACTATAGGAAAGGGTACACTTTCTCTGGCAAACAATACTGGAGTGCATGAAGTGAGAAAGTAGGCTGGCGTTTTCATTCCTTCATCCTTTTTATGTATAGCACTGCTGTTAAGCACTATTTCAAGTACTGTGTACATGTTGTGTTACCCAAAGTCCTTCCAATGGAAAAATCAGTTCCCTGGTTCAGCAGCTGCTTGTATTTAAAGAGCATTCTAAAGACATGTAAGATATGCACCTTATTTTATAAATTAACAATGCATTACATTCTCATTGTGACACGTCTAAGAATAGTCTTTTGAGGGGCTGAAACAAAAAAAATCTGTATGTGAGCACCCCTTTAACAAAAACAGCCATACTGCAGTGCCCTATGGGTCATCGCATTTCACTAATGCCTTAATAATCATACCTGAACTGTCTGCCACTTTGTATCGACACTGGCCACTTCCTTCACCCTTGGTTGTGGCCACAGCAGCTTTAAAAGCCTGAGTGACTTCCCTAAAGAGGCGGGGTGTGGGTTCCTTCTTTAAGGCTTCTTTCCAGTCCTCTATCATTTTGTCAGTGACTAAAATTGACTCCACTCCCTTTTTGGATTTCTTAGTGACTTCTTGACCATCATCATTGATGTCATCTTCACCAGAACTGGCCTCCTACAAAGAAAATATGTGACAATAAAACTTGCTCTTGTTTCACAAAAGATTTCATAAACATGAGACATAAACAACTGATTTACCTCCAGTGTGGATGGCAATGTGTGGTACTTTTTTTCATCTTCATCCTCAGAGCTGTCTGTGTCGTCAAAGTTTAGTAGAGTTTGGTCATTGTCTTGCAGGAACTTGTAGAACTCAGGATCTTTGTTTTGTAATCGGGACAGCTGTTTTTTGTGTTCAGACGCCTTGCCTTTCTTCTTTTCATCACTGTAAAAACATAAAGGTGGACAAATTAGTTGGCAACGGTTTGTCTGTCTTAGAGAGATTAAAGTATTGTTAATTTCCTTTCATTTTACACCAACAGATCTATGTTGAGAAACTTACACTTTCGCTGTAACAGACTTCTGAGGTTTTTCCTTCTTACTGGTTCCATTCTGTATAGGAGCCTCCTCTTCAGATTCACCTCCAGAGTCAAAACCTGACAGTAGGAAGTCATCCACACTGAGGTCTTCTAATTTCCTACAAAACAAACAACAGTTGTGATAAAATGTTCTGTCCAAGGTTTGTTGGGAAACTACATGCTGTGTGTGGCTTACCAGATCGAGCATAAGTTAAACTTTTAGTGATTGACTGTTCGCTTTTTTTTTGGGCTAGCTACCATATCACAAAGTGTACTTATGATAACTTTGACAATTGCTTTCACGGGTAGTAGAAATTTAGAGGGAGAACATCACTAAATGGGCGAAAACTAAGCTAGCGTTGATAGCATAGATGGCTAAAATGCCATCACATAGTGTTAAATCGAGGTAAAACCACTCCTGTTTAAGCCCACAAATTTAACTAACATTTCTGTTCCGTGACATGGCATAGCTTTGGTAAACACACGAAATGTATGGCACAATATCAAGAAAATATCCACCTACCTCTTCTGTTTGCCTGCCATGCTGGTTGAAAAACGTGACACTGTCCAACACCAATACCCACAATCCCTTGGTGCAAAGCAAAGAGTTGGTTTTATGTTTCACAGGTGCTCCGCAGAGGAAAATTGTGTTTACACATATGTTAAAGAGAGCCTCGATGTGTTTGTTTTCAGTGTGCTCGTGATACCATTGAACATGGATGAAAACAATGCACAGAGAATACGCACAAGTAATGTCAAACACAAAACCAATGTCAACCGAAAGAAGCAGTCGGCGTGCACGTAAACCTTGAAATTACATTGACCAAGCTGTTCGTACAAGAGCAGGCAGTGTTTTGATGCTACACGTGAGATTTAAATTAAATGATTAACTGCTTTCACGAGACAAGTGAGGTCAGACACCTCGAGAGGAGAGATTTATCATCTTTAAGTTTTTGGCAGGTGACGTTATTCAGCCACAAAGCTGGGCAAGCTGTTAAACAGGAAGAAATCATTGCTGTCCCATCGACACCGACGACGGCTTGTTGTGAGTAGGTTTTATACATCTGCAGCACTGCAGGCACAGCTAACGTCCGCCCCTCTGTCTACATTAAAAACATTTATTTTTCTAACAAAAACGACTGAACTGATTCAACAATATACCGTCAACCGTTTGGTTGTCATTATATAACAATTAGATTATATATTAGTTTACTACTGGGGGATTAACAGTGGTTATTGTCAGTTTGATTTCTTCTTCTTTTTCTTTCGTTTTCCGACGGTAGTGAACGATATCAGAGAATAACCGCCACCCTCTGGTCTGGAATAATCAATGCAGGCTTACGGATCAGCACATATCTACAAATGTATGTTTAAAAAAATCCTGCTCAGCAATCCTGTATTTTCTAAAAACTAAAATATAAATGTAATGATCTCTGTGGACTTACTTAACGTTTCCATAATATTGAATATTCTTTTTCTTCTACATCTTTCTTCAACTTCTCTTTTTCTCTATTATTATATTTCCCCCCTCATCTTACTTTTCCAAGTAGAGAATGACTAGAAAATAATTATCTTCCTCTTGCTCCATTTTCCAGCCAAATTATTCTGAGTTTACTTTTTATGATTGCTTTTGCTACTGTATTGCCAATATTTGTTTTAATTAAAACATCCATGTATGCCAACATGTGAAGGAACCCAAACAAATTGATGTCAGATATATTTCACTGTAGAGTACTGTAGAGCCATGAACATTAAGTTCTGCTGAGAAAAAAAAAAAGAGATGTGATCAGTTCTTCTTGCTGCTTCCTTGATTCCCAGTTCAGCTACAACATGCTGTTGAAAAATGTCCGGTCACTAGATTCTTTGACGAATCTGTAAATATTAATGTTTAACCATAATTTATCTATGTGCCATGAAACTATTAATCCGCTTTTTCCCTGTTTGATTTTGTATGCAGTTTAACCTTTTATACAGTCTATGAGTTTAACTAAGGCGAAAATTGTTCATGATCTGACCAATCATAGGGCGTCAAAGTAAGCCCCGCCTCTCTCGGTAATTTGGAATAATTTATCACAAACACACTTCCGGACTCCGACCTGACGAAATGGTGATTTTAAGGTCGCGTAGGAGACGTTCAGTTATGTCGAATATAACACGAACATAAACCTCGAATGCCTGACAGACGAGTGATGGATGTAATCTTTTGGGTTTTGAAAATCATTCTCTTACATCTATTGGTATTTTATTTGTACAGCAATAGCAGCAGCACCTTTCCTCGACAGACTCCTTTGCTCCACCTTAACAAACCGTTGTCAGTTTTTATGCAGCTTCTTTTTTTTTTTGCATTGACGTCAAGTGCATGCAGCACAAAACAGAGGCTTTCTTCATATTTTGTATGGTGGGAACTGAATATGGACAGATAGAGGGACACAGATAGGCATTTTAATCAAACCTGACTGCGACAGCTGCTGACACTTCTCTCATCACGGCGAGGGGGAGACTGAGGTCAAGAAAAACAGCAACACCACCACCGGTAATGAAAATGACACTCTTATTCTCTCTATTGCTGGTGCGATTCAGAATAGGTGTAGTGGGGGTTGGGGTCCCTTCAGCTCACGTACTAGAGCTAAAATATGCCCAGAATCCTATTTACATAGTGAGACGTGGTCTCTTATAAAAAAAAAAACGTGCTTGTGCATCTAACACAACTAAAGAAACAATGTGTCGACGCTAGAGGCAGATTTTCGAAAACCAGCTTTAGACATACAGGATAAGTGGCATACTCCATGGGATTTAATTGTTTATTTCACATTCAACCGCATATGCACAGATGTCTTCATTTGCTTGGTGTTCTCCTTGGCATGCGAGCAGATTGTTTTCTCATAGAGGCACATTGTGGGTTTGTTTTGTGATCTATTGTGTTTTGGAAAATAGGATTCAGAGGTAATCGCTAGGCAGCTGTGGTGACATCTGAGAGGACTGCGTGGGACAGAGCAGGTTAGCCAGTGTAGAGTGTTTCCACATGATACCATCACTATGATACACGGATACAGAGTAAACCGTGTTGGACAGAGGACTTACAAGTGAAACCCAACTCTGGGAACTGATAGTGTGTTGTGTCTCAGCCTCGGAGGTTTCTTTTCTGCTGTGGCTGATCACTTGTTAGTATGATATTGTGTTATTGTCTCGAAAACCTCATTAATAATACACTCGCGCATAAATAATACATTCTGATGTTGATTAAAAGAATCATGACTCATTTACTTACTTTCTTTTGTGATATGATGCACAGGGAATGAAAAAACACTTATCCTTATGAAGAAAGATTGACAGTACTGAAAACTTGAACTTTTGAAGTTCAGCCTCCATTCATATGTTAGTTTTTCTGCGCTTGCAAAGTATGTCATCATTGAATTCAGTGTATTATAAAGAAGTTAAAGTATTTCCTTTTCGGGCCTCTTCTGCTTCTAATTTTTTCTTGGTCTGTTACCTCATTCAGTTGTTTTTCACAGTGCATTCTAAATATCCAGACAACAACTTCAGAGTTGCCGCGTGATGATGGTTATGCAACATTCTAAAGAGTGTTCTCCATCTCAGTGTAGGGAGATGAGAGTACAAAGGCTAACTCATACTGCATCCTTCTCTACTCCCACCCTGCCCACCCGCGGCTGTAGCTAAGGTTATGTGGAGGGAAGGGTTCGCACCAATTGAACTCACTATGCAGAAGTCATTGCAACAAGACCATGTGAGTCAGTCCAACAGTTGTCTGTCTCCAACAGAAACCATCTTTGATTTTATTCCTGATTTGTAACAATGTGCATCTTTTATGTTGTCATAAATCAGTTTAAACAATTTAACACTGAATAACCAGGTCAGGTTATTCAACTCATGTGTGCAGGCTGGTAGTGACCTGTTCTTTGTGATCCCTGTCATGTCGGCCCTCTGTCATAGCTGTCAGGATGGATCCTCGGACACCAACGTCAGATAGACCGGCTGGGACTGCCCTTGACAGCTGTCATGCCACCTGCACCCCAGCAGTTTAATTAAGAATATTTTTTTTATACATTTATGTCTTTGGTATTAACTGACATGAACCTTTTTTGCATGTTTCAGTTGCCCAAAGTGCGGCCAAGGCAAGAGCCCACGACCGCCACACCCAGCACCATGATGGAGGGGGGAATGCAGCTGCTCAACCGTGATGGCCATAGCATCTCGCACAACTCAAAGCGCCACTACCACGACTCATTTGTGTCTATGAACAGGATGCGACAGCGTGGTTTGCTGTGTGACATTGTTCTTCATGTCTCCAACAAAGAAATCAAGGCACATAAAGTGGTGCTGGCATCCTGCAGCCCCTACTTCCACGCTATGTTTACCAGTAAGTTCAGGTCACAATTATGCTACTATGTTTGCCACCTCTTGTTACAAAACTTTCTCATCATCATTCAGGAACAGCATGCTTGAGACATTTAAACTTTTGATATCCACCTGTGCATCATTGGGTTTCTTTAGATCATAATTCTAGAGCCACACCACAACTAGTGTGTGGAACAAACACAACCACGTCCCTTGAGAATCTTTGCTTCCTGTCCTGCCCTTGTCTGGGGCACAGGTGGTAGGCTGAGTCACACATTTCCTTATGGCTGGACCTTTATGAGGATACAGAGTGTCTTCAGACAGGCACTTGTCTGGCCTTGAGCCTCAGCTGCTCGGTTTCCCTTTGTCTGACCCAGTCTCTAATTAGCTCATAATCTTTTATCATCATCCCAACAGCAAAATCCCTTCTCCCTGAAGTTAGTGAGTGGAATTTCTTCCCACAAGCAGGAGATAAATGTGTGACTGCTGATATTGAAATGCTTCATTTTTGACACAGAGTTCTGCAAGCACAACTTACTTAGTTGTGCAGAGGTGAATAGATTCAGCAATTTTAAACATCTCCACACAGCACCTAATTAAATGGATGACAACAAATTCGGACATTTGGCAGTGGCGCTGTATAAATGAGGATATTCCAAGCGTCATAAGCACAACTGATCAAGATTGCAGTTGCATCAACAAGGGTTATATATAGGGTAAACTTGTTGAAAAATATAACTGCTCTCGTGTGCCATCCTGCAGATGAGATGTCAGAGAGTCGTCAGACCCATGTGACCCTACATGACATTGACCCTCAGGCTTTGGAGCAGCTAGTCCAGTATGCCTACACAGCAGAGATTGTGGTGGGAGAGGGCAACGTGCAGGTAGGTTGAAGACCTCAAATCACCAATAAGATGGTGAATACGTTATTTCCACTACAGAAACACAACAATTTCCTATTTAACTTGAGGCATAATTTTGACCTGATATTGCTCTCTGCCCAGACATTGCTCCCAGCAGCAAGCCTGCTACAGCTCAATGGGGTGCGTGACGCCTGCTGTAAGTTCCTCCTCAGCCAGCTAGATCCCTCCAACTGCCTGGGCATCCGAGGATTTGCTGATACACATTCCTGCAGCGACCTGCTCAAGTCGGCACACAAGTATGTCCTGCAGCACTTTGTGGAGGTGTCCAAGACTGAAGAGTTCATGCTGTTGCCCCTGAAACAGGTAGGGGATGCTTTTCTGTCTCTCACTGCCCCTCCTGCAAACTGGGGCTTGTAACAAAGAAATGAAATGGTAGCAGATGAGAAGCCTATTATTTGATGTCATTAGTAAGAACATTAATTTAGTAATTTTAGAAACTTTTTCTCAAAATTCAAGCACCTGCCGCACTGACATTTTTATTCCTTTTTTAGATTTATTTTTTACATCAGTTTTGTGGTGGCAGTAATATGACACTACAATGTGCCATTTGGTGACTTCAGAAGTTCAAACAGTGGCACAGGAATTTCAAAAAATTGCGAAAATATTATGAATCCTTTAAAGAATTTAAAATTAATTCCTGCCTAATCTTCAGAACTTCTCCTCACCCGTGAGTACAGCTATGGGTATAGAGGCGAAGTCTTGAAATCTTCACCACAACAGAAGTTGCAGAAGCAGCCATGCTGTTAATTTTAAGCACCTCACTTCACCCTAAGCTGGCTGCATCAATCACTGTCTCTCATGGTTTCATCATCACAGTGAGCTGCCATGGACTTCTCTATCTGGCACGCTAACCCTCACTCATTGTTCAGCTGGGCACAGCAGTGGTAGCGCTTTAGTTCCTGTCTTAGAAGTGGTAATTAGGCAATACCACTGACATTTTCACAGCTGCTGCACTGTTTATAGAGTGACAGAGACCACTTTGCTTACTCCTCTGAGGTCATAATAGAGGTTTCTATTATGGGTACACAATCAGACTCTGAGCTCCTTCATCAAAGGGCTGGTTTAAGGCTTGCTAATACAGCATCAGCCATTCAGCTTGGTTGCCCTGGTCAGAGATTTGCCAGTTTGCTTGTGTAACCTGTTGAAAAGCATGTGAGTGATGCTACTGCCAAGTCCTGCTCTGGTAAAAGCTGCTGGTTGAGTACAGATCAGACTGTGGTTGTTGCTTTTGGGTGTGAATGGATGATGGGCTTTTTTTTAATTTAGAAGGATGTTGTTATTGTAGTTATTGCCTGAGTGAGTAAAAAGTAAAAGAAACAGTGTAGGTACAGAATCCAAAAGGATACTTACCACTCAAAGTCATACACACCGGATCTGAACCTGTCATTCTAAAATAGATTTATAGATCTAATAAGAGAATGGTGTCAGAAATCACAGAGATGAAATGTGTCCCCATCTTCAAATACGGTTTAAGTATTTGTTCAATCACTAGAAGCCCAGCAGGTTGTCAGGTGTAGACCAGTTTCATGTTCATATCATAATACAGAAGAGACCCGCATTATTGTTCTGTAATATGGTGTCTGTTCCAAAGAAAAGTCTACTCAGCTTCACCCAGTGACATTGAATTAAAGTGTTAGTGAAAAGAAGTAACAAAACGCAGCAGCATCACTTTCCTATTATCTTCTCTCAAAGGACCAATCCCCACAGCACTAAAGAGATTGTTCTCCATGAGAGTAAAATGCCAAGCTTCATTCTCTCTCTCTCCGTAGCCTTGAAAGCCATGAAACAGAATCTGCGATAGGAGAGTGTGGGTACAGTCCATTAAAACTAAGAAAGTTAAGCTGCAGAAAGGGAGATTAAAAACAGACCATTTTCTTTTCTTTGTTACTATTCCTGCGTGTCTGTAGTTCCTTTGGCTCAACACTGCATTCTGTCTCCAGCTGCCCTGTGTCTGTCATAAATCTGCACCACACCAGGATTTATGTACTAGCTGCTCAAAGGACTGAGCTCATAGAGCCGTGAAGTATGCCCCATATTCCTCCTCATCCTCTGCCACAGAAGTGCAAAAGCATGGCTTGACTGTGACAAGACTGCTTTTGTGAGGTTTTACTGATTAAGAATCACATGCTTTTCATTATAAAGACAATAGTCTCACTACAGCTTCATAATATAGACATATGAGGCGTCTTGATGTTCAAAAGCATCGCTTCATGTCCTGCTTCTATGTGCCATAAAACAAATTTCTCCACAAGCAGACAGGCATTTTTTTCAGTTTGTGTGATGCAGTATGTAAACACAAAGGCAAATGAGCAGGGTCGAGCAGCAGCAGCATTTTTTGTCTCCGTCTGA
The DNA here is from genome assembly GCA_008086565.1 of Thalassoma bifasciatum. NCBI lineage: Eukaryota > Metazoa > Chordata > Actinopteri > Labriformes > Labridae > Thalassoma > Thalassoma bifasciatum. The sequence continues at coordinate 696,124 of RPOG01000032.1, read as the reverse complement.
CTGGATTAGTGGAAGCTGTTCCTGGGAGGCTGCTAACTGTTGCCCTGATCTGGACGTGTAAGACAGCAGCAGCAGCTGGCTGCTCTGGCCCCACCCTGCCCTGCCAGCTTTGGGTTGATCTGGGAATAGTGCCAGCCAGCCAGCCTCTCAGACTGCAGCACTCGTGCCACAGACACACACACATATTCATAAATTGGCAACTTAAAAACCACAGCCAGACTACACACTGATGGACAAAAATATAACCTCAGCATTTGTGTAAATGGTGTAAGTCAAAACAGTGCCTAAAAGGATTCTGTTTTGCTTCGTCTTGAACCGATGTGCTCTGTTTGATGACTAATGCCATTTTGAAACAAGCCAGACAAAACTGAGAGCTGCTCATCCAAAAATGAGTCTGGAAAGAGTGCAGCAGATCAAGGTTGGGACAGAAAGAGAAGGAGGAGGGAAGACAAGATGTAGCTGTGTGGGAAAAAGTCATGTTCAGCATGCAGGAAGTAATAAAAGTAATAATGTCACGGGTCAACACAATATTCTTCATGTCTGTTTTTATTTTTCTGGGGAGTTTTTCTCTCTCTGGTTCTTTTCCAACATAATCCACCTAGGGGATGTTTCCTGATGATCTCTAGGTAACACCGAATTTTAACATTTGTCAGGTTAATGTCAAAATACTGATATAAAATGTCTCTGATGTAACTTTGCCTTCTGCCCTCAGGTTTTAGATTTAATCTCAAGTGACAATCTCAATGTGCCATCTGAGGAGGAGGTGTATCGAGCTGTGTTGAGCTGGGTAAAACATGATATAGATGGGCGCAGGCAACATGTACCTTGGGTAAGACTTGCCACATCAGGATTTTCCTTGTCCATTTTTTAATACGCTTAGATGAAATTCCCCCTTGTTTTAATAACTCTGACCCACAATCCATCTCCCCTTGTTGTTAGCTGATGAAGTGTGTGCGGCTACCTTTGCTGAGGAGAGACTTTCTGATGAGCAATGTGGACACAGAGCTGCTGGTGCGTCACCACTCTGAGTGTAAAGACCTGCTGATCGAGGCTCTGAAATACCACCTGATGCCTGAGCAGAGAGGAGTGCTCAGCAACAGTAGAACACGCCCGCGACGCTGTGAGGGGGCCAGCCCCGTGCTCTTTGCTGTCGGTCAGTGTGCCCCGAAGGTACCCTCTAGGGTACACTTAGCTTTTTATTGCCATACATTAGCTAATTATAGCTTCTGATGTCTGTTCTTGCTCAGAGATACATTGAGCAGAGTTAAATATAAGACCATAAAATATCATGTAGTTTTAAAAAATGGAAAATGGGCATTTAGTTGTCAATTCCAACATGTGTTTGAACACCTGTGACTCTTGAAACTAGCTTGTAAATAATTTTGAAAAAAATCTAATTCATTTTAATTTCTATCTTTTTTGTTAATCAAGTTCAGTCAAAGTTTTTTATTTAGCAATCATGTCATTTGGCCTTTTTTATTTGCATTCAGTTTGGCACTTGTATGATGTCTTCTGAATTGTTTGTAATAATCACAAAGTTCCTGATAATACATGATGCTCTTAAACAGAAACTATCTGTTGATGTTAAAGCATTTTAAATCCCGTTTTGTGTATTTGTACATCTTTCTGAAGGCGGGGGGAGCCTGTTTGCCATCCATGGAGACTGTGAGGCATACGACACCAGGACAGATCGCTGGCACATGGTGGCATCCATGTCCACTCGGCGGGCACGGGTGGGCGTAGCAGCCATTGGTAACAGACTCTATGCTGTTGGAGGGTAAGTAACTGAACAATCCCTGTCGTAAAGATAATGACATAAACCAATCTAGTCGAAAGAGAGGCCTTGGCTGGCAGATGACTTTAATGTCATTGGTTTCTGAGTGGGGTTATATAAAATTTGTGAGATCCAGCCTTGTTTCTCAGGAAAGCTGTATGAAGGCCAATCTTGTGCTGAATGCAAACCACCTATTTGACTTATGTTGCTGTTTGTTGAATTTCTAATCAGAGATGGCTTGAGGTACCAAATTGCCTTTTTCAATCATCTAAGATCAGTTTCTAATGTAACCCTGCAGGTATGATGGCACCTCAGACCTTGCAACTGTAGAGTCGTATGACCCCATTACTAACTCTTGGCAACCTGAGGTTTCCATGGGAACACGGCGGAGCTGTCTGGGTGTAGCAGTCCTGCATGGGCTGCTGTATGCTGCTGGAGGCTACGATGGAGCATCATGCCTGAATAGGTATATTAAGAATGACATTACATTGTTGTGACTCATCCCATCATATGAATTGTTTTTTCAGTCAGGTCTGACATAGGTGTTAAAATATAGCCACCTTGCAGCTTCGTTCTGTCATTTTATCTCTTTCAGTGCGGAGCGGTATGACCCGCTGACCAGTACATGGACCTCAATTGCTGCCATGAGCACCCGTAGGAGATATGTTCGAGTAGCAACTCTAGGTAGGAGTTTGCCCCAAACATTCTTGTGTGCACATTCCACTTTCAGCATGTTTATGTTTCCAATGTCTACATATTAATGAATAAAACCACACGGGAGTTACCAGCTGGGTAAAAGACTGCTAATATTTACATTCTCAGTGTGTACTCCCTTGTTTCCTCCAGATGGCAACTTGTATGCAGTGGGAGGTTATGACAGCTCTTCACATCTTGCAACCGTGGAGAAATATGACCCTCAGGTAAAATATGTGCTGTTGAATTAATCATCAAAGTAACTCGTCTGTTGTCAGGTCAAACAGAATATCATGCACGGGATGAATCCATGAACATGTGACCAATGATGCTCATGTTCTTGATTTATTATACAGAGCAACACATGGACAGCCATTGCCAACATGCTGAGTAGGCGCAGCAGTGCTGGGGTGGCGGTGCTGGATGGCATGCTGTATGTGGCTGGAGGCAATGACGGCACCAGCTGCCTGAACTCTGTGGAGCGGTTCAACCCCAAGACCAACACCTGGGAGGGAGTGGCCCCCATGAACATACGCAGGTTGGTTCATTTCTTTCACTGAAACGGTCAAATTCAGTATTTAAAAAAGTGCAACTCCCCCAAGTCTGAAAAGGCACAAAGTGAATTTAACCTTGTCGGCTCAATGTGTAATACGTCTTTGTGACTTTCATTCTACATCTGAAAAAAAAGACACTGGTATAAGTAGCATTGGGGTCAGGGGCTGAGAAAGAGAGAGCAGCAGTGAGATTGTTAATGACAAGGGACCAGGAATGGCTTTTGAGATTTCAACTGAATTAGGCACACCTAAGCCATTCCAATGACTCATCTTCACAGGTTAAACTTGTTATAGCAGTAGGTATAGTACAGTAAAATACAGTGGTCTCAAATTACAAGGAACCCTTTTAAGATAAATTTACTTTGACCTTCTTCTCTGTCCAAATTCCCTTTTGAGGGGGTTCAGATGATTTGTATTTCAGAAATACAGTGGCAACAAATGATTTTTTTTTTTGCCAGGGCTTCTAGCAGAGATAAAGGTTAACATAATAATAACAACACTTTTATTCCTGATCTGGGAAAGTCTTAACTTTTCAACGTGAGGGATTTGGGGCCCTGAGTGCCAAAACCTTCTTATAGCATAAACATCAAATGACCTATTTTCTAAAGCACTGCCCTTTCTTAAGCCTCAAAGATGAAACACTCACAGCATTGTCTTGGTAAAAGCTTGGCATCTTGCAGAGATAATTAGAGAAGAGGCAGTGTTTGGTTTGAGGGAAAATTAAGCAGAATCACTGGTTCCTAAGGCCCTTGGATACACACAAATGCATTTTGTTTTGTGAGTCTGTACACAACAAGAGCAGAGAAACCTGACAACAGTCCACTGTACTGCCCTATGAATAACCCATGTGCTAATCAGCTGTGTAGCTTTCAGTGCTTTTTTTATCCAGTTGCCAAGGGGGATCCATTTACTTGTATAACAAGAAAATAACTATCTTGGCTGAACATCACCATATCTTGGTAGCTATGGCTATTGTTTAAACTTCAACTCCAACACTTTTGACCAGATCCTCTGCAGTGTCAGAAAGATATGTGTCTCTGTGAACAAAATATTTACTTTCCACTGGTTTTTGTTATAGACATTAATTAACCGAGATAATGCAAGCACTTCTCAGTGTCCCTACTCTGAGTAACACAGGGAGTTTAGGGTTTATTATTTGTTCATTGTTTGTAACTGTTGCCGTTTTCAAAACAATACACTTAAAGTTGTGTACATGTAAGTAACAGAAAGATAAATATTTTGTCACAGCTCAACAGCAGTCTTTAAAGTTTTATGTCTTCATGAATGATCATCCCACCTTAGCTTTGTTGTCCTCTGTCTGCAGTGACATTTATTCTGCCAGATGGGAAATACTACGTATAGCTTTGCAATTCAATAGGCTTTTTTCATATTAGTGACAGTACGCAAGAAAGATCGGTGTTAAATTACATGTAAACATCCCCACTGTGAAGTTCTGGCAAGGACCTAGCTCTACCTGAAATATTGAAGGTGCACAAGTGCCAGAAAGTTTCGCGTTTTTTTCCTCTTCTTATTCCTATCAGTGGAGCTGCTAGCTGATATAAATACAAATACATTATAAATAATTATCATGTCCATGCTGTGGCTCCAGAGTGTGTTTAGTGGAAACCATCATTTTATAATGCTCTTTTGCCCCCCAGGCTTCTGTGCACTGAAAACTATTAATTTGGTCCCAGGTTATTTGATAGTGGCCTTAAAATCATCTGTGTTTTGGTATCAGGTGTTTCTCATCCTTCTCTTGAAATCTTTCTTTGAAATTACCCTTCTGGGATCAATAAAGTATTTTTCATGGGTAATACAAATAGCTAGACCAAGAGATATATTTACTAACTTTGAATAGTGGTTATTCCATTTCGAAATCAATTATCACATTTTTCTGATGTTTTTTCTTTTCAAACATTTTTGAGCTATGCACCATAGGTATCAAAGGTCAAATAGAAGGTACTCAATACATTTAAGCTAACTCATGTGAAATACGGAATTAATTTCATGAATTCTAAAGACTTCTATCGTTGCTTGAACTGTGGTCTGGCAAAAATATATGAAGCTGAAGTTATAATAATTCATAATCTAATGTGTCTTGTAATATCAAGTCTGAAGTAGCAGTTGGGAGAACAAATTGTGGAAATATGTGCATTTCATTTTTGATTATAATTCCTCACTACTGCTCTAGTCTGTACATTACCAGTATTATTTATTCCAGATAAAAGCTCCAAATTGAATTAAAAAAAAGTTGCTGAACATTGACAGTGAAGTTTATACTTAATGAGTTTTCTGTTTTCCTCTAGGAGCACCCATGACCTTGTGGCTATGGATGGCTGGTTGTACGCAGTGGGTGGTAATGATGGCAGTTCTAGTCTTAACTCAATCGAGAAGTACAACCCGCGCAGCAACAAATGGGTTGCAGCATCCTGCATGTTCACACGACGCAGCAGCGTAGGCGTTGCTGTGTTGGAGCTGCTGAACTTTCCACCTCCTTCCTCACCCACCCTCTCGGTGTCCTCCACCAGCCTTTGACACGGGGTCACCGCTTGGCTGACCTCAGCCCCTGCTGCTACAGCCCAGACTGGCTCTGGGAAGAGACGAAACTGCTCAGTTTAAGATGGGGTGGAGGAGGATAACGGGAGTGGGCAGGTATAAATATGGAGGGAGGAGAATGAGGGGGAGAGGAGGGAGATAGATGGCTCCTTTGCTCACGTATCAAACAGTACCTTCCAGAATTTGTGGCACTCTTGGTAAAGTCTCGCTGACTATAGTTTATGTTTTGCACTTTAAAAAAAGAGAATTTTGAAGAAAGTTATTAATGTGCATTGCCCTTTAATAATGAAAAGAAATATGTTATGAACACAAATACTAATTTTTTTATGAATTATGAAAATCCAGATATATTTCAAATGACCTCCCATTATTCTTCTCTGATTTTGTTAAACAGTCAAACCAAAACAGCTGTTCTTTACCAAGTTTGCCCTTTAAATCTTGACTGCACTGCATTTGATCTCAATGCCTCTAACTAATTTACAGCTTCACTATACAGATACCAGCTTCCACTCCCGGGTAAAGATGTATTTAATCTGACTGATCCTTCCTCCAGCCCCGGAATTTTCTAACCACTGCAGTGTTTGACACACTCATTGTGAAACGTGGTGGACACTTATTTCTGTCACGTGTGTAGTAACTGTTGTTGTCCTCTGCAAGAGCTTTCTTTTAATGTCTTTTTTAATTTTGCAATAATGTAAAAAAAAGATAAATTGAATGACTTTAATTTTGGAATGTAGCTTTTGACTGGTTATACCATGCATGTTTACATCTTGGCATTTACTCCTAACAGGAGAATAAAATGTTATAGTGCTGCTATGCCACACTAGGTGGCAGTAAGAGGCAATGTTAGAACCTTTTCCCCACACTGAAAAAAGCGTGGACACAGATAGGTGAAAAGTTAGGCCCTCAGAAGTGTAAATGAGTTTGGGTGTTTGTTTTTTATTTATACACACATTTGTTAAGTTGAACTTAATGTATTTATAGAAACTTAAGAACCATAATATATTATTTTTTGTTGAAATTGTCTGGAGAAGAAAACCATTCAGACCTATGCCTGTTTAAATCTTTGAACATTATTATTCATGATTTCAACAGAAGTGTGAAAGAGAATGCCTCTGTGTGAGAAAGGTGGTCAGTTTGGATGCTCTGATTTTTTTTCCTGGTTAAGAGGACTGAATGTTGCATATCTGTGTGCAACATTTGATTCGAATTTCATAATATTTCTTCACTGCCACAAACAAGACTTCACATGAGACTGGATTTCATATCTTCTACATTTGTGTGAAACACTTAAGTTTATCGTGGATATATTGAAACGCCTGTGAAATATCTCTTTATTTTCCTTAATACTTCCTCTTAAAAATAAATGAATAGACATGAAGGTTTATGTTATCTTTGGATACATATCAGGAAAGTACTAGTTTACCTGATGTATTCCAACACTCAACACTAATGAGTAATGCTGTCAACACTTGGTGCTGTCATATTCCATTCCACACTCTATCAAGTGTGATGTCTTGTTGTATTACCTCATTGTTGAAATGTATCCAGCTCAAAGTTAAACTAAAAACTATTTCCAGCCTAGTATGTACCAGCTGTAGAACATGTGGCAGATGAAATCTTACATGATTGAGTCTTTTTGACTCTGATTCACTTTGGTTCATGTGTAGTGCAGAGATACCATTCCAAAACTTCTGAGAAGTTACCTTTTTTTTCCTTATTTCAAAGGATTTTGTTAACCCGATTTTATTTGTACAAGATCTTATTATTTTTTATTTCTGTTACCTAGTAGATTCGGGCTGTGATTGTTTTGTAGAGGCGTTGCTTGTCTTTTAAGACGAAGAGAAAGGCGCACAAACCACAGAAAACTTAGGCCTCCATTTTGCTGACTGAACTGTAAATAGAGAAGATGCTATCTTAAATCCATGTGTGCAATTTCAAAGTGACTGTAGCTTATTTTTTGTTTGTCTTCAATGTGGTGATAATTGTTTACCTATATTTATTTATGAGAAACCTTATATTATTGAATTTTGCACTGTTGCGAAATGGAGCAATACACTGTAAAAAAAAAAAAAAGAAGAAAGAAATAAAGTTGTTTTCAGATGCAATTATTGTATGTAGCAGTTATTTTCTCTGTATCTGCACTCACATCATGTCAGTCAAGTTTGCAGAAAATGCTCAATTTCCGCGAAGAACACGCACAAACAGACCTACAAACAGGTTGTGTTGCTACTGTTTGTTGCTAGGTTTACCATACACTGTTGCTTGATACCTTCCTAACATACTCTTCTTTCATAGTGATCCGAGCTGACAGCTGAGCACTCTCACTTTACCCTTCTTGACCTCAGTCTCATGGCATTCACACCTGTGGCTGCCTCTGCTTGCACTCAAACCTATGAACTCACACTCTCCTAAAACACTTATGAAAACAGGCCAAATATACACAATGCAAATCACCTACAGCTCTGAATGAGGAGCAAGAGTGTATATATTGTCTTAAGAGGCAACTTGATAGCATTTTGAAGGAAAGTCCAAGAAATTTTAATGGAAAAGTGCTTAAGGCTGTCTAACTGGCATTAGACAAAATCATAAGAATTCTGTATCGCAGTAGCAGAAAGTTGTAATATGTAGAGGTGAGAAACTAAAAATGATTTAATATTATCACGTAAACAATTATAGTGATAAATGTTGAAGCATTGTAGAGTAGTTCCTATGATGAATTATTCTTATGTTTGTTGTGTTGGGGTTGGATGCAGGAACTGACTCCACTCTATTTTGTGAAAATGTTCTGAGTAACATCTTATTTGAAGAGTTTGTAACTGGATACGGTACAACCCTGATTCAATAAAGATGCCTCCTTTTGACCTGCTGATGCAAACCTGACTTGGGTATGGTCTGTTTTCTCAGACAGTTTTTAATGCATTTCATGCAGTGAACATGTTGGGTGAGTATTAGTGATTCACACAAATCCAAAAGAAGAGTCTTTATTTACATGGCTTACAGAAAGGTCTGACAGAAACCGTTGTGTTAGTCAGTTCAGTGAAGGAAGAGGGAGAATTTTACTTTTGCAATGCTTGTAAAGGACAAGCTCAGCAGAGAGACAGAACATACCGCTTGTCAACATGTGCAGCCAAAAGTACGTGGAATGAATGTTTCTCATAGCTGACGCTGTTCCCGTTTTATGAGGACAACACATAAAAAGAAATGTATCTTGTACTAGTAAAGCGATATCTCTCTAGTACAGTTACTGCAACCATTTGACAGAAACAATGCCAGTTTCTAAAAGCCACTATTCTTGCCTAATTATGCAAACTAAAGAACCACCATGCAATGTAAGACACTAAAATGACATTCCTGAGCTTCATTTTGTTGGTTAATTGTCTATTTTTATCCTAAATCTTTTAATAAATTATCAAAACATGACACAATATTAGGCTTCCAGCTCTGTGGGTCATACACTAACAACACTTCGACAATATTATGATTGCTTGAAGTCATGAATGGGGGCCTATCTCATCAGGTCAGGCAGTTTTTCATACGTACCATATTTCCTGCTTCCAACATATCAACTATAAAGAAAAAATGTTCTCTTGCTGCCTTTCATACCCATGGAAAGGTGTCACTTCATCAAGAAGAGCCAATGACTTTCATTTAAATGGCAGAAGTCATACTGTGGCTTGTATGCCTTATCAGGGGTGGTTTCAAAACTGAAACTGATTTTAGATGTAGAGCTACTCTATTGTCCATGCAAGTATGTGAATTACGATTTAAAGGTGTGCGCAGACTGCTGTGTCATATTCCAACAGCTGTGAGTCATCGATCTACCATCTACCATCTACTATAAAGATGTTTACAACCTGTCTGGAGGAGGGCTGCTGCAGCTGATCAGTGAGCAGACAGTTTCTTCATGATAGCATTCCTTCCACTGAAGCCTCTCCCCCTTCCCCAGTGACAGCCTCTGCATAACCCTTAACGAGACATGGAGATGAAATCACCTTCTCTGAGTGTCAACTGTACCTATTGTGAGACCCTATTCGCTTTTCATCTGCCACAAGAGATAAGGCTGGGAATTTAAAATCTCACAATTCCATCAAAACTATTTATAGTTTTACTGGTGTGTTAAGGGTAAAAGTATTGTAAATATTTCTTAGCTACAGTCCAGAAACAGAAACAAGATGTATCTCAACTTATCTAAAATGAGTGAATGAAACACCAGAAATACCAACCATAGTGTCCGTTCTGAATGGAGTTTTAAAGAAACTTACTCAACAGGTTTTCAAAATGTTCAAGGTAATGTCAGGCAACTCACAAAACACAAACATCCCCAGAATGTGAGGCAAACTGCAGCACAAAAGGGGTGTTGGAAGGTGAAAATTTGACAATTTTTGTGCTTTATGAGCTGGGCTCATATGCACTGAATTAAGTAGTACAGTAGAAGTACAATAAATCTATGTCATGTGAAACAAAAATAAAGCTGCTTTATTGTGTTTTATGATCCTACAGAATAAACCGGAACAGCCTTGGTGCACTCACACTGACAAAGACATGCCAACATAAAGGGTTTGCTTCACAACACCAAAAGCACAAGATGTAATGATCCCCTTAGAGAAGTTGACAATACAAGGCTATGAATAACTACAAGATTCTTTTTATAGCTTCTTACATGTCTTTAAGTCTATACGGATAGAGTGATTTATCTCTATCATTTCCTTGTGGTAATTTTGATTAGATATTAAAGACTATCATTGCAGAAGTTTCTCAAAGTAGTTTATTCTTTTTTTTAAAAAAAAATGTTTGTTGAGTTCAGAGGAAATCTTTGACTTTGTCTAACATGAATCATAACATAATTGATGGGTTATCTGGATGAAATTGACACGTAACTAGAGTTAATCTGACTATGACTGATCTTGCCTTCAAAGAGGAGCTGGGGTCTAATTTGGATCCCTTTATGAGAGTCCTGTGTGAGAACTTCGGCACGTCTGATTCTCTGTTGAACACCTGATGTTGGGGGCCTCATATCCAGGCTCCGTTTTAGTGGCCTGAGGTGTGACTTTAGCACCGCTGCTCTCACCCGCTGAGTCTGGGTAAACACAAGCGGGTGACTTTTTGGGAGGAACCAAAGTTCAACCCGCCACACACTGATGGAATGACATGTTCTCTTTTATTCTTTTTTCTCCCAAACAGATGTAAAAGAACCATGAATAAAAATAAGCTGGGTGATTTCATCTATGCGGGAATATATATATATATATATATATATATATATATATATATATATATATATATACACACACANATTATGTTTAACGGATTTGCATTGTCATACGGACTTACACATCTATGCAGACTGAAAAAAACTGGATTAATCCAGAAAATAAAGCCTTTTTCAGTGGAAAACTGCAACATGTGGGTTGTCGGGAAGCAGCATATCAAAACAGTTCTGGAAAAATGAATGGGATACTTGTCCTTCCTGATTTAACTGTTGCTCTTGGCAAAAGCCCATGGTATTCCCCTTTTTCCCAATGAGCAACGTGACTTGAGACTGAAAGAGTGAGTTGCAAAATAGTCATTCATTGCTAGCCTGTACACAGAATACGCTATATTTGATGTTAAGACAACGAAGCTGTATTTTACAATTAAATAAATGTGGGCCAAATACATCTTTGGAAAGTGTTCGAAGGTGTTCTGACAGGTGTTTAAAAAGCTGGGCCAAAAAGCCTAACAGTACACTCATGTATACTGCCATTTTAAGGTTATATGTAGAACTCCTGCATATAACTACTGTAGAATCTATGTGTACTACACGGTGTAACTATGGGATTAACAATTAGTTATGGGGTTAGCACGGTTTACTTGGGATCACACTGACCATGTGAATGTTCTTCTTCATATTATTGGTATGCTGCATGGAAGAAGGGTGGTTTGAGAAATCTTAGGTTGAAACCCTCATGGCAAAGTACAAATATGATTTTTTTTTGTTACATAAAAAGTCTTTGTTTTCCCATGGAGTGCCTAAAAAGAAAAACTTGGCCTGGACTTGTCATCAGAGTAAGGCATTAGCTGTAATCTATTTAAATGTGAGAGCTTTATCAAATCAAACACAGTCATTTCGTGTTCAGATTATATGAATAGGAAAAAAAAGGAAAATGCTCAAAAGAAGGGGAATAAAAAGATCAGCTTTCCACAGTCCTTTCTTTCATCGCCATGCTTGGAATATAAAGCAACAAATGTTAGACATACTTTTATGGGTCTTTCTTATGGTAACTCGGCCAACACAAAACTACTTGACATGAACAATTAGCCTGTTAGGATGTAAAACCTAATGTTTAAAAAGTTCATATCACTGTATTACCTGTTGTTTACTTTGTTAGTCACTAAACAGACAGTAAGCGTGTCAAGCAAACAGTCAGCATGTGAAAATGATTGTGTCATAATGTTAACAAGCAAAGAATACTTTGACATGCCAACAGCTTGCAATCATGTGTGGCGCAGAGTAAAATTACTGCAATATACAGTAAACATTACAGTATCATACTGGAAATATGGTAATCTTTGCCGTAACACAAGCGTTCACATTAAATCTGTGGTGCAGTAAAGCTGTAAGTATAAATGTAAAATGTTAAAAGTGACACATTTTTGTCCCACTGTAAGCTTCCTTTGTAAAACAATGACAGTAGTCCAGTGCAGATTGTTTACTGTCCAATTTACACACTTAGTCTCCTGACAAAATATTTGAATGATTGAGCTTCCAGGGCTTTCCTCAACATCAGGCTTCACCTTACTATCAGCCTCAGCCATTGTGATTGACAACATGGTTCACAATTGTAATCCTAATATCATCAGAAATCAGTCCGTATACGTCTCCTCTTCTTCCCCTGGTTTGTCCTTTTCCTCTTCTTCCCCACATCCTTACCCCTCGTCTGTCACTCTGACCTTCCATTTTTGTGTCACAGTATTGTAGAAATGGTGCATATGTGCTGCTCAGTTCATGAATGTGGGCCAAGAAATGTTTCATGGGATTCAGCTCTGAGTGACTGTGGAGAAATGGTTTATTTTTGGTTGCAACTTATTTTCAGGAAAAAAATCACAAAGAATAGTTTAAAATTAGCTTGAAAGGTTTTGAGAACTTGTTTGACAATGCTGTATGTATGAAATGAGGACTGTTAGTTTTATAAGGAGTAACTATTTAGCATTTAAAATTATAGTTCATTTTGACTGACATGGCAGAGGTAAATAATAATGTTACAAAACAGCAGAGAAATGTATGAAACCAACTGATAAATGTCCAAAAGCATTTGCAATTTGGTGTAAGGAATGAATAACTGCTATTTGGATGGGCACAAAAGACTAAATGCTGTGGTGATTGAACTAATAGTTATGAGAATGTCAATTCTGTTCAGAGGGACCAAAGCGACTGAGAAAAATTGTTAAAGGCCGTCCGTGTATTAGCTTACTGTTATAGTCAAAAACAACACGGGTTTATAAAACATTTGACTCTCAATGACATGTGCATGAGAAAGAAAAACAATGTTGACGCACAGGGCATGGTATGTTACATTAGAAGTCATTATTTTGGGGGTAAAGTTTTCTGCCCCGAATGAAGAAAATGTCGGGAAAGAGTTACATTTCTTATGAAACAATGACGATCTTGATAAAGCCTAGTGATGTGTCTAAAACACTAAAGTGAAACTGAACTGACGTCACAGTGAATAATCCCTGCTTGGTTTCCCAGTTGGCTGTCTTCCTTTAGATCTGGGTATTGGCAGGACAGAGGTGAGTCACCATGCTGTCTGCATGTTTCATCAAGTACAATTCCCTGCTTTCCCATGATGTTTGCCCACAGGTAAGAAAGGTGCAATTGATTGCTCCTGTTTCTGATGAAACTGACAGAAATTTGGCCATGATAGCTTTCCATGACAGATCAGAACACAACAATACCCATTAAGCTTATAACCTTGCAACAAATAAGAAAAAAAGGTGATTACATTGTTGAACGACAAATAGTTAGGAATGATTTTTTTTTTCACACAGGTCCTCCTACGTATGCACAGTATGTGATAAAAGACTTTCACCTTGGTCACGTGTTTCACCCACAGTCGCTAATAGACACGTTTTACCACACACTCTTCAATCACCATTCTTCATTGATTTAATTACTTGTCATGATTCCAGTCGCTCATCGAGGAGTGTTTCACAGAGCAGTAATGGAGTACCTGAGCAGCTGCTCAATGACAACGGCCCTACAGTTGATTTCAAACAAGCTGATGACTGTTGCTGCCTCAGGTGAATCCGTTTGAGTGATCCGGCTGAACAGGTTGCCATTACCTGACAAAAGCTGTGCACGTTTCATACTATGACTGCAGCAAGCAGCTCGCAACAGACAATGACCTCATTTCTGAACAAACACAAGATGATCATGAGTGTTTGACTCCTCAGCCTAATTAATCAGACCATGTTAATGTCTGTTGACTGTATGAAACAATGTGTTTTCTACTGTGAGTCGTTAAGGTGAAAGTCCAAAATGAATCCCTGCTAGAATTGCTGAAAGATGAATTATAGATACAATACCAGGAGATGAACAACATGTTAATATTTGTAGCATGAAGGCTATGTTACTTTCATGTGAAAATGCTGAAACATGAATTAGGAAGTGTAATTTAAACTAATAGCAGCTGATTCATCATTAAAAGAGACTTATTAAATGGTATTTCCACAACTCGTTTGGACTCTGTTCCTCTTCCATACTGCCTAAAAACTTAATTTATGGAGGAAACCTTTTTATGCAAACATGTCCTGTTTGCATACACCTCTTGCCCTATGAAAATTAGAGCCTTTGAATACACAGACCTGTGCAAACTACCCTCCTTATTCTTGACCTGCTGACAGATGACTGATCTACAAGTGATGACAGCCAAGGGAAAACATTTGGTTTTAAGACAACTAACAAAGTGTGACGAGTGTGTCTTGTAAACCTTAACCTCCATATAAAATATCTGATGAAGTTTTGTCCATTTTTGACTGCAGTTTATTTTTCTTTCAAATTAAAAAAAAACAAAAAACTATGAATTAAGCTAAAGGTAGAACAGCAAGTCTCTGATAAATGTGGGTCAAAATGGCAGTGGTATATATTAATAATGTGAGCTGATAAGGAAATAGTCTACAAAAGGGCCTGCATTTTCATGTCTGGGCATGCCACAAGAAGCCCCCCCCCCATTTTTTTCCCTTGATTGACAAACACCAACCAGTGTGTTTAGTGACCACTCATTACAGTAGTGACCCAGCAATGAGCTCCATTTGGCCCTTGGAAGGTGTGAAAAGGCACACTTCTCCCTGAACCCTCTGCCTTTGTTGTTGGGATTGATTTAACAGACTGAGGCTACTCACAGAAGGTGTGAGCCCTACTGGTTATTCACACACACATACACACACACACACACAAAGCCTATGACACAGCCACAAACTCCACCTCTTTTACGCAGACACATTCTCACCGGTCTGACTATACAGCCCTCACCCTGCCCACTTCTCTCTCAGTACAAGTCTGACTTCAGCAAGGAGCGAACTGCACTCTTGGATTACACTCACTCATTACAGAGGGAGCAACAGTTCTTTCTCAGAGGCGCACAAAGCCCCATAGAGGACAGCAACATGGGGAGCAGCATGTCATGTGTCCCCCAGCACAACTTCAGATTCTCCAGCAAGAGTTTCATTCGCAGAAACAGGTAAGAACAATCCGTTTTGTCTTTGCTGTACTTGTATCTGCGTGTTCCCTATGTGCACATGTCATCCTCTTTGGCTGATGTTTGTTATTTTAGACTCTGCTTTTCAACCAGAAGGAATTTTGGTATTTGTCTGGGTTTGAGTGGACAGATTAAACAGAGGCTGTGAAGTTTGAGAAGTCTGGATCAGGATCACATGGTTAGACAGGATAGTCTTAGTCGTGCCTCAGTGGTGCTTGACTGGCCAACGGTGTCAATGATCCAGTTACCATTTGCCTCCTCTCTGCATCTCTGTGAAGATGATCTGCCAGCTGTTGGTGAATTTGGTTTCCCTCCAAAATCAGGACCTGACCCCATCGTTTTCACAAATCACATGTAGGCAGTTAAAGTTAATCTCTTGATATATTTGGTTTGTGATACTTGATCTGCAAGTAAACAGGTTGATTAAGTCTGACATCAGAACATAAATGTGATTTTAAACGTCCTGACACCAAAGCGTTGTCTTTAATATTCTTTTTTTTCCATCTTGTTTTAGAAAGTCATTCAGGTTTATATGCCCAGGCATGTCAACTTTGGTACAGCCCACACTTCTGGACCAGCACATCTGATTTTAATTAGCCTCTGCTCAGGTCTTCTCCCCTGTGCTGAGTAAAGATTCAGTGACTGGTTTTATCAAAAGTGCCAAGTGGTCATTGCTTTTCAAATAACAACAGGCAGAAGTGCAACCCCCTGAAAACGTTAGGTTTCAAAAAACCAACAGCTCACACCTAGACACAAATACACTCAGCAAGGACAATACCTTCACTGTTTGACAGTCTTGTATTTCCTACTTACTCTTTGTGTTGGTAAATCAGGCCAGGCTCAGGTATTCCCATAAGAGGAGTAAATGCCACACCGGGGACTTAGAGAATGTGAAGTGTGCAAAACTACAACCTGTCTATTATCTACATTCCTCCTACATGTTGCGACTGCAAATTGCATCAGCATGCATGCTTTCCTCATTTTCTGTCTATAATATTTGGTTTAAAAGAGAGGGCGAGAGGAATAGCATCACTCACTTTGCACTTCTCATTGATTGATGCTGGACATGGCCTTTCTGATTAGACAAACCTTGATTCCCACCATGCAGACAAAAGACTGCATTGTTGCAGTTTGTATCCTAGCACACATGTGCACAGATAAGCAGATAAACTGCAAGATGAGCTTGTCAAAACAGCTTCCCTGGCTTATCACCACTGCAGGGGAGTTTCCTCATATAGATGTGACACCAATGTTAACAACTGAGGGCAACAACCTTGTAAAACAAAGAGGTACATTGAATGCTGATTTTCCTATGCATATCGTCACTATCAGAAACACAGGACTTGATTGTTCCCATCTTTGAAATGGCTTGCATTGATGAAATGATTGTTCCTGTCTTTTAAATGGCTTACATTGATGACATGAGGACAAAGGGAACAGTTAATATGGATGAAACATAATGTTTGATCAACTTGCCGAGAAAATTCAACTCTGTCAGTTGTTACGGATTCAGGAAATTTGAATGAAAACAGGGAAGTTGATGTTTTTACATTTCAGTGAATTTTTGTCTGACAAAACTACCTTTTGATTTGACCATTTGAAAAATGTTCTTGATACAGAAATCCTTCTAGTTGATTTCAGTTGGGAAGGTAACTGAACAACAAAACTAAAATTGATAGTAAACATCTAAGAGTGAGTAGTAACACGTGGTCTTCCTGTCTCTGACAGCAGCCGCCTGTTTCGCAAGAAGAATCCCCAAGAGGGACAGGAGAAGTCTAACAGTATCATCAATATCCTGTGCACCGTCACACCTCGGAAAGTAAGTAACTACCAAGCATATAGGAAATAGATACAATGTGACACTCAATTATCTGTATTACAAACAAAAGTACTGTTTAATTTGATATCTCCTCTTGTGTGAGATATTTGATTTTCCTCAGGCCAAGTCTGATTTTCTCTTCATTGACTGATTGCAGGAAATGTCCCACAAAGATCTGCAGACGATAGAGAACATTAAATGGAACCCCCCATTTCCCTATGACCCGGCAAATGGCTGGAAAAAAAGCAGCATCAATGTGAAGAACTACGGACGCATGATTCACAGCTCCAAAGTCCGTTTCCGCTTCCTCCACTGCCAGGTGAGCAGAACAAAGCAGTATTTTTTCATGACTCTTGCGTTGTAACAGCAGGAAAGCAACAATAAAAGAAATCAAAGCTCCCACTTCACAATCCTCAGTGTGGTAAAGAGGTCTGAAACAGTGACCAAGCCTTAAATGACACATCATGCCAGTCATCTATGTGAACCATGTGTGTCAAAACAAACAAAACTGCGGAGAATAACAGGATGTTACTCTGTGGCCACTGTGAACACTGAAACGTACCGCTGGCACTGACGTGGTGGCTGCCTCTGAATAATCCATCAGTTTTCCACAAAGCGGACCGCAGCCTGTGTTTGGACATGCTCGCTGCTGCTGTGGTTGTGAAACATCTCGAAGAGAAAACCTCAGGGTAGAGAGTGTTTCTCTGATCCCAGGAACTGATAGAGGACACAACGGCTCCTCAATGTAATTTGTCACAGCAGTTACACAACTAATCTGTCAAAAAGTACCAAGGCAGAGGTTGATTTAAGGAACTGCTTCATGACAGGGAAGGAACACTTTGAATTATACATAGTAATTGCACAAGCATTAAAAAGGAGGATTGTACCTAAACCATTAAAAGGATGGCTTTCAGTAAAATCAAAGAATCTTTTGTTAGCGCTACACACAGCTGATGTTTCAAATTCCAATAAACAATCAAATTTATATCCCTTGGCAGTGATTTAAAGCCTTTAGAGAGAGGTAGCAAAGCAAGGAATGATTCTGACGTCATCACAGTAAAACATGGCCCTCCAGACATGCTGTGAAGCTAATTTGTGAAACAGCTGCTTGCTTGTTAAATGCAGAATAAAACCCTGTTCAATCTCAATCAGAAACTTAATAGCAATCAATGTAATACAAGAGGTGTTGATATCTCTGTAAGGTAGTCATTATTTGACAGGACTCATTTTATCAGCACTACCAACACTTCAGTATCACTCTGTCTTTTTCTGCAGGATGTACATGACTGCTACCTGGATCTCTTCCAGACACACCTTCATTTTGTCTCAAACAACACAACCGGTCTGACGTACCAGGTAAGATTTATTACACCTGGAACTAAAACCCCAACCCTTGCTGAATTTAATGGTTCCTCAGAATTGGCTCAAATGTCAGATGGATGTCTTTTATCAAAACCCCTACAGGGGAGAGTTGCATATTATATAATTGATCCTATTGACATTCGTACCCTGTCAACCAGCAGCCTGTTAGTAAACAAAAGGATAACCATGAGCCTTCACCTGTGTCGTAAAGCCTGAGCAGTCATTAATCATCATTTCATAGTGTCTGTCTAGAGCCAAGCTCTCAAGTTAAAAAGAGTTAGCTAAGCACCTGTGTGCAGTGTTAGTCAGAAATACATGACGAATGGGAAACAGTCGTGAAAACATCATCGACTTACAAAGCAGATCTCAGTGCTACGGTGATTAATTTCTTCTCTTTCTCTTGAACTGTGTGCAGGGAACTTTGCCTTTGAAAGAAATCACCATCTGCAACCTGCAACAGAACTGCAACCACAGTCAACCCCAGGAATTCGCTTTTCAAATAAACGGTAAGTTTGAACTCAGTAAAGAGGACACAAGTGGGTGTTGGCTCAGAGCCCTGGAATGTTGTGATAATCTGTCAAGTATTATTGACTATGTTGTATTTAACAAACTGATAGCTTCAACTTGAATCATCATATCCAGAAGGTTGCTAAAAATGTAGAAAAAGCCTTCATTAGGAGTAGAGCGATAGCTATCTTTGTTTCGTATATTTATCGCCATTTAATACATTCACATCACAGTTTATGGCTGTTGCGACTGCTCTGCCATGATCACCACTATCAGTAGTTCTTCATCAAAGAGGAAAATTTCCTTTCTTTTTTACAAAACCCATGTGCTATTTCCAAGCGGCAGCATTTCCTGTGTTGTCAAATTCCAGTGATTCAAAATGTGCCATGACCCTCTTCACTTCCACTCACCCCCAAGACTAACAAGAGCTAGGCCCCCTTCACCCTTGGTCAAGGGGCCAAACTGGCCTTAAAGGCCCCGCTTGTTAGACAACAGGTGCACTTCAGTCAGCCCAGCTGTCACACAGAAAAGCTCAGCTACCGCTCTCAGCCTTGTCACTGCATATAATCTATGGCACATTCCAAAAAGTGCTCAGGTTAATGTTTGGTAGAAATGCCACTTGTAGCTTTTGAACTCTGAGGGGAAAAACCATTGGAGCATTGACTTCTTTTAGAGTCAGTATTAAAAAGTGACGTCAAAGATTAATAAGTAAAGTAAGTAAAGATTAATGCAAATAAGCAAATATGCTTAAGAGTAGGGTTACTCTGTGTTTATATTTTTATCTGTATTATCTTGCTGGTATCCTAAACACCTTGGTTATCAAAATATTGACACTCTTATGTCATGCTCTGGAAATTTCTCCTTGTACTGTTTTTCTCGAGACTAAGCTTGTTTTTGCTCACAGTATTGTATTGCATTTGTTTTTATGCATAGCTTGAACCTTTAGTTAAGGTTATGTGAAGCATCAATGGCAGGAAACATGTAGAGGGTGCTTGACATAATTCTGAGTCGAGTGTGAAATCGAGAAGAAATTTCCTTCCTAAGATCTGCGACTTCCTCCCGAGGGGAAAAACATGAATCAACTTTAGCGTAAACGTTGTTTTAAGAGTTTTAAGAATGACGAAGCAAACACAGTGCGAGACAGTGTGTCAAATTCCCGGAATCCTTCACATGGTTTGAATTAATGTGGCTGTGAAAGTTAGATAATGATAGTTAACTACTCTATAACAACATTTAGAAGCCCTGTAAACTGACTGAAAGTTAGAACGGGAAGAAGGCCTCCTCTCAGTCTCGTTTGAGCTGTAAAAAAACGAAACCTTTGGAGGAATGCTACAGTCAAGGGCTACACTTAACAGCAGGGACTACAAGAAAGTCAGCAGATCCGTCCTGATTAGCAATTCATTAAAGAGCAGTAACCTGGGTCAGATCCCACCAGATTCAGCTCAAAGCCACAGGGCTGGAATGATACACACTATCTCTATTGGTTATCTCTGGTATGTGTGGGACTGATGGAAAAAGAGAGATTTCAGCTCTTTCATCCCAGGTCCAGTTCATTCCTCCTGAGTAAGCAGTGTGTGGGAGGCTAAATCTGCTATGATTTAAATGCCAAATGACGCAGGTCAAGGGGGATCTTCCGCAGGCGGCTTTAGATGTGGTTTACCCCCTTGAACATGTGTTTGCATTTATTGCACTTATTGCACAGTGTTTTCTTGACAGCCAAACAGAAATTATTAACGATTGACCACTATAGTGGCAAGCTATCGGATATGAGGCTCACGAAAGGAAACGTGTTTGAAACTTTCCTTTTCTTATCTTGCGACCTTTGTATCTTCCAGGTGTTAGCCTCAACCCTATCATCGTGTACTGTGCCA
This sequence comes from Thalassoma bifasciatum, assembly GCA_008086565.1. Lineage (NCBI taxonomy): Eukaryota > Metazoa > Chordata > Actinopteri > Labriformes > Labridae > Thalassoma > Thalassoma bifasciatum. The sequence continues at coordinate 675,248 of RPOG01000032.1, read as the reverse complement.
ACCAAGAAGAGATGGATCTATGGTTTGGCCTGCTAAAAGAAAACATTGAGGCCAATGGAGGGACGGCAATAGCACCTGAAAACTACACCAGAGTGAAAGTAAGTTCAAAAGCTTTGTTTTACAGCACATTCATTACTATTACTATTATAAACTAGCCTTTGTTGTTTTATATGAGGCCCTTGTGACACAACTATGGCTACAACCCTTTGTTTGTAAAATTAAAAAAAACATGTGAATGTGGTCATCCTTAATCCACCTGGTATATTTACCAGAAAAATGTTTTTAACCACTTCTGATGAAGCAGGGAGTGGTTGTAGATTTGATGAGTCAAGTAGGTCGCTGCAGGCTTTCGCTGAGGTATGGATACTCAGGAGTGGCCATCGCCGCATCACAGCCTCCATCAAAGCAACCTCACATGCATGAAGGGTTAATGTGCTGACTCTGCACCCGCAGGTGGGAAATAGCAAATGAAACTATGAACTTAGATGAGGACACAGAGGCAGGGAACAATAACAGGAGAAAACAACTTGAGCTTTGGTGCTTTTAAAAGCCCTAGCTTTTAAACAAACAACTGACATTGAGAGAAAAACATCTCAGCATGTTTAAATTGGCTTGAAGGCACAACTCTTGTTCATATTTACTTTACTGATGGCCCTCCTTCGTGTTTCCTCTGTAGGTCAACCAGAAGGAAGCTCCTGAGGGCAGAGAAGAGCTGAGGAACTCAATCAACAGAGAGCCCATCTACGAGTGGGAGGGCTCACAGCGGGACAGTCTGGGCACCATCACCTATGTCACAAAAGTGCTGCTGCAACACCTTCCCTGTCAGGTATGACATCTCTTTACATCATGGCTGCTCATCAATAGTGAATCATTCTTACTTGTAACACGGAAGAAAAAAACATTACATCTCATCTTAGCTTGGGATCTGTTCGTGGGAAAATACAGCACATAGGAGTGTAACTGGTGATACATAAATGTTTTCAAACTCTGGGATTTTTTTCCTTTAACAATAAGAGGCAGGTTATCATCAGCTCCTAATCCAGGTGACTCACACAGTTTTGGTATTGTGCAAGACACACACATTACCTCAACACAATTTAAGGAGTGTGGAGGGGTGGAGTTTAACTTTTTACAAAGTGTAGCTGTCCAGAAGCTATCACTCCATTATGTTTATTTCTCCGCTAAGGTGGGATTAGGCATCCACCAGCTGTGAAAACTGACGGTAGTCTAGGACTGCTTGCAAACCAAATTAGACCTGTGTTCAAACAAATAATGCTGACAAAGCCTCATATGCAGCCAGTAAAAACTTGGTCATGATGCTGCTTGCATGGATACCAGTATTTAATTCACGGTGGGAAAGAGCGGCAGGTCTATTGAAGTGTGTGAGATTTAAGGCCTGGGTGTGTTAGAGGCATTTGCCCAGCTCACGCAGTGACTCGACTCACCTCACAGCTGGAATGTCAGCTGTCTGTCCAGACACACCCTCTGAGAGCGAGAAGAAACATAAACGCACTGTCTGCCGCACCTTTAAATGCCCCGCTAACTAATTAGATTAGAGATCCTCAAGGGATTTTAACTGTGGAACTTCATGAAAGAATGATACTTTTGAACAAGTCGTCAAAGCTGAAGTGTTCTTAACTAGCTTATCTGAACAAAATCAGCACAACTGCAGTTATCACTGCTTGTTACAAAAATAGCTCTATCTTTTATGTACAACAATCTAAACTGTAAAAGTTTCTGCAACTTCAAATAGAGAGGCTGATTTCATCTTTACGGTTTTGTTAAGAAGGCGCACAGAGCAAATTACTTTATTGATTTCAGAGTGTTTTTGATGCAATGAGGAGTACCTATGTCAATGGCAAAAAGTATATTTTTTGTCAAAAGAAGGAAAAAAGTACTCAGTTGATTACCTGACAGAAACTAACGTTTACTTATTGTTTTCACAGGAACAAAGTGAAAGACTCCTGGTCATGTACCCATCAACACTGATCATCTTATCAGAGGAGAATGATGGACTCTTCTATAAGGTAACACTGATCCTGCTGAACTTTCGCTCTCAAGCTTAATCATTTCCTGAGCTTTGTGTGTAAATGTTTCCAATGGATGCGTCAGACAGTTTTGTTAAACAGGCATTCAAATTACAGGGAAAACTTCCTCTCAACATGATTACTGTGACCACGCCTTGCCAAGATGTCAAGCCCAACACCTTTATGATTGAAGGTAAATACACTGAATTGCTCTACTATGATGTCTTCAAGCACACTGGTAGTGGAGACAAACATATTGAAGAGATTCAAATAAGTCTGCATTTTCATGGATGTTTTACACTATATGGCCTTTCCATGAATTCACTAACGTCACAGTGTGTAACCCTCTATGAATGAGCTGATTTTATCCCCTATGAATGACAATCTGACTGTAGCACATTCCAGTGAGCGACTGGACCGAATGACAGGCTTTGTCCTCCCCCTCCTCTCTTCCCAGGGAAGCTGATCAACCCCATAGTGGTGTCGTGTCTGGATAGGGCAGAGTTCTGTGACTGGATACAGCATTTCAAAGCTGCTGATGTGCCCGTTCTTAGCCCTCCGCCCCCTGTCTATGATATCATCTATACCCCGACGAACAGAGAGGTGAGACCCGCCCCTCTTCCTTTTACAGACCGAAAACAATTTAACTATTTACAGATGCAGATGATCCAGAACTATCAGGCAAGCTGTCTTTACCTGGCTTATAAACCTGGGAGTTAAATGAAACCAAATACGAGGAGAAGAGTAGTAAAACAGGCAGAGAAGGTAGCCTTTTGTTTCTTGGTAATAAAACTGGGCAAGGTAGTGGAAATATTTGCAACAAAATTAATAAGCTTGCAATCGTACTGCTTAAGAAAATATATAAATCTGACTTGCTGATTTGCTCAGAATTGAATATTCAAATTGGTATTTGTTTTCTGTTGTAAACCCCAGGCTCCACAGTTTGACAGGTGGAGTGGAAACAGCCAAGGAAGATCTGGGTCTTTCAAGTTCAGCCAGTCAACCAGCGGATATGGATCCCACAACATTCACCTCCCCATTCTTGAAGACAACCCTCTCTCCCCAGGATACACTGAGCCCCTTTGTGTAAGTCAGCTGTCTGCTGCACCTGAAGTTCAGGTCTCTCTAAGCTAATAAATAAAAGCAGACAAAAGTGCACTTTGAGAAAAAAATATAATAAGGGATTTCTTTCTGCATTACTAAATCATTGCTTGTTTTGGTAGAACTGAGCTGCAAACCTTTCTTTTACATTGTTAATTATTAAGTAAGTAAGCAAGTAAGACCAAACTTACTCCTGTTACCATGTCTCAGGTGGTGACTCTCAGGTTTTTTAGCAAAAGGATTAAAGATAAACAGTGTTGGTCATTCTTATGCCTACAGCATTCTTCCATTATAACATTTTTTTTTTTTTACCAAAAACAATATAATAACCTATGATGCAAGCTGATTTATTATTTGCCGAAAATGTCAGTATCTTTAACTAGTTTTGAGGCACTCTGCACTATCAGGATTTTTTCCCCCAAACTCCCTCAGAAGAAGAACTATGCAGGCTAGCAACCCGTTTGATTAGCTGAAACTTCAGAGGCCTTGATACCCAGGCACCATGTTCTTGTTCAGAGCTAATTTAAATGCTAAAGAATGTTATGACATTTTAGTGTAAGAGAAAATAAAAAATATGAAGCGAACTTTGTCTGTTGAAAAGAGGGAAAGCTGGTCTTCCTCCTTTGATGATCTAATTCTTGATGCCATCTGGATTGAAAACCACATTTTAAGTCTTGGCTAACTATTGCCATGTTTATATTTCTTTCACCTACAGTACAGCTCTAGTCGCCCTTCCTCGACTGAGACTGCACGCCTGGGCAGTAGGACCAACAGTATGTCTTCCCACACCAGGCCCGAGCGTGACCTTCGACCTTTGTCACTACGCTACTCCTCCCCACAACGCAGCTCCTATCTCCAGCCTGCTGAAAGCTCAGCGCTGTCTCAGGTCTACAGCACACCCTACTCAGCTCTGCACCGTGCCAGCCCACAGCGGCTGGAGAAAACCCCACTTGTCAAGGTAATTCAGTCTGGCCTCTAACTTAATAACCTAATGTACCCCTGATGACTGTTGCCTTATCTTACATGTCATGAGTGCAGCTGCTAAAATAGATACACACGCAGTCAGCTGAGAGGGTGCAGTCACGTATGGTGTTAACATATGGGTTAATGACTGCATTTGAATAGAAGCGAGGCTGAAAGATCAATCCTCTTGATGGCGTTGTAAATGAAAGACCAATTATTTCTCCTGAACACAGCTTAACCCAACATTCTATACAATGAGGCAGTACAGGGTGAAGTCTTCAATGCAAAACTGACAGTGGAAAGCAGACTTATGAGACATCAGATCATTCTCAGATAAGCACTGCTGTAGATCATGATTGGCATTAGTTCAAAACCACTACTCTGTAATCTGATCCTTAAGGGAGGCTTATGTGATTGCCTTCAGTAAAGCCGCAAAGCACAATACACAGACAGATAAAGAGATGGAAGGAAATGATCATCCTTGTTTTATCCTAGAATTACTTGGTGTTCAAGCCTAATTCCTGGATCTGTTTGTGTCTTCTGTCATCAGTCTAACAGCTGGAGCACTCCTCAAACATCCTTGAACTACTCCCTGAACACCCCCCAGCGTCACTCAGACATGTGTCACCCCAGGCAGCCCTTGTCACCCCTGTATGATGAGCCTTGCAGCCCTGAAATCTACACTATGGATGAAGCCAGGCCAGTGGTGAGTGTGTCAGCATGTTGGATCTATAGGTTTTCTAACACTTGTATAGCCTTTCACATTTGAGGCATTTCACAGATAGACGGGCATGTTGAGATAAAAAATACGACCACGGTTTTGTCTGTAATGGCCTTCCAATATTTCTACAACCAAATAACTCCCATCTATGTATGACAACTTATATTTTACATGCTTGAAAGTGCCCTGACTGACTGAAAATTTCTCTTATCTTTAGCAACAGAGCTGGCAAGAGCCTTTGCAGCATCACTACCACCAGGGTCCCCAGTTCATGTCCTCCCCATTCCAGCTCAGCACCCCTCCCATGGGCAGGCGCTGCAGAAGAAGTCTGGTCTTGATCAACTCCCAGAGTCCGGCTCTGGGTCTGGAGATGGAGAGTCCTCAAAGACAAGTAGAACAGCGAGCTGAGGCCGTGTCGAGGCTAAAGCTGCTGCCTGTGCCCGGCCAAGAGCAAGAGCAGGTGAGAAACAAAGATACACTCGTCTCTCAGAACACTCTTGTTTCTGGAATGCTGGGCTACAAAGTGCAATGGTGGTTCACGGTGTTCACAGGGTCTGTGTATATACTTGTTCTGCAGGTGATATTTGAACAAGTGCTACAGATGAAACACATATCTTCGGTTACATGAAAGTGTTTGTTGTAAGTGATCCCAGGAAGTGACTTACTTTTGTTTTCACATCTGTTATTAGATTGCCACCCCGTTGAGCTCTGTGAGGAACAACTCTCAGAAACCCTATGGTTACTCACCAGGTAAGAACCAAAGCCATATGATCTTCAATGAAAGATATTAATAGTTTGCCTGTGTTCAGAGTTCAAGTACTAATGTGTGTTGCTTCAGCATGAATGGGTGTAAAAGAATACCTATAACTGCAAACATTGCTTTATTATCCTTTATTCTGCTCTGAATTTATGATACATATATTTGACTTAATTTTTTAGATAAACATAACACCAGAGGGCCAATACTTTTTTGTCATGCAACTCTTTGTTTTAATTGGCAACTATATATAAAAGACATTCTAGCATACACACAACAGGTTACCAAACTAAAAATATTAAGTATCTAACCAAACACAGTAAAGGTGAATATACTGTCTTTGTTGACAAAGGGCACATTTTAAAATTGCAGCTGTCACCGTACTGTACTTACCTTTTTTTATGAGTGTGAAGACAGGAATCACTGTCTGCCAGCCAGCATAGCTCACATTAGATCATAACTTAAATTAAACACTGCATACACTTTGGATTGAATGAACTCTTGGGTCTGTCAGCAGGTAGACAGAAGGCTAGAGGCCACAGAATTGACAGTGCAGAAATGTTCAAATGGGCCCATGAAACAGAGCCTATTGAAGCTTTAAATACCATTTGTGCAGATGTCCAGGGTGGGGGAAGCCCAGTGTAAGAGAACACTGTTTCACTGACTGGATTTGCTCCTGCACTTTGATTGGCAGCACACAACTGGACACCGTCACACACAAATTTACAACCTCTTTAATCTTAAATGTGGACCAGCTAGAACATTGCTGGAAGGTGCATTTCACTATGAATTATATAAAGACAACACATGCAATGATAAAATGAACTCATCTGCATGTTTCTGTACTATGAAGAGAACATAAAACACAAATGAAGGCGTTGTTGTAGAGGTATGTGACACGACCAGTTTTACTGTAACAGTTTGATGGCCCATCACACCACAATTAAGTTGAACTTGTGCCAAGTTTATTCAGTCAGGGCAAGGTTTGTCTTTCATTGTATGAGACTAAAAGCCTGGGAATCTTCTCTCATGTCTATAGATCACCACTCCTACCTCGAACCCACAGAACCAGATGACCAGGAAATGGACTATGACAACATTTGGGAGTACGACTGTGATGGCGGAATGATTCAGCCAGTGTCTGGAATTTCAACACACTGGACAGGATTAGATTTTGGGGCCATGGGCCGTGGTGCCATGGCAACCCAGCAGAGATGGTCATAAAGCAAAACAAAAGGCCGGCACTCGTCTGGACGTGTGCAAACAACTGATCCTTATCGGAGGGGTAATAAAAGCCCACTAGCACAGCCTGTGTTGCTCCAACAGCGCAATGCAGTGCAAGCCAATGAATGAACTGCACTGTGACAGGTTGAGTTGTTAGGCAGAGGAATTTGAAGTGAAGGCATGTGGAGGGCTGACGGTTACGTATGTACAGGTACAATATAACATCACTTAAGTGATGATAGACTTTGTCAGTTTAATATGTAGCATTCAAAAAAGCGTACATACTGTACTTTAATGTTATACTTCTTTTATTGTAATATGTGATTGCACTAAAGTTTAATATGTAGTGTAAAAAGCATTTTTTAATATTTAAAATATAATATTTCCCATGGTCTTCCTTAATGTATTTGTTAGGTTTTATTTCATTGCTTCCTTTTTAAACTATACAAAACATTCCACCGGGGCTTGTTATTGTAGCAGGTGTATATTTTTTGTAAAAGTTGTAAATGTATTATTTTATTACACTTCATTATTAGACTAATATATGTGGTTCAAACTGACTGCCTTAAATGGTGCTAATATCATGACTTCAGTGTACTGATCCCTGTGTGCCTTTTTTTTCATTTTTGTTTGAGGTGTTTATTTATATTTGGAAATAAAATTTATTTTTAAAAAATATTGCAAAAAGCTTTTGTTTCCTTGTTTCCTTGTTCTGAATTGGTTATAGTCAACATGTTTATATTGTTACAATATATTTAAAAAGAGGGCCAAGTATCAAGAACATGGAGTTATAAATCAAGAACATGAAGTTAAAAATCAATAACATGAAGTTATGACGTATTTCGATTTAGAGAAAATCATACAACAATTAAAATACTTTATTAATGGAGAGATAATGTAATACACCTTCTGTGGCTTTGCAAAAAGGATTGAGGTCTTTTTGTCGAAACATTCTTCTGTCGACTTCCATAATTCTGACATTGCGAAAAATTAGACTCAGTCTCTACACCAAAACTGAATTGGTTAATTTTCTACTTGACTACAGGAATATTGCAGCAGCTTGATGAGCTGTAACCAACAGAAAGACCTCTTACATGTGATGGCTCAACTTTGCCATCTACTGGAGAGAAATATGCTGATTCAAAATTCAAAGATATCCTGTTGGTATTTATTTTTGATAATGAAATAAATGATGTAATGATACTATTTAACATGTTTCATGGTTTTTAACAACTGCTTGTACTATTTGTTGAATGATGTTAATGTAAATTAAGTGTTTTAAAGACCATGGAAGCTTTACCCTTCTCAGCAGTGATACCTCAATTTCTTACTCAAGCTCACGCTGCCCTCTAGTGTTTAAACAGGTTCTTGCACAGGTTTAAGAACTGTGTGGAATAGCAGGCAGTTCATCGATGTTGTTTATTGCACAAAGACTGAGAAACATCAGCTCACAGAGCAACCCAAATGACAAATTATCTACAGCCGTCTAATGAACCAGTTTCATGACAAACTAACATATAGAGTAAAAAAAAAAAAAAGATACTGACACAGTTAGTCCCTCTCTAAAACAAATCATACTTTTTCTTTACAACAGTTAGATCTCAACTCTGCACATCTCTTTTTCACTTATCTCATACCTTTCATCAGCACACACCAAAACCTTATAAACAAATGCCTCAACCATTCTTTCAAGTTATTGCAAATGTACATTTTCAGACATTGAGGGGATCAAAATATCTGCTTCAAAAACAAAAACAAAAAAAACTCAAGTAGCAACACAACTGCTTTAAAACAAATCCCATTCAGATATACTGCCAGGGAGTTCAGGAAGTATTTCAAGTGCAAATATATAAAACCAGAATACAAAAATAGACTTAAAACTTGGCAACCATTTGTAAGAACTGTGGTCCTGGATAGTCTCATATCACATAATGTGAAGGTGGTATATTACAAGCATGATGTGCTGGAGCTCCAAGATGTCATGAGTTTGACGGGGTGGTGTAGTGGAATTTCTTCTCACTGGATGCCGTCTCCATTCTGACGTACTTACGCAGATATCGAATTGCAGACAAGGCGCTTACATTTGCCAGCAGAACTGTTAGAAAATAAAACATGATCTCATGTCCTTCAACCCCACCCATCATTAAGTGATACACAAAACATTCAGATGTTCTTAATATTTTTTGATTTTAATGATCTGATGGTTTTACTACAACATCTACAGAAAAGAACATTTTACATTTTCTGGATAATCACAATCAGAGTGCTTAACATTCAGTATTCCAGTGTTATCTTCAGCTGTGCGTGGCTTTTAAAAAAACACTGCAAATGCCCTATTACTTAAGAATTGATTATGTCTTCAAATTTATCATTTGCTGATATAAGTTCATGAGTTTTACACATCTACACACTTACCAGCCTTCCAAGCATCTCCAACTTGCGGGTTTGTTGTCTTCATCACCCAGGAGGCAAATGCTATGCAGAGCAGACACATGTCTGAATGTCTGAGAGGCAGAAGAGGAGCGTCCAACCCTTAAAAAAATGGAGACAGCGACTTTAAAAAACATCTATCATGTTTGTTGTGAAATATAATTGTCTTTCACAGAGCGGTAAAGTGAGGGGTAAAGGGTATTATAATTAGCATCAACAAAGTAGCAGCTGATGGCAAAACCACAATCATGTTGGGGCATTCAGTTATATCACACTGTGACCCAGTCAAATCCCCACCACTGAACAGATAACTATGAAAACCAACAAGGCTACTTAGTGCTGCCAATGACTCCAGCTGACTCACAGATAATCATCTTAGGCAGCTGCTTAACCTTGTGATAGGTGCTTGTGAGTTGCTACTGTAATAAAACCTTAAGCTTAAGTTGAATGATTTATATACTAAGACAGAGTCATGAGGTCCATATATCTTAATTGCCCCATGAGACCAAACTTAAGTTAGAGCGCCCTCCTGGCAGCTTAGAGGGGACCCTCATTGAGTGTAGTCAAGTTATCACGTACAAGCCTTCCTCTTGGCTTTCAGCACAGCGTGCATGAAGTTCATTCAGTGTCCTCTAACAGCTGAGGTAAGAGAGTCTGCACCGGTCATGACTGCTGACCCAGCCTATATTACCACTGTCCACATGTGAGGAATCACAAGTTGCTTCACCCAGTGATGAATGAAGTTGACCATATTTATACTGCACATCATAAATCCAAGCATCAGAGACGCGTCAGGAACATTTACTGACGCACTTCAAAGGACTTTTTAAGGTATTTAAATATTTTGTGTACACTTTATAAGTCATGGAGTTTCCACCTTGCCATGTAGGTAAAAAAGTTTCACACTGATACTTGCAAAAGAAACAAAAAAAGTCCTACTTCTGTTCTTGCGATCATCATTTTTCATTTGAGCCGTTTAATACTTTGTGGAGTAAAGAGAACTCAGAGCAGCTCATCCTTGACCATGACCAAGGCAAAACAAAAAGCTGTGTTCTCAGCATCAATAGTATAAAAATGTCGACCTTTTTTCCCCCAGTTTTAACACACAAAAGATAATTTTGAACCTTTTTGTCTTGTCAGACTTAAAAGCAGTTTAAGCAGCGCTTTTTAGCCTGAGATATTCTCTTTTGAACAAAGGCTCTAATCTAAGACATGATCATACATTATCTACTGTGTAAGAAAAAGTTAGATCAGGTGTTCAGTTGTGTTGTATATGAAGCTGGTGATTTATCCTCCAGCTGAGTCTCAGGCAAGGATGACTATTATACTGCTAAGACTTTACTCTCTAACATGCAACAATTTTCAAATGTCATGCAGCCCTAGACAAAGCCAAAAAGCTGTATAATTATTTTCACTTAATTCATTTGTATTCAACACTTTCTGCTTATCTGCACTGATATGCAAGACTCAACAAGTTGTCTCCCCCAAAGCTTTGATTTAAAAACAGATGTAAGGCCTATCATTTGAATTTGAGAAATTGTACATTGAAGGCAGACACCATAATCTTTGCACAAAATTACATCTTCAAATTATAAAAGATACAAGATTCGATTTGATAGAAACTAAACTAGCAAATAATTTCACTGATGAATAAAGCCACAGAGTTTGGAACCAGCTGTTGTGTTGAATAAACACAAGCCCAACATTGAGGTAAACAATAATGGTTTTCTGAACTGATCGTGAACTAATTAATGACAAAGATTAAGCTAAAACCTGTTATTCATAAGCTTTATATTAAAGAGCTTCTTTTGAATAATTTGGTGCTAAATGCAAAACCATAAAACCAAAAAGTCAGTGCTAGTTACTACCATGCACTTCACAAATGAAACTTTCGGAAGAAATTTCAACTTTAACTGCAACTACGTAAAATCACTAGTTCCTGTCAACCCCCTACCTTTTCAGTGGTAGATGGGTAATAAACTGGATGATTTCTAATAAAGGAGTTATGGTCTCATTCACTGTACACTATTTCTCAAATACTTATCAGTAATAAAAAAGTTAAACAAAGTTAGACTTATGTTAAACTGAGCTTACTTGGATTTGCGACAGCCATCTGTAAGTCTTCATGGATGAAAGGCTTCTGTAAAAGCTGTCTGGAGAGCCTGTCCTCCAAGTGGTAGAGAAGTGGATCAGGAATGATCACGTCTTGGTCTCCAAAAACATTTATAGGAGAAACTATCCTTTGAGAAGACCTGTCACTTTGTCTCAGAGGTGCAGAAGACACAAGGTTTGACAGTGTTTGCTTTTTGGGCGTAGATCCAGAAAAATTAACATTTCTGAAGGAAAGAGTGTTCTTCCAAAAAAAATTCTGCTTTAGATCTTTATCTGTAAAGAAGCTGTCGTAAATGTCAGTACAAATCTGAGATGCACTCGATGTTCGAGTGAACCGTGTCACCACCCTCACAGGACCACAGTTATCTTCATCATCAGACGAATCATCAGATGAAGATGCAAAGAACTGCTCATAAGTTTCAGGATACTGCAGGGTTCTGTTAGTTGAGCGAGAGCAGGAGAAGATGGGTACCAACTTGTCTTTGGCCTGATTTTCTGTTGTGATGAGAGGCTGGAACAAGCTTTCTGTATCAAACTCTGAGAAGAAATAATCATAAGACTCTGAGACAGAATTACCACAGGAGTATTGGGAGGTTATGGCATCTGTAGCTGATGGGCTAGGAAGTGATTTCTTTCCACCAAAAAGGGACTGAAATATATTAGTTAGAGAGATCTTGAAGCTGTCTGTGGAAGATGGAGCTACACAGTCTTCATCTTGGATTGAAGTTTGTCCGTTGGTGACATATTCAACTTTTTCCAACCCTCCCTTGTCTGATGTTTGTAAAGTTTGGCCTTTCCATGCGTAGTTAAAAGACTTAGACTCCAGGGCAGGTAGATGGTGGACACTTACATTTTTGGAAATCCTTCTGAGGCACGTTTGAGCCATTCCAGGGAGGACAGGTTCAGGATTATCACTTGTCAAAGTCATATTCTTAGGGTAGACATCAGCAGCTGGACTCAGTGTGACAGGTTCCTTTTCCCACGTAACTGCTTTTGAAGAGGAAGAACTGACTTCCATAACAGAGCCTGAACTTAGTCCTGCATTGTTTGTATTATCATCAGTGTCCTCATTGATTTGTTCTGGTTTGCACTCATCCAGCTGAGTAAAAAAGCCAGAATCCGTCATTGGCAAGACGCCAGTCTCCTCAATTTCCTGCAATGGTGAGAGAGGGCTGAATGGAGGAGTTTTATTGATCCTTCGCAAACCTAAAATATCATTTATTGTTAGTTTTTCCATCTCATTCCAAAAAGAGGAAATAGCAAATACTGGGTGTTTGGTTTCGGATGCATTTTCAGGCTCCTCCTCTGCTTTAGACATCATGGCTTCATCTGCTTCATCCAGTGAATCATACTTTAAATCTGTTGTGTCTTTTAAGACTGATTCACTTTTCAATGTACATGAGCCATCCGCCCCATGCTTTGTTAGTAATGTTGATGTTTTTTCTCTTTGACTTTCTGAGTCATTTTGACTGGCACATAAATGAGAACTTCCTGATATGTCTGTGATATTATCATTTGAGACAGGGTTTTCAGATTCTGTGTTGTGGGTGCAGCAGGACGACACAGATGTGGCATCTGTTGGACTTGTTTGTGAGTCTTCAGAGTCAGACAGTGAGGTCTCCCTTTCACTATTTTCGATTTGATTAATCCTACCAGGTAGAGCAGGCTTATTGGTATGGACAGACATTATTTGAGGTGTTTCTACTTCATCTCTTTCAGCCACCGTTTCTTTGTCCAATAGAGAATCAAATTTGTATTTGGAAAGCAGCACTTGGGGCTCTGTTTGCTGGACTGTCATATTTCTTTCTTGACAAGGGAAACTTTTAGACTGACAGCATTTTTCAGGCAGTGAACTGATGGTATCCCATGTTAATTTAGCACAGTCCACTGGACAGGACATCTTGTCAATGGGCGGGGAGGCATTCATTTTCATTGGCTTTGGCCATGTGTTGAGAATTTCAGAACTGCTCGTACCAGTTGCGGACAGAGGAAACTGAGTCTTTCCCAGTGTAGTGCTATATTGGTCAGAGTAGTGACAGCCAATTTCCAGCTGTTGTTGGGCCTCAGCCTCTCTTTGACACAGTGTGTGCTTGTTTCTGCCAGAATTTCCACGCTCAGCAGCCAGGACTGACTTAGCGGTGGATAGTTTGTCATTTTGGCAGACATCCACTGCAAGATCATTTGACTCTGGGGTTCGTAAAACACTGTTTGTTATTGAATCGACCTCTGCTGTGCACGATCTTTTCTTATGTTCATTCTTACAAGTGATTGTTTGATTGATATCGTTAGGCTGCCAGAGACTTCCTCCAAGTGGAGATGTTCCAGTCACTAGGCCGGTTATTAAAACTGGTAACCCCGGATTCTCATTCAATCCCACTGGTTCTTCTAGTAACCCACAACAGGATTTGAAGTTTGACTCCACACAACCTCTGTTGTTTTGCATTGACACTACATTCCTATTGGTTTGACTCAGCAGGGTTTCATTCTGTGCACCATGTTCCATAGACCCTGTATGTCTTACTATGCTCTCCCTTGGGTCCTGGTAGTGATCAGCACATAGACCACCATAATGAGAAAGACTGTTCACATTTATGTCCTTTGAAGACATCTTCATGGGGAGATTGATGGTGGCTGGATATGAAGTTAGTGAGGGCATCACAGTTTTCTGTGGTTGATTCAAATAGGAAAAATGAAAACTCTCTGATGCAAAGAGTCCAGCTCCTCCTTTCCATGCGCGCTGCTCTTCCTCTGAGTCACTCTGCTTGACTGAAACCTGCTTCTCATGTCCGTGCACACTCTCAGCCTCAACACTGAGTCGTCTCTTCTTCCTTCTTTTTCTTTTGAGAGAGGCAGATGGGGATGATTCTAGGCACACTATTTTGTTTGTGTTTGGTGCTTCTGTCTGTAAAACACTTAAGTTTGGTTCTTCCTTACAATTATTATTATTCAAAGTTTCTACATTACCCCATGAATCAGTGCTGCTCTTTTTACTGACAGTTACCTGCTTTGGTAACATGTGCTCCATTTGAATGTTGTCCTTAGCCGTGTACATGTCCATTTTCACCACTTTATTAGTGTGTGTTGTTGTTTCAGAGAGAACAGGCCTGACCCGTGAGGCACAAGACTGATTCCACTTTGTTCCATCATTTTTTCTTGCAATCGTTCCAGCATCCTCTCTGATAAAATAAGCAGAATGAGCTGATTTTTCGGTCTTGATCACAGAGTCACTGGCTGAAGGTTCAGGGAAACTATTGGAAACAGACTTTCCTTGTTTTATTGTTTTCATCACGTTGCTGATGGCGTCGACAGGCTCTGTGGTCTCTTTGCCAAACCCTGCTTCACCGCTGGCAGGCAGAGGGTTTGACTTGAGGCTGTTTTTTGGCAAAACACTGCTACTGGCTCCTTGCCCATCACTATACTTTTCCTCCTCCTTTTTCTGGCCTCTGTTTTTTCCATCTCTTACTTGGCTACACTCAGTCAGCCCTTCAGCCTCAGTGCCACTCTTTAGCCTTTCAAAGAATATATTGACTGATTGCAGGTGTAGATCCTCCTCACTGCCTGAGAGGATGCTCTCCATACCACCTAGGCCGTGTTTGCTGAGATAATGCTCCACAGGAGACCCTTCACAGTCTAGGGGGTCGTCGATCAAACAGTCAGCCTCTGACAAACTAGCTGTTGGGTCAACTCCCTGAAACCTCTTAGCAAGAATGGATCTTGTGTCATCAATATCGCTCATCCCAGAGTCATCCAAACCTGCGATCGAAGGGGGAAGCAGGTTACACTCCTCACACTCTGCAAAGAAGCAATCCCAATCACGATCGCAGATCTCCACACTGTATTCAAAGTCTTCCATTAGAACAGAGAGAGCTAAATGTTACCTGCAAGAACAATCACAAGGACAACAGTTGAGCAATAATCTATTGATGAATATTTTTCTCTTGGATAATCCAAAAATGTAATAATGAAAATAGAAAAATTGTTATAGTGCAATAAATAATAGTTCCTGAAAAACTTCACACACATTACAATCAATATCACTAACTCTAATTTTCTTTACTTTATCCACAGATTGTAATTATGAAATCAATCAACGAATTACTGGTATGCTGATTTTAATCACAGATCATTCTTTAGCAAAATGTGTAAGATGCAAAACTTGAAACAATTGGTTGCCGTTTAGTGACAAAGTATGTATGTAAATAGCACTAAATGATGCACAATGTAACTGACACACTGCAATATCTTCAGAAAAGTAAGTAGAAAGTAAACTGAAGCTAAGTGCATTTAAAGAATAAAGGATATCAAAGTATGACAAGAGCATTAATTCCCTAACCATCTGCATCTGTAATTATGCAATTATGCTTCTATTTTTTTACCTGTGCTGTGAGCTTTGATTCTGGTCCACATGAGATGAAGGACTTCAGAGACTGGAGTCTAACCAGCACCATGATGTGTATCTTTAAGTGGGCGTTCTTCAGGACAAACACGCAACACGTCAAGCCCCATGATTTGTTAAATATAGAGCGGTACTTCTGATCACGTAATGCACGAAAGCTTCTCACAGTAACCGTCTCCAACAGAGGCATAAAGTTTCAGGACTTTAAATAGACTCTACACGCTCAAACTGCTCGACGGGTCACGCTGAGAATGCGAGTTTACTATCTAGTACTGATGCAAAACAGACAGAAATTAGAGAGGAACAGTGATACTGTGTTACTTTTGAACACTTTTTCATTAGTTCTATACTGCCGTATGCAAGAATAGAAAAAGGTGAAAATTCAACAGTACCTTATGTTGGCATTGCACCTGTCAGGCCAGCTGTAAACATGTGATTGTGTGTCGGGCAGCCAATACCTTTCCGGTGTGCTATCCCAGCCATTAGAGATCTAAAACTTTCCCATCACATATTTCCACACAGGGCAGAGGAGTCAGCAGGATCAGTGGATGTAATGGAGATGCATCACTTCATCAAACCTGAGTAACAGAAATAAAGACAAAAGAAAAGGTTAAATTTAAATTTGGGGAAAATAGAATGAATGATCTTTTCAACAAGGTATACTCTCATTATGGATGCTGACTTCTATATACAACAAGTGACTTAATAGAGAGTCTGAATCCGACTTCAGTTTCAGTTACCTTTTTGCTCATAAAATATGTGTTTGTCTTCTTTTCTTAACACTCTGAAATGATTTAGGTGATAATGCTATGAGGCTGACAAAATGTTTTCAAATTCAGCTGAAAAAAGGTCCAAGTTTTAAGTCTTACTGGAGGTGTCTGTTTTAGAAGCAAGAGAGATTTAAATTGGAGAAGTGACAGACAGGAAAGTTATAAGCCAAAAGGTTGATGCGAGAATCAGTAAGGGGCAACGACAACAGCAGAGAGACCTGGTGAAATATATTTCACCTTAATGTGACATCATTATATACTTTTCGGAAAGTGAAGCTTAGAGTGGCACAGGAAATGCATAGCAGAGCCTTAAAATTGATGGTAGAAGAAGACTACAGGATGTGATGAATAGTGAACTCAAGCTGAACGGTATATCTAAGGAAATAGGGCTGAATGATTTTGAGGAAGGTCACGATGAGGATGAACAATGAAACATTTGACAGAAGTTAGATGAGTGGGAAAACCAGATGGGTTGATCTAGAAAGATAAAGAGTTAACACTCACAGGTGAATGACTCAAAAAGTAGAGAGAAAGGGGGGGTTGCGAAAGAATGAGGCATACAAACAGTCATCCGGGTTAATCCAATGCTGAGTGATGTATTACACTTAGAGAGGTTCATTATGATCTACCAGAATAAACATTTCCAACACCTCAGACTGTTTTACATATTTCTTGGTATTCTGTGCATAACAAGTCTTTTGGGGGAAAATGTGTTAGGCACAGTAGCTTTCAATTTGCTGGGTTGCACTGAGCTTTAACTTGATACAGAATAATGAAGCTGTGACTCAAGTTGATGACAGTCATTTCCTTTATTCTCACTTATAACAATTGACACAGACCGTGTGTGCCAATGAGTTTTCATTTACTTCTTGTTTCCATGCAGGATTTGGAGTGTGAGCAAAAAGCTGGTGAACTGGAATCTGTTCAGGTATCAAAAGAGATATAGGAAAGGGAAAAGATTGAATATATAAACACCAAGTTGACTAGTTTAAATCTTTTGAATACTGAATGCTGTAACTAGCATTGGTTTTGTTTTTAACTACAAAAAATGACATGTTGGTAGGATAGAACAAAGTTTTTGGTGGCTGAAATTTTAGCACAGATGTCAGAGCTTATTTCTAAGGCTTGAAATGTGACATCCACAATTAGGGAGGGCGGCTTATCTGATGAGAGCTTGAGCCATTGTTTACAGCTATCAGTAAGACTTAGTAAGGACAATGTGATTACAGGACCATCCTTGCTGTGAAAATGTCAATGACACTAAAAGGTACCAAGATAAGCTATCAGTCCTGATCTCATTATAAACCATTTAACTGTTTTTAACAGATGCTTAATGTGCCTTAATTACAGTTCAATGTATTGATTAATGATAACAGAGTCTCTGGTTATTTCTAACAAAAACACCTCACATTGGTTACTTAACTGCTGATATGGCTGTTTTAGAAAATGAAAGAAAAGATGTGAATTCTGTAGAGTGATCATGATTACTAATTTCTTGAAGAAAGGGTTGACAAAGCCTCTGAATATAACTTGGGTTTTTGCATCTGTTAAAAAAAAAGATTGAAACAAACGCTGCATCTACATTTTCTCCAATAGTGGTATTTAAAAGCCAGAATTTGCATCATGCACTTTCACAGGCTGTAACCACAGCCTTTATGTACCTCATTTTCATCACTAAAGCTATTTATGAGAAAACAGACCCTCTAATTAGCCAAACCACAGTCTGGGCTGCGTGCCCAAGAGGGCCCTCTCAATTCATCAGCTGTGATAAAGGGAGACAAGCCAGGACCTGTGTGGCTACTGCACCTGGGGCAGCAGGCCGTTTTGACGCGGGTGGGATTCTGTTTCCATCAACAGGATTAGGCTCTTATGACTCTGTTCTTGGAGTTAAGACCGGAATCTGTTTGGGGTGTTTCACAGAGGCTAATGCGACAGAATTTAGCCCTAATTGTTCACCATGTCAGCTCCGGCAATTCAGCGTCAATTAAACAAAGCCCAGTAAACAGAGACACTCAGCAGCAGCTCAGCAGCACGATGTTCAAACAGAGGAGTGTCTGTGTAAACTCCTCTTTCCAAGCATCCTTTCTTGGTGGCATCTTGAGTAGATCCATGTCTACCAGGGGTGCAAAGTCTGAATTATTGCAAAGTAATAGGCTGTGAAACACAAAAAAAAAAGAGTTTACAAAGATCCCTTTTTTGGATGTTTGGGGAGTTGTTCAGAAAGAACACGGCTGTTTAGTAATCAACAAATGCCACACAAGTTGATGTAGACTCGTACCAAAGCTACCAAAGGGACTTAATTTCTAGGATTTAGAAAAAAATGTTTGATTTGTACAAAATATAGGAGTCAAAATGTGCCAACAAAAGGAGGTTATATGCAGAGAATTATTTGCTGTTTTTCTCTAAAAAAGTTTGCAATAGAAATACTTTTGTGCATTACAAACAAGGGAGAAGGTCTCATTTACCACCAATATATTATGGATTACAATAGACAACTCACCCTGAATAATACAACTTGGAAAGAGGAGTGGAAATTTCCGTTCTTAAATATATGATTTGCTGAGTAAATACATCAGTTTTTGTGAAGAGTCTTTTATAACTGTTATGTGCTTTATGTTCTTAAATAGAGCAGATTATGGAGAAAACAGTTTTCTGCAATATGGAAAGGCGCATGAAGAAAATTGTGTGACCAGGAAAAACAGATTTATCTCTAATACCAAACTGAGGTAAGTTTTCCTAGATGAAAATAGAATTGTTTAGTTAGTTTTTTGCGACTTATTTAGCCCACTTTACTCCCACACCATTCTCTCGAAATGAACAATTAACACAAGGAACCAGTCTATTCCTTTTATAACATTTGAAATGAGTTCACCTGTAGCTACCTGGTGTATCCTTGTCTCGGTGGGAAGCAAAGAGTGCCTGTAGGCTTTCTGAGGGATTATGCGTCCTGACAATGTAGAGATTTGATCAGGGGAGCTAACAAAACATCATTGTCCTCACCTCAAATGTCACCAACAACACAGGTGGTATCAGTGCTCATGCCTTTTGGGGATCATGTAGAAAATGTCAGACTCCACTTTTCAGAATTCATCCTGTACCTCCAGCCCACATCATCCAATAACTGTGACAAGGTTTCAGAGATAAGACCCCAGGTTGGGACAATGGCACGGGTAAAAGCTACTTCACACTAGGATGTTACAGAGTTGGCATGTTTCTCAATACATTTATCATGGGTTCAATATCTAAAAAGGATATTTTAAGAAAATGATTCATCAGTCTTCTTACTGTGCTCGCTGAACCTCAGGCACTTCAGACAAGAATGCAGTTTCTTCTATAAACCACAAGATGGCGGTCACCACCAATGGTCATCAGACACCCAACAGAAAAAAATCCACATGAACCTCATCTAGAGAGGGAGTTTGAAGTGAGAAGATATCATCCTGAACTTTTACTGAAGTATCCCTATTATTCACTTTGCAAAAAACTACTGATACACCGAAGTGCTGTTAGGCAATGAACAGGTATTTATGAGTATCAGCAGCTGCATAACAAGGAGCCTACTCACCCAAAACAGTTTTAAGTTTGGATTAAGTCATTACTGACAACTGGATATTTTTCAAAGAGTTTCCGCTGTTATGCTTTTGACTTGTACTGTACAGTAGTAATAGTTTTAATTGTGATTTTCTTAATCTAAATTTTAAAGACATCTTTGACGTGTACACACAAGTGATTCCCCCGACCACGTCTTTTAACTGGGCCAAGAGGGAAAAGGCTGGAGCAACACACTATTCCCATTCTAAAAGTGCAAAACAATTATATGCTATTAAAGAGATGCACTTAATAAAGTAAATCACGACATTCAGTAAAATCAAAACATAGCTTCTCTAAAACTGAATGCAGCTAAATTTAGCAGTTTTACAAGCACCCAGATTGGCAAAGATTTTTAATAAAACCCTCTGTTTCATCCTAAAGTACTTAATACCAGTAAATCAACCCAATTCAATCATGTTGAGTGTCTGATTCATTCATTAAGTTTTTTGATAGAAATTTAACCTCAATCCGACAACATAGTCAAAATTATACATGAAACTGTCACAACAGATTTCCCAATGCGTGTCACTCTGTTTGTTCTCCTGAGAAATCTTGAGATATCACTCTTAGATCTGAGATATTAATAGGATACAGAGACAATTGCAGACAGTTGAGTCTTTTATAAAGTAATAGCTCCACAGAAGAGTCTTTCATAACGTGTGCTCATATTTAGCTTCATTTACAAATGCATTGCTTTGGTCCAGTGGTTCTTTCTCCATTGCTCCCCCTCCTTCTTCACAATTGTGCTCATACAACCACATAATTACACATTAGCTGCTGTCAAGGTATTTTCAGATCTCGGGACAGCGGTTCAAATTCTTCTTTCACTTTCCAGCCTTAGGGCAGTCGGACTCTATTCACATAGAACAATTTAACCCATTTTCACCACTTCTCTCCTTGAAGTGAAACAGCTGAAGCAACTGTAGAGTAAGCCGGCTGAGACGCTCTCATTGGGAGGCTGAACAGAGTACTATTAAGGCAGCAGACGCGTGACATCAGCTATGTGCCCGGGGTGTGGGGTGACCCTGGCTGACTCTGGTCCGTCTCTGGCCTCTGTCTGTCCTGAACACATACAGCCCTGCAGGGCTTGTTGGCTGAGTTAATTGGTGAAAGACAGACAACACTATTCACTTTATCTGCTATGAACAACAGCTATTGATGCCAAAGGGCCAGTCGTGATATTTGATGGAATGCATTTGTACATTGAATCAAAGTCCAATACGTAAAATCCTGAGACAGCTTTTAGATTATAATCCTCTCCCTGTGACTCTTTGTGATGCAAAGAGTTTCTTCTCCCCATTAAAAACTGTTGTTATTCCCCTAAATGTGTTTATTCTCCAAAATACTGAGATCAAGAGTGTCTTGGTTGAGATATAAGACAGAGTCCCCTTGTGTCTCTGCTTTCAAATCACGTCACCCAGGACCTGTTTTGGTATTTCCGCAAGGCTCGAATTTCAAGTAAGCTGTTGTTCCTTTCACCGAGACAAGCTTGAGTTTACTATTCTTGGTGACCAAAATATACCTTTCCTTCATTGTTTTCTCTGTCTCTGCTTTTCTGCAGACAGTCTCACGAACAGCTGTTTACTCTAGGTTAACCATACAGCAAGCCATGTGAGAAATCATTCTTGTCCCAGCGGACTCCTGGGTTAATAAGTTATCTAAAGACAAAGAGCTGACGGGCCCTGCACCTCAAACTGAGCGATGGCCTTCCTTCCTTTTTGCCCAGGTCACTGAGGTTATCAGTGACAGGGAAACAATAGGAAGCAGTAAGACCAATCACATCTTAGCACTGTCACTCACCTCCTGCATGGTTCCACATGATTCTGCAGCATGCTGCAGCATGGGAAACAGCTCGTCTCCCCACTGTTCTCATCATGTGATACATGTATGCTTCTCAGCTGCCATCACTTAATCCAGTATGTTGCATAGCATGAAATAGCCCCTGACCTCACACTTATAATTACCACCTGTCTCAAGCTTCAACAACCATGGCTGAATGTTTTGCTGAGGCTACAACTGGAGACTACTGGGGGAGACTTGTTATTGGATAAATAATAACTTAAGTATTTTGAGGGCTTTTGCATAACACAAAAAGGTTGGAAGAAAAAAGGGGAGATGAACACAAAGCATCCCCTCAACTTATGGTAATAATGAAACAAGGCTGATCTCTCATGTCAATAGCCAGAGTTCAATCTTTCTTTTGTAACTCGTCAACTGTTCTGTTTTCAGAAATGTTACAACAATAGCTTTGGTACCTCCTATGAGGACTTCTGTTGGTTATGAATCTGCTCTCATTGTATTGTTTTTTAATTCCTTTGCCTAAATCTGTTGTGGTTCATCACAGTGCTGAGAGAGTGTTTTCCACCTGCCATATAACAATGAATGTTGGACTAAAATCTGCCAAGTGGGCCAAAAAAACTACAGAAATCAGTGATGACTTCTCTTTTATTTCCTCTTAAGGGGTTAAGTGAGGCATTTAAATTCAGGATTTGAAATGGAGTATTTTTTGCATGTCTGCATTTGCATAATAAATTTTGTGAAGCAAATCCAAAGACTTGTATCCCACAGCCAGCAACTTTGAATACAATCGATTTACCCAAGGAAACACGTTGTTTTTCTCTTTCTAAACTCAGGGACGATATAAAAAGTTTATCTGTGTCTGCATGTGCTGTTGAATCACGTGACAGAGGAGCACATAAGGTTAGGGATACTTAATCAAGCTATATTTGTCTGTACAGCCAGGGCTCACTCTGCGCACCACTCTAAGCTGAAAGAGGTGCCATCTTATCATGGGCATCAGACTGAAGAGAAACAACCAATTTCTACAAGAGTGAAACAAACTGAACTCCTCAAACAGAAACTTATTGTGTATAACTTAAATTCACTTTGTTTTACAACATTTTAATATCATTCAACTGTAGCCGGTTCAGCATCAAGAGGGTGACTGTGCTGGCTTGATAACGAGGTGTTTTCTTTGACGTGATCATGAAGCAACTTTTCTGGGTGTCACTTTCACAGAAAGGAAAGGGTTTGCTGCACAGGTTGCCACCTTGTCAAAACCAGACCGTAAATCACAGCTGGATTTTGCAACTCCTGCAGTGCACACTGTTACCGCCTGGCTCAGGGCAAGTAACAAAAAAGGGAAGGCAACACAAACATACTAATTTTTACAAATTATTTTAACTTAAATAAAGCAAAATAAGCATAAGTATGTAAATGTATAATCTGTGGTGTCAGCATGTTTGGATGTGTGTGGATGTTGGTGCAAAATCAAACCAAAAGAGTGATGGCTGGGATGGCAGGTGAAGGCCTTCCTCAGAGAGAGAGAGAGAGAGCCACTGATCAGGCAGGCCTTTTATGCCTTCTCAGGCCTTCTCAAACCCAGCCCTACCAGCCAGGTACACAGCCCTGCCCCTCTCCACTCTCCATCACCACCCAGAGGCTGCAAAAGAGAAGAGAAGACACCTACACTGGGAGATAGAGGAGAAGGAGAGGGAGGGGTCGTGACAACACCCTCTAGCTTTGAGTCTTTGCTAAACGAGTGTGAGTCAACTCCCAGTCTGCTTGTGCTGTGCCCTGGATGCCCTCTTGGTCTGAGTCAATCCTGCTGAGTGTGGGTGTTTTTCTTTCTACTGAGGGCATGGGCAATCCCCCGAGCACCTCAGTCTGAACTTTCATGAAGCTCCTCCTGCCGAAGTGACAAGGCCCTCGCTCTACTGTTACAGGACTACACTACAAGACACTTTTGTGGTTTAACTGACACATTTTTCTTCCTCCCAGTCTTCAGCTTGTTTGCTTCCTGTTGATGTGGATCACCCACTGTGTTAAAATGGACTCTCCCATGAAACCACTCAGTGCACAAGGTTATCAATGAGCGACAATAGAGCCCTCACAGAGAGGAAGCGTAGAGTCCTAGTTTGTTTAACCACAGCTTGCTGTTTGTTGCTTGACATTTGTTAATGATGTGTTGCTTGGAGGCTGAATGGCACATTCTTGCACTGGCCCTTCAGCTGTTTTTAACTCATTTGCCATTGAGGATCAAGTAGGACAGAAAGGCAGCTAAATTAACACAACCAGTCAGTCAAAGCTGGTCTTTGCCGCCTGAGAGTGTGGAAGAATTTGCATTGAAGCAGCACCTTTCAGGTCACAATACTGTGGGTCCCTGACAAGTGCTCCAGAGCTTGTCTGGGTCTCAAAGAGTGCAGCCCTCTAAGGAAAGAGACTCTTCACTTGTATGATGCCAAAGGCCAAATGGGGAGCTTAGGAAACAAGAGGCAAGTAGGAGCCTATTGGTTGGTAGTTGCCATTACAAAAAAGGAAACAAGTATTGGCTGATGTGTTCACCCTGTTTAACACAGCACAACAGAAGCAAAGAGGGCAGAATTACCTATGCTGTCTGCGTCCATAACCTCTCAGAGCAGTAGTCCTTTCACAAAGCAGAAAAATCAACACTTACTGATGAGACCGGAGTGGTCAGAGTGGTGTGCAGTCATTCTATGGAGAAGAGTGAAAAAAGGAAAAATTGCAGTCATCTTTATATGTAGAGCTGGGTACTTCTCAGGTCTCCAGGTACTAATACAAATCACTGTACAGGGGTCTAGTGCTACACTTGGATTATGAATTATGACGATGTACTAAAAAAGATTGTAAACAAAAGCTATTCTCTATGGATATGAAACAACAGCAGGATCCAACAACTGAAGCACTTGAGATTACTTGGAATTGAGGACCTCAGGGATTCTGGATGTGAATGGAATTAATGTTTATATACCATGGCTGTTGTTCAATGCAAACAAAACACTCTTTGCTTGCAGCTGAATTACATCCTGTCATGTGAAGATAGATATCTGTAGTGTTGCTGCAGTTTTTCATTTTGTTTTAGCTTAGCTTCTTATTGCCTGACTGGTGTCCAAACTCCATCTTTCTGGCATCACAAAAGTTGGTGAATGCTTACCTATCTTTGCTTTCAGCTTCTCTGGTGATGGAAAACTTTCTGATCTACGCTGATTGTATGAATACTGTAACATAACATACAAGTAAAGACTACATTATGGTATATTTATTGCCATTTTCAATTATTTGAACAAAGCCATGATTTCATGAGGATAGCCCCACTTGCAGGTTCCAATTACATGGTTTATTATCTCATCACTTCTCATTTTTCAGTATCCGGAATAAATTTGCAAGGGGGAATGAGGCTGGAGCCTGTATGCCAAACACAACGGAAATGTTTAGCTGTAATAGCAATAAAAGCTTCAACAACTCTACCAGTCAGCTGCCTGACATGTTAGTACAGCACACTGTATTATTAATTTTATATCATTCTGAAAGCTGATGATGGGACATGGAGATCAATCTAAGTCATAATACCTATCTAAGTCCCTCTCTGTCCAACTCCACCTACTTCCACTTACACTCTTATTCCTGCCCTTTTAATCAACATTGCATGATTATAGATGTTAATATCGTACCCATATATTATGATCAGTCCCTTAGTATTAACTAGAAATTGGATGTATTGTTTTCATGTTACTTTTCTCTGTTCATCCCATTTCTTTTTGCATCTACTTGTGCCCCTCTCTCGAACCCCAACACAGTTGAGGCAGATGTCTTCCAAACATGAGTCTGGTTCCGTACAAGGTTTCTGCCTGTTAAAATAAAGTTTCCTTTACACCAGTAAATTGCTAAATGCTATAAGGTGTGTTACTTATGATAAATTACAATGAAATAAGACTCATTATCTTGTCTTGATGCTGATCAGTTTCATATGCTTCCTGCTCATTGCTAGCTCCTTCTTACATTGGTATAATTTTTGAACAACTACACACTTTAACAGTGTTTTAATATACATTTTGATTTGTACTTCTACAGCAATCTGTAATCCTACATGTATGCACTGCGTGTACTGGGTTCACAAAAAAACAATGTCACAAAATCATGGTTGCCCTCTGCATTGTTTCTTCGTACAACCAATTGCCTCAACTCTCTGGTTCCATCATGTGGCATTATGTTTCAGCATAAATTCTCTGAAAAAAGTTACCTACATGATATTTCTGAGTATAATTACATGGGAAGGACCCACAAAAAGCTGAAGGATCAAAATGCAAGTTTTGATGTGTGGCCATTTCAGCTACATTGTTAGTATGATGGTAAGTATGAAGCAAGGGTGAAGAAAGGGGCAACTCATACTTAGGTAATCTATGAACTTCGAAATTTTAATCAAACTGCACAAAACAGGGCATTCTGGGAAAAAGCCTACTCCCACCACAGCCTGGGAAAATGCCAGCTTGTCTTGAGAACTTCCAAACAATCACTGCTTCCCCTCAGAGCCCCCACTGTGTTGTAATATAACATTAGAGGGGAGAAGCAGGGCTGTGAGAGGTTAGTGCTGTCAGTGGTACATTATAGTCAAGGCTGCTGGACTGCCACACGATATTACTAAATACTAACTGCCGCTCTGAGGTTGCTGAGGTGAACCACTCGGTTTTGGCAGGTGGGGAGCCGGGTGGGGCTTGGGCTTTCACAGTGGGGTCTGGTTGATTAAAAGTGTTTCAGCACAGTGGAGACCGGTGGTGCCCAACCGTTTGCCATGAGGAAACTAGCAGCATTATATATTACACTGATCAGCTGGGGCTCCTGAGTGTTCTCACAACTATCAGAACATGAGGCGGAAGGCGTGGGGGGAGAGAGATTTAAAGGGGTGAGGTCTTTTTAATATCTTCTCTGTGAAAGGATTGAGTCAGTCTTTGTCAGCTTTCTTTTTAAGCTCACTGCATAGTTACTGCAAACATTCAGTTTAACAGGACAGGTCAGTTGAGACCTTTAGATGTTTTACTGTTAAAAATTTATTACCTGAAATTTTTGATGATCAGCTGATTTCTGAAAGAAGATGGAAATAACAAGGGGGGAGTTAAGCTGTGTCTGAGTTGATTCTTCCACAGTTTTACAGGTGATTTAATATATTAGAAAAGGAGATTAAGAAAGGCGCACAATATGAATGCTGGAAACAAAAGTCTTCAGT
Organism: Thalassoma bifasciatum; assembly: GCA_008086565.1. Lineage (NCBI taxonomy): Eukaryota > Metazoa > Chordata > Actinopteri > Labriformes > Labridae > Thalassoma > Thalassoma bifasciatum. Next base: position 648,135 of record RPOG01000032.1, on the reverse strand, counting down.
TGACTGATAGGGAGCTGGTTCATGCCCACTTACTTATGTTGTTCTTATGTTGGAGGTCTACAATGAGCCACAAAGAATAAAAAAGAAAGTACACCCTCCATTCATGCATTACACCAAAACAGAGGTGGCACAAGACCCCTAATTCACTGTGAAAGGATGAAGTGAAGGAACAACATTAAATATTCAAATGGTTTCACACTGCATTGGTCACTTATAAAGCATAGAAGTAGCAGAGTCTCTCTATAATTACCAAATACTCAATGTACATTATCCCACTGATTTCAATGCTACTTACTTAAGAAACAAGTTGATTATAAATATTGATTGAAAATATTGAAAAGTGAGCTGGCATTTGAGCTGAACATTTCCTCTAATGGTGAGGAAAATCGAGATGAACAGGAGCTCATGAATCAGAGCCACACCTTGTTGAGTGTTTCTGCCTCATCACAATCAGTCACTAACATTTCTTTTGCCATGTTCTGCTAAGTGTTTACTTTTGATTTGTCAGCTATAGCCAAAAGATTGCCTTTTTCTTTTTCTCAGCTTTTAGAAGACCGTTCACATTTCAGCCACAATGAGCACAATGGTCAAGCACATACCAGTCATTTCTGGGGTTTGCCAAAATGCAAGTGTAATGTTAAGTACCGTAAGATCTGCAGTCTGTTTTCAGGTGTCTCACAGATGATGAAAGTTTGACGGTTATGTCAACACCATGAAAGTGCATTGTTTATAAATTAAACCATCTTGCTGCCTATTAATTCTCATTGAATCAACAAAATGAGCAGCTGTGGAACTCTTTTTCATACCATCTGTTCTAACTTTGTCAAATTTTAAACAAGTTTGGGTGCCTGCCTCAGTCATGATGGGGCATGACAATAAGGAAGTTTCAAGATCTTCTGGTTAAAAACTGTAAAATAAAACACAGCTATGCATTGCCAGTATAGTCTTCACACTGGTAAATGGGACACAGCCCACTTTTTATCATCTTATTTGTTCAGTACAGAAACTTGTGAAATACCTCTAAATGGGCACAAACAATTGTGTTTACATAAAAAGCTCAAAATTAGACATTCTTCAACAGATGGTCAACTTGCGCATGAAATCTTGTATTTAACAGGAAGCCGTGGCCTCAAGCCAAATGGAGAGGACCCTTTCAGGGACCTCTGCTTTCACTTAGCCTCACCACTGAACTCTCTCTTTAATTTTTCCCCAGGCTGAAATGTTCCTTTTACTCCTGCTGTTTCACCCTCTTTAACATGATTGTCCCTTTCCCCCTATTGTAGGCCAACCTGCCATGTAAAGGACATCTTTGCAGAAAGAGTCTCCACAGGTAAAATCAGCCTGAGGATAAGCTCCCCTGCTGGGCCACACTTTGCCCTTCCTCTGGTGAAAGCTTTATTGTTTTATATAGCATTTCATTTATATGCCTGTAAGTGTTGCCCATAGCAATCTGCAACAAGTGCTTCAAAACTAGAAAAGAGGAACTGATATTTTTCATATCGCTGACAACATTTCAGAATGATGGTGCCAGTACAGTATCAGTGCTTTCAGGTGCTTTTTATAATTCAGGGTCCCAAACTAGGAATTCCTTACAGGAGAGAGGAATACAGCCTGTTGAATACTTCACTCGAAGTCTTGTCATGTTCGTTCACTTGCCATTCACTAAAATGCTGTTATCCATCATAACCTGATTAATCTGGGCAAGATGACTGAAAAACAATAGTTAGTGGGGATACACGACATTGAGTGCGTTTAAGAGTTTTGCTCTGTGGTCCCCCCTCCCTCCCCCTGCCCTCACCCTTGGCACAGCAAAGTCAGGTTGGCTCAGGAACAGAGGTAGGACTTAGATATAGACGACCATGCACTCAGGCGCATCCTGCTGTGTCTTGCTTTCAGTCTCGAGCTATTTCAGATGTTATTGATGTGTTCGCCAACTGGGAGCTTTCTAAACAACTACCCTGCTGCAACAGGTTACAAGTCCAGCTTCCCGCTCATTAGGCTCTAATTGATTGTAATCTGGCCTTTGAGAAGTACTGGCCCGCTATGGGGTTGTTCTGCACATGTGAGCGCCCCCACTGTCACTTCTACTTGTCCACCTCACTCACCAGCAGGGTCTGGTTCTGACACAATTGGCCCTCTCAGATGGAATCATTAAAGCGGGTGGGATAGCATGAGCCCTTTCATACATCAGGCCTCTGTGGACCAGCTTGAGACCAGGGACAGTGGCCACTCTGCCAGCCCAGTGGGAGAGCCCCATCCTGGGCAGCCTTTTGTTGGACTCACCCCTCGACTGGCTGCCTGCGGTTCCGGCTGCATTGGCTTGATTTGTATGCCATGGTCCTAGACTAAAGGCAGCCATGCAGGGGAGCTGGGTCAATATTGGTTTTGAGAGCTGGAGGAAAAATGTCAAAATGTTAAATTCTATTGACTTCCCCCCACTGTGATTTGTTTCTGTGGCCAAAGGCCTAGTGGGCCATTAGTGTAAACAGGGCTTTGTTTTAGGGCTCAGCTTTCAGCAGGAGGCTCTTAGAACAAAACCTGGAGATCGAGGATCTACTCAAGCCTAAAAAAGTCTGAGCTGTGGGGCCGGAGAGAGACCTTAAAATGACAAAGACAGAGATACAGAAAACAAGCTGTTCTGATCTGTTCTGACACCACTGCAGGATGCCTGCCATCTTTGAAATGATTGCTCTAAGTGCTTTTTATTTCTGAAAGATGAACACAGGTAGCTGAATGTTGAGGCTGATATAAACAATTCCTCAGAGGCTTTTAGGAACAGAAACATTGAAAGAATACACCACATGACACAGTATGTCAAACAATTTGAACAAAGGTGAATTCATTTTCAATCTCATATCTCTCTCTGTATAAGGATGACCTATATATCTGCATCACAAGTGCAGATTCCACAGTTGTTATTCAGAGGTCCATTGGGTAGGAGTGAAGAGCAGCTGATTAATAGTGGTCCATCCCTCTTTCTCTTCCCTTCAGCTCTCTCCAGCCCCTTACGGCACTCCAGGAATATAGGATTCTTTTTCAAATCGCTTCAATTAACACGAAGTCATAAAACCGTTCCCCCTGAGTGTTTTCACACCCAATCCCCCTTTGCTTTCTCCTCTAGTCCTCTTTGCTTTCTTTCACCCATATCCCTCTAACTTTATTAGGTGGCAGGCTTTTGTGATGCTGCAAAAAGTCACTTCCTCAGAGGGCAGACAAGGAGGGGTTGTAGAAAAGGGGAGGAAAAGGCAAATAAAGACTTTAAAGGGCAAATCTTTTCCCGAACTGAGAGGCATTTTTTTTAATAAAGCTATATGTTTGTCAATGAAATGTAGCCTAAATCTAATCTTTGCTTGGACCTGGGTTTTATTTATCTTAATATAATGTATCTTCCTGGATTTGTTATCATTAACTTTTGTGTGTTTGTGCTCTCTTTGCTCGTGAATAACTTAGCATGTTGTCATACTACAGAGACGGTACACAAGTGAGGAATCACACACAACTGCAAGGTGACACATTTCTCCCTTAACACCAGGGGACAAACAAGGCCCCCTATGTCTCGAGCAAACTCCAATTTCATTAAAGAATAAGTCTGCCACTGCATAAACACAGTAAGACAGATTAAAGAAACAGAGTAGAGAAGGGTTAACTCTTTCTTGAAGTTGGTCAGATGGTGTGGTAACTGGGGTGCACATACTGTAAATAGTCAGCTGATGAAGTCTGAATTTGTGAAAACTACCGCTGAAGTAAAGAAAGATGTGCAAACTGCCAGTATGTACTTGTGGGAGTATTTAGGTCTAAAAGCATTTGCTCAACGCAAGTTAATTTTTTTTTTCTTTTCTATCATTTGTAACACACCTCAGACCAGGCAGGCAGAGTAAACAAGGGCTCCAGATTCATGTCTTGTCCCTAAATGATGCTGAAGTTGAAGGAAAAAGGACCACAGCCCCCACAGATGGAGCTGGGCCAATGATGCCCCAATGTTTGCAGCCTAAAGCATGTGGAGTGAGAGCTCGATAAATAAGGAGTGTTTCTTTTACTAACTCTTTTAGGAAACTTTGTATTGATGACACATTTTATTCAGAAGGTTGTTTTTTAAATTATGGGCAGATTTAGGACTTGCAGTTTGATGCAGATTGTTTTATATTTCAGGCTGTTTTTTAAATCTTTGTATCCAACAAAAGATATCAATTTTCCCCCAGAACACAATTGAACTGAGCTGACGTATGATCAGCAGCTGCTGGAAAAGAACCAAAGTTGACTGTCTAAGACACAAGTTTAAAGTACTTAACTCTAACAGTTCACCTGTTCTCTGTGAAAACAGCAAATATACTATGATGTAATAAGTAATCCTGGCATTTTGTATCATGAAGCATAAAGACAGGGTTGTCCAGGCCAAAAAAGGTATTTGGAAAAAAGCAGGACAGTCTAAGAGTCCTATCTTTAGCACAAGACAGCACAATTGTACTCCTGAAGACATAATCTAAGTGTTGACTTCTTCTCCAGTTCTTCTTCAGTTATTCATAGCATTTGTTCAGTCTCCTTATGTCTGACATGACACCAGACTGACTTCTCACTCTGGTGCTGCATGGAGGGAAGGGGTGAGTATGAGCGAAGCCATTTACACTTAACAAGACAAAAAGCAACATGACAGACTGTAAAAGGAGAAAAGCATCCATCACCACTTTGTGCATGTTCATGTGCAAGAAATATAACAGTTATAAAAAAGGGGGCCACTGTGGTCACACCAAATCCCCATCTTAACCCACGCATATGCCAACAAACAACCCACAATTCCCTTCAGTGGGGTTGACTTTGCATGAACATATTTGCTCATTGTGATTGCCAGCTTTCTGCCAGCCCCTTGTGCTGAGAGAGTGAGCAAACATGTCCTGCTCCCTTGTGGGCAAGCAGTAAACCAAAGACTGAAAGATGCATGACAAAAGGAGGGAAAAGGGCCGTCAGGGAGGTAAAGAAAAGTCGGGTAAAGTTTGAAAGCTTTGGCGTTCAAACAGGTAGAACAAATAGACTGTTTGTCTCGATTGCTACTGAAACCAGTGATATACATCTTTACAGCTGCTCAGTGAGGAACTGCAAAATGAGGCAAACATAAGTGAAAGGGAGAGTAACTACATTTCTTATGAATAAGGTGCTTTGGTTTTGTTTTCTCTGGACCCTCCTAAGTCATTCAAAGACGTATATAATTCAAAGGCATCTAGCATGTGGGACGAAGTCACGGCCCACTGTAAATGTTGTCTCAGGAGTTGTTGGACAAAACACTAAAAAGACAAGTGCTCAACACCTGACACCTCACTGTGAATGATCCTCTAAAGAGTGCACATCCTCTGCTCCAACCAAATCAACTGAGCCATTTACACACTTCACTCAGAGTTAGTGTTAGGGGCTCACCACCTCTCTTTTTTTGTGGAGTGATAGAAAATATCGGGTATGTTAAAGATAAATTGAATTCAAAGTTTTGCTTGAATCAGTTACAGACCACAGTCCTTAAAAATTCTACATGTTGTGGAGAAGAGGTAAAGCAGGTGATGCTCTGAAATATTGACAGTGGTTCAGTAGTTAATATTTTGGTGAAATGCCGTTTTGCTTCTTTCACTGCACTGATTGTCCTCAGTTCTTAGTATTTTATACAACTACTATTTTTCTACTATTCTATATTTCATCCCATTTTTCTTGTCTTGACCTCTAACGACATGTTGTAGTGATATATGCTAAGAGTCCTGAAAAGTCCTCCTCCAAAACCTGTACGGACTGCTCTGCTCAACCCTTCACCCAAACTAAACAGAGAACTTTGGTTGTGTGAGCATCTCCGAAATGAATCCTCTGAAAGTGAGGACTATGCTAAAAGGACAAATACAGAAAATGTCAGAACTTACTTGTTCTGAAATTGTCAGGAGTTTATATGTAGATGAAGCATGATAGTTCGTTGCACCTGAATTTTGATGTCTCCCATCAGGTGCTTTTAAATTTGCATACTACACCTCAACAGTTTCCGAATAAAAATTTACAACTCAGAACAGCACAGCTTTAGATTTTAGATCAAGCACAGCAAGGGGGCAGTTAGGAAAAGGAAGGATGACATTAGTCACCTGGAAACTAAAGCTTTGTTTTTCATCCCTAAAATGACATCATGAGAAAGGACAAAACACACCCTGAGTGCCCAGGAAACAGCTGCCAGACCATTGTTGTCTAGAGTTTTGGTTTATGGACAACATGAACCTCTTAACAAAGCCAAGTCCCAAGCAGATGACAACAGGCTAAGTAAGAGGCAGAGTGAAGGGCAGGCAGTGTTAAATGAAGTGCAATGTCAGCCTTTTACTTGTTTTTTATGGGGCAGTCAAGTGGATGGTGCAGCTCCGTGGGAGGCTGCAGTAAAAGAAGAGGGTGGGTTCTTTCACACGTAGGTGTCTGTCCTGTTATCAGGCCCCATTCAATGTAATGGAAGTGGCAAGTGGTGGCAGTAACAGGCTCCATGCTCTCTCACAAACTAGCCAAACAAAAGTTATATATGAATACTTGTGCCACTTGAATTTTTCTTTGTGGGATTTTTGATACTGAAGAAGTCCTCAAGGACCTGAGTGAATATAAAAGTTTACTTAGGTCTATGTGCCCGTATTTTTCACAATGAGCATCATAAAAACTGTACTCAGAGCCAAGTGGAATATCAGAAAATAAAGGGACCATACAGAACACACACCAGGATGCCACTGATCATCCTCCATGAATACCTTATTATGTTGTTGATCACATAAGCTCCAGTGAGATCTCATGTCTCTGGAATTGTTGCCCAAAACATATGTGGATGTGTGGAATCGTTTGGTGTGTGTGTGCATGGTCAAAGGATTGTCGCATTAAAAAACAGTGCCTGGCCTGACCTAACCACAAACACAGATTCAGGATTTAACCCCAGACGTAACTTTGAAAACTGATTACAACACACATTACCAGTTTGGTACCAGAGCTGCTGCATAGCATTAACATATAGCAAGATATTGCTGTAGCTGAATTTGACACAGAACAATTGAAAAAGGACCCAAAGGTTGAATCTAGAGTTTTCTTTAAAGGAGCTGGTGTTACTCAGTTTGACACAAGATTTCTCTAAAAAGTGGCGCTGGTATAACCTGGCGGTGTAGGTTACGAGCTCCATGAGATGAGGCCTGGGTTCGAATCCAGCCTGTGGCACCTTTCCTACATGTCACTTCCCACTCCCACCTTGTTTACCGCCATACCCTCCCATAAAAAGCCCCAAAAATAACACCAAAAAATAAATCTTTTGAAGGTGAAGCGACACACACCAGGTCAGACTTAAGGAATCAATGCAGCACCTGAGAGACTTTCTACCACAAAACCATCAAAGGCTGCTGATACATTTTTCCACTTAGTAAACATACATGTTGTCTGTTATCCTATCAGGTCTGTAGTTTACCTTATGTGTTACTCTTTACACCATTTCAAAATTGTTCCCCTTGTGCTAACTATTCTTCTCTCCGTGTAAAGTGATCACATTTTCTTTCCTACTGTGTCAGAATATGTTGGCTTGCAAATAAATACATGAATGCAACTTATATATGTGTGTTAACTGTACATTACTCTTTATGAGCCAATATATGCTGTGCATTTCAAGTTCTCAAAAGCACACAAACATAAGTCACTTATGTATGGTTTGTTCGAGGCAGACAAATCAAACTCTCCCTCTGCTTTATTTCAAGGCACAGAGATGAAGCAGTGAGACAACACCATTGTTTTTTTGTCGTGAAGTGGCTTTGTTAAAAGACTACAATCTGAATGTCAATCCTAATCATGCAGATTTTGCAGACTTTAGGTTTGGGGTTTCTGAATAAGACTATGATTGGTCTGATAATCTTCAGTGTGTCCTGGCCTAACCTGTATTTGCCTGTACCCGCTGTTCAACTGCCCAACTTAATCCTCCACGAGGAACACTTGTTTACATTGAGAGGATTCAAATTTGACAGCAGAGCACTACCTTCTTATCTACTGGGGCAAAATTCAGGTTGTTTTCTGTCGATGCTTTTTAAATTACCTTTGGCTTTTGAACTTTAAGTGATAAACACAGGAGATACAGAGGAAAAAGGTGTGTGTTGGTGGTGCATGATGGCATTACTCTTTTCTGTACTGAGGGAGGCACTGTTGGATTTGTTGGATCATCGTTCCAAAACAAATATTAACCTCTGCCTTTTAAACCTCTGTCATGTGCAACCTAGCAAGTTCCTATGAATCAAAAACAAACTTCAAAAACAAGCTCAAACAATGAAGATGCAAATTTAATCTCTCTCTCTAAATGTCTCTAAGCAGCTCATTAAAGTTAAACAAGTTCAGGTCTCTTTGAAAATCTAAGCTTTTAAAACTGTTCAGCATAGGATTAAAATTGTTTTCAGTCAGAAACATAGAATCAAAAATAACTTGCAGTGTCTATTTCTAAACACAATAAAGGGGCTGATCCGGTAATCCAGAGCCACAGGTGCACAAATACCTGTGTAAGCAGAGTTAATGCTCTTTGGAAGCTTTTGGAAGAAGAAAAAAGGAACTGGGAAAAGTTCCCACACTTTGACTGTTTTGTTTCTCTCTGTCCTTTATTTTTCAACCCTGGCCAGATGTAAAGCAGTGTGCCAGCTCTGAATGAAAAAACTAATGGGGGAGGGAAAAATGAAAGACTACAGAAAAACCAACATTGACTCGTGTAACTCACCTGTTGGTTGGAGGTTTTGTTTGGTGTTCACTGAGACAGCAGGCGGCTGTGGGGGCCCCTCCCTGAGGCAGCACCGGTTCCCAGGTAGAGAGAAGAGCGATGGGAGGAGAGTTCCCACCACGCTCCTCAACCGTTCTCACCACAGCTCATTGGTCGGACGTTGCGTCATTGCTGAAACATGACACCTCACCAGCAGTGCAGGCAGGTGTATGTGGCTGCGGGGCACAAGAAGCAGGTAAGTGTGTGTGCCAAACATGAGGACAAAGAGATGTGCGAGGAGGAAGAGGAGGAGGGTGATGAGTAAGTTTCACTCAGCTTTGTCACACATGCAAACTTTCAGAGTATCATATGTGTGAGTCGTTGTTGGGCAGCTTGTTTGTATGTGATGGGAACTTTCACCCCAGCTTTGCTTTTGTGTTAAGTAGCTGCTCCAACGACTTGAGGACAGGTGTACACAAACAGTAGATATTTTGCCAATACATAGGCAAATGAGTCTCTTAAATCAAATGATGATGGTTCCCACACAACCTTTTCAAAATCACTGTCATCTGGAAAAGAGATGGGGCAGAGAGAAACAGTCAGCCGCCTTTAGATTGGCCATGTCTTTCTAGAAGCCTCTTTAGACTTAAGGCTGATTTGAGTCAGAGACACAAATTTAAGATGTTTAAAATCTGTTACGCCATACACATATTGAATATCTGTGCATCATCCATATCTTAACATTTTTAAGCAATCAAAAAATACTCATAGTGATTTTATCAATTCATACTTTTATATCTCAAAGTTCTGCAACCAATTTTAATTATGATTTACATCTACCAAATTGAATGCAAACTTTTAAAGTACAAAATATACACTCCTACAAAGTAACAAAGGATAGGTATATATTTTATTGAAAAAGAGAGACCTGAACCCTTTAACAACATTTCTAAATCAGCTTAAACTAAGAACATACGAGCAGTATTCTCTGAAACCCGGTTATGTTTTGCCTACCAAAACTACTCCTACTTAACATACTAAAACTGTTCAGACATGGCGTGAGGTTCAACAGGTCAGTCCTGGATTATCTCAACCGAGACTGCCTTGCATTCTGAATGAAGTGCAGGTAAACCACAATAAGAGCAAACTTGCTCTGCACCTGGGAATAACATGAACTCCAGGGTAACTTCCTGAAGTCAGCTCTTATCACAGGATATCTCTGCAGCAGAGCACAATGACAACTCACTTCCTGGTGTTGGTTTCACCAGGGCACGGTTCTCATGCTTGGCACAGACAGATCCCCACCTGGAGACCTGATCACTGTCACCTCAGTCAGAGTGAAGAGGAGCAATGAGAGGTGAATGTTTAACCATTCACTGTTTCTTATTTCCAAGTTAAACGATCTGACTTTATCATCAAAACCTGTTGTGTTTACCTGACTTGCTGCATTTACAAACCTGATTAAGAGGAAAATTATGGAAAACATTTAACATAGTGAGAGATAAAAAGAGGGGATTTTTTGAAAGTTTCCAAAGATGCTGTTTAGTACAGACAGGGGCCAAAGACAACACGTTTGAAAACAGTTAGGGATGTCGGGTGAAGTTTCAAAAATAACTGAAGTTATCACACCAGTACCACCCACTCTTCACCTCAACTCGCACTTTAAGGTCTCCAGTTGCAGTTTCAGAGGAGAGCTTTCCCGTAGGTTACATGAAAACTAGGTGTCTGATTTAAAACTGTGGATTGTTTTTTTCCTTTACCAGTCACATGACATTCTTGAAGTGTCGTGACTCCAGTCACGTTTAGAAGACCAGAGGCATCCCCAGAAGGGTCAACACAGGTGGCATGAAAATTCTAACTCACTCGACACAGCTAGAGCCATCTCAAAATCACTAAGCCCTTTTCATAATGTCAGCACAAGTTGAGACATTAACACTCGTGTACCAGATCACAGAAGACCCCTCCCACCCCCTCCACCACTGCTGTCAGATGCTGCCATCAGTGAGACTTTACAGGTTCCTTCGACCTGGAGAACATCTTTAAAAGATCCTTCATTCCCTCTGTACTTATCACCCTGAACAAACACAAATAGACACAAGCTGTTGCTAATGGCCTCCCTCTCTTCTTTGTTATGACTGTCTTAGCAGAATGTAATTCTTTTTTAGTTTATTATTAATGTTTATCTTTTAAATCCTTTCTATTCTATTCTATTCTATTCTATTCTATTCTATTCTATTCTACTGTCTAGCCTTCAACCTGAAAGTAAAAGATACATTATAGTGGGACCAAGCAAACCCACTGAAGTTGAGACATCCCTAGATAAATTAGTCTGGACTAAGAATTCATTAAGACGACCAAATGTGCTGTGTTGTATTTTATAAATACACACAGACAATTGCTGGCTGAGCTGGAGGCACACTTGCAGTAACGGACATACCCAGGAGCCAGTACACTGGGTTTAAAGCCATGCACAGAAAGTTTTCACCTCCTCTTTACTGAAAAGTGTGCTTTTGCTCCCCAACTCCCAAAAACCACCCTCCAGTCATTGTGATCTTGCTGAGTGCATTGGACTTAACCTGGGATGGAATAAGTGATGAGTGAAAAAACTTTTCTTTTAGGATTCAACAAGACACTCTGCACCACCTAAGTGCACAAACAAACCCACTGACCAGGCAAATGCTTCCTTGTCCTTCAAAACAGAAATATCACAGAGAATATTCTAATTTTCTCCAAAGCTACTGGAATCTCTGGATTCATCTCGTACACGTTGGAGAGTTGACACCAATCAGTGTAGGAACAGCTACAATATCCCATGAGTCAAAGGAAACTTAAGACTATGAGGGCATTTGGTTTTATTAAAAAAGTTTACTGACTGACTCAGCCACGAACGCAAGAGTAAGATATTGAACGCCACTGTTTATTTTTCACAAGACTTAAAGAATTAGCTGTATGTACCTGTGTGTGGGCGTGTGACTGAACAATTGGATTCATGTGTGTGTATGTGGCTGCGCGTGTGTATGTGAATGTGAGTTGCAGGGCGGGTGCCTCTGGCTTCTGCCTCCGTCTGTTAATGTATGTCAGCCCACAAGCGAGGCAATAGGCCCGGCTGTGTGCCTGCTGGATCTGCGTGTGTCTGTGTGTATGTGTGTGTGCCTGTGTGTGTGCATGGCTGCTGACGGGACCTGTCACTATCAGGCCCACACATCTCTGGCACAGTCTGTGTTGACACTCTGCCCGAGGGGGAACGAGTCTGCAGAGGTTGAGGAGAGCAGCGGTTTCCCACGGCTGCTGCTCTCGGCCTCAGCCCTGCCTCTGCATTCCAGGGCTGCCAGCACTCTGTAAATGTTTGGACAGCCTTGAACAAATAACACACCTTGAAAGGCACAAGCACAGGCGCTCTCTCCCTCTCTGCACACCCCTTCTCTTCATCCGCCTCCTTAAGCTCACATTGCTAACATCCCCCCAACCCACCCAAACCACAAATCTACCTCCCTGGCAGCCTCCCGCCTGGCTACTGCTGCAGTCAAACTTTCCCAGCTTCCCTCCCATGCACAAACAAACACCAAGCAGTACTGTGTTACTATAGTACACTTGCAGATATAAACATTCAGACATTCACCTGTGTATAAGTAAATAGACCATCATGCCTATTGTTTTGTGACAGCAGAGCTGCAGCTGTTTTAGTTTAGAAAGATCATTTTAGCACTCATAAGCACAGCTCTGTAGACAGCACAATTTCATGACAAAATGTTTGTTTTTACACAGATGCCCTGGAAAATGTGTACATAAGATTGCATGCATCATGAAATAAGAGGAGGCAGCTGTAAGTGCATGAAATACTTTTTCTTTTTCTACACTGTACCTCAAAATGCATTGTGTTTTTCTTGTGAAAAATGTTGATTCAATATTTTGTAGCAAGTTCATTTGGAAAATTAAATCTATTTTGGTAGATCCCACATCCCACAATTTACAGTAAGTGCTACTGTGTGCTGGCAGAGTCATGCACCAAAGCAAGAGGGAGGTATTAAGTAAGACAAAATGGGTGTGGAGGTTTCTACCCAGAAGCAAACCTGCAAGTCATGTTTTTTTTGTTTAATTAAGTGTGATCATAATCTTTTCCTTACACCAACCTAGGGTTTTATTGCCTTTTTGTCGTTTTTCCATAACCACAACTTTTTCCTGACTTTGCCCGTGCAGAAGTCATTATAATCACATAAGGCTTCCAAAAACACAAGAAATGTATATCATACAACACAATCACTGTAAAGCTGTGGTTTAAGATGAATGTCCAAAACATTGAGGTGAGAATTGTTTATTACTGGTTTAGTCTAATGTGGTCATGGTTCTGAAATGCTCCATGCTGAAGTTTGACGACTTCTGCAGTTTGGTCTAAGAATAACAGAGTTGGGAATCTCCAGATAACTTGTGATGCAATACCTCATAACACAATGCTGTATGATAGGTTACACTAGATTTCAAGACAATACTATATCATCATATAATGCAGGAGCTTTGATAACAGCATCTAAATGTAGCATTACTGGGAGGACAATGTATTGGGGAAAAAAACTTTGTACCAATACGTTACCATGTCTGATAAACTGAAAAATACAAAAGATTCTGAGGGGGCAAAGCACTGCATCATGTATTTGTTCACTACAGCTTGGTTTTAACTCTTAAAGAGGGGGTATAATGCTCCCCTATATTTTACACAGGGGTTTCAAGCAACAACGCTGGATGTTCATACTGAATGGGAGCAGATTTTCAAACATTTATATATGCATGTTGTAAAAGAATCACTGAATCTGCCCATCAACTGCTAAAAACTGTTGGATTAGAAATAGCACAAGATCTTAAAGAGACTTCCATGAAACAATGAGGTCGTTGCAGGATCTCTTAGATAGTTCATGACATGCTGGAGGGGAAGGTCAAATATCAAGGTCTGCCTTCAGAGGGCTGGCCAATCAGAGAAAAAGGGGGTTTGTGGAGTGGGAAGCCTTAAAAAGACAACAGCAAAAACAAAGCATTTCACACAGAGGCTAAAATAAAGGTTCTCTAAATCTCCATATGGAAAACATGGAATTTTTCAGCTGTAAAAGAACAGAAATGAACAGCATAAAGCCTTTAAAAACAAGATAACTGCCTTGTGTTCGCAAATACAGCGTTCCCTTATCTAGTCAGGTTACGTTTTTCATAGCCTTCAAAAATCACTCTGTGAGAAGAACAAGAACAAGTTATCAGACGGTATGAAATTAGCTATTCAGGGAGCATTGAGTCCTCCTCAAACTCAATTTTCTATCATTGACATGACCCTCATTCATTCATGAGGACTCATGTCATAGTGAAAGAGCAACTAAAATTAGCAGGGAAATCTGTTCAAAGCACCATTTTTTCTATTTCAACACTGATATCTTTTATCAGGGAATTCATAAATGTACTACACGAGCCAAAATGATGATATTTATTGCGAGGTTTTGCCTCCATGCTGAGTATTCACGATCCAAAGGTTGGAAGTGACAATAAGAGGACACAAGGTCCCAAGGAGGAAATGTTCTTATAGTGCAACAATTAAGAAACTGAATATTTGATGATCCATGCTCATATGAAGAGTGCAAAGAGAGCTTAAGTTTGTTCTGATAGTATAAGCAGATAGAGTATTAGAATGAACTTTTACTGCTTGATCTGATATGAGAGAGCAGTTCCGGACCAGAGCGCAGATGTTTTCACACGCGCATTCACCCTGACAATTCTTTAACCAAAAAGTTTTTATCAGGCCAAAAAACTCTGCAGTGACCCCAGGTCTTGAGAGCTTAGTGATGTTTTTTATTAAGAACCTTTTTACCGTTCAAAATCAAACACACTTGGAGGACACAAACAGAAAAGCTACTATCTTATAAAGGTCTTCACATAACTGGCCAGTGATTAAGACTTTCTGGCAACTGTGGATCCAAACATCCATGTCAGTGTCAGAACTGTCTGCACAATGTAGCCAATTGTGAACCAGGCCCTCCCTCAAACAGTACGTAAAGAGCACATTCATTGGGCATTGGGCTCATGAGCAGTAATGAGCAATAACATGGCATGATAATAGCGAGGCTGACCCACTGTAAATTCCCACACAACCACCCACACGTGCACCCTGATGTCTGCCAGCAGCTGTGGAATTTGGAGTTCCCTGCTCGCAATAAATCCCACGAAACATAACGCAGGGCAACTTCCACTGCTCTGCTCGGGCAGCAGACACTCAAACGGGCCTCTGTTTTCATTGCCCGGAGGCCTTGGGGTACATATTTCTGTAATTTGGCTTTATGCTCAGCAGTTTTGCAGCTGTGATGACATTTGGGTGTCGCCCCCCTGTTTCTCACGGTCCTGCTGCCAGCGCTACTCCGGCCACTGGTCATCAGCCAAGACTGAGGTCTGTGTGTCAGCCTCCACTTCTTGTGTACACATGAACAGTGAAAGAAAGTGATTTGAGGGAGAAAAAAATCCTAGCAACTGATTCAAACTGCAGTGGGTTTTCCTCCCCTCAGACTCAGTTTTCCAAACCATAGCTCAACGCTTTAAGGAGAAGTAGAAAAATTAAGTGGTTAATTTCATTGGTTGAAAATAATTAATTAAATGAAACCAAGCATATTTCAGTTTCAGCATCTGACAGCTTTTATCTCACTAGAAATAGAAATCAAAAGGATTCATGGTTCAATTTTATGTTGTCAACAAAATTAACTCTTGGGCTCCAAAAGTAGGTATTTCTTTCCTCTGATTTCCGGTCATCACATAGTGCTGATGCAAGAAACACTGAAGATCTCTTGACATACTGTTTTAACAACAAATAAAAAAATGAGTATGATTTAAAAAATACTTCAGCGACCCGAAGGAAATATACCTCCTTAATCATCATTCATTCAAAAAGAAATGTGTGGTTCTAATTATACACTGCATGGCTAAAAAAAGGGTCAGCACCTGGATTTAACTAAGCAAATTGGTACAAGCCTCTTATTGGATAATTACTGCATGGGTGATTATCTTTGAGCTGGCAACAAGTCATTTAACCCCAGCTGATGCAATGAGTACCTTCTCATTTCTTAAAGTAAGAGAATTTCCACACGCACAATACGAAAGGAACTCAAGGGATTGGGAGTGAACATCCTTCTAGCCTTAAGAAAACCACGAATAAGCAGGCTAACCAGCAAAAAGGCATTGGTTTGCATACCCCAAAGGAATGAAAGATGGTTATGGGATCTGATGAGAGCAGATTTATCCTGTTCCAGAGTGATGGGCGCATCAGGGTAAGAGGAGAGGCAGGTGAATTGATGCAATTTGTACACAGTTTGGACTAAATCTGATGTCTTCCTAAGCTACTGTGATGGACATGAAATATGCAAATTGTCAAAGGTTGGCTTCACACTGTAGTTGCCATTATGGGCTTCTTCTCTTCAAAACATACATAACAGCAATGCTAAGCTGTCTGCTGAGTGTAACAAAAAACTAAACTGCAAGGGGGTAGACCTCATTTCCTCACCTAAGCTTTTTGAGGGATGCAGGATTTGAAGGATAGTTTTTGTCAACAATACTCAAAAGGATCAAAGTTCAGACTTGTTCTTTTTGCTGTCTGGCCTTTTGAAAATAAATGTTAATTTTCTTGACTAATTGGGGTATTTTTTTCCAAATAAGACATTTTCCATATCTGTTCATAGGCACCATGAAATGATATCCTGATTAGGTTGATCCAGTGAGCTGGGAGGGGGAAGGATTGGGTCTCTGGGGGGTGATAACGGTGGTTGTCCCCATGGCCTGCCCCTGACTTTTCTCAGCTGTCCTCCCAGAACCCCCCGGTCCAGCTGCTGCCCATTACACAAGGAATGTTTCCTTGGGTCAGATACCAGGAGGAGTGTGGTGGCACATTAATATCAGAGCGACCACTGGCCCAAGCACTTGTGCGTTAGTAACATGGCACACTCAAATCTTTCCCATGCCCCTCGACTGCCTCCCCCTCCCTGCTACCTCCCGGTCTGACAGCAGCTGTCTGACTCCACGTTTCCCAGAGTCAGGGAGCAGGGAGTGTGTCAGCATGTGTGCGTGGGTGTGTGTGGTTCAGGGTGGGGAGTTTATGGGGTCATGGTATCTGATAAATCGGTCAGATATGCATACCAACAGTTCCTGTTCTGTCTGGTTTGGGCAATTTTTCGGAATCACTTCCCACGGCTGCAACTTCACATCCAACCTAAGTGTTTGTTTGAGCCTAGGGCACAATTTGTCTGCAGAAAAACAAAAACAATAAGTTGATTGATTGGTCATTATATGCATTCTTTTATACATATAAAAGAAGATGTTTTGCATAAAAAGAAAAAGAAAACGGATAAAATGTGATTAATATTTCAGACAAGGGTTTTTTGTGGAAGCAGAAAGGACATGGGGTGGAAAAATGTGAGCCGCACAAACTGTGGTGAAGGAGGAAAATAAATCTGATTGATGGGATGTGGTGTATGTTGTGAAACGAGACATTCAAACCCATTCATGTGATTCACTTCCTTGCTCTGCATCATCAAAGATATTGGAAGCTCTGAGGAGGTTTTGTAAAAACTAAGGAACCACAAGATTTCCCTCTTTTTTTTTTGAGCATGGACTTACTATTGAGTTTGAGGTTGAATGTACATTACAGATGTTTGAAGATTGTTTATATCCTCTGATCGCCCGAATGTGAAACATGTCCACTTTTGTTTCATTCTTTACCGACTTGATTGGCAGAATCTAAGGACTCCACTCGTGCAACTGTGTATGGAGGGGGGAGTGTGTTACAAGGCCCCAAAAGCTTGTGGACAGCAGTTTTTCTTTACATAGTCTCTCAACATATTCAACCACTGAGCACCTGGGAGGATCATTTTGGCCCTAATGATATGGCCTAACAACAAAACAACCTAAAAGGTACTTGGGGAAGTTTTCTGGATCCTGGGGCCCAGCACTTAATTGGCTCCTTTTCTTTCATACTCCTATACATGGTCATTCAATCATGAGATGGAGGCAAACAAAACCCTTGCTCTCTCCTTGACCCAAAACACTCCTCTAATTGCCACTGCACAGTCATCTACAGCTGTAGGTGGACCTTTCTATAGTGGATCACACAATATGTACATACAGCTCCAGAAAAAAAAATTACTATAGTCATCACAGGAAAGAAAATGTAGAAAGAGAAATTATTTTTGCACCTATGTTGTAATGGTGTACTATCTGGATCCTAACTCGTGACAAAATTAAACTTCTCAAGTTTACTTTAAGCTAGTTTTTCTCTGCAAATACAGGAGTGTAAGAAGAGTCAGATGACAGGAAGAGTGGTTGGCAAGCTCTCATGCGAGTCAGACCACTTCCCTGGTAGAGAGAGGCAAATAACGGGTGTCGAGTTGTCATGACGCCAGAATTAAGAACTTACCCTGTTGACAAAAATAAACTCTTGGCTGCCAAAGATTTTGTAGTTTTCATGTTGTGAAAGGCAAATTATGAAGATACCCTCTTTAAAGCCATCCAGTAAGCAGAGTATTATGGTTGTGTCTTTGTTTTATCATTGAGTTTCTTTTTTGGATGTTGCAAAAACAGTCAAAACAAATCATAGAAGGACCAGATTTGATCCTATTCTCTCTCCTCTGTTTTCTGTGCGTGCTTAAGAAACAGACAAAGCTCTGCTGGCAAGATGACTGATGGGACATGTGCAGACAGATAAAGAAAAAACAGTATGGCATCCCAATAAGTCCTGACAGCCAATTGCACATATACATATTAGAGTGATAATGACTTTGATTGTATGCATCGGTAGCAAGTGTTATGATTATGCTGAAAGTTATAGTCAAACTGTGAACATGAAATCTGCTTTACTCATCTGTACTTCAAACTTTCATCAATTTTTTAACGCTTTATATTCAGTCTTTATTGTCCTTCTGCCATGATTTGGTGTTCAGTAGGGCTTAAAACCAACTTTGGTGAAAACTATGTATAGAGTTTCAACAGTCAATCTTATCTTTGGGTGATTCTGATGATGTTTATTATTACCATCAAACCATAAAGTGTCCTGACTTCTTTGAAGTTTCTGTATTTAGTATGATTTAAAAAGAGTAAAAACAGTTGTTTGTTAATAAATGGCTTCACTCAACCACTAACCATGGGTGACGGAGAAGTTTTTGTGTTATCCTTCATATTCTCTGAAAAATGACTGAGAAATCATAAATTCTGTCGGGGCATGTAAACTTTTGAGCACAACTGTACGTGAAACTGGTAAAAGTGAAGGGGGGAAAAATGAAGAAAAACTGAAGAGTATAGAGAGCCTTGTACCTGTGAATTCCTGTGAGAAGATACGCGATACTCAAACACAGATTCAGCTCAGAGAATACCAGACAGACAGACAAGTGGAAGAGCTGTAAGTGGCGTGTGTGTGTGTGTGTGTGTGTGTGTGTGTGTGAGGCCACCATGTGGGACCCTCTTTTCTCTCCTCCTCTCGCACGGCTGCTTCTAATCTCTGACCCCCATCAATAAGATGCATTCAGAGTCCATCAAACAGACGAGCGGCTGCACAGGCAGCCATGCACCGCTGGGGGGAGAACCATGGGAAACGCTCTTAATTGTTCCCTGAACCTTTTTAAAGAATATTAAGCTGCATTAGCTGACCATGAGCCTTTCTTTGCCGGGCTTTCTTCTGGAGAGTGCTACAGCAGCCCACTCAGCCAACAGGCCATTAAATGTGACAGGTCTTTGTGAAGAACACAGAGACAAAGTCCTAGGAAAGTGCAGCTAGCAAACTGCGGTACAAAAAAGGGGAGGCTAACAGGTTAGTCTTGGGTCTGGTTTACGTCAAGCGCTTCATGCTGCCTCAGCTCTATTAAAGGCTATTAAGCATCCCAATGGAGTTCGTGTGTGTTTTAGCCATAACTCTGGCATGGCAGGTCTGAACAGACACAACACAGGAGGATCATTAGACTTTCCAGCCACAGTGATGTCATCTCTGCTCTCCTGTGCGTCCTTCACTTGGCAGTACAACTAGTCTCTTTGGGTGGAAAACACCTTCAAGAACAACTTAATAGTTCGGTGGCTTTATTCTGTGTTTTTTTTTTTTTTTAAAGGCTATTGCACCCAGTGATGTTATTATTTACTCATGCTAAAGCTATCAGCTCAACACTCTGGTACTACTATGGTTTGAAAAAACTATGGTACTGTTTTCTCTTTGAGGCAAATAACCCAGTCTGACTTACTACCACAAGATGTAGTCAAGACAGTTGCTCATGTTTGTTAAAAAGCAAGCTAATTTTGTTAATAATGTCATGTTGAATCGTTCATGGAATCATGAAACATCTACAAAAGAAAAGTGTACTTCAAAGTGATGCTGAATAACTGAAGTGCACTAGGCCTACGAGGTGGCACAGCTCCAACATTGACTGGAGAGATGAGACCAGCCACTAAGAGATAGATTCACCAAATGTGAAAATAAGCCCAAATAAGTGGTTGTCTAATTCACAAAGTGTGTGCAAAGGGTAAAAGGCACCACAAACTTGGCTGCAGAGAAAACAGCATGCCCGTACATCAGTTTTTCTGTATCAAATAACATCAGGGAATAACGTGAAAAATACTTTAGCCCTGAAAGTCTGAGAGTTAATGAAGTAATTTATACACATCGATACCTTTGCTAATTCAGACCATTGTGAGCCACTCCGATATTGTCTTCAACAGGAGTCACATCAGGAAAACTCCATGTGATTTGATGGTATGGGCAATGTGTAGAGTCACAGTGCTCATCTACCAAGCAGAGTGAACATAACCTGGCTCTTCATTTTACTGATAGACTTTCAAGTTTGAACAGAACTTTGCAGTATACGCAAAGTACACTTACACAAATGCCTGTGTTTTAGCTTTTGGCCTGTGCTCTTTCACTCCCCTGTTTAGCTGTCTTTTGCTCTTCTGTCCCTTTTCTGTCAGACAGTTTAGCCCTGTTTTCACTATTACTGCAAAATAAATCACAGAAATCCCTTCAGCAGAGAAACACAGAGATCTCTTCTCACTGCTTCACTTCGTCAGCCAGCCTAGTGTTGTCATAGAGATTTAACAAGCTGTAAATCAGTTTGGCCCTGTTCAACCTGATCGAGAAGCTGAGACATATAATTTAGAAAAAAACTTTTTTGGCACTGATAACCTCTTTTCATGTTGTGGGTTATGACCAGACATAGATCTAGACATGAGACTTTTTCAAGATCACTTAGAAAGTTGTCACAAGTTTGACAAGTCTCATAGCTTTATAATGCCAAGAAAAATGGTGTAAGCAGATAAAAATTCAAGGTGTTACCCCTATGTGACAAGGAAGCAGGCGCTTTGACTAAAAACAGAAGTATGAAGCTACAACCAATGTGAAGTGGGAGACTAAATGAGAAAATAAACTCATTTCAGTGGAGACAGCCACTTGCATTTCTGTGAGAGAAGAGGAAAACATGTCTAAAATGAGCCATGGAGAAAGACATTCTGTTTAAGTTTTTCTACATATGACCAGCACTGACGCTCTGTCTCATTTATTTGTAGATAACCAGTGACTTAAACACATTCACTCCCTACCAGATGTTGGACAAACTGATCTTTAACCAACAAAAAAGCTTGTTTCCCCCTTTGTTTCCTTCATTCTGTGTCTAAACTACTCGCTGTGACCTTGTGACATCATTACTCAAGAACATCACTAAAGGTGGTTGCTGTCTTGGCTCCTAAAACAGCATATGTTACAAAGAATGGGCCCTTCATTAATCAAACGCAGTTAGGTGCTAAATAGGCTGATCCTGGACCAGAAGCCAAGAATAGAAGCCCTCATCCCACTCTTACTCTTACCCCCACCCAACCAGGAACACCTCATATCAGCCTACTGAAAGGAGATTCATCGCCTTGTCATCCTTTCATAAAAAAAGGACTGAATATCAGGGTAGGCTGATGGGATTGGAATAAATGTGTTTTGGTGTGTGTCAATGATGCACGGAGCTTCGATGGTCAAGAATGGGCGTGGCCTTCTTGTCGGTGACACAAAGCCGGTGCTGTGCAATCATCTCGGTGTAAAATCGCTGCTCTATGGCCCTCACAAAAGCGCACAAAGGCAGGGGGCTGGTGGCTGGGGCGGGAGTGTGGTGACACAGCTGTGAGCAGAGCCTACACATCCCTACTCAATATGAGCCCTCCTCATATCTGTAGCAAGTTGGCCCCTGCTTCCGCCGGGCCCAGGGGACAAAAGAGGCCCTCGGCAGACCCCTTTGTTATAAAGTTTTTTAGAGTTCCCTTTTAGCCTAAATCTTAAATATTTCATTAGGCTTCCTGCACTCTGCTCTCTTTCTTTCATGAGCATTCTGAAGAGCATCGCCAGGGCCCCTACTCTTTGCCCCCATAAGTTTAAGTAACGCCCTGAAAGCAACAAAAGATTGTATAAAACCTGCTGGTGCTCTCAACAACAAGTGCTTTAAGTAACACTAAGAAACACATCTATTTGTCCTTTGATAATTCAGAAAGAGGACCTTATCTAGAAAAGCCTAAATGTGAAACGCTCTGTGACTGGAAAACTATTGGTAGTCACACAAGAGCAACACCTCGGTTTATTTTCTTACCTGAGGATGGTTTTGTTAAAAAAAAGTACCCTTTCCCAATTATGCTCAGTATATGTATACAGACATGAATTTCTGTTCTTATTTCCATTTCTTTTGTGTAAGATGACATCAGATTTGTACAGATTTACTGATCTGTGGAGAGGCTTCGTTTCGACTCCTTTTAAAGCCTAAACCAAATCCTTGTTTGCATCATTTTACATTATTAAAATCAACAGTCATTCACTTTCTAAGTTGCAAATATCCAAATAAACCATTTAATGTTGAACCTGAAATTAGAATTTATGTAGAACAATTTGATGAATTAAAAGACTAGGAGCAAATCAACGACTCTGCAGTTAATGAACATTTGGGCAATGTTTACACTGACCCTGAGCATAGAAGTTGCAACTTTTCTGAAATTCAAATATATTCATAACATAAGTAACATTTAATGCCATTAAGAGTTAGGTCACAGGAAACTTTGCAAACAGAGGCTCCACTTATAAACGTCAGGAGCAGAAGAGTCCAAACACTCCCATCCAAATATTAAACACTTGTTAATAACTTTTTCCGGCCCTGCAGCAGAGCTTCTGTCACGATGGATAAAAAGGCTTGAAAAGGACTTGTCTTTATGCTAAGCCTTAAAATGCTGTGATAGGAGTGAGGGACAATGAGGAGCTTTTGTTAAAAAAAGAAAGGAAAAGGGGGGGCGATTTATCCAACACTTTAAAGGACTCTAATGAATAATTCAGTGTTATCATTCAACTTGATGCTCGATTATAATGTTTTTCTTCTTTCTTCACACGTGAGGGACCCTGGCAGATAGGGGGTATCATGCAGGGGCACATAGGGGGAAGTAATGCATGCACAAGGACAAAACAAGAAGGCTGCAGTGCAGTCACTCCGCTGTCAGCTTGATAAATATAATGTGTCACCAATTAAAAACTCATTGCCATTCTTTAATTCAGCCGAGGCCTTGTTAACTGCTGCCTGGCAGGGAGGCTGCCCAAGTAGCTATGGCCTCTGGGACCAGCTCCTCCATAATAGAGGCCCTTGCTTTCCCATCCTTTTTAAACCATAGCCCTTTCCATTGGCATGTAAATAAGACATTCATTCGGCAGCACTTTTCCGATAGAAAAAAATGACCATCGATGTCTTTGATTATTATCATCCTCCCCCCCCCCTGAAAACAAAGAATTCTTTAGTTTCACATTTTATTCAAAAAACCCTTTTTGGGCCTTTCTTTCGCAGCATTCTCATGGTAATCATGTTGACTCAACTTGCGCAATGTGGCTATACAACGCATATGAACCCTGGCAGGAGTCCATTACAGAAATACTATTTAGCACGCCATTTCTATGAGAAAGTCAAATGTTTCAGAGGCTTTTTGTGCCATTTAGGGACAAGGGTCTCTGACAAGCAGCAGGAGTCCTTTGGAAACTTCAGAGAAACTAAAGGCCCCTCAGGTCTGAGATACTTCCCAGCTGAAGTCAAAAGTGTTGAAAATGCAGAAAAGCAGGTTTTCTTAAACGATGTCGAACTCCCTGTCAACCATGACTGCTGTGCTATTTAGCAACTTTTTTCCCCGACAATGGAAGAGTGAATGTCACTAACCTTTCCAAACACATCTGCCAGGACTAAAGCAAGAGTGAGACTTTAAACTAGAGCAGGGGGCACCAACATCACACACAATACTCTATGCAACTAAAAAGACTTTTTTTCATGACCCTCCTGAATAACAAAAACATGTTTTCTGATCTAAAACAGAATGACTTGGCTTTTCAAATCCTCCATAAATCAGTGTTTCTGATACACCATCTCTGTAGAAAAGTTTAAGCTGAGTTTAGGCATGAAAAAATTACTTGATTTGGATCAGGTAAAGATTAAGGGGTTTTTTTTGTTGTTTTTTTTTGTTGTTTTTTTGTTTTAGCCAAGTTCAATTTAGAAGGCTGTGATAGATATGAATTCAAACTCAGGGTGAGGACAAAGTGTCAACACAACTCTATTTTGATGGCCTGACTTGTTCAGTATGATTATATATATGCACCAGCACAGAGTAAACAATTTAAATAAAAACAATACTGGGCTCTAAACAGAACTGAACTTAACTAAACTAAACTGAACTAAAATATAAACATTTTAGTTTTATTTGCTCACACTAAAATATGATTTTTTAAAAATTTTTTCCCTTAAAAATATTTTCCCCTGAACATTAAATAAATTGAAATTGCAGACCGGATCTTGCATACTGTTTTTTTTCCCCCAGTGAAACCAAATCAAACTGCAGTGAATTTATACATGATACTGATACAGTAATAAATCCATTTTACCCGGCATTTTGTATTCTTCAATCACTCGGGTATCCAAATATGTCATTTGATTGTCTGGCAGTGTTCCTGTATTGTGACATTATTTCTATCATTAGCCAGAAATGGCATATCATCCGAGTGACCCAACTGTACCCACTCCTTGTATTGTGAAGTCAATCAATTTCAGGACAATCTTGGTGATGATGGTTATTTGTTGACTGTTGACAAAGAACATCAGATTTTTTTTAAATTCTATTTTATTGTCCTGTTGCTAAGAATTCTTTCGACTGTTGACTCACACTACAAGGCTTTGTCACTTTAAGGTTACAATGGGAAGCCCATTGGTAAAAGGACTGCTGCAATCACTGTAAATCTATTCATAGTATTAGCTTAGCTTCAGTGTGTAAAAAGATGTCACACAGGATAAATTAGCTTCCCTTCTGGTATCTGCACTGGTTGTTAAATCAAGCAGTGAGTCAGATCTCTTTCTCTAACATACTTGCGGGACACACTGTCCTCAGCAGTGGGAAAGAGTCCAGATTCAAACACATTTCTGTATGCTGGATTTTAGGAATTCAAAGGTCAGGCTACTTGTATTTCCAAATCTCTCAATGTCCCTCATTAAACAGGTTTGAACAGTGATGTTGGAATGCAAAATATTCCATTGGACACATAATGAGTTGGGTCATCCAGGACACATTAAAGCCTCGGGTCATCCAGGACACATTAAAACTCAGAAGAAGACGAGAAGAATGAAGTATGAACATCTGAATGAGCTCAAGTCTCTCTCACTTCAGCCTCCTATAACCCACCAGTAGCCACCCCCTCCTCCTCGCCTCTGCCCGCTCATTATCCCTGTCACACGGGACCCAGGCCCACTTGGCACAGCCTTGTGGACTTAATTGAATTAGACATACCCGCTTGTTTAGGCTTTGTGTGGTGGCATGAGAATCTCCCAGCCATCTCCATGAAGGCAAAAGAAAAGAGCGAGGCATCGGCGGCACTTGTCGGAAGATCTGAGAGAAGGAGATTCTCAGGGATGGGAGCGTTGCCACCAATCGAGGGCTCACCAGTCTACCATTGTGCAGTTGCTCAGTGCCAAGCGCAGATGGGATCAGTCCACGGGTGTCACATCACTGAAGCCTAGGGTGTGTTTATATCTCGAACTCTGAAAGTGTTTTGACCGAAAGCGACCGGTGATGTTATTCAGAAGTTGTTTCGAATATGGCGATAACTCAAATAGGCTCTGTTATGTCGAAATCTGTCTGCTAACACATTTTTTTTTTTTTTAGGGGAAATGTTTTAATTGCATACTTGGTCCCACTCATAGACTGTATAATGAGTGGACGTAACGACGTTCAGCTCAAACTGAAGCCTCCAGCAGATGCCCCGACCCCTGGTGTCTGGCTGCAGTATAGGTCATAAGCCCCGCCTCCCCAAGTATTCCAGATATGAGCCGGGAAAACTTAAAAAAATTACGATACCTCGTAGAAACGTTTCTCTCATCCTTACGCTAAGGTAGTATGACGATGTCATTTGGCTGCATGGTGTTCAGGTGTTTTTTTTCCTGAGAAGTTGGTTTCTCATTAGTTAAAAACTAATGGAACTAACTCATTGGACGTTAAAAACCGCGATATAAGTTTCGTTTTACGATAGTTGACAGCTTCCGTTCGTGAGTAGTTTTTATCGGGAATATGAGAAACTTCGGGAAAGAGAGCCAAAAGGAGACTAAACCTTCTGAAGAAGAAGAAATAAATATTTTCATTTCTCTTTTTTACTCTGCTCCACCGGAAATTCTCTACTGCGCAGACTCTGGCTGCAAGATGTCTCTACTGCGCAGACTCTGGCTGCACAATGGCGGCTAGAGAAACGGGGTTTCTTGGGTTCAAAAACGTAGAACGGTGACAGGCAGAAGCATGCTGTCCATTCTATATACAGTCATTGGTCCCACTCAATCCAGTGAGGTAAGTAGGTAGGTAAAATGAAGACAAAAGATGGATAATTTGTCAGTATCATGCACAGCCCCATGTCTGATTCTTCTTTCAAATATGACAAATCTCAAGCCACTTAAAAAACATGATCTCAAAAGAATGAAGACACTGCAATGTTTTTCACACTGCCAAATATTGAGTGTTATTTCATATATGCTTCCCAAACCCTGCAAGCAAGTCTTTCTTAAACTCTGAGGTTACTAAAATTTATTTACACTTTGCATGTTTGAGAACAAAACCTAAATCAGCCATCTATGTTTGTGCTGTAAGGCTTTGAGTTGAACATATGGCACAGCTCTTGACACCAGCAGTAGCACTCAGTGTGCCAGCTTAACCTCCTGACTTCTACCTTTTCCAGCCTCAATCTTTGAGCTGACTCTTGAGTCAAGAGTCAGCCACTTTGTGATCAAAGATTTTTTTTTTGCTCTAAAATGGAATAAACCTCTTCTAATGTGATTGCCCTCTTGCATTTATCCAAACAGGGTCTAAATAGAGGCGCTACAAGGGGATGCCTGGGCGCTGTCACTACATAATGTCACCTCCCTAACCTCGGGGGTCAGGACCAGATTGACACCATAACCCACAGCCCTGATCCTCCCTCAGCCTCTTTAGACGTGCACCCGGCCGGCAGTAATGCAGCCCGCACTTTATTCATTTAGAGATCAGCCAAGCTGAAAAGATAAGCTCTGAATAATTGGAGCCCACAGACCACGGAGAATCTGATGGGATCTTCGAGTCTTTAACTTTGCCGGCCTCTCTTTTTACCCCTTAAAGCTGGAGGACACCCCTTGTTAGACTCAGGCAGCCAGATGGGCAAGAGAGGAGTGGGTTGATCTGTGGTGCTTTAGAGAGAGGGATGACACTGGCTGTAGAGGCCTGTCACTCACGTGCAAGGGGGAGTGAATGTGGAGTTTAATGAATCCTCCACAGCCACCAGTGGACAAGACGTAGCTCTGTGTGGACACCAGACACTCAACACTGCACCATCCTTCCCCCTCTTAAGTCTGGTGGAATAAAAAGAGGCCACAAAGGGTGAAGACTACATTTTAAATGTATATCTCGTAAATGTTTTTGTTTTGTTCCCACATGATTTGATTGAAGTCTGCAATGCACTTTAAACAAATATTACAGAAAAATACCCATGACTTTCAGAGTTTTTTTAATGCTTTCCAGGAGGGGTACAGATGCTGCAATGCCACAAAAATATTCCCCCCAAGACATGAGATGATGTCTTAATACAGCAGTCAAATCTCTGTGGGGGGTGCGACATTGGAAACAAAAACACATGAACATGAGGCGGTTTGCTACAGTGGCTGGTGCAGTTAATCATCCCTCTGTCAAATTAGCATTTCCCCACTCCTGCATGGAAGACACTGCAGCAGATAGATGGGGCATCATTAGTTGCACTGTGCAACAAAGGGCAAGCAATGGGGAGGCTGAAGCTTTACTGGTAATGTCAGGTCCCAGGTCAGCTTGGTCCAGAGCCAGTGGAAGCCCACGCTGCGCTCTGTCTGTCTGCTGTTGTCATAACAGAACATTTACTGTATGAGACTGAAGGAAAGACAAGCTTGGCTGCAGCCTCCTGAAGACACGGCACAACGGGACCACACACTCATTTCTCATTAACATCAACAGCAGTTTTGTTCTTCCATCCTTCCCCTCTACACGTTCTGACTTGGTTTAGCTGAGAGAAGTGAATAAGTGTAGTGAGGCTTGAATACTGATGCCAAAGGGGCTTAAAAAGTTACTGAAAATGAAAGCTTACATATGTATTGTTGCTCATTTGTTACTCCTTGACACTGTTTCATGTCAGCTTGCTTTTCAACATCTCTGGTTGAACAAACACACCAATTATTGCACACAATTATCATATGAATACAGGTTTCTCTGTGTTCTTGCCATATGTCTTAAGGCTGTAAGTATTAAATAGTAATTACAGCATACAGAATCCACCCCTTTTAATGATTGCCAATTTCAATAAAAAAAAGTCAGTGAATTACACCGAATGAGTGTGCTGACAAGTTGTTCAGCAATCAGTAGCAGCATTTATGCCAGAGACTTCTCCACCCATTTTCCCTTTTTGTTGGCCTGCACTTTGACAGAATCCAGGTATTGTGAAACATAATAATCCTCATTATTACAAAAACATAGGACACTGCACATGACCTTGAAGCACATGCATACAGCATGATATCCACTGGCAAATCTCCAGCCGTTGAGTTCAGGAAAATATTTTCACTACCCAATCACAGGGGCACATTGCTTCCTGTCCTGGAGACAATGTCACCTAGTGGTTCCTTGTTTTCCATCAAACTTGTTTCCTGTGTTATAGAGTATTTTTATGGAGAGAGGACATGTAGATGGAATAAGTGAGAGAGAGAGAAGAGAACACTGTTGATAACTGTAACAATAAAAAGCTTTTTAACTTTCCAGCAGGTCATTTAAGAGATATATTCATGCAAATATAGCAGAGTTCGCTTCTTTTTTTCCTTCAATTCAGTAATGGAGTTCAGCTCTTTTAAGAAGGTATCCTGCTAAAAAGCCAAATGGTGAAGATAAGCAAAGGCAATAATACTCTGTTGCACATTTTTATCATTGGATTGGATTTAAATGTCATCAGACTTGTCATGTGTGAAAGGAACTGTCAAGTGGCTCCTTGTTGTACTTTTCACTCTTTAAAGTATCTTCTATCTCTTTCAACCATGTGACTTTGAGAGAGTAATGGATAGACTTCGAACAGACACCAGAAGTGGTTCCACTAATATAAATCAATGATGTTTTGTAATTCTCTTCATTTAAACAAAGGGCAAACGAATAAAAACCCATTAAGATGACATGTGAATTGGCAAACAAACTGTTTAATTTGTGTCTGCTGTGTGAAGGGGGCTTTCTGTCCGTGGGCCTGGGGGCAGCCCAAATTTACATCTGATTGGAGTTTAATGGCCCATGGCTGCTTTTACTGCATAGTCACTATGGTGACCAAGCTTTTCTCAAGATTTTCAACAGACTAAAATGTCCTTTTTTTGTCCATTCGAAATGTGTCATGCGAGCCGAATGGGGCTGGGGCTTGTATGTATCAATTTGTTTCTGTTGCGGGGCCCACACTAGCCTCGCAATGAATATATGGGCCATTGAATCCCACCGCACAATGGCCACAGCTGATGCTGTTGCCACAGAGACACGCCCACACAAAGGGTCGGAATGATGACATATGGTCCAACCCTGCCCAGTCGGTGGACCCCCAATAGGCTGACTGCATTGATAGACAAAAACCTACGTTAGCCATTTATCCTTGCTTACTCATTTCATGGTAAGATAAACTTTCTATAAAGTTTCCGCAGCCCATGCACAAGAAGTAAACGGCTGGTGAAAAAGCCACCATGTAAAGTGGGGGGTATTCATCATTAAGTGATTAACAAAGGCTTCTTTACCACCTGCTTCTGCATTAATACGGACATTTAAGGACCTGCTTTTGTTTAATGTGAAAGAGGGACGATGGAGAAAAAAAGAATTAACTTAAAGACTTAATTGAAAGAACCATATGTCAGTACTTTCATCATCAACAGATCCAACTCTCTCCTCATACAAGCAACAGTTAATTCTGGTGCTGCTAGATTTAACCAATACCTTGTCTTAGTAAATATTAGTTCTACGTACACATGCTTTTAAAGGGTTAGGATTTTTAAGACAAATACAAAATTTGGGGCCTAAAGTCATGGTGGTCCATATTTTTAAATGAGCTGCTTTTCTATGTGGACAGTCAAGACTGGTGAGTGGTTGGCTGTGGCTATTGTTCTTTCATACCTGAAGATACTTCTGTGTATTATGGAAAAAAGTTCCATTTTGTTTTCTTTGTTAGTTAGTTAGTTCGTTAGTTAGGTTGTTTGTTCAGTTACTTTTTTACAGAACATTCTTTACTGAGTCCGACTGGGAGAAAATTTAGCACTGGCAGGTTGTGTCTATCCCCCATCAAATGTAGATGTCCATTAGTTGAGTGTGACATACACACAACAGAGGTGATTAAAAAAGTTGCTGAATAATTACAACGATACAATTGACAAGTTTAACATTTTGAAATAAGAGTTTTTCTGGAGTTTCTAAGTTAAAAGCACACCCATTAAAAGATCTTATGTGCTTCTTTAGTAACACACTAAGATAATCAGCACTGTGATATCAGCACTGGCTTGGCAAATGTTTGAGGGGAAATCCCTCAGAGAACAGGCGTAAGGGTAGAAGAGGTCTAATTCCATTAGGAAAGATAAGCACTGTGTGAACAAGACATGGAGAGTGACCTGTTTCATTAGTCACTGCTGAAATATGTGGTGATGTCATCACAGGCTTTGTATTTGGGGGGTGTATTGGGTCAACCAGTCATTTAAGGCAGCACAGATCCTCCTCCTTCTTTATTAGCACCAAAATACATGAAGGTGATTTTTCTAAATAATTTTTAGTCACTGAATGTTTCATTTTGTCTCATGTCTTCCCAGACAGCCATTTAGCTCACAGTTTAATTTTGGGTAAGTTATTACACGTTTATATACGTTAGTGGTAACACTGCAAAACTGTATTTGTTTTCTGAAAACATCTCAGCTTGCAGTATTTTGGTATTCAGCTATAAATAACGCCAAATGAAGCTAATATGGAATAGAAACTGTATCTTAAGTACACGTCGTGTTTGTTTCTCTTCTTTGTTGTGGAGAGCTGGGAGAGAATCAGGCGAGGCTCATGCAGGCAGCAAAATGAGCCCCACTAAACTACACTACACTAGAAAACAAGCCCAAAAATTCACAATGGTGCAAGATGTGCAAGGCAAGTGCTTTTTTCCCTCGTCCCTCAACACAAAAACACACATGCGCAGGAGAGTTTTCTGGATGGGCAAAGGAGTGGGCTGCTTGTTGTGAGAAGCACCAGCAGAGAGTGAAAGAAACGCAACAATGAAGAGAATTACATACTGCTGTCTCAAAACATTAACCTGACGATTTTTACTCTATGGTCGCGATATAGTCAGTTCATAAATCCCACGTTCAACAACCCGGGATATATAGAGTATATTTGATGTGCCCCCCAGCCTTAGTTTAAAACAAATTAAAGATTCTTACCACCACTGACTGTGCATAGAGTGGATAGTGTTAACTCATATCAGCCTATTATCAGTGCTGAAACCAAAAGATTGTCTGACAATTGTGCTGCTGGAGCCAAGGCATGAGCACAAGCAACTTGGTTGGATGTGTTGATAGACTGATGTCCAAAGTGCATCTTTCTTATCATTTATATCACTTCAATAATTTTTCATCTCTGATGTCAAACAATCTCTGGTTCAAATGTGAGGAGTGTCTGTCTGTAGATAATACTTTAAGTAAATTAATAAGTTTTTGTTTTTTGGCTAAGTCTAAAGACATCCCTTCATCTTTACTGAACCAACAGGCCACAGGTTAACAGATTGAGTCCAAGATCTGTTCTTATTCGTTAAAACTAACATCTTAATCGAGTCAAGATATTGACTAAGTAAGTACTACTTAGCAAATAAGCATGCTATCTGGCAGCCTGATTAACTTGCATATGGGTCAAAATCACGATCTGTTGGAGAACAGTCCTGTAGGAGCGCTAGCGTGGCTGGTCCATCACAGTTGACACGCACATGCACACAAACACAAACATATATTCATATATATATAAGATGGGTCAAGCTGATGTCACTTGATGTCAGCTAAGGTGACATGTTGAGAATGAGACCCGGAAGGAGATGATACCCAGTTTGTTTCAGAGGTGACAGGTCCTTCTCGATATGACCTATCTATTCCCCTGATTCACCCCAACCATCCGCCTGCCTGTCCCCTGCATGGACGCCTCCATTGACTGCTGTCAAAAAGAGGGACCTGGAGAGAAACATTACCTTTGGAGGTCAGGGACCCCTGAAGGACCCTGTAAAGCCTTCTCTAAACGCTTAAGCGCACAAGCAGTGTCCAGACCTTTCTTCAACTGACACCCAGCAGCCCAATCTGCTGCTGCCAAAGTTGAAACAGAGGGTAAGTGCACCATGAAATTTCAAATGAAAAACCAGCAGAGCGCCCATCTCAGTCATGCTCCAGTGTCATCTTGACAAAATATTCCACCCTATCATCCTGATTCTGATTTAATATGACATAAAAATGACCCCACACAATCACACACATTCTTTCTGCAATGAGCAGGCTCAGACTCCCACGCATGTGCACGAGCGCACAGACCCCACCCTCAGACCCCACACTGACCTGCATTATGCAGAGCTCTCTTTAATTCACACAGAGATCTAAAAATACCCGCGAGGGAGGAAATCCCCACATTCCGCAGCAATGGACCTGCACTACAAAGACATCCAAACAATAAGCCTCTCTCCGACTAGGAATCAGACCAGACAATATAGGAAGACTGAGGCATCAGAGAGTTGTTTTTCCCGGATAGACTGTTGTGTCTAGGAGTGGAAACCTCTGACCATCGCCGCTGACTCATGGCAACTGGCCATATGTGAAAGAATGGGCTGCACCATGGGATAAACACATATGTGGAAACCAAGCTGCGTTCACAGAAGCATAGACCATAGACAGAGTGAATGACAGAAGACAGTAAATGAATGATAAGCAGTGAAAGCAAATAGTTTTAGAAAGCTACAAACTATAAAAAATACACACTTGTTATCAAGACCAGCTATAGTAAATGAAAACCAAAGCTCACAACCAGCAGGTGTTAAATTCCCAATTTAGGTTATTTTAGCACATAGCACAAGGCCTACGGTATAAGACCCCAAAAGAGTTTTCACTCTTGATCTATTCCATGAAAGTGTTCTCAAGTTTTCTGCAAACCAATTGTGATTTTTTTCATTAACAACTTCTACAAACTCTAGTCACAAAATTTGCAGCCAAATAACAGTTTTAAGTTGAAAAAAAATATGGGTTGAGAAGTTTAATACATTTCAATGTTCTATATTGAGTTGACATTGCTAGGGCTGTCAAATGGTTCATTAATTAAAACAATCGATCAGTGACTCCCAATAGCTGAAGTTAATGACAATTTGATCACATGCTTTAAGTCCCATTCAGTATTTCAAAAACTATTTGTAGCCAGTCTATTTACGGTGCAAAGCACTTCTTAACAGCGTCTTGGATTGGTAATTAATGTTACTGGTAACAAAACGCCAACCTGAGGGTGTTCCCTGGACTCAAGTCCTACACAGAGTTGACTTGTCTACAGTCAGTACCTTTTCAGTGATAACAGCCAAGTTTCCTCCACAGTTCTGGTTAGGGTCTGGCTTTTATACTTTATTACACTCCGCACGGCATCCATTGGCTTCCATTCCCAAACTGCAGGGGGCAGTGAATCGCAAACACACGTCTATCACAGCACAAAACTCACGCAATTAAAAAATAGCCGGCTTATTTCTGACTTTAAATCCATGGCATCCTGACAGCCCTGATAATACCCTTGTTGTTCATAATCTTATTGCTGAGGGTATTGTGATGTATAATCAAATCATTCATGTACTATCTCAGGTTACATTCCTTATAGTTCTGTTCATTTTTATATGGCACTCCGCTCAGCTAGAGAGAGAGTTTGTAGTCTTCATCCACTATTAAGCAGCAAACAGTGAGCTGTAAAGTGACAGAAAGAATCCACTTTTTAAGCCCTTTCTCTGTGAGTCTATGAGGCTGTGGTATGTGCTGTATGTGATGTGTCAGTGTGTGACAGCTGCTGATCACGTCTCTCTCTTTCACTCCTTATTCTGTCAGGTCGTCTTTATCACAGCTCATCAGCTCAGCAGGGCACAGCTCACATTCTTAGGATCAGAGATCTCATTTAAACAAAGGGGTTAAATGACTCGCACGACTTTTATCTGCTGACAGCGTGATGGAACAGGCTTTGTGGGACCCAAAGAGCAAAAGTTCCTATTACAGCCTATTAAACTGCAGTTAGTTTTGTTGGGAAGAATACAGACAAAACTGTCAAAAACTGTCTGGTTCAGTGAATGCATGGAGTTCATTTAATGAAGAACATACCTTATGTTATGTGCCTGTTGCATTTAATATCATGCTTTCTTCTCTTTTTTTTGAACATACAATTAATGTTGTTAATGTAATGCGTTTCAAAAATAATTCTATTGTTGCTCTCACTGCTGAATCTAGTGCTACAAGTCAAGTGCTGTTTTGGAAAAGTACATTCACCTTTTTCTCATCCCATTGCTAAATTTAATCAGTAATAAGACTTACCATTTAGAAAAGAGTGTGCCCACTCCAATTTGAAATATAAAACCCTGGACCGGATGCGGATCAAATAAGGTGATACCTTCCGCTTGACTGACAGCTTAACAAAGGGAATAGGGCAGAGTGATTTGTCAATGGGTGAAAATCAACACAAAGAGCTATTGATTGGCAGGACAGAAAGAGGCAGGAGACAATGAGCATGGCTGTGGGATCTCACCAAAGTGATCAATACTAAAGTTCTGCATGAGGAGCCATCCCACTTCTGTGTTTATACAGTCAGACACAGAGCAAAGATCAGCTATTGTACAGCCACATTGGTGCTGTCAGTCAATGCAAGGCAACACTGCAGGGGGTAGGCCGGGCAAATGACACAGGAACACACACACTGACTCACACAGACGTCAACGCTCACATCAGAATGTTTCCAGACCTCACAGTGGTTAGAGGTATCAGAAATCTCAGAAACAGACTGATGCACCCACAAGAGGGTTTTTTCCATGTCAGGAAGTGATTTTTTTTTTTTCAAAACAGCTTGTGGTTGGCAGTCACTTGAGGCAAAACGTGAAAAAGTTCACCTGAAATGTTTTTTCTTTATAGCTATAGCAGGACCAGTGCTCACATATGTCAATTAGTAGACCAGATTCTGTGATAACTATTGCTCAAATGTTTCCACGATCCATGCAAAGAAATCTAACTTGAAACACATAAAATTAAACTCAAGAACATTAATTTTGTTGAACTAAGGGCTACCTTGACAGAAGCTTTATTTTCTGTATTGAACACATAATCAAATGCAAAATTATGGATTCAGTTTTATCAACACTTTTTAATTTGCCAACAATTAGCATTTATGCCTAGTGATTATTTCACACAACAGCCAGGAACATTGACACATTGTTCTCAGACAACACATTGATATTTTTCCAAGAGACGTGGGACGCTGTGTAAAAATGATAAAATTGATTTCACAGATGGGTAATCATTTAAACTGTCAAGTTAGTTATCAGTAATGTAAAGCGGCATCTTATTTCATTCAAAAAATAAATATACTTACTTTAAACTGCCAGTAGCACATTTTAAAAAGTTGAGACAGGGAAAAAAAACACTTGAAATTATTTTTGCTAGAGTTCCAAAGACACAAAACCATGAAGAAAATCTCACAACTAATGAGAGTATTTGCAACAAATCTGTGACAAGGCTTTCAGAAGGGCACAACAGAGAGGTTGAGCCTCTCAAAAGTGGGAAGAGGTTTCCTTTTCCATTAAAGAAGTGGATACAGTCTAATATTCCTGAATGACCCAAAGAATCTGGAAAAACTGTTGTACAAAAGGGAAAAGTCCCAAAAAATACTAGATAATCAAAAATTTTGGGGCTCTCAAGCAGTCCTGCAATAAAAACAGACATGACCATGAAGTGGAAATCACAGCATGAGCTCCAATTTAGTTCCAAAGATTTCTACCACTGAACAAGATTCATGGCTACCTCCATGAATGAAGGTTTGAAATCTACAAAACAGAGATAATCAAGCATGAACATGATACAGAAAGGCTGACCTGAGAAGAAATGGAGAAAAAAATCACTGTCATTTTAAAAACCACTACTTGTAATGGTATAGGGATGAGTGTAAGTGTTTATCGTATGGCTAGTTCAAACATCTGGGAAGGCAACACTATCAATGAGCAATATGTACAGGGTTTGGTGCGACACATGCTTCCAACCAGACAATGCTAATCTACATTCTGCATCTATAACAAGAGCATATTTTCCCCAAAAAATAGAAACTATGACAAAGGAGACATCAATTCTTTAAGCAACTGAAATCCTACACAAGACAAGAAGGAGAAAACGTTCCTTTAAAAGTCCACAAACTGGACTTTTGGTCCCCAAAAGTCAGGGGTGCCGTTAAAAAAGAGGTGATCCACACTATGCCAAACCTATTTAAAATTCATTGTTGGTGTCAAATTTTTCATGATCATAGTTTTCCATCATTCAATTACATTGTCTTGGCAATTTTCTTAGATAATAAAGGATTAGAAGTATCTACAAACCATCAAAATTTTACTCAGAGGCCAATAACAAAGTATTACTTTGAAATATAGGTCATGGAAGAGCAGATTTGTCCAGTTAGGGCTTTTGAATACATCAGTGGCATTGAGACTAGAGGACCAGTGAAACCTCACTCCTAAACAACAGACATCAAGGCAAAGCACAGGGAGAGATACGGAGAGAGCGTCAATGTGAGTCACACATCCAGACACTCACAGGAGGGGGATTTCTTCATGAAAGGGCTGAATAACAAGAATAACATGCTAGACTGTGCCCCATGTGATTGTTTGGCCTGCACTAATCTTATCAGCAGCTCCATGTATTCATCATGAGGCCCACTTTCTAAAACACTGGAGAGCAGAGCACGGCTTGAGATGAGTGGGTCGTGCCAAGCAGGTGATCCATCCTCAAGCGATCACCACCAGCAGACTGAGAGACACAAGCAGGGCCACAAGGCGGCTGAAAAGCCACTGTTTACCTCCTGTCAGTCCTTTGTTAACTCACACTAAAAGGCTGTTTGTCATAAAGATAAGAGCATGCCACAGGGGTGAATGATGAGTGCAGGGAAATTTGAAAGTGTTGATGGATCACATGTCTTAAAATTTCCTGTTATGTTAGTTATAACATTTGAAACCAACATATCATTTCTTAAAAATTTTCTTTGAATACAACATTGACATGTATAAACACATTGCACTAACAAGCTGCTCGTTCACAGAAGAATTAAGGTGGATCTTTGCACCATGAGTCTACTTCAGACATGCTCTTAGTTAAATGTCAGT
This sequence comes from Thalassoma bifasciatum, assembly GCA_008086565.1. Taxonomy (NCBI): domain Eukaryota; kingdom Metazoa; phylum Chordata; class Actinopteri; order Labriformes; family Labridae; genus Thalassoma; species Thalassoma bifasciatum. The sequence goes on along the minus strand of RPOG01000032.1, from coordinate 610,489 downwards.
AGATAACCTTGGATGTGATATGGGCTTAATGTTAAATGCTTCATTGATTGAAGAATCATCTTATGAACAAAGTTACTGGACTCAGTCAATTAGTTTGTCACGTATAAAGGAAAAACATAAAAAATAGCAGTCACTCGTAATGTTTATAATATGCATCAAAAGTGACAACTACAAATACCAGTGTTGCTAATTGTATTGTCTGTTTCAAGCTACTGTGAAAACTTTGCCAGTAAAGTCCATAAATGGCCTACAATAACAATTAAGACATCAATTTGAATAATGACTATATCCTTGGTTGTTTTTAATGCCAGTAAACACTGCTGCTAGGTAGGTGTCAGACAAGGCAGTGAACAATGTGCTAGTGACACCGACTTCTTTTTTGCATTTTCAACTGATAAGATTTACAGTGAGTTGGTGTGGAAAACATATTGATAAAGAAATACTTTATCTGGTGCTAAACTATAATGTTTTGATTAAAAAATGTAGCACTGTAAATAGATTTCCCTGCCTATTTGACTCAGCTCATCACTACTTCATGACTCCCTTGGGTGGCACTGATAACATGAAAGGAGGTCAATTTTCCGTAGTCAGGGATGGTGATGAGAAAAAAGGAGTAGGCTTGTGAGACAGCAAGGAAATGGCAAGAGTTAAGCGACGCTAGTCACTATCAAAACTAAAAGAAGGGGGGAAAGGGGGAAAAATGCTATTCTTACACTTTCTGCTGAGACACTCACTTTTGATGGGTGGACATTACAGTCCACAGTACTTTTGTAAGTTACAGCACATTCTGTCGTAGAAATGCATTGGGGTTTGCAACAAAAATTTCGGCTATGGCAATATATTTCTGGTCATAGTGTATCATAAGTCACCAGGTAAGTCTCTCTCCCATCAGTAATTGATGCCTTTAGACTGTAAAAAAAAAAGCAGTATGATCATTCCAATCAGAAGCACTGCTTTTGCATGTACAGAACAAGATCAGCTGAGATGAGATACACTATTAAGTCCACAGGTTGCCAAGATCTTTAAGTTCCCTAAGAAAACATTGAATAAAATGAAATATACATTTTGTCCTGAATGCTGTGAAATATGCTTGGAAAAAAAGAAAAATGTAAATAGACCAAGGTCATGTGACTGTCAAAACCTGAGTTCTCTAACTGTGATGGATCCTTTAGGAGCAAAAGCTTTAACTAGTAAGACAGTTTAATGGAGCGTTTTGCCCCAGAGGGCTTTAAAAAAAGAAACTATTGCAACTTCAGTAGTGCAGTTACCGTATCTTGTGTGAATCATATTACACTAATGTCTTCAGAGGTGTTGCACATTAAGGAACCATTTGTTCTATGTGTGTGTATATGTGTGTACCCAGCTGCATTCTCAGCCCCCTTTGCCCACTCTCTGGGTGCATTTGTTTAGAGTGAGCCCATCCACTTATTGACACTTGTCTCCCCAGCCTCTTGCATGACAATCCTGGCAATAAAACCACGAGTGGAGCAAACACTGCTCAACAGTTACCATTAAAAAAACAAGAGCAAAGAGGACGAGTGTTTACCTTCCCAGGGCATGAAAAGAGGCAGAGAAAGTAATAGAAAGAAAAAGAAAAAAGAGAGGAGTGCATCTCATAAGTCCAGCTCTCTACCACGCGCAGTGCAAAGAGACAATGATACATTCTGTCACTTGAACAACATTTACAGTTTCTGCTTGCTATTCTCCATCTTAATACACACACAGGAAAACCATAGTAAAAAAAAGAGGAGGGGGAAAAAGCTGATCCTCTGACAATGGTGATGGCAAATTTTCAAAGCCTGGTCACATCTGTTTTAAGGATTTGCCCAAATGTCCACAGACACACAAAGAATAGCCTATGTGAGATGAGACCAGACACCAGGACATCCTGTTTAGTCAACAATGCCCCCCCTCCCTCCAGCACTGAAAAGATAATTCTCTTACAACAGTGCTGCTGTCACCACCTAGCACAGCCAGTGTCCAGAGAGGACCACAGGTCTCAGTACTGTGGGATAGCTGCACAGGAAATTGAGCTTTTCAACACCTCCTGAAGTGGAATATCCTTCTGTCCAATGTGCTAGGATTTCATCTGCTAAATATAAGACGGCTTCCTTCATCTTCTGGTCATAATCTGCGGGGAATGTGTAGAATGCCAACATTGCAGTTTTTGTACTGTAAAGAGGGAGTGACTCAAAGCATTAGAAAGCCAAAGGGAAATTGACTTGTAGGTTATGTTCCCGCTGTAACAGAACAGTATTCTAAATCATTTTGACAGATGTTAAAATGCAAATCATCACAAAACCAGCCTTGGATCACAACCTAAGGCCTACTTTGGCACCACATAAGATTTGATGATTTTTTTTGTCAGGCATACTTGTAGCATAAGCAATAACTGAAGGGCAATGTGGCATACACATCTTAGCCTGCAGAGATTATATCTACAATGATTCAATGATGAAATATGAAGACGAAGGTAGGGTGAAACCAAACTCTTGTATCTTCTGAGCATTTTTTCAAAAAATCAATCTCAAACCCATATCACTCAAATATTAAATGTTTTGATAGTTTTAGTTATCAGATAGTTGCTCTAAAGACCATTGATATTATAAAGCGCAGCACGCAGCGCTACTGGCTTTGTTCTGATGCACCGACCTGTCAAGATACATGGAGGGAAACATGCTCTGACTGCTTACAATGCGCTCTCAGACAGGAAATGCTGAAGTGAAAATGCACTTTTAGAGATAAGTTGCAGACGTACAGTTCTACCCCTCTTTTCCTCTTGGTTGTGGCTGGTGGGAGGCACTGTGTACTGTCTGCGGAGATTACATCTTTGTGCAAGCTGAAAATTTAAACACCTCTAAATACAAATAAAACTTTAACTGAGATTTTGAGGCATTATATATATATATTTCTTTTTATTCAAGCATGTGGTGAAGCATTACTATCATTATCATTATTATTATTATAAATATTATTATTATTATTATTGACACCCATTTCTACTACTTAAAAAAATACAGATTTTTTTTCTGGCCCATATTAAGTCAAACTTTTGAGATAAAAGGTGGACGTTTTGACTTTTTATCTCATTGATCTGATTTTTTTTTTGTCTCAAAATTTCTTCAACACATACATACACACAGCAAACTTACTGACTGTGGCTCTTCAAAGTTTGTTGTTTTCTTCCTGGTGGCAGTCATACAGACTTCAAAAGTTTCATAAAAGCATCTAGTTGACACTATGAGACCAAAGGAGAAGTGTGAGATCAGCTTGGAAAGTTTTTGAAACAACTGACATGCAACTGGTAGTGCTGCAGGTCAGAATATTTGACTTAAAATCAAATCACTCATCTATTTACGAATAAACATCAACTTTAAAGAGAAATTCAAAAAAATGAAAAGCAAATTTATTGAGTGCAGGTCTGGCAATTGTTGTATTTATACAACTGAACTTGAGACATCATAGGCTCCAATCAGCTAATCACCTGAACAATATTAGCATCTTTGCTAACCTGCGAAGTCTTGCAAACGTATCTTGCAGAAAAATAAAAAAAAATAACTTTTTAGCGTCTTGTGAGGAACTGAACACTTAAAACAGTTGCAATGTTGACAGACCTTGCTGCTCATCATTAGTAGTTCTTAATCACCAGCTTTGTCTTCTTCAGCAGAACTTCCGTCATGTCCTATATTAAAAGCCTTTCAAAATAAAAGTACTGGCCTTCTGGGTATAACTCATGAATCCGTTAAAAACTAAAGCTACTTCGCCCCTTAAGCCCACGACAAACCCACTCACCACATAAGTTTTGCTTCTTGAATTAAATTAAAAAATTAATGACTCCAAAATGTGAGCATTTTAAATTATTTTATCCATTTGAATTGTTTCAACAATAAATACAGTATTTGGTCCAACATTTTCCATAGCTTAAAATTGTACTGAGCCACATTAATGCTGACCTCAATGCCCCCTCCTCTACAGTGACCCTTGACATATCTTGCAGACGGACAAACCAGATTGCAACCTGATTGAAACCTGATTAAATATTTAAAAGCTCAAATTAATCATTAATGTGGGCATTTTCTGTTGCAGTGAAATTTAAACCTACGCTGTCATGTAAACTATCATATAAAGCTTTAAAATTAAAGCCCATACTATAATTTTTTTAGGGGCCAGAGCAGTCTTTCTCAAGCTGTAGACTGACCCAGCACAATATGTGATCTGAATAACACCTACCCAAACTCCAAAAAAGGAACTTGGGAAAAGGTAGCTGTATTTTATTGCATTGTCATTAAATAAACCATTTCATTTTATTAAAATAAATTGTGTGAAAATAAACAGGTAGCACAAAGAATGTATCCATTTGAATACATTTGATTGCACCTGAGAACTTGTGTATAGCTTATTGTGGAATTTAAAATATGAAAACCCTGATTCATTCAGTTAATGAGCTCTTATATATCTGCAGTACCTTAAGAATCCACCAGTAGGCCCCTGCCCACACTTTAGGAAGCACTGTACTGTTGTAAATTAATATCTTCTTGTTCCTGGTCACTACACCCTAATGAGGATGGCTTTTAGTCATAGTAATGAGAAATTGAATCTTGTAAAATGTATCAGCAAAGTAGGTCAAAGGCTATTTCTCATACGCCCATTCAGCCTTACACTGTGTTACCATAAGTAGTGCGCACGCGCACACACACACACACACACACACACACACACACACACACACACACACACACACACACACACACACACAAAGGTGAACAAACAAAAGAAACAACAAAGGTACAAGGTGACATAGGAAGGATACATGAGTCAGATCACTGTTCATGACATCTCCAAGCTTCAGTTTGGGGACAAGTCTGGGCATGTGGTGAGACGAGCGACGAGTCACAGACACACACATTTCATAAAAGAAATTGTGAAATAAAGTTGTCTGCTTTTAATGTTTTTAACTGTCTGGCACATTTATCAGTTTACCAGATTATCCTTATACAGATTATCCTGAGCAATTAAACTCATTCTAAAATGTATTATCTTGGTTGGTTACGAGGCACCACAGTATTACACTTGGTCTCAAAACTGTTTCTTGCCAACAATATCCATCGTATTTTTTCCCAATTATAAAATGAATCAGATCATGTGGCACAGAAATTTCTTCAAGATATGATATTCATATATCTGAGACAGAATACTGTCCCACATGTATTGATCAGAAATACAGTTGTTATACTAGTTCTGTTTGTATCTTTGCTCTATGTTTGAATATCAATGATTGCTCAACGTAATGCACCTGCTCTTGGGCCTCAGCGATTCATTGTTGACTTTAGAAAATAACTGCATATTCACTGAGTAGTGTTGTACTTTATGTTTCTCATTTTGGGTGTTTCACTTTGTTTTGTTTTTAGTCTTTTGTGTAGCTGTGTTAAATGACAGTTCTTTGTGTATCAGTTAACAATGAATCCCACAAACTTGAGTTCCCTGCTACATTTCAGTTTGCAGATTATTGTTAGCCTCGTAGGGTCACTTTAGGATGAGGTGTCAGGTTCTTTTTTTTAATCTTAAAGGGTACTTGTTTTATTACCAAATCACAAACTTGCCTTGAGGGTTGCTCATATATTCTTGCCCCTGAATTTGTTTAATGCTGTCTACTCATGGATCCCAACATCACTACATCTCCAACCTTAGGAAACCATTTGCTACATATTTAACTTGGAGAGGACCAGCGCTAAAATAGAGCAACAGCTGCCAGAGCTGCAGGGGGAAACAGGGACAACCCCTCAACAGATAGATACATAAATAAAATGTGTCTTCATTTTGGGGCAGGGCTCCTCCAAGGCCACCAAGGAGTCTGCAAGATGACCTCTCGCCCTGTCAAGAGGACCCTTAACTTTCCCCTGTGGAATCTGCACCAGTTGCAAAGACTATAAGCCTTTTGCCTCATGCCTTGAAACAAGAGAAGCTGCTGAAAAGCCAAACCTGGCCTTAGAAATACGTTCTGCAGACAAGCGGTGAGGATCAGGGGGAGCCCTCATGGCACCCGGACCCTGTGATATTTAATCCTGTTTGACGTGTCTCATTGCGTCTGCCCACCCTGGCTCACCTCCTCCGTCTGAGCACACCCAACACCTCACAGCCAGCAAGGGGTAAGTGGTCCCTTACTATAAATACTGGGATCGGACGGAAGCCTGTAGTGAGCCAGAATAAGAGTGTGTGTGTTTGGGGACGGCTGCTCCAACACACAAGTGAACACCTGTTAATAAGGTGTCAAGGAATTACATATAGAGTGATACTGAAAAAATAATCTTCTGAATGGGCCTCTGCCAACATGTTTTGCCCTTTCACAACTTAAGTCTTGGCAAATACTTTTGATCCAAGGGATGGATTTTTGCATCTTCACTTTGTTTCAACACCTTAATTTTTCATCATTCTTGTTCCCTTCTACCTCTACCCACCACCCTCTGTGGTTCTGAGGATAACAGGTGCAAAGAGAAGTGTCCAGTGGGCAGAAACACTCACACGCACAGAGACAGACACAAACGTTTAGTGCTTGTTACATGTTTTAGCCCTGCCTCTCCCTCTGTACAAGAACCTGTGGTTTAAGCATGCAAAACATTTCCTTCTGTCCCTCCAGAAGCACAATCTCTAGTTTGAGGAGCAAATATAGCCTGTCATCACAGAAAGTGGGGCTCTAAAACAATCCACACTACAGCGGTGTGTGTGGGGAGCAGGGGGGGGGTCCCTTCTCAATACTTGTATTGGAAGACAGGTGGGACAGCAGCAGGCAAAAAAAAATATTTATATTTTTTTTAGCTTGGACTGGTGTGCTTCTGATGCATGTGTCTGGATATACAGACAAGAGCTGATCATTTTGAAAGTATAATTTAAGATTTATGATTAAACCAGGGCAATAGAAATAACCAGGGGACATAATAATTATGTCCCCTGATTATTTCTTTGGACCCTCCCACTCCTGTCCTCCCTCTGTTATATGTCACTGTCTTTTTTATGTTTCTTGGACAGGATGAAACTGAAATGTAATTCCACCTCTGTGTGATGAATTAAAGCAATCCTAAATCTTGAATCTTGGACACAGAAAAAATAATTTGGCAGCAAAGTGTTCAGAGAATCTACCACAGTTTCAATTAGAAGTCAAGAGACTTATATTGTTAACTATGACATCAGTCTTTAATTCATGTTTTATTAAGAAAGTAAAATATTTTTTCCACAAGTGCAGTTATTGGTAGAGATCTGTAAACCAAGAGTTGAAGAAATCTCCATTAAGACAAGTGAAACTTACAGAAATGAACTCTTGCATGACTTCTCTTTTTCAGTTCAGTAAATATAAACCACAGCATGGCTGGCATATAAAAAATGGTGCAAACTGTCCCTTTTCTGTTTTTGTTTGTATGGATTGACACTGAAGGCTGATGTCCCTGTAAAATGTAACCCTCCCCTGTGAACGCTCCCTGATTTTTAAGTGTTGCAGACCTGCTTAGAAGATGCCGCTCGCATTGTAAATGACCCTGGTGTAAACTGCATTCTAAAGGGGTTTAGTGCTGGCAAAACAAGGTCTGCTGAGACAAAAGCTGTTGTGATTTTGGAGGGAGATGTGATGTTAAAAGTTGGCGGCAACGTGGTCCGCGCGTTCCTCCATTCAGTCGCTAATGAGAATGATAATTTGTGGCTCCTCTGATGACCCCTGCCCTTCTTCAATGGCGACTTCTCCCAAGGGACGTGATGGCGCAGGTCCCCGAAGGACATTTAACCATGTGAAGGAATTTTTTCATCACCAGATTCCCGCCTGATTCGACTGGTGCAAGTTTTCTAAGCTATATAAAGAGATACATATATCTTTAAAGCCATAGAAATATTTATTTCATGCCCTGCTTGTTCTAATAATAAAGATGTTCGCATATTGCTCACGTTTTGGCTTTGTTTGTAGCCCTCTTTCTCCCCACTCGAGTTTCCTGAGAACTTAAATGTCTTCAGCTGTAACATAACACTCATTTGGTCGTCTTACTCGTCAATATAATAGGAAGAAGTTGTGATTTTTTTGTAATGTTACTTAATAAATTCCCATGCTCATGGCCACAGGGCTTGTGCAGCTTTAACCTGATTTTGAATAATCCTACAAAATACAGTATGTGAAAATAGAACAGCCCCATTATTTCTCTTGAGGGTGTTTTATCCAAGTCCCCACGACCCTTCGTGTTTACACCGAACCAAGCTTACTTCTTGGCGGCGACGCGTGTGTGTTCGCCTCCTCACCTCCGCCTGCCAGCGGGGATTTACAGACTGGCGCAATGCCCAACCGCAGGCAGACTAGTTCTCTCGGTTCTCACGACCTCAGCTCCACAAAGGCATCTCTGAACTATTAACTCAGACACGAAGGCAGTATGAACGACCACAGAAGCCACACACGCTGCCAACTGGTGTTGCAGTTTGTCTGCTCGCAGGAGGAAGCTGCTGCAGCATCACTGGCAGCGTGGTTTCAGTGTGCCATTTACCCACGGTGTCATCTGCAGGGCACTGGCACGCATCAGGGTGAAAACGAGAACGCAACTACACAGTTTAACATGGCAGTCTAACTGTTTGTGGAAAATGATTACAAGGGGATGTGAAAGTTGTCTGTGAAAGATAAACAGCCAGAGTCACACCAAGTTTAAGAGTCCTTTTTATTTTGCAACTTCTTAATTGAAAGTTACAAATATTTCGTACCTGCAATTTATACCCCTACCTTTTATTTTATTTGTTTTGTCACTTCAAGTTTTGTTCATTCACAATTTTCTTGCTTATATGGCATCATATCAACAACTGGGATGTGTGTTGTTTTTTGGAAACTGCGTACATTGCGCAGGTCAAATTTGCAGTAGAAATATTTAAATCTGGAAAAAGCGCTGAAAGTGTTTATCCCATGTGTGCCAGCACTGTGTCAGGGATAAAAACACATTAAAGCTGTCTTGTGTTTTGCCTGTGGCAGCCATGCGCACCCTCGACGCGCCGCTAGAGTATTAAATGTTAAGGGGTTTTGACCAGGCTGTAACCTGACCCAGGGTAAAGGGGCCCTCTGACTGCAAGTGGCTGACACACGGCCAGCGCCACGCCGACCGACACGGAGACACAGCCCGTATAGTTCCGGACCCCACTCATTGAGGAAAGAAAATTTACGCACAGGGAAAAAAACAGAGACAGTGTGGGAAATGATGAAGCATTTCCGAGTAAACACTACACCAAGTTTTTATCAAGAACTTGCGGGTAGCAACGTTTTTTTCCAAAGTGTGGGAGAGTAATGAGTTGATTTAGGGAAAAAAAATCATATTGAAATTTAGATGACTTCCTTCGAGTTTCGGCGCCATCAAACAAACAAAAGTCTCAGTAAGTTCCCTCGTTTTCTTCTTTATTGAGGCGAAGGCCCACTGGGAGTGGATTTGAACAATTGGTGCACAAAAGAACGCGAGGATCCTTCCATATTCTTCTTTCACTGGGGCAATCTGTTAGTGACATTAACCCCTGAGCGCATTTCCCAGGCTCATGAATAGGGTTTAAGACTCCTCAAAGCTCCCGCTGCATACAGGATGAGACCCCTTTCAAACTTTTAATTACCTTTATAGCAATAGAAAGATACACCCCCATTGTCCCCTGGACCATTCTCCAGCAGGCCAGATGTAAAGAGCTCCCGCCGGACTGGAGACAAGGTGGACGCTCAGAACTCACTAAATGAATTGATTCTTGATATCATTTTGAGGACATAATCTACAGGTTGCAGATGTGTCCTGTTCATGCAGTGAGTCTGTCAGCTGACACTTAACCAAACTTTTCACCAAGTGATAACGTGACCTTTATGCATGGACTGTAACTTTTACACATGCACCTAAAACCTCAAAGTAATGCTGATATTTCTAAAATAGAGCAACAAAGACAAAATAGAAACAAGCTCAGGACAAGGAACTTCTTCTCTGAAATTTGTTTTATTAAAACAATGGGCCACCACCCAACTTCGCTTTTTTTCTTTTCAATGCAAACAACAGGGAATATAAAACACAGCTTTGGTTTAACAATCAATTACAACTCTGTACAAAACTAAACCTTTTCATAAAAAGTACTTCATAACAAAAAATCTCCTATAAATCTTCCATCTGCATGTACAGCTTTTACCACCGACATCCAAATGTTGGAATCTGGCAATAAATAAAGAGAAACATTATACCAAATATGGTAAACCCTGTCCCATAAAACGAAACAAGAGAACTGGGGGCAGTAAGTGGTTGGAGTTACCGTCCCTTAGCGGGACAGCTCCAGGTTTAGCCCCTTCAACAGTTTGTGCAGTCAGTTAAATGTCTTAAAGTAATGCAAACTGGTTTGACATGAGTCCCTTGGCTACCAAGGCCGCCACACTGGCTCGCTGCTCTCAGATCCAGTGCTGACCCCGACTGGGCTGACCGCCTGGGACCCCCCGGAGAAGGACGTCATGCCGTGGACTGGAGATGCTGCTGTTGGTGCAGAGCTGCCGTGCACCGGGCTGGCATTAACCGCGACAGGCACTCCTGTGTTTGTGTAAAGAGGAATGACAGGGGCTGTTGCAGAGGCAAAGGCCGGGTTGGGGATCAGAAAAGCGAACTGTCCGTCTGTTGCGGGCACCAGCTGGAACCCACCGAAGACCTTCGGGGACACGGCCTCTGCTGGACTGAGTTTGGAGCCCATAGCCGGGCCGTTGATGGGCAGGGTGGAGGGGAGCTGCACGTGGAGTGGCTGAGCGAGGTGTGCCTGCTGGGACGCGGCCTGGTGCGGGTAGTTCATAGACATCATCTGACCCATGCAGCTGGACAGGTGGTTGAGGAGCCTGGACCTCACCTCCGTGTTCACCCCCTCAGAGGTTGAGAGGAAGCGGGTCACCTCGTTCATGCACTCGTTGAATCCAGCTCTGTATTTACTCAGGACCGTGGCGTCTGCTGAGAGCGCTGCTGGAGGAAAGATGAGAGATGAATATTAGAAGAGATCTCAGGGAGTTTGAGCTGTAGTAGTGTGAGTTCTCAATGCGCGGAATCTGTGTATGGAGTAAAATGAACTTACCGCTCATCTGAACGCGCTGCAGGTTCCTCAGGTGCTTCACTGTCATCTCTAGGATGTCTGCTTTCTCCAACTTGGAGTGTCTAGAGCTCTACAGAGCGAAAGGGAAAAAGTTTAGTTTTTTTTGGAAATTTTTTTTTTTTAGAAACTCACAAATATTTTAAAACACTGACATTTAGAGCATCACTCGTAGTTTCCCCACTTACATCTTTTTTAAGTGCGTCCAGGATGAGGGTCTTGAGCTGACCGAGACTTTCATTAATTCTCGCTCTTCGGCGTTTTTCCATGATTGGTTTGGATGACTGCAAAAAAAAAATTGCATAAATACAGTGTTCGCCGTGCATATCAATCAAGTTACACGCCGCATGTCTTGTACTTAAAACGTCAAATTTAATGCGAAACTCTTCACTAGGCGCAACTGGTTTGACAGTGAAAACAAAATAACTTACTTTTCTATGCTCGCTGGCGTTTTTTGGTTTGTCCGGTGTGTGTGATCCACTCGCAGGCGCACCGGCGATCGGGGATGCCGTCTGCTTTTCCATAGTGTCAGCTGGCATTTTCGACCAAAACAGGTAAAAAGTCAAAAGAATTAAATCCTCTTTTGGGGTGGAGAAATAATAGTTGACGAAACAAATCTGTAGTTGTCTCGCAGCTTCAGGTTTAGCCGATGCAGTGCATGTATTGGATGCCCAGGCAGTCCGATCACTTGGCTTTCCGTGGCTTGTTATCACTGATCTGTCATCTGAGTACAGAGAGCGTGCTAAGCTGTGCGCGGGCCGACTCTCCGCATCTGCAGCTGACACACGCCGCGGCGGTACTTATAGACGGCTTGCGTGCTCCCAGTTCGTGTGAAACCTTCTCTGCATTCTTTCCCACACTCGCCTCAGCCAATAGCAAAGAGGACTCACCCATTGGGCGCGGGGCAGACCGCTGATTGGACAACACCCCCGCGGGCCGTCAGTCACGCGCTGCTCAATCAGCCCTGCAGGGACAAACAACAAAGCAGAGCGAGCAGCGGCGGCCGGGCAAGGCTGTGAAGTGATAAGGGAGGGGAATGAGCTGGATGTTTGCTTCCAACTTTGCTCCGTGCTCGTCAAAAATGTTAGACTGCTTGGTGTGTGTGTGTGTGTGTGTGTGTGTGTGTGTGTGTGTGTGTATGGAGGGAAGAATGTAGAGTCTGTATTGACAAAAGCCTTTTACAGTTTAGCCAGAAGCCAACTTTTGAAAGTGGGTTGTTGAGGACAAGAACTCTTAAAGAAACTTGCTTGGTTATTTCGATGAAATTATATAACAGCTTTGACGGCAAATGTTGTCAGGCGTCTTTTACAAGTCTTGAATGTGAAATCAGTGTTGTATGAACGGTGAGCTACAAGTGTCAGTGACTTGGAGAAATTGGGTATAATCCAAATCTAAACCCCAATTCCCAAAGTTTTGCGTGCCTGCTGCATCCAAAAACCAGTTCTATTTAATTCAAGCATTAACTCCTTTTTTATTTTATTTTATGCATAAACAAACACACTTCCCCTATTTTGAAGACTCCTCTTGCGCCCCCAAGGAGAGAGCATCTGTAAAGGCACGCGAGGCGGTTTGCAGTAGCACGCACCAAGCCAATGGCATGCGCCCACTTTATGCAAATACAGCAAGCAGCTCTCTGATTGGCTGTGTGAAATGCTCCATGGAGCGGGAGCCGCTCAAGGAGGGGGGGGGCACATCTGTCCGCGTGCCGTTCGCGCAGTCTTCTTCGGTCTACGCGGAGCACGTGCCAAAACCTGGAGATTACAACCTAGAGATCGGGAAGCACACGACGTCAGACTAGGATATCTAAGAAAAGGGTATTGAAAAAAGTATCAAAAGATATTATAAAACAGAGAAAAGAAATGCAGAGAAAACTTCTTTCTGTCTGGCTGCTTTATGGAAAGACTGTCATATCCGCTGGATTGATTTTATCTTGATGAGAGGCAGCAGTAAGCTAAATAACCATACAGTCCATACAGTTAAATCAATTCATAATTATTTTAAGACCTCACAAAGAAATCATAGTGGCATTTCTGAAATTTAAACTCTCCATTGAAATAACCAACTATTAATAGATATGTACAAAATATCATTGAAAAAATGTGTTTCAGTTTCCAATGCATCTTAAAGTCTGTGAATGTTATATGCTTGTGAAAACAAAACAAAACACCCCGATAAATTTCCTCGGACATTTGATTTTTACATACAACCTTGGCATCAGCAATCATCGCGTGCGTTCAAAATCAGTTTGAAGGGAATGAACGCCATCTAGCGGCAAAATTAGGACCTGAACCAAAATATGATTCAATGTAGGTCATGTAACCAACCGAATTTACTTATGTTTGATTTCAAAAGACTAAACTTCAGTTCACACAGCAGACCTTGTGGATCCCAAAGAAATTTCGTTCAGTTGTCTTTTGAATTAGATGAGAGAAGTTTCATTTATATAGCATAGAAATGAAACTGTTCATTTTGCTGATAAATTTCCCCTATCACATTCATGTGTGCCATGAAAAAATATATGTGATCTATTTTAACTCTACTTTTCAGAATTTGAAGACATGCTATGATAGCTTCAAAAAGGATAAAATTGGTAAACATTCCACATGGAAAAAGGAAAAGTTGTTTCCTTTCGCCTCTTTATTTTAGGTGACCACATGGTGGCACAACTGTGTCCAAAAAGATGTAATAACTAAACTGCAGTCAAAAGAAACAGACAAAGATGCAAATTACAGAGTTTCATATCATTCATATACAGCAAAAGTAAACATGTTCTTACGTTATTTTCTCATGTATTGTTAGGGGCTGTCTAGCTTTTATTAGATATGACAGCGAGAGGAAAGAGGTGAGCATTATGAGGAGACACCAACAGAACCAAATCCTGTCAGGACCTTGAACCAATCCTGCATTCATGACAAACAAGACTATGACTAAAATCTCTTCCCGTCAATTGCCTGCTCTATCCACTGAACTAAATCAGCATCCCATAAAGATTTCAAATGTATAGTAATACCCACAAAATGAAATCACTTAATTTAATTAGAAGTTTGAAATTTATGGTACCATTAAGGGATGATTCGATTTTTGATGAAACAGTAAAAACAGTTGCAAGCCACTTTTAAAACAGTTTTTGTAGAGACCTAAATAAAACCTTGGTGTGAATAAATAGGAGATTTCACTGTTAAACCAGCAGATATCAATAGGTGTGATACAGAGTCAAAAGAGGCAACGACAACATTGTACTGTTTAACCTGATGACAAACTCTGTGATCCTCTTTTGCTGTGCAGTCTATAGAAACAGACCAAATGTAATAAAATTTTGCTAAGCCCTGTCTCAGTCCCATCTCTAGCTGAGTATCAGTCATTGTTCAGTGACTCATGATGTCACTCCATGGGTGAGCTGTGCTGAGGCATGCTGGACGCTTGTTTACCCAGGATCCTGAGCTTTAAGGGCCAGCTGTGTGTGCTTGAGCTCACATTGCCTTTATTTGCTTTCAGATCAACCCGAATGATGCTGAGTTCATTCAACACAACTGCTCCCTCCACTGGTGGATTTAATGGGATTTTGGATGAAATAATCCTGCATAGGTGGAGCAGCACCTGTTGAACCTGATCTGAAGTCATACCAAGTCAGATAACATCTTGGGTTTCAAACACTTTTGGGTAATAATTCGCCCTCCTCATTCCTGCATTTCAAAGATCCCAGACAACAAAGAAAAGAGGAATTCCCCTTCAACTGAATGAAACTTTTGGAGGGACTCCATGATTAGAGCATCATTAAAGCTGAGGCCGCCATCACAAACTGGAGGAATGCAGAGAACAGAAAACACTGCTGTTTTTAAGAGTCTATCAAAATTCAGCCGACAAGAGGCAAGAGCACTTTGCTTTTTGACTTAGCTTTATGAGCTACAGGTCTGTGGGGCGACATCAAAGGGCCCAGAATGATGGAGGAGCGGTGTTTGCAGATTTAGCAGAGTTCAGTTGTCTGTTGTCCAGATCTGGAGAATGCTAAGCAGCTTCTTTTCTCTGCTTCATTTGTTGTACAATGAGCCTGCGCACTTCTCCAAATCCACAAGCAGAATGCAGGAGCAGAGTCAATTATATCTGTATTAGTTGGTGTCAGCTGGCCAATCCCTTTATACACAATCCCCCAATCAAGTGCTGCTAGATGTGTTTATAGCCATGAATCCCAGACACTAAGGTGCTACAATAACTGTCTGGGTGGCTTTTGGTTTGTAGCACTGTGGCTGTTTAGGAGTGCCTGAGCCAGACAGTGAATAATAAGAATCCTACTGGCCATGCAAAAAGATTATGTTGGCGTTTCGATCAATTCAAAAGCTGTGAAATCATTCAAATCGGACATGTTAAAACTGTTTCTGAGGGCATCCAAAAATTACAGTGTTGCTAAAGACAGAAAAATGAAAACTTTATCTTTGCAGATCTTGCCCTATACAGAGGTGTTCTTTGACAAATACTTTGTCACTTTAAATGTACAAATTGCCATGAATTGTTGGAATAGAATATGTAAAATAAGAAAAATAAAATTTGAGGTGTTAAAAACTACGATTCTCATGTGATCATTGCAAGAAACACAAGGGATGACTCAAAGTTGGGTTGAGTCAGCAACCAAGCTTTAAAATTCTTCAGAGAAAAGGGCTCGACCTCATTGTCCTTATCTATAAGCATTCAATACACTCATGAGGCATTTTGATTGTATTTAGTGTCCATACATTTGATAAAATGTACTTAAAATGCTTCTTTACTCATTTTCCCTCAGTGGCATTGCCAATACGGGACTCAAAGTGGCAGTGAGGGATATGAATAATGCCTTTAACAACAGATCAAGAAACATTACAATGATGTTTGGAAACAGCCTTGTAAAGCTGTGTTTCCAAATCAGGGATGACAGCAGGACATCAAAGCTCCTTTTACTGCTGGTTAGCACTGTGAGGTTCCTGAAACAAGTGAAGCCAAGATCCCAAAAACAGCAGACCAAAGCCTCTGGATGAAAGGACACCTGTGGCTGTTGCATTCACCTCCCTCTTTAGGTAGAGGGATTTACAGAATACCATAAACACAAGGTTGATGAATCATTGCTCAAAATAATTAAGCAAATATTAAAGTATTAAGGTTAACAAATATTGCATAAAAATATGTGTTCTTTTCCTCACTGAGATTGGCATTCAGTTTGAAAGGATTTCCCCTGCCAGGATGAGATATTTCATGTGCATTGTTGTTGGGGATTTCAAACATTTGGGAGTGGCCAGATGTATTATGACATTTTTTTAACACCCATCAATTGTGGTGGTATTAGAAAAGCTATTTTGCTCACCATCCATCCCTTGTTTGATGTATTACCAGAACTGCAGGGTGCTTAACAAGGGGCCAGAATCTGAATAAATTAGTATGAATCTGGAAATATTTCTCATGGTATTAGAAGGGCAGTTGCTTTCAGTCCAAAAGCTTCAAAGGGGCATGTTTGCACCACAAACGTGAGAGAAAAGGGGAATTTTTCATGGACTTTCATTTTATTATTCCTTAATCTCATTACTCCCTTGGCTGTTTTCATACCTGCAATAGGGAAAAAAAACCTTGAGATCAATTATATTTGCCTCACTTTTCAAGCGCCTTGTTGTCATTTTGCCATCTGCAGACCAGCATGTCCAGTACAATGTGGTGCATTCACAGAGTCTCTTTGGCTCTCTGAAGAGGGAGAGACCCTTTTCTCTTGCTTCTCGCCCCAATTCAGGCCTTTCTTCTCCCTTTTAAGTGGGCTGTTGATGAGGTTAGCCTAATCAGATTAAGTCAACTCACATTGGTCTCCGCAGTTTGTTTTCCTCCCAAAGGCGTCCTGACATCTCCTATACTTCTCCTTTATCCTCCTTTTTGCACTTTTCATCCAGGCTTCCACCCAAAAAAACCCTTTCAGCACCGGTCCCAATGGACTCCTTTATAAACCACAGTTCCCCAATGATATAGGTTATTTAGAATGGGTCACTACACTGCTATACATGGGAAAGGCCTTTAAAGTTGTGCAGTGACGCATTTGGACATTTCCACTGGTGTCTGTGTGAAAGCCAGAGATTAGGTAAACACAAAGCTCCAAATCAAATTTTGGGAATTGCTGGAACCTTTCATTTAATTCCTGAATAAATGTTGGAGGGATGGTTTGTAAACTACAAGCCTCTAATGCAATCTCCACTTTTATCCAGAGCCTTGGATGAGAGATGGGGTTTCACGGCCAACTTGTTAAAGAGTTTTTAAATGCAACAAATGAGGTTTGATTGTTTGGACTGCATAAAATGTGGCTGCTTTGCTCAGACGACTCAAGACATTAATATCTAATCAAACTTTTTTTTTTCTTGAAGTAAAAGTTGAACTCATCAAATAAAAAGATTTAATTAGTTGAGTGTACATCAAATGTCCTTAACAAAACACAAGTGATATTAGGACAGCATTCAAGGTTGTCTGAAACTTAGTGTAAAATGACCTAAATGAATAGGTAATCTAACCACACCTCTAATAAAGGTACCAAATCAAAGCTGCTTTGATAAATGGAGAAGTCATTCAAAGAGGCCAAGGTTGGGGAAGTCCTTGATCTTAGGGTGAAATCAGTTCTTTTCTTTAAATTTGACCCGATTCACTCACTTAGAAGAAGCCTGGATAAAGAGCCCACCCCCACCTGTAACTGTAAAATGTCTGAAGTTCTCATCAGTGGTGTGCCGTAACCTGATTCCCCCACTAATAACAGGCCTCCAAAGACAATGAGCACAATGAGTACAGAGGAGGTCCTTTCAGATGACTCCGAGCCCTCCCCCCGAGAAAAGACATGGCAGCCCCACTGACTGAATGGGGACCGTGGAAGCGTTTCAAACTAATGGATCAGAGGGACTGTCCACATAATTACATTACAGCATTTCAGCAGCCCTTTGAGCTCCACACTTGCAGCTTGCAGAGGCACACCGCAGCACTTCATTCATATCATAGCTGCAAACAGGAATGTGCTGTGACAGATATAGCCCTCTGCGGCACTCTGGGACAGGGCTATGCTCCATGGGAGCTGAAGCCCCCTCGTCTCTTTGCATACAGGGTCTGTGGTTTGAAAACAGAGGGTGGGTTAGAAAAGACAAAAGATCAAACATGAAGGGCCAAGAAAATCTTAAAATTGACCAAGTGTCAAAGAAATTATGTTCAAGTGTAAATATGCATGTCAAATTTGATTTTGCATTTTATTTTCTTCTCTGGCTTTAGAAATGACTAAAACATATTCTATAGTTTAGTTATGAAGTGAGCAAGGTTTTAGTTGCAATAAATATGATGAATCCAATTAAAAAGTGTCAAAATTGCCACATGCATGCCAGGTGACAAATGATTTCCATCTGGGTCTCTTTTCTTCAGCTTCAGTTACCCATAGGTGTAGGCTAGTATGACAACGACAGCAATGCCATCATGAATAATGTAGTGTGGTGTTTATTTAACCTTAAAAAAATATTCCTTGTGTTTTTTTTTTTTTAATTATCATTAAACTCTCAGGAAAATCCCATGAAATCAAGGCTCTGTGCCTTGAATCCCCTCTTCCTCATCACATTTCATTGTGAAAGCAAAAAAAAAAAAAAATGAAAGAAAACAAAATGAAATAAAATACCCACAGAAAAAAAATGGCAGAAAATCAGCTGTTCTCCTCTTTTGGATAAAACTGATCTCGTGTCTAATCCATTTCAGCCAAACCAAACGTATGTGAATGAAGAACACGATTTTTCTCAGGCTGTTGTGAATAAGTCAAACAGGCCAACACAGAGCAGAAAAGGACACATTTGTCACAACATTAACATACCAACTCATCTATCAGATCTGATTTAGAAAGATCCTCACTAAAACCTCTGTGCCAAATTATTCAGATTTGGACCAGTGTTTCACCATTTGTCACCAAAGGCTTAAGTCCACACAAAAGTCACACTCACTCTATAACTACCGACTAAATTGAATTAATCCCTCAAACCAATATGACACAAAGCAACAGTTTTGTGAATTCACTCAGTTATAGCCGTATAAACAGATGCCATTGATGTTTTTGTTAAATTTT
Source organism: Thalassoma bifasciatum (assembly GCA_008086565.1). Taxonomy (NCBI): domain Eukaryota; kingdom Metazoa; phylum Chordata; class Actinopteri; order Labriformes; family Labridae; genus Thalassoma; species Thalassoma bifasciatum. The sequence goes on along the minus strand of RPOG01000032.1, from coordinate 591,321 downwards.
GTTGGTCGATAAAATGCTTTGCCTTCCACTTCATTTGGACAAAAAAGTTACCCCCTTTGTGGAGGAGCAGAATCAATGCAAATTAAGCCTTTATTCATTTTCCCTGTGAATAATCCAAGTCTTCACACCTTTGTCTGTGGCCCAAAAGCTAAACAAAATCATAAGAAAAGTGGGGAATGTGAGCATTTATTGGCCAGTGGAGGAGAGAGATGACCCCACTCATGGCTGACAAAGACCCCTTTATGACGCTGGTGTGATCCCATGAGACAGGGCTATTTCACTCTGACTGACCAGCACCACAGGAGATCCAACATGTGCAAAACATGGTGACCCACTAAAGCCAAGCCCCTTTACACCCATGAAGACTTTAAAGAACCAAAGGCAAAAAATCTTGCCTGCTCTTAAATTCTTATTTTTATGGGCAATGTGATAGTAAGATAATTTTATCATCAGCCTTTAACATTATATAAGATTATAAATAATAGAACATCCTCTACACTAAAATCCCACTGGTGATGTGACAAGAACTCCCTCACAATAAATCCATTTTTACTTCTTCCCATGTTCTTTCATTGCTCACGTTTTCCTTTTTTGTAGATATTTGACTACACCCTAAAAAAATCAGGGCTATTATAGGAGTGATACATTTTCCCAACTGCTTTAAAACATGCAAACTTAGAAACCTGAAAGACCATCTGGAGCGTAGTGCATCTGTGAACACTGCTTTAGCCACAGTTGTTTTATGGGAAATGCGAGTACCAGGATTTGACCAAAAATGAGACTGTATGAACACCATTGAGCTGAAACTCTTACAAACATCAGACATGAAAAAAAAAAAAAATACAAAGTAGTGATCCTCACCCCATCCCTACTTGTGAACAACTGAGTCTTTCAGGAATGCACCTTTTATATCTGATCATGACACTTACCTGTTTCCAGTGAATCTGTTCAACAATCTGAACAGGTGATTTTATCAGTGTTCTTCAACTTTCTCAGTCTTTTGTTGCCCCTGTTCAAGCTAATTTGAAGATTAGATATTGGTTATAGGTTAAACAGGATTTTCAAATCACTATATTCTGCTTATATTCATGTTTCACACAATGTCCCAACTTCATCATAACTGGGGTTGTACTATGTGTCATCTAATGACAATGTAAGCAACACTAAACATTTTCAAACATGTACAGCATTTTACAACATAAATGAACAAAGTTTAGAATCAATTTATCACCTCTAATGTTGTATTACTGTTGGAATAACTTCTATCACTGTAAAACAAGTGTGTGTTGAAGATTTGGCTGTACTGGCTTTAGGGCTCTAAAGCCGCCCTCAATCTGCATCAGTTTTAGCTAATCCTCGTCTTTAATCCTGTTTTGTTTATGAACATTACAGCATCTAAAAAAAACTCACATAAAATGGAGAGGATGCTGATTAGCTGATGAACCACCTTCCACTACAAAACACTGACTTTGCAAATTGCGTGGAGTGTATAGATCTATGACTTGACACCTTCTGTTGCACATTTCTTGTTGAACTCAGCAAAATCCTGTTCAAGGCTAAGTTAAAACAAAGGACAGTGAGGAGCAGGACATGCTCTGGGATGCTTTTATGCTCATAGGTATAGATATAACAGAGCTGTAGTGTATGCTGGTCACTACTTAAATCATCTGAAAGGTGCAATTACCAGCTCACACAAAAGTTAAACCAATGGCCATGGGCTGATGTTGATCTGTGTTTGTGGTCAACTTGAACATCATCCCATCATCAAAGTCCCCTCTAAACCCCAAACACCACCGCCCTTCCTCTTCCCTCTGATGTGGAGATTCACACATTAAACAGCACGTACCCTCCCTTTAACTTTTATTTTGGGCCAAACATTGTGGAGGAGACGATGTGTGTCTTTGAAAACACCACGAATCAATTACATCAAAAGCCTAGGAAACAAAAGCAGGGGCTGGCAGCATCAGACAAACACTCCCATTAGTCACTGTGCTCTCTTTCACGTGTATCACAGAGTGGACGAAAGAAGGAAGAGGAGGGGTTGTTGACACTGGAATATCTCACACTGTAAAGGCAGAGTGAACCTACCGCCTGGCCCATTCAAGAAACACTGAAACAAGTAGACTTCTGTGTGTGGTCAATTACAATAACCACTGATCAAGGAGCACAAAGTGGACTTGTGTTTCAGAATGCACCATGTGGCACAACCTTTCTCCTTACAAGGCCCTCATACTCAATCTTCCCACACTCATACACAAACTCACCATTAATAAGGTCTGAAAAGTGTGATTTTCAGCTCTCCCTCTAGTCTTTTGCTTCCTTGTCTCATACCCTGCGCTCTTTCTGTTGATGACCCAGTCGACAGACCCCCACTGCCCCCTCAGTGCCCCCCCTCTTACCCTGGGAAGAAGAGGCCCACGCTGGAGCATCGACTGGGGCTCATTAGTAGCGCCCACCTGGAGGCAGGCTGGGGGCTAACAGGGTACCACAAGGGGCCAAGGCCTTGATCTGTTGGCCGTGAGCAGCATCGTGACGCAGAGTGGGGACAGACCTGCTGCAGCATGATGTACAGAAAAACACCCATGTATTCAGTATGAGCTTTATAGTCCTGAGTTTATCAAGCTGAATCTACTTATACTGTTCAGGTAGAAAAGGCACAGTATTAGCATCACAGCCTTTCACCTATTGCCTACAATGAAATACGAGAGTTTATAACTGTTTGTGTTGACAGTATCTCCACAGTGCAAACAGTCTGTAAAACAATTATGGAAATGGGAACCTTTTGTTGTCAAATCCTACTTTGAAGTCAAGCAACTATGCAAATTCAATATCTCATCAGCCAGTGAGAGCTGCTTCTCCCGCTCATTTTCACTAACAAATCACGCCCTTGTTTGGGGTATTTGTTTGTTGTGAATCAGTCTTTACTCTGTCGCTTGCTGACTCTTATAGGGGCTGAGGCTGAGATACGCTGCTGTGTCTGTGTGTAATACTCTGATGGTCTGGAGCCCCTGTGGTCAGACGGTCATAGTTTGGGAAGACACAAAGGGATTCCTCCGCAGGACCAGCAAGTCTCCTGAGTTCTGCGGCTCCAGTCACAGAGACTACATCCAGAGAATCATGTCGCTGTTTGACATCAGACTCTTAAATTACAACCTCTGCAATGGAATTTGGCTCTGAGATACAACATATGTTCAGTGGATTTTTCAAATAGTTTCCCATCATGTCTTGCAGAGGTCAATTCTGCTGTCCTGGTAAAGGTCATCCATCCTGATTGACTTAATAGTTTTGTTCATTTTATTTAATATAACTGACAATATAACTTAACACATGAGAACTGACCTTTGAAACTGCCTGAAGCAAAAAAAAAAAACAAAAACAGCTAGGTGTTTGTGTCCAATTCAGCAATTTTTGGAATCTGTGAAGTTGTTATTTTCTACATCAAGTCAGTATACTTAATTGGCTGTAAAAAGATATTTCCACTTTTCTCCCCACTACATTTTTCAGCACAAAAATAATTCATGACGTACTTCAAAAGTTCAGTTTGAAACTGACTTCTGAAAACCCCCGGACACTCAATGCTATGATTATCACAGACAACTTGAAAAACCTGAGAAAAGGGTTGGTTTTGTCAATGCATTCATTTGCTTTTGCAATTTATTGTGTTTTTACCGGCCCTGGTGAAACTAATAGACTTCTTTTTTCTCTGAAGCCACACCAGGGAAGCTGCAGTCATTCCTATGCACTCTTCTATACACCATTTTCAGCAACAATATTATACTTTTTCACCTTGTGTTGGTCATCCTAGGTTTTACATAAACTCTTTTTTTGAATGATGCTCCTTGGATATGACATAATCTTCAGACACAGCTCAAACTAGACACATTGATGTCTATGAACAAATGTAAGATTATCATAAAGAATGTGGTGAGAGAGGAGTGTGGTTAATTACCTGGACTTCGTGCCTGATTATGTTTAAAGCTTTTATCTTTGATTCCCATATACTGTGTGTGTCTGTATGTGGAATTCCAAACCATCTGAAATTATCAGCACCAGATCAAAAAACAAATTCTGGATGGATACTGGTGGATAGGGACAATGGATTGGTCATGGTGACTGGTAAATCTCAGTCACACACCACCACATCCAGGACAATTAGCATTAGCTTGACTCTCCAGGCTCACCTCTTAAGATGGATGAAAAAGTGACCTGCCGACTAAGCACATTCCACCTGCAGCCTGCAGTTCAAAGGACTCCCATGACTGTCACCATTTGCACCTCACCACTCCACTGCTATCCAACCACCACCACCCACCCTGAGGCAAGGCTCACCCTCCACCACACAGCGGGTGACCTGGTGCTCCATCAACACCATTGCAGCTCATTCACAACAAACTGAACTGCTCTGACTGGTAGCCAAGGTGCTACCTGCCAGCGAAGTGCCTAAGGTGGTGTTTGAATGGACCTCACCAGAGAATTAGGCGTACCTCTCCCCCCTCACAGGGAAGGCATGAGGGACACAACATATGGCTGACATGGATGAATTCCCCTACTGTTTCAAAGGACACCACAAACCCTTTAGGGTGATCGACACTTCACGCTCCTTTTTACTGGATTAAGTCCAATAATCTCTCAGTAACGAGACTTTGAATCCAGAGCGGTAAAACACAGAGCCCCGGGGTTTGCTAACACACTGCAAGCGCTGTTTTCCCTTTAACACTTTATTTTATGACTACAAGTAAGAGTTAAGACTCCTCACCAACTTTCCCCTCATGAGCAAAGACGGAGAACACCCAGATACAAGTTTAAAGACTGATTTATAGTGAATCTGGAAACATCAGCACTGACTTCAATCCCTCACTATAATGCTGTGATGGCAGAATTAACATTATTTTGAGTCTAAATATCCATTTCTGATAGAAAAAGAAAATTGTAGGGACATTACATAACTTATCACAGCTAAATCCACTTGCACTACATAATTTATTACATTTACTTCATGAAATAAGTTACACACAAGTGCTTTGCACTTATTGCTAATCTAAGCTAACCATCTCTTAACTGTAGCCTTATGATCTATCATTGTGATATGCAAGAATAATTATCTCATCATTTCATTGAATTTCACATTAAAACTGAATAGCATTAGAGGAATAGTTATGAAAAATGTAGTTGCATTTTGGATCATCTATTGGTTCATTCATGCTCAATTTTCCCTTTCAACAACAGTATTAAAGTGATTAATACTGATAAACACTCAGAAGTAAAACTGGTTTCTGCACTAGGTTTGGACTTGTTTGTATGATTGGTCTTGTATTTATATTCCATACAACTTTCACTAATGGTTGAATCAAAGGGTCAGAACTCGGAATGTTTTGGTACTGAAGTGAAAATGTGGACAATGACATTCCATTCTGGACACCACTAAGGGCTCCTCACCAGAAACAGGGACCAAAACAAGGTTTCTCGGCTTGACAGTGTCTCTTCCGACCTTATGCCAGACAGCCGACTGAAAATGCCAGGAATGCTAGACTGCTGCTCGATAGGAGACCATGTTCCACTTATTGGCTACTGGTGAGCAGAGCCGCGGGGACAATGTCCAAGATGAGTCCTCACACAAAAGGAACAAGACATTTATGACTCTTCGGCCTCAGAAAAATGAAAGGTTCACGCCTGGGACACTGGCGGCTCTCGTCCTCCCACTGACACTCTGTGAGAGATGCTTCTCTGGGCAGACGCAGCTCACATTTTTGGGTCGTGTCTGCAACCTGAAGAAAAGGTCTCCCCTGTATCCAACCACACTGTTTCATTCCCAGTGATTTAAATGGGCTGTTAGTACCTTTTTCTGCCATTGTCTTGCAACTGGTGTCACTGCCATATGATTCTTTTAGTTATTAGTTTCACCCACCCACTTTTAGTTATTAGTTTATGCAGGAGCCACCAGAGTCTTGTCTCACTGGGATGTAGACATTATTAGTGATATCCCAGGCAACCTAAGGGGCCAAGTTAGAGTCATGGGACTCAAAGGACTTCAAGCTTTTTTCTGCCGCTATTTTCAACAATCTAGTTAAGAAAATAACATATGGGATCATCTATGTGCAGTGGAGCTACACTATGCAGACACATCACACTCAATAAATTGATGCAGACAATAGATATTTATGAAGATTAGTACACTGCACCTCACTCTCGATAAATTACAATTAGAATATTATTAAAAAAAAACACGAACACTAACTGTATTCTTTGTTACAGAAACACCAACTGAATAAACAAGTTGGTAAGACAAGAACTTAGAAAATTCAGATTAATTTGGGTCATTTCTCCCATAAGAAGACTGTCCCAGCACGCCAACCTACCAAAATGCAACAGCATTTTCTTTATTCTATGAACACATTATGATTGCGCATCATACTGCTAATCTAAACTGGTTTAGGCATTCGAGTGAAAGCAAAGGGAAGGTAATTCATAAATCACAGTAAAATGTGAAAATCATACACAACACCATAGATGAGAAATTATATTGGCATCTCTGTTTGAGTAAACCAGAAATATGCTTTCCTGTGATATATGATGAATGAGTAAATTTTATTGTTCAGAATAAAGTTATTTTTATTTAACTCAGTCAGCTTCCACTTCTGTTTAGATCACCTCATTCATTTCCTCTCACAGCCACAAGACTCTGAGTGCCACCTACTGGTGCTCTGACAGAACAGCAGGGAAATTCAAAAACAAATGGTACAGTGACAGACAAAGGTGGGTATAAAAATGTGTTTGAAACTTGTTAAAACCACATGTTAGCTGTGCTTAAATGTGTAGTTTGCACTTCTTTCTGTGTCATAGTGTTTTATATATGTCTGCCATCTTTAACAAATTAAAAAATCCTTTCCATTAAAATTTCAAATGGTGCAACCACAAAAGTGTGACAAGGATTAAACATTTACATTCCTGGAAGTTATGCGAGGGTAGTTATGAAATAAGATATTTGTTTTGCAATATCATCTCAGAATGTATTTTAAATTATACATTTTCTATCTTGAAACTATGGGTTTCTCTGTATATAGCAAGTCAGTATGCTGGAGACATCAATGTTTTCTCTCTATTTTTGGGTCATTTGGTTTTAAATCATTTCATATTTCAATTTTATAGAGTAGTAGACTGCTAAAGTCATATTCTTGGAAACACTTTTGCACAATACCAATTTTCGTTATACAAAACATTGGTTCCACCAGTTAACATTTTTCAGTTTCACCGACTGACTACGTGTTTCACCCAAATACAAATGAGGCATTTAAATGTGAGGTTTCAAACATCCTGTGGGGTTTGTATTTATTACTTACCTTATAAGCAATAAATGAATACAGTTCTTACAAAAATAAACTTCCTTATAATGGTGGTTACAGGAGCTCATATGATCTAATAAATGATATTTTCTGCTCGAGAGTATTGGAAGCTTTTTTTTCATCCTCTTAAAAAAAAAAGGTGTGTAGTTTACTCGACACCCTCACACTTCTAATTAGGAACCTGGATGAACCAACAACTTTCCATGGGTCTTTTATCCTCTCATTGATGTCTATTGTACTCCTCAGCTGGTCTGCAGTTATTTGAACCCCATATCCTCGTCTTTTCCAATTAGACCCACCTTCCTCTCTGAGGTATACTTACTGCAACATGTAGGAGAAAACAGAGTCCTTTAACAAGAGGGCCCCACTCTCTTGTTCACTAGGGGAAGTTTACCCACATCTGTCTCATCACCTCACCCCTGGAAGAGAGGGGGTCACTGGCAAGGCCGGAGGTCAGCACTTGTACCATTGTGAGCTAGAACCAACATGAACCTCCATCACACACTGCGGTCAGTGGGAAACAGTGCCCGGTTGGTTTTTAGGGCCATGGATGTGTGAACTGAACAGGAGTTGTGCTTTGAGGCCGCTTCCCGCACGGAAGCGTTTGAAAGGAACTCTTTGGGTTTCTTAATTAAGCAAAGAACAAATAGTTGTCCTGCTTTGTCGCATCTTTTCTCCATCATCAATGGCACGGGCACGAATGGAAAACAAAGCTGCATTTTGAGAATTTGCAGGTGTGCAAGGATGCGTGAGAAGTTTCTGGAGGGAGCACACCCATGCACATGGAAAAAAACATTTATATGGTAGTCAAGGGGGAGGTCTGTGTGAGAACGGATCTAGTTAGGAGCGTCACAACAGATCTGACAAAACAGGCGGCCAGGTCAAGCCTAGCCCTGCGGCAGGGACCCTGCAGCATTCAGTGAATTATAAGAAAAACAGCAGTCTCGCTCCCTCACCCTGCTTCTCCTGCTTTCTCTGATTGCTTTCTTTCACCCTTATCAGCAAGCCACCATCCATAATTGACCTGATTCCCAGATTTCTGTCCTGTGACCACCCTTGCCGAAGCATAAAAGTGGGCAGCATAGGTGGCATAGGGCTACCCAGTGAAGAAAAAAAGGAAAGTAAAAGGAAGTATTCTTCCAATGTCTTGAAAGAGAAAGGAAAATCAGCATAATGACCACACATTCAATCCCCTCGCACACACTCCTTCTCCCTCCTCCTACTCCCGTCCGCATCCAAATCTTGATTAACCTCCTCTCCCACTCCCCCTTTCCCACCCACTTACATTCACCCACTCACCCATCCATCCATCCACACACACACACGCACACACACACACACACACACACACACATACACACAAAGTGCCTTAGAGGCCCCCTGACAGATGGGGCGATGGGTTTTTGGGGGTTCCTGCTGAACAAATGGCACCCTGGTTTAGTGTGGTGTTGTCAGGGTTTGAATTGATCCTGGGGACTACAGAGGCTTCTCTCTGCCAGTGTGTCACAATGGCAACAAGTGTGTGGAACTGGGAGCAAGCTTGTACAGGCATGGGACCCATAGCTCATGAATGATAGCTTAGCAAATGGCCCTCCTTTCACCCGCTTTCATTGTCGGGCCATCTCTCGTTTTCTTTCACACCCTCCTCAAAAAACTAGCTCAGCTTTGTAAGTTTTTATTGGGTTTGATTGGTTTGAGATGCTGAAACGTGTTGGTTTTTGTCTGAGTTTGTGCATGTGAACTCTGGAGCAGGGTGAATGATTACACTTGTGTATGTGTGTGCTGGTGGGTGGGTGCATGTGTGTGGTTTAGTGGGTGTTATTTTTGTACATTTTTGCTTGTTAGATTGATGGGCACTGTGCTCTCATGTGATGTTCTGTGGATTGATGCAAAGCTTTCTGTCATTGGCCAAAGGCGGTTAATGTGATTCAGTCCCAAATGAATTGCACATCCTGGGAGGTCGTGATGTTATTCACTGGATGAGATAAACACCATATCTGTTATCTTCACTGCTTTCCATAAAAAACATGCAAATAAAAAAATCTAATTTTGTCTTTTGTCTGTGTCTGTTAGATTTAAGTCACATATTAGTCTAATATGAACCAGTTATGCATAATGAGCTCCTGTCTGATCCAGGAGATCAAACTCAGCCTGAATCCCAGTGTGACCCCTCAGCTGACCCCTGGCAGCAGTTAACAGACCCAGGAACAATCCTCCCATTGGAAGATAACACTGACATCATCCCTGCAGGCACATTTCATCACTGTCATTTCACTTCCGTCTGGTTAATGTTTCACTATTCCTGTTTTGCCTGCATGAGGGGGGAGCTGGAAAAGGAGCAGAAGAGGCTTGGTTAATCACAAAAGGAAAACAGAGGGTGATCGATTGATTGGTAAACAAACAGGCTGGACAGGCGGCCACAGAGCAGAGGGGACCAAAAAAGGTCAGCCTCCTTATCTCCCATGGGTGACATGGTCATCAATTACATCTCATTATCATAGCTGTATTAAGATGTGCTGATGGGGCTTGAGACCCACCTGTTATCAAAGCTTCATGTTTACATAACAATAACAAAGTTTCTCACCTGAAAGATCAGTTTTAAGAGCAGATATGAAAAATTGACTCAGATGTGGTGTGTCAGTGTCTCTTTTTGTGTTTATTCTCTTAATACCTTCGGAAATCCCCTTTAAGATGTCATATCTCTTTCCATATGTCTACCCAGTTTCAGCAAAAATCCAATGTAAATCACACAAATAACGGCATCTTACTGTATTTATATATATATATATATATATATATATATATATATATATATATATATATATATATATATATATATATATATATATATATTCTTCCGTATTCTCCTTCTCCAACACATCAGCAAAAAATGTAAGTTTCATATTTGATTAGAAATGTTCATATGCCTCATGTTCAGTTCAATGCAGAATTTTGGGATTGAATTCATCAATGGGTCTCAATAGTTTCCATCCAAGTTATTCCAAACTCCAGTTTTGTCCAGCTATTGAACCAAAGAATCATGTTTCTGACATCTGAATCCCTGCATCTAAAATACGCCTGTCGTTGTACTGAGTCTGTCTTTTTGCATGTAACCTTCCCATTGATTTGAACCACCTGGTTAAGTGTTGGAAAAGCACAGTTATCAGCTTTATTACTGAATGAAGCAGTTATGGAGTCAGGTGTGCTGTATTGACCGAGGTGAAGTGAGAGGGAAATGAAAGAGGTAGGTGGGTAAAAGATCAAAACAGTGGCAGCAGTTCTTCTCTTGTTTTTGCTTCTCTGTTCCAGGGATTGATGCTCAAGAACCCTGATGAAACAAGCAAACAAGTTATTTTGCAATCCGCTAGAAATCCATGTTATAAGCAGAACAACTTCATGGGTGAAAGGAATCGAAATTGACTTGGACCTATGGGGGTCCCTATTCTACCACAGGTATATGGTAGCATGCCCTTTTTCAGTTCTCTGACTACATGATGTCTTGACCTATCAAACGTGTGTAAAAGGTATGGAGGTGTATGAAAAGGATCTGCCATGCCTGTTGTGCCAACTCTGCTGCTTCAAGCCAATATTTTTCTTTTATTTAGAAAGTTATGGTGAAATTAACATAGGCAAAGAAAGTAATCGTTGGATACAACGGTTTTAATTACTTGTCACATTCTCTTTCCATAAATGTGCAAATAATCAGTTCAGAGTTTACCAGTGATTTTAATATTGGCTTGGAAAAGTGTTCCCAAAGTTGTAGCTCACACCTCAGGCCTTAGAGTAGAGGTGCATATCTCGTGCATACCAGGGTGTCAGGACGGTGTGCTCCTTTGCTCACTTTTGTGTTGTCCACTCTGCATAGCAATAGCCAGGACGCAGCAGCATGTTTGAATCGTTGAGGGGTGAGGTCTGCATATTAAGAAAACACAGAGGGAGAACAGGCAACTAAAAAGGCCTCTGAATGAGAATCAATTAATTTTCATTTACGTCCATTAGTCCCGGGCAGAGATTTGCATCTCTGAAGCCATTGCCAAACTGGCAGTGGGCTTTTTAGTGGAGGGAGAGGGCCACATTAAGCTAATGATGGGGGGCAGAGGCAGAGACAAAAGGCTATATGTGTGGTAGAGGAGGCCTGGCCGTCCTCTCCTCTCATTAGCACCACAGTGGCCTGCTCTGCTGTCACACAGCGAGTCCCACAGGCTGATCATTAACCACACGCTGGGGTGAGATAAATTTTCACATTATGAAAGGGACGCTGAGCTCGTCAAGTTGACATTTCTCAGAGTAAACTTTTGATATGCTTCCTAAAAATCATTGAACTGCCCTTGACTGATTAACAAATAAAATAGGACATAACTATCAGAAGGAAAAGTATGTTCAAAATGACAATTAACAGTATGGTACGTGTTGTATATGTGGTTATAATCTTGTACCTTTTAATGATATTGAAGAAAGCAGCACACTTCAAACTAATTATGAAAAGGTAAAGACACAATCTTGATTTTTAACTTGTTCCAAGCAAACCATGTAAAACTTGAAATTAAAAATAATGAATACATGTTTGTGGAGAGATTAGTATTAACTTAGTCTTAAACATAGTTTACCTTACTTTCATAGTGATTTCACAGGAATGGCTCCATCTGGATGTTTTGGTGCCATGATTCTTGCAGATTTACCTTTTTTGTTTCGACTTTGCTGATTCTGTCCCAACATTTGAGGGCAATTAATTAAAAAAAAATTTTTTTTTTAGTCCTGCTCTTTTTTTTTCAAAGTAAGTTAAATCATCGATGCAAAGCTTATCCTTTGAAAACCAGTCACCAGAGCATCTGTTTTTAGATGTTTTAAATCATCAATTGATCCTGAAACTTTAAGTTTGGTCTGCTTTGTAACATATAAAGAGGCATCAGAATGTTTTCTCGAGCAGCATAATATTCCTGGGAAGGCTATTTATAGTAAAAATGCAAGTTTTAAAATTGTAACTTTAAATTTTTAACAGTCTCATAACTGTACATAAAAGCTTGTTACCTGTGCAGTTTCGTGTACTGGCACAGACTTAGAGATGAAGAACTTAACACCAAGAGTCTGTATTGTTGAGAAAATAATCCCAAGCTGGGCAGCGTTAAAAAAAAAGGTCTGTTGATTTCAGCGCTATAGGTTACGTACATTCAACCATGACGCAAGTCTCTGAAGATTTGTGTTGGTGGTGGCATAGAGTGCTATTTACTCACATCAACTCTAATAGACGTGTTGTGAAAATAAAGGCCGGGATAGCTTGTTCCAGTTATCAACCCTTCAGTGATTAATAAAGCCCCGATATGGGAAGGTCTGTGTCCCTTTCTCTATTTCCATACTGTATTAAAGGAACTTGGCAGGGAAATGTTATCTAAGGTGCACAGCAAACATCTGAAATTTTAAAGCCCTTGCTTGTCAGTGTGAAAAATAGCTGCCCTCTGAAGGAGGGGTCAAATTAAAACAGGATTAGACATGAGGGTTCACTCGCCTTCCTGCAGTACTATGGTCCAGAGTCTCGCCTCCTCGTGTTGGGAGGAACCGAGACAGTATGAAATGGAGCGGAAGCTACAAGCAGAATAGAAGATGAAAGACTGAATGGTAGAAGGGAGCAGACAGGGTCACAGATGTGACATTACACTGACAATAGCTGTGGCGGGGGTAAAAGTGTGCAGACACCCCATCTTGGGCCAAGCTTTCTCCCAGCTGTTTAGTTCACCTGTCTATTAAAAGGGAACATATTTCTTAGTTTCCACAGAAAGAGGGACAGATTTATTGGGCCTACAAGGAGGAGGCCTTAGAGCTGACTGATCATTACACAAGGGCCCATAAATCACTCTCTCTTTCTTGTGTTAGAGGATCTGAGTCCCAAAGCTTTCTGTTCAGTCAGAACCGCTTATAAATAATAATTCTGTAGCATTTTCACTGACTCTTCTCTATCGGAAAGAAATAAAGGTTCATGTTGCATACTGACCTTTACTGGTGCCCTATCTGTTTGGTTTCATATTCTCAAGGACCAGATGCCGGGGCTTTACATTAAAGCTCAGACAGATATTGAAGTGACCTCTAGCCCTTTCCTGTACTCAGGCAGCCCTATTCTAAAACAAAGTGGACATGACAAGAGAAGAGGGGAGAAATCAGATGGCTTAATTGTTCCATGACAATTAGACCATCAGTCAAGCGAACACTGAGCAACCCAGCAAAAGTAGCAAAAGGGAGGAGGCAGCTGAAGAATAGGATGAAAGAAGAGGGCACTAAAACACCCACTGAGTGAGGGAGAGGGAGAGGGCCCTGCTATTGAGGGCCTGACGGGGCAAAAGGAGCAGAGAGCAGTTTACAATCCTGTACAGTGCTGTTCTGCACCATTAAGTGGCATGGAGGGCAGGCCCGAGACAATGGGCTTCTGTCCCAGAGGAGAAGGCCAGCAGCTCCAGAGGAGTCCTCCTTTTCAGCCCATATGTTTGTGGCTGCCTCACAGGATGCTGCTCTTGCCACGGCCGCATGCTCAGCATCTGGACTCAAGAGCTCGGCCGTGTCTCCTCAGTGACCACTGCTGTGGCGGGGAGGAAAACAGTGTCTCCGTGGTTACTCTATGGGCACAAGAAAGGATTCAGGGCAGCACTCAAGAGATTAAGAAGAGGAAGTACTTCTAGATGGAGTGAAATCCCAATTTTGTTGGATTTGGAGCTACAAAAAAAAACAACTCAGAGAAAATCTCCCCAATAAGTGTGGAAACAGGGAGTGGAAATCAAACGAAAACAAGTCTAAAAGAGATCATTTTCACACACAAAAAACACTTATTAATGAAATAACACTTTTTTGTGTGTGTAACATAATAGACAATCTACAACTAATCACATCTAAATGAAGTATGTTGTTATAGTATTTATGGCAACATCTAAAATCTTTCCGTTTTGTGGATTGTAAAGAGGACCTGTAGAAACTTATAGGTTATATCCAAGCCTTAAATGGGTGGTCCACACACAAAACATTTTAACTGAAAAAGACTGTTTCCAAACATGAGCAGATGCATGTCAGCACCATTCACACCTCTTTATCTTGTGTATTTTTCTCTGTGCTCAGAGAAACTGTGACTCCTGTCCTCTTTGGACCAGAAGCAAAGAGCTGTCAGGATGATAGATTATAAAGCTGCGGCCTGAAATTTAAACAAGGGACCTGCCTTAGCCCCTGTTCATCCTTCAACAGACTCACAAACCCCCTGAAAGAGAAAAAAATATCATCCCAAGCAACGGAAAAAGAAAAGAAGTTGGTGGTAAGCCCAGAGAAGAGGAATCTTAACAAGTGTTTACCCTCTTTCTGTTGCCAAGCTGTGGGGCAATAACCCACCGTAGCGAAAGGCAGTGCCTGATCCAGGAAGAAAGGCCTCAGCCTGCTGGGTCAGGGGTCACTAACTCCACCATTGTCTCAGACAGAGCAAGCACACTCCAGCTTTTCTCCAGCTTTCAAAGGCCTGTGATGGGGGAGGAAAGATGGGCTTGAAAACACTGGGTCAGGACCGGGGGGCTCTATGGGAGTCGGAGAAGAAAGATTTGGACCCCAAAGGTTAAATGAAGAGCGAAAGGGCCCTTCTGTCCAATTACCGAGGGACAAATGCTCTCCGTGACCCACTGGGGTCAAAGTTCAGCAGAGCCATTGGTAGTGGCACACTCTGGCTTTTTGTGGCTCGGCTGAGATGAACCTCCATCGTGTTTATCTAAGCGACACCCTGACCAATAGTAAAAGTATAAATAATTTGGAGGATTGTGTGCTGCCACTTAGCAGAATTAATTTATAGACCAGGGTTATACAAGGTCAAACTTTTTACCACAACTCATAAAGGTGAGAGAAACAAATGGGAAGGTTGAGCATCAATTTGTGGCTCAAAGAATTAAACTGGTTTTCAGGAAATGTGGGGTCTTGAGAGCTTTTCAGACTCATTTTAATGTGCAACCATGGTAAAGAGGTGGCACAAAGTTATGTATATCTCAAATAACTCCTTCCCTGATATTTCAGCCAAGCAGGTCAGTAGTTACACTAATCATGGGCCTGCCTCGGTCTGTGGCGGCACTTGTGGTGTTAATACCTGCTGATACAAAGCCCGGTGGAGCGGCTCGGTGAGGGTGTCCCATATCCGGGGATGGCTGGATTAGACTTCTTGAACCACTTCCTCCTGTGCTCATGGGCTGCTGGGGATTATGTCCGTGAATTTAATCATCTGCACTTGCTCGGTTAACAAGCAGAGTACAATCATGTTACAAGATTCAGCCCAAGTCTTTTCTGTTCTCAGGCTGTTTCGAGCAGCAGGTTCACTTTATACTTTGGAATTAACAGCATTACATTCTGTTTCATTACTCTGTTAGAGGCGGCTTTTGATGTAGCGGGGTATATTGGGCAGCTTCTGCTTCAGAAAGTGAGTTGGTTGACTTGCACAGATTATTTGAAGGCCATAGAGAAATAGAAAAACAAAAACAGCACATAGGGGTCAGAGTGAGTTCCCTAAACTATTAAAGACAGATAATGCATGTAAGATATGTAAGCCACAACCCTTATACTGGGCATGCAAGAAAATGTCTCCCAGTTTTTGAAGGGTTTTTCATAAAGATAATGTTGAGCTTTATTCAATTATTTTGCATTCTTTTTGCCATTTTTGTGCTACAAGATTAGTACAGAAGAGTTCAGTTATCTTTCACAATTTCTTCAACTCCTTCAAGGTGACAGGAAACAGCAAAAAGAGGCTCAAAGTACCAAAACTTCACAGCTGAGTGTGACTGTGACCTGACAAGAATACACAAATGGAGTCCCTTTTATCATAAAATTGAACTCTGAGTTAATACAAATTTTGTGACCAAGCTGCAGTAATGCACTTCACCTTTGCAAAATGTGTCTCTAAATTCTAGAAATGAACCTGAAAACAAACCATCAAAGTCGTGAGGCGCAGCCGCCTGGAACCCAGCAAGCGCCATGAAAGCTTTAAATCTCTTCCTCTGTAGAATCCATTTAGCATGGCTCAGCCACACTCCACCATGGGGGGTGCAGGGACTGGAGACCAGGCGTGGTCCCTCAGGGTTGAATTATGCACCCAGTGCTCGAGTGTGTATATCCATGCTTGTCTTTTCTGTGTGCATGTGTGTGTGTGACTTTGTCCTGTGGATTGTGAGGATTTTCCTCTCTCTGGGACTCTTCTCTGCAGGTTCCCGCTGTCCCTCATGAGCCAACATAAGCCTGTTGGACACACATTGGAGGGGTGGAGGGAAGCCACTAGGAGTGAGCCAGGCTCCTGGGGTCTTACAGGCCCTTAGAAGGAGCGGGATGACCTTTAATCAGGGATCAGGAACCCGGGGTGCAGCTGGAGGCCCATAGGAGCCATGATAATGCCTGAGCCCCAGGTCACACTCCCAGCTGGCTGTCCACCATTGGCAAAGATGCTGAGGCAGCCTTAGGCCGGATGAAGCTCTCGATGCAGGCATGAGGTGAACATTTATGATGAAGGCTCAATATTTGGCTGAAAGCTCTCATCTGCATGCTCATCGATCCAAGGACAAGATCCAGGATTCTTGAATTCCCTGCTTTACAACAGGTTATCCATTTTTCATAAAAGTGGATTTCTTTCTTAAATCAAAAGTACAAAATACTAAGTTTAATACCAAGACAGATGGATGCACAGGGATGAAATGAGAAGCTGCAGCTCCACCAGCTCCACTTACATGCATACACTGTGTACTCTGTGCTTACTGTAGCAGTGCACAAATTTTCACGGGGCAGTGTTGATTCAAATCAAACGCTGCTATTAGCACTCACTGGAAATAACAACCATTTTCACAAACATTCACAGGTGTTTTGTTGGTATTTTTTAAATGCAAATGTTGTCCATTGTTCAATGTGTTCACACCCCTTCTGCTGCGTAGCTGGTATGGCGACCATTGAGAGTAATAAGTGTCTGGCCTTCTACACTCAACCTTGACAAGTGCACAACTCAGAAATCAAAGGCTTGCTTGTTTTTCCATACAGTCAGTATGAGCCTTCTTTTGCTTTTAAAATTGTAAGAGTAACTAAAGAAGCACATGATTCGAGACACAGAATTAGTTTTGCAGAATGAGGCCCTATTTAAATGACGTTTCACAGTGTTTCACCCTAAAACGCATGACATGCTTAGAGTCGCACGTTTTGTCGGATTTTCCTGTCTGTGTGGAAAATTATTTTTGTAAGTGATCAGGTGTGGACGAATATATTTTGAAAAATGAATGAGGAAGAATATTTGTCATTCAAAATACCCAGCATGTGTACAAGTCTACTGCAGGGTTAATTACTGAATGGGCTGCAGGTGTGTAACTTGAACAGATGTCATTGGTGTCATTCAGGAGGGAGGAGGCCTTGCCTGCACCTAGATAGGGACAAGACAAAATTTACACTGACCTGTCCTTTTTTGGTTCAAGTGGCAAAACCAGGCCTTGCCCATGCATGTACAACTGGACCCCAACCCTTCTAGGGGAATGTAACCCCCCCATTTTACCCTCTATCCATTGCCCACCCAAAGGATTAGCCCCCTACCCCCACCTCTCTACACACCACTACCCCTTCTGGGTGTATTATCATATTTGATCCACAGCTACCCTCCTCCCTCCCTCCCTTCCTTTACTTATTCACCCTCCCGCATGCACCACCAGCAAGGCATGCCCCCTTTTCTTTGGCCACTCTCAGGGAGAAGAAGAGGAGGATGAAGAGGCAGGGGCTTTCATGGGAAACAATCTGCCAGGGAGATGAAGAATGAGCGGGCACTCAATTAAGGGCTGCCCATTGAGCCCGCAGAGTGAGCCTGAATGTGGGCCCCTCCAAAGGAATGGAGTCCCATGAATAGATTGTGGGCCTTCATGAAATATTAAAGAGCGGACGGATTTCCCACAATATTTGTACACCTCCCTTTGTAGGGATTTCTCCCTCCATTGAGCCTGAAACTGTTAACACATCCGCTCTGAAGCACGGTCTGCAGACTGTGCTAAAGAGCCCCACGGTCTGTGCATGAAACGCTCCCCACCCTCACCTCTCTCTCTTTCTCTCTCTCCCTGATGCTCCGTCTGTCTCTTCTCTTTGTCTTTTCCTCCATCCTTTCACTCACTCTCTCTCTCTGTTCTTGCACATGAGCTATTCATGGAAGGGATTACAGCAGTTTTAATGACCACCTGTCCTTGCTCCATGCTGCATTGTGCCACGCCAGGCCAAGCAGCAAGCATCCCAGTGGTATTAGAGGGTCAGATTGCTTACTAGTGACCCTTGTCTCCTCCAACACATGCCTGACAACCACAGCCACCTGGATGCATAAGCAAAAAACACTCTTCTGGGGTGTGTAACACTTTGAACATAACCTCAATATTTCTTTTGATGTAAAGAGACAAACAAATCTGCTTAACCTTTCCTCATTTAACTTCTGTAGCATTATTCCAACCCTGTAAAAGCCAATGAGTTCTTTCTCTTGGAATTCCCTACTTGACACTTTTCCTTATTTGTCTCTGCTCTTTACCCCTTCTCTCTCACACACACACTGGGGTTGAGTGGAGCTGTAAAGAGAGTGAGAGCTATGTTGTTAAGTAGGTGGTTAGAGCAGCCATTAGCATCAGAAAAGCCACATATTCCTGACATGAGTCAATATTAGTTTATGTCAGCGTTGCAAAGTTGAGGACTGACATCAAACAAACAGCTCCTGGTGCATCTCACAAGTACAAAGGTTTAAGAACAGGAGCGTATAGAGTATGAATGTTTTTGCTATATGTTGATCCAAACATATATAATATTTTAAAACATGACAAAAAGGATGAAAGGCCCAAATCACTTAAAATGAGTTTGAAAAAACATTTTATGATCAAATCACTATCACACCTCCAACTTGTTCAGACTTCAGCTGCCAGGGTTCCTACAGGTTTTGACAGATGTCATCACATAACTCCTGTTTTACCCTCCCTTCACCGGTTCCCTGTTAGTTTTAGAATTGATTTCAAGATTTTGCGGATAACTTTCAAAGCATGCAAAGGGCTGGCTCCTATCTGATCCATGGACCCCTTATAAGCCAGCTCTCAGATACAGTTTTTGGCTATGCTTCTATAAATGTGTGTTAAAGTTCGATCTTGCCCATTATAAGTGCAAATGAACAGGGGTCCCATTCATCTTTATTAGTCCAAGAAAAAATATTTAAAAAAAATCTTTTGCATAGTACAGAGAAGGAAAGCTGCACTTTTATATGTGATGATGGTATAAAGGAGGGAGTTATTGTTTAGTCAAGTGGTGGTGCGAAATTTAAGCCTCATGTTTCTCTAGAACGCTCAGTTTGTAAATGAAATAACACAAGTTGAATGGAAAAGTATCTGGACCTCCTGATATACCTAACAGTAAACAAGGAAACATGCCTGTTACATAATATTTGCAGGAACTGACATTGTTCGCCTGCCGAATTGCAGCTTGTCTACACCAATAAAAGCAAGTAGTGTGGGTGAAAGTGGTCTACATGGAGCATGTGGCTGCATGGAGCTCTGCTGCCTACTCCTGCAGAGTCCCAGCTGTGGAGCACATTGAGGAGCAGACCTTGTGGTCTGGCCTCCATATGCTGGGGTCTGGGGTCCAGGCTGTCAGCGTAGCCCCAGCGCATGGAGGGCAGTTGGGGGGCACACAGGAGGGGGGTCTAGGGCGATTGAGGGGAACAGCCGCTCCTCCAGCATTGTAGCAGGAGGACAAGAGCTGAGCAGGACCCAGCAGGAGAGTAGGGGGACCTTTTTCTAAAGAGCGATCAACTGGAGCTCCTTTTCTCACACCCCACTCACTTTACCCCACTCTGCATCTCCTCCTCACCCCCTCTCTCCTCCATTCCTTTCCTCCCCTTGGCAGATTGATACACTCTCTGAAATGTTATTTTCATTTGTCTTTCTTGTAAAACTGCATTCCTCCCCATTGCATCCCCCTCCCATCCACCCACCCCTCAAACCTATTCTCTGCTGGAATTGAACCAGCCCAAGCAGCTTTGTTTTTCAGTCATCATGTCCACATCAAAGTCACTCATGAGAGGATGGTAAAAAGGAGGAAGGGGCCATGGACGAGACAAATCTCTTTGGCTTTTCCCTCACACAATGCATCTCATTTGAATTTCCCCATATATTGCTGATCACCATTCTGAACGGTGCCCCTGATGAAGTGTTGTTTTTGTGAATTCCAGAGACCCTGGGGATACATTTTCCTCTTTTTGTCTCTGACTTCAAAGTTATCTGGAGCGGGACGTGTTGGAATGACGAAACATGAAGGGGGTCACCAGGTCCAGCTCTGGATGTTGTTTACCATCGTTCTCAGTGAGTGGAGGAGCCTTAAGACTATGGATCCACAGTGGGGCATTGCGCAAAACATATTTCAAGCATTGAGGTTTTTCTAAGGGCTAAGTCCATGTGTTCAAGCACATTTCTCCTACTTTAGATTAGGTCAAAAGAAGGCCCCCTGGTTTATAATAATGATCTTTGAATCCATGGAGGATGCCCCTCTGTGTTTTAACACGTTCATCTTTGAAGCTTGTTTTTTATGTACAGGGTCACGTTATTGCAGGAAAGACTCTCTTGGTCGTTGAATTTTTTTCCATGAAAGTTTAATAAAAAGAATGAAAATAAGTGTTTCTGTTCTGCTGCATTCACTATGATGATACACACAAAATTAACTAAAATCATACAAACAAAACATACTATTCTAAGTATATCTAAATACAGAAAACTTTTTTAGTCCTTGGTTATTGTAAATTTTGTTTAAGATGCAGTGTCATAGAACAGCATTCAAAAGAACACCTTTCAACATATAAAACCTGAGATAATATCAAATCATCCCCATATCCAGTACCTTACTCAGAAAGTGGACTAAGTTCTTACACTTGTCTTAGAGTTGTCCAATATCCCTGTGCTGCCCTCTGCTGTCAGAAAGTAGAAGTACAACTAAAAAAGATTAAATAGATTTGTATTTGTCAACACTATGACAGTTTGAATTACAATAAATTTGAATCAAAAAGGCTTCGTTGTTCTAAAGAGAAATTTTGAAAAATAGTTCAAAAGAACTGGAAACTTAATGCACAATAAAACAAACTGTTAAGGAAACTTACTAAAATTTTTCACTGTGGACATGGCAGTTTAGAGGGAAACAGATAAGAATCTCAGTTGTGTACAATAATGTAACAAGCTAAATAAATGTGGAAAGACTGGAAAGAAAAGAAAGGCCAAAGGAACAACTGGAAAAAAGAAATCCTCCCATAAATTCATAAGGCCATTTTTTCTGACTGTGACAAATACATTTCATGTGATAAAATTCCTGATTGTGTGTTTGAACATTATAATTACACTTTAATCCTTGAGACCTAGCATCCACATATGTGTTCATTACATTTCTGCTTTTCATACCCATGAAACCTCACTTTTTAAAACTTTAATCTATTAGCAACGGTCAGAGACACTCCCCACATTATCTTTTGGTGATATCATATCCTGACACCCATTTTAGTGAGAAAAAGTGTAGTTGTGAAGTACAACACTCATAGCTAAAAAACCCATTAGCTATCTAATTACAATAAAAACACAACTGTCTGTACAAAGAGCAAGTTTAGTTTTTGTATTTATTAAGTCTTACTGACACTAAATAGCAAGGAGACATGAAAAATTCACAGCAGACCAAAACTGGGGGCTTAAGAGGATAATATGTGATTTACGGTCATAATTTTTTATGTTCTTTTCCAAAAAAGACTTCATACAAGTGTGCTTTTATTCAAATAGTGACACAAAATTAGTTTCAATGCACCATCTGTAACATGTCCTGAGCTGTTAACTTAAGCTTTTTCCATCAGCAAAATTTCTTTTACTTCATGGAAAAAAAAAATCATGCTTTACTTTTTATGATGCATATTGTTCATTAAGGTTGTTACACTGACTTTGGTTGTATGCAGCCCAACCAGCTTAACCCTCTGATGCATGAATTATGAAAGTCAGTGTCAGGATTTTTCCCTTGAGTGTTTGTATTTGTTTTAAGGCGTGAAAAAAAGTTTTCCATTTTTTTTTTCAAATATTTGTAACTGAGCATTCAACATAAAACAGTGTGAACTTAATGTAAATAGGATTTTTCTTTTGTTTGACTTCTTTTCTTTCTTTCTTTTTTTGCTAATGTCATGAATAATCTCTTTTTAATGCTTTGTGAAACATTTTAATTCTCTTTCATCCATTTTAACGCTGAATAATTTATTGTTTATCAGCTTTTTCAACCTCAAATGTTTGTCTGTAACAGTTTTAAAAAATTATATGTTTGGAAAATAAAAACATTTTTTCAGGCCCTAAGAAGAATGAAAATATCCTGACACAGGCTAATATGAATTTCCACCACATGAACTATTTAATTTAGGAGTAAATACGTTTTAAATAGGTATCCACTGTAGTGACTACTATGCACCACAGGGTTAAACAGTTGTATGTTATATTCATTACTTACACAAGATGGCGAGAGAGAGAGCAACAAATGGACTCAAACTATCAGCACAAGAGGATGTCTCAGCATTGATGGTAGAAAGTTATCACAATGATGCTGTCTTTGGGTAAAAGAGAATACAAATTTGGAAATTGTTCATGAACAATACACATTGCCTTGTAGTGGTTTGAATCCTCTTTCGAGACATTCATTCTTTAGCCTGGTGAACATGATGGAAGTTATCGAGAAACTGAATGTATATAGAAAGTTGGATCCATCTTCCTGTCTTGTATGTGTGTATGACTTGTATTTTTTTCAGTTCTTTATACGCCTTAAGATGCTTCAATTGACATTTTTGCTACCTTTTTTATTTTAATGTAAAACCAAGAACAACCCATGCTTTTCCCACAGAATCCAACAGGTTTAACTGTACGAAAACTAAAACAAGTATGAGAATTAAGTCAGATTTTCTTTTTAAAATCTCCTGTCTAAAAACTGTAATTAGTAGAGCTGATAGGAGAAAAGGTGAACAGATTACAGGATATTTTCCTGTGGGAACATGTGTAGTAAATTTTCTGCCAAGTTCGGTATTTGGCAGTGTCCTTATCATACAATGTGATCTGACCTCAGTCACGTATCTCGTGGTAGTTGGGAGAGGCTGAGATGAGTTTGATCGAAATCATTTGTCAGTAAGATGTCACAAACTGCTGTCCTGAGATCAGCGTCTGAATTTCCACATCTTCTGTGGGAAGGAGAGTCAGCGCTGCTGCAGATTAAAGACAGTGACAGGCAGCTAAGGTTGTTCCAGGCTGAGGAAGGAGAATTTTTTTTCTGTTAGAGTCTGAGTCCTTGTCAAGCTGAAAATATTATTACAATCTGTTTAGGTCAGAATGTCAATGCCCAGTGCTTGCTTAAAAAAAACCGCACAGATTTGAAAACTGATTGGAGAGAGTTTTGGCCTTAGATAATTTATTCTCTGCCCTTGTAACTGACAGTCAAGCACCCTAGCTATTGGTGAGTAGGCTTAGCTCCTCATCTTTGCCTTATTGTAGCTTAGTTGAAGTAAGGTTGAGTTCAACATTTAAAATGTTTTTTTTTGTTATTTTACCCTGTAAAGCCCAACCTATCAAAAAATAGTCAGAAACTTCAGTTCTTGTATCACATTTGACACACTGCACAGTTTTGTGTACAATTTTTTCTGTTTTATTTTAGTTCATATGCATTTATTTCATGAAGGAAACACTTATATTTAAAAAAGTAACAATTTCAATGTTATTCTTACTGCAACCTCTTAAAAATCAAGTAATGATTTACCTGAAAATAGATAAGTGAATGATTTCATGAGAGCAGACATTTTGAAAAGGGCCAAAATACAACATTAGCTGACTGTAGTGATAGGACAATCCTCAAGGTGGTAGAAAATATTTTTAATAGGTTTTTAAACAAATTATGTATCATGTTGATGAGATAGATGTGATGATTCATGCTTGCTGTGGAGCTCTTTTTCCCCTCCCACAGGGCTTGGGCGCCCCTCCTCCTCCTGGCTCGTTTGTGCACCTGTGGCTCCTGCTCCTGTTCCTGATCACCTGCAGCTCATCACCTAATCAGCTCTCCCTTAAAGGCTGTGTGGAAACAGGAGTCAGGCGCCAGATTATTCCCGCTGCCACAGTGGTACTTCGGCTCCCGTTTTCAGACTGAGTGTTTGTAGACTTCAGTGATTTCTTGTACATTTTCTTGTGTCTCATCACCCATGTCTCTCCCTTTTTTCAAGTGCCTCCTTGTGCTCCTGCCCTCTGCCCTAGCCCTGCTACCCTGCCTCGTGCTCTCAAGTCTTCCAGCCTCTGTCGACTCTGGACCCCCTCACCACCCCAGCTCTGGTTTTCTTCCGTCACACATTCTGCAAATAAACCCCTTCAAACTGCCTCTGCCTGCTTTTGGGTCCTGCTCCATTTCTCTGGTTACTAAGAACCATAACAATAGATGTCTTTAAACTCATGTATCAAATGATACACTTGGCTGTAAAAGGTTAATTTTGCCCTACCATAACACCTGAGTGACATCAAACTGAATTGATCCAATGACACTCTTTTATTTTCAGATAAAATTTTGGGGGCCTAGCCGTCTTGGTCGCCCCATGAGGTTTG
Source organism: Thalassoma bifasciatum (assembly GCA_008086565.1). Taxonomy (NCBI): domain Eukaryota; kingdom Metazoa; phylum Chordata; class Actinopteri; order Labriformes; family Labridae; genus Thalassoma; species Thalassoma bifasciatum. The sequence goes on along the minus strand of RPOG01000032.1, from coordinate 566,366 downwards.
CCCTTGAGTGGGTGACCTGGGTTTGGTTTTCACTCTCACCCTGTGTCCTTCTCTATCTACTGCCCTGTCCTCCCCAAGTCAAGGCCTGGAAAGTCCCCCAAATTGTTTTAATATGTATTAAAATTGAAAAAACCTGACATGAAATAACAACAGTTGTTGCCCAATAAAATGACTGGTAGTCATTAGGGCAAGTGTTTATTGTCAAGTCATGCCTGAGAGTGCGAAGGGGTTGGTGCTCAAGCTAGTCTTTGCTGATAATCATCATTCCAGTGGTTGGGAAGCTGTCAGCATATGACATGTTACTGATAAAACCTTTTGACTTAATCTTGGCTGAGATCGTATTTTGTTAATGACATGAGAGTTCAGTATTGTTGTTTTGACCTTACACCTAAAACTGAAACATTTTGTCTTCACGGTAACTGCAGGTTTCAGTCCATGATCGATAACAGCTGTAATAACAGATCACTACCTGGAAAACCTTTTAAAGTGGTTATCTTTGGTGTCATTTATTAGGATTAATACTGATATCACACACGCACACACGCTAACATTTATCAGCTTGTATGAGTTTGTTCCTGTTATGGTGGGTTACTTACTTTGGAGCATCTATGCAAACACAACACTGATGACAGATTGAGTGATGTTTGACAGAGATAGTTGCCAGCATGGGGTTTGCCGACAGAATATCATGTACAACCCCAGAGGGATGCATCATGGGAGTAGGTGCGGATCATTGACTTTGTGAACTGAACTGAACTGAAACATCTCATCACCTGAGAAAAAGCCACACCCCAACAAGGTTTTCAGCCAACACGCATTGTCAAAGGAGAGAAAGAAATGATCACATTCATCACCTGTGAAATCAAGTACTTAGAAAGATGGCACAAACAACATGTGGGGCTCTTTAGTGTTGACATTTGGTCATGTGGTCTGATCACATCATAACGTGTATTGTTGGGTCTGTCACTACGTAGAGGGAAACCAGGTTTCCTGTACTCCGGGGATCAAGGAGGTCTCAGTTTGGAGCCTCAAACAACAACTGAAACTCAGGAGTCAGCTGTGGCCAGTCACCAGTTTCAGTTTGTAGCCACAACACACACCCACACACACAGTTTGCTTTTATCAATGGTTACACCTGTACAGGTGCCCATTTGGATCCTATAGCTGCTATTCCTGCTGCAGTGAAATACAAGTTTATTTTCAGTGCCAGGAACTTAGTCAATTATTAGATCCTGATGACAGATTTTCCTGAAAGAACAGGACTGCAAACTAACAAAATATATAAATGGATAAAAGTTTAGTGGTAGAATTATCCATTATTCTATAATAATAGTTTGTACTGAAGTAAGTTTCTGCTTGTTATTTGGATAACATTAGTTTTCCTACAGTATAATACCATAAAGTCAACAAAATCCAAATAAACTACCAGTTTTAAGAATAACAACTAACACTGCTAAATCTTTTTTGAGGCAATGAGAGTGATTGAGGGAATGAAAGCTCAGGTGTGAGTAATAATTTGAGTGATGGCTCTGTAAAGATAAATCCTTGAATTATACATAAGGCTTTCCCCACAGTGCTAAGTCAAAGTGTAATGTGTGATATGATTTGTGTACTGAAATTCTTCAAACGATTAACACACACAATAAAAACATTAGTTGCTGACCATGATTCATCTACCCAACAAACATTATGCATTACGTTTCCTGTTGTCTGTTCTTTCACAGGATGAGACGATTTTCAGCCTTTTAACAGGAAAAAACAAACAAACGATGTCAGCATGAAGGCACAGAACAAATGAAGGTGTTGAGCCACCTGATCTGTTAAGACAAGTTGTTCTGGACCAGTGCAGCTGTGTAGTCACCATCTGTGCATAAAAGGTATTTGTGGTATGACTTCAGGGAAGTTTTTGATAGTAGCAGGTGGAAACTCATTTTTCTCCCAGGAGCACAATCTGACAGGTGGTGGCTTGCCAAATTCACACATTGAAGCTTTGTTTTCATAGGCTCTACAAATGATTTATTTAATTGTAATGGCCAAGGAAGTTTTTCAATTTGTACAAGCATAAACAGTAATTTAAATACAACAAAAAATATTTTCATGTTTTCAAAATTGAGTCCATTTTATCTGATTTTAGATCAAATTTAGATTTCAGTGTGGTTGAAAACAAGGAATAAATGCTTGCAAGGCTTTTATCATTTAGTCTGATGAAATTAAATCTGTTATTAAGATGTGAGTCACATTAACTTGTCCTCCAAAAAAATCATTTTTGTTCTTTGTCAGACTTCAGAATAGTTTGGATATGTTAATAGTTTGTTGCTTTTCATTTCCGCTACTTTGTTCATGACTTTTTGGCAGATTTGCTGCATTCTTTTTCAGTCTCAGAAGGCTTAAACTACACAGATTGTATTTAGTCTGGCGCCCCACTTTGCTCATACCACAGGTAAATCTAGCTTTCACTATGAAAGGGTAGGTGCCGAGTGTCCTTTTGTATTTTGTTGGTTATTTGAAAAAAAAAAAAAAAACATCTTGAAAGACAGATTGGAAAAACAGTCTGTCAGGGGTGTAAGGATAACTTGTTTTGGAGTAATGAAATTCATCCTTTCTCTGTCTCTGGCAGGGGGGCCAGAGAGAAGCCACATTTTGTTTACAACAAAATATTCATGGTTTCCATCTCAGTTACATGATTCACCAGATGAACTTGTGAAATCACATGTTTCAGAGCAGTGGCAAATTTCATTTTTTGCTTTGTTGTGTCAGTATGCTGAGTTTAACGCCAAAAAACTATGTGACTGATGAATTTGTAAAATGGGTAAAGAGTGTTCCTTGTTTGATTCCTTTACAGAGAAAACAACAGCAAACACGCCTTGTATGTGATTTCTGTCAAGTACCTGGCTATTGTTGCTTTTCAACTGCTTGCGAACCTTTTGAGATCTGTGTTTCATTATCAGTTCAGGGGAGACAGGCTGTCTGGTGAGAGCAGGTGATCATTATCTACCATCCTCAGCGGACAGACAGGCTTGCTTTTCATGCTTCACTGTATGTGGGTGGTATGTTCAGCTCTGATACCTGCAAGCCTCTAAACTGGTGCTCCTTGGCAAAAGGAGTCTGACTTCCTTTTGTGCCTCAAACTAGAAAAAATGCATAAGTTGCAGGGATGAATAGTTGTTTAGTAAATACAAAAAGAGAGAAAAACTTTCAATAAAGCATTTTAACCCACACAAAAGATGAAACAACAAAATTTTAAATTTACATGTTTTAACTTCCTTACACCCAAGTTTTTGTCTAGTGTGCATTTTTATGTCTCCTTGCTATATGGGATTAGTACGACCTATGAGTTTAAAAGCTCAACTTGGTGTTTGTACAGGAAGTTGTGTTCTAAATGTTATTAGTTTGCCAAAAGTTTTTGATTATTTGTGTTTTTTCACATAACTTCTCTGTTTTTTGCCAAAATGGGTATAAAGTTGGGCAGTGTTTCTAAATGTGGCTAAGACCTAAAGCAGCCAAATGAGTTTTGATGTCAGTAGCGATGGGTATCAATAACTGGTTCCTAAGAATTGATAACAAATGGCTCATTCCCTTGAAATGATGAGCCTGTATGCTTCACAGTTCCCTTATTGATTCATTACATTATACCAGAGCAGCTGGACCTTTTGATGCCCTCACATTTTTCTTATTGTTTTTTTTTTACATATCCAGAGATATCCAGATCTGCGGAGGCCCTTAAAGGCAACAGTTACCTACAATAAATGTACGCTATTTTCTTGCAATAAGTTAATTTCAGTTGATTTTTTTCAAGATAACAGCTTATTTTATGCACTACATACAAATGTATCTTTCTTTTTAGTGACTGGACTTTAGGAACCTGATTTCAGAGTGCTAATAGTCAACAATGCTATTGTCAAATTGTCTGATATTCAATTGAACATCAAGTTTCCAATGCATTTTCAGAAATTTAAGTAGCTTGAGTCTGGGAGGCAGGAATTTAATGTCCTCATATGTGGACATAGGGTCTTAAGAGGTTAATATGCATTAATATTGGCCAGGGATGCACCAACACTAGAATTGGTATGGGTATCAGTGCTGATACCACAATGAAGTACTTGTAAAAGTTTGCCAAGTACTATGACATTGGATACCACTTGTCATTGGCACTCCAGTAGAGGACTGCTGACTGTTACCATGTCAGCAACATGTACAGGTGCATCATGGTCCTAATTTATTTCATTAAAATGAAAGAAGGAGGAAATAAAAGCAATTTTCAAAGTCACATATTGCAGTGATATTATTAAGTATTCAGTTCGGTACCAGGTATTGTGAGTGCTCAAATGTAAGTACTTGCACTTGGTTTGGTAAATAGTGTAATTTCTTTGCTCTGAAACATGTGCAATGACAAATAAAGCATCTTGTATCTTGTAAGTGGCATCAGTGCATCCCTGATATTTGTAGATAGTCAGTTTGGGACAGAGGTACTCATGGGTTAAAGTTGTATTCCCATTGGTTGTTAATGCATTAAAACTATCGCTAGAATATCTTTTATCCACCTTGCCAATTAAACAAAACTTCAACTTCAAATGAATGAAACGCTTTGACCTCAATGTGGCCACCTATGACTTTTATAAACTTTTAGCAACATTAACAATCAAAGACATGCTCCTAAAGCACTTGGTCTTTGATCCTCCTGCTCCAACAGAGGGAACATGTCCAAAATTCAACCCGTGACCTTTCCAAACCAAAACAGACTCTGCAAAAGTCCTACACAGTAGCAAACAATGCGAGATTAAAGAAGACGATGTCTGCTGCGCTCTGTACCTGTGGGAGGAGTGAGAGCACCTGCCGACACAATCACTGCACTGCCTTGCTTAGCAGCACACTGCAGATTAAAGTCCCAGCAGGACGCACCAGGAGGAGAACCTGCGCCACAATGAGCCAAGGCACCAAATCTGGTGATCAGGGAGCGCAGCTTTCGCCCCCACCTGAGCCAAAAGACGCAGAAGGAGTGTCCAGCCGGCATGAGAAACCCCCGTATTCATACGTTGCTCTCATCACGATGGCCATCAACAAAAGCCACGACAAGAGACAAACCCTGGCAGGAATATACGACTACATCATGACCCATTTCCCCTATTATGAGAGGAACAAAAAAGGTTGGCAAAATAGCATAAGGCACAATCTGTCTCTGAATGAGTGCTTCGTTAAAGTCCCCCGAGAGAGTGGAGGGGACAAGAAAGGAAACTTTTGGATGTTGGGTCCAGGATTCGAGGACATGTTTGAGAAAGGAAACTACCGGCGGCGGAGGAGGGTGAGGAGACCCTGTGGACCACCCAGCGTGCCCTTCATGGCCGGGAATCCCATGGAGTTGGCCGGTCCTCTCTACTTGGAGCCCTTCCTCGGCGGCTCCTGGAGCCTGTGCAGGTCCGGCCCCCAGGCCACAGGTTACCCAGCAGCGCACCCCTGCAGCGTGTCCCCCACAGGCTCATACTGCCCGTCTCCCCATTTCCACCACCCTCCATACGGCGCTTACCACCACCAACACCACCACCCCTCCATCCTGGTCCCCCACAGCGTGAGTCCCTACGGCGGAGTGACCCCGCCGCTGAGTCCGGAGGGGAGCGGATCTTTGGGATGCAACTACCAGCAGTTCACCTATGCGAGACACCCAGAGGCACCAGTTCTTCAGTCACTTGACCAGTAAGGTTGAGAGCTTTTTCCACTGTTGTCAAGTTCACTGACTCAGAGTTCAATTGTTTCACCATTTCAGTTCGGCTGTCAATTATTTTTCAGGATAGGACTGTGACCATCTGATAAATGTGCATTAGTCTTTTTGGCCGTTACATAGATGTAGTAGTTGCTGCATTTTCTTAGTTAGTTATATACTTTAACATCTCTTTGTGTTGCTAAAGAAATTATACGGACCAAGTTTAATCTGCAGTTTAATCAAACTGGGGCGAAGTTGATGCCACTTTTCATCATTTTATGGTTTGGTTATTCTCCAACCTCCTCAACATCTAGATGACTTTTTTTTTCTTTTTGCACTGTTCTAATGCAAAATGAATATTCATTTGATACTGTGTTATTTATTAATTTTCTCAGAATTTTGTGAGCTAGTTCATGAGCGCTGATCAACACTGACGCACTGGAAAGTTTTCTTGTTAAATTCTGAATGTTTACTCGATGTACTTACATCATTGTTCCAATAAAATGTTATTTTTGCATCTAAATCTCAAGTTGACTTTGTCCTCTGTATCAGATATGACTCCTCAGATTAAACATAATGATTTACAATAACTTTTATTCAAATTATTAATAAGCAACGTTTTTAACCTCTGTTCAAATAAAAAACAGCTGTCCTCAGGCATGAAGCACCTTATGTTAAAGTGTTGTTCACACATGTGGACACCAGAGGCTTAGTCTCCAGGAGCTGCACAGTATGTGAGTAAAAGTAGCATGCAAGCACAATTATTTTGACATCACATAGAATACCAAGGGGAAATATGCGACTAAAATGGTTTCTATTGTTCATTGATTTACAAAGGTAAGATGTGTGCAGAGCTCTTCCTCACAGTATGTGTCTCAAGCTGTTCATGACTGCCAACATTTGAGTGTGAAAAAGGGGGAGACCTTCAAGGATATCAGGGCAGACCAAGGATCCAGGATATTAAAAAAATCCTCCTTTAGCCAGAGACCCATCCACATGAGACTGAAGCTGGCTCCATCTTCATGAACTGAAACACTTAAGTGATAAACACACTGCTAATTCAGACAACTCAGATTTAATACAATGATATATTGTTTTTTGTATTATTTGTTTTTAAAATAAATTTTAGATTTTACACAATACTTTGATGTTAAAACCATTGTAGTACGTGTTAAGTATATCTCTTTGAGCTTTATCTCTCTACTTTGTCTGCCTCTATTAATTTAATGTCATTGAGATGGTACCTTCCCCCAGGAATGAACGTATGTATATAGACAAATATTTTATATAAAAAAAACAACAACAACAAGGGAGGGGCTTAAGAACATTGGAGAGGCTTCAGAACCCCTAAAAACAATTTATTGATGCAACTTCATTTGACATCACGTTTATTGATAGTCTTTACTATTACCGTGGCTCCATGCTTGTCACCCTCAGTTGATTGCGAGGGAAACCCATAGAACCTACTGTGATGGTACATCGCCGCGTCCCAACACTTTAGTGCTTCACCTCTGAGACACTACACGTAGGTGAAAGTCAAATATTATTCATGATCATATCTCTATATGGAAATAAAAACCTCAGAAGAAGAATTTGGGTTGATTTATTTTAAATTGATGATTACCTTTATATTTATTCAGAATACAGTAGAGTACCTTCTAAAAATAGGTCAGATATCTCAAAAAGTATTGTAACGCGTCCATGCCCGTGACGTGTTTCCGTTTCCGTTGAATGGGCGTGGATAAGATGAGCTCGTTTGCCGCGTGTATTGTTTAGCTGTTTTTCGCAGTAGCTGTCTCTCTGTTACTAATGTCTTTTTAGCCTACCCGCTCCCACTCCCTCTAAAAATGGAGGCATTTATGCAGCTGTTGTTGGGATATCCGGAATTAATTTATACCGGTATGGGAGTTACGGCGTTTGTTACCGGAGGAGCGATGATCTACAAAATTGCCACCAGGTAACTTCACGCTCCTGCAAAGCGCCGTCTGTTACTGCCATATCCCCCATTCGGCGTTTATAGTAAATGATCGGAGGTTTTAATCTGTAACGGCGGATCAACTCTGTGTCCGTGAAGAAATAACTTTGTTATCCGAAATGTGTAAACACTCAACATTTTTCCAGCAACTAATGCAGATTTGCAGCGCGCGCTAGCACGAGCGCTAACCTTAACTTTGCTGGCCACGATGCAAACTTACTTCAGATAAACTTCATCTTTTGCAGTGATAGAGTGATGGCACTGGCTTTGATATACGAGTTGTCCGTAAAGTCTCTTTACAATGCAAAAAAATATTACATGAACGGACAAATATGAGGACATTTCTTTAAGTTAGGAGTACATATCGAAGGTTTTTAGCTAATTCAAGAGTAGAACTCGTTTTGAAAGGCTTGTGTCACTCTGTTGTTGTTTTCCTCAGATGTTCTTTATCGTCCACCCCTCCCTTCATCCAACACTGACCCCGTATCCATGGATTTCTTGTACCATGCACAAATTGACAGACGTGGGGATGAATCTCTTCCACACTTGATTCTGTCGTTACTGACCTTGTTTCAACAACCCATGGCACATATCGTGCCTTATACTTAGGAGCAGCTTTGTTTTGGTGCTTCATTAAATAGGCCCTCACTTATCATCAGGATAGCTGAAACACACAGATGCACTGTGATTAAAAACTTTGAGAACTACTGAGTACATAGTACAATTAGCACTGATTAAGATGATTATCTTATCAATTGACTTTGAAATATATTGTAAATGTTTTTATGGACACCATGCAAAACATGCATCCCCTGTTCACAAAACCCTTCTCATAATTACAAGACTACTCAGACTCAGTTCTCAGTCAATAAAATATATAGTTCTGTTGTGTGGCGCTCAAGACCACACTATCTGGGACCAAGACCATTAAAAACTCCTTTTCAAAACCGTTGACTTTTTACTTACAGAAAGAAGCCAGTCCATGCAAACGTGAACTGTTGGTTCTGCAACGAGAACACAGTTGTGCCCTATGGCAACAGGAACTGTTGGGACTGTCCCAACTGTGACCAGTACAATGGCTTTCAGAGTGTAAGTACGCTACACCTGTGATTTACTCCTGAGTGATGCCAACGAATTTAATTAAATCATTAACTTTAACTTGTGCTGTAAAATGTGTGTGTTAAAATGCCTTGTAATACATTTTAGAATGGAGATTACAACAAACCCATTCCAGCACAATACAGTGAGCATCTGAACCATGGAATATGTGGCAGCCTTCCCTCATCTGTTACACCCAAGACACAACAGTGGGTCAACTGTCAGATGCTGCTGTGCAGGAAGTGCAATAACAACCAGTCAGTTAAGATCAAGCAACTGGCCTCATTCATCCCAAGGGACGAGGTGTGTATAAAATCCTTGTCTGTTCAGTCTTAGGCCATCTGTATACTGACATCTCTGGCATCGATTAACACAGTTTCCTATTTTTGTTCTTTTGTAGGAGAACTATGATGAGGAGATTGATGCCTACAAGCACCACTTGGAGCAGACCTATAAGTTGTGCAGACCTTGTCAGACAGCTGTAGAGTATTACATAAAATATCAGAACCGGCAACTTCGCACTGGGCTCCTCAGCCACCAGCTCAGACGCACCCGAGATTTAGTCAGTGGCTTCGTCAAGGTCAGTGCTATCTGCAGCTCACAACTGAAGACAAGTAGCAAACTGGAGGAATTTCAATTTGTTCCCAACAAATCAGATACTGTGCTACATCACACACTTTGTGTTTATATCATCCATCAAATAAACACTTTTCTATTTATGCAAATTTCTTTTCCCTATCATTGTGGTTGTATAAAGCAGGACAGCCTCTGGTTTTAACTGAAGCAGTGATGCAACACTTAAGCATGGCCACTCAGTGTCTGTTTTTAATGTGTCATTATCTACACTTTGTTGTGCTGGAAACTAGAAATAGACCCAAGAGTCTTTTTTTACCACCATTGGAAGTCTCCCACTAACTGGTTTCCAGTTTATTTTAGTTTTTGTTGAGAAATTGATAGGCGTCATATAGGTATTCCTTTTCTTAATTACATGGATGAATTGCAAGAGAGGGAGATTAATGGAGGAACCAGGTTTCCTTTATTTTTGTGATTAGTTTCCACTTAAACTTGTTCATTACTGTGGCTCAGCTTTCTTACTATCATAGCTGTGTGAATCCTTAAGTCTTAATTGCTAAAATCTCATGATGTAATAAAACTGTTGAGCAATGAAAACCCCAGGGACCACCTAATCACACATACGATTCACCAGTCCATCCATGATTGCAGCAAATCTAGTGTATAATGCCATACGTCCCTGACTTTTTATGAAGAAAAAAAAATCAGTTTAAAATACATGCAAACAGTAAAAAGCTCATTAACATATAAGGAAAATTTAAGCTTATAATTTTTAAAACTGGATTACCCATTGTCTTTTTCTATTTATTCTTATTTCTTGTTTAACCATGATCTTGGTTTGTAAAGCCTAACTTGACCTCATTATGAACAGATCAGTGTGGGAAAAACACCACCTGTCCTCAAAGAGTTTTACAGCCCTAGTTAAATGGCACAACTGCTGTCAGGCTCAGTGAAGCGCTTTCATTCATAGGAAGGCCAAAACAAATTAAAGGTTGTGTTCTGAAGAATGGTCTCACTTCTTTAGTGAAGACTTAGTCATTTGAATTGTATTCAAATCACTAAATCACAACAGCAACATTATCAAAAATAAGAATTTTTGTGATAGGTGGAGAAGGAGAGATGTGTCTTTCTTAAATCATATGAGTACATCTTCATGATCTTAAGAGTTTTTGAACCAATTTTACTACTCTGTTTGTTTGGAGTGAAATGAGGGAGGTTTTGTTTTATTTAACTGATTCAACTTTTTACATACTTATTTTGGTTTTGGATGAAAGGTATCTTAAGTTCTGAATTTCTTAGGATTTACAAGGTGACATGTTCTTTTCCTCTTTTCCAGAGCCCCCACTCTGCATCCTCCCCCCTCAGGGTCATACTGCTTCGGGCTCTCGCCTTCCTTATATGTGCATTCCTACTGGCTTCTTCCCTTTACCCATCCCCAGACCAGCCAGCGTCCTCAGTGGACCCTCTGACATTAAGTGGTGGGGTAATTCCTCAAAAGCCCACACCCTCAAACAAGTCCATCCCCAACAAGGAAACAGGTGAAGGTGTGCCTCTGTGGCAGAGTCTGAAGACACTTCTCCCAAACTGTACCACTGAAAGTGTCAAGCTTGTTTGGCAGCACGGGAGGGACAACCAGTTGGCTGTTGTCTCTGTTGGCTTGTTGACTTGTCTCACTGCTATCTTCTTAGCTGGACCAGAAAGGTAGGAAGCATCCGTGTCTGTAGTGGTGAGCACCCCCAAAAGTTTTAATTCATGCAGGGACGTTTCACAAGCTTGTGTGTTTCTGTATCCAGGTTGAGGAGAATCGATGCCACATCTTCTGTCCTCTGGTTCCTCATGCTTCTCCTCTACATGACTGAGAGCTACATGACTGATGCCATAAACTGGATGGACACTGCAAAGCTCAGTATCATTTCCCTCAGTTGCCTCGTCAGCTTTGCTGCCGCAGTGGCAACTCGCAAACCACTGGGTCCGAGAAAAGCAAGATATGGAAGGTCAGAATCTGAGCAGTAATGTTTGTGTTGTTTTTGAATGTGCCATTAGGAGAGGAGTCTGTGAAATATTTCATTTGTTAGAGATCAAATCGCATCACATGAATAAGCGTGTTTATTTGATCAAGTTATTCAAAGAATCATCCTTGTACAAAGAGTGACAATTACTGTGAAGTTATGACACTAATGGTAAACATAAGGCATAACAAAAATCTATTTACACACACTTAGAAACTTCTATTACACTCATGCTTATGGTCTATAGTTGCATGTTGTTAAAACATGGAAGGTATAAAGCATTTTAAAACTTATCTACAAACTATCGCTAAACAACCTAAAGAAATATTAGTGATTTCTTGTATACAGTGTGTTTTGAGGTGGTAATTTGCTTTAATAACCCGAACAAATGTGTGATGAACTAATCCCATATGTGACAACATTCAAGTACCACTCTGGACACAGAGTTCTTTATTCTACACTGTATTAGTCTTCAGTATTTGTGAATGTACTTATTTATTACCACCATTTTGTAGCCAGTCATTGCATGAAATACTAGTTTGTGAAGACACTTACGGCTGTTTAATGGCGAGGTTTTTAGCTCACATCATCTTCCAATGGTGCCTAAGGTATCACCATAAGGTGCCCATCATTAGTCTTATTGTCTAGTTGATATCTACACTGAATATCCCTAAAGCAACTGATCAATTCTAAGGGCAGAAGGGGAAGAGTTTTTGTGTGAGGTACATATTGAAGCAACTCCTCTGGTATTGTTTTATCCACGAAGCTTCTGCGTACATATTTTGTAAGGCCTGATTAATAGAGTGGACATTGCAGGAAAATCTTACAAGCCTTTGGTCGACCTTTAAGGTTAACCATATTTTGGAGTGGATATCATAAGCAGGTTTCAACTACAGTTGTGCTACTGCAGATTCATTAGTACTAGAACACTTGATTGTTACCAGTGCAATTTTCAACTGAGATGTTTAGCCTCTCAATTCCAGTACGAACAGAAATTTGTGATTGATTATCAATATGAAAACACTTTAATAACATTCGCCACAAAATCAGATTTCCTACTATGCACTTATTGCTCCCCTTGAGCTACTTCAATGACACTGACCTTTCTTTTACTAGGGTTCTTGTATTTTGATCTGTTAAACCCACTGAGAGAAGAAAACACTGCTTACATTAACATTAAGGTTCTCATGTGGTTGCTTCTGTTGACTGATAAGTTTTGGAAATTAACACCTGGATGTTTGTGAATTGTATTCAGAGTTCTGTGATTGTAGGGTGTATCTTGCATGGTGTGACGTCCCATAGGTAGAGTTGTGTTTTCTAATAAGCACATGAGGTGCGATAAGCCCAGAGCTTGAATTGCTCAGCTCTTTTTAACAAAGTGTTGCAGACTACAGGATACTAAAAAGGTTTTTGGTTTTTTTTGGCTGTTAGGAATAAATCCACCAGGTATGACTCTGTTACTCAGTCTGAGTAAACTTAGCTCTTCTTTGAAAGGACATGTCTGTGCTTTACAGCAATTGTTTTAACATTGCTACATTTTTTCTTTTTGCATTTACACTGGAAGTAATTACTGGGTCATCTGATCACAAGTGGATGGCTTTAAGTGTCATTTAGTAGCAGCGTGAGGATGGGCCCGGCAGTCACTTCCTTTCTATCTTTAATGAACTAAATCATGTGAAGAATCAACCAACCAAATCAAACACATCTTGCAGCTCTCTTTTTGAAATCTATTTTTTTTCCAATGAATGAATGTATTCCAGTTGTGAAAAAGTAGATGCGACATGATGCCTTTCTCATTTTTAAATTTTTGTTTGTGTTGAAGCTCTTGTTGGCAAGCACCCCTCTGTGTGCATTGTCTTAGAAATAGTTTTTTCAGTGCATACTTTAAACTCTTTATTGTTGTAAGGTACATCATGAAATGCAAACCTTTGCCAACATTTTCTATGCCTTGCTAATAGTTTGTTAGCATGTCTCTGTCAGTGTCTAGTCTTGAGTGTGTGGCTGTTTTGTAGTGTTTAGAGATTTTTTCTATCTACGTGATAAGTTCTTTGATATGAAGCCTTCATTTGTGTGAAGCATTTAGCTCTGAAGGAACTACATGCAAAAAGGTATTTGTTTTACATTTTAGCTGCCATAATAAACAATGCCTTTACCCCAACGCCAAAGGTCAAATAATGGCCACTTTAATACTACTTTATAGATGACACAGGCATGAATGTTCTGTACTGTGCTACCCTAGACTTCTAGTATGTAGCTGTTTAATGTGATGGTGTTATATCTATTTGTGAATGCTGTGAGTGTATTGTGGAAACACTAAAAGACTTGAGCTTTAAAAACATGAACAGTATATAAACACCACTATGTTAAGTTTTGTAGTTTTTATGATATGCAACGATTTTCTATACGCTAATATTTGATATAAGCTAATGGCCTTTGTGTCAGTCTGACCTTTAACGGTGTTAATACATTTTAGTAGTAGTTGGAAAACAGTTCCGTCCGTGCTGAATGTTTCCTGCAACATGCCTGATGAAACATACTGTTTTTGATGCTGACACTGGGGCCGTCAGGTGCCAATTTTAAAACTTTGTAGGACTGTGTGCTGTACATGGGAATGAAATAAACAGCTTGTTAAAGGACTTGCCTTCTCTGTTTGATTTTAAAAACACACTCATGTCTGCACACTGTATTAACCCGTTTCTTAAAACTGCAATTTACACAGGTTTTTGTGAGTAACATCTCAGCTGGTAATGTCGCTGAAAAGTAATTAAGTGTGCGTTACTATATGAAATGTAGTGTGAGTGAGTGGAACTGGACTGCACTGCAGCATTTGGTCTTTAATTTTTGTCGAGCAGCTGCAGGCTACAACAGCTGCAGCAGTGTTTCTGTGCTGCTGCTGTTTCAGCTTCTCTTAGTGGTTCACATGACGTGCATCAGGCACTTATCTAACTTCTAGAAAATTAAAATCCAGTCCTCTGTTTTGTGTAAAATAAATCTAAATTTAAAAAGTGATTATGAAGTTCTCTTTGTGGGGACTTCTCCTGCACCTGTACAGATTTTACTCTTTATAGAACGTTGTAGTGGCTTTGTTAAGATTTGGACTTCAGGTTGTAGATGGCTCCATTTCTCTTGTGTTTCAGGTATCTCCCAGGCAGCTCTGCAGGTCACCCTCCATTGTTCTGTAACAGCCAGGCAGACTCCTTTATCCCCAGCCCGCCTCCCAATATCTCCATGCTCATCAACCGCCAACAGACTCCACGTGAGCGCAAAGCCTCCCCTTCTTCTCTGCCCGGCCGCCTCAACAGAGCGCTCTGTCTGGGCACCATCCGCCCCCTCACCAGGACGGGTAACGTGGGCATAACTTTTGTTCTTCGTGGCTTGAAACTTGTTTTTTCCACCATCAATATTCAAATCTTTTTGCAACATCTCAAAAGGATTTTTTTTGTTTTACATTTGGTGAAAGTGAATAATTCACAAACACTGAAATAAATGGCTCAAGTAGACTTCTAAAGCCCCTACTCGCTTGATGCTCAAGTTGCAAGATGAATGTTGAGTTGCAGCTCCCTGCCATAAATTGCCTTGAGTATAAATGTGGTTCATAATTGTTAGGATACTTCTTTTTTCTGCAGCTAGAAATCGATATGGGTCAAGTCTGGTGATTTAAAAAAAAAACTGAATTGAGAGGATTGATGTTTCTTAATAACTGTGACATACTATAGCTTATGCTATTGTTTTCCCCTGATCATCCCAGTTGTGAGGCCTTATGGTCTCTGTTTGTTATGAGAGGCAGTGAAGGGACTGTTCTTAAACTGAAACTCATTTGTAGAGCAAAACAAGCCATCAGCCTCTTTCTCTCTGTTATAAACCAGGATGATGTGGTGCATGGCTGCATTTCTGTGTTTTTGCCACAAGGGGGCAGAATAGCACTAAACTGACAGATTAACTATACCTGGGGTTCAGATGGCCAAGTGGTCTAGGTCACCCTCCATCAGGTGGCCTGGGTTCAAGTGCAGCTTATGGCTTTTTTCCTGCATGACATTCTCCATTCTCGCCCCCTTTCCTAGTCTATGTACTGAATTACAATTCTTGCTCTGTTGTTTGGTGTAAGTCTTTCAAATGTTTCATTTTTCAGATTCTGGTTATCTGTTCAGTGGAAGCAGACCTACATCTCTGTGCCAAGACTCCCCTTCTTCAGGTGCTAAACTTTTTGTTACATTCTCCCTGCACTCTGACATGAACAATATGTGGCTGTGTATCGCTATGCGGTGCTTATATTTTTTGGATTCTGGTTTCCAATATCCTGATTAGTTTTCAGTTGGATTTAGTTCAATAAAATTCATTTGTATGGGACTATCGTTGTTTAAATACTAATGAAGACTCATTCTAAACAAGCTTCTCAGACAAGCAATGCTATTCTTTCTACAATCCAAATCCTTATAAACTGCATTAGAAATTACAGATTACTTGAAGAATCGACCCCAAAGCATGAATGTGTTTGTAGAGAAGGACCAATTCACAGGTTGGCTGAGTTAATTTTACTGGTCATTTAAAAAGATAAATAACAAATAATGTCTGCAGATAATGCTGTCAAGCAACGTTATCCCTTTGGTACATTTTGCCATTCTGCATTTAACAATATGTACTCAAAGATTTACTCAGTCTGGATTAAAATATTTCTTAATGGTGGCATATCAGTCATAAAGAGTTTGTGGACAGACGTATTTATAAAGATATGTTTTTGATGTAATTAATGATCCTGTTTAATCAGTGATCTCTAATTGTGAGTCTATTGCTGCCTAACAAGTTTTACTTGACCATCTGGAACCCAACTATGAGTATTGAGGCTGACTGAACTATATTTATTTTTTTCATTATGTATATGAGAAGTTTTGGAGTTACCAACACACTTTCAGTGAAGCAACAAACAAATCCCATCCCCTATAAAGGCTACCTATCAGCACTGTCACAATCAGAGGCCACACACAAACGCAAGCATATACAAAGTACAGGTACTTGCTTGTGACTGCTGGGATTATGTTTTTAAGCCACATGGCACATTAAAAATGTTATATGCCACCATATGTACTTAAGCTTTTTTGTTGTTGTTGTTGGAAATACCTGATTTGAGAGGGGAAAACAACATGGACAACACTTCAAGTTTGCATCCTGTACATATGAATAACCTATCATATGAAAGTTGCCCATGCCTCAGTTATTTTGGAGGATACAGTGAGCCAGACTGCAGCTCAAAGCCCCTGTGTGTGTATATTCAGGTGATGCCTCACTGAATCTTGCATATTAACTTGCTTCTGTTCAGCTCTTTTGTCTTTAAGGTTTAAGGCTCTCCTCATTCTGCCATCTTAATTTTGAGCCACCAACCTTTCACCCCCAACCATGTTGTGCAAAAGCCTTTCTATTGAGATAAAAGCCACCCACATGTTTTGAAAGATGGATCTCATTGAATCATTTTCTCATTAGAGGGCTCTTGTTTGACATATGTTGCCACTTTCTTTGCACAGATTATTTTTCCCTGAAGTCAGGGAGTCGCCCATCCTCACCAGGCCCCTCCCCAACTCCATCTGTAGCTGGGTCAGTCACATCCAGTTCAAGTTCTGCCAGACAAAGACGCCCCCTCATCAGCCCTGCTCGCCTCCACATCAGTGGTCAGAGTCTGCGCCTGTTCTCCACAGAAACCGAGCCCTTGCCAATGTCTCCTCCTGCTTCTCCACCACCTGCTTCTCCATCCTACCAAAGACAAAATGGTAACAGCAGCAGAGGAAAAGCTTAAGATTGATGTCACCACTTTATGGCAAATTAGATCATACAGCATTTTAATTCTGAAGACAGTGGTGCTGAAAGAAGAAAATAATTTTATTTCATATAGATTCCCTGTTTACGCGGGTTATCTATGGTTCCACTATTAATCTTTTGTTATTCCTGCAGATATGACTTCAATGTTTTGGGTGAGTAGTATGGTGGAAGAGCAAATAAGGCAAGACAGCTCCTCAGAGTCCTCTGTATGCGGGGTTGGCACCACAACAGAGACACCAGAGAGCACTTCTGATCAGAAAGGTAAGTACATGGATTATAATGGAACAGGGAGATGATTTTGTATTTTCTGTTCCAAATCACGGCAAAAGTTCCTGGCTTGCTACCTGACTATGTCTTGGTCCTGGTTCTTCTACAATAGAACCAAAACTGTAGTCCAAACCATGTCTAAAAATATTTTTACATTTTATGTATTCAAGCTGTGACAAATGTAAACATGCTCAAATGAGAAGTATGCTATTATTATTATTATTATTATTATTATTATCATTATTATTATTATTATTATTATTATTATTATTATTATTATAAGAGTCTGAAATTGGAGGAGAGATTCTTACTTTCACTAGTAATAAGCAAGAAAAGAAATACTTTTAAGAGGCTATGATGAGAACTTAAACACCAACCATTCCACCAGTGCACAGTTCTCACTAGATAAGTGACAAATCAAGACTTGAGAAAGCAACATTTCCGATCAATGACAAAATGACAATAACTACTCTCACACAAGGCAAATTTCCCCCACTGTGGTTTACACAGTATTGCTGTATAAGGCAAAATATAGAACACATATTTCTGCAAAGCTCATTATCTGCAAAGTGTCAACTCTTAGACTTTGTGCTGCAATGTGTACATGCACTGAACAGAGACCTTGACTGGGTACATATCAACGAGTCATTTTCTTTTATGTTATTCCCTCATATAAACTGCTCTGTCTTCTTTCAGGCTTATTTGTCAGAGTCCCATTTCATCTTGTTAAAACAAAATTGCAGTCCAACCTGGTTTTCTCTACCACGACATGGGTGGTGTTTTTCTTTCTTTTAAGAGACAAAAACGTAGCAGAATTGGAAAGGAAACAAAGAATTTGCTTTAATTTTACAGAGTACACCTCTTCAAAGTCTCATTGCAGATCTTTCAAACCTTGTTGGGACATTGCAGATAAGTGCAATGTTGATTATTTTTATAATTACAGCAAAGTTTTTATTCTTAATGATTAATTAGACTACTGCTTTAATGTCAACATTTATGCAGTAGACAGCGGCTGTTGTGCACCTAGTATCCCTCACTCCCCCACACACAGGTATACATGGGAGTGAAAGAAATGTTCCTTAGATCTTTGCTTAATCACTGAACTGTTTGTCTGTACATGGGCATAGAAAACTTAAAGATAGAGTTCCTGTGTGCACCAGATACCAACCTGTGCACACAAAATAGCAGGTTTGCCCCCGAGACTGACTTTTTTTTTTTTGGAGTTCTTCAAGATCCAAGTTTATGTCACGTAAGAAAGACAATGAACCCAATGGTCACAAGTTGTTGGTCTGTTATCATTGTATTGACTTTGCAGAGGCAATAAAGCATCTTCTTTGTGTCCTATATCCTGTCGGCAGTAGGCAAAGTTTGGACAGCAGTACACTACTCGGTACCTTTCAGACAGAATGACCAAAATGAAAGCCATGATTTTGTATTTATTGAAGGAAGAGAATCCTGCTTTTTGAAGTTTGTTTGTTGGAGCTCAATAAACGTTGGAGCTCAATCAGTGAACATTGGATTTTTAGTGTTCTCTTTCAACATTTCAGTAGAAATATACAACACTTGGAAAATATGCCATCTCCGTTTCTCCCCTAAGGTTTCATGGAGCGTCTCCTCTGGCCGGGCCTGTTGATTGTGAGTCTGACCTCCAACATGTTCTTCGCCAGCCTCTACATGTACCACAACTGGAGATGAACTGTTGCGAGGTCCCCTACAGTTCAGTAATGACTGCACAGCGTGGGTTTGTCTTTGACTCTTGATGACCCTGTTGAGTCTGTGGACCTGGAGGTCGAACAGCAATGCCAGAAAACATTCTGGTGGTTCCTTTATGTTTGCTTGGCTCTCTGTGAAAGTACAGATGTCATCTGAAAGATTCAATGAAAGCACTGATTTGAACGGATCTACTCCAGAACTCAAAGTTTCCAGCTCCATTGAAAATTGGGACAAGAAACGTCAGGGAAATCAATATTTGAGTTTGTTGTTTTTGACTGCTTCAGACTATTTCAGCTGTTGTGATGTGGCCTATCTTTGGTATGTCACTACTGCTTTAACCTGAACACAGGTGCATGTATAGATTTATTAAAAGGCTCAAGTCTGGCACTGATGCTCACTGACTTTTTGAAAACTACTCTGCAATGTTTGGTCAATGCTGCTCTTTCACACAGGGTCAAGTCTAACTTACTTCCACTGATTGTGATTGGTGCATCTACACTTCACACTGAACTATATTTGTGTTTATTTTCTGCATGTTGTCTGCGCTTCATGATAATAGTTTGTCACAACCACACACTAAAATAGTTTTCTTTCACAAAGCTGTTAAGTTTTATGTCTTGATCACAGTTTGTTTGCAGGGGGCAAAACTGTTTAGCTGAACAGTGTTATTGAAAAGGAATATGTAATGAAATTTATGTCAACACAACATTTCTGAGAAATGAAACTTGCCATAAAAAGTACTTAATGAGGGAACACTTTAATGATACTCTGGGAATCTATCATTTGACATCATCATTATAAATAATGGATTTCGAAAACAACTTGTCATCAATCTGTAAAAAAAAATTCAGATTTGCATGATGATCCCAGGGAAGTTTTCCTCCTTGCTGAACTATGAACAGCTTCAGACAGGAGTATAAGGCTGAGAACTTGGGGATTTTGCACTGTTCAATTTTTTTGTGTTTGTGTGTTTAATTTTGAATGTTTGATTTTGTAATGGTTCTGTTGGAGGCAAAGAGCATGTATGTTTGTGTACTTGTTTTTGAAAATTTAAGTTAAGATGGAAAATTCTTGATCTTGAAGTTGTCTGTTTTGATTTCTGTGCACATGTGATTTATTATTTGACATATGGATGTTCAATAACCACCTTGCTTCATTTTGAGTGGATTTTTTTTGCTTCTTTCTTTAATTTGTACCGAGTTTGCCATTTTCTCAGAACTCTGTGTTGCATTTGAGTTGTCATAATGTAAGTGCAATTTTCTTTATTATTTTTGCAAAATTTCTTTGGAACTCCAGGAAAATCTTCTCATGGGATGACTATATGTGTTACTAAAATGCATAAAATATTGTCCCTTGAAGTATTTCAAAAATATCATTTCACAAACTTTCAATGAATGGTTAGAGGATTTATCAACCTCATTCAAAACGGTTATGAAAGATGAAAACAAACTATTTTGTTTGTACCTGATGTATGTTTTCTCTGAAGAAGGCACATTTAGATGGTGATGCAAACAATGTGTTTAACTTAAAGTAAATTATTCAGTTTGAATTTTATTTAAAGTATATTTTGCCTCTATCAGATCATCATATAAGCATTGTGACGGATGACAGGTTGCGTTGTCTTTTTTTTCCGCTGAAAAAAGAGAGTAAACTGCTGATGATGTTTTGTGTGCTGATGCTGTTTGGTTTGTGTGATTGTAAGAAATATATGCTGGTTGAATTTTGACTCATTTTTTATGTTTTTCCCCCTTATTGTCTACAATGTTTTAGCAGGGCAATCCTTGTCAAGGTACAAAATGACTAAATGAGCGCCCTCTTTTGGGAATTTAGCAAAGTGCAGTTCATGTCCTGCTGCCACCTTACTTAAGATTTCTTTTCAGTCAAGTAACTTTTCATCATCTTGCTCAGTTTACTGATTTTTTTTGACTGAAATTACATTGTACCTGTGTGATATTGGACATTTAAAATGTTATTAAAATAATGAAATTCCGAGTTTGACACAAATAATCAGGGATAATATGCATCATTAATCTAGGAATGAAGGACAAGGAAAACAACCACCAAATAAAGGTGCACACAAAGATATGTATTAACAAATGTTACTTGCAGCAGCAACATTTGCCAAGTCAAAACTGTGTATTACAAAGGTAAAAAGACTCGTTAAGGTCACCTAGATAATTTGGATTTGTTTTGGGGAAACATATTGGTCTTCTTTAAAATTCTATGATAATCTATATGGGCTGTATGGGCTATACCATACAATGAACTGTACAGGCAGAGGACATCATGTAGAGTAGAAATACAACAGTAGAATTTTTTTCTAAAAAAGAAGAGAACTACAGAAAACAACTGAAACAATCTCTTATCAAACTTGTACTTACTTGCTTTGGTGTCCAACCATACAACTCCAGGAAGTCAAACCCCCTTTCTCTGTGGCCCCACAGAGCTGTGGGTAAGACTGAAGAATAAACAGGTCATACAGATGAATGTCTCATCCCCTACCTATAAAAAGTCACTACCAGACTAACTCTGTTACTTTAAGAGGAGTTTCATGATGTTCTCTGCAAAAAGTACGAAACCAGCAGACGTAAAACTGGAGATTCTGGCTATGGATTAATTCCTTTTGTTACTGCGTTGACTAGAATTTACAGTCTTAACTAAAAGGTGACTACAAAGGTTACACTTGCTACTGGATGGAGTGCAATTTGTTCTGATGCTTCAATTCAAAATATGTAAGGCTTTATTTCTAAGTGAGTTTCAGATACGAGCTGAAACTGAGTAAATGTGTAAATTGCAGGTAATGTACTGACATGTTTTCTAATTGTTTAGGGGTACAGAGTGTGAAACAGGTTCATACTTTCTGTCTGCAGCTCTGGACGAAAGTTTCTCTTCTGCACAATCACTTCCTGTTTTTACCAGCTGGTCGACGCTGCTGTCACAAACAAGTGTGTTTTTCAAAAAACATGAACTGAGTTAACCAGCTCCCATGCACACAGAGTGCCCCTCTAAAATGACATTCAACAGGTAGCTGACTACCAAGGCTTCAAACCATTCTTAGAAATAAACAAAAAGATATATATTTACACATTTTTTATTTCTAGTATTTTTTTGCTTGAACACTGAGTGCCACTGATAGAAAATAAAATAAATTCACATTTAGTGCATGAATAAGCTTTGAACGAGCCTACAGTTAAGGGTTGAAATGTCATGCTACAGTTGGCCTGTCAGTTTCCCCTTTCCACAATAGTACTACAGTGGCTTATGTTCCACTTCCATGATTGTGGTGCTATTGTGCACAAATATCAGAAAAAAAACTGAAAGTGGTCATTTAACCTCATGGTTGCTTTGTGGGAACATGAAAAAAGGAAGGTGGTTTTCTTGTAGAGGAGTTTCGGTTGGATTACAGATATCTGAACAGCTACAGATTGACACAAACTGGTACAGATGTTATGTTAGAAATAAAATCAAGGGTCACACCAGCTGCCAAGGTCTTTGTAGTTTACAGTTTTCAACGTAAAAATATGGTCCCAAATTTTTTTTTCAGAAAAAAGCGTATTGACCTGGTTTACTTTTTAAATGAACATTTTGGATTTTATGCAAAAATACATCATCATATAATTAGAAGATGTTGTATAATTTCAAGCACGCACCAACCTCTGTTCTCTACCCCTGTTGCATATGCACAAATAGTCCCATCACATGAAAGGCTGGGCTTTCCTTTGTGAAGCAGCATTACCAGAAACTGCAGTACCCATTAAAAATTTTAACCTCTGTCTGGTTTCATGCAATTCAGAAAACTATTTTAGGTCATGAAATCTTCAACTTCTTAAACTTACATTATGGTTGAAGGGAAGCAGAAGAGGAAGTACCTACTGTACTTTTTTCTTTGTGGTTAAAACTGTAAGCAAATAAAAAGCCCTTTTGAGATAGAATTTTCTTCCAACAAACACTCCAGATCCATGGAAAATCTCAAAATGTGAATGTATCTAAGTACTGTTTAAAGTCTGTGGCAGTGGTTTCCAACCTTTTCCAACTGAGGGCCCATTGTTGGGTCTCAAAGTTTTTCTGACCCCATACATATGAAAGCTACATAATGCTTTCTCAAAGCACACTTTGTAATATTTTTAAAAATGTTTTTAAAGAAATATTTGAACAGCCCAACAGCCCGGGCCCACCCTGAACTTTTCTTTCAAAAACTTTTTTTGCGTGAAATTTTTTCACTTCAAGTTTGTCAGTGTACGAAGCCCTGTATTTATAAATGAGTCCAGTTTGGCAACCTGTTCAGCCCATTTGGAAAAACAATAATTTGAAAGCATTATGAAACATTCGGTCTCAAGTTACATGGGTGGGATTACAGCATAATTCTGGTTGAAAATGTAACACTTTTTATATTTGATTTAACTGTGGTTAATGTAGTTGTTCTTGAAGCCAAATAAATACAAGGCTGTTGTGATGCAGCCCTGTGGTGCATCAGAGCGCTTCATCAAGAGTCATCACACGTGGATCGGTCTGATTCACAGAAGTGTCGTAAAAATTCAATTAAATACTACAGGAGCAAAAGGCAACAAAATCTGCTTTGAAGTCACAAACAGAAACAGTAGTGTATTGGTCAGGTCTCTCTATCAACTTATTTTGAACCTTAACTCTTTACTTTATAATTTATTTTTTCTATTCATACACTTTTGGAATTAAAGGACAATCCAAATTTTCTTTGGCTCACCCAAAATTACTTGTATTTAACATTATTCTGCAAAGTGGACCATCATTTTCAAATGAGTTAGATAGATAACAACAAAGAACTTACAACCAATATTTGACATTATAAGAATGTTTATTAACAATACTTAATTGCTAAAGTAAAGTTTCAAAAGAGAGCGACTTTGGGAGTTTTATTTCATTTTATTTTCAGAGACTTTACTAACAAGATTAAGAGGCTTCCTTTTCCAATTAATAGGCTATAGATATTATTATTTGATTAAAGTGTAAATAAAAAAAGATAATATTGACATTTGAGAAAGCGGGGTGGAAACGATAAGACAAAATTGAAATAGCGTTATGTTTTTTTTGTCTAGTAAATAATCGGGTTACTAACTGATCCTTTCGGTGCAGCCTGATTCCCACGTTACCATGTCAGATAATACTGAAATAGAACAGATATAATAGGCTGAAGTAATTTGTAGGGGCAGTGAGCGGAAGTCAGAGCGTCAGAAAAAAAAAAAAATCACTTTCACTTCACGCGAGTTGAAGTTGTGGTTGACGGTCCCTTAGCGCGCGGACGTCTGTCGGTGCTTCACCATCTCTGCAGCAATGACAGCAGCAGCAGCAACCCACTGACACGGAGGGAAAAACGCCACATCTCCTCCGGAGCTGCACAGCCAGGCAGCTGCGCCGTCTGAGCTTGGACTTACAACACCTCCCCGACCTCACGGACCAACCTGCCGCCTCCTGACAGACGGAAGGAGACATGTCATCGTGATATTCATCCTCCATGTTCGCTGCACCATGAAGAGATGACCGAGGACCTGTAGGGCTGACAGGCGACAGGTTGCTTTCGATATTGTACCTGCAAACTGTTCGCAGATAGCAACATATTCGACTTAAATGTAGCTCTAACTTAAAAAAAGAAATTCTGTATCCTCCGGAAGTGCTTGATTTAGAAATATTCATTACTTACATTGTGTTTGTAGCAGTTTTTTCTTCTTTTTGACGCGAGTAAAATTAATCTCAAGATTCATATTAGATTTATACACCTGCTAAAAGTAGCCTTTATCAGACAGACAAACAGCTTACACAGCATAAGTTTCCTCTTACCAAAATCAATAGCCTTGTATAGAATTACTTTGTAACAAATTATTCTTAGTAACGCTCATAATACAGTGTGTTTGTTTTGCACAGCCACTTACAGGGCATGTTTCAGAGTGTGGATTAAGTAATTTCTATTCATGTGTGATGTTTCTTCACCTCATTTGACCTCTCTGTACTACCTTTTTCAGAGTACCTGGGTCATTTTCAAATGAGCTTTGTGAATTAAGTCAGCTCCCCTTAAGTAAACTGCAGATCATAAAAAGCAGCAATAAAAAAATCCCATAAAAATCTTGAACCTTTGCCCCTGTTTTCTATTTTATGCAATATTTATAGTTGCTCTCTCATACAGTGAGCTCCCATGAGGAGATGGAGAAATAAATTGGGTGCCTTGAACTACAGGCAGCTCTTTTACGTTCATTCATTCATTTATTCATTCATGCAGTAATTTTCATTCATATCGTGCGTGTTAAAGGGATTTCAGATTCAGTTGGCATCCTAGAGATTACACAATTTAGGGCTTTTAGGAACAATCTACAAAATGAATGTTACACCACATAACAGACAACCCACGTACAAATGTTAATGGTGGACATATTAACCCTGGCTGTGTTTCCTCTGTGTGTGTGTGTGTGTGTGTGTGTGTGGCTGCTGGCTTGGGTTCCGGTGAGCAGCAGAGGAGCTGACGGTAAATGAGAGGCCGTCACCATGCCCCCAGGGAAGTATGGGATGCAGGAGGAATGGGAGAAGGAGGGGAACCAGGAGATCATGATGGACTTCCTGCTACCCACTGGGATCTTCCTCAAATTCCCTGTGACGAGCAACGACACCATCAAAAGCATCAAAAAGGTACGTCCTCTTAAGTTGACAGCTGCCACTTTCAGAGAACAGAAAAGCTCTGATGAGCATTTTAGATCTACAATGTGTGACTTAATCATATGTTGTGTTTATTTTGTAAGATACAATTGTATTTTTAAGAGATTGCTATTGATCGAATGCAGCACAGCGTTGCAGCCCTGGGGACCAGACTTTGAAAATGCTGTTGTTATTTACAGTATTTACTCAACATGCTTTTAAGCAGATTGGATGACTTAATATTTCCTCAGACATTAAACTAATGAAAACATTACATAATCCAAACAATACTCTCTTGTGCTTCAGATTCGTCTTGAAGTTTTGATGCAAGTGTTACAGAAAGAGCTGCAGCTTTCCTCCTTGGTACACACAGCCAGCTCTCTACAGAAACAGATCTGCTGTTCAATGTGACTGTGCTGTTTCTATGCCAACGGTTCTGCCACTTCAGGGTGTTTGATTTAGCTGTTAAATAATGATTCTCTAGGAGGCTGTTAAGATGATTAAGAGATTAAATGTCTTTGCAACAGGAGTAATTCACAAAGAATTGTAGGGAATACTCAAAAACAGCCAGGGTTTCTTTTTGCATAACATGTTGTCATTCTATTTCATGGGGTAGTAGAAATCATCAGTTTTACATAAACTGCACTTTGGTTGGAGTTTTTGCCTTTATTGGAAAAAGTTGGGGATATCCTTGGCATAAATTTTCAGCACATGGAGGTCCTACAGTAAAACACAGGAGATAACCAAGCTCACAATTTATGTTTCTGTTGTTTCTGGTCTCAGATGGTTTGGAAAAACGCAAGAAATGAGGCCCTTTTCAGTGCACTTGGAGAACCTGATGCATACGTCTTCACCTGCATCAACCAGACAGCGGAGAGAGAGGAGCTAGAGGAAGAATCTAGGCGCATCAGTGACGTGCGGCCCTTTATGTGTGTCCTGAGGCTGGTGGCAAGGGAGGGTGACAGAGTGGAGAAACTCACTAACACCCAAATCAGCTTGCTGATCGGCAAAGGTTAGAGAAATATTTCAGTGACAAAGCAGACCCTCTCTACCACAAGCTCAGCTGAGAAATAGACATGTTTGTGGGTTAGTGGTTTCATGTTGCTACTGTGTTTAAAATAAGAAGCAGCCTTCTGTAATGAAAAAAAGGTGTGAGCATTTTCTATCACACAGTTCTATTTCTGCTCCTGTCCAATTTCTCAAAGCATGCAAACAAAAGACTGTTTGCACCAGATTTTGCTTACAGTAAAAAATGTGAATTCACATGACACTGTTTTAGTGCGTTTGATCATGTTAGATCACGACACTTTTAAAAGACATTTAGTTGACTGACATGAAACTTGTATTTTGACTCTTTGACCATGAATTTCTAGGTCTGCATGAGTTTGAGGCCCAGAAAAACCATGAAGTGAATGAGTTTCGGACAAAGATGCGTTCATTTTGTGAAGAGAAGGCTCAGGAGCGGCAGCTATTACCATGGCAGCGGTGGCTGGAGTATAGTTTCCCATGTGACCTGGAGCCGTGCTGCTCCCTGCCAGGGAGTGCAAAGTCAAAAAACTCCAAGAAGATTTTCATCAATGTCAAGTTTGAGGCTTGTGATGTGAGTTGACATGTTGCGGCAGATTTTGAGTCATATTTTAAACATGTTAGTAAGGTAATTAAAACTGAAGTTCTGGTATGACTGTGTAGCAGTGGGGTGATCTGCACACCAAACAGCCTTGATTTGGAAACAGCAAAGCACTCTGTGTTGACAAATTTTAGAAGATTGTATCAAGTAAACGTGCACATTTGGAAATTCCCCCTCCCACTACAAACATCTTCTCTAAAATTTCACTAGGGAAAAAGATCTGCACACCTGAAAACAACATTTTTTTTTCACTTTCTGTAAAAATGAAACCTTAATTTCATATTTTGAACCATGCCTTGATCTCTCACAGGAAAGCTTCATGCTGCAGCAGGACCCTCAGGACCTTCCTGTGGCTTTGATGAGGAGCGCTCTGAAGAAGAAGGCCACCGTGTTTCGCTCAGTGAGACAGGAGCCTGAGGACTACACCTTACAGGTCAACGGCAGGTGGGAGTTCATCTATGGGAAACACCCCCTGTGCCAGTTCAAAGTGAGTGATCAGAGAAAACAGCGCCTTTGGTGGGAAGAGAAATGAATGAAATCTGAAAAGACAGGACAGAGCAGTAAATAGCAGGAAAGAGGGAGAGAGCGGCTTGCCTCATGTGGAGTGCAACCCAAACCATCAAACTGTAGCCCCAATATGCAGCATTAAAAAAATCTTCATATTAATCTATAAATGTACATTTATATATTTCTGTAAATATTTTATCGGCCCTTTTATTTAATTTTACTGTTCGGTTTCAGTTGTTTTTCTCAATCATGAATGGATGTTTTGCCTATTTTCACACAAAAAAATGTACCCTTGTGTCCTTACTTTTTTAACCCAAGTGCACTGAGGCTACATATGATATTTTCATCATTGGAAATTTTAAGTAGCATTGAAATTTCTGGATTGGTATGTTTGATCATTATCAGTGTTGTTTTAAAGCAGCTTGTCATTTTAACCACTGTGTCTCTGAGCCTTACAGATCTGCATGCCAACATCATTAGGCTTCTAAACTGTGGTACTTTGTTCATGCGGAAATTTGATCTTTCGATCATGCTCAACTGTGAAAGTTTCATCATCCAAAAGCTAAATTCTAGTCTCACTTTGGAAAATTAAATCTTCTTCCCCCACACACCGCATGTGACTTTTTCCAACTGTTACTGTGTTTTTGTAAAGATGCTACTCACAAAGGACTCAGAAAACTAAGCTTTATAAGCTTTCTGATGGAAACTCAGATTAATGACCATTTGCATCTGTCTTATTTTAGGGTGATTGATGCATGCCTCTGTTTGTAATCCTTCCTTTGGTTTGTTTTTTGAAAAAAAATAGCGAGATAGAGGCACTTTCTGGTAGTAATGGTTTTATCTTTGTATATTTGTTTATTTATGAGTTGTTTTTTAGGGATATAAATCAAGTAACCTATGACACACGATAGCACTTATAGTCTAAACTAATTTGCTTTGCGCATGCATAGATGGGCTTTTAGAATTTAATGTGGGACAAGGCAAGACAAACTCAGTAATGACACAGACCTGACAACACTAGGGCTTAACAATTTGCAAAAATGATCTAATTCTGATTATTTTCCCTAAAATGCAATGGAAAATAATTGTCCCCATCTTAAGTATTGTTGAACAAACACATTGTTGGAAATGAAAATTGACATTAATTATGGCACGTCAACAACCCATGGCGGGGTTTTTTTTGGTTCTTTTGACTGCTATTTGCCCATTTTAGTCACTTTTCACTTCTTTTTGTCACTTTTGGACCAATTTTTTGCTACCCTGTGAATATTTTCCAAGTTTACTCCCAATCTCCACGTCCATTTTTGTTGTTTTTTTGCCCCATTTTTGCCACCTAAAACTTGTCATATTGTTATTTTTGTTGCTACTTCTTGCTGTTTGCCACTTTATACCACTTAGAGTGTTGCTCTTGCAAAGGTAACAGTTTGTCTCTTTGATCAAGTAACGCTGGTGTCGAGCATAAAACATCTACCGCAAAAACTTCATGTGGCATTCTAACACCTTTTAGGTTAAAGAGATATTGCACTGTCTGAGATTAGAGTATTGCATTATAGTGATTTCATCTAATTTGCAACTAATTGCCCAGCCTTACAAAATAGCATACAAATCATAACGTGGTACAAACAAACTGCTGTAATCCAACTCGAACGCCTCCATATTGAGACATCCCGTATATTTAAAAAAAAAAGAAGTTCACCTCATTATAATATGTGTTTCATTTTCATTTAAGAGTTATTGTCTAATGCTTTGTAAAAAATATGCCATACAACAAATGAAAGAGCCTGACAGTAGTACACTCTTGTGGGCTTGAGAGCTGTTTCAGTATGTCTCAGTGTTGTGGATAATTGTCTTTTTGTGCCGTTTGCCTGCTCTGCCTCTGTGTTTTTCATGTAAAAGCTGAAATGACAGTCAGATCAGAACTGAGTCAAGCCTTGAGAGATAGGAGACCCTGCTGTTGATTTTGAAACTCCAGCTACCTGTAGGAGTGACTCATATCAGTCAAGCTGCCCTGCAGAAAGGAACTGAACCCATCCACACATAATGAGATTTTAGCTGCATTAACCTACAGCAAGTGAACAGCCTGCAGGAGTGAAGCATCTCTGACAGAACACTGGCAAATATCTGTGGGTGAACTGATGGCTGTACCAATAAACCTCTCTTCTTCTTTCCTTCTTCTGTTTTTCTTTCTAGTATATTTTCTGGTGTTTGAGAAATGGTCAAAAACCCCATTTAACCATGGTGCATCACTCCACCATCAGCACATACCAGGAGGAGCAGGGCCGAATGTGCAGCCAGGTTTTTAAGGGCCGCTCATCATCTCGACCCCCTCCACTGCCCCTGAAGAAGGTGAGAGGTTAGCCGATGACGGCCGTGTTTCATTAACAGAAAAGCACTTTTTCTTTCTCTCTGTATTGAAGTTTCCTCCAGCCAGAAATGGGCTGGACTTTGAAACAGCGTTGATGATCTACTTTTGGCACCTTAGCTTGCATTTGCTGTAATTCAGACTCCGCAGTACATTACTATCTTTAGACCAGCTCTAGTAAAGTATGCTGAAATGTATGGGCTTGTGCTCAACACTACAACAAAAAGCAGAAGAATCATATTTAAAGAAAAATTTGTTCCCCCCTTTTTTAACCTTTCTTTTGAAATTTTGCATTATTGTGTGGTGATCATTTGATCTTGTCAAACAGGAAATAGTTGCAACATTGCCCGCTCTGTACCATCCTGAAAAGAATTACTTTACTTCAAATGTGAAAATGAGAAGTCAAAAGTTTTAATTTGATCTCTTCTAACTATTCTTTACAGCAAAATACGTCCTCCCTGTGGTCCATCAATGAGCCTTTCTGCATCCACCTGCTTCAGGGAAGCCGAGTCAACGCAGATGAAGGAATGAAGGTTGGTGTGGTTTTGCGTGGGTTCTCTCACTTTGCAGCTCAATGAAGTGTGGCGTTACACTTGTTTACCAATATCTCAATTTCAGTTGTAGGAGCAGCAGGGGCTGAGATGTAAATGACAGGAGGGTCACATGGTTTAAACCACACGGTTTCCCATAATTCATCAAGTCAGTTGGTTAAAACTTGAAAACAGGAAGTGGGGAGGGCCTATCTGATTTGTATGTCTCATTCTGAGGCCTAGATTCTAAGAAAGAAGGCAGACATCATGCTGTCGCTCCCTCTCTTGCTTTCAGTGCACTTCTTTTTTTGTATTTGATGCAAACATTCTGTTACTATTGCTGCAAGAGTCTAACTCGTGTTGAAATCTGACACATGGTGACTAGATGTTTTCTTTTACTGCACATTTATCTCTATCAATGTTATTGTTACTATTTTGCACAAGACAAGACTTGATGCACACGTATGTTTGAACTTTGTGTGTGTGTGTGTGTCATTCAACTTCATAACTCACTGCAATGGGTTACTTGTTAAATGGATGATGAAGCGTAAGCAGCTCCTGACTGCTGCTTTAGAGCACATCATGACTAATGACAACTCACATAATTATTAGTCATGTCTGCGGTTGGTCAGCAGTTTGATTTGCCAAAAGGAAAGAGCTTAATGGTTTTTAAGTGTTAAGTTTTGATTCCTGTGGATGTGCCTCATTTTTTAGGGACTCTGGTTTGCATTAAACAACAGAGTGCCTCTCAGTCTGAGTGGAAGAGGAAACTCTGAATCATTTTTTAAGTCTGTGAATCTTCCACAGTCCCCCTGTCACAGGTGTTATACCCCTCAGCTTCCAAACCACGCAAAACCACGTAATCCTCTCCTCTAATTACTTTTTTGTTTGTGTGTGTTTCCCTTGCAGCTTGTAGTGCAGGCTGGCCTGTTCCATGGAAGTGAACTCCTCTGTAAGGTGGTGACCAGCTCTGAGGTGGCGGTGTCCTCTGAACCTCTGTGGGATCAGAAGTTGGAGTTTGACATTCATGTGGCCGACCTGCCTCGCATGAGCCGTCTGTGTTTTGCGCTCTATGCTGTCATTGAGAAGGCCAAGAAACCCCGTGGCACCAAAAAGAAGAATAAAAGAGCGGTGAGTGTGTTATAAATGTTTTTGGACCCAGAGAGTAAAATTTGTTACTCAGCAGGAAAGTGGTTGGACTGTTAGAGTAGTTGTTAGCAAGCACAAACAGATCTGTTTTCCTTCCTGCGTGTGGGTGTGTGTTAAGTTGCTGAGTCTGGTTGTGCAAGGGTGTTCAGTGGCAAGACTGTGGTTAACATATCATCCGCTTCAGCTCTTTTATCTGTACATCAGCCCCAGGAAGGAAGGACATGGCAAACATTTTCAAGGAATTCTAAATTCATCTTCACAGTCACGGTTGATGTTTTTAGAATTTACAACA
The DNA here is from genome assembly GCA_008086565.1 of Thalassoma bifasciatum. NCBI lineage: Eukaryota > Metazoa > Chordata > Actinopteri > Labriformes > Labridae > Thalassoma > Thalassoma bifasciatum. The sequence continues at coordinate 534,104 of RPOG01000032.1, read as the reverse complement.
GCTGAGATATTTATGTTGCAATTTAACCCGCACTCAAAACCCCTAACAGTGCAGGCAATTATCTGCTACTACCTTTTTCCTCAGTGTTGGGAGTTTATCAACTAATGTTTATTGTTTTTATACCCTGATGCTGTCTATCACAGGAGTTTCTCTTTTAGTGCAATATGGGGGAGATGGCAGAATATACTCTTAATGTTAAGACTTTGTCATCTCTATGGAGAGGGTACATGCGTGTGCGCTAGAATAATACATATAAATGTTTTGGAGTAAGGAACAAGACATTGTGGCAACCCGAATTATCAAAAGTAATGCAGTTGTTTTTTTTTTACAAGTTTGCACAAGAGCTGAAAATGATCCGTATCTGATAGCATATGCATTGTGAAATAAATTATGTTTATTATGCAGCCAGGATTGACTGGATTGAGGAAAACTGATGCATCTAATCTTGACAAACCAAAAATATTTAGAGCATAGAAAGATGTCAACTTTGATCCAGGGAAATTGCGAAAGGCATACAGAACAGGTTTTTAATTAGGAATTACTCAAGCAAACAACTCAAGGGTAATAATAGTTTCTGTATTTTCAACAGTTGTAAATTAGGCCAAATATGCTAATAAATGACACAAAAATCTTCTGTGATTTCTTTTTTCAATACTCTTACAATTCACAGTTGTTACAACAGTCCTGTGTTATGCACAAACATGCAGCAGCTGGAGGAGTTGTCACAGTAGCCGTCTAATCACCCATTTGTTATTCAGAGTACAAAAACTAATTCCCTTTCACTCCATGACTTCTTACGAAGGGTTGAGCAGTTGTGAACTAACACATTTATGAAGTCTGCTCAAACATGTCACCCAGGTGGGTTTCTGGGCCACTTCTGCTTTCCGAGCAACTTCTCTCTTCTTTTGCCTGGAAGAGAAGTCCTGCAGACAGACACCAGAAACACTGACGGAAATCAAGCTATTCTAGCTGCTCTCGTTTTATTGGTGTTGTCTTTTTTTATATAGCTGGATGCACTCATTCTAAATTTTGAGTTTTAACAGAATCAGATGGCTTCCTCCTGCATGTTATTTCCCCTTTTACCTCTTCTAGTTCAACCTTATTCTTTATATATGTGCTGTAACATTATGAGTTTTAGATTATTAATAGAATCTGCAAGGTTATTTTCTTCACACCTTGTTATCTGATAACAGGATCCATAAACTTAACCATTTTTGTCTACTACTGTTGCCTTGACTGTTTTTAAAATGTTGCAGCCAATCGCAATGGTTATAGTCGTAACTGGTACAGCTCTGTTTTAATTTCATTGTCCTCAAAGCCTTCGACCAAACCACATCTTTGTTTCTGTCCCTTCAGGACTGTCCGATAGCCTGGGTGAACACCATGGTGTTTGACTACAAAGATCAGCTGAAGACTGGGGAGGTCCTCTTGTCCATGTGGCCATCTGTTCCTGGTACTTTTAGCTTTGCTTCTTCTCACATCACCTCCTCTTCGAAACACCTCTCATCTTAACCGCCTCCTCCACAACGCCTGTCAGGACACCGTGAGAGCTGAAATACTCACAGTGTCATCAGAGCCCCATGTATTCACACATTATGTGTTTTCTGACTCACAGGCTTATATTTTGCTTGTAAAATGCTTGTTAGAAAAAATATATGGCCATATATTAGAGCTATTTTGTTATTTCCTTTTTTCTGTGGCACTATTTGGTTAGTCCCTGAACAAGCAAGGTCTAAAGATAGAAATATACTCACTGAGGTAATGAAAGCATTTCCCAAAATGCAAAATAATTGCCTATCATTATTATCTCAGATGACAAAGGGGACCTGTTAAATCCAATGGGAACAGTGGAGAAGAACCCAAATGTTGACAGTGCTGCCGGGCTTTTAATCCGCTTTCACAATATCCGGCCTTACCCCCTCTACTACCCTCCACTTGAAAAGGTAATCATTTCCAAGAGGTAATTGTTGAGAACATGCTGGGAAACTTGATTTTTATTACAGTCGATCAAAAGGTTCTGCTCTTCTTACAGATAAGTGATGGGGAGAAGAATGGGGATGTAACTTTTCCTGCCAAAGAAGAGGTGAGACTTAAAGAATTCTTTCACAGCTTGAGTTCAGATATAGCAGCTATTTATTTCTAACATACAATATTTACATTCAACTATGAACTGTGCATTTGTCTTTTTGCTGTCTTTAGTACATGAAACTAAAAGAAATTGTGGATAACAAGAACTACACTGAGTTCTTCGAGGATGAGAAGGAGCTTTTGTGGAAGCTTCGCTCAGAAGTCCGGGATTGTTTTCCTGAAAGTCTGTCCAAATTACTTCTCATAACCAAGTGGAATAAGCGTGAGGATGTAGTTCAGGTATTCAGTGAGATTTTCTAAAAGATCATCGGTTTGTTTTTTAACCAGATGTCTGGAAAAAGGTCTCAAGTATTTAGCAAATATGCAAAACATACAGTAAATGCCTGAAACATATTTAAGTTCTAACACTACACATAAAACTAAGTCTAATACTCATACTGGTTGTGATGTACAGAACAATATTAATATTTCTAGAATTATTATTTCAGTAGGTCTGTAAATTTAAAAAGCCACAAGGTTAGTGCTTATGTTCTGAGAAAAATAGTACAGTCAGCATGCCTATACCCTTAAAATGTGTTATGTTTCACCTCAGATGGTGGGTTTGTTGAAAAACTGGCCTGACCTTCCTGCCATCCCTGCCTTGGAGCTGTTAGATTACAGTTTCCCCGACCCGGCAGTTCGCTCATTTACCATCAGGTGCCTCAGGAAGCTGAGGTAGACACACACATACACACATTTTTTATCACTTCTTTGATTGTCTTTTCAAGCTCTAAAACCTCTGTGAACTTATTTGCACATAGTGATGACGAACTGCTGCAGTACTTAATCCAGCTGGTCCAGGTTCTGAAGTATGAGTCCTACCTTGACTGTGACCTCACCACTTTCCTGCTTGAGAGGGCTTTGTCAAATAGGAGAATTGGACACTTTCTGTTTTGGCATTTAAGGTGAGACACAGTCTGAAAAAAATGCTGAGAGTTGAGTTGATCTACAAACTTTTATCTGACTGGTGATTCTGTGTTTGCGAAAGGTCTGAAATTCATGTGCCATCTGTGAGTTTACGCTTCGGTCTGATTTTGGAGGCTTACTGCAGAGGAAACATCCACCACATCAAGCTCTTAAGCAAACAGGTAACCTCACTGACTCATGCCCTAACTATAAAACACAAACTTAGTGCTTTTGAGCTGTAATATTCAAAACCCGCTGAATGTTTGGTACCCTACTGCACAGAACGAAGCTCTGGGCAAAATGAAGGCCTTGAGTGACTTCGTCAAATCAGGCTCCCAGAAGATGACGGTAGATGACCTAAAGCTGTGTATCAGACAGGAGTCTTACCTGGAGGCCCTGTCAGACCTTCAGTCACCGCTCAACCCCAGCATCATCCTCTCTGAGATCTGGTAAGGGCTACACACACTAACACACACACACACACACACACACACACACACACACACACACACAGCAACACACAGAAACACACAAACAAACTGCAAATTGCTTTTTTTTTTTTTTTTTTTTTAAATCCAGCTTGGGTTTCAAGTCAGTTTGGTCCATCTCTGACTTTACTGCATAGTGAGAAATCAAATTTATGTGACATTGTGGCATATTCCTTGTTGGCTGCACAGCTCCCACTGTCTTTTTTGACTAGATTATGTATAATAATAGAATAAAAGGTTATTGGCCATTTGTTTGCTTTCATATCGTTGATCAGCATTCTTTTATTCACAATGTTGTCTTTAAGCTTTTGTTTTCACCACAAAATTTCCTATTTTTGACAGTGGCTCCAAAAGAACAACTTTGGTAAATAATATTTTTTGTGCTGTCAGCATCAATCTTTAAATATGATGTGATCAATGTCCAGAATCAAACATTTATTATTCTCAAGCTTATATCTATATTGAAGCATACCCTTGTTGAGTTACGGCTGTTCCTGTTCTTGTTGCCCTTGTTATGGATAATATAATCACTTACAAAAACTCCTTATCGGTTCAGGTGACATATCAAAAGTGATGAGCTCTTTGTGTACAATAGAGCTAGAATATATCTGAAGTACTCTGAGTTTGAGCTACTACCCCAAAGCTTAGTACAGGAGTACAGCTGCATCCCAAAAGTCAGCAGAGCACCGTTTGGAGCGTATGAATCTCCTCAGATGTGTAGATCAAACCAATTCAAAGAAACTAACAGCACTATAAAATGGTGGTACCTACCTGCAGACAAGTCAACACTGAAGAAGCAAGCTAGCTGTCTTCAATGTTCCCTATTCTGTGAGATCACTCTTTTGTCTGCATATCATGGAAGTAGATCGAAAATTCAATAAAACATAATAGTGGGAAAAAAAATCACAATGGAATTTTATTTTATTTTATTTTATTTTTTAAAGTCAGATCTTCTTCATTTCAAGTGATTTTTTTTCTCAGTCTTGGGACCTGGCACTCTGACAATGTTATGTTGACATTAAACAAGTTTTCTTTTCCTACAGTGCAGAAAAATGCAGATTTATGGACTCCAAGATGAAACCACTGTGGCTGATGTATAAGAACCCTGGTGCTCAGGCAGACATGGTGGGCATTATCTTCAAGAATGGAGACGGTAAGATACAAAAAAACCCTCATGCTTTGACATACAAACAGCAGCTACACTGTGGGACAAAAGAATATGTAAAAGAGTGACAAGCAATCAGATACTTTCTGAGTTTGGAAAAAGCTTTGCTATTTATCTGTTTTCACATTGAAATCTACTAAATGTAATCTTGAAATTTTTCTTATATTTCACCTATAGATCTCAGACAAGACATGTTGACCCTCCAGATGATCCAGTTAATGGAGAACTTGTGGAAAAAAGAAGGTCTTGATCTCAGGTAAGATGGAGCAGTGGTTTGAAGCAGTTGATGTTTTTTGTCTGTTTTAAACAAGTATATGGTCAACGAAATGGTCATTAATTCCTTCTCCACTTATAGAATGATACCATATGGCTGCTTGTCTACTGGGAACAAGATGGGGCTCATTGAGGTTGTGAAGCAGTCAGACACCATCGCCAACATTCAGCTGAACAACAGTAACAGCGCCGCCACAGCTGCCTTCAACAAGGATGCTCTGCTTAACTGGCTGAAATCGAAGAATCCTGAGTGAGTATGATGAACGCCAGAAACACAGCAGCAGGCAACTGCATCAACATTGTGCCCTATACATGCAATTCAGAATTGTGTTTTGAACAAAATGTCAGTCTGTTTACAGTTTTTTTTATTTCCTGTTTTTACAAAATGGGGAACTATTTCCTCCAAAATAACTGTGATGTGTCTGAGAACATAGCAAGATGTGAGAAAAAGATAAGAAATAAAGAAATGTTTGTTCACCAACAAAGCTATTTTGTATTTTGGGGAATTGAGACAGTAATGATGTTAAATATATCACATCTGCTGGTTGTTTTTACAAATGTACCTGATAAACCCTTTATTTTATTTTTTTAAATAAGGCAAAGATATATTTTTTCTAGCAGATACTTAATATCATATGGTACATGAGGGAGTTTTATGTCAGCAAAGAAAAGATTTTTTGCTAAGTTCTCTAGTTCTTCTTTTTAGAAATGCTCTCTGTTTTTTGTGGGTGTTGTTTTGAATTATTTTCTTCAAAAGGCTCACTATATGCAGTATTTTAGAAATGCGATAAAGAAACACAAAGTGCAGAGGCAACTACAGCTTCAGCAACATTAAATGAGAGTAGATTTCTATTTGGTGCCAGACAGTCTGAAGGTCTTGTCTATTCTAAAAGCTCCTCGAAGAGAGAGAAGCATTCAATGTAATGAATAAGCCTTTGTACGTCACGTTGGCAAGACAGGCTCGGCTGAGTGCACGGCAGAACAGAAAGGTAATTAGCTTGAAATGCTGTAGCAGCCAAAAAGGAGCGGAGAAAATTAGTAAAAGGTTGACACCGTGCACGTCTAGACAGGGAAAGGACGTGATGGTCAATCATTAATTGACCACAGGAATTTTTTCTGTGAATATTTCATATAGCTGTGAGGAAAATCCTACTCATGAATGTGTGTGTTAAGTTCCAATGCAGATTATATGACCAAGATAAGAGCACTGTAAATACACTGAGGTAACAAAACCTAATCATGCTTTGCTTCCTTGTTTCCTGCCTCCTTTTTCTTGACCAGGGACAAACTTGATCAAGCAATAGAAGAGTTCACGCTGTCCTGTGCTGGCTACTGTGTAGCTACTTATGTCCTTGGCATTGGAGATCGTCACAATGACAATATCATGATCAGAGAAACGGGACAGGTATTGTGCCCTGTATACATTTTTCTATTATAAGCTGACTTCACAAATACACAAAACTCCTGGAAACTTCTAGAGTTTTTCTACATAAACAGACAAAATTTTCATGCAGAGACTATTTCCTCCCAAGTAAAATTTCTGCATTATGTTGGGGTGGACAGTTTCCATCATGCAATTTGGGGGAGTTAATTGGAAAGTGCCACATAGAAAAAAAACAACAACTAAAGTTAAAGAAGTAGAATCATTTGCAAGACAAGAAAAGTGAAGATGTCTGAGCATTCCCCATTTGCATGTACTACTGATACAACAACTCATGTCGTGGGTAGTGTTGGTCTCTTATGGCTTTGGCAGTGAGCCTCAGATGTCATGTCCTGTCTGTGAGATTCATCTCTGCCCCCTCTCACCAAACTCCCTGACCAGCAGGGAAGACTTCATGCTGGGAGAGATGTGTGATTTAGCAACAGTGTTCAATTTTAGAGGCAGAGCACATGTTTGAGAGAAGCTGAAATCTGTCACTACTAGATGGTTTCACAGCTGAGCACTAGTCTACATTTTCTAAAATTAATACAACTGCACTTATGAAAGTGATGGTTTTTACGTAATGTCATAGACATATTCAGACATACTGTTGGATGTTGGAATTAAGATTTAAGTCCTTCAAGTTACTCAGAGGTTAGTGAGTCGTTAAAGAATGTGATTGCAGTCAGTGATGCAAAGCCACTTTATGAACCAGAGGTAATTTTCACCATTACTCCTCAGCTGTTCCACATTGACTTTGGACATTTCCTTGGCAACTTCAAGCGGAAACTAGGGATCAACAGGGAGCGTGTGCCTTTTATCCTGACTTATGACTTTGTCCATGTGATCCAACAAGGAAGGACAAACAACAGTGAAAAGTTTGAGAGGTAGAGTATTTCTCTCATTCCTCTGTCTAATTGCTGATCTGGGAGTTTTATTACCAGCTATTGATTATCATCCATGTTGTTAGGTTCAGAGAGTACTGTGAGCGAGCCTACAAGATCCTGTGTCGAAATGGGACGTTGTTTGTCAACCTTTTTGCTATGATGAAGGCAGCAGGACTGCCAGAGCTAACCTCCTTCAAAGACATCCAATATCTAAAGGTATACAATGATGATGATGATGATGATGATAAAGCCAAAGAAGATGTTTTTAATGAGGATGGTAACAATGTTGGTCATGATTTCTGGTTTTCAATAGGACTCTTTAGCTCTGGGTAAATCAGAAGAGGAGGCATTGAAGAATTTCAAAGTGAAGTTCAATGAAGCTCTGCGGGAGAGCTGGAAGACAAAGGTGAACTGGATGATGCACTCCTTGGCCAAAGATAACAGAGCATAACGAACACTGTAACGAGGCAACCTGAGGATCAGCTAGGACAGTATGCTTTCTAACTACTGGAGTTAAAGGGGAAGTAGTTACAATTGAATTTATCTAGTTTTTTCATGGCATTCAAGGACGCCCCAAAAATGTTTACATCTGACTGGTCTGGCTATGGAAAATGACATGTGGGTGGGTGACTGTTTAATCCTGGAGTATCACTGCAACAGATACTGTCACCATGAAAAATGTGCCGCCCTCATCCTCCTACCATCAAACTTTGGGACACCACTGAAATCGCTAAGGAAACAATGAAGATTTTTTTTTCTACTGCTACTTAAAATCTTATGTGAATGTGTTGTAAACCAGTGAAACAGGGGCAGAAACTGAAAACTCAACTTATTGACTGTATTACTCAGTCGGTACTAAGTGCATGCAAACTGTATGACACCTCAAAACCACACTGTTGGGTCATCGAATACAACAAGAGCAGTAGCTTCCTGTCAAGGCTTGATGGCTGGATCCATTCCTCTCACTTCAACTACTCACATGCATTTGTGTCTGTTTTTAGTTTTATGCATTTAATTTAATTTTTTCAATCTCAGAAGTACTTGTAAATAGTCATGAAGGATATTTTTTAAAGTTATTTTTGAGGCTTTTCATGCCTTTAATGAGACAGGGGAGGACAGTGGACAGAGCAGGAAAAGGGGCAAGAGTGGGGAAACAGGCCACAGGCTGGACTCCAACCCAGACCACCTGCCTGAGGGCAAACCCCAAACCTATTGTGACTTTGACCACTATGCCATCTGCGCCCTTGAAAGATATTTTTTTGAGATTGAAAGTTTTATTTACTGCTGTCTCTTGATTAAGTGTAATGTTGCCTTAAAGTACAATGTGTTGCCTTACGAGTGTCAGTAGACAGGAAGTGCTGTAACAATGACAATCTATGGGAAGATAGTAAAGTGTCTTCAAATGAAAACTTTATAGAATCTTTTAGTATTCGGCTGTGCTACCAGAATTTGCCACACAGTTCATAAACATGAAAAAGAAGATTCAGTATTTCAATGGATAAACTTAATTGCATTTTAGTTTAAAGAAAAAACAGAAAACAAATAAGTGGAGAAATTATATTTTTAAAATTACTGAACTACAACTTGTCAGAGGCACTTGTAGTTGGATTGTGTTTAATGGGGTGGGGGTAGGGGGTGGGGGCTCTTTATTTGGAGAGGGCAGGACGGTGGAAAGAGCATGAAACAAGATAAGGGTCGGAAGTGACATGCTTCAAGGGTTGAATTTGAACCCCGGCCATCCACCTCATGGGTCACACAACCTCAGCTTTTATCCAAAAAGAGTCAGATCATCTCTTTAATATCAACTTTCAAGAGCAAATGAAGATGAAATGATGTCAGCCAAAAAGCCATATACTGTAACTGTTTGATCAAAGGATGAAACTAAATGTTGAATAAATAGGTTTTTATGACTGAAATAAGTCTATTGAGCCATAAATATGAGGAAGAATTTCCCAAAATATGGCACCGTATGCAGCTGCCCTCCAAATGTTGTTTGTGTGGATTTTTGCGAGTCTGAACTCAGATGATGCAGTAGGTCTATGTTTATATCAATGTGTTGAGCTTCATTATTTGAAATATTTAAGTTATGCACTGTCTAATTTAAATTACATTATTGAACTGATGTGCCAGGTGCCATGAACAAGTTTTCACACCATAATGTTGAACACCTTTATACTTTGTCATATCCAATGCAAATAAGTGTCTTTTTAAAGTATGTGAGTGTGCTGTAGGCTGTATTTGGACTATGTTGATATCCTGTATCTTTTCTGTCAGACCCAAAAGTATGAGGAAATATTTGCCAGTATGAATCGCAGTTAAATCTCTGTCATGATACGATGATGACTTTTACAGGGGAGCAAGCTGTGGATTACAAAGCAAAAGGATTGAAGCTGCTAAAATATTCAACCTGAAATAGACTTTAAATATGGGTCACCAGTGTTCCTCAGCAGATTACGGCTGCTTCAAGCCACAAGAAGCTTACATTGAGTTTGAGCATCATTTACAAAATGTAAAGCTGTACAGATGCTGCCTTCAGAATTGTTAATCCTGACATTTTTGAGTGGGTACAAATCTTAACAGGCTGAGGCTGTGATTTCATGTGTGCAGCTTAAGAGATATACCTTTGTATCAACTGTGGTCTGATAATGACCTTTCCTTTATCCCCATCCTGTTTTCACATTAGCTTCTCTCACTGTTGGGAGGGACACACTCAATAAACTGCAGGATCCAAGCCCACTTTGGTTTTTATTTTCTACCTGCATTTGCAGCTGGAACAAAATATTATAATTGTGGTAAGTGATCAAAGTGATTTGCTGTTGTTTTTTTCCTTCATATATAGTCAATGGAAGGAAATTTTGTCCCTGTTGTTCTCTCCATAGTCTTTATGACTCTATGCAGAGCCTCCCTCTCTGCCTTTGTGGTGTTACCATACCAGCAGTGATGCCAGTGGTGAGGGCGCTCTCTATCAGTACCTTGTAGGCTTGGGTGAGAGGGTGATGGTTTAAATGGTTTGTTGGGCCTTTTTCACTGTTGCTGTAGTGTTGAGAGTCCAGCTCAGCCAAGATGCATCCTGCAGTCCCAGGAATCTGTAGCTGTCTGCCCTCTCCACCTGGGTCTCATTGATGGTAAAGGGCTGTAGAGAGGCAGGCTTCTTCTTGAAATTCAGTATTACAGTGAACTGTCAAATTCAAAATTCTTTATTTATTCCCCAGGGTCCATTAAAGGCACACAGAGTAGTAAACAGTGTTAACAATTGGAGGCAATGATAAGAAACAAACAGCACAAAGATTGGTATTGCACTGTAAATATAGTCTACTGCTTAAAATGCTATAATGCTGAATCCAGGAAAATAAAGATAGAAAACAAATTGTTTGGATACTAAAATACTTAAGACACAAAATATGAAATAATAATAACTAAATACTAAAACGAATACAATTGTTCTCTGTGTGGTGTTTTAATTTCATAAGGATACTAAAAAATATTTTTATCAGTATTTTTTTTTAATCAATCACTAGACATTTCAGGGGACCCCATTTTGATTCCAGGCGACTCCATGTGGTCCATGCGTTAATCCGCACCAACCTGTGAAGATGTTGAGCATGCGCAAAGGCATGGCCCATACAAGTCAAATTAGTTAGATGATAAAGTCATAATTTTCAGAAAATAAAGTCAGTTATGAGGAAGAAAGTCGAAGTTTTGAGATGGGAATCAAAAGTTTTTAGCGAATAAAGTCAGGATTTTGAAGATATTGAGATAATGAAGTCAAAGTTGGGGGGGGGGGGTCAAAAGTTTGAGATTATAGGTCGAAATTTTTACTCTTTATGTCTTATATATATATATAATTGTATATTTTTACTTACTATGGGGAAAAATTTCAATACGCCAGTTTTCGTCTCTCTTTTTTTTTTTACTGGCGGAAATGGGTTTCCAAACATTATAAATGTTTACATTACATGGACAGTAAAGGGGTGTTCTAAATAAATCTATGGGTTGTGAAGCTGTTTTGTCGCCTTTGAGTATCTTAGAGTATTTTTGCAGTATCTCCAAGAGGCCGGATAGGGGGTGTTTTTTTTAAATAAAGCACAAATATGTCTATCTCTATCTCCAATTCATTATAATGTATGAGGAGGTAGGAGCAGTGGAATTTTGTGGATCCTCAGGGGCTTCACGGTGTTGTCTGTGCCGGTGGCGCCCCCAGTGGTCGGCAGCAGTACTGCACAGACAGCTGGTCTCTTGCAGCGTTGAGTCAGTTCGCCGGAGCTCTGTCGACTGGAGGGATGTGACCCCGGAACAGGACGCCCTCCTACAACAACACACCATTCAAACAGAGAACAGAAGAAAGAAAAGCTGGACCAGGAGGGGTAAGCTGGAGTGTTTTTTCTTCTTGTGAGGCGCAGATTGCCAGGGTGATTTCCTTAATGCTACGTGTGTTTGAATCCCAGCGTGTACTCTCCAGCAGAGCAGCGGTACCTGGATGCTGTTTGCGCCCATAGGAACTTCATTCAGGCTTTTGTCTCGGGCTTGCTAGCGAGCTAGCTTGGCTGCTTAGCATTGGCTGCTTTGCCACTCGTAGCGTGTGGGGACGACTTAAAATGTTTGCCATGACAAAATCACAAAAAGCAGTAACTCACTGAGCGAACAGTGCATAGGTTTTCCCACGACGGGAAGTGATCAGGATTTGTATCGAAAAGGCGTTAAATGCTCGCTAGCAAGAGCGCTGCTACACTTTGGACAGACTGCATCCCGCAACATGATGACAAGAACCGCTGTCATGTGTGTCGAGAAAACTAAATGCTACCCATTTCACTTAACTTGATTTGTTTGTTTTTCTGGGAAGTACCAAAATTGAGAAAGCCGCAAACTATCAAATCCCTGCTAAGGTTGGTTCACGTTAATGCAGACCCTCGCCAACGGTTTCCAACCGTTTCTGTATAAACTACATTACACTTCTTGTGACTGTAACTCCGAAAACACTCCAGACTGTTGTATGAGGCGAAATGTATTGGCATTAACTTATCAGAGCAGACAAATATAATGGGAGCTTTTTGGTTACTGCACATAACTGAATCATTTATACCCCTCACTGAACACTTACCAGACTGGCATAGCAAGGCAGACATAGGTTTAAAAGCTGTACAGTCCATGAAGAAAACAGCACATGTGCTGACTTTGTCTCAAATGACTATTCATTTTCAAGTCAGCTTTTCACATAACTCCTTCATTGGTTTTTCTATTTTTGGATCATGCCCCCCACTGATGCATTGTGCCACCCTGCCTTTTTCAGTGTCTGCTTTCCTTCCACATGTCACAAAGCTGACAGCCCTCTGAGTGGTAAAGCTTGGCCCCCTGCCGCCAGCGAGGCACCCATGACTGCTGCAGACAGTGGGTATCAAGGCTTGGCCACAGGCAATCGCACTGAATCCTCGTGGCAGCTAGAAGGGTTGGTCATGGATACAGTCATGCCTGCCTCAGTCTGCACATTCCCTCAGCTGAGTTGATTTTGGACAGAAATAAGGACACCACACTCAGTGCAGGTGCTCCTCAGCGGCTGCTCAACCCCCATTCACCCCAGGGAGATCTCATCAGCTGCCTGTGAGCAGTTTTGAAGGAAGGTGATTTTTAAAAAACAGACTTGAAAGCCTTTTTTTGGTCTTGATTTTCTTTCTTTTTTACATGGTATCCTGCATTTCTATTACACCTTTTCAGGATCAGAGATCATAAAACTTTCAGAATCATGCTCTCTGCCTTGACGTGTGCTTTTGAAATCTTGCAGCCAAACTCCCAAGGGACCAGCTCAAGGCAGCAGCTTCTGTTTTAATTCCTTTGAGGGCCCCTAAGGAGTGAACCAAGATGTTCAGGAGGGATCATAGACCTGACTTGATTATCTTTTTAATTCATACATTGTCTGAGAATTGTTGTTGTCTGAGTCTTTCTTTGAATTACATTTAAAACAATTTGGTGGTAAAATGTTTTGTCTTTTACCCAAAAGAAACCATTCTCTCTAGGAATAACAGATTCAGCACATTAATTCTCAATCTGTTCTTCCCATTTTCAGCGTAATATGTCACAGTTAAGGACACCCAGAAACCTGGCTATGAACTAAGCCTGTACAGTTGAACAAGATTGTTTGAGTTCATGCCTCACGTGGTGCCAACAAGACATGACCTACTTATCAATCATGTTTATACAATCCAGTTCATCACCATTGTCCTCAAATACTGTAGCCATTGTTGTGGGCACTGTACATGTGAGGAGATGGCTACACACAAAAGCAGCATGCAGACATCCAGTACGTTCAAGCCAGAGCCTTTCTGGCCTATAGTGTCTGCTTGTCTGGCTCGCGCTGTCTCAGGACCTCACGCTGTCCCCGGCTCACAGAGTCAGCCTGCTGGGTGCTTTCAGTTTTCATTTAGAGTCCTGCTGGTTTGGATGAAAAGAAGCAGTGTTTTTTAGCTGAAACTACTTGGATTGTGTATAAAATTGTCAAAAGTTGTTCATTTTCCAAGAGTTAGCTAATTAATAGAAAAAGTCAACATCCTTAATTATCTGTAATTGTGTGAAAGCCTTTTTTTAAGCAAAGCTCTAATTGTTGATTAGATCAAGATTTAGAAATATGAGAAATATTTTTTTTTCCTCAAGTGTATCTTAAGGTATGGACTGTTTTTCTAGATGGATGTGATACTTGCAGATTTGTAGTGATATCAGTTAAAAGGGTTAAAATCCCTTATTACATTCATCACTACCATTATTATATGGTGCCCTTTCAGATAAAATGATTTAATGTAAGTGATTATTTCTCAGACCCCAGTGTAAGAACGACTGTTTGAAGACACCAATCCTAAATTAATCTGATTTTAGTCCATTCTGTTCTCTGTCAAATAAATTTAAAAAGTTCTTACATTGATATTTCTGAAAACAAATGTCCCAGAAGTTATTTATCAGTGGTCAGTTAACTATTTGCTCAGCCGTTAGTAAAAGAGAGCGTGTGCGCGTGTACCTGCAGTGACACAGCTGCTCCACAGAACCAGGCCAAGTTTTTGGCAGCTCAACTGGCAGCCACACCAGGCTTCCAGCCTACTAACGTTTCTCACACATTTGCTTGAGATGCTCATGATCTCGTGATTGAATTCGAGTTATTTTTCCTTCTCACTTTTCGAGGTCCTCAAGAGTTCTTGCTGTTGGTGTCGTCCATGTGAAGCTGAACTCATTTATGAGAGTTTCTTGCGACACCAAAAAGCTAGTTGTCTTGTTTTCCTGCTGGCAGAAGGAATTTGATGTCAAAAACAATTAGACATTGTGCATCATGGGAGCAGCTCATACTAAAGCCAGTAACAAGCTTGACAAGTGGACCGAGCCGCGTGTGACTGGACCGCTGCACTGTGGCAGCCTCTGCCCCTCATGACCCTCAGCAAATGTGGGGACCTATCACATTGCATACTGTAATCTCTGGCAGCAGATCCTTGCTCTGCTGAGTGGCCCGATCACAGTGTTGAAAAAGTCTGAGAAGACCTCTGTGTTTTTGTTTCTTAGAGACACAAATGGACACTGATACTCAGTTTTACTCATGAAGTCTGGAATGCTCAACAGGCCATTTACTGAATGGATTTGTTTCTGTTTATAGTATTTTCTCTGAATGTGTCATTTTCAGTTGCTGTATGAAAGCTCACAGGACAGAGAAGTCACCAAACTAATCTCATATCTGTTTATAAATTATGCAAAAAAAAAAAAATCACCCAGTAGAGGTAGGAGTGGATTTTGTTACCACAGTAGGGCCAAACAATGTGCAAAAATAATCAAGTTGTGGTAATTTTTCCCTATATTACAATTGTGATTCAATGTGTTGTTATTTTTAGGTTCCCTGTATCTTGTGTTGTTGAAGGGGATGATTTATTTATTCTGTCGTTCTCATTTTGAATAAGAAAAGCCCACACGAGGGAGAAAAGTAGGATTTTGGTTTAGAAAAATCCACAAAAGAAACTCTGTATGCATGCACATGTACTTCTCAAAAAACTAGAATGACAAGAAAAAGTGAGATATTTTCAGTCACTCATTTCGGAACATGAAACCCAGATATTATATATACTCATCTTCAAAGAATGCATTATTTCAAGTCTTTCTTTCTTGAAATGTTGATGAGTATGGTTTACAGATAAAGAAAATCTGGAATTCAGTGTCTCAGAAAATTGGAGCACTACATACAAGATTAATAAAAAAGGGGATCTTTTAGACAGGAATGTCAGGCCTCTGAAAAGTTTTGCTACAATCTGGTCACTTTTCAAGTTTTCTCCCAATTGTTTACTCTTTCCCCCCCTTTCCGCTGCTTTTTGACCATTTTGCCACATGAAACTTAGATTCATTGCTACTTTTTGCTGTTTTTACTACTTTTGAACACTTAGACAGTTGCTCTTGCAAAGGTAGTTTTCAACCATTTGACTTAATTCAGGGTTGTACAGCAATAAAAAACTGCAAAAATGTTTTATCTGGTATTCTGACACATTTGAGGTTGAAGAAATATTGCAGTGTCTGTGATTGAAATATTGCAGCAGGCTGTATTGCTATTAAGTCTTATGTCCAATTTTATAGTCCAGCCCTAATCACAAGTGTTTGAATTGCACTTAGAGTTCAGCAGGTTTGTCTGTACATGACGATGTAACCTGCACAGAGACTTAAAGAGATCCACTGTAATCCTCCAGCAGTCATTTTACCCAATTTTAGCTTAAATTTAATACACCTCTTTCAGTATTTGAAAATAATATGCTTTTTTAATTCACAAAGTGCTCATATTGGTGCACATGAAAACTTGAACATACAATTGAACTTCCATTTTTTAATGTCACAATTTAAATGTAAAAGTGGATGTTCTTTTTTGGTTCATGTAGTTCAGTATCAGTGATGCTGTGCGTAAGCCAGGCTGCCTAGAGGGGCTCACAGAGCTCCATGTCTCAGCTCAACCTGACATCACAACACTGACAAGAGCCCAATACTGGCAGAGAGGGGGGATTAGGCCTAGATCAGCATTAAAGAAAGCCTTTGATTACGTCTGGAATATTAGCCACATGCGTCTGAGGCTGGCTGAGCATCCCTCGAGGGATTAGAGTTGAGCCAGCCCACCTCCACAACCCAGCATCAAGCGCACACAAAGGAGTCAGACAGGAACCTTATTGTGCTCCTTGAAATCATGTCAGGCTTGTCACACAGCAGAGTGTACATCACAATACAAAGTAATGCTCCAAAGGCTAAAAGTACGCCTTCTTAGGTTTTTTTTTTTTTCCAAAGTCATGTTGGTGATCATTTACTTTCATCACTACATATTGACAAATCCTGTGTGTCTATAATGCAGATTCTTACAGAAATAAAAGCATCTTACTTTAGAAATTAAGTGGATTTTATCAGTAAAAGACACAAAAATCAGTTTCTGTCCAAACTGTGACGTAGCAGTCAGATATGGTTGATTTTTTTTCTGAAGTGGCAAACATATCATCCAGACATTGGTGTCTATAAATAGAAGAGTTTGTTTTAAGCCTCTTCTCTGAAGAGCTGAATTGTAATACAGCTGGAAATGTATTTATAGGTAAATCAGGCAGAAAGTTTGATTTTATTACATGGACTTCTACAATGTCTTTTTGGAAGTCCTACAGCTTGACACTCTAAAGAGTACAAAGAATCCCTGTCACTTTCATGCTGCTTTTTTTTTTGCTAAAAACTCTGACTTGCGATGTCAAAGCTTAATGTCTCCCTAATATACAGCTAAGGTTTAATGTTAAATTGTTACTCTTGTTAGTGTTGCAGATTTACGTACCATACACTACAGAGTTGGTGGATATCTTTTTCAACTTGTTCACAAAGTTAAAAAAGCCCAAGGCTGCCTGAATGTAATACTCAGTCTCATCTTTGTATTAAGTAATAGAGAAATACAACTCGATACCAGTTTTGGTTTAGTATTAGCTAATACCAAAGCTTGGGAATAGCTATCCCCTATCGGTATCAGGCTGTTGACATGTTTAGTTTTGCAAAATATCAGTCTTTTTGAACTGGTGTGTGTGTGTGTTTCTTATAGTTCCAGCCTTAAGCGTACACTCAAAGAACGGCAGCTTTAAGCTCTTCTGCGTTGGCTTCATTTCATGTGGCACAGCATTGCTGTCTGGGCTTGAGCCAAGACCAATATGACATCCATTTTGCAGTTCACTGGCTCCATAATCAGTGTTTGCAACCCATATGCATTTTGTTGTAAAAATTATTCTTAGAAATTTAAATTTAAAACTTTCAACATTAGATTTGGAGTTGGCAGTTAACCAGTTGCACTTAGAGTGAGGACATGACATTCAGTCCTGTAATATCAGAAAGTGCTGCGGGTGGGACAGAGTGGTGAGTGAAAACAGACCCTCAGGGAAAGATATAAGTAATATACTTTTTAATTAATGACTTACCTGCAGTATTCATGCAGTCCCTCACACATGGTATGTCAGTATAAAGACTTCTAATGATGCACTTTCCTAACGTGTTATTTGTTTTTTACCTTGACCCAATGTGCACATAGTGTTGTGATCCAGCAGTGAAACACAGGAAGCCATTATTTAGAGGTTATGTCTTTGGCAGTGATGCACTGTAAGCCAGGCATCCTGAGTACCATCTGGAGCATTGTTGAATTTACCATCATAGCTGGAAAGCTAGTTTGTTCAGCAGGATTTTATGGATAGAGCCTCACATTACATAATGACATGCACATTGTTAATCACTCTTGTGTACATGTTGTCATCCTGTTTGCTAAGCACTAGATTTGATATGATTCCAGTTCTGTAGCTGATCTGCAGCCCAAATTAGCTAATTGGAGGAAATGTGACAACTAAAATAGAAAAGGATCTGACTCTTTTTCACGTTTTAAAGTGAGGTAGAAACATGAAAACAGAAAAGCATCACCCATCCTCCTCCGCTTCCAGTTTATCTCTGTTTCCCACCGTTGCATGTAGGATTCAATACTTTATCTTTGTTCTTCTTATAGCGGCTCGCTCTGCAGCGTGACTTCATATAAAAAGATAATAGACTCATGCTGTCATTTATTCACATACAGTGTATATTTTTCTCGTTGGTAAAAATCCAATCTGCAGCCTTCAGAAAATTCAGCAGTCTGGGCAGAGATGGTCCTAAATATGGCCAGTTTTCAAACTTCAAAAGCAAACATCAGAGAACCAGAAATGCCTCAGTCATGAAAGCAGTAGACCTATTTATACCGATGATGAAGGTGGAATATATTGGCCTTTTGTGCTGTTTCAGACGTGAAAATGCTCAAGTTGTCGAGTATCAAACTCAGCCTGAATATAAATGGATTTCGAAGTATCGTCTTTGTGTTTTGAGACATGACTCCACCTGTCAGCAATCATAGTGATCCTGCTCATCCACCCTTCTTCTCCACTCATACACTGTTACTGCATTTTCCTGTTCAGACTTTGATTGGAGCTCCTATATTTGTGTCATTCTTTATTCTCTTGTAGACTCACTAGCAGGTCTTCTGCTTTGAGTCTTGGCTCCTCCATTTGTCTGAAGTGTGGCGCTGGGAACTGATCAAACGTCTCACTGCTGCCTCTAAAACGACACTGCCAGTCCCTACCCCCTCCGCCAACATCCTGCACCCCCATCCAAATATATTTACATGCCGCCATCACCACTGCCACCACCCTGAAGGTGCACTGAGCAACTGAATCCAGTGAGCTCTCTTCATCTTTTCATGTCTGTCTCTCTTTGAGTCTACTGTGGTTCTCCAATTAAATTGTGCTTGGCACTGAGCTGGAAGTGAATATCTAATGTGTTCTTCTGCCCCTCATTCAGCGTCCTGCTAGAAAACAGATGCGAAGACAAAGTCAAGCACAATTTGCCTGCAGTAAACAGCCACCAAAGGTTGCTGTAATTATGAGGACTGTAGCCAGAAGCATGGTCTCCAGCTGCTCTGATCGGGATGAATCCACACGCTCTCAGTGGCACCCAAATGCAGCCGATGGCCAACGGTACCCCATTCATCCCCCCGCCTAAGGCTCAGGGGAGAGGGGACGGCGGGCCAGCTCCTCAATTAAATATAACCCCACATCAAACAGCCTGTCAACATGCATTAGTGGCCCTTTGTATAGATAAGAGGCCAAAATAAATTGCCAGAACTATCATCGTCTCTGTGGCTCCTGTGGGCTTTTTAATGAAAGATTCTTAGGAGAGAACAAAACCTGACTTGCATACTGATATTCTCTCCTCTAACTGGTATTCTCATGTATTTTTCCCAAATTCTTTTATTTTAAAAGAATTATTTAGCTCTTTTCTGTGAATTATTTCTTCCTCATGTTTTTTGTTTTTTTCAATTAGCATTTGCATGCTGCATATCAAGCCGGGGTCTGTGCCTCATCTTGCTGTTACAGTATAGCAGAGATCTAATGCGACAAGACCTGACCTTGATGTGTGTGCATGCAATCACAGAGGAACCTATCCCTTTTTTTGTCGTCCGCATTGGCTTTGGCAGCTCCTTTTATCGCCTTCTTTTCCCTCCCCCTTTTTTCCCTCCTCCTGCCTATATTTTGCATTACTGCAGACTGACAGTGAAAATAGGTCATTAGTTAGACGGGGAATAAGAGATGGAAGGAGCATGCAGAGGCAAGATCTTTGTGAGAACTACCATGCAATATTAATGATATCCATTCACGCTGTGAAATGCCAGACTCATACTGGAATAAACTGAGACTCTCTAACTTTTAACGTCACAATTGTTTCAATTATATGAAATTATTTGTTCAAAGACAGAGAGCAGAGTTCATATTATTTACCTGAGAGTTTAACATCTAGTTCCCTTTAACACCTGTACGCCTTATAGGTTGGGTTGCAGTAAACAGGAACGATCAAATATTTAGCATCCCTTCTTAAGCTTATAGAGGCTCAGCAAGAATTTCAGTACCATTCCTCTCTTATCTTTTGCCGTAAGTTAAAAAGAAAAACGTAGTTCTTAAGTATTTTAACCTCCAAAATCTCATGAATTGTTTGTTTTGATCCAAGTGTTCGAAGCTCTCCTGTAACACGTATTTGTTCTTGTGTCCAGAGCCACAGGAGCAGGGGGGATGAACCGTGAGGAGGCCCCGGGGAAGTCTCCTGAAGACATGTACATCCAACAGAAAGTGCGGGTCCTGCTCATGCTAAAGAAAATGGGATCAAATGTAAGAATCGCATCATCGCGCACCTTCACCCGATGAACCTCAAGACCCAAAACTGTCATTACCATGCCTGAATGTTTACGTCACAGAGGAGCTCTTTTCCAGCACACTTTAAAACTTGACAAACCAGAAAAGACATAAAAAGGATGTATCTTAAAGGAAACAATCTTATGACAGCTGTCTTAGAATAGACCAAGAAGGAATAAAGCGGCTCTTGAAATGTGTTCAGCTCATAAAGTCACAATAATTCAGGTACTGAATTGTTTTCTTAATACCCCCTGACAGCATGGAGGAGTTGAGCAAAGATAAGCTAATTTGCAGGCTCTTGAGAACAAGAAACCTTGGTGTATTCAAAAAGAATAGAGTGTGTCTTTGTGCAAACTGTGTGAAATATGTTTGCACATATAATCTCTACAAAGGAGTGGAGGTGAAACCATCAAATCAGAGACAGACCCTTGCCTCTGTCTTCCTTCTGTCAGTGCATGTTCTGGTTCCAACAAGACTAGAAATAGAAGTCTCTCTATGGTTATTCATGACCCTAGAAAATAATGTACTATTATCATGACTGATATAATCAAATTGTGATGAATAACATCTCAGAGATCTCTGACCTCATAAAGTAAAGACTCTTTTAGGGTACCTGACCTGCCAAAATGCAAAATCCAGCAATACATTGCACGCTATGTTTCTACTTAAACTGCTAGACTTTTTTCACCTAATTTATCCTGAATAAACGCACAGCCCTCCCTCTCTTTTTATATAACAATAATAATATAATAAAAAACTTACTACTGTTCATATGGTACTTTCCAAAACAGTGTTACAAAGGGCTTTACAAAGTAAAAAATGAACAATGAGGAAGAAATAAAAGAGAAGTAAAAGAGCATAATTAGAAGTCTAACCTCCACCAAAAAGAAAAGGAAAACATCAGAAAAGTACATAAACAAAAGATTATAGAAACTAGCACAACAAAAATTACAAGATTTAACATACTGGTCAGGTTTTATTGACTGTTGCTGTTTTAACAAAGATAGATTATTAGATTTTTTTTTTTTCCCACATAACCCTGTAATGTGTAAAACCTGCTCGGCAGTTTAATCAGTTCTGATGTTGTTTGTTTAAAGTTTCATTACATATTATTAAAGCTGCTCCATGAATACCAAGATCATCCTAGTTACTGTCAAGTGTGTCTAAATTGAACACATCTCAGAAATTATGCGGGGTTTTTTTAAATGATGCTATTAGTTGTATAAAGGTTGCTCCACGTACTGTCACTGACAAACTCCTCCACACTGTGACTGTAAACACTGGGCTGATAAATTACCTTTATATGATCTTCAAACTATCCATCTACTTCCTAAGAGCAATGCATTTAAAAACAGTTTTGACCCTGAACATTGAAGAGAAACAGCTACATTCAATGTGTCAAATGCCCATATAAAAATTATTTTGACTTAAATATCACCGCAGGGTATCACATGTGGTCAGAGCTTACTGAACTCATTAAAGTTTAAAAAACATTTTTTCTATGTGTGTGTGTGTTCAATTTTGACCATCACTTTGTTTACTTCTCTTCAGCTCACACCAAGTGAAGAAGCCTTTCTCCGGAATTACGCAGGTGTGGTTCACAGTCAGATGAGCCAGCTACCACAGCACAATATAGACCAGGGTAAGGCTGTAACACACTCACTTACTCATGCACTCACACACCACAAATGCATGCATGCTTGAAATGTGATGATACAGTCAGCATTTCTTAAGTTATAAATGTTTTGTTTTTTCAAAATTCAAATCAACTCAAGTGTTAAATTACCTTTTTTTTAATATCCTTTTAGACATAGTATGGGGTTACTTGTTTTTTTTTAAGTGCAAGAGTTGTTTATTCAGCTTATAAGCACCAGCTTTGCGTGTCACTGAAGTGAAACTCTGCTGGAACAAAAACAAGGGGAAATCCCTCCTCACACATTGCTTTTTTATGAGCGCTTACCCCAGCAAGCCTGAAATATTCCCTGACTTTGCAGTGAGGTCAACACAGCAGCCCATCAGCTCTGTGAGATTACTCATATAGGCTGAAACAGGTGACTCATCTGCGCAGCCCCTGTGCATCACTACCTTAAGTGCTATCTCTCAAAAAGGGGCTAAATAAAGAACTGGGTTCAAATATTGATGTATACGATCGCACAAGTCGATGATTGTTTTTTTTAAGGCACACCTATGATGGTCATACTTTTTTCAGAGCACAAGAGGGTGCTCTTGAGCTTTCCTGCTCTCCACCATATTCTTCCACATTATCAAACCACAAGAGGGTGCTAGGATAAAAATAATGTGTGGTGAAACACTGCAGTCAGTCATGATCGAAGCAGCAAAGTGTCCCAGATGATATTGACGTTTTCTGCAACTAGACTTATCAGTGTCTTCCAGACTCCGTCTAGACAGCGTGGTCACAACGGCACCCTGCTGTCCTCCTGTGGTCAACATGGCTCTGCTTTGATATTGATCCCTCAGGGGAGCTTTTAATCTGGAACATCATCTGCAACGCTTCACCTTTAGTAGATTTCCCTGTCTGCGTCCTCATTCGGAAAAGAGAAAAACAGCACCATTTGAATAGTGAATGTGGGATTTTCTGTGCAAGAGGAAGATCAGGTTTTTGGTTGTGCTGTGTATGGAGGAAACAAGAAAAAGGAACAATGACTTTGTCCTTTTTTGCCTGTTATCTGATGTTATCATGTGTCTTAACCTGTAGAGAATTTTAACTGTATTTTCATAGATTCTGCAACATGGGACGTGCTGTTAAACGTTGATTGTGGGGTGTTGCATCATGGTCAGTGTTAGGTTCCTTTTTTCTGGCTTGTTTCTTCATCACAAATGTGGTGCATCACATAGCAAGGACGGCGTCACAGCTTGAGAAGTACAATGCTAAAAGAGAGATTGTCAGCAGTTTAAAGTCATTAATTTATCAGTGATGTTCTCGTCTCTTTGAATAACTACAGACTGACTGTCAGTTTGGGCCTCATTCTCTGTCTTCATGCCCTTTAGTAGCAACAGGACTCGATGTCTGTGCTCTGTCAATACTGCTAAGAAGAGCCTCATCTATAATGCACGAGTGACTGGGGAAAGGTGCTCGGGTTATGCATTATACATCACAAAAACAGACACATTTAGAGTGATTTGGCAGCCAGCCAGCTCCTCAGTGTGGCAATAAATAATTTGTGGCCTGACTCTTATCTGAATACTGTGATTAGGCATCGAGGAGATCGCTGTTCGTTAATCACTTTTAAACGTGCTGCTGAAGGGCAGCAGTTTGTAGGTTTCAGCACATTTGGGAGCCTTTCAGGTGGTGTGAAGAGGCTCAGTTACATGAAAAAGGAAGTCCTCTATTTGATCTCATCTGGACTGAGTACCAGAGAGGAAGATAGATGAAAGGGATCATTTCATCGCCTAGCAACCTGCACAGTCATTGTGCCTCTTAAAATGTGCAGAAGCTCAGACATCAAACAACGAATTAGCCACATGGAATATTACAGGACATGGTTTATTATGGTCCTTATTTGTGGAAGAAATAGCATTGAGACAACTGAGTAATTTGCACTTAAGCATTTAAGGGGGAAAAATGTAATCTTATTTGGTAAATTTTATGTAAATTAATGTAGATTTCTTTTAGCAGCATCTGTGACACCAAGTCTGTATATTTCAAGTCCATCACTGTGTGTCTCAGCCTAACCTTGTGAAACCTCTCCATAGCAGCTCTACTTTAAAACCTCATTGAAGCATCTGTTGGTATTACTTTTTGAAGGTTAGCTGGCACAAAGACATCCATTTGTGATAAAAGAAACTTTCCAATCCTTTTTCTTCACAGGCTGTGTGATAGCAGAGTATAACATGGTGTAATGTGAGTTTACTAACAGGTCTGGTAAAAGCACAGTTTTCTTTCATTGCTGCTCAGACAGATGTTTGAGAAAGAAATGATTAAGAGTGCATGACTCACCTCCTTCAGCCTGTTACTTAATACACCTCTACTCTTAGTGTATTTTACCTCTCATACAGTTGGCATTATTGGAGAATTGTTGACACGGAAAAGCTTTTTGGCAATTAAATCTTCAGCTTGCACAACCTGTCACATGGCTCCAAACAGAAAACTGCTCAGCTTGAGTTCAGGAGTTTGATGCAGAGAATGGGTTGAACGTGCTCATTCAGGAGACTTTGATAATAATGTCCTCAAAGTGTCCTAGCATAGAGCAGTAATGTCAGACATGATTCATGAATAGAATTAAACACTACAGCTGTTCGCAACACTGATGTGTTGAGGCACATTTCTATCTGCATTCAGGAAACGTCAGCGAAAACTAAAAGTGTGCGAGCACATGAAAGTTAATGTAATAGGCGGTTGACATTACTACTGTCAGTTTAACATATTCTGATTCAAAACTCGGCAATGGTTGCTGTCTAATCAGTCCAAAAACGTTGTCATGAACTGTTGAAAAATCATTCATTAGACTTTGCTCAGCCTTTAAATATTTTTTTCTAGTTCCTCGTTAAAGAAAAAAAAACAACAACTCTGGGCTGTCGCTCATATTTCTTTTAACTCTTTGGGTCACTGAATTTGCATTTCAGACACTTTTAATTGGCTGATTACCATACATGCAAATATACAACTCAGTTTTGCAATTTTAATCAGACTATAAGAGGAATCTTTTACTTAAAGCTCGGAGGCTGAAATTATTTTGACTGTATCCTCTTGTTTTTTCATTCAGCTTTCTGATTGATGTAGCTTCTTTGTGTAAATGCAGGGGATTGTGGTTGACAGGACTTTGCTCATATCCATGTTTAATGATGAATAGAAATGAGGTAGGAACTCATTTAGTGTTAATTGCTTGGTTTTTGGAGAATGCTGAACAAATAAAGTTTTTTGCTGCATTGAAGAATTATGTCTGCTGTTCCCACAATAACTCTATAATGAACATCTTTCTGAAATTGAAGACGTGCCACTGTACACAACAGTGTTTGTCAGAGCTGCACATGAAGACAGCTCTATCAAGCCTTGTTATCTGCTGTGATGTGACAAGGAAAGTTAACTCCTACCAGAAGGATGTCTGGGGGCCTCAACAAAAGAGGAGAGCGAAAGAGGGGTTGCTATAGCAACTTCAGTTGTCCCAGGAAAACCAAGCTTCCCTGTGGGTTTTGGTGTTGTTGTGACGTGCTGCATCAGTAGATAGGAGCAGGTGTCGTTAGGGGGCCTTGAGGCAAGCTGGAGTGCTAATTACACAGCCAGAGTGTGATATTCCAGTCTCTCTCTATCAGTCCCATCCCTTCTCACAGAAATCTGGCTTCTCTCGTGTCAAATATTACCACAGCCATGGGCGATCAATACACAGTTATGTTTCTTCTGGTCTATTTTACAACTCTTGTATTACCTAATCCTTAGAGCTGCCTGTAAGACTAAAACGTATGCGACACACTGCAAGGACCCACCTTTGTTCAGCAATGAGATGAGATGGGCAGAGTGGTATTGATTCTTTCCTTCTCCTACTCCTCCCTGCAGCATGAATCAGAGACACAGACAGATTTTTAAGTAGTGGGATCACGTCTACCAGACAAAACCCACAGAAACACAGGAGCTTGGTTTTCTCTTTGAGTATTCGATCATCTTAAGACAAGAGGTAGGTACGGTGTGTGGTTGTATGGTCCGATAAATCATGACAGCTAGTTGAAACACACTTGTTCTGAGTTTAAGACATACACTCTGAATATCTGCTTCCTTTTTGGCTAATTTATTTCTGACTTCAGAAATTTCAGATACATCTCTGAGGGCTCCTTAAAAATTTTGTCTGTTCCAACTCTTAAACTGAGTTTGTTTCTTCTCTGTTTTTAATTCCATCATACAAAGGGAAAACAAACAGTTGCTGCGTTCTCTGTTCTGTTGCGTATTATTCACGTTTTTCTTCACAATGAATATGTTTTAAAGGGAGCTGTTATAACATTAAACATTTTTAGATGCTAAAAAAAACTCTTGATATTGTTATCATTCTCCTGGAGCTCATAATAATAGAAGACTGCTTGAAAATACTTAACTTCTAACTCAGCTAAGTTGACATAAGTAGAAATGCCTCTGAAATAGTATCTTGGTAGAGGTGTGTGGTGCGGAGCTTTTTGTAATGCAAGTCGGACACATAAATTATAATTTGGTAAAGGATAATTAATTTTAAAAGAGATAAAACTTTAAAACAGGAGTTGTAAAGAAAAAGGCCTTTAAATAGCTCCTCAAAATTCCCAATAATGTTCCTTTGAAGCAGTACATCATTGGTGTGATACACTGTTTAATGGTTGACCTGCTGTGTTTGTTTATGTAAACATGTTGAGCCAGACCACACACACTCCCCAGTTGTGTGTCGTGCTTCTTAACCCGCCCCTGCTGTCGTTTCCATGAGGGTGGGTGGTTGGAGCTGGATGGGGGGATCCTGTGTCTTTATCCTCTCAGCTGACCCTGCACAGATTGTGACCTCAAATGCTGCTGCTGCTACTCTGACTAATAACTGAGTGCAGCGCTGGAGTCATAATGCGGCTGCTTCTCTGCCTGTTCAGACTGCAGGGCTCGAGAGACCCAGCAGGGGTGCCTTAAACTTCAAACACACTTGCTTTGCGTTCATTTCACAGCCCTCTGATCCTCTGAGGTTCACCACGTTTCTACTTGATTGTAAGCTACCTTTTTTAACCACATATTGACTCATGGTGTCTAAGAAACATGAAGAACCACTTTGTTTTGGTTAGTTTAGATAACTGGGTTGTACCACAAGAGCTTTACCATATAATGATTTATTCATGTGATGTATGCAGGAAAACAGTCTGTATGGGGGTAATGGTATCCCATCTTCTATAATTATTTATGTATTTCTGCAAGTATGTGCAAACAAGTTGCTCTAGATTAAAATTTCCCAGACCAGAGTGATAAATCTCCTTGACGCTGCCTTGAGAAAGCCACTCAGGATTTAGACGTGCCAGCTTCAGGGTTTGAATGAGAAATGACCAGAACCTTTCACATTTGAACTAATATTGTACCAATGCGCGGTACCGAATAATCCGTATCAGTACTCAACAGGACAAATTTTCAGTACTTTTTTGTATGTTTATGTGGCAATGAATGTTAATTTGTTTAAAAATAAAATCTCAAAATATTTCAATTCTAACACATTTATTTCTCAATCTATGAACTTTAACAACAACAACATTCAAACAGCCACCAACACTCTACTGTTTGTACTGTTTGTACTGCAACATCACAGTTGTTCCACAACTTTTTTTCAATTGAAAACCCTTAACTAAAATTAACGACAACTTACTGACTTAACTACAACTACACAGTGTTTTTTCCACATATCATAAGTCACAAATCGAAACCTACTCCATGCCCATGTCCAGCATGGAAAATCACCTTCTCTTCCACTCCCTCACAGTCTCAAGGATGCTTTAGGTACGGAAACATGGTACCATTTGATCTTATTGGAATCAATACTCGAAACTACTGACGGAATTCGGTTGGTACCTACAAAAGTGCTGAATTCGGGGCCCATCTCTGTGCATTATATTGCATCTTATGCAACATATCAATTGAAAGCGATAATTGGAAGTTCAACTAAATGGACCCTAAAATTGTTGCTTTCAACTAACCTATTGTATTTTCACAGAACCAGTTGACAATTCAAATTCAGTTACTACTTCACTGCTACTTTAGGGACTGAATGAATGTAAAACTGACAGCCATTACTGAGCAGATATATCACAGGAAGTTAAATTTCATCCAGCTGTTGAATTGAACACTTGGTCACCGCGAAAGCTTTCAGGCAGACTATAATTAATATACCACATGGAAAAGGAAGTATTAGCTAGAAGTTGACTGTTGCTGGAGGATGGCTACACCTGAAAGACATGACAGAATACTTCACCATCTTTGCCAAGGTGTGAACCAGCAGCAGACAAATGCTAGTGGTTCTGAAATTGGCGTGTCCTGTATGTCAGAGATGAGTAAGAAGTCACCATCATAAACATGAGGGGTTACAAATGGTTCATTCACAACCACCAATTGATGAATTTGCTTAGTTTAATTCAAACTCTAACCTAACAGTGTGTCTCCATTTTTTCACTGAAAGGAAGTCATGAATGAACAGCTCTCCTGTGTTTCAAAGTATTTCTGGAGCACAAATCAGATGACATGGTTGTCGATGCTCTTGTTTATGTAATTTGTTGTCCGGAGCCATTCTGTTCATCCCATCAGACAGGGTAAGGAGGGAATCAGCACGCAACAGAGCAAGGGAGGGCAGGTGGGGCTGTAGCTACATCTTTGAAAGCCCTCTGCAGCAGCAGCAGCCTGATTTTTATCTGTCGCTAGGCAACAGCTTTGAGGAGCCTGACGTTTGCATCGTGTTTGCTTGAGCTTATTTGTGTTTGTGTGTGTGTGTGTGTGTGTGTGTGTGTGTGTGTGTGTGTGTGTGTTTGGGGCAGGGCGAGGTCCAAACATGACTTCCAGTTGAGGTGCTGAAGTAAAAACCAGATATAGCCTGGCCATGCACTGGGCTCAGTGATGTATTTTGAGAGCATTTTCTGCTGGTCTCTGGGCTCAAGTTGCACAGTGTCAGACACGTCCTTCCTCTGACCCGCCCGTTACTCAGGGGTGAACTCTTCAGCCAGCTGCACAGCCATCCAGACTGGCAGTTATTGTGATAAATGAATGTTACTGCAAATTCCTGCGCCAAAACATCATCCTGAACATCAGAGCTACTCAGCACTTTTGAAGTTCAGGTCGAGGTCTCTATTGTGTCATATTACATAATTTTCCTCTTGTTCAAATATTACTATCCCTATGTGCTTCTCAGAGCTGATTACATTCATCTTATTAACTACAGAACATAATGTCTTGTCCAGTGTGTTTTATCTCATTTCCTCTCAGGGTGCTGTTTTTGCCTGTTGGCTTCTTCTCCAATAATCTGATAGGCCAGTGATCTCCCCTGGAAGAAGAACTTGAAAGTTCATAATAAAAAGGCAGCTCTTCCCCAAACATCTCCATCTTAGCAAGCTTGAGATGACCTCAATAGAAACATGCTAATTACCCACTTGCAGAGATAGCAAAATGAAACACAAAAATTCTGTTTGGAGGGTCTGTGCTGCCTGATGAAGAATTTGCCTTTTGTGCCAAATAGGAGCGGAAAATCTGAGTCCCTGGCCTACTTTCATATCTCCACAATAATTAAATCTAACGAGCATTTTGAGGCTCGGGTGAAAAGAGAAGAATTTTTTTTTTCTTTATCCAGTGCACTCAGTGTGCTGTTGGGACTTCTTGTCAACACTTAACCAAGCCACCATAAATGTTTCTGTATATATCTGTGGTCTCAACTATTTTACACTTAATTTTGTCTGTAACCAACACACAAATACATTTCACGAGGGGGCCAAACACTGGAGGGATGTTTCCCTCAAAATCATCTGAAGGAAGAAATTCAAGCATTCTCTTTCTTGTTTTTGAAGGGTTTGTGGGCTGAAACACATCCCTGCCAAGGATGCGGACAATATGAAAGTACAGTTGGATATTTTGAGTGCCGAAAGAACGCTGTGTGTTTTGATTAATCATGCTCAAACAGAAAAAGAAAATATATGCTCATTTCTGGGAGAAGAAGTGTCTCAGCAGGTGTAGGCCGAGCCAAATCACTTGATGAATCACAGTTGGTAGCAGACTAATGAATGATTCCTTGTTAAACAAAAGCCAGCTGACAAAGTCTCATTGTTTGGCTGGCAGGAGCCATTAGTTGACTCAACTCAGATGAGACGCTTATTATTGCTTAATGCTCATTAACTTAGTAAAGTGAAAAGAGGGACAAAACAAGAAAGAAAATCTGATTTCTGTGTTTTTTCTTTTCCTTTGGCCCATTGATTCTATTGAGCAACATTAAAAATTACAAGTTCGCATCAAGCAATGTTTTCTGAGTCAATGTTAGGAATCTTGTGCCTCAGTCTGAGATGCACCAGCAGAGAGGATTTAGCCGTATTGAGGTCCCAGATATGTGTGTTATCGCCTCAAAGCCAGATGCTGCTACCAGCAGGCCACTCAATTTGTTACAGTATCTCTACATCAGGAGGCTTATGGCAGGCAAGGGCTCCTCGTAACAGACGAGCAGACGGATATACAACATTACCTGAATGCACCATAAAAGGATTTTCATGGCAATGCTTTTCCTCCTGGCTTTTGAAGTTACAGCTGACAGGATTTACAGGGTCTAAGTACCTGAGGAAGACCTGACTCAGTTCACACGATGCTGGAGTTGGTTTAAGATGATCTGATTACAAGAGGGGATTTAAAAAAAAAAGTGTTGAAGATGTGCTGGAGATCAAGAGATCCTTACAACACCGAGTCAAGTCTGTGGTCCATGAAGACGGACAAGCGATGCAATGTGAATACACCAGTGTATAATACCAAACTATGCTACTTGCATAGCTGTCAGATTTTTTTTATCAGTTCAGGTGTATGGATCAATGCATAGCCTAAAATTTTCTGACTTTACCTTTACAACCACCTGAAGAAGCCGAAACACTGGGAAAAAGAATGATACAATATTTGTAGGATACCTTATTTACCTGCGGGAAGTCAGGTGTACGGCTCTTGACTTTCTTCCACTTACAAACACTATACTGCAGGCCCTCGCTGGACTTTAGGTATTAGCTAATATTGGAGGCAGTGGGCATGTGCTGCCGCTGGGACTGAGCCAAGGATGAGGAGCCCAGTTTGGATGTTGTTTATGAAGAGTTGTGAAAATTCCTGCAGACCATTATCTCATCTTTACCCTCCAGTAGTACAGAACTTTGCAACATTTAGCATGTTACAATGGCAAGGAAAAACTTTCCTCTAACAGGCAGAAACCTTGGACAGAACAAGACTCATGACAGGCAGACAGACATCCACCTTGGCGGTGTAAATATTCTTTGTAAATAGTGTTAAATTTTCTACCCTCTGTAAATAGTGCTATTTTTATTTTTATATTCCTAATACTTCTTCTAAATTGCTAATTTCTAGCAATTAAGCATTTTCTTCTAGCATTTTTTCTTAGTCTATTTTATTGTCGCATTTTTTGCACTTGAAATGTTGTGAGCTGCTGTGACGTGGAAATTTCCCCCATGGGGGATCAATAAAGAATATTCTATTCTATTCTATTCTTCTATTGGCTGTGTTGGGGTTTTAGAGAAAGAGAGCAAAAAACAGAGAGTGACACTGCCATAGTGAGACACAGACAGAGAGGGATACAGAGGCAGAGAGACAGAGGGATGCAGACACAGATAGACAGAGAGAAAAAGAAGTCAGCAGTAGGTTTCTGAGTGTGACAATCCAGATTTAGCTCTCTGAAAACATTTTTCATTAGCAGCCCCTATTGCTGCCTACTGTGATAACAGCACCTCAGTGATGTTTGTGTTGCCTTCTTCTGTTGCGACAGAGCTTTTAAGATACATTTTTCATCTGTTGAATTTTATAAACCTTGCTGGAAGACTTGCTTGACATTCTACTTTTTGTTCTGTCTGCAGGTGCAGAGGACGTGGTAATGGCATTCTCGCGGTCAGAGACGGAGGACCGGCGCCAGTGACCCTGGGCCCTCAACCCCCCTTTCCCCCTCCCTTCCATTCCGCCCCACTACATCCTCCCCTGCATCCTTATCCAACCCGCACGTAATCCATGAACAACCCAAACTCCACAATCACAACACTGATGAGCTCAGGAGAGAAGGGCCACCTGGGAGGGATGAAGAGGAGGGGAAGAGACTCCAGGAGGCAGAGCTGCCTCCCTCTCCCCCAGCCTCCTCTATCCCCAGCTCCTCCTCACACAGGCTGGCACACATTTACCTGAGATGCACTCAAGTGCTTCACTGTGGGTTTGAAGCCTTGGCAACAAGGCCATCCGTGAAAACACTCACAGATTGTGTGGATGAATATCAAATGTAGTTTTTTTTTCTTTTGGGTGGGAGGGTTTTTGTTTTGTATTATTTTGTCTTTAGACAGTGTTAAGTGTTATATCTGCTGTGGTCACTGGAGAAACTGACCCATCAGCAGCTAATTGAAGCAAAGAGAAATATAGTTTTGGTCAAGCAGCGAGTGTGAAGAATGATCATGTTAGGAGAGAGATTTTAATTATTTCTGTGCACCCTGTAAGGGCAGAAAATTCTTTTTGATTTAGCTGTTCTGTTATAAAGGCTTTTTTAATTCTGTCACACGAGGGGCCTCGCTTATAAACAATTGGCGTTAAATGAAAAAGCATGAAGGCTACATAAACAATTCTCACTGAGAGGTTTCTCAAGCACATTTACGGAGCGACTGAAACCTGCAGTTTGAAGAAGGAGAAGAAAAATACAATCAACTCTATTTGCTTCTATTTTTCTTTTACTAAGCTGCTCATCCAGTGCTGTAAAGTGGGTTCTGGTCAACTATTGATCCATAACTTTATAACATGATTTCTCCTCATCAGTCTTGGTTTTTGAATCATTTGGCTCTGTAATCATGCAATACTCTCTAACTTTCTCTCAAAGACCAAACCAGATCTTTGAACCAAAAATCAAACAAAAAAACTCCTACAAGTATTAAGTCCCGTTCAAAATCTGCAGCATCTTACTTTCTTCAGGATTTCTCTTTGCGGTTTCTAAGTGCATGCTATGTGAATAAACACCACGGGATCACATGGCAGGAGGCCTGACTGGTGTGATCTAAGAGTGTATAGAGCTTAAACAGTAATCTACGGCTTTATAAATGAGGCCCTGTTCGTTCTCCTGCTGCTTTAAATTAAACCATAGGCTGTTGAAAGTGCAACGATGCTTTCCTTTTGCGGAAAGTGTAAAGAATTTAAGACACTAGCAAAGATAATAACCACATGAAACACAGGTGGACAGTTTCTCCCAGCTCTTGGGTTGTTGTGACATGTAAAACTTCTTTTTATTGTACAGATGGTTGGGAAAATGAAATAATGAATCGATTGTGCCAACTGTATTTTTTGTTGTTTTTTTTTAATCCAAGATAAATTTAACATTATGATTAAGAAAATTGAAAAGAGGAATGCTGTAGCTGTAATTTATTGTTTACTGATTTGACTCCCTGTTCCCGTAACCCATCATAAAAGATGGAGAGCCACTAGATGAGCGGGACTGATATGAGTCTCTTAAAAGTCATCAGCTGTGGCTCTTTGTTCACACTAAAACCATACAAACTCTAATTTTTAACTACCTGTTAACAAATCATATGAAGCAAACATGAACTGTGTGCTAACTCTGACTGTACTGTATCTCTTGCACTATTATCAGTGGGATATTTGCAAAAAATACATTTTGATATTTAGCACAGAGATTCTATGTTTGGTTTGATGAATAAAAGGAACCTTTGTAGCCATTTTTATTTCTTCAGCGATAAAAAAAGACAACTTCTGTGATAATTGATTTAACTGGAATATCTAAAATGAATATTTGTTAAACCTGACATGTTTTTCTAGTGACATGCTCAATATTTAATGTGTTTTAAGTACGGTTTGTTAACTTGTATAACTTAAAATAATTGTAACGTAATGTTTTGAAACCAAGCATGTCTGCCTCCTGGTTTATAATGTTCATTCAAATAGAGCCTAGCATCTTTAAAGCTTCTCCACAATGATCATTGTTTGTACAGTCTAGACATCTGTGGAAGCTATGGGCTCTTTTAAAGTATATATTAAAAAAAACTCTGTTTTTCAGTGGGTAAAGTGTTATCCATTAAACCTTGTTGGCAATAACTTCTTTTTGAATGTTCTCAGCCAACAGATCCATCACATAGTACGCCTACGACAAAGAAATTTGTCTCTATGTTTACTTTTGTTTTAAAACATTCTTTATTTGTCTATGCATTGTTTTCGGGGTTTTTTTCTCTTAAAGGCGTCTTACTGTACATTTGACCTATCAGGGTTGTTTTGCAGCCTTTGTTAAAGTTATGAATGAATGTGAGTGTGAGAGCGCGTGGACACCATTCAACTTGCTCCAGTTTTGATTTTCAGCATGCTGTTGAGTTTGGTAAGGATCAATGTGTCTTTTTACTGTGATGATCTGACGTTGCCTAATTGTTTTTTTTCTTTCTTTCTTTTTTTTGAGTTGCCTTTGTATTTTATTTTCCTCTCAGTCAACATTGATTAGTTGGTTTCGTTTTGTATGGCTGCTGACCATGTCTTGACTTAATGCTTCCAAATCCTATACCAACTGAACCATTAAAGATATTTTAAACAGTGAAAAGAAGCTTTGTTTTGTTTTCTTCACAGTGAAGTCAAATTGATTTAAACATACAAACCTGAGATAAAATCTTATTTTTACAGGCCACAACAGATCGTTGAACTTAGATAGGACCTCAAGCTAATCACTCTGTCAAAACAAAGTTTCACAAAGACATAATAAGGGTTAAATCATGTTTCTTTGTTTCTCTTATCCTCTACATAAACAGACAAACTCATATCTGAAACCAAAAAGTGCAGTTGGTTTCTGAGGACTAATCTGCATGTTTGCCTTAATCTCAAATCTGAAACTGGTGGAGTCTCCTTCCCTTGCTTGTTCCTGTTCTTTCATCCAGGGACATGTCCAGACTGAGGAACTTTCTGGAGCAGGAGTGGCATTAAGTATGTGTGCAGACATTTATTCACCCTCTCTGCCTCTTCCAATCAAGCCTACTTTGATTTTTAATAGTCAAAAGAAGCATAGTATGCTTTCCTGTATTTTAAAGATGGATGGGGAGTAACAATGCTGCATGTCCAAACTAAACTCATTCAAATTTTCAAAGAACTATATTTGCACATCTTTCAGTAATCACTGGGTCTGTCTTTAATTTGCTCAAAACAATCATTCCTAAAAGTAGCATAAGGTATTCACAAGATCTACCTGAGACTTGCTGAATTTATGAGGTTATCCCTTAAGGATCTCCTAACTGGTTCATGACATTTTTTGAGGGGCAGGCCTTAAACCTTAAGGTCTACACTTAGCCTTGGCTCCTGACAGGCTATAAAAGTTGGCCAATCAGAGGGGAGAGGGTTTATCAAACTGGGAGATTCAAAGAGGCACTGGCTAAACGTCATGTTTTAGACACAGACCAAAATATGGGTTTTTCAAAACATAGGATTTTTTTTTTTTAAAGGTATAAGTCATATTAAGCTGCTATTTGAGGGAAAAAGCCCCCACAAGGCACATCACCCCCTCTTTGAGTATAACCCAAATGTTGCACTCTTGTATAATTCTTGAGCAATCAAAAAAATTCATTCAAACTGTGTGACACTGCAACAAACTGAGAGCCAGATGCCCCAAAGGTCCAATAATTGTTTTGAACATGAAACAAGCCTTTGACAATGACAATTGCTGAAAGTTGGGAACTTTGCCACACACTGAGACACATTCTTGCTTTTGGCAAGGTTAGCTCATCATCATTTGATTACACTTCGGGCGATAGCAGAGAAATTGTCTTCTCTCGTCAAATTCCAACTGATTGCATGGTCTTCCTGTTTTATTTTTTGAGAGTTATGTTCCTTAGTTTCAAAGTCTTGGAAGTGGTCAGGAGATGTAACCGAGGAAAGGCTCCAAAACAAGTGGGTCAGTGGACACTGTTTACTCTGCATTCTGAGGTCTGAGAGGTTCAATATACTCTGCTTTTGATTATGACATTTAGACAGTTCCCTCCTGTAGGCAAACACACTTTTTCATACTCAGACTTTTTAGTACCGTATGCAGCACCACTTTATAGTTCGACTGCATTTTCTAAATCAATTTTTACACAAAAGCACAACCATTACAGTATAATGTTACTTGCCTCATGTCTTGTACAACTGTGAGTGAGGTGGTCAGGTTGATGTTTATTCTTGATGCTATCTAGTCATCAGCTTTGGGGAAAAAAGTTTCCATGTTCTTGCTTTTCTAATGATCAGCATCTGTTCTCTGCTCCATGATTCCTCTCACAGATGCAGAAGAATCCTATGATTTAGAGTGAATGAGCTCTGGGAGTAACACGGCAGCTGTTGGCTCATTTTTCACTGTTAATGCAACACTTTGGGCTATAGCTGTCATTTACTGTCATTAGGAGCTCTGTTTGCTACAAATTGATATCTTTTTAGTTGCAGGCTCTCACTAATGCTATGGGTTTAAAACATGAGGATGGTGTAATGAAGTAACATTTATTTACTGTTACACTGCTATTTATGGATTCAAGTAGAAATGTTTGGACAGTCTGTCTGCTGCTTCCTGAAATAAAGACAAAGTGCAGCATGTGAGAGCATCACAGCTCTCTTTCCAACACATAAGCCACCACCACCACCCCTCTCTCTCTCTCTCTCTCGCTCTCTCTCTCTCTCTCTCCCTTTCTGTACACGTGAGCTGACGTGTTTATCTCATGTCAGACGGATGAAAGCCACAGCAGCCTGTCTGTGCCGCAGCCAGCCGATAGCTGCCACCAGCATTGTCGTGTCACGTTATGCATCTGCGTGTGTGTGTGTGTGTGTGTGTGTGTGTGTGTGTATGTGTATGTGTGTGTGTGTGTGTGTGTGTGTGTGTGTGTGTGTGTGTGTGTGTACACCCTGACAGCTTGCATTCTGTTGCTGCTCTGTGTCAGTGTCCACACACTGAGGACAGTTAGGCCTAGACTTCTTAACAAGAGTTTGGAAAGTCAAGTTTTTCTGCTTATCATGCAATTTGAGGGATTGACACTTTGATCAGTTCTGTCCCCCTTTCAGTCAGGTGTCAAAAACTGTCCCTGTGGGCTGTGAGGGGGCTTATCAGTGCGTTGTTTCACTTTTTAAAAGATTGAAATACCCTTAGAAATATCTGACACTGCTACTGCTGAACCATTTACATCCAATTTCATTTGGTCTGTTATCTTGTGTCTCTGTGTGTTGCACACCTTGTTTGGACACATACAGCGGCACATACAATATGACATTATGATAATTTTTTGATGATATTTGTAAACAATATTCTAGTAAACTAAATGAACCTTGACAATATTGTAATTAAGTTGACAGTGTTAAGTTGCCAACTGGGACATGAAACATTTTTTATCAATCATAAGCCTTCAGCAGGGACACTTCCTTCATTCTTTTTAGCCCCATGATGCCAAATGTATCAAATTTGATACACAAGTTTTGAAGACCTCTATCTCATGAACATGATTAATAATTTCTTTAAAAATCTGTTTAAAATATATTTTAAAAAAGGAAAGAAACATGTATTCCACTACCTTGAGGATTGTCATATCACAGTTGGCTGAAGATGTATTTTGGCCTTTTTCAAAATGTCTGCTCTCATGAAATCATCCCTCACATTTTTTGGAAAAATAATTGCTGATTTTCAAGAAGTTGAAGCAAGAATAATATCTAAATAATTTCTCATTTTGTTTAATGTGTGTTTTCTGCATCAAATGAATAAATTTATCCTACAGGCTCTATTTAAATAGTTGGAAAATCTGCCCAATGTGTCAAATGTGATACAAGAAATATATCATAAATGAAATGATATTGCAATTTTTTTAAGCAGATTTTGTTAAAAGGGTCAATAAACATCTCAGTTCCAAAAAACAGGAATTTTCTGACATTTTTTTGATTGGACAAAATACATTACCAAATGACTGTAACTTCAATAAAATTAAACAGGAACAAAAAAAAAAGATTTTGTTGTTTTAAACTTTAGAACAAGATGTAGACAATGATTTTTCCTGTTTTTTTTCATATCCTCCCTGTTTTGCCAGTTCCATCTGGGAGTACTAATCTTGTTGTTTATCCACTTGTTAATTCAGTTCTTTCCATATGTTATGGAAGAATTAACTGTCTCTGTGGGACTTTGGTGCCATTTGTTCAACTGAAAGCAAGTAATTTCTTTGTTGGACTGAAAATGATTTGTCATCAGACAAAATTATTCCATAAATCAGCTTCTTACAGCAACGTTTGCAAGTCTAAACAAGACTTTCTCTATGTGAGAATTTACACACAAATAATATTACAGTAGCTCTGTAAGCATAAAGTAGACTGTGCAGGTTTTTATTTCACTGTTCCATCAACAAGAAAACTTTGTCCCTGAGTTACACCAGAGCTGCTGAAGGCTCCTAAGTCTGTCCTAAATACAAACAGTCGCAAGAAGCAACTGTGCTGCGAGGCTGAATAAACCATTTAAAACCCTGTGGATTATGTGAAAAATGTATTGTCACAAAGAGGAAAACAGGACTGTCTTTCTTGGCTCATGAAACGATGATGTCCTGGAGAATCCTCAGATTTACATACAGTCTAAAAGGAGAATTAGAGCGATATTCTATTTTTCTTCCATGGTTTTGAGGTTAGCACCTGAGTTTGCACTCATAACTTTTAAAATGTTAAAATTCTTACACATTGAATTTAAGGAAATTGGAAGGGAGGCCTCTAAAAACGTAAATTTGAACCCCTGAACCCACTAAAAACAACTCTACCTGGTAAATGTGAGAGGAGGGATATGACCAAACAGCCACTAATGAATGTGATCAGCTCCACTTTTCATCTTCAAAGCTGTAAAAAAAGGGAGCATGAGGCAGTGTCGGAGCGAGGGAGGTGACTCTACCTCCCACCTTATGACTCAACTTTATTAAATAAAGCCACGAGGGATCCAGAGGAGCGGAGGGAGAGGCATGCAGGCAGGGAGGGCACATGCTGAGGAGTATTGCAGCACAAAGCTCTGCAGATACACTTTAGTCCTCCCTAAACCTCATGACTAATAGATGAGATTTGTGCTCAGTTCCTTCAACTGGCAGCGTCTAAAGCTGTCCTCACAGAAAGGAAAATCCTCCCTTTATGCATCAGGCACTCAGCTTTCCTGCTTTTTCTGTGTCCCTCTCTGTGTAATGGGTTATCTAAAGATGCATGTTTTCTTGTGAAATATACATTTTTTTAATGTATGAACAAAATGCTGGAGTCTGCTGATTGATAATGCCTTAGTTTAATTCATCCGCATGGAAACATAGATCAGTTCCATAATATGACAACGGATAGATTAACATAAATATATTCAAAGACATTTCCCACATTTAACCTTATTTGCTGATCACAGTGAGCTGCGCATCTTTGAGGAAACTGTCACAAACGCTCAGCAAGAATGATTCTAAAACTGTTAAAAACACTGTTAAATTCACACCAAGATGAATTAGCAGGTGATTTTGCCAGCAAGCAAGCTTAATCACAATGTGAATATAAGAGAATTTTTATACGCCAGCTTAGGGTGACCATGTTCTAAAAACCAATAAAGAAGATTCTCTACCCAGCCTCTTGGAAAAACTGCAAAAATACCCAAAGATACCAAAAGCGCAAAACAGCTTCATATCTTATACATTAATTCAATAAATTCATTTTATATTTGAGTGAAAGTTTTGTATGTGAACTAAAATAATGCATAGAAGACTGTTTCCGCCAGTTTTAATAATCTATTGAGGGCCACTTCCACCAATTCTACCAGTGTAGAAAATGAATAACTGGCTTTTTTGAGATAAAAGGTCAAGATTTCAACTTTTTTCTCATAATTTTGACTATTGATCTCAAAATTTTGACATTTTATTTTAGATTTTAAGGTCTTTTTACCTCAAAATATTGACTTTTTACCTCATGACTTTGACATTTTGACTCAAAATTTTGACTTTTTGTCTCAAAGTTTTAAATTTAGCTCATAATTTGGACTTTTAGCTCAAATTTGACTTTTTATCTAAAAACTAAGACTTTTTGACTCTGAATTTTGACTATTATTGCAAAAGTTTGATTATGTTTCTCAAATGTTGCCTTTCATCCTAAAATTTGACTTAATATAGGCCAAAAAAAAATAATTCTCAATACCAATCACACCCATGAGGAAAACAGGGCTACTACGGTTTATCTGCAGTTCATCCATAAAAGAGCATTTCCACCTCAGCATTTTGTGTCTGAAAGCGCAGGACAAGCAGTCAGCCCTTAGAATTTCCCCTTGGAATTTTATAGAATCCCCCGGACATAATTTTACCACCGAAAAGGAGGACATATTGGACAAAGAGGAAATTTGATCACCCTAATGTCAACATTTTTAACCTATCACTCACCATTCAACAACAAAACAAATCTACCCGCCTCAGAATTTGTCACCAACACATTTTTCTCTTTTTAAGTGCACCCATGTACTTTGTTTGAAAATGTTTGCGTTTCTTGTGTTCTTACCCCAGGAAGATATGCCAACAATGCAGGTTTTTATTTCAACACCCATGTTTTGGCCCACATTATACACAAGCGATATCTTCACTGTTGCAAGTGAGTTTACATTACACCAGATTCCTGCTGCACATTTGTCGCACCAAATCTGGGCCATATGTTAGTTTAGCTGCTGTGGACCACCTGTGTTACAATTGTCTCACTTGTGGATTGAAAAAACACACATCCCATTTTAATCCTATCAACTGCTGGCCACAAGAGGCTGTATCTGTTACAACAAAGATCTGCCGCTTCCACTCTGTTTTTCACCTGAGTCTTATGGCGTGCTGCTCCCCTGAAGGCAGACTGACTTCAACCATCTGCTCAAACTATCTCTAGCTGTGATATTGCTTTGACAGAATATTTTTTCCACAACTTATTCTCAGGATCATCATACCTGTCCACCTCCAGGATTCCCACTCCACAATACTTTTACTGTGAGATTCATTTCCTGTTCCTGCTACAGCGCGTGGGCACAATGTATGGAGATGTCATCTCTGGTTTTTAGATATGACACATTTGAAGAGGAGAAAACAGTGGGAAGAATTGACTCATGTTACCTTAAATTCAGAAGTTAATACCAGATTGTTGTTGTTTCTTTAATCTCATAGCTCATACTGTGTGTATTACATTTTTAAGGTACAGAGAAGGCAGCCTCAGTTTGATTTGACAAATTTGTGCCTGTACAGTCACCCCCAACTTTGTAAATGTGATGACTGTATGTAGTACACTAACATGTCTCCACCCCAAATATAAATGTATTTAAAGTACAAATATCATATCATACAAGGGCTGTTACTGGCTGTCACAACAAACAGACTATGGCAGTGCCATCAGGCCCCAAGTATGCATCACGTGGACAGAAATAAGCCTGAGTGACTGCTGTTGCTGCAGGAGCAGAATATACTTAGACTGTGTTTAGACAAGATCCTGCTACTACAATAACACAAGTGCTACAGTCGACTGAGCTGTGTTCTAGACGTCAGAGGTTAATAGGAAATAACAATAGTGATTCACTTCTATTGTCTGATGTGGCATTTAGGGTTTGGTTATGCCTTTTTGCCACTGAAATATTTTCCCCGCCAGCTGTTTTGCCTCTTCTGCAGAAACATGCTCACTCATTTTTATTCATCAAATGTGAGGGATTCAAAATGCTGAAGCTTAAAGTGATAAAAAATTCTCCCTGAGGTTTTTGGAAAGGGAATAGAAAGATGCACAGCTAGCAGCATCTCTGGCATTGATTAATGAAACAGACTCTAAGCCCCTAAGTTCAAAGCTGTATTTATAGCCCTGTTTGGTTCCTGCAGATGATGGAGTCTGTAAACTGAAAACATAAACCCCAAAGAGACAGTCAAAGCTCTGTGTATTTTTATGACTCATATCCCAGATGAATCTGTGGTCATTAAAAAGATGAGCTGTTGATTCAAGTGCTGATCATAAGATGGACCTCTGAATTTGACTAGCAGAATAAAGCATATTGTTCTCCGCTGAGAACTGGGCTATTTGTGGACTTTGACCCCAGATAAGTAATTGGATCAGTGAAGCTATTGCAGCATCCCTGCTGAATGCTGGGAATGCGTAGAATGACTCAGCGTACTCGGCAGGATGCTGGCAGAGGGGACATCCATCACGCCACGAGAAGCCTGACGCGGCTCTGACATTGTCTCTGCTGGCTCACTGTGCGGGTACAGCACACACTGCTGAGAAAATATCACCAACCCTGGCCAGCCCAGGGGTCAAGGCTTTCTGATGTGAGCTGGGGGAGGAAGAAGTAATTAGTGGAATTGAGGAAAAATGTAAACCATGATTATGTTGGATCCAGGCCTCCACAGTGGAATTTAATTTGTAGCCCCACAGTCAGGGCCACATTAACCTGCTGAAAACCCAGGTCAGAAGAAAGCTGCTGGCTGGCTTCATTTTATTTGCCTGGGGCTTCTTGAATCTTCCATTTTCTCCTGAACCACGCTGCAAGCTAGCTGCCTGCCAGTTTCTCCAGGGTCATCTAAACAAACAGGGGTTTGTTTGTTTTTTTACATGTGTATATGTTTTGGAAGCAGTATCCCAAAAGTATTAACAATTAATTTAATACAGATACAATTTGTTAAACAATCTTTTCAGACTAGCCGAAGGTTTAGCCTCTTTCATGCTGCTAATGAAGTCTTTTTACCCTGCATACAATTACCCTTGTACAAAAGTACAGGTGCATCAAAATAATTGAATATTGTGAAGTGGGGTGGAAGCATGGAGTGCTCCAAAATGGGGTCACCTCTGGGTTGGTGAAATGACTGTCAATAAAGAATAGACTCAGGCTGGTATCAGTGCATTAAGAGCCACCACCTACAGACATCTTCAAAGAAAAGGCTTCAATCATCACATTTTCAATCTCAAGCCCATAAAAGTTAAATAGAATAGA
The DNA here is from genome assembly GCA_008086565.1 of Thalassoma bifasciatum. Taxonomy (NCBI): domain Eukaryota; kingdom Metazoa; phylum Chordata; class Actinopteri; order Labriformes; family Labridae; genus Thalassoma; species Thalassoma bifasciatum. Next base: position 491,011 of record RPOG01000032.1, on the reverse strand, counting down.
CAGTGTGGCTCTGGCTTTTACCGTTGAACAGTTTTGAAGCCAAAAGAACCTTGTTGCAGGAGCCACCATAGTTAGAGTCTGCTCAGTAGAGACCATAGAGAATCAGAAGCAGATAATTAAAGAAAAATTGATATATATCTTTATATATCTTTCTTTCCAAAGTCTAGTATCTTCTTGGCTTTCTTTCTTAAGTATCTTACTTTCACCAAAAAATACTACACAAGAACAGCAGTTGTCAATCAGTGAAAAATGTAACTTAAGACTTGGTTTTTAATATCTAATAACTTAATAAAAACCGACTTCTCTGAAAAAAAAGAGGACTAGAACACAATGCAGCCAAATAATGTCTTCATGTCTCTCTAGTGTAAGGATGTGAAAAACATTTCTACGAGGTGAATCAATTCTTTTTAAAGTTTTCCCTCTTCCTATTTGGAATGAATGACAAGTTAGAGTTTTTGACCTTTAATACAGCCAGTTAACAGGAGGAGTAGTTTTTGTGGTGACACAACTTTGAGCTGAGTGTGATGACTTCCATGTTTTTTCAGTCAATGGTCAAGCTACTCCTGAACTAGAGCACAATGTCAGAAACATCCAACATTTGCTTAGGAGAGAAAGAACAGGGCATTTGTTACGTGGTCCTAAATCTTCTTTCAGGTGGCAGTCAATTTTGTATTTTAACTTTTACCAATGACACTTGGAGACACTTCCCATGACATCTTTTGGTGATACCACAACTTTACTCCCATTTCAGTGAAAGTCTCAGGGGGTTAATGAAGGTCCACTTAACTTTTTCATCAAAATTTAGCTCCTGCCCACTTTTCCAAAATAACTTCAAGATTCCAGATAGCCTCTAGGTTTGTTTATCATGACCTGACCTTAACTGCTAAGAGTATCCAATAACACCGAAACCAAACGTACCTGGTTTCAGTAACATTTCCCCAGAGTTGGATGTTGCTGTGGTTTTTGCAATTTACATACAGTAAATACAGAATGTTTGAGAGTTTATGTTTTTGGATTAGATTATGAAAAAAACAAAAACAAACATTTTTCACATTATTCTATTTAATGCACCCACACACGACCACGCTGATTGCTGAACCTGAGGCCAGACAAACAGAACCAGGTTGAAATGGATGACATCCATAACATTAGTACAAAATAATACTGCTGCTTGCATAAAAGGTTAACTTTGAAAAATATCCAACTTGAGCTGCTTCATTGTGCAGGAATGATTTTCCACTGTGGTATGAATTTCCCCCAGCATTTTTGTTATCCCAAGAGAGCACATCAGCACTGCTCTCAGGTCCTTTCTTCAAAATTAATAGTAAATGGTTTACCCAGGACAAAACCTTCGGAAAAAAAGAGAGAGAAACAACATCTTCAGTGACAGTAACAAGGCTGAAAGGAGAAGTATGCAACTATCTCTACTGCTAATGCTGCTGCTTTCTGTATCTATGAATGCTGTTTTATTTCTATCCAATTACCAAGCAACAACCACAGGTGAAGGAAAATGAAGCCCCTGCAGACATGATGCTGGGTCTTCCTCGGGAGCTGAAACCAACAGAAGTGAGGTGTTTCTCAGCTCTTTCTACTGACTATTGATGTTTATGATAAAGCGCTGCGCTGGGCTACATTCTCACCATTAGACCATTTCAAAGTCAAAATTTTGAGATAAAAAGTCAAAACTCTGAGGACAAAGGTCAAAATATTGAAAAAAAGTCAAAATTTGGGAAACAAAACAAAATTTTGGGATGAAAAGCCAAAAATAAAGAGTAAAAAGTTGATATTATGGGCTAAAGTTGAGATTTTGTTCAAATACATGTATGGGTTATAAAGCTACTTTGTCCTCTTTGAGTATCTCAGGGTATTTTTGCGGCTTCTCCAAGAGACCAGGTTGTGGATCTTCTGTTTTGGTTTTTAGGATATGGTTGACCTAGTGTAAACACTTTGGTTTTTAATCATACAGCTTTCATCCTTTTTGTCCATATCAAACAATTAACATCTTCTGAAAATGAAGAAAATTTTGTCATCTGCTTGCCTTCAGAGAGAGCCCAAGCATAGATCTTTGGCTCCCCAGCCTCTGTTTTCCAATAATTTATTCACAAGCTCTAAACTCCGAACTTTCAGGACCTAATGATTAGTATTTCAGCAACTTAAAGTTGACAGCAGATGTTGAATCCAGCACAGTGACATGTTTAGCTGCATTGCTGTTCACAGGAGTGTCAGCCTCCTGCAGATATGCATTGTATCACAAGTTTGAAAAACACAGTTGGGTCTGCCTCCTCAGATACGAAAGCAGCTTTTACGCTTGTGCTTAAACTGATAACATCATCCCTTTTGGTTTGTGTTCCTCCAGAGGTCAGGGTTATCTACAGTGCAGCACCCTGCAGGCTCCTGTCCACACATTTAATGTACAGTGGCTGTTTTTAGAGACTGGGAACCAACACATCAGCCCTCGGCCTATAGATGACCTCCACATAAGACTTGACAAATGCATGCGTCAATACTAATCCCAGAGTTTCATAGGCATGAATGAATGAGAAACTTGCTGTAAAGCATTTTGATACATAAATAATTTGAAGCTGATGCATGATGATGATCCTACTGGAAGCTGTGTAACAAAATAAATTGTCACCGACCCAGAGGAGAATCAAACCAGCAGCATCTGTTTTTAATAACATGTTAGGGGCTTTACCAACAACAGCTTTTACATGAACAAAGGATCGGTTTCCAAAACAAACCTTTCATTCATCCTCTCACAACACAAAGAAGGTGCTCCTGGGCGTCGCCGTACGTTCTCTCATCTGTATGCAGGTGTCATCACCATGGCAACAAAAGATGGCTCTGGCCTCTGAAAGGCCCCTGAGAACAATTTGTCAAAGAGGGAGCCTAGAATTGATGCTCAGCACTCTACATGCAACGTGTAGCTTTTTTACTCACTTTAACATCTAACAGCTCTTAGCACCCTGTGGGACACCCATATCCTCAAGCCTTAAACTTAAAATTAGAGAGCAGCTGTCCTTGGATAATCTTATCCTAAGACAGATTCTTGAAATACCAGGGACAGAATTATCCTGAGGGTGAAGGAGAGAAGAGGAATAGAGCTGGAAGCCATTTTGGGGTGGTGGGTGTGTGTAAATGATTATTTTGGGCAGTCAGTGGCCTGGCAGAAATTAAGTTTGTTTGTCCCCTTACACACCTTTGTAAAAGTTATCCTCCCCTCTGCTTACATCTTTATGGGAGGTGAAATTTCAGTCGGAGGTTTAAAGCCCGGGAACAAATGTCGCAGAGATTAATTACTTCTATTTGTGGGTCAAAAGGATAGTTCTGGTTTTTTTTCAGTAAAGTGAGTTTAGTTGATGTTCTGTTTTTGTTTATTGAGGTCAGGTTATACAAGGTACTTCTCACAAGTAACTTTAGTCCTGACAGAGGATCCTGCTCTCTGTCCCTTAATTGTAAAACATGACCACTGGCATTAACCTAGACTATCAAATGCTCCAAAAAAGATCAATTATACAAATAAATTTGGCTCATAGGGTAGTCAGGTCCAAAAATTGATATTAAAACATTAATTTTTGTTACAATTTAAGTTTCTTCATGTGATTACAATAAAAAGTATGTCACTGTTGTCATCAGTCCCCCCTTTATTATTATTATTATTATTATTATTATTATTAATAATAATAATATTTTCATTATTATTATTATTATTATTATTATTATTATTATTATTATTATTATTATTATTATGTATTTATCAATCTATTGCTTGGCTGTACTCAACGTCTTTTTCAGAACCTGAAGGATGACACAGCTGCAGGGAGGACCACCAATACTTTAAATTCAGCAAAAACAAAGCAATTGCAACAACATAACTGAAAAGGTACTGTGAGAAGACTTTAAATGGTTGTGAATAAGAACAACTATAAAACAAAAGCCTTTTCATTGACTAAAGAAACCCCTCCTCATGCAATCAGAGGATGTCAATGGGTTAGTATCAGACAAGTTAATAAAGTTGAGCATAGAAATGTGTTGTTGCACATTATCATGATTTCTTTCATTATAGGGTGTTTTTTTTTCTTTTTATTCATCTAAGTATTGGTGCAGTTGCCTCTGTGAGCTTAAGGGATATTTTTCCATATGTGTGTGTGTGTGTGTGTGTGTGTGTGTGTGTGTGCTCTGTGGTTTCCTAATGCAGTCCCAATGGGAGGTGTGGCAGTCCATTTACAGTAGCACCCAAGAGCCTGGCTGCTGCCCTATGAAAAACACACTAAAGCATCATGTAGATGTCAAGGTCTTTGCCCATACTGACATCCACAAGATGCAGCAGGAATAACAGGAATCATTCAAGAAATAACCATCTCATTAATATAACTGCGGCATTGTCTGCACACTGAGATATGCAGGTTTGAGCAAATATTATTTCTCACTCATACCTATAACTGCTGAATTGTGTGCTTAAGGGAAGACACACATGAGGAGATAACCTATTCATCTCAATCGGAGCTCCCTCTGCACAAATATAGCAGCACGATGAGCATGACGAGTTTAATGAGACTATGCGAGGCTGCAGTTAGTGCACGGATAGCTGCTGGATTATTGATGCCTCTGAGCTTCTCTGTTGGGCTCATTTCTGGCTGTCTTCTCAGGGGAGAGGTGTGCTCACTCACCTCCAGCATGGGTGACAGCCAGGTATGAATTACCTTCTCTTTTCTCCCCTGCTGACACTGCAGCTAGGCGGCCAGCGGCAACGCATTTTAATATGGAGACAAGTCAGGGGGAGTGTGTGTGTGTGTGTGTGTGTGTGTGTGTGTGTGTCTGTCTGTCTGTTTCGACATTAACAGGCCCTTGTTATGAGTGATTTTTTGTTCCATGATGAAAGAGGCCAAAAGATAAAAGGACAGAGAGTAATAGTGAGATAGAGTAGAAAAAGAGGAGCGATGAGGAGAGAGATGAGGCAAAAAATCAATAATTAAAAGGTCATGTGAAGAGAAAGAGTAAGAGAGAGAGAGAGAGAGAGAGAGAGAGAGAGAGAGAGAGAGAGAGAGGGAGGAAAATGGCCCACTAACTAAAACTTAATCCTCCATTAACATGCAGCTGCCAAAGTCTCCTGCTTCCTCATCATGTGAGGTCAATCAGGATGTGAGCACCAAAGCACCATGGGATTTATTCATGCAAAAAGTCTTTTTTGCTCTGTGATCATGTGCTGAATATGCCCAATGAGTTATGAGTTTGCATGTATAATGCACTATTTATTCTAGATTAGTTAAGTTTGTTGCTTTAATAACTTCATGCATCACTTAAAATGATCTGTTAACATATAATGACCTACTTCACAACTACTCTTTCATTAAGAATTATTTGTTGTTGCTGTTAATCCACTTTTCTGGCCATCAATACAAAAATACGTTCATTCTCAAACACTTTTGAGCTCATTATCATCAATATATTTGAACAGGAGGGAAATATCTCTTAAGTAAAAACCCCAAATTTGTAAGTAGGTGCTATTAACACTTACATTACATTAACAAACAGATGTTTGGGTTTATTCGAAAAAGATAGAAAACTTAAATAGCACCTCATCAATTAAGTGCCCATTTTGATCTGCACAGTGTCAATGAAGTGAATTTTTTTTCTTTTATGTTTAAAGTCTTAACAAGTCCTAGATCCAATTCTGTTCAGCAGACCACAGAGCTCACAGCATAATACATCAGTGAAGTCACCAACGTCCCCTTGTTGTTACTGATACAGTTTTGAAGCCCATCATTAGAGGGTACCATATTGAAAAAGCTAGTCACTTACTAATCTTTACACCATTTTTGAACCAAGCAGTAAACACACTTATTTTTGCTGTACGGATCTGAATTATTTCACTTGATGTAGTTGCCATTGCTTCCTTGCTTTTGATGAACTATAGCAGGTCTGGAAACTGCTGCGCGGTTACATTTGAAAGGAGATGCACATCAGGTTATGCATGGCTCCACCATGTAGTGCAATATCAAAAAAAAAAAAGGTTGTGTGGTAATACTTTTAGATTTTACATCACAACAAACATGTACGCCAAATGTGTAAAAAAAAAACTAAGGAAAATGACCAAATGGGAATAAATTGAGTTCCATGGGCGCTGACATTTCTGACAACATCATCCTACACTTCACAAGTCAAGCGCAAAGCTAACAGAGATATTTCAGATGTTGTGAATACCATATGACGTAGGTGTTGATTTGTTCTCCTCTTGTTAACACATTAAAAAAACACAACCTCATTTAAACATGACATTATTTCCCTTTCACATAGGTGGGACACATAACAGTTTCCTTATGTTGTTTTTTGATGTGCTGTGCAAGTGAATTTTGAAATTAGCAGTTCATCAAATGCATTTAGGCACCATGTGTAATCACAAAGTGCATCAGCAGCTTTCCAGTTAGGATGGAGTCAGACTTTTGTGAGAAAAGGGCCAAGCTCAACAAAACCTTAAGCGGGTGAAAATAATTAACTAAGTGGATGCTGCAAGAGAAGCTTTCAACCTTCTGGGACATCACACTGTCTTGATGTGATGAGCCAAACTGGAGCTTTTTTTTTTTTTTTTTTTTTAAAGAGACCAAAATATAATCAGAAAACAATCACACATGACAAGTCTGTGGTTTATGTGTTATGTTTTGATCAAAGCTCAAAGTCATTTCCTGTTGCTCAAATGTCTCTCAGTGGGGTGAACATGAACTGCTCCCTGTCTCAATTGTTTCCAGCCTGACCTGACCAGATAGTCATCACTTATCCTGGTTAACTGCACACTAACAACTTAATCATGAGCAACGAGGGAGCAGGAAAGAAACACTTAAATGTGACCAGAGCCACTATGTGGCTAAAATGACTTCAGGGACCCTTATAAATGTTGGATTGACCCCTTATGTGTCACACTTAAACTTTATGTCACAGAAAAGCAAAAGTAAAAGAGAGAGAGAAAAAAAATTAAACAAAGAAAAAAGTGATGGGAAAAGCAGCTAACAAATTGCTTTTGGTTTTGAGTTCTATCCACATTTCAGGAATATGAAACAGAACTTAACTTTAAATAAATCCTTGAATGAAAATAAGATGAGTTTGGGTCAATTTTTAAGCGACATGCCTCATTTATGAAGCAGCTTCAACTTTAGTGGTTGAATGCCTAAATTAATTTATAACACATTTTACACTGGAGTTTTATTATCCATTTTCAGCATCTGGGTCAGCATGGGCTTGACTGCACTGCACACTCGGTCAAAGACACACTGGCTCCAAGCCATTTTTAACCTCCTCCACTTTAATATCACCCACTCACCATATGAACCTCCTTCAAGGGTAATGAGGGAGCAGACTGCTCACATTGCTGTCTGGACAGCAGCTTTTTCCGTGCACAAGTGGGATGCAGATTTTAATCACAGACATGTCTTGACTTGGGGGGCTGTTACAATGGGTGGGCAATGTGGCTTGGGTCTACATCCGTGTTATTAGCTTTATCCGGTGTGTGGGTGTGCACATACAATTTTGTGTTCGTATGTGAACTCATATCTCTGTTCAACACAAATTGGAGGGCTATTTGCAACCAGTCCAGATATCTGCCCAGTTGTTCCCTTTTTCAGGTCACCCTTTAACATTTTCATGTAAAATACCCAAACCACTAACTACAAAATATGTCTGGTTATTTTATTCAGTTCAACAAAATTGAAGTTTGTTTGGTCAAGTACGAACTTAAAACTTGAAGTTGTAAAATGTTGACTTTAATCTCAGAAACTCATTGTAGCTAAAGCTGTATTTATCATTCATGTATTTTATCAATAGCCCCTCAAGCTACAAGGTTAAAAGTTATTTAAGACAGAATCAAACTTTTACAGTTTCTTTTTTAGAAAATTATGATCATTTGTTTACATATAGCTTATGAGTAAACTATTATCTATCACTTTGAAGCAAAGTTTTCACCAATAAGTCCTTTTTGTGGCCTTTTCTACAGCGGCCAGAAGGTGACAGACAATTTGCAAAAGCCACAACACAATTGTAAATGAAATTATGTGAAAGCAAACGCCACAACACGAATGTAAACGCCAAAACATGAATACAAAAGCCACAACACGAATGGGAACACCGCAACACGTAGGCAGAAGCCACAACATGAATCCAGAAGCCAAAACATCAAGGCCAAAGCTACAACTCAACTGCGAAAGTCGCAACACAACAGAAATATAGCCGCAATGGAAGCTGATAGAGTCCAACTTTAACAATTTCCTCATGGTCTGTTATACCAATGGACCAGTCTATGCAAAAGTAGTAGGAGGAAGTAAAACATTTTTTTAATTATAAATATTCATCCAGAAAGATAATGCAGTACGGCGTAACACAAAACATTGTAATAACAACTGCCAGGAAGTGAGATACAGTCACAACACAACAGAAACATAGTCAACTAAATAGCTTAATTTCAGTGTGTAATATCAGTGTGTGAGAAATACCTACATTAAATTTAGGCTAACTTTTGACCATTCATTACAACTTTAAAAAACTAGCTTTTGACTGTGCTAATTTAGTTTCCTTAAAGCTAATGCCCAATCAGATGCTTTTAGCTGAACACAATCTACTTAGCAGTTATTTTAGCTTTTAATCATTTATCATTTCTTTTACCTTAGTGGGATGGTAAATAAGATACATATCTCATGCTAATCCTTCATTTCTGATGGTACTTCTGCTATGTTTATTATTTTTCATCACTTGAAGCCTAGCACACTATCACCCTTCAATAACAGCACTTTAAATAACAGATCTGGTTTGCTGGCAGCCTTTCACAGAGACTTTGAACCTTTACATCAACCCAGTGATTTGTGCTCAACATGTGTTTCACTTTGAAAGGACAACTAATAATTTACGTTTTGACACATAAGTGAAGCAGCCCTTGGCTCAAACTCTCCAGCTTCCCCTACAGTACCTCACATTTAACTCTATCTGAAAACTATTTGCTTCCTATAAACTACATGAACTTTTCCTTCTACCGCTACTCAAACAAAACAGCTTAATGTCTGTATTCCTCAGCTGCCATCCCCAGGGCCCAGGTTGAAAGTGTTCAAATAGAAGTCTCTCGGGAGCCAAGGGACCCTGCCTATCACAAAATGAATGATGGGACTCGTTGTGACAGCCATGTCGGTCCCCCCTCCCTAAACTATATGAGGCAATAAAGCTGACGAGGTGAGAGTTTGACACAGGCTTGACCCACAGCATGAACTCTGTGCATGGCATGTCAGAGGTGACCTTCTGTGGGGGTCAGGGGTCAAGGTCTTAAAACAAGAACATCAAAATCATGACACCAACACATCCCTGAGCAACCTGATGCCCATCTGGAGAAATCCGACACACAGTGGTGAAAAATAGAGACATCTTTGTCAATTAGTTTGGGTTTTTTACTCTCCTCAGATGAAAGTGATGAATGAAAATGTGATTGAACTTATTTCAGTGGTATCAATGATAACACCTAGATGTATAGTTCTCATAAATATGGATGTAGCTCAAGGTGCTGACTGAAAATTTAATTTGCAGGGTCCTTATCCTTCATCCCCATAGACAGAGATTAAGTATTCTGTGAGGTTATGAAGCTACCATCTGTCAGATTCCCACTCTCTTCCTGCCATGTGGTTTTAGACTCTTGTCTGGTATCAGCAACAAAGGGCCCCATAAAGGCAGTTGAAACTACTTCTCATCGACACTAAAAAGGGCTATGGCATACCCAGAAACTTCCCATGAGCCAAATAATGTTATAGCACATTCATAGAACTTCAGGGGAATATATATAAAGGGACTTTATTGGAAAGTAAATACTGCAGGCATGGGATATAGATTCTAGCTGTCAGACCAGTTCAGAAAACATGCCCCCAATAGCTTTTTTTATGAACTAACATAGACAACAGGTTTCTGCAAAGCATAAGTGCAGCAATGAAAGAATGAGTGAGGAAATAAATCATTTTCTTGTCTCAGGAAGGAATCTGAAAACTCTATCTATCAAACTGAGTTAAATTCTGATAGACTCTGACTATCAAGAATTGGATTAGTTCAAAGAAGGACAACCGACAATGCATTTTGAGGACAATCATTTTGCGAATGTGTGCACATGGAGGAAGAGCCAGCGGTTAATAAATGACCATGAGTGACAGCCTTGGCCGTAAGATAAATGAGAGCAACTTAAGTGGAAGTGTATCAATCACAGAGGGTTAGTTTAAAATGTTCCCCGTGGAGAGAGTATGAATTAGACAGCAGAGGCAGCTTAAAGGTGCACTGCCTCAGTTCACAGTGTGATTTGTTGCCAGACTCCTGCACACACAGACCCACAGGCTTTAAAATCTCCCATGAAAGAACTTGATAATATCCGGAACTTCTAAAGTGAGATTTAATTTCCCCCAGCCAAGGATTTTAAGAAATGTATTCATGAGCAAAGTCTAGCAGACATCTGTACTGAAGCAGAAAAAGAGACCAATGTCTGCTGTATTTAAAATTAATCTTTCCCTAGAAATACACCTTGAAAATTGAGGCTTATAAATTTACCAGGCAACACACATTCAGGTTTCATTGGATATTTTTGATTAGCAGATAAAATCATCCATAGATAAGTCAGAATTGCAAATTTGAAACTATAATCCTCTGCAGTAACTTTTTTAAGTCCACCCTTGGGACATTTATGGGACAGTTTCACCAAAATACGGTGCTCTTCTGTTGAAGACATCAACAAATATCTCCCAGATATCAGTAAAGGAACATAAAAATGTAAGAAAGCAGGATAAAAACTGAAAGATCTGTAAGCAACACTAATATTACAGTTTACTAAAAGCCATCTGTGTCAGAGATAAATATACCAGGCTTCATAAATCTTCTGGTCCCTGAGATGGAAGAGAAAACAGAAATTAATGGCACAAGTTTCAGTCTAAACACAAGGCAGGAAAGAGGACATCGATAAGTGTTTAATGGTCACAGCCACTTTGATTCCACTGATAGCAGAGTCTTTTTCATGCCCCGTCTGTTGCAAACCGCCCACCATGACTGCAGCCCACAGTTATGTCTTTAACTATGGTCAGTGAGCGAAAATGTTCAACCCACAGCACAGTTTAACAAGCCTCCATCCACAGTGACAAAGAGTTTAACAAAGGCGGAAAGATGGATACTGTGGTGGAAAGATTTGGGGATATTACGAGGCGCTGTAGGATATTTGTGACCTTCCACCATCCGAATAATGTTGTATCTAATCCACATATTTTTATCTAGAGCAGCCCTCGCCTTCACTCTCTCCCTCTCTCATCCATCTGGCAATTTGTTCAGCGATCCATCCAGCCAGTGATCTATCTACAGTTGTGCTCATAAGTTTACATACCCTGGCAGTATTTATAATTTCTTAGAGAAAATGAATGATAACACAAAAACATTTCTTTCACTCAAGTTTAGTGGTTCTGTGAATCCATTTATTGACAAACAACTGGGTTCACTCTTTTTAATGATAACAAAATAATAATAATAAAAAACAATAAATACCAAAATGACCCAGATCAAAAGTTAACATACCCCAGTTCTTAATAGGTTGTAAGTCCCCCCTGGTAGTTGTGGATGAAGGTCTTTATTTTCTCAGATGGTAAAACTGTCCATTCTTCTTGGCAAAAAGCCTACAATCCCAGTAAATTCTTTGGCTGCCTTGCATGACCTTCACGTTTGAGATCTCCCCAGAGTGGCTCAATGATATTGAGGTCGGGAAACTGAGATGGCCACTCCAGAACCTTCTCTTTGTTGTGCTGCAGCCAACGGCAGGTCAACTTGGCCTTTTGTATTGGATCATCGTCATGTTGGAACGTCTAAGAACTTCCCAAGCTTCTGGGCTGATGGGTGTAAATCTTCCTCCAGTAATTTTTGATAACATGATGCATTCATTTTGCCATGAGTTTTAACCAAGTTTTCGGAGCCTTTGTAGCTCACACGTCCCCAAAACATCAGTGAGCCATCTCCGTGTTTCACGGTAGGAATGGTGTAACTTTCATCATACGCTCCAAATTGCAGCTTAGTCCAGTTTCACGATTTAAATACAAATCCATTCCCATCATGTTGGTCGAAAATAATCATAGCTTAATTTGTTGACCACCAAGCATGAGGGTAACCTTTTCAGCAGGCCACTGTTGTGTTGTATAAGTGTTGATATTTAATATAATGAGTGGCATAAATAAGTTCTGAATATCTTCATAATTCGAAGGATAAAATAATGTACTTGACTTTATGTCAGTGTAAAAAAATACTAAAGTTGAATAGTTGTATGGTTTTGTTGAAGCTACTCTTTGATGGTTGCACTATAAGTGTTGTTGTGTGAACAGTTTATGATGACAGCCTCACACACCCATGCGGCAAATCCATAATGTCTACATCTGTTTACCAAGAACTTAACTGTGCTTTTAACTGAGATGATGAAGAACAAAGCAGCTGCCAATGAACATGTGTGCACAGCAGACACACCATTATGGAAATGGTTAAAAACAAGCAGCCACTGGAGCCCGGTCTGGAGGAAGTAACACCTTTTCTGAACATTCAGTGATGTCTCACACCTATCCACCGATCCCTCCCACTGCTGCTCATTGTCTCCCAGAGGAATGATAATGGCTGCTCTGTCTCCCCCAGTGTGGTGGACATCTGTGAGGGAGGGGGGCTGCTTCCACTTTCCCCTATTATTTGTCTCTTCATGTGTTGCCAAAGTGGAGACAACTAAGCATTGTGCCTCAGCTCCGCTGCTGCCCTGATGCCCATAGACTGTCCCTGTTTATAGACCCAGCTCTTAATTGTGGACTCACACAAGTATGCCTATTCTCCACAGATTCTCAGTGATAACTGTGACTATTGAGTCAGCACAAAGACTAAATGGATTTATAAATTGAAACAAAATGTATTTCTGGGTGAAAACAGATATGAAATTTTGCAATAGACAACAGAAAACATGGATCTTGTTTATAAGAGACAGGATGATACCTGGTGTTGTGTTTACTCTCTGGCAACAAACTCACAGCACAAGTTTTCACTGTAGTCTCTCGACCTTTTCAGCTGAGCCTCCCTGAACAAATTAATGTCACCTGTTTATGAATTTTCATGAGTAGCAGTCACATCAATGTTTCTAAGTGTTGCACAAAAAGCAGAAAGAGATGTTTGGGAGCAATTCTCTCATTGCCTCCATCTTTGTCTCCTCAGGGGTGCTATCCATATCTAAGGGTGTTGATTAGATAGCAGCCCCCACCCACATTTGCAATTTGAGGTCTGACTGTTCTCACTTTCCCCGGTGCTTGTTGTGTGGTGGCTCTGAAGGGCGATGATGGTGGTTCACTCATAAATGATCTATTTGGTGTTCGTTTTTATTGAATGTTGTACAATTAGTCCTCTTAACGGGGAGGGCAAAATTAAAGCATGTTTTTTAATTCACAAATCCCATTTTGCCTGTCTGGAATAAGGGATAAGATAGCTTGTTTGGTTCAGGGGCACAAAGCAGATTCACACTTTTTAATTGTTACTTTCTAATTGTTTCATTTTGGAATATCTATTTTACCATTGCTGGACTATCTAAACATGGCCTCGGGCAGCAGGCAGTGTGTTTACACACTGTCAGGAACACTCTGCTACTGAGAAACACTTGTTTTAATTGAAGGGACTGATGGCTTAAAACCTAATATCCCACTCCACAACTTTTTAGACATAATTATTTAGCCATAAAGCAGATCTACAACTACATTGTGAATTTTAGTCAATCAACAAACCTTTTAGGTCCTCCCAGAGCCCTGAACTTCCTCTTCGTGTAGGAACTGTGTTTGACTTGGTCATTAGAATATCACTGGGGGTCTCTATCCTCACCGACCTCTTTGTACCACAAGAAGGCATCCATCCCCCGCCCTCGGTCCTAGTTTAGCCGTCTGTGCGAAACGAGCTCTCCCACAATAAAAGTATTGACGTCACTGGCCATCATTGGACACATGGTGCATTCAGGTTCCCCTCTTGAGCTTCTACTTCTGAGAGTGTGTTAAGGCCAGTTCTTTGAAAGAACAGGGCCCAAGAATTTTTTAACTTTGAGTAGATAGCTCAGCTTCATAATAATTGCATCCTCATGGAGGTATTTTGGGTTTGATACAAACTTTATGGCACAGCCAGGGATGGAATATGTGTTGAAACAAAGCTTTCCTACAACAGGCCACTCACTGTTTTACTTTAAGCTATTGTTGCATTTTTTCTGTCTCTTCTTCCTGTTGACATATGTTTTAGGAAAGATGATTGTTTAGTTATGTTCAATAATAAGTTAGAAATATGTCCATGTTTGTACAATCTGTATGATACTTAAAAGTAGGAAGTTGTGGTGTTATTTTTTTTTCTGACAGAAATGTTATTCATGTAGATACACATGTATACTTCGTACCAACGGCCAAAGTTAAAAGATCTGGCTTGCCTTTGCAGCAGAGAGTAGTAGGTGAAAGCATGTTACCATGCTGGTAACCAAGATCAGCTCTGAAAGCAGGGAAGTAGTGAAAGGGTGTCGTCTTGTTTACAGCTTCTGATTTTACAGGCACTATATGAGAGGGCTGTTTTACTTTTAGAAAAGTCAGCTGAGCTCCCAAGACGGTTAATTTCACTTGCTAACACAAAACAGTCCTCTGTTAGACGTCACTGGCTGGCTAATAAATGATTTAGACTTTTACCATTGCCTCCATAAGTTAATGAAAAAAATGAATTGAACTGTACATATTGCCAGTGGGCTGATATTTATGTTTATTACTATGTTCAGGCATTTGCCTGATACCGCTGCTGATGTGGTGGTGATTTACATGCCACAGAAACAGCTCTTAAAAAATACATTCCCTACAACAAATGAGAACTTTACCATGAGTGATAAATTTTAATGCTAAAATACAGGGGAAAAGGAACAGAGAGGAAAACACGAATAGCACTTATGCAGTGACTTTGATTGTAGAGAATAAGATAATCATAATATTCTTTAAACCAAAAATGTGTGGTCAATCTCAAAACAGGGCCTTTTATGAGTATGTTATACACCACTCTGAATTGGGACTTAGATATTCAAAAATTAGACCAACACAGACTTCTGGGCCCTAATATTAGGGTGTTGCAATTTGATACAGGATTGCCACTGTTTTGACATACTAACTCAAAATGCCATTATCATTTAATTTTATACTGCTTCTGAGCTTACTGCAAATAGAGAAGAAAATTTAAAGGTTTGCAGCTCCATCAGTCTTATGAAGGTCCCCCAAGCACAGTTGACTAAATGCATACTGTATGCAAAAATTATGGTTCTGTGGTTGGCTATAACAAACAATGTAACAGTGGGACGCAAGTATTCCGAGCATGAATATGTCTGTATGATTAGGCACGCTCGGGACGTGTCTCCAAACGCCCGACAGTCCCTGAATGCAGCAAGCTGCAAAACTGCGAGAGAAGCGCTGATTGAAGGGGAGAGCAGAGCGGCGGCGGCGACGACGGCCATCTTAGAGCTACCGTGGTAACCGACCCACACTCATCTTCTGGATTTTATTTTTCCCTGTAAGAGAAACATTTCGGCTGACTGACGAGGGAAGAAGAAGGTTGTTTTTCACTTCACCGCCGTTGAACTCGAAGTCGGGATGCGGTTCCGAGGGAATAAACAATTTGCATCCGCTGTCGGACTGGTCCTCGGACTATTATGTGCGGTGGAGGCAGCTAAAGGTAACTAAGCTGGGATTTATGTTGTGCGATGTCTGCCTGTGAGCGTCGGACAGGTTTATTTTATGATCTGGAAACGAAGAAGCTGAAAGTAAACGGTTTTCCTGAGCTTTCTGGTTGTTTCTGGGCGTTGAAGGTTATAAAAGTGTACGGTCCGGAGGGATGCACGGCCACTAACCTGTTCATCAGGGATGGTCAGCGGAGCCGCAGCGGATGATGTCGCGGAGTATCCCGCCGACAGCAAGTGCATGCAGGCGTATTATGCCAATTTGGCTATAAACAGCCCGACATCTCTGAATATATCCTGACTGCAGATGTTCTGTCAATATACAAATTTATATTAAACCCTCATAACCTGAAGTGGGCTTCTTTGCAGATAAAACCAGGGCCACGAAACCTCCCCATCTGTCTTTATTCTCTGTGTTATGAGCTGTAATGGTCTCATCTATTATTTCTGATCAGTTAGACTTGATTTAAACTATATTACCAGCTTCTTTTGGGTGTGTATGATTATTTTTCTTGGCCACTGCCTGGTACTCACTGTACCCCTCTAGTTCTTTTAATAGACTCTTTCAGTCCATCCACTATTTACCCGTCTACTAATAATATATTATGCTTTGTGTATCAGATGCATCCCCTTTTTGCATCCTTTTTATGTACCACACAGGTTTATTCTTTTAGTAGGCCTGATGCTCGGTTTGGCATCGTTGTGGTCGCACCAGGATGTAGCTTGGCTACGCATTGCAGATCCTCCTCAGCAGATCCTGTCCTCTTCTGTTCGTCGGTGGATTTAAATATTTATGTGTTGCGATCTCAGGTTTAAGTGAAGAGCCTACTATAGATCTGGATCTACTCATGAGCAGAGCCTGTGTTAGAAGTAACAGTGCAACCGTGCCCATCATTTGCAATGTCACCGATGGACACACATTGAATCACACACACACACACACACACACACACAAACACAGACACACTGTGTAGAGACATGCCTTTATTTGCTGCAGGGCGGTCCGCCTCCCTTCTTTCAGCAGCTCTCTGCTCAGACATGAAACCACCTCACTGCATGAATTTATGATCTGCGTCTTAATGGTTAACTTAATCCACTGACTCTGTGTGAGCTGTCTGTTCTGAGGGTGTGTAATGGCAGGTGCATATTAGTACCTCAACATGCCTGGACCAGTGTGTGTGTGTGTCTAAGTGAGTGTGTGCTGTTTACTCTGTGCACTTCCTTTATGATCAACGGACAAAATGAAGCCTATGAAAGGGATAAAGAAAGCCATAAAAGTCTGCACAAGGGCTTCCAAAAGAGCCATATTTTTCCCTGTTTCCAAGCCAAGCAGCTGAGAATGCACAGCAGTGGGAGGCTACCTTTTTGAAGCTGTTGCTTCATTTCTTTTTCATCAATCAAAAGAGAAAATGCCTGCAGCAGTTGGTCTTGGCTCATGTGTGTGGAACTTTCTGTTTTATGTCAAAGCTGAGTGTGTGTTTGCTCGGGCACCTGCTGACTTCCCTAACCTTATCAGCAGAGGCCTGTGAAATCACCATCTTGGTGAGGGCCTATCTTGTAATAATCAAAGGTCATGTGCTTATTTTGTGCACCACCTCTTGTCACACTCCAGTGTTGTTTTTTGACTCTCAGGTGAGTCATTTCCATTGCCCGCCACCTTGCAGTGGATCAGGAAGCATATCAGAACTCGGATGTTGTGCTCTAGTTAAGACGTCTACAAATGATTTGATGCAGTCGCTGCAGGAACAGAAAGAGACACAGAGCCTCATTCAGGTGTGTTTACCGCTAAGTGCAGGGGGAAATTGTGTACCTCACACTCGCCTCCACAAACATTAATCACTGATAACAACACTACAACAAACCCCATGAGTATAAAATGATTGTGAATCAAAGAAAAAATGTTGATCTCATTATTTCTTGAGCTGCTCGGTGTTAAACTGGAATATCTTCTAGAAATATTTTTACGGCTTAAAGAGCTCTGCTGTTCTTGTTTTTTTTCCTTTTTGTCATCGACACCTCATAAGTTTCTTGTCTTTCCATCATTTAACTGCTTGTATCCAGAGCCTCTTTTTCCTCCTCTGTCGCTGTGAGCAGCTGTTGTGTCCTCATGCTCCAGAGTCAAACATTAGGTCTGCTGATAAGCATGAGCTTCCTCTACGCATACAAAGCCAGACAAAGAAAAAGCTGGCTGCTGGGAACTTTCATGGCTCATTCATCATCCAATTAAGAAATTATAATTGAAGAAACTAGAGGCCCTGACCATGTTAACAGATGCGCTCTCCTCACCTGGCAAATAATACAGTTTAGGTGCAAGTGTTTTTCTTCAGACCCCTGGTTTGACATTTGTTGGAGAAGTTGTGGTCACAGCTGAGATATCGCGCCATGGTTGGAAAATGTCTCCACTCAGTTTCTTTTATAACTCAGTGGTAAGTGATGGTGTTCCTCAGAAGATTACAGCCTCAAGAAATTTTGCTGTTTATCTGTTCATATCAAATGAAAGATCCAAATTACAAACCTGTACTTTTTTCACATGTTTTAAACCCTGCTGCTTACACAATGATGCAGCTAATTAATGGACTTAAACGAGCAAATAAGCTCCATGCCATAAATAAATTTAGGCCCCACTTACCCAACATTTCCCTCAAAAATGTGAAAAACAGTGAAAAAAATCTGTGTTTACATGGAAACGATCAGAGAATTGAATCATTGGAGGCCATCAAAAGTTTCAGTTTTAGGTCAGACAAAGTGCCATTTCTGTGTAAATGAGAGGTCAAAGTGCAGAAGGATGAAGATAGCGATCAATGACATTTTGGATAGGCTGCTGTATAACCAGCCATAATACAGGCACTGTTTGGAAAAAATCATTTAGTTAGTTAAAGTAAAGTAAAAAAAATCAGGGTAAATATCCCATGTTACAACATGGACACAAGTGCTGCCTCCATATGTACAATTTTTCTTTTTCTTTTATAATCTAGTATCGATTTGAATCGGCTTATATTCAGGTTCGCCCAATAGCCTGGAGATAACAGTTATGAATATCTTAATTCATGCAAAAATATCTACCCATAACCCTGAGGATTATTTGTCTTATCAGCCAGTTCGCACAGTAACAAATTAGTCATCACCAGTTAAATCTTCAAAATATGTCTCATATGAGCCTTGAATTTTGCTTTTTAGTTGAAAATTTTCTTTCAAAGATTCTGAAAGTCACTCATTACATGTAGGCCAAGACTTACAGGATCCATACACCAAATTAAAGGAAGACAGACACCAGTTGACCATGTTGACCCTGGAAAATAAGTTGCATTTGATTTGCTATTTCTTGTTGACAGATTTCCTTTTGAACCCCTGAGCATCCAACAGTCTTTGTGATCTGCATGTTATCTGGCCGTGTTATGGCAGCCAGAAACTATGTGAATCCACATAGCTGACAAAGACTGCTTTGTTCATGTCTCCCATGCATCTTTGGTAACACAGTCGTGTGTCGTCACACAGAATCAGCTTACAGAAGTGTTCCTCTGTGAAATAACATCATTAAATGTCAGCAGAGTGACGGCTGATGAGAGAGGACATGAAGTCAGTGGGAATGAGGGGAATCAGCTCAGTTTAGATGTTTCACTTTGACCACAGCAAGGATTTATCAGCTGTTGTCAGAGTGTCACTTTGGCTCTTTGATTGATAGAGTCCATTTTTGATGTTGAGTGATCCTCATGTTTCAACTGGTGTCTTTTCACTTCAGCTAAAATTCATGACTTTATCACCATCTGTCATTGAAATCACATGCAGCTGAAGAAGACGCATGGGGAACGCAGTTTTTACTGAAACTCTGTGAAATTATTAACATTCTTTTCTTTAATTCTGAGTGGTTCATCTGCCATTATTTGTTCAGAAAAACCTGTTGCCTGCCTGTACGAAGGCTCCTCTGGTCATGGTAATATGTGACATCACTCTCGTATCGCCGTCCTATGAGGAAATGTCATTAAAACTTTATTTTAGTTGTCATTTTAATCCATGTCACCAACATATCAGCGCCAGATGATGTGACGTTTGAGCTGTTCTGTGAACAAGGGATTCAAAGAGGAGAGTTTTATAAATGTTACAGCAGAAAAGAAGTTGTCTTTGTTTTATTTTCAAATTATAAACAGAATAACTGTTTATCTTGCCTACACAGAGGCCTTGTCCCTTCGTTTTCACTCTTACTTTTTTGAGTATTTATTCTGAGTCACTCAGCGGAACAAAGGGCTTTTAGGCCTGGACTTCAGGCTTGGGATCTTGATTTAACACGTCACAAAAGGGTCTCTGTTCGGAGGACCACGAGTCGAGCCCCTCAAGAATGTGTACATGAGATAATCCCCTGAAAGTGCAAAATTGCTGAAGCATTTGGATTTGTTAATATGCCAGTGATTGCTGGGAAGATGGGTCATGAGAAGACTGGCCTCAGTTTGGGTGTGCGGTGACTTTCTGCTCATTGGTGCCTTCAGGGGCTGAATGGAGTCAGTGAACCGTGTAAAATGGGTCATTCAGTTGTGAATATTAAGTTGTGCCAGATCTTTGGGAAGTTACAAGAAACTTTTTTTACAATCACATTACTCCTAACACGGTTCATGGGTAGACACTGAAAGTGCAGAGAGAAAAAACCAATGGGAAATTAAATAAATTGACAACTGAATGAATGAGTTCAGACTCACTGAAGCAAATTTTTCAGCTAAAACACTGATTATTAAACTCAGTTTAAAATAACGGTTTCACAGAATCAGAAAGGATGACATTTAATGGAGAGAATGGTTTTATGAAACTGTCCTTCTTGTAGCCTCACTGTCAGAGCAGAGACTGCCTTCGTTCTGAAAGTGATAATGTCATTTTGTTTGGGTTATTAAGAGGTTGCATGAATCTCAGCTTGCAGGTCATTAAAACTGAGCTCTGCAGCTTATCTATATGATACCTGCTCCATGGAGTCATTACTCACAGGGGAAAACAGCGCTGGAGAGCGATCTGCATGGGTGTGTCTACACCAAGGTTCAGGCTTCATGGGAAATGCGTAACTAGAGAGTGCATTACCTGCATCAGGTGAGCTTCACGCCTGTGTAGAGCTCCAGCCGTCTTACTCTCACTGCTCCACTCTCACTGGCTCTTTTGTGCCACTCACACAGAGAGGTGATTGAGTTGTGCTCAAGGCTGTGCGACTCCCAACCCCCTCTTCAGTGGAGCACCGCGCCGGTTGAGGGTGTGTGCGCTCTGTAGGGCGGTTGAGTCTGCAGAGAGGACAAACAAATGTTGTTGCCTGGCAGGGCAACTGAGAGACTCTCCTGTGTGAGCGTGGTGTTTGGGGACCGAGGGCCCCTGGGGTCTGGGTTTCCTTCAAGGGTCTGCATGGCTTACGAGAACAGTCCCCTGTCTGTGATAAAGATGGCTTGCGTCAACAAGTTCAGGAGCTTGTTGGGAAAGACAAACATAGAAGTGTGCCTGCTGTTTCAGAGCGTGAGCATATTGTCCGTGGACTCCTTTTGGATGGGATCCGGAGAGCCACTCAGCAGCAGAACTTAAGTCAATGCCTTGAAGAGATTTCATCTCATACCATCACCTATTTGGCTGAAACTTAAGTTAGTGGAATGTTTGTCACCAAATTGTGCTGCCGGAGGGCCGCTGGATGTTGACAGCACTTTTGTTTACTAGTAAAATGGTTATCTCTGAGTTTATCTCAGAGAAAAGTAAGGAATCAATAAACTTGTTGATTAAAACTAAAAAACCTTCTGATTTAAGTGAAGCGTTTTGCATCATGCTTTTAGAAATACGTAAAAACCACTCAAAAGTCCGGGAACACCTGAGCTCTTACTATCACCTGAGCACAGACTTTCCTTTCTTCAGTTTACCACTGCTGCTAATGGGACAAGAAGAATAACAACCTAGCAACAGAGAGGCTTTATTTAGTCTCAACGATAATAAGACGGCTCTCTCTGCACGGGGACCTTACTGCCAGTACTGTTTGCCTGTGAGTGGCAGATTTTGCTACAGATTTTGGTTTATTTATGAATCTGGGTAATCAAACATTTGCACCAGAGCGTGGACTAGTTATTCAGAATATTTAATCAATGTAGAACACGACACTTACTACTTTCAAACTGTGGGCAGCCGGTGTGATAGCTTACTGTTTGCAAGATAATGTACAATCAAATCTCCAAGGACAAAAAGTCATAATGTGATAAAACGGTTGAATACAGACTGGTGGAGACGAGCTTCACTTTAGAATGCGATTAAATAAGATGAAGGCTTGTTGGCTCTTGGATGTTAAATGTGAAATATCAGCTTAATCGATCATTTAAACTCCACTATATGACACAATCTGACACTTGGCTGCAGTGTTATTGTTACACAACGTGCCCTCCGAGGTTTCCAGGCTTCATGTGATAATTGCAAACTGATCATCTGCTGCAGCTGTGTTGTGTTTCTGAGCTCCTCCCATGGTGACCAGAAGCATGAAAAACCGTCTGGCATTATCATATTTGTTCAGTCTGTGGCAGTGGCAAATGTCCAGCGGTGGCTGAGCACGTGCTGAGCTTTTGGCGAGTGTTGTTGTGGCAGAATGATTTTATTGCCCTTCCATGAGGAAGTGAAATCGTGGCATGGAGAGAGAGAGGGAGTGTGCACTGGCATCCTCAGGATTTGTGGGAGCTATTGTGGCCCTAAAATTCTTGCGGAAGTGTTTCATCACGGTTAATAGGTCGAACTGTAAAGGTTTGGCTTCAATAAAAGAGCCTGGCAACATAGAGCAGCTTTGTCTTTGTGTCCATGTGAATGGTCCGTATGTTACCCTGCGCTCTGTGGGGGTCGTAAAGGAGAAAGAGAAAGAATCACAATGCATACCGCCCCTCAAGAAAATAAACAGCTTCTCAAAAGAAAATCAGCAGATAAAAGTGTCCCTATGCAGAGGGATGACTCCTATTAAATCTCTAGTTTCGCGATCATTCTGGTCGTTCATCCGTTGCAGGAATAGTGCAGGACAAAAGTTTCCAAATTGATCCAACTGGACAACAAATGTTTTTGTACCAAAGACAATTTGATAGCTTCATTATCTGCTTTTATTCTCTTCCTCTCTGAGGTGTCTGTGATGAATGAATGAATGAATGAATGAATGAATGGAGGATGGCAATGGGCCACAATATCTCGTGGTTAGAGTTGTGATGCTATTGGATATCTTAAATCCCAGTAAATGACCAGGATTCAAGGTCTGGGTGTGATTTTTAAATGCTGCCCTGAATCAATCACCATGAATATACAAAGACCATGCAGTACTGCACCAGGACATTAACTAACACTTGAAGAAGAATACAAGGAATTTGATTCTGGTTTCAACTGTACTCTCTCTGTAAAAACATGTATGAATGAACATTGAAACATATCAATCATATTACGAAAAATGTATGAAAAACAGAGATTAAGTTATTAAAAAAGAAAAATGAAGTTTACACTGAGAAGAAAATACACATAGAAATCATTCAAATAACTAAGAAATCAAATAGATCTTGACTCATTTTTTCAAAATAATACCTGAATATTCAATATTTTTTTTACTTATAGAAAAAATTAAAACGGGCTTAGAGAATCCTGATGTTCAATTGCATTTTACTGATTTAACCCTGTTGTCCTTTTTTATCCAAGGTCCTATGAGATGCAGAACACCTTTTTTTAAAAGATATCCTTCAGTTATTCTCTAGTCTAGCAACCCTGAAACTGTTGGCGCAAGCAAGCCTCTGCATTATGCCTGAAGCTAATCTAAAGGGAAAACAAACTTGCTTTGAAATTTCCAATTTGCTCCTGTGCTGATGTCACACTGGGAGTCATTTACACAGACTGCTTCCACTCTAGGATTATTGGGCTTCCTCTAAAGCTATTCCAATGTTGCTTCGGTGTCGTGATCAAGATGTAAAAAGTTAGAGTCAGTCATGCCGGCTGCTCTGTTGTCAGAAACACTAGACATCTATAAGACAGCCAATCAGAGTTGAGCGTCATTATTCAAGGCCCCCATCCACTCATATCACTGCATGGCTAATGAGGTGAGAATCCCAGTGCCTGCTGGTCACAGAAAGTTTTTCATAAAGTAGAAACAGCACAAATTCTTCACTGTAAGTGTTGAAGCATCAATGAGCTCCTGTACAAACCCTGGTGTGTTTTATACATGTGCACAGGTGGCAGACACATAGAGCTGATCAGGAAATGGCTTGGCACAGCTCACCTTGGCACACACACACTCAAACCCAGTGTGTGATCCCAGTCCACCTGTGTCAGAAGTCAGCTGATGTCAACCCCGCTCTCTCTCTCTCTTTCTCTCTCTCTCTCCCTCTCTTTCTCTCTCTCTCTCTCTCCCTCTCTCTCTCTTAATGTTGGTACTCACCTTAGCGCTCCCTCTATTCATCATCTGGACATTAAAGTAAACTCTGGACCTTTTAATTCAGTTCACTGCATCATGCTCATCGTTTGGCATTCAGAATACCAACCCGTCAGTGGTTTTGTTTTTGGCAGCCTCTCTTGTGTTGTTTGATATCTTACTTGTTGCTTGACCTTGTCAGTGAATGAAATAGACATATCCCATTATAGGATTAAATGCCATTGGCTTTATTTTCTGCCTAACAAGATTGAATAAAGGTACTGCATTGCCATCTGTGCATGTATAGTAATGGCTTGATGTATGTGTTTGTCCCCAGCCTCTGTCAAGTAGTTGTTGTTAGAACTGCATTTGCCAGCAAACAAACTGCACATTTGTTTGCAGGTGGACACAGTAAACAGGATAAATCTGATGTTGGATTTATGAGATGCTATCAGGTAATTTACCAAAGTACTTAAGCAGAAACTCTTTGACTTTTAGCTTCAGCATGACAGCACTGAAATATCAACCTTGTTTACTGAAGTTCTCTCTTTGTCATTTGCAGTTAAGTCAGGATTATAAGTAACATTGGTGTACAAAGTGCTGTCTGTTTTTGGGGTCTCCCAGAAGGTAAACAGTTAAAGCTGTACTCCTGCATGAAGACTTCCTGCCGATTCAGCAACATACTGTTTCCATCCAGATGTTCTCACTCTGGTTTTGCTGTGCATTGATAGTTTTTAAAGTATTGATGGACGCACTGCACAAGACTCACACCACTCCTCTCTGCTGGTCACTTGTTGTTTTGAATAGTGGAGGCTTTAAGATCAAACCATCCACCCTAAAGGTTTATTTACTTTATCTATCCATCATGTATAGGGCACTGGAGCAGCAGAGAGAGAGAGGTGAAGGAGGCTGATAATCGGTATTTGGAGCCGATTCATTTGCACTAAAAATGAAAATGCTGGTGTCCAAATTCTGAGTTATACAAACCCCAAGGCTTAACTTTGTTTAAATGCTTCGAGGCATGTGTTTATTAAAGGGGCTGTGAGGACTTTCCAATTGATCTTGATATGTAGTGATATCCAGATAGATGTCTGATCGTAATACCCAGCTCAAAATTAGATTATTAGCACAAAAATAGGCTAATTTCGAATGCTTTTCCCCTTAATGGCTGTTGGATTAAATAAAACGTTGATGCCAATGTGTGTCAAAATGTAATTATGGACCCACTGATAATCGGTCTATCCCTAGTTTTAGCCATTTAGTTCATAAAACAAATGTATTTCTAATTAGAACCATTCACACACAATTGTTCTGACCCCACATTAGGTTTAGAAAATAAACAACAACACCCATGGTTTGTGGTTTTTGTTTGCAGTTTTTGGTTTGGTTTCTGAGAGTGACCTGGTACAGGTTTTACTGGGCACTCACCTCCTGATCTGACATGAAGTGGACAGTCACGGTGAAGAATCCCTCAAGGTCCAGTTGCTTTTAATGGTAGCAGGGCTCTGTGCATGAGTAAAGTGTTTTCAACAACCTTGCATGTTGTTTTATCAAGGTTTGGAATTACTTTGGTGCATGAAAATGTGCAAGAGGGTTCTTTGACCCAGATGAGCATTTTCATAAGGTGCCACCCGCTGAAAACAGTTGTAAATCCTCTGCAATGAGCAAACAACTGACCCTGCTTTCTTTCCTGTCTCTCTGAACTAGTGGGGTAGGTATGATAGAAGACATCAATGGTGTCACCTGCTCGACTCTTCAGACAGTAATATCCTGGGGTGATAGTTGTACAGATGTATGGTCATGTTGGAAATGTTTAAATATTAGAAAAAATCGTGTTGTTTCTTTTATCAACTGTCACTTACATCACAGATTTACACAAAGGTTGAGCTTCTTCATGTTCTTGCTCTGCTTTATAGCATGCAGTGTCACACGGTATTACCTTAAGTTTTGTGTGAAACATAAATGAGTGTGCTTATCAGTAACAGATTTTGGATTCAATATTATGGTTTGAACAAACAACAAGCCAAGGATCTGGTTTGAGCAAGAGAGATAGTAAGTCAACATGTTAGTAAATTAATTAATATAATTTATAAGTCTTTTGAAACTTAAATAGATGAAGAAAATATGATGTCCTTTTTTAACCTAAATCTCAAATTTCACCTTCCCCCGTGACACATCCATATCAGCCATGTTTAAACTATAAAGAAAAGACAAATGCGTCTAAGTAAAAAAACAAAACCAAAATAACAAATAAGAACAAAAAAAAGAAAAAAAAGAAAGAAAAAGGAAATCAGGGGAACAGTGGTTTGGCGTTTTTTGTGGGAAGCCAGAGGGATACCAGTGGAAGTCTCATGTTTCTTATTTAACTCAGTTTTCTCATCAACAATCTACTTTTATATTTATGAAGCTCTGAGTCTGCAGGTTGTAACTGGGCCAGTCGTGAGTATGCAATGCATCAGATGAATTGGTTTCCTAATTGAGTTCAATGAAGAAAATGGCAGTCTTCCATGCTGAACATCCTCAGTTCTTCTTCAGTGATCTCTTCTCAGACTGACTCAAGCACTTCAAAGTCCCCTCTTCCTAATCTCCTACCATCCTAAATCCTGAAGCCTTTCCTCCTCAAAACAAAGCACCCAGATACAGACAGACAGGCTCCAGGCTTGTATGAAATAAAACACACTGAATATAAATTAATAACACTGTCTTAGTGGTATTTTTCTGTGTGAATCATGTCTTTTTGCTCCTTTCGAATGTCTGCCAAGCTTGTAGAAGCACAACCAGTGTTCTTCCCATTCACTGTGCAGTGGATGATAAAGCCATCTTGTCAAAAGAGCCTTGTTGGCAATTTCACACAATGTATGTGAGAATTTCACGCTTAAAATAAAAGCGTCCTTCAGATTTCACTTCATGGGAGGTGTATGTGTGAGGGAAATTTAACGTGATGCACAACAGTAGAGTAGACTGGGTTTAATGGCTGTTTGAGAATAGTCTCCACTGTGTGTATACCAACATGTACCTGTTTCTTAACTACTCCACTTTTTATCTGTTGACCACATTCATGTCTTACGTTGGCTGATCTTTGCAGCTCATCTGAGTGTGTTGTTTGGAATTGAGACCATCTACTGAGACTTCCCTGTCACACAAATGAGATCCATGCAGTACAAAGATCCATGGTATTATTCTTTCTTTCTAGAGGGGGAAAAACACTGAGAGCACAGCCTTCCTGGGCACTTGCTGTTAGTCAGGGTCAAGCCGAGTGTCTTGCGTAAACTGTAAGAGATTTGAGAATGCAGTTTGATGTTTTACCACTCAGTGCTGATCCAGGTTCAGTGCAGTTCTGTGCCGAGGGCCATAAGCCACTCACGGAAAATGTGAGGCCAGCATGTGACTTGGCTAACAGTTAGTGTGTATCTGTAGAAGCTAAAGCAGATTATTGTAGTAGTCTGGCGAGGCAATCTGTCTAAAGACATCCCACTCATTTAAAGTCACGAGATGCTTGGCTAAGATGGTTCATTGGGTTTGATAGATACCAAATTAGTGGCAATCTGAAGCATGAATTCCCACCAAACACTGCTCGTTTGGATAATTTACCAAGAGATGTTAGTGTGTTGGGCTGCACGATGGTGCAGTGGTAAGTGCTGGTACCGTACAGAAAACCTGGTTTGGGTCTTCCCAGGTGTGTGTGGCCTCACTCTGGATACTCCGGCTTCCTCCCACAGTCCAAAAACATGACCATCAGGTTAATTGGTGATTCTCAATTGTAAGTATGCATGTGAAAAGTTGTCCATTTTTCTGTCAGCCCTGTGACTGACTATCAGGCAGTCCGGGATGTACCCCGCCTCTGACCATAAGACTGCTGGGATGGGCTCCAGACACCCACGACCCTGAACAGGATCAGTGGTAGAAAATGAATGACTGAATGAATGAATGAATGAATGTTAGAGTGAGGCCTGAGACAATTAAATGAAAATGAACTCAACAACTTTGCTGGCCTTGATATACTACCATGTGCATGCTTGTTTGTTTCCCTTGTCTCTCGCCTCCTAACCGAACAAGCTCATCAACATGTACAAGATGTGGATTTTTTTTGAAAGTGGTGGCAACAAAACAAACTTGCGTGTCCACCTGACCCAGTTTCACCTGCTGGGGGTAAAAAACTAAACCTTGAGATGCAGAGCCTTTGTCCCGTTAGTCAACACTTACTGAGGCGTTTGGTCGACAAAGTACTTACAGAGAGAGAAAAGCAAAATGGTGCACTCACAGAAAGTGTAGTTCACAATATCCCCCCCAAAAATGTTGGCCTTCGATTCAGTTGAAAACGGTTGATAAAAAGAAGCTGATGGTTATTTGTCCGTTTTATTTATTTTGGATGTTTAAAAGTTCTAAGGCCAAGTTTCTACATTCCAATTACAGTGGAAAATAATACTAATGAAAACAGAAGTTTATTGCATTTGAAAGGGTGTTCTTGTAGTATTACAATATATTATCATTACATCGGTGGTTAATTTGATCTAAAAAAAAATGCTGACAATAATATTGTTCATCAGCATAATTTGTTATCATCACAGGCCTAGTTATGGTGTGATGAGTTATTCCTAGCTGCGCATTGTCTCTCATGTTTTAGTCTTCATTTCTATGGTATCACAACATGAGAGCCTTTTTCTAATGATTATAGCTTCTCCTCTCGTCTATTCTGTTGTCTTTCTATTGCCAGATCTCTTGTAAAGGCACAAATTGCCCCAAACTACTAAATGTTTTCTTGCTGCAGTGAAGAATATGTTTTCTGCTGAGAGAGAAGTTTTATTTTAGCTCAGTNGGCAATCTGTCTAAAGACATCCCACTCATTTAAAGTCACGAGATGCTTGGCTAAGATGGTTCATTGGGTTTGATAGATACCAAATTAGTGGCAATCTGAAGCATGAATTCCCACCAAACACTGCTCGTTTGGATAATTTACCAAGAGATGTTAGTGTGTTGGGCTGCACGATGGTGCAGTGGTAAGTGCTGGTACCGTACAGAAAACCTGGTTTGGGTCTTCCCAGGTGTGTGTGGCCTCACTCTGGATACTCCGGCTTCCTCCCACAGTCCAAAAACATGACCATCAGGTTACTTGGTGATTCTCAATTGTAAGTATGCATGTGAAAAGTTGTCCATTTTTCTGTCAGCCCTGTGACTGACTATCAGGCAGTCCGGGATGTACCCCGCCTCTGACCATAAGACTGCTGGGATGGGCTCCAGACACCCACGACCCTGAACAGGATCAGTGGTAGAAAATGAATGACTGAATGAATGAATGAATGAATGTTAGAGTGAGGCCTGAGACAATTAAATGAAAATGAACTCAACAACTTTGCTAGCCTTGATATACTACCATGTGCATGCTTGTTTGTTTCCCTTGTCTCTCGCCTCCTAACCGAACAAGCCCATCAACACGTACAAGATGTGGATTTTTTTGAAAGTGGTGGCAACAAAACAAACTTGCGTGTCCACCTGACCCAGTTTCACCTGCTGGGGGTAAAAAACTAAACCTTGAGATGCAGAGCCTTTGTCCCGTTAGTCAACACTTACTGAGGCGTTTGGTCGACAAAGTACTTACAGAGAGAGAAAAGCAAAATGGTGCACTCACAGAAAGTGTAGTTCACAATATCCCCCCCAAAAATGTTGGCCTTCGATTCAGTTGAAAACGGTTGATAAAAAGAAGCTGATGGTTATTTGTCCGTTTTATTTATTTTGGATGTTTAAAAGTTCTAAGGCCAAGTTTCTACATTCCAATTACAGTGGAAAATAATACTAATGAAAACAGAAGTTTATTGCATTTGAAAGGGTGTTCTTGTAGTATTACAATATACAGTGGGAGGAAAAAGTTAGTACACCCTTTGTAATTTTGTACATTTCTGCCAAAATTGGTCCTAAAATGTGGTCTGATCTTAACACAAATCACAAGAATGACTAAACAGTGTCTGCTTAAACTAATACCACCCAAACAATTACATGTTATCATTTTTTTATTGGCCATAAGATGTTAACATTCACATGACAGGGAGGAATAAGTAAGTACACCCTTGGATTCAGTAGCTGGTGGACCCTCCTTTGGCAGCAATAACTTCAACTAGACATTTCCTGTAGCAGCAGATTAGGCACGCACAACGATCAGGATGAATCTTGCACCATTCCTCTTCACAAAACTGCTGCAGTTCTGCAAGATTCTTGGGATGTCTGGTGTGAACAGCTTTCTTGACATCATGCCACAGCATTTCAATTGGGTTGAGGTCAGGACTTTGACTGGGCCATTCCAGAACATTTATTTTATTCTTCTGAAACCTTGCTAGAGTTGATTTGCTTCTGTGCTTGGGGTCGTTGTCCTGTTGCAGCACCCATCCTCTTTTGAGCTTCAACTGTTTGACAGATTGTCTCAGGTTTTTCTGCAAAATATCTTGGAAAATTTGTGAGTTCATTTTTCCATTGACAATGGCGAGCTGTCCAGGCCCTGAGGCAGCACAGCACCCCCGCACCATGATGCTCCCCCCACCATACTTAACAGTGGGAATAAGGTTTTGATGATGGTGTGCTGTTCCATTTTTCCTGCACACATGACGTTGTGTTTTCCCACCAAACAATTCAACTTTGGTTTCATCACTCCACAGAATATTTTCCCTGTTGCACTGTGAAGCATCTAGATGCTTTTTTGCAAACTTCAAACGTGCAGCAATGTTCTTTCCAGACAGCAATGGCTTCCTGCGTGGTGTTCTCCCATGAAACCCATTTTTGTTTCATGTTTTACGTATTGTAGATGTGTCAACAGAGATGTTGGCATGTTCCAGTGATTTCTGTTAGTCTTTCGCTGACACTCTAGGCTTCTTCTTTACCTCATTGAGGATCCTGCGCTGTGCCCTTGGAGTCATCTTTACAGGGCCACCACTCCTTGGAAGAGAAGCAACAGTGCCGAACTGTCTCCATTTGAAGACAATTTTTCTCACCGTGGATTTGTGATCATCAAGACTTTTAGAGATGGTTTTGTAACCTTTTCCAGCTTTACACAAATCAACAATTTTTGATCTTAGGTCTTCAGAGAGTTCTTTTGAGCGAGGCATGGTGCACATCAGACAGTGCCCCTCATCAAGACACAACTCTTAACTAGTGTGTGTTTTCAAGTGGGCAGGGCAACTTTCAGCCACACCTCATTAATTGAACTTCAGGTTGGCTCAAACCTGACTCATAAATTTGACTAACTAGCTCTTGGAGGATCCTTAGCTGGGGGGTGTACTTACTTATTCCTCCCTGTCATGTGAATGTTAACATCAAATGGCCAATAAAAATACGATAACATGCAATTGTTTGGGTGGCATTAGTTTAAGCAGACACTGTTTACTCATTCTTGTGATTTGAGCTAAGATCAGACCACATTTTAGGACCAAATTAGGCAGAAATGTACAAAATTACAATGGGTGTACTTACTTTTTCCTCCCACTGTATTATCATTACATCGGTGGTTAATTTGATCTAAAAAAAAACGCTGACAATAATATTGTTCATCAGCATAATTTGTTATCATCACAGGCCTAGTTATGGTGTGATGAGTTATTCCTAGCTGCGCATTGTCTCTCATGTTTTAGTCTTCATTTCTATGGTATCACAACATGAGAGCCTTTTTCTAATGATTATAGCTTCTCCTCTCGTCTATTCTGTTGTCTTTCTATTGCCAGATCTCTTGTAAAGGCACAAATTGCCCCAAACTACTAAATGTTTTCTTGCTGCAGTGAAGAATATGTTTTCTGCTGAGAGAGAAGTTTTATTTTAGCTCAGTTGTTGTTTTTTTCTGCAAGTATTGCACACCCTTTGAATGCTCAATCAGCACACTTTAGGTTTGTTTTTAGCCATAAAGATGATAATTAGAGTTTGCATTGACTCATTTGAAAAATTGTGAACATCTCACCGAGAAATTCAATTTGCTGTGTGCACCTTCAAATCATTCCAGTGTGCACATCCCACCAATCCGGTGCAAGGAGCTTGTAATTAATTTTCATTGATCTTGTAATGACTCAGAATTACACTCATTACACAAAGACACAAAACATAAGTCCTTTGCTTCGCTGAAATTGGATTAGGAGGATTGACACTAAAGTATTGTGAAAATTTCTTTTCTTTTTTTCTTTAAGCTTTAGTTGTTTCATCAAGTTTCTGTTTGAAGCTCATAAAATAATTATCTCATGAACATAAAGCATCTGCTGTTAGTCAGATGATAATTTGGTCATGTTGAGGCTTTCTGCAGAATGACACAGCTGCAGATTGAAATTTTACATGTTCCGTATTTCAATTAGGATTTAACTCGGGAGTCACAGGGGAAAAAAGAACATTTATTATGAATTTGCTCTAAAGTATGCTGTTACTACCTGATGAAGACTTCTAATAAAAGTTTTAAAAAAATTGTTTCAGGCTCCAGGAAAAAAAAACAAAAAACCTAAATATGGACAATTTATTCTGTTTTTGATGAATTAAGCGTAAATGTTTATTTAGCTGCTGCAGAAACACAAATGAGCCAGTTTCTATTTCCATAATTTGGCCTGTTAGGTGTTACGTTGTATTTACAATCCGTCATTCGCCAGTAAATAAGTGAATGCAAACTGGAGGATCTGCTTTGGTAATATCTTAAATTTCTATTGATATGTCCTGGCTAGGTGTAAAGATTTAAAATCAATGCCAAAGAGCTTAAGATCCAAGAAACCCACTTTGATATTCACTAAAAAAGCATCAGTAAATATAATGAGCTTTACGATTTTGGTTGCCTTTTGTATTTCTACGAATGTGTATTCCTGTACTTCCATAACCAAAGCGCTGATGTAAATAGGTCTTGGATAGAGTGATTATGTAATGTTGCAGGCTGCACCCCTGATTTACCTCCGGGGGTATTGTACAATTTACATCCATGATATGGGCCGACTGTTTGTTTCTGTCTTGTCAGGAAATATGCCTGTCCTGGTTACCTCACCCTGTGTTTCAGTCCCCCACAGCCTGCTGTCTGTAAGAGTTAGCATCACCTTTACAGATCAGTAACACTGAATGTCATTCCTCCCTCTGCACAGGAGTTGGCACATATTGGCTGTAAAAGAGCCGCATCTCCCCTGCGTCATGCCGTTCCCTTAGCCAGCCCAAATATGTCACTCACTGCAGCTTTTCCTGCTGCCGCCCGCTACAACAGAGTCCTGTCTGCAGCTGGGATGCTTCCCAGGTCGACTCGTACACAAATCTTCATATAATAAGCCTGACTGCTGCTCCTTGAACTACAGCCAGAGCCTCTATTGTCCCTGTGATGCTCCTGTCAAATCTGGTTAACTCGTACGGATTGCAAATCTGTCTGTCTGTTGTATCATTACTGCTGTGGAATGAGCTGTTATAAAATCATCCTGAAGAATTTGTCTTCAATTTGGTTTAAGTGAGCAATAAAACTTGTGATAAAGAATGCCTTTTTACATTAGGGATGGAGAATTATTTGCGAAGGAGTGTTTTTTTTTTTCCACCAAATGGATCAGCAGCTGATTAAGTACACAGTCCTGGCTCATGGCTGCGTGCTTCTGTTGTAGGTGATGCCTTCATTATGTGCAGTGCTTCTAAAAATAGCAATTACAGCATCCAGAGCCTCATTAAAAATTTACTTTGGCTGCAGTGGGAGGGAAGATAAAAGTCAAACCAGCAGGTTGGGGAAACACAGATGATATCTGGTTATTGAAAGGGGTAAAACGAGGCTTGAATTCCTAATTTGCCCCGGTGAGAAAGAGGGAGAGACCCTGCATGTCAAGTGATTCACATCAGGACAGAAATGTATAGACTCTTTATCTGTTTACTGACATTTCCTTCTTCTCTTTCTCACAGTCAATAAGCACAAACCATGGATTGAGACGACATACCACGGGATCGTAACAGAAAACGATGACAAAGTACTTCTAGACCCTCCTCTAATCGCACTGGACAAGGATGCTCCTCTACGCTATGCAGGTGAGAGAGGAGGTTTAATACCACTGCTTCATGTCCTTCACTTCCATCGCCTCTCATTGCTGCTAATCCCCTCAGTTTGGTCTGAAAGATCCAGAAAACAAAGTATTTGCTCTGTGCTGTAAAAGTTCTGACTGTGTAAGTAAAATAAAAAAAAAAACCAGTTCATTTATGAGTAATGCAAACTAACAGACATTTCAAAACGCTGATTTTTTTTTGTTAGAAGAGGAATAAACAGTTGACTGTGAGTTAGGATTAGAATTAATTCTGCTAGTAGATCAAACTGAGGAAAGCTTTGATCAACAGGGTAGTAATAGCTCTAACTCCTGTCACCATCAGGCTTAAATGATCATGTCATGGTTACTGTTTCATATGAAGGCCTTTGCCCTCTCTGGGTGTTTGAATTTCTTTTACTACCAATCTCTTTTAAGGTTAAACTTTGAGTTACATGCACTCGGGTAAAGCAGTTGTTCACTCCTTGAGAAAAGAAGGAGGGTTTTACTTTGGTGATTCTGAAGAGGACTATGAGGACTATCTATTCAAATTGGATTGCAGCGACACCTGTGAAATCGGTGATGTGTCTTCTAGGACAAAGACTCCGCTTCCCATGAGCACTTGTGCATTCACTGTTGTGATGACATGAGTATTTGCAAGGTGTGTGTTTGTTTTGAAAAAAGAATGGAGATCGTACGGTCTTTTTAACACTTCTTTTATTTGCTCAAAACAAATTCCTGATACAATGTGATGAGGTAATGTTTTTATCAAGAGTCGCGTAACGCTGTTGTTTGAAATGTGACAACTAGCAAGCTATGTAAATTCAGCTTGTGCTGGGTGTAGTTGCTGGCTTTATTCAATGTACTCACAATCCGGTAATCTGAGACATATCGGTAACGTCTTACCTTGGTAATGTCCTATCAGTGCTCATCTACCAACACCAACTTACCCAAGCAGGGCAAACATAACCTTCGTTTTGTTGATGTTGACTCTCAAGTTTGACCAGACCACTGTAGTGTAACTGCTGCATGTGGGGTGGAATAAACATTAACACAAAGAGCTTAGCCCCTGTTTTAGTCAGTGCTCTATCACTCTCCTGTTTAGCTTTCTTCTGCTCTTCTGTTCATTTTTTTTGGCAGTCCAGTTTCTGTTTCCACCATTACTGCTAAATAGATCCAAGAAGTCATTTTCAGCAGAGAAAAACACAGATGTATCTTTTCACTGCTAAGCTTCGTCTGCCGGTGTGGTGTTGTAACAGAGACCTCTATGTGCTGTGAATCAATCTGGTCTTTTTGACCTGTTCTACAAGCTTAGAAATAGCATTTAGGAAAAACCCTTTTTGGCACTGACAATCTCATCTTAAATTGTGGATTATAATTTGGCATATATCTTGACTTTTTCAAGATCACCTAGAAAGTCCTCACAGTCCCTTTAAATTATAATAGAATGTACCTTTGGAAGGAGACATTGCAACTTTGTTAAGCTCATTACTTTTTCATGACATACTTGTTACACTGACACACATCTGGCTGCCATGTCCTTCATATTCAGCTTTTGATATTCAGATCAAAATACTCTTTGATGTTTTTTATTTCCCTTCTATGAGAGAAGAGGAGAGGTACCATTAGTGTGCTTTATGCAGCACAAGCTTGGGGGGGGTTAATCACATCAGGATTGACTTTGGCGAGGACTCAAAGCCCCACAGCACTGGAAATGATTTCCCACCATTTCACATCACATGCGTTTTTTTTTTTTTTTTTTGTGATCTCGCCCGCCTCTCCCTTCACACTCTGCGCTCTCACTCCACTTAATGCAGTCATTTTTATATCAGATGAAATCTCCTGATTTAGCAAGTGAGACTCTAACACCCTTATGTCTGTCAGAAGAGATGCAAAATGTAATATCCTTCAGTGCTACATGAAAAGTGATCGTTCTCGAGAGCTGAGCCTGGCAGCACGCAATTTGTGGGAAAATACAGCAAGGGGCCCATCATTTCTGGAGGGCAGGAAATTGAATAACATACCCATTCTGTGCATGATGTTTACCTCCCTCCACAATGAACACAGAGCTTGGGGCTCCCTTGTTGATGAGCAGCGATTTTGCGAATAGGCTACATGTCCCCATGAGCTCTCTCTCTTTGGATACAGAATGAGCGAGTTGGCTTCACGTGTCAGGAGGGGTGAGTGGGTCTGTCGTGTCAGCGTGCCTGTAGCCGGTCCATCTGTGCCAACAAACAAAGTTCAGTGTAAAGCTGACCCACAGGCCAGTGAGGGGCCAATCACAGGCTGTGGTGTCAGAAGATTTAACACCAAGAAGAAAATAGTGTATACGTTTTCATTAGACTGATTCACTTGATAGTCAGGCAGGTTAGTGAGATGTGAAATTATCCAAAGCCAGAACTAACTTTTAGGATTCATCACATGCTGAAATAATGTCAGAGAAAATATCTCTGCTTCCACAGTTTTAGAAAATGGGTTTGAAAGCAGCAGTGTATTGACTTGCTTGTCAATTCATAGCCTTGAGATAATAACTCACCATGTTTATGTTGAACCAGTGGTTAAATGACTGTGGTTCAAGACTGCAAAATCAATGTGTAACAGTCTTTGTGATGGCTGAGTCAGCCCATGCTGAGGGGCCTGTGTGACTAGTGAAAAGCAGAGGAATTCCTAAAGCCCCGGTGTGAGCCGGTCATTAGAGCTGTGCTGAACACGGAGGCCCACAGCTCCAACTGCATGACTGGCCCTGAACAGCACTCCCTAATGTGAAATCCATTTCTAATTGTTAAGTAGGTGAAAACAAAATGGCCAGTCCACGGGAGGCTCGCACAGGGCTTTAAAACAAACAACTAAGCAGAGATGACTATGAGTCACAGTCTTATCTTTTTCAGTATGAAAATTCATTCCATTGACTCTGTTTTAGTTGTTTAACTAATAACCCAGCTTTCTATCAACCATATGTTTGAGATGTAAGATGAACTTGTTAGAAAATAGACTCCAATCATTCTGTCATTAAAGAGTCACTTCTTTGTTGGTTATTGGTGAAGTTTTTTTTTTTTTTTTTTAAACTTTTTCATCATTTCTCAAATGATTTGGTAATGTACAAAGACTTTTACACAGCCTGCTTTAAAAAATGTTCTAACCTTTTCTTCCTCTCAAAAGGCAGAAACCTTTAGGTTATACGAAATTGAACATATCTTATAATGGGAGTAAACTTTCTTTTCTTTCTGTCTTCTGCTTTTTCTCTGAGATCTTAACTTTTCTTCCAACTGATCTGGGTTTATCTTTTCTCCCTTCCTTGTAGAGAGTTTTGAGGTGACCCTCACTGAAGAAGGTGATCTTGGGCTCTTTCTTCTGCCTTGTGCTTCGTTGTTCTTATTAACCCACTAACGCAAAAAAGACAGCATCCACACTTTTACACAGAACCTCCTGCCATGCTCTATAATCTTCCCATTTGGTTTTTCTCAACTTTTATGTTTTTCTCACCCTGAATTCTTTGGAGTTCCAACAGCTGGATGAAAAGTGTGATGTGGGGCTGACTGTACTTAGAAATATCTGTGCATGAGACATCCATTGCAGTTTGCAGACCCTAACAGTTTTTCAGCTGTCACCAGGAAACAGAAAGCTGCTTTGAAACAGGAGTTCACAGTCACTTTGCTGCCCAGCAGTCCAATCCAGTCCTTTCAAATCAGAACGTAGAAGAACACGCCTGTTACTGGGCTTAATCTGAAATAAAGAACAATCAAGATTTGACAACCTTTTTCTTATTTCCCCAAATTGGTGATCAAAATTTCATCAGAGCTGAAATATAAAGTGGGTTCAAGTTCAGCTCCCCTGAATAAATCACACCCTGTTGGGAGTAACTCTGGCATTAACCATTAGATCTGAGCAGCCAGCATGACTCCTGAACTTGTAGTCTTCTACTGAAAGCTGCTGAGATTGTTAACAAATGCAAACTCTCTGCTACAAAGTTTCTGTTGTTGCATCTTTGCCTCAGTGGATTTGTTGAGTTAATTCTCCGCCACTAATTTCCTCCATTAGCATGGCTGCAGTCGTCATTTGATGTGGATGTCAAGCAAGTTGATATTTCTAACCCCAGTTCTCATCCAGCACTCTTTTGTTTTTAAAACTGTTATTGTAGCGGGTTGAGTTTTCTATGATTTAATTTGATTTGAATTCATTTTGCAGTGTTTTGGTTCAGAGGCAAAATTACACAGGAAGACCTTCTATCAGTAAAGATATTAAACATTCAGGGGTGTTATCCAGAGTTTTTTTCTTTTTCAGATGGTTATGGGTATTGAGGACTTACCATGGCATATACCATCACAGCATAACAGTGCTCATTTGTCAAAATATACTTTTTTTATTATTAGTTTTTTTCAATATTTGTTTTGTTTATTAGTCAGTCTCGCATAAGAGTCAGCTATTGATCTTAAGTCAAATACTGTTCACTTTTTGGGAATTGGTTTGATGACCTTGATTTTATATGATATCTTAAGTGCTCCTGTGAAATGCCTGTTCACATCTTTTCAGTTTCTGCCTGCATGACTGGATGCAATGTTTTCAAGTGGCTTGGAAAAACACCTTCTATTCTCTGTTACTAAATGTCCCACACCCTCCCCCAACTTCCCCTCCTCTCTACTCACCCATATGACAGTGCTTTTGGGCTTCCTCCACAGCCACCACCCAACTCCCTGGCACCCAAAACCTGTGGCTGATGTTTTTTTCTTTGCGTGAAATTATGGTTTTGTTGTTTGCGTGATTCAGAAGTTCAACAATGCAATGCCACACCCACAGTCCGTTTCTGAGCAAACTCTCTTTTGGCTCTTGACGTGTTCAGGTGAGATTTGCGGCTTCAGGATCCATGGGCAGAATGTCCCCTTTGAGGCAGTGGTTCTGGACAAGTCCACTGGAGAGGGGGTCATCCGAGCCAAGGACAAGTTGGACTGTGAGCTGCAGAAGGAGCACACCTTCACCATCCAAGCCTACGACTGTGGAGAGGGGCCTGACGGTGCCAACATGAAGAAATCTCACAAGTGAGTTTAACTCTGCCAGTTTGTGCACACCACCATCTCCTCACTGAGTATTCCTGGTCTTCTTGATGAGGTGCTCTTCAAACTGCATAGTGTTTTAGAAACATTCTTTTTTCTTCATATCTCTAACTTAAACCAATTTGTAATAGAACAATGAATAACTTTTGTTTTTCGGAGGGTAGAAAAAAAACCCCAGTGAAATTGTTCTTACATGTGTGATGAAATTCATTTCCTCTTGAAGTTTTTATGTCAGTTTCTTACCAGTAAGTGGATAAAATACATTTAAGTATTATGTTAAGTTTTGGCCATACAACTAAAAAATTCTGTTTTCTCTTTTTGGTTTACACCTTTATGTCATTAACTATGAAAAACAAGTCCTGAAGCTGCTACATAAATGAATTATACAAACTGTCAGCTGTAATTTTCTACCAAGACTTTTATATTTCTGTGTTTTCTTTTTCTCTTCATTTGGGTAAACTGAAAGCTACTTACAGTAATGTTTTGATTTCTTGTTGTTGACCTAACAAACCAAATTACAGTTAAGGAAATGACAGCAACGAAGCATTGAATTCACCTGAAATAAAGAGAGGACATTGAAAAGGTGGACAGTATTCTTATCGAAGCGTGTATCCTTCAGGGCCACCGTCCACATCCAGGTGAACGACATCAATGAGTATTCTCCAGTGTTTAAGGAGAAGTCCTACAAAGCCACCGTTATTGAGGGAAAGAAGTATGACAGCATCTTGAAGGTCGAAGCTGTGGACGCTGACTGCTCCTTCCAGTTTAGCCAAATCTGTAACTACGAGATTGTCACCCCTGATGTGCCCTTCACCATCGACAAAGACGGTAAGGACCTTCACCGAGCAGCCTTTCTCATTGCCAGTAGGGAAAAAAGCTGCAGCACCTGCCTCACAGCCACAGTTTTATTGACACAAATCTCACAGCCTATCGATCTGTGTAAACAACGGGGCTGCAAGGCTGTCATTTAGAATTCACCGCAGCCCGTCACCTCTTGAGGAGATGAGTCTCCTTGAAATGCCACCCAAGTTTGTTAGTCAGTCTTCACAGCTTGACTCTTGATTAAAAAGGAGGGACATAAAAGTGTGAGGAAAACAATAAGTACAATGAGACAGTGTTGATGAAGCTTCTCAGCTGTGACATGGAATTCACTTTTAGGTAGAGGGAAGAAATGTGATTGGATCTGTTTGTATTCAACAAATTCATCAATATCTTTTCATTAGTTTAAGCTAATCTGTGGCTCTGTTCATTGAGCTCATCAAAGAACCCTCCCCACATCATCTTTTGGGAAAAAATGTCCTTATAGGAAAATGTGCCTTGAAGAGATGTCCTCCACTGTATTATGACTTTTAGTTCAGCTCCACAGTTAATCTTCAGCTTTTTTGGCGAGGATTTCTATTTGACAGCTTATTATGATATTTAAGAAAACTTTGCTACAGTGTTAACAACTCAAATGCTTTTTTATCCAAAAGTCCCGGCGGCACAGCTGTAGCTCTGACATTAAACAAAGAATAATCCTGACATTTTCTCTTCTTTCAAGGCTTTATCAAGAACACTGAGAAACTAAGCTATGGCAAAGAACGCATGTACAAGCTGACTGTGACCGCTTACGACTGTGGGAAGAACCGTGCCTCTGAGGACGTATTGGTCAAGATTAGTGTCAAGCCCACCTGCAAACCAAGCTGGCAAGGTATTAAAGCTCTTTTCTACCTGCTTTAGCATGGCAACCATTATGTTTAGGTGTGTCTCTGTGTTGAATACAGGATCTACTATTGTCAAGAGGCTTTTTATCCCTTGATGCCACAGGGTCTTTACCACATTTGAAAAACCTGAAGTGCTTCTTGATGAGTAATTACTATTGACAGCTCCTGTATTGACTGCTCATGTGTTATCAGTGCTGTGCTGAAGGACATATTTGCATTCTGTTTCCTCTCTCAGGCTTCAATAAGAGGATTGAATATGAGCCTGGCACAGGTAGCCTTGCCCTTTTCCCGAGCATGCACTTGGAGACCTGCGATGAGCCAATCACATCCATTCGAGCCAACATTGAGCTGGAAACCAACCATATTGGAAAGGGCTGTGACCGGGACACGTACTCTGAGAAGTCTCTACACAAACTGTGTGGTAAGTAACTGCTCCATTGAAAACCCTAGTTTACTGTGCTGCTGAGAAATCCATTGAATGAGTGCAAGTGCCAAAATGAATTCCCTTTTCCCCCTTTGGTTATCTGCAGGAGCCAGCTCTGGCACTGTGGAGCTCCTGCCTGCACCCAGCAGCTCCTCAAACTGGACGGTAGGACTGCCCACTGATAATGGTCATGACAGCGACCAGGTGTTTGAATTCAATGGCACTCAGGCCATCAAGGTTCCTGATGGCATGGTAACCACCAGCCTGAAAGAGCCTTTTACCATCTCTGTGTGGATGAGACATGGCCCCGGGGCACATGAGAAAGAGACCATCCTCTGCAACTCGGATAAGACAGGTAACCCACACAGCAAGAAGTAGTCACACAATTCTGCACCAACTTAAACACACTCAACCAGAAATGGAAACATTACAATTCAGGAGTTGTCTTCATCTTATTCATTTTGAACCTGTACATACGTTTAAATCCTTGAAAACACTGAAGTAACTATAAAAGTTATATGAATCACATCATATTTTATTTTCAAAAATATATCTACAATGAAAGAAAATCATGTATTCTATCATGTAAAAACTTAATAACCCAACATATGAAGACATCCTTTGCCCTATCGGTGTTGCTGCTCAGCTGGCAGGCTAAGAAAAGGAAGCAGACTTCGCTCATTTAATTTCCACCTCTGTCATGTGCTCCCTGACCTTTCCTTTTAGTCATTGGTTGAATATTTTTGCATGTGGTCACATGCTTCTTGATCTTATTGACTGTAAAGTCTTTGCCACGACCAGTGTGCAGTAGCTCATCAGCTTCTGTGCTTTTGCTTATATAAGAAGGATTACATCAGCACGGCAGTGCACTGGATGGGAAGCTCCCATGCTCATGATCCTAGCACCATTCATGATCTCCTCTCAGTACAGTGTCTTTTTCACATGTACAGTGAATACCACAATGTTGGTTTTACACAAAAACAAGAGGATTAATTTGGTATTTGGAATGGAAGTGAAGCGAGGTGAACATTACTGATTCATTTTTCATGTAAAAGGTCTCTTCCTGTTAGTGATCAAATGTCTTGTGAATAACTTTTGTCAGCAATGTGTGTATTTTAGCCCAAGGCAGGGATGCCAGAGTCATGACGGTTCATCAATGCAAATACACAAAATGTAATATTCCAAAATAATAACAGAAACACGAGATAATACTTCTCCAGAGAGGGTAGCCCTGCCCTGATCACCCAAACAAGTGAGCAGATAATGCAGCTTCTGGTAGAGGATCATAACTTCACAGTCCATTAAGATTATCTTGACCTTTACCCTTATGCTCTCGAAGTATAGCGCATGACACCATATGGCAGATATCTGTTAGGTAACAGTGTAAGCCTCCAGATACATACTGAGAACGCACTGTAAATCTTCCAGCCTGTTCAAGGATTAACAGCCAGTTGGTTTTTAATACCTTCAGTACATGTACAGATGGACCTTGACTTTTTGTCTTGGTTATTTGTGAATAACCTACGGTTAACCTAGCATTTTCAAGAATGACTGAATTATATTTTTGAAAATATTCATCAGTCATTCACCTGTTTTCTTTTTATTTGTAGTTTTAAGAAACCTATCCAAACATGATTGTGAATAATAGAAAAATACCATTGATGTGATCATAACTCGTACTGTTCATAGGTGTATTATTTGGCCTTATTTGATTGTTCAAAAATTGGACAATCATTCTCCAGGCTTGACTGTTTTTTACATTGACGTTTTATTTCAGAGATGAACAGACACCACTACTCCCTCTACGTCCACAACTGCAGACTGATCCTTCTCCTTCGCCAGGACCCATCTGAGGCCGAGAACTACAAACCAGCAGAGTTTCACTGGAAGCTTGACCAGGTTAGCTGCTCTGCAGATTCAGAGAATAACCTCTGACCCTTAGTATTTAACAACAAACCAAGCAGCAGGTTTAGTTTTAGTTGTAACTTTGACTATCCCCTTCTCATTCCTGTCTGCTGTATTCTTCACAGGTGTGTGACAAAGAGTGGCATCACTATGTACTGAATGTGGAGTTCCCAACGGTGTCTCTCTTTGTTGATGGAACTACATTTGAGCCGTTCTTGGTCACAGAGGACTACCCACTGCACGCCTCCAAGATCGAAACTCAGCTTACTATTGGTGCTTGCTGGCAAGGTAAACTTAATGGGAAAAGTTTTATGTTTATTTTGGTGAAATAATATCAAATTAATGAGTCATTATTCCTTTGAGTGACAAAACATGCTTTATCAAAAAAAATTCTCGAAGTACAGATAAGTTGTAAAGACGTGGATCTCTACTGAACTATTCCAATTTTTACAATAGTAGCAACTGAAAAAAATACTCAGATACTGCCTGATTCATGACTGTTACAATGTTTGTTATTCAGACCTATCTAGTGCGCATGATATTTTATTAACTCTTCTCATAGATTCTCAGTTGTTGCACCATGATCTCGTATGAAGCATCTGAATCTCTGCTGCAGACCCTCAACCTTCCTCCCTGTCTCTCCCTACTCTCTTGTTTCTGTCCTTTACAGACAACTCAGGACATGACAATGACACTGAGTCAGTCTCTGAGCCCACCTCAGGTTGCTCAAATCTTTCCCTTTCTCCTCAAATATGTCCATATGTCCACGAATGTCCCTCCACCTTAACTGCATCCTCACCC
Source organism: Thalassoma bifasciatum (assembly GCA_008086565.1). Lineage (NCBI taxonomy): Eukaryota > Metazoa > Chordata > Actinopteri > Labriformes > Labridae > Thalassoma > Thalassoma bifasciatum. The sequence continues at coordinate 447,052 of RPOG01000032.1, read as the reverse complement.
ATTTGACTAGAATGGTGGTTTTTTTTCCATACAGACAGATTATTTTCATCAGTGTTTGGAGCATGATGCAGAATGAATGAGTCTGGTTTAATTGCATATCTGCCTAAAGGATTGTCTTTTGCGTTTTCCTTAAGTTTCTGTTTCTTGTTTCCAGTACAGCCATCAGGCTTGTTTTTCTTTTCCACCACACCCTGATTCACACACAGTGCAGAAATAGACATTTAATGAGGACAAAACGATGACCTGGCTGCGGGATTTCGGTCGCAGTTTTGGCTCTTCTTTCATAGCATGACCTTGGGGTCAGAATCAGTTTCTTCTCCATATCAGATAACACAGCAGTAGCAAATACTTATGCCAGTACAAACCAAAACACACACACTCAGTGGATGAATGTGGGAATGTGAGACCTTGAGATGTGAAATCTTTTTTTTCTGCCTTTGCATTTCCCTGGCCTTTGTGTATATTTCATCGGTATTCAACCTCTCATTTCACTGAAAACAAAATGATTCAGTCATCCAAATTTTGGATGATTTTAATTTCTTTAGCATCTAAAAGTCATCAGTTTGGTTTGATTATATTGGGATAATCACACAATCTTAAATGGATTGATTTCTCCATGATACTTGAGCATCCACTGATTTTCTTTTTACTTCTGATGATTTTTTTTTTACTACAAGTAAAGCAGCAGTTCACCTGCCTGATGCAGATGTTGCATGTGTCATAGGCGTGTGAATGCTCATTCATCATTCTCCTATCCTCCAGTAGGCCTCAGGGTCATAAAAACACACATACTAACTTGCATGAATGCCACTCATATCAGCTTTACACACAGACAGCATGATTAAATCTTCAGTCTGTGGAATTTAGGCTTTAATAACCTATTTTTTCTTTTCTTTATTGCTTTCCTCCCGCTTCTCTGTCATAACACATTCAGGTGCTAATGCCCGGATGGCTCAGTTTTTCCGGGGCAACCTTGCTGGGCTTATGATTAGATCTGGAAAGCTGGAGAACAAGAAGGTGATCGACTGTTTGTACACCTGCAAGGAAGGACTTGATGTGCAGCTGCCTGAAGAAGTAGCCTCAGCTGTCAAGGTGAGGAGGACAGAATTTTGTAGAGACATGAAAGCATGTTACTGGATTTGAGCTAACTTGTATCTCAAAACATCTAATTGAATCAAACACTCTCAGGCTTGTGATCCTGTAAGTACATGTTGAAGTACTCACCAAGCATACACTTGTATTAGTTGTGATTGACTTTATTGCTGATTGATTTAATGATTTTAGCATTTACAGTTTTCAGATAAGGTGAGAGTAAAAAATGTAAATTGAAAAAATATTGAGATAAAAAGTTTGTAGCTTTAGTTTATTTTTAGATCTTGTCAGTAGTTTTGCAAGCTGTCCAGTAGACCTTAAAATTTATTTCTGGTTTTTAATTTGTAAGTCTTTAACTAGTTAAATGGAATACTTGAACTAATTGATTTTAACTGATACATTTTGAGATCCAAGCATAGAAGCAAATGACATATATTTGCATTAAATTCTGAATTCTGTCACCTCCATGTTTTTTCTCAGGTGGAGTTCAACCCAAACCAGTCCTCTCTGACTGTAGAGGGCGACGACATTGATGCCTTTGACAAGGTGATGCAGCACATCTCCTACCTGAACTCCCGCCAGTTCCCCACCCCCGGCATCAGGCACCTTCGCATCTCCACAACTGTCAAGTGAGTAGCGGGAGCCAAGAATACTTCACCGGTTGTTTTTTTAATTTTCCCCACTCGGTCTCCAACGTGACACCTCATCTGTCAGTCAGCAGCAAGTGGAACAAGCTCCTTGTTACTATTAGATATTCAGATTCAGGGGGTTTGTTTTTTCTTTTCTGCTTTAAATGTTAAGTGAGCTTGTTGAGGTAAAATAGAGGTCATGAGTTACCTGATTTCCATTACAAACAGTAAATTCTAAATACCTTGTGGATGACGAGTGACAGGTAGACAGTTTTGTATTTTTTTTGTCAGCTCTTCTTGATGTAGATTTTTCTTATGACAATGATCTGTTCAGGGACTGAAGTATGAACAACAAACAGCACTGCATTAGCAGAAGCTGTATGAAAGAATGTTTGGACTCAGATATCAAGATTGTTTCAAGATTGGTGTCAGTTTAAACCACACATCTGTATCAAAGACCTTTTGAGAAGAACTAGAAACTAGTTCTTCTTCTATTTAATTGTATATTTGGGCAACCTCCCAGGTGATGTTGCAGTTACATCTGAATGATTTTGAACAAACAGTTTAAATTTATTTTAAAACAGAAAGTAATCTAAAGAGCAAGAAATTTAGGAGAGTTGAAAGTATTAACTGTCCTTTGTCTTCATGCTGTGAGGGTGTAACTGCTGCCCTCTGTGTCTGTCTTTAAACCATGCCTGAAAGAAACATTTATTAGATGATAGGAGCAGGTCTCATTTGAGATGCTAAACATGATTATATCCCCAGATGCTTCAACGAGGAGGCCTGCGTCACTGTGCCAGATGCTGAAGGTTATGTGATGGTGCTGCAGCCTGAGGAGCCTAAGATCAGCCTGAGCGGCATCGATCATTTTGCCCGCAGCGCTGCTGAATTTGAAAGCCAGGAAGGTGTGACGCTGTTCCCTGAGCTACGCATCGTGAGCACCATCACCCGCGAGGTGGAGGCTGACACAGAGTCCGAAGCAGCTGAGGGGGCTGATGATGACCCTACAGGTAAGAGGAATTCATTTGGTTAATGTTTCTGGTAATTTGAGGACTGACTGCACAGTAAACCCATTCTCCACTGAGTTGTTGGTGTTCATTTACACCTCATAACAAGATACACAGTAGAAGGTGATGGTTGGGATTATGCCTGAAGACTGAATGCGAGGTTGAGTTCTGCAAGCAGAGGCAGAGAGAAGAGATTAGTTGTTTACTACTTAAGGGTGGGATCAGTGGCCAGTCATGCCATCTGTTCAGTGTGTATACCCGCTAAGACAAGAAGACACAATAGATGAACACGGGGGTTGACACAGATACAGGGTGATACCATGTCCTGCAGAGAACAAGCACGCCATATGGGACAAAGGGTTTACAAAGCTCTGGAGCAATCACCTGCATGGGTACTGCCTTCAGCTGTGATCAAATGTGAGACGTCATGGCAGATTCCTAAGAGTGATTTAGTGAGAGCTAAAATTGATACAAAAATCTCAAACAGCCTGTGAAGGAACTTAACTTTACTGTCATTATTAAAAAGAAGACAGACAGACTACATGAAGTTCAGCTGGGAGAAGAGAGATCTATGTTTCCCTCTGCTGAAAACAATTTCTTGGATTTATTTAGTGGTAGTAATGGACACTGGAGCTTGACTGTCAGACAGAAAGAAAGCTGAGCATAAGAAAGCCAAGTGAGGGAGTGATAGAGCACAGGCTAAAGGCTAAAACACAGGCTAAGCTGTTTGCTAAAATGTTGATTCCATCCCACATGCAGCACTTATCTGTTCAAATCTGAGTGTCTGTCAATAAAATGAAGAGCCAGGTTACGTTTGCTCTGATGGGTAGATGAGCACTGGTAGGACATAACCAGGATTCACTAACATTACACGTTACGAACAGATCTCAGAGCAACACAACAGTTTGTGTGAATCTTCCAGCCATAGGGATTCTCTTCAATCCACTTTGTAGAGATTCACCTCACAATCACTTTAACATTTCTCTCTGGAAATTAAAAAAATCATTACCAAAGATGTTTTATGAAACCTAAAATTCTACAATTCGTTTTTATTTCAGACATAAAACAGAGCTACAGTTAGCAATACTGCAGCTTTCAAGGCTAAAGTAGTTACAAGGTCTGATATGTGACACTAGTTAGCACAAAAACTAAGTAGTTCTTTCTCCAAGCATGACTAATGATCTCAATACTGTGTCCCACTCTTTGTGGTGCAGGATGCTCACTCATGTTGTCTTTCATCCTACGTCTTTAACCCCCCCACAGACTTCTTATACATGTTTCTTCAGTGTTTATTCTGGATGTATGTTTTCTTCTTCCTCCAGTTCAAGAGACGGTGGTGTCAGAAGAGATCATGCACAACCTGGACACATGTGAAGTGTCCGTGGTGGGAGACGAGCTGGATGGGGAGCATGAGAGCCTAGAGGTGGACATGTCCCAACTGCAGCAGCATGGCCTTGAAATGAGCTCCTCCAACCTTGGCCTTGTAGTAACAGGTACTGACGTCAGAGCTGTCAGAACGAGAAAATAGCTTTGTATTACACAGTCAATTCTTGTACTTTATTTAGTTAGTAAGTTTGGAGCATTGCGAACACCATCTGCTAACACAAGCTCTTCTGTGTGTGTTCCAGGTGTGAGCACCATGTCCAATTACGAGCAGGTCCTGCATCTTATTCGGTACAAGAACTGGCACACAGAGGCTCTCTTTGACAGGAAGTTTAAACTAGTCTGCTCTGAGCTCAACGGTCGCTACATCAGCAATGACTTCAAGGTTGAGGTACGACTCAGCAGTTGTCAAGGCAACAGTGCAGGTTTCCCTAAACCCTGATCTACATGTAAATTGGAGATTATTTGACTGTCTATCATCTGTTTCCTCTTTTTGTAGGTGAATGTTATCCACACAGCCAATCCTGTGGAGCATGCCAACAATGCCATGGTTCAGCCAAACTTCATTAACCCTGTGCATCATGCTTCCGTGGATCTGTCTGGTCACAACTTAGTAAACGCTCACCAGGCCTCAGGTAATGCAGCACTAAAGTCTAATGGGAAGCATCAGATTTAACAAATACCCATTAATTTTCACTACCATAACACAGAATACCCCGAAAAACGCTCCTCTGATAATCACAGCACCAGTGTTAATCAGCAACAGCTGAATTTCAGTTTTATTTCTACCTTACAAGCACCTTGCCTTCAAGCAAGAGTTTGCAAATTGTGATCTCCTTTTTTGAATTGAAGGTATCCCCTGAAATTTCCTCCCTGTAAATCACATGATTTTGAAATTCACATCTATAGAAAAGGTCAACAGACCGGTAATCTGCTTAATTGCTGTGGTAGAAAAAATATTAGGCCTGATATGGCAAGCATTACCAGGAATGGATTACAGTTCATTAACCAGAAGTAGGACACATTTTGAACACTGTTTGTTCGCCCATTTTTAATGGCACAAGTTTGGGGATTACACTTGAGTGCTGTCTGTGACATCTGCACAGCCTGTGGTCTGAGCACAACCTTTTATTTCCCAGCTTCAGTAATCCTGCAGGCTGTCAGGCTCACTAAGCCTGTAACCACATGAGAGAGGCCCTCTGCTGCTAATATGGGACAGAGTAAAGCAGGTTGGCAGCAGATAGGCAAATTTATTTAAAGAAAGACACACACCTAGAGCCGCTTAAAGCATCCATCTCAGTAAGAATCTATTAAAACCATCCAGGTAAAGCGTGATGTGAAGTAGAAATGCCTTAAATGACTGTTGAAGCCATGTATCTCTGCATACCCACATCTAATCTGTCATTTTGTGCTTATTTGTTGTGTTTTTGCATCCCTGCAGTGGTTCCCAGTGCTGCCACCATTGTCATTGTGGTATGTGTCAGCTTCCTGGTGTTTATGATCATCCTTGGTGTCTTCCGTATCCGTGCTGCACACCAGCGCACAATGAGAGACCAAGAGAACGGCAAGGAGAATGAGATGGACTGGGATGACTCAGCGCTCACCATCACTGTCAACCCCATGGAGGTGAAAACTCACACTCAGAGTCTGCAGGGAGACGAGATGAGTGCAGATCTTTTTGGTGACCGTCCAGTGAATAGATATCTATTTGCAGAAAACTACTCCCAAACAGAACGAGGCTGTGTTACAGGCCAGACAGCTTAGCACGTGCTAAAGCTCCGTGTGTGATGTTGCAACGGTGGCCTACTTTAAAAGCCCTGCTGGGATGAGGGGTGTACTCTGTAGATGTTTGTTGCACGTTAGCCTGCCAAGTAATGAAAAGGGACATACACCAATATGTTTGATTCATGTACGGAATTTCTCTGAACCAGTTTGTCTTCTAGACATTTAGTGTCTTAGTCATGAAAGCAGCTCCACTCCAGATCCTCCTCTTCATTTTCCACTTAATGAGTCAGCTCATTGGCAGGATATAAATATCTCCAAAGTGAATTCACACCTTTTTGATTTATTTAGACATTGCTGATATAAATTGGATCTTGACGTGAACAGTGCTCAGACTGAACATGTCAAAGAATATCAAGCTTTTGTCTCTAGGTAAAATATGAAATAATAAGCAATTTGTTTTGAGATCTTTAAAAAGTTTTTGTGATGAGCTTTATTTTTTGGATCAAAAGAATTCATTTAATTATGTCTCTTTCATTGTAACCCTCGTTAAAAGCCAAGCTCTTTAGAGTTTCACTCAAAGATGCATCTATACAGTTTTAGATTGCTGTTTGACTCTCTTTTGCCTTCTTCGTAGACATATGAGGACCAGCACAGCAGCGAGGAGGAGGAAGAAGAAGAGGAGGAGAGCGAGGATGGAGAGGAGGAAGATGACATCACGAGTGCTGAGTCAGAGAGCAGTGAAGATGAGGAGGGCGCGGAGCCGGAGGATCAGCAGGGGGCCAGCAGACAGCAGCAGCTGGAGTGGGACGACTCCACCCTCACCTACTAGAGCAGCACGCACGCACACACACACATATAACAGTTAACATAAGCAAACACACACATACCACCAAATCACACTCACTGTTCCACACACACACACACACACACAATACACAGTTACACAATACACACTCCCACCCAGTACAGCTACATGTCCAAGGAGCCATGATGTAAAAAGAAAAAAAAACACAAAAGAAAAAGAAAACTTCCCTTCAGCGTATATATGGTCAAGGTTTTCCTGTCGTTATCTTAGTGGTGGTACTCAGTGTAGTGTAGTCATCACCGCATCGCTGATTTTTACTCTTTATTTTTCTATTTATTATATTTTGATTCCCGGGAAAACTTGGCCTACATTTGTTTTGAACTGTGTGAGGAAGCCAACCCTGCACTTTTTCTGTTTTCTCTCAAACATAAGGCTTTCGAATGGAGAATTTCTTTTCCTGATGTATAGTCTTTGCTTAATGCTTTTAGAATTGTTTGCCACTAAACTCACATACTGCTTTGACTTGAGTTCTCTTGACTTGTAGTCCTCAGTATACGACGCTTCAACAGGTAGACTGCATTTTCTTTGATTTTCTTTGTCTTCTTTTAGTGCATGAGGATACTTGAGAAGTCATGTGTAGAGAAATAAATTGCTTTTTAAAGATTTTGTAAATATAAAAGAAAACATGTAATTAGTCAATGTGTTAGTGAAGGCCTACTCAAACGGGGTCCAATATCTAAAATGACGCAGTACCCAATGTAGAATATTTGTGTCACAAAGGCTGTAGCATGTCGCTCAATTTCTGCAAAAGCTGCACCATCGTGCTTGTACAAAAAAAAAAAATTCTGCTTCATGGTGAAAAATCCAGGACTTTTAACTGAGGTTTTCATGACAAAGTGATGTCCATTTTGTCCCTTCTTTTTTGGCAAAAAGGAAAATATTTTCTATTCCTTTGCTTCCTCACAGGCAGAGCTGATGGATGGTTTCAGCTCCATACATTGCTTTGCTTTGCTTGCACAGGCATCAGTGTACTTCATTCCCAATAGATCTCACTGTTGTACAGAAGGGATTGTCTCTTTTTTTTGTTCTGGGTAATCATACATGCCAGTGTACAAATTGACATTTTAAGTGGAACATTACAAACCCTGGGCCAGCAGGTATTGAAGTGCTGCTGATCTGTCAGAGGTACAAACATTTCTGCCAGTATATTCGGATAAGTAGAGAGATTCCTCAGCAGCTTTAAGAGTCTTTCGCCCGTATCCTCGTCCTGCTGTGCTGACAGAAGTTGGAGGGAAAAACCCTCAAACTACTGAAGAAGCAGATTCATGACAGACAGCTTTAGTGGAGCTTGGTGGAATAGTGCAGCTGCTGGCATTGTTTGTCAGGGGAGAGAAGAGAAATGGAAGTACTTTTCAGGATCGCTTTATTGCAAGTTTGTTCTAGTGGCATTGCTATTTAAACTGAATAATGAAACATATAAGATAGATTTTGAAACTGGTTTCCTATTGCAAAATAAGCACAGTCTCTTAAGCACCTTAAGGAATTACACCTAAAGGTGTGATTGCTTAGTTTACAAAAGGAAAACGCATCAAAAATGAATTTTGTTGGAATCTTAAATGAACTATTTTTTGCAATAGACCACTAGATTTTATTGTACATGGAACTGTACTGTAGAGTTGTTCTAAAGATATTTGTTTACATTTGGTAAACTTATTTTCCTTCTGGTAATAGTATAAAGCTTATACATCTGATTGGGAGAGTGTGTCCGACCTCTCAGACTCTGTTGTCCATCACTGTTGTATATATCTTTCACAAAAACCAGATACAACCTTGTACCTTCACACTTTACTGTTAAGTGTTTGTGTCTTGTTTCGGGGTACCAAGTAAATGTAAACATTTCCCAAACCTGCGTAATGGACAAAGATTTGGGGTATTGAAGTGGGCAGAATGTGGCATTATCAAGGGCAGAAACATTAAAGTTGCAAGTCTCTATTTGCATGCAAATTTATTTTAAGAGGCCATATGGGTTTGCATACACATTAAGTGAGAAGACAGGTACTTTTGTGGGTTTGAGCCCCACAGTTGGTGTTTTAGTTAATTTATAATTTTAGGAGGTGTGGGGTGCAAAGTGAGTTAATAGTCTCCCCTCCATGATGACTTGGACTTGTTGAGAGTTCCAAGTCTGAACCGGCTGAGATGGGAGTGCCTTTTTCCGATCATAGCGCAAATTAGCAGGTCTAACAAAAACACTCATTTCTGCGCTTTTATTTGTTAAAATATTGTTTGTTTTTTATTTGTATTTGTTTAAAGCTAGATTTCTAAGAGAGCTGGGGATTTCCATTTTTCTTTTGGTTTGTTGTAACTATAGTCCACCAATAGTTTGATTACAAGTGAAAAAAAACGTTTTGCATAGATGTCATGTGTCCATGTTGATGTTTAGAGGAACTAGATCCATATTGTATCTTCTATAGATATTGTACTAAATCATTGACGGAATCCACCTTTAAAGAGATGTACAGTACATTATTAAATTGCTTTGGCAGCATACATGGATATACTGTTAATTCACTTCTTTGTGTATAGTGGAAGGTCATTTTAAACAATGTCCCATTGCCTGAGTTGTTGGGAAATGATTTTGAGGGCAGCATGAATTTCACATGAACCAGAGAATAAAAAGCCTGTCGACTTGGAAAGCTTCATTTGTTAAACACTTGATGTCCACATTTCATCTACTGAAAATACAATACCATGGGTCACTGATATGTGCACACTGACTCTTCGGTCAAGTCTCCACAGTGACTCCACCATCTCCGGTTTTCTTGGTGTTTTTCTCTCTGACCAGCCCCTGAGCTAAGTGTAGGATGGTTGAATTGAATGTCACTGCCTAACAAACTGAAATGCAGCCATACTCTAATAACACTTAAGATAAAAGGGGACTTTACTTTGCATGAACCACAATTTTGTGTTACGTTCCATGTGGGCTTGTGAGACCAGAATGAGACAGAAGACGTGATACACTACTGATTCTCTGATCATCTGTTTCACAGGTCCAGATATTTTTCTTTTCCCCGTTTGTTTACTTTAAAAACTTTTTGCTCAAAACGGAAGGTAACAATGTTTTCAGAATGATTGAATGCTTCCTTTCTGCTTATTGGAGCTGCTCTCACTTTTCTACCAATTTAAAGGCAAATTGTAGTGAAGTTGATGCTCGCTCATAAACAAATAAAGGATGTCAAGATGGGGTATAACTTCTGTCTGCTTGTTTTTTTTTTCAAACAAGAGTAATTATGAAATGTAAGGCGTGGGAAAGCAATTTTATTATTAAAACAGATATTAAACACAGGGGCTAGTCAAGGTGCTTCACTAAGACAAGAACCATGTTAGAACATTGAGAATTAAACAACCATAAAACATACCTAATGGAATGAAGTAAGCTGTTAACCTGAAGGCAGTGCTGCTGTCAAAATTAAACAATAGCAATAGCGCCCTCTGGTGTTGAGAGTAAAATGTGTCTAGTTCCAGAGATTGGGTAAAACACATCAATGAATAAATAAACACAGCTGCTGTTTCTGGATTCAGAGAAACGGCTAAATGTTTAATTAGTAATGATAATTTTGTAAACATTGTTGCATTATGCTTTGAATAATCTGAGCCAGTCCACCTTAAAATAAGAAACCCTATAAGTTAAAGGCACAGATATGCTTCATTATTTATGACTTAAAAAGGTTAAAAAAAATTAAAACAAGGTAAACACTAAAATATCTTCTCTCATGTTTGATGAATATACTTGGAAAAGTTATGTACCATATTTCCGGTGAAGGTGATTGAAGCTTGAAACTTCAGAGGAAAGAAGGCTCCAGCTAGCCAAGTAAAACAGCGCAAATCACACATCAGCATTTCTTTTGAACCGTCCGGTCTCACCTTAACATTCTTGTGCAAATTGGATCTCAACGAGTAAACACTTTTACTACTTACAATTTTCATACTTAGAAGACAAAAAAACATCTATTTGGACGAACAAGATACATACAAAATTTAAAGGTTGAGAAACAATACTGCTAAAAAGTATGATAACATACAAAAACCACTAAAAGTGCAGCGATTGCTGTCAGGATCAATGTTCAGTTGGCACATTTTCTTCTTGGTAATAACCCAGGTTTAAAATTGATGTTTTGTAAAATAACTATGCCTTTGTTTTCACCCCAGAGCTAGCTAAAGCCATTATTTTGTCTTCAGAGCCTGGAGAGAAAAGAAAACATGAACGTAAATGTGAATGTTTACACAAGATCTTGTAATGAAAACATTCAAGTGAAAAAACACAGGCTCTCACCTGAATTTGCAGTAACTTTCTCAAACTGGCTCAGGGTAGCTGTCGCATTTTCTATGAGAAAAGTCTCATCCTCTGAAGTCAGCTGTCAAACCATTAAGAAATATCAATAAAAAGATTTTCAGACAATTATAACATATTTAAGATGTGACATTTCCTCTCAAAGACAGACTTGAGCCTGTTGTGTCAACCATACAGTGTAGTCACAGTTACATGATTAAAATAAGTCAGTGTAGCTTGTGGACTCATAAACATAAGCCTGTGAATCATCCAGAGAAAAATCTCTCCATGCGATTCTCACCGTCTCTCCAAGTTTTCGCAAGGCTGTGAGAATTTCCATTTTCTGCTGGGTGTACACATGCCGCGATAGTTTTCCCACCATGACATCCCGATCCATCTGTGGAAAATGTAACAAGACAGTTGAACAGGTTTCAGGCCAAGCCACATAAAAATAAACAACAAGGAGTGGCTGAGAGATTGGATATCACATTCTCTAAATGTAAAAATCTCAACAATTAGGCTGCAAACAATGCAGTGCAGACCTCTGCCAGTCTGGTCCTCAGCTGTCCTGGCTGCTTCTTAGCAAACAGTCGGATAACCTCTGGGGTTTTGAATGCCTGGCTGATAGCAGCCTGGATTGCCTGGTAGAGACAGAGACAGAAACAGAAACACTTGACAGATCAGTATCAAAGCTGGAAGCTGTCCCTCTGCAGTATGATATAACCCCTTGACATAAAGTAAATACACATTACTTATTGACTGTCCGTACCAGCTGCATGCCGCTGAGTTCATCCACAAGTGTCATGTCTCCTGTCATGATCTTCTTCAAGGAGTCGTTGAATTCACTCAGCTGCTCTAAAGTTTCCTTTTTCGTCTCTTCATACTCCTCCTCATCTAGGTCTTCCCTGGAATAAAGAGAAGAAAAGTGAGTCAGTGGCAGCTTCAGGAATAAGTCAAGATTGTTTCTGATACACACAATACACCATTTTCTGAGCCTTAAAATGTGCAAATTTATTTCAAAGCCATATGGAAATATTCTTTTTATTTTATTGCACCTGCACTCCTCCAGATCCTGGAGCTGCTGCATCAGTCTGTCAAGTTGCTCCTCCATATTTTGCCGCAATTTTCCTGTTTCTGATTTCCCTCGAGAAGCCATCTTTGATGTAAATTGTATCTCGAGCCTTTTGACAATGGGAAAAACAACGGAGAGGTCAGATTAAAGCCTTAAAAGTCCTTCTATCAAGTGTCTCATATAAGTTGCCACTAACCTAGCATGCTGTTCAGTCTCTATCAGTATTAGTTTGTTGAGGCGAAAGTTAAATGTTAAACATAGAGTGAAACGTCTAGGTTCTGACAGATAGTCTGTCTATTACAGTGTGAACCCTTAGATGAGATCATGTAAACGACTAAATATTGTTCAAGTTAGCTGAATTGCTAGTTAGCATGCTACAACAAAAACACCTCACCCGGACTCTCTGAACAGGTGTCAGTCAGTCGTTCAGTCCGTCAGTTAATTTTATCAGTGCACGAATATATATAAAACAAACAGACTTATTGGCCTATACTTCTGAAATAAAATAATAGCTGCGGACATTAACTTTTTGTATTGGTGGTAAAGAGATTAAGTCGAGGCGTTTCAGGTTTGGGAGTTATGATCGTGAACGCACCTCGACTGTGTGGGTGCGGCCATCTTCTTCCTGCTCCATTCTGTCCAATCTGATCACCGTGTTATGATGACGTCACCAGTGTTTGTGTCGGAAACTGTGGCACATTACATACGACTGCGGCGGTTCATAAAGGAACACAGTAAATATCTTCATGCTGTAATTACTGTTGTTTTAATGGTAATCTTTTTATGTCAAAGCTTACTTTTAAATTCATATTTACCTTCTCTTGTCGTCAATATCTGTGGGAACTAGCGAGCCCGCGTTGCCTTCAGACAGCAGACAAAGCTAATGTTGCAACGTTTGATAATGTGTTGACAGCACTAACGATCAATGAAGCTAACGTGCATTTTCTCGATACTGTGATCGCATCCTCAGTGTCTTTCAATAACCACAAAACAGCCAACCACATTTCTCGTTTTGTTCTCAGTGTGAATCCAGCCACAGTATGAGGCATGGAGGGTCAGGATGTAACCAAAGTTGTCCTGCTTGCTTGTGGGTCCTTCAATCCGATCACCAACATGCACCTGAGGATGTTTGAACTGGCCCGAGATCATCTGGAGGAAACAGGTTGAGTGAAATGAGAATTGAACTTTCCAAATGTTTTGTCTACTTTTGGGAAGTTTGCACTAACAAACATAAAAAATCCTTGTCTTTAGAGGATTTTAGTCATGCAGATAATGTTAACTTTAGTTCATTTGGCTCCGAAATACGGTGTTTCAGACCATCCAAGCTAAATAAACTTCTAGATAGGGCTGGAAGATTTGCAAAAATAATACAATTGCGATTATTACTCAATATTTTGTAAATGCGATTTATTGAGTGATGATTTTTAGGTTCCCCATCTTATGTGTTTTGGATATTAACTGCTATACTGAAGAGAATGTTTTTTATCAGTCTGGTTTGGATAAGAAAAACACACACACATAAGGGTTTCATTTTTTTTGAACACAAAAGAAACTGTTTGCAAATACTGATACATCTCAAAAATAAGACTCATGAAAAAGTCCTATATTTTTGGGAATCTATTTCAGAAATTGATACCCAGATATCATATGGACTCATTTTACATAAAGTGAATTATTTCAAGACTTTATTTCTTGAAGTGTTGATGATTAAGACTTTCAGATAATGAAAACCCCAAATTCAGTGTCTCTGAGAATCAAAATATTGCATGAGATCAACGAAATGGATATTTTAAACAGAAATGTCAGGCTGCTGCAAAGCTCTGCTATTTTCTGACCATCTCCCAAATTTTCTCCTAATTTTCGCCCCTCTTCACCCATTTTTGCTGCTTTTTGACGATTTTTGCCAACTGAAACTTATTTTTCTGCTTGTTAAAACACAATTCCATGTTAGAAGGGTTGCATGTCCTCATATTTAAGGAACTTCTTGTGTTTTAAATGAATTACGGATGTCTGTTGGGAAAGCCAGATGTAACATGTTGTAGTTGAGTAAAAAACTGTTTCCTTACAAAGCTGGATGAAAAGCAGAACCATGCTCACTTCCTTATTGGTAAATTGTGTAAAGTCTCTGTAAATTATATTACAAAGAGGTCCACACCCTCTTTGCAATGTACCATTAGATAACTTTTGTTGTCTGTTTTTTAACCATACAAGTAAAAATTCATAGATTGATCAAACCATCTTGTTGCACCATGTCTTAAAAACATCAGGCCATTACAGGGTGGTGAAAGGTATCATCTCTCCCGTGGGTGATGGATACAAGAAGAAGGGTTTGATCGAGGCCCGTCATCGGTTGGAGATGGCCAGATTGGCCACAGAAGACTCGGGCTGGATCACTGTAGATGCCTGGGAGGGTCTGCAGCCAGAGTGGCTGGAGACGGCTAAAGTTGTCAGGTAAATCTAAGAGTCATATGTGTCACTACAGCAACCTGCTCCACACTGACTTCACACCACACTGAAATAAAACAAAGATGCAAGCCAAGTTCCCCTAGTTCAACTGCGGCACATAATCTGTGTTTATAATCAGCTCCACGTCACTCACCAAAAAACACCCAAACTTCCCTCATCTTTAGAAACTCAACATTGTTTCCATCAACACATATTGCCAACCCTGGAGTTATTTTCAACAGGAACCCCCTATTTGAACAGCATGCCATCAAAGCTGCCTTCTTCAACCCCAAACACATGGTTCATTTCTTCCCATCAATCCCTCTCTGTTACTAAGACTCCATGCATTAATGCCCCTTCAATGCCAATCTATTCTTTACAGCATTCTGGAAACCTGGGAAACTTGAGTCTTTTCTGTTGATGCCCTTTCCTCTGGAACTCTTCATCTTAAATGTACTCTTGATCATACGGTCCTGCTATGGTTGAAATCACTACTCAGAAACCCACCATCAGAAGTTGTATTCTTCACACATTTTTTTAAATGTCTCTTCAATTTGTTTTAATTTCATCTGTATCATTTTAGGCACCACAGTGACAAAATTCTTGAAGCAGAGCAGAACAATGATGATGTGGACACTGTCAAGTACCCAAAAAAGAGACGCATTGAGGAAAATCAATTTGAGAGCTCATCTTGTTACAAGCGGAGAGGTAGGTCAGATCTGAACTTTTACTTTTATGTAACCGAATTGGTGTTCTGTTAGCTTTGCCTTTCTCTCCTTTCCTTTTTTATTTTCAGCCAATATCTGATCCTGCTACAACTGTATTCATAGCTCATTATATCCTGCTGGCTTCATGACAGGAGACAGCTTTTTAGGGGTGCAATGTCAATCTTATGTCATGAGTTTAACCCAGTCACACCGTCGTCTGAGGTTTCGGACAGGGAGATAAAAAGGAGATGATATTCAGTGAGTTGCTGGCAACAATTTTGGGGCTAGTGGCCAAGTTTCTCACGCAGTTTGACGACATTCTTGAATCTGGTGATGAGAAAATAGACCATGTGAACCTCTAACAGGCAGCTGCTATGTACAGGAAAATAAGCATGAGCAGAGGCACACACTGTTCCAAGCAACTAAGATGTAAAAGAATATGTAAAACTTCTTTAGATATTTTTTTGATACTGAGCGTTGCTCTGTTCCTGAACTGCAAACCACTTGGATCTTGTACCTGCTAACAGAGGGGCTGACTGAGCCCACAACGAATGGTCTAACGTTAACATTGATGCTAGATAGATAAATTTGCATGTTTCTGTTTCCTGTTAGAATATTGCCTTTGACACTATGATCCAATAAAATTAATTATATGATATTCAATTCTCTCTTCTTACTCAGATGTTCCCCAGCTGATGCTACTCTGTGGGGCGGATGTCCTCGAGTCCTTTGGGGTCCCCAATCTGTGGAAACAGGATGATATCATTGAGATTGTGGGTCGATACGGCTTGGTTTGCATCACCCGCAGTGGCAATGACCCCCACAAGTTCATCCATCAGTCAGACACTCTGTGGAAGTACCGCAAGAACATCCATGTGGTCCGAGAGTGGGTAACCAATGAAATCTCAGCAACTCACGTTCGCCGGGCCTTGCGTCGAGGTCGGAGTGTCAGGTACCTGCTTCCAAACAAGGTGGTCCACTACATACAAGAGAATGACCTCTACAGTGCTGAGAGTGAGCAGAAAAACGCAGACGTGGTTCTAGCACCTTTTCAGAAATACACAGGTGCTTCCTCTAGTTGAAGTAAGAGCTGTTTGCACCCTATCCAGAGGGTTACTGTGATCTGTCATAGACTTGAACACATAAAAGCTACCTTTTTTAAACTTTCACCAGTGCCTATAGTCTTTTTTGTGTTTTTAAAGAAGTAGATATTTCATAGACATTCTTTAATACAGCAGTAAAATTTACATCTGCTTTACAGGAACCTGTGTGTCTAGAAAGTGTGATAATCAAAAACAGGATAACCGAGCAACAGTTCAACCATCTATATCTCACAGTGGAATAAAGCCAGTGTGTAGTGAACAAACAAGTCATAATTTGATAGGACATAATTCTGTTGGATACTGCATGGTGTGTTATTAGAACAAATAAGATTTGGTTGTTTTCTTGTTTCCTGCATTTTCTCAGCACACATGATCCCACTAAATAGAGTTTTTTTTATCGGCTACCTAGAGCTAGGTCCTTCGATACTGCCTTTTGTGCAAAAAGAAACCTCAACTATGTAAGCTCTTTGTTACAGAATTGAAAATGATTTGTATGGACAGAAAATCCAATAAACAATCCAACATGTTTACCAAATTTGGCAACTTTTTATTGTTTTTTCAATGATGCCATTATCACACAGATTAATAATTTAAAAGTACTAAAATAGGCCCTTTCCTTTGATTATATTGCTGATTGTGAGGTATAGACATAACTTGACTTTCAGGAAATCACAGCTGAAGGTAGAACTAACACTGTAAGATCTGTGTGTTGAAATGAAAGCTTAAGTCATTGCACCACACCACCTCACATGGTTATCAGCATTTCTGTGCATTGAATTTACCTTAAGAGTGTGTGTTGCATCAGATAGATTATGAAACATTGTTTAAGTTGCTCAGTGCAAATCAAAGGGCAGAGGCCGTGTATAGTCCCATCACGTAGCTGAGCAGTGGTCATTATTAAAAGTTCAATTATACCTGCATCATTACAAAGAGCACATATAAAGTGTCCACGTCTAAAATCTGTAACCTATTTTTTCATTTTGCCCTGCTGACCTGTTTTCTGCTTTGAGAATGACCTGAGGAGGAAAAAGTAACCTCACTGTTGGAAAGCGTTGGTTTGTTTTCTTTTAAAAGAATCTACGCGTCATTTCTTTGCAAACTGCATACCTCACTGCAAATGTCAGCATTGTTTTTCTTCATAGCAAGACAAATGAAAGTAAGACTTCAGTGCACACTAATACCTTGTTGGGATTTGCATTTTCATACATTTATAAAAAAAAAAAACGGAATATGGAATGGCAAATGAATTTGATTTATCTTTAGGCTTTTATTGCAGAATTCAGAGGATATTAAATGCAACAATTACATTCACATCCTTTCACTTAATCAATCCATCAAAGACAAGAAGGCTGAACTATGGCAAAAAAAAAAGACCTTTCAAACCTAGTGTCAATGAACTGCCTTGTTAAAGTCCATGCATGGGTGGATTGGTTGTCAATGTTGGACACCCAAGGGGGAAATTTTGGAAGTGTTCAGTAGTTTGCGGGCTGTGCCGTAAGACCAGTCTGACTCGTCTGTCTTTTCCTCATCACCCTGGCACTGATGGAGCACCTCCCTCAGTCACAGTGCTCAGGTGACAGTGAATGAGGTGGAGGCACACCTTCCTAAAAACACACAAAACAGCCTTTCCAAGAAGCCCCACAGTGCTCAGAAGCCCTCTGGTTAGAGGGTTAGAGGACTACTTTGCATTCATTCACATCTCTGAAAAGACAGCTATCAAAATGCCAGCCAGCCTCTGTGGTACATGGGACCTCATCAGCAGTGTCAACTTTGAAGGTTACATGATTGCACTGGGTAAATCCTGCTTTTTTCCTCTTTAATCTAACAATATTTGTAAATGTGAGATCTATTTAAACCTCTGTTGTATTCAAATTTTGGAAAGTGCCTGGAAAAAAAATCTCCAGCATTTTAGTCAAAATATATAGTTGCATGAGGACAAAAGAAGGTTTTGCTGTGCTTTTGCAGCAGTACTATTTATGGTATGCAGAGGTCTTTGTGTTCAAGGGAATGTGTTTTTAGTCCTGCACATGACTATTTTCTGCACATTTAATTGACATATTGTTCCCCTGATATCAGGCATTAGTCCTTCCTTGCGAAAGATTGTCCTAAAGCTGAGGCTTAAGAAGATAATTGAGCTGCAGGGAGACCAGTTTAAAATCAAGACCGCCAGCACCTTCCGAAACTACACTTTCTCTTTCAGAGTGGGTCAGGAGTTTGAGGAGTTCACCAAAGGACTAGACAACAGACATGTCAAGGTGAGAATGAATAGCCGATGGCATGGCATTAAATGTAAAACATTTTAGATGCAAAATGTTTGTCTCAGATTGTGTGATGTGCATTTTATTATCTACTTCTTAATTTTTGCTGTTCTGCATTGCAAATGTGTCTCCATTTTTTTTGCTACATGTGCAGTCTCTGGTGAAATGGGAGGGGAATAAACTTGTGTGTGAACAGTCTGGAGAGAAGAAGAACCGAGGCTGGGCTCACTGGATTGAAGAGGACAAACTTTATCTGGTATATAACAACTCTATGTATTTTCATGCAATTTGTTTTATCTGCTACCAATGACATGTATATATTATTTACTTTTATATAGCACTATCCAACATTTATTTATTTATTTAAATTTTTTGTCTCCTCAGGAGCTGTACTGTGAGGGAGAAGTCTGCAAGCAGATCTATAAGAAGAATGTGAATGAGTGAAAATTGGCAACAGTTTGTGTGGATTTTTTTCTGTGATGAAGAACATCATGTGTCACTACAATCAAAACCCTGATTAAGACAACCAGATAAAATTTTAAGTCTGTTTTTCAATTGTGGTATCCAGAATGTCATCTGTACACACAGGGTTTGGATTTACACCAGTAGGTGGCATAAGTGTTCTACTTTTGTCTGGCATTAGGCTCCACCATGGGCTCTACTTGTCCAAGCTCAGCCTTGGATGAAAAAAATGACAGAACAGTCTGCCCAATTTGGGTGCCTGGCAGCTAGAAGCACAGTCTGTCTCTTCAAATCTTTGCTTCATTGGATGATTTTAGGATAGCCTGTTTTTTTTTTTTGTGAGCACTGCCTTTTAATATTTATCTGGTTGGTCTTTTTTTAAAATAGAAACTACATCCCTCATTCTTATAAACATATATGTGACAACGGTGCCTCAGAAGGTAGTGAGAGGTGCTTAGAAATGAGTTTTATTGGAATTTTGTAAATAATGTGACATAAATGATAAAATGTCTTTGAAAAGTATAAAAAATACATGCGCTTTGGATTAAATAACTTTTTTTCGTTTGACTAAATACATTTATTTATTTGATGGCTTTTGATTACCCTTGCTCATGTAAGTCTTGTTTCATCACTCATGGAGAAAGACACATCCCGTGGTTCTGGAAAATATGTTAGTCTGTTTAAGAAGGGTCAAATCATGTGCATACATCAAGCAGAGAAAACATCTAAGAAGATTTCAGAAACTACTTAAGTTGGGTTGAGAACTGTACAACGCATTATTATTATTATTATTATTATTATTATTATAATTATTATTATTATTATTGTGAGGAACCATCTTTGCTCAGGAAGAAATGTGTTTGGAAAAACATCCTGAATGACCGTGATCGGTGATCACTGGCCCAATCAAATAAAAGAAAAATATCTGTAGAACTCAGGGGTATGTTTCACACTGAAAGTAAGAGCATTTCCACATGCACAGTGCAAAGGGAACTCAAGGGACCGGGATCGAACAGCTGTGCAGCCTTAAGAAAACCACTAATCAGTAAGGCTAACTGGAAAAAAAGGCTACAGTTTGCTAGGAAGCATTAAGATTGGACTCTGGAAGAATGAAAGAAGGTCATGTGGTCTGATGAGTCCTGATTTACCCTGTTCTAGAGTGATGGGCACATCAGGGTAAAAAAAAAAAGGCAGGTGAAGTGATGCACCTATCATGCCTAGTGCTTACTGTACAAGCTTGTGGGGACAGTGCTATAATCTGTGGTTACTTATCTAAGCTAATCTAAACAATACCACAGTGGATGCAAACTGTAATCAAATTTAATAGCAATCCAATGAAATGTTTGAGTGTGCGGTTATTTTTTTTTGGTGGTGACTTTTTTTTTTTTTTTTTTTGGCCAGGCGGTGTATGAAGTAGCTCGAAACTTTTTTTTAAGTGACCCCACCTGCCCCCTTGGCTTGTTTATTCTAATATGTTTACCGTGTAACCCAGCAAAGGAAACATGAGCATGAATCTGTTCTTTGAATACCCTTTTGGATATAATGGCTTGCAAAGTCTATCATTCCTGTATTCAATGAAACTGACCAAAAAGTGACATAATAATCAGAAAAAATAGTTACTTTTATCACATTCATCAGAGAGTGTATTTACAAAGTGAAGCTTCACATCTCCCTCAATAGCTCTAGTCGTCACGTGACAGTGTGTAGAACCAAAATGGCCGCTGTTGTATTTTGACGTATGATAGCTAGCTACTTTTCTTTTTGTTTCATTCTTGGTAGAAGAATAGAAAACTAGAGACTCTCTGGAGGAACTGTGTCTTTCCAACGTCCGTGTATCCGTGCCCTAATTTTTACCTGGAAGACAATCAAGAGTGACACATATTCGTTTGACGAGTTAGACTATGCATATTTAGCTCAAGAAGAGGCTAGCTGGCTGGCTCTGGCTGGCACACACACACACAAACACACACAAACACACACACACATACACACTAAAGCTGTTGAAAGTAAAATAGCTTGCTAACTTAGCAGCGATGGAGGAGTTGAGCGCAGATGAGGTAAGGTGACAATGGAAAAAACGGCCGTAACGTCTTCTAAGAATTAACACATTCTTCTTATAATCAAACAAGGAGCTGTTTACCTTTTCCGTATGCTTCTTTTCTTTCGTACTTCATGAGAAAAGGTCTTGAGGAAGGCTAAGTTAGCCTGCTTGGTCCTGGAGCTGAGGCTAGCTCAGTCTGAATTGGAGTAAAGCGTCCGCGATAAAATTTTTAGCCCGGCACCGGTATTCATCGGTTGGTGTAACCTACCGCAAACAGTAACGTGTTTACTGAAGAAAGTTGCTTTGAAACGGAATTAAATGAAGAATACATTTATTGTAGGTCGTTTGTCTCTGTCTCTAATGCTAGTTCGCTTTTTTTTTTTTGCTTTTTTTCCTGACTGTAATGCTAACGAGCTAACGTAGAGCTACAGGCTTTGCTCGAGCTGGCCTTGATATAGCACACTTATAATATATTTCATCCTAATGCAAAAAAATGCTTATTGTTGTTTTCATCAGGTTTATTTAGGTTTGTCTCGCGCTGTCTTTTGAAAACATGATCGCATTGCATTTGGTTTCCTCCGTTGATTTGGTGTTTCATTCCTTCGAGGGGACTATTTGACAGTTGCTAATGTTGTTTTGCTAACAGACAAAAATTAGCCTGCGAGACGACTCAGCATAAAAAACACACCGGGCCACCATTGTGCAACCAACTGTGGGCCAACTGAGGGGCCACTGAGCTGTGTCTTAAAAAAAAGAAACAGCAATCACACTTTGTCCAAAAATTGATTTTGCGTTGTATCTGCAATCGGCCATTTAGTCAAATCACAACTGAATGTACTGTTGATTTACAGCAGCTCAGGTGTTCAGCTGACTTACAAGATGTAACTTGGTTCAAAGTGTTGGTCATATTGGATCTATTCAATAACAAAAAGACTATTACATGGAATCTGTTTTACAAATTAACCTCTGCTTTATTTTTTCCCTCTTTAGTGGTGGTGATTTTAAAACATACTTTCCTTGTCTCGTTAAGATTGTGCCAGACTCTAAATTTTGAAATTACTGAAATCATCCATTCTTGCCACATGCAGGGCTGTATTGTAAAAGATTCTTGTACCTCTTGTGGAGAATGTTAAGTTTCTGGTGTTTTGATTCCAGATTCGCAGAAGGCGATTGGCACGACTGGCAGGAGGACAGACATCACAGCCCAGCACCCCTCTTAGCACACCCCTGACATCCCCACAGAGAGAAACCCCCCCTGGACCGCTCCCTGGACCCTCAGGTGCCACACCTCAGCCCCTGCCACCAGCTGCCTCTCAGTCATTGGGCTTAAATGTCAACAGTGGTACCCCTGCCACATCCCCCATGGGCACTTCTGGTAAGACCAAATGACAGCTTTAGTTTTACAATGTATTAGGCCAGCTCTGTTGACCCACACCAAGACAAGATTTTAGGGAAAATCCAGTTATTTAAGTGTAATGTGAACAACAGGTCAGAATCCAGTCAGGATGTTAGTGTGCAAGATATTGTTTTCAACAGCTTCTGTGATCTCAAGTTCCGTTCTGTCATTCTTGTAAAACTGGACTGTTTGTCAGGCTTAGAAGATAAACAACCTTTTTTGTCTGTGAGTCTAGTGCAATGCTAAAAGAGACTTTTGTATACATTATGTCAAAGACCCTGAACAACATCAACACAAACAATGGCAAATTGTTTCAATCAACTGTGTCCCCATTTGACTTGACACTCGGCCCTAGATACAGGAAATGTTGCCTATGAACAACTGTGCTAGAAAAAAGCATCACTGTATGGATACAGGACCAGTTTTCCGGCATTTTTCTATGGTGACCACAAGCAAAGAGCTGTGTTTTTGAGGTAATGAGAAACAATCTTTCAGCTGACTGGAACTATTGGAAAAAAATTGTACGTATGTGTGACAGCAAGTGTCACTGCTATTTGACCTGAATTTTCACAGAGAAATAATCAGAGAGAAAATGGAGGATACGCGACTCATGTTTAGATCCTGGGTGTTTATCAGCTTCCTGCTTGCCTGTGTAGTCACAGTTTTCAATTTACTAGGCTTATAAAGTTAGGGCACATCATGTTAATCTGGGATCTAAGCAAATGATAACTTTCTGTGACTAAACAATTTGTTGTTTAATAAATTGTGGATCTGATATTATATATAGTTTTAAATGAATGTCTGTGTTATTTGATATAACATGCTTATGCTATGTAATACTGCAGAAAGGTATGTCTCTTATCTAGATTTGGATGAAATGTAAGTGTTCCCTCAGAACTGTTGGCAGAGTATACACATATTGGTGGATTAATGTTAAATCTTCTTAAGATATTGCAAAAAGTTAAATTTCATTGTGGTTTGTTTATTGCTTAGGTCTGCCACTTTGTTTCAATATTGTATGAATTAAACTGGCTTTGTTTGTCTCAGAGAAGAGCATGCGGAATAGTGACAGGAAACTGGGCACTGTTGTGTATTGTATGTATTGTTTAGTATTTTATTTTTTTATTTGCACCTTTAGTTAAAGGCGCCATCTGTCTGTACGCCTCATTGTATCCTGTGTTTTATATATTGTTTTACGATAACTGCTTTTTAATTTTTGTACCAAACCTACCAAATGTATTAATAATATGTGTTGAAATTAATATTAATAACAAACTAAGTCAAACTGGAAGCTCAGGCCTTAGTTAATTGGTTGAGATAATCATCAGTCCACTTAAAAAAAAAAAACTATACTGTATACATTTTACTTCTGTTCATGCTCTCATTTCTTTTTTAAATAATTTTTTTCTGGCTTTTTCATGCCCTTGTTAGAAAGGACAAGACAGCCGATAGAGCAGGATGCAGGGTGAGTTACATGCAGGATAGGAGCTGCTCATGGGGCGCACAACCTAAACTACTAGGCCATACCAGCGCTCCTGTGTGTTCATGTTAAAAATTGTGGAATATGTTGCAAATAATTTTACAGTTTGGATAAATTCAGAATGGAATTGGACATTTGATCACTGGTGGGCCAAAAGGTGACTTTGATATTTACAAAAGGTCTTGCAGGAAATGCTCCTGCAACATTCCAGCTGAAACACTGTCAGATCATTTTTACTGTGCAAGCTGCAGCAGTTTAGCTATCAAGAAACTGGCAAACAGTTTAAAGTAGGCAGGGGGACTAGGTGTTAGACTTTTTGTTGTGTGCTTGTAATGAGCATCGTTGTCTGTTAAATTACCCTTGAAGTGTGGACTATTACAGTCTACCCAAGCAAAGTTTATGCCTGTAAGTATTATCAAGTGGAATCGAAACAAAAAGGAGTGTCACTGGAAAGTCCCCGGTCAACTTTGCGCACGCAATCACAAACACAATAGTAACTCTTCAGACGCTCACTTTCTGTTAAGCGTAATTTTAGCTATAATACACTTAATTAGAAACATAACATTATCATAGATATACAGCGAAATTGGGAACAGAAAGGACTAACAAGAACCCTAGTCAGATGTCATGCCAGCATGTCAGAAGATAAAACAATCATAACAGATTTTTATAAGGGAGGTGCCAAAGATTGAACTTTGTCTGTTAATGGATCCTGGGTGTTTAGCAGCTCTTTGGCAGAGCTTCTGTGGCATAAATTGAGTAGTATGTTCAAATCTTAAGAAAATACTTGAACAGGAACAAACTACAATGTGCAGCCTACTTTGTAAAACAAGAAAAAAATATTCTGTTAACTAATAAACATATTCATGACTGATGAAACTGGTATGACACCCATGTAACAACAGAAACTCGTGTTTTCTTCTCTAAGGTTTGTGGTGTTTTACATTTGCAGGGGTGGCATACGGTAGTCAGAGCAGTGAGGGTGTGAGCTCCCTCTCCAGCTCCCCCTCCAACAGCCTTGAGACTCAGTCCCAGAGCTTGTCCCGATCACAGAGCATGGACATTGACACTGCCTCCTGTGAAAAGAGGTAAGAGTTTCTGTAATGGTACAGTTCCTGTCCCAGCCTGATACACCTTCTAAAGATAATTTTTAAGCTGTATATGGTTGGAGAATCAAAGTCTATTTTTATGTGAACTTGAAAGGTTCTGCTAAACGAAAGCTGTAGTTAGGTTGATTTATATCCATTGAAATGTATTCTACTGTTGACAGTTTTTGTTATTTCAATCCAAAAACTGCATTGACGCATGAGGTGATTCTTTAAGTGGTTGTAGCCAAACATGATTGAAATGTTTCTTTCATTTCTTTGCAAGTTATTTGCTCCTGAAGGATGTAGTGAGACTTCTGAGACAAATGCAACACTTTATTTAGATCATCGAATTTTTCTTTTCCAAACAGCTTAAACTGACTTGTTAAAAGAGACTTGCTGAGCTTTGTGGTGCTTTTCTAGCATGTCCCAGGTGGATGTTGACTCAGGGATCGAGAACATGGAGGTAGAGGACAGCGATCGCAGGGAAAAGAGGAACTTGACTGAGAAGGTATACTGCAATGAACACCTCAAAAAATGTCTTTTGTCCTTATGAGTGACAAATGAATCTCACTTCGGTAAACCTATTAGTCTTCAGTTTCATTTTCATTAAAGGCATTTCATTACTGCGTAACTATCTTGAAATCCAAATTGAACATAGCGATTCATATGTTGAAGCTGCATAGTTTTTCCAGTTGTCTTTTAATGTGTTAATGGCAGTAGATTGATAAATCCTCACTGTTTCTTTTCTCTGCAACCCAGGAAACCTCTGCAAATTCAGATGTCTCAGAAGAACAGGCTCTGCAGCTCATCTGTAAGATCCTCCGCGTATCGTGGAAGGAGCAGGACAGAGATGTCATCTTTCTCCCCTCGCTGGCTGCAGAGTTCCAACAGAACCCTAAAGATGGTATGTCACTCAGTGATGTCTGTATACAGACTGAAAATTTTGGGTTTGGCCATAAATTACTGATGCCTACATTATAAACTTAAATTTTGTCTTTTCTTTTGCTTCTCCAGTATACTCTGACTTCAAAGATCTGATTGGCCAGATCCTTATGGAAGTCTTAATGATGTCCACACAGTCACGTGTTCACAACCCCTTTGCCAGCTTAACCGCCACCTCTCAGCCAATTGCAGCAGCCAAATCCCCGGACCACCGTCTGACACTGGTGCAGCCCTCCAGCCAAGGCGGCAGCCCCATGGGCCCCAGTGCAGGATCCTTTGGAGCCAGCTCTCTGTCAAGGCAAGTTAAACGACTCAGTTTCATGAGCTACTGCTGTGTTACTCAAGCAAACACTGAAGCCTGGATAGCTCCAACTGAGATATGTGCTGTTACTATTGGATACTGTTAGTGTCGAAAGTTAAACCTTATGTTTTTTGATCATTTCTACATTTTCAACAATGTTGCTGGTTGAGTTTTGCCAATCATTGTCTCAATGTTGTCCACAGTCTTTACGGGTGTAGTATTCCTCATCCAATGGCACTGAGTGCATCCACGAGGTCTTCCCCTTCTCTCACCTCCCCTTCCACACCCTCTGCACCTTCCACACCGTCAACCCCACAGTTTATCGTCCCCCCTAGCCCACCTGCTATTGCTACTCCCAGACAGACGCTCAACCCCCCATCTGCCCCCATGCCCATCTCACAGCGCTATCGGCCTTACTCTGTCACTTCTCCCTTGGGGGCTCCTTCCCCCTCTAGTCCTGGTCACAGAGGCTTTAGTTTCTTTGGACCCTCTCCTGGTTCCACAGCGCCATCTGTTCCTCCAAACACCCCAGTCCCTGTACCATCAGCAAGCCCCCAGTCCCTGTCCCTGAGCTCACCTAGGACCCACAACCCTCCCTCGACCACTCCTACCCCTCCTGCAGTCCCCCCTTCTCCCAGATCACATGCTCGACAGGCTGCCTTTGCTGCCAGGATTCCACCATCTAGGTATCTTCTGTGCGATTTGCATGTCAGTTTGCGGTGCTCATGCAAGCAGTAATACTAAAACTGTAATTTCTGTGAAACCCTAGATTGAAGGTTGTGTATACAAAGTCTCTAAACTTAATTGTGTTCCAGCTCTGTTTTCTTATGTGTGGTGCAGTCAAACTTACCCACAAACTGTTGTAGTTGATTTGACTAAGCATATTCTTAGCCTCAGACTAGTCTCTTTAAAGTTGGTAAATGATCTAATATTTCAGCATTTCTATGCTTGACCATCTTTCCTGTCACTGCTCTATAAACAACATTTAAAATAGAGATAATTTAAAAATACATGAATGTTATCAAAAAAATTATATTAAATATAAATCAGACTTAAAGGTAGTGAATGAATGTTTCTAATTTGTGGTATGGTAAGACAAGTAGCTGACACTCTAGTTGTCAGTACACTGTATTAACGATGCTTGTTTCTAACATCCAATTTTAAAACATCTAACGTAATGATTTACTAAATGTTCGATCCAGCCTAACATTCTTTGGCTGCTTACTTTGCAAGAAGGATGTTTCCTCACATAATATGCCTCTGCATTGGCTTGTTGGGGAGTAGTTGTATGAGTGATTGGGACACTCAGTCCAAAAATATCTGGATGTTGTGTAAAAGCTGCAGACAAAAGTTATGAATATCTTAAAGAATTCCTCAAGTATGCATGCAACCCCTTGGCATCCTTTCCTTTGTACTTTCCTTTCATGCTGATTTTTTGTGACTTGTTGAATTCCTTATTTATCATGTGTTTTTCCACCCACCTCCTGTTCCTCGTGTTTGCACAACATCCTTTTCTTCCAATCTTTCCCTCACTTCTCCTGTTGTCTACTTCCTCGTCATGTTAGCCCCTTGTCGCTCCTGTTCTTTGCCCTCTCTGACATGTCTCAGGGCAGCAGTGATGAAGAATCTGAGGAAGAAGAGGATTTTGCTCGTGTTCAGTTTGGGTCCAGGTACACAGCTGCACGATGTGTGCATTTGTGTGTGCTTGCTCAGTTACTGGCCCACTGCATGTTCCAGTGGGTCCAGAAGGCTTAGCACTAACTGCACACAAACTCACTGGGTCAGCACAGGGAAAAAGGAGACCTAGCCGACTTGGCGATCTTTCGCAGATCTTTTTCTGTTTGGGCCATCAGAGGTGCTGACATGAGTTACCTGTCTTACAACATTTTGTTAAAAATAAAAAAATAAAAAAATATATATATATATCAACTTTCTTAACTATATTAACTATGTTTTCCACAGTAAATGACTCTGAGTAAACCGTAGTTATGAGGTTCCTATATAATTCGAGACCATAACATTGCTCGTCTTTTTTTTTTTTACTGGACATTGGTACTGTTTTTTTTGGGCTTTATTTTGTCTTTTAGAAAAATTGTAACCAAGTACAGAGTTGGGGAGAGTGTAGCTGAACATTATATTGTGAACATGCCCCCTATCTGCAAATCCAGAGAGCCTTTCCTTGCATCATAGGTAATAAGGTACTTCTGCTTAAACTGTCTTTTCATTTTTCTTTGAGCACTAGATATTTTAGGGGACATGAGTTTGGTTGTTCTGGTCGGCTTCTGGCAAAGTTGTCTCTAAGATAAACTTCAAAAAGAATGGTGATACAATTGAGTTCACAACTCTGCGAAACAGAAATCCTGGTATGATATATTTGCAATAATAATATCTAACCCAAGTACAGGTGGTAATCCTGCGTTGCCTGAGTTTGTTAGAATGATAACGTTCAAACTTTGGTGAAGGATTTTGTTGCTTGAAGCGACTCACACAGGTTTTGTGTTTACAGCTAAACACTAACAACAGTTAAAACAAATTTGTTGGTTAATTGTGCCAAGCTGAGTCTAATATAAGCCTCAAATGCTCACCTAATGGGTCTTGATTTCTTTTTTGATTTTTCAAATTTCCAATTCTGTGCTACTGAAATGTGATCACTAATAACTTACAGTTTGTTTCTTTCAGGATCCTTAAGAGTGGGTTTGCGTTTTTGAACCATACATTAATGACTTTGTTTGACGTTAAAGGAGATCTTTGTGTTTTTCTCTATTTTTTAATGACACACCTCTGTCCTTATGATTCATTTTTTTGTTTGTAGTCTTGGTGCATGTGGAGGGTCGATGTCCTGTGACGCAGCCAGTGACCGCTTCACCATTGAAACTTGCAAAGAGACAGAGATGCTGAACTACCTCATTGAGCGTTTTGACAGTGTTGGCATGGAGGAGAGAAAAGCCCCCAAGGTGAAAATAAAAGCTTTGATATTTCAATGAACCCTCTTTTAGAAACAACTAAAAGATCTTTTCAGCCTTACCACCATGTCTAAACAGATTACAAAATGTCCAGAGGACAGAGGAACAGCGTGTTCTAACTGACTAGCTGCAGGCCAGATGGTCTGGAAATGAGCGAAGATTTTCTCATCAAAGAACTCTGTATTTAACAGAGTCTGGAGAGAGTTTCTGTGAAAATTACAGCTTACACATTGTCACACCTATAGCTGTTTTCTCCCCTCCTGAATCCCGTCTGTCTCTCTTTTAGATGTGTAGCCAACCAAATGTCAGCCAGCTTCTCAGCAACATTCGCTCTCAGTGTATTTCCAATGTTGCCCTGGTCCTGCAAGGCACCCTGACCCAGCCACGGTACGTCCAAACCTGCCACAAACTCTGACAAATTGAGAGGTTATTTTGTTCTATGGCTTTTTAGATTTGTGTTATATTCTGTGTCCTCCTTTTTGAGTTGGAGTCTCCATAGCAACTGCTCTTTCACCTTGATTGTAGAGCCATTGTTTACTTATTCTTAGCAGTATTTCTCTGTGTTTCTCTGTGTTCTGTATGTAGGAGTCCTCTGGAGCAGTCTTTGCTTGTACCATATATGCTGTGTCGGAACCTTCCTTATGGCTTTATTCAGGAGCTGGTGCGCATTACTCACCAGGAGGAAGAAGTGTTCAGACAGGTGGGAAACATGGCTGTCTTTCTGTGTTTATACTAACAGAAAAGCACCTTAACACTTTCTTGCTCACTCCAATTAGGTGTTTGAGAGGCACTTAACTATTAGTCTTATTTGAAAATGAATCAGTCCCTTGTAATATGAAGGGATAAATGAGGTAACATTTTACTGTCACTTCATTTGGAGTGATACTACATCAAGTGGATACTCTAAAGCATCCTAAAACTGATTAAGATGCTGCAACAACTCAGAAAAAACAGATATTGGTTGATCTCACTGTTAGCTGGAAATGCAATTATGGAAGCTGGCAGGGTTTTGATTCATTCTCTTTCTCAGATCTTCATCCCCATCCTCCATGGTCTGGCTCTTGCAGTGAAAGAATGTTCCTTTGACAGTGACAACTTTAAATTTCCTCTCATGGTAAGTAAATGGCCTGTCCTCTGCTTTAATAACAGGAAGGAGCTTGGTATCATTACATTAAAATGATATACTGGCCTTCAGGGCCCAACAAGCTCCTGTCGCAGCAGTCTCTAAGAAAATCTGTCATCTTGGTGGTTAGACATCTCCAGATGTTTACAAGACATACTTCAGTATGCAACAGATTGTGCTGCTCTCGCTCTCAAATCAGTACAGTGTGATTCTGACAGCTTTTTCTACAAATCCTAGGTGAAGCATCCGACTGTTACTCACCATTCTGTACTTACAAGTATACACAAATAAGTACTGATATCTAATCTAAAGTTTGCTGTATTCAGGTAACTAATTTTATCGGGAGTTTTATATTGCATCAGCTGTTGATTTATAATAGTCATACTCTTTAATGTTACATACTAGCAGAAAAAAGGAAAACCGATGGAAGCTTTCATACAAGTGTTTTCTTTTATCTTGTTTTTTTGTACAGGCATTAGCTGAGCTCTGTGAAATCAAGTTTGGTAAGACTCATCCAGTGTGCAATTTGGTAAGTTCAGTTAAGTTACCCCAGAAACAATTATATTTGTCTTTATACTGTACATTTTCAATTTAAGCTGTCAAAAAGTTTCTATCTATTATGTTGATCTTTTTTTGCAGGTAACGTCGCTGCCCCTCTGGTGTCCCAAACCTCTGAGCCCTGGTTGTGGCAGAGAGATCCAGAGATTGTCCTATTTGGGAGCCTTCTTCAGTCTCTCTGTGTTTGCTGAGGATGACGTGAGTTCTCAAAGCTGTTAAAAAAATAAGTTAATTTTTAGCATTTGATGCAATGTACAATTTACTCTGCATTCAAGGTTAGGGTACAGACTGAAAAGTGTCTCTGAAGCAGAGAGCAGAGCAACTGAAATTATGTTGCCAAAACAAAACAAAAAAACATTTTTTTTGCCCCAGAGATTAATGAAAAGGTTTTCTTAACCGTTTCCCTTTAGACCAAAGTAGGAGACAAGTATTTCTCTGGCCCAGCCATCACCATGGAGAACACACGAGTTGTAAGCCAGTCACTGCAGCACTACTTGGAGTCAGCAAGGGTGAGTCTCTACTTGTAATGGACCACTTCAAGGACTACCTCTTCTGCATTAAATATTTTCTTAATAAGTGTTTTTCTTTTTAAGGGTGACTTGTTCAAGATTCTCCATAACATCTTATTAAATGGAGAAACCCGTGAGTCAGCTCTAAATTACATGGCAGCTCTAGTCAACTACAATGTGAAGAAAGCTCAGATGCAGGTATATTACTAAAGTTACTCACGTTTACTTCTTATTAAAATTCATTTCAATGTTGCTCATGTCCACAGTTTAATTTTTTTATTTTACATAAAGTACAAGAAAGATTGCACAAAAAAAGAGAATAATGTTCTCCCATTGTTTTGTAAGGGACTCATTGTTCTGTACCTGGATAAAAGTACTTAGTGTAATCTCATATTGAGGTTTTAAACATAACTGCGGCCTTTTGTGACATGGATTTGTAATTGATCTCAATCCGCCCTCTTTCTCTCCTAGACGGATGATAAGTTGGTGTCTACAGATGGCTTTATGCTCAACTTCTTATGGGTCCTGCAACAGCTGAGCATGAAGATCAAGCTGGAGACAGTAGACCCTTATTATATTTTCCATCCACGTTGTCGCCTTGTTGTCAGCCCAGAGGAGACGCGTCTGAAAGCCACTATGGAGGAGCTCAAAAGCTGGATGAGTGAACTGCGTAAGTGAGCATAAGTAAAGATGAATAGCTTTGTAAAGATGAGAGGCATTTAGGTATTGTAACAATGCAGAAGCTTTGTTGATTACCGTTTATACTAAATGACACACAAAAATGAATAATAATAATAATAATAATAATAATAATAATAATAATAATAATAATAATAATAATGATAATAATAAAATCCTGCGTAGTAAAAACCCAATGTGGTTATTTTTAGGTAGAAAAGTGTTTGCTTAATGATGCATGCAAATAATCCAATCTGATTGTGGCATGCATTGTTTTTGTCAATAATAAATTAATTTTGTCTGTTTTCATGGGTAGATGAAGATCCTACCAAGTTCTCAGAGCCTAAATTCCCTACTGAGTGCTTCTTCTTGACGCTGCACACCCATCACCTGTCTATCCTGCCTGGCTGCAGGCGCTACATCCGCAGGTTGCGAGCCATCCGTGAACTCAACAGGTACACACTCACCAACACACACACCCTTAGCCCCTCGTATGGATACTCACTCTAAATGTGTTTTTTTTTTTCCATGTGTTAGGACTGTAGAGGAGCTGAAGAACAGTGAAAGCCAATGGAAAGATTCTCCCCTCGCTAGCAGACACAGAGAGATGCTCAAGCGATGCAAAACACAGCTGAAGGTGAGTTTAACATTCTTTCAGAGGCTCAAATAATTACATCACCAACACAAGCCAAAGAGGGTGGCCCTGCCTATACTCGCTTACTAAGCTATTCCTGCAATGCTGAAACATGCAGATCCTATGACAGAACATATTTGTTTAGATATGATCTAAACTATGTGTGACTTTGTCCTGTCAGAAACTGGTGCGAGCCAAAGCTTGTGCTGACGTGGGCCTTCTGGATGAAAACCTGCTCCGCAGATGTCTGCAGTTCTACAGCACTGTCATTCAGCTCATTCTCCGCATGGTGGATCCTGCCTACCCTAAGTGAGTTTCTCCACCCCTGACTGGCCATGTTGATTTTTACTTTATTTATGTAAATGGATTCGTTATCACACAAGGTCATTTTGTCTTTGCTCCCTCCATATTACAAATCAACATGTAGTTCCATTTTTTCCAATCTCCAACAGCATTACCCTGCCTCTTAATCCTGAGATTCCTAAAAGCTTTGCTGCTTTGCCAGAGTTCTACATTGAAGACGTGGCCGAGTTTCTGCTTTTTGTTGTGCAGTAAGTCTGTTGTTTCGTCTTGGGCTTATAGGTCAACTATGTCTTAGTATCACATTTATTTCAGATTGTAGCAGAAAGTCCAAGGCTTTGTAAGAAGATAAAGATATTTCCTCTCTAAAAATGTGGGATACTAAGTACTGGGTATTCCACATCATGGGATCAATCTTCGTGCTTTGAATGATTTTCTCAATCTGCAAAATCCACAGAAAATGATTATGGACAAGTTTCTTCAGGTCTCTTCCTCCTGCCCATTCCTTCTCCTTTTTTTCTTCATCCAGGTATTCTCCCCAGGTTTTATATGAGCCGTGTGTGCAGGACATTGTCACCTTCTTGGTCGTGTTCATCTGCAGCCAGAACTACATCAGGAATCCCTATCTTATTGCCAAGTTGGTTGAGGTGCTGTTCGTCACCAACCCTGCTGTTCAGCCTCGTACTCAGAGATTCTCAGAAATGATGGAGAACCACCCGTTGTCCGTCAAACAGCTGGTCCCTGCCCTCATGAAATTCTACACTGGTGGGTGCTTAGCTGTTCAAACCTTTTGGGATTAAGAAAGCAATACCACAGGTTATCATGCATAGAGATGTTTTTTTGCCTCTTGTGTTACATTTTATTTTCAAATGATTTTTCTCTTGTCAGATGTTGAGCATACTGGCGCCACCAGTGAGTTCTATGACAAGTTCACTATACGGTACCACATCAGCACTATCTTCAAAAGTCTCTGGCAAAACCTTGCCCACCATGGCACCTTTATGGAAGAGTTCAAGTGAGTTTCTTGAATGACTGTGTTAGAATCAGCAACTGTCTGACACGGACCCATCCTAACCTGAAATTCCCTCCCAACTAATTTTCTTCTTACTCTCCTCTAGCTCTGGCAAGCAGTTTGTGCGTTACATCAACATGCTGATAAATGACACCACCTTCTTGTTAGACGAGAGCCTGGAGTCTCTGAAGCGTATCCACGAGGTTCAAGAAGAGATGAAGAACAAAGAGCAGTGGGAGCAGCTGCCCAGGGTTAGTGCTCAGCACTAAATGGTTTTGGTTTTCTATTCCTACATTAAACTTAATTTATTATAGCAATAAAACAGAGAATTGAAAATAAAACAAAAGCTGTAAGGATTTGACTCGGGGGGGAGGGGTTACAAGATATCCCGCCATACAGAAAGTAGGCAACAGTATCCGATTCCTCATGGTCAAAAAAAAAAAAAAAAATACTGTGCAGTACATATCAAAGAATAATACTGGTTGTCCAGCTGCTCCGTCTGTGTGGTTGGCTTTCAGTTTCTCTCT
This sequence comes from Thalassoma bifasciatum, assembly GCA_008086565.1. Lineage (NCBI taxonomy): Eukaryota > Metazoa > Chordata > Actinopteri > Labriformes > Labridae > Thalassoma > Thalassoma bifasciatum. The sequence goes on along the minus strand of RPOG01000032.1, from coordinate 412,485 downwards.
TCTTTAGTACAATATCCATCCATTTTCTTAACTGTCTATCCTGCTATTCAGGGTTGCGGGTGGCTGGAGTCTATCCCAGCTTCTTTAGTACAACATTTCTCCCTAATTGTTCACTTTGGAGATGGCATTAGCCTTAATTGATAGATGTGATGTATCATTGCCATGAAACAGCTGACAAAGTTCAAGCTGCAAAACAAAATGTGTACACCAGGGTTCTTGCTCAAGACAGGAACCAATATTTACTCACTCAGATTGTGCTGAGCTATGACATCTGGCAGAAGGTGATTTGCAAGTTTAACTACAATAGCATGTGTTTGTGTTTTCATGAAAACTTTCAGGAGCAGCAGCAGAGCCGCCAGTCCCAGCTGACTCAGGATGAGCGGGTGTCTCGCTCTTATCTGGCTCTGGCCACAGAGACGGTTGAAATGTTCCACATCCTTACCAAGCAGGTCCAGAAGCCTTTCCTCAGGCCTGTGAGTACTGCTGCCCCATGAGTCATTTTAAAAATTGACATGACTCAGAGATGTAATTTTCTGCATAAATGTGCATTCTAGAGTCGATAAACATTTCTAAACTGTTCCTTTCTTTACTACAGGAGCTTGGACCTCGTTTAGCTGCAATGCTGAATTTTAACCTCCAGCAGCTCTGTGGGCCTAAGTGTCGTGATCTGAAGGTGGAGAACCCTGAGAAGTACGGCTTTGAGCCCAAGAAGCTCCTGGACCAGCTAACCGACATCTACCTGCAGCTTGACTGTGCACGCTTTGCGAAGGCAATTGCAGATGACCAGGTTCGGACTGAAGTTTCCTGTTGATCAAATCACAAAATCGTTTCCCAAAAATCTCACTATACTTTACATTACTTTTTAAAAAATTTTTTTTACACATTTTGTTTGCACATTTTGTCACACATGATAAGCACGCCCTGAAGAGTAAGGATCATGGGATAAAGTGCCATTTGGGATCATTGCATAAATGGTTGAATGGCCTCTAAGCTACCAGTGTGAATCCTGTGTTCTACTTTGTGAATGAAAAACAGTGTTTCAGCAAGTGTTCAGAAGGTCATGTCATGAACATAATTACCCACACATCTTCAGATTAATCTAGCTGTGAGGAACTGAATACAGACCATTGTGCTAAAGTGTTAAAGATGAAATTCTAAAAGAATTACTGTTTTTTAACAAGTAATCATTGTTCAACAACACTATACACTAAACCGTCTCTCCTTATGTAACATGATATATGAAATGCACTCTATTTCTGTTATTGGACCCTAGCATTGCAGTCTATTTTGTTCATTCCACTGTTTGGTTTTTAAATGCCATCCAAGTTTCAAACATATATTCTTATCTCTCCTCTGTTGTTATTCACTTTTTAATGTTATCATACAGAATTTATTCAGCCTTATAGGATGCAAGCAAAGAACGGCAACTTATGCGGTGTGGGAGTATATTTGTGTTATTAATGGCCTTCTCTTGCAGTGCCCTGATAAATATTTCCTCTTTTTGCTCTTTTGCAGCGGTCATATAGCCGCGAGCTCTTCGAAGAGGTGATATCAAAGATGAGGAAGGCTGGTATCAAGTCGTCTATTGCCATTGAGAAATTTAAGCTGCTTTTAGAGAAGGTGGAAGAAATAGTCGCCAAGAACTCCCAGTCAGAAATGGACTACAGTGATGCACCAGATGAGTTCAAAGGTGTGTGTGTGTGTGTGTGTTTTGTTAATAAAATATGCTTGCAAACCGGTTTATCCAACTTGGTTTAAGAAGCAACAGTTTTGTTTCCCTCACCTCCACATTCTAATTTTTAGGTAACAGTTCAGGATAGCATTACAGCATATGAAAGTTTTGAAGTTAACAAACTTTTATGATTACTTCACCTACATCTAACAAGTTGCTGAACTTTTAGCCCTGAGTCACTTGCTCAATAATCTAGAGACCTCAGGTCAGCCTGTGCAGACAGACAGGATAGTCATTCTGTGGTGCTGTTAAATTCCAGACATTTGAAGGGGATTTCTCAGCTCATAGAGGTTATATAGACGGCTTAAAGCCAGGCTATCCTATAACCACAGACTTAATATAATCTAGTAAGAGAACGTGGCCCACATACCTCCTTTGATTTCCAGATATGCCAGCCAGCCCACCGCAGTTGATGGGAGTGTGCCATACAGCGGGCTTGAGTATCAGCTTTCTGTGTGGTTAAAATCTTCCATGACGGGTTTTATTTTTGCAACGCACAAGTCCTACTGTAACAACCTCATGACATTTCAATACAAGGCACAAAATCAAAAGGCATCATTGGGTATTTATTGGAGATTTTCTTTTCTGGTGTTTTTAATAGATACAGCAATACTTCTATCATACAAAATACATCAAATTTAAAGAGCAGGATGGCAGAGGCTCAATAAGGAGATGTCTCACATAGTTGCAACAGGGCTTAAATAGTCAAACAGAATTGTTTTGTATTAGTTAAATTATTTTTAAATTTGATCTTTTTTTAATGACTAATGGAAAAGCCATGGGTTAGATTAGCCAGTGACACACTTCTGTTTGTTTCTATGTGAACAATTTTTGTTACTCATCTGTATAGCAGGAGCAGGGATTGGGGGTCAGTATTGTTTGTTTTGAATAAAGGAATTAACAATAACAGAGACTTGCACACAGATGGACAAGTGCTGCTTTTATTGGAATAATCTGTTGAAGCTCAGTGGTCCATGTTTTCAAAAGTGTTTTATTCTTAAATTTGATTTTGACTTTGATGTCATAGACCCTCTTATGGACACACTGATGACCGATCCTGTGATTCTGCCCTCTGGAAACATAATGGACCGATCCATCATTCTGCGCCACCTCCTCAACTCACCCACTGATCCCTTCAACAGGCAGCCACTAACAGAGAGCATGCTGGAGTCAGGTAACCCCACCATGATGTTTTTTTAAATGCTCTGTTAGAGTGGCAACAAAAGTCAGATTAGCAAAGCAGTGTTTGAGTCATTAGATTAAAGACGATTGTTTATTTTACACCTTATTGTCCAGCTAAGCAATGTTTCCTTGTCAGTTCCTCCTAACAGACTTTTTTTTTTTTTTTGTCTAGTACCTGAATTAAAAGAGAGGATTCACGCCTGGATGAGAGAGAAACAGGGCGGGCGGCTTGTTTAAAGAGCCATGTCAACCATCATCTGCCCTATTGACCATCATTAAGGGATCTATCCAAACCGCCTGAATTTAGAGTCACTACAACCAATGACAAGCAACATTTTGAATGAAAAAAGGAGACCTGAATTGATTTTTATTCGCATTTACCCTTTTTGTCTAAAACCATTATCATGGTTCTCCAAACAAAATATAATAAAGTTAAGACTTTTAAGTTTTTGTCATGAGTTTGTGTATATATATAACAAAATATATACATATATTTAACAAGAGTTAGTTGATGCATTATAATGCTGCAAGTTTCCACCACAAACAGGTTTACCAGCCAGGTGCGAACGGTCACTTCATCAATAATTTTCCTATATGATTCTCATTTTGTTTTGTAATACTCTGTATGTTCATTAAATACTTATGAGGGAGAGGGAAGGGCAACAAATTTGGGAGAGTGGGTGGGTTTGGATAAATTTGCTAGCCCTGAGTTTTCACTTTCAAGACTGTGACAGTTATGAACTTGAGTCCACGTAATGTATGCTGGCGTCCCAGAGCTAATGGACGCACAGTTTGGCTTGTAGACAAAGTTCAGACTTGGGAATATCCATTAAGGATGTAGCTTCACGTAAACTAATCCTAAATATCAGCTTCCTTTTGAGTACAGTAGAAAGATGAGCAGTGGTTTACCAACACACAGTATGTTCAGTTGTCCCTTTTAAGTCACATTTTCCCTGCTGACTTTAATAGACTGAATCTACTTCTTGTGTGTGCATGGCCTCAAGTGCAGTCTCTCCTAAGCGCCTCATGGACAAATTAGCCCTCTTTAGGCAGAGTGGAAGGATCATGAGAGAATGTAGCATGACCACAAGTAACACCATTGTAGGAGCTCACCATTAAAAGGTCTCAGAACCACCGACATCTCACCTCAAGACGGTCTCTTTCAAAAGGCACTGTACCTAACCCGACCTTGCTGACCTTAACTGTACAGGAAATTATTTCCTTTATCCACAAACCTGTTTTGGAAGCTAGGATTTTGAACTGAAATAAATGATGATGCATATTATATTCCTCACTCGTCACTATTTTTTCCTCAGATTGAAGCTACCTGTTGGATTTTCCCCCGAAAGTGTTTAAGGAAGAGGAGTTTGTTTGACTTAATATCAAGGATTAAACTAAAAATCTCAGTGACTATAGGTTTGAAAGCTGTAACTCCAGCAGAGGAAAAACGAAACTATTGAATACAGTTTCCCAGAAGCACAAACTTAGTCATTCCTCTACTGTAAATGTTATTAACTAATGGATTAAACTTGTCAACTGTCAAAACCTGAGTTGTTGTTGAGGTAAAGCTTGCATTATGTGACGAATAGCCCTGCTTTGTACTTACTCTCTATGCATTTTAAATGCCATTACCACAAAAACTGTGAAAGCTCAAGGATGGGCAGTAAGCCAATATAAGGTAGGTTGACCAAACCTCTTTTGCCCAGACATGTCCTGCTTTTGGGTGGTAAGACTATGTTCAGGGGGATTTATGAAATTCCTGTTAAATGTACATTTTATTCGTAGCTTGTTCTACAGACCATTGATATTTATAATAAAGTGCTGCACAGGGAAACTGGCATTATTCTCATGTACCAATCCGTCAAAAATCTGTGGTACAAGAGTCAATTTTCAGAGATAAAAAGTAAAAGTTTTGAGCTTTAAAGTCAAAATTTTGGAGGAAAGGTCAGACTGGGAAAGAAATTTCAGATTTTGGGACAAAATGACAGAATTATGAAAAAAGTCAAAGTTATGGGATAAAGTAAATTTTTTTTTTAGATAATGTTAAAGTTATTGGATTAAAAAGTGGAAATTTTGAGATACAAGTCATAATTATGAAGAAAAGGTGGATTTTTTTTGTCTCAAAGTGTTTACTTTTTAACGTGAAAAAAAGGAAATCTCAACAAAGCCGATTTTACATTTTCTTTATTTTCAAGTGGCAGAAAGGGGCGTCCATACATTATTCACTTTTACTTAATACGGGAGAATATTATAACATCAAACTAGAGTACAGTTTAAAGATAAACGTATGGTTTATGCAGCTACTTTTTCGCCCAAGGAAATCTTTGAATATTTTCGCAGGCAGAGGCTGGGGGGGGTTCTCTTTTGATCCTTTCAGAATATGATCACCTTAAAATAAGGTGTCACGGATATATCACGCGCAAACACCATGAACATTTTGCTGTTGTGGTTTTATCCTTTCAGCCGCTGAAGTAATGTACAGTTAAAGCCTGTAAAGGCATGGTATAATAAATGCCCCGTTCTCCGCAGGACGGCGCTCTTTGCGGCGGTCCTGTGTGTTGCGGTGACAGCGGTGCGGGGAGCGGTGGGTAGAAATCCTGCAGTGTGGCGTCACGATAAAAAAAAAAAAATCTGACCCCGCCCACTTCTGGTCCCGAGCCTCACCATTGGTCGTATGACACATTAGTCATTGATATCTCTTCGTTGATTGGTCCGTCATGCTGTCAGTCAATGTGCCGTGAGGGAGTTGACGTAATCTCTTCGGTAAATCAAGCCTATCTATCAATTCTTCTTTTCGCCTGTGTGCAGATAGACATCCTCATTGCATCTCAGCTGGAAAATAACCTCGTCAGGGAGTCACCGGTACATTTCCAGCTCTGTTCGGCGGAGGATACCGCCATAATGGGTGTTCATCGCGAAAGTGGACTTAATAACAGTTTTCGTGCTCGCGGATTTAGATAGAAAACAACATATCTTGACGCCAGCTAGCTAACGTCACTTCTCTTCTCTGTCCTATGGTTTCATCCAACTGAGTGTCTTCAAACGTGAGTTAAAACAGCGTTTTTTTTTCTCTTCGGTGATTGTCTCTTGTATTGTAAATGTGGGATGTGCTCTGTTACAGATGATTTTCAGGGGGTTGTTGGTGACTGGGAAGCTTTTGTCTGTAAAAGCTAACGTACAGTCACAGACGTATGATGTATAGCAGTGCATCTTCCCTTTAGATCCTGTGAAGAACAATGATTTTTATATTAAACTAATCACCACTTATTCTGTCAACGAGTGTTTTTTTTTTTTTGTAATATATTTATACGAGGATAGTTTACATAAAAGTTGTATTAGAGACAGACACCGAAGGAGCTCGTTCGATCTCATGTGATTCACTGAACTGACAGCAGGGGACATTTCATGGAGGCTAACTCACAATCAGGGGTCCCGGTTGCTCATAGATTCGAGATAAGATATTTAATCGGATAGCGGATGTTTTGATCTCCCCATACCCTGCCAGGCATGTTACATACGGCACAATGCGTCGGGTCTGTGCTGCCAAAACGAGCTCCTCCCTTCACATTTGACAACATACAACAGCAGAGGATTAGCCTACTTCTCAACGCTGGCAAATGTAATATTTAAGAAAAAAAATAATCTCTTTGTCCGCACACAGTGAACACTGTTAGATGTTGCATACAGGCCTCGCTCCTGTCCTGCTGTAGCCTAAGCCAAATTAGGTAGATAGAATTTCATGGGCGTATGCTTTAGCAAGTATGGCTGACTGCAAGGACATGGAAAAAACATCACATACTGGGCATATGTGGGCCGTGGGTGCGGGATGTACGACAATAATTGACAGTGACCACATTACAAATCTGTCTTTTGAACAACTTTTTGTTTTTTTTCAATGCGTTGCTTCTAATTCCAAAAGTTGCATGCCAGTTCATCCTTGTTTCAAAGGCTTTTTGAATGTAATTTACTACCTCAAATGAAAAACATAAACACCTAATCTTTCATATTAGACTATTTAGAATCTGGATGGCTGCTGTTTACAGATACATAAGCTTAATGGTGTTGGTCGCCATATTTGTTATCAGCTCCCCTGACCTGGAATGGGGAGTGGGTATTCTTCCATTGTGCTTCTGTAACATTATGATGTTTTATGATGCTAGGTTTTCTTTTTGTAGAGCAGATGCAAATGAACTCCTGTTCTGTGTTTTCCTTTAGGAGGGACATAAAAGTTAACTTGCTGGGGAAATAAGCCCAAACTGCAAACATGTCTGGAGCATCTGTAAAAGTTGCCGTCCGTGTACGGCCCTTCAACTCCAGGGAGACAAGCAAGGACTCAAAATGTATCATCCAGATGCAAGGGAACACTACCAGTAAGTAATTTGTTAGTAACCACATAGTCAATATGATAATCGACGCAGGCCTCTTTGCTGAAGGAAGTTTAGTACACAGCTCATGCTCCTGCTTGGTCTTCCATCAGGGGTCTTGGCTGAGAACAGTAGAATGAGCACACTGAATAGTCGACGGTTGGGGACAAACAGCCTGAAAGAGAATAAAAGGCTTACAGAGTGAAATTCCTCCTCCTCCGAAGGGGCCTGCATGCTTTAGGAGACTCTGTGTGAGAAACGCTGAGTTGGATCATACTGGGAGACCCAGGGGTCAACACAAAGCCTGGCCCTGCCATACCCGGCCATTCATCAAAGCTCTGTCACAGTGTTTCAGATCAAATTTGGTGTTACTGTGTAATTTATGATTTTGTTATCTGTGCTACAACACAAACAGTTTGTAAACATTTTGGAGAGGAGTTAATCATTTACTGGTTTGACCATGCCTTGCATTGTACAGTACAACTTTAGAGAGAAAGTGAAAAATTTAAGGCCTTCCAGCACGAAGCATAAATGAACTCAAACATTTCACAATGTATGATTGTCCAGTATTGATTGTTTCTTAGCTTTATCTCAGAGTCTTAAGTTTTATTTGGAGGCTTTGCAGAAATAGTGCAAAATGTATTGAAATGGGATTGCAAAATAACAGCCTTTTTAATGGCCTGGATATAGATTGATAGGCCATCATACATTCATTTAAATCAAACTAATCAGTCTTATTGATAAATAAAAAAAAGGCAAAGGACTGGCACGACAGAGCTAGAGGAGAAAATCTGAATGTGGTTTGCAGTCTTGTGATTCAACCTGCCCTCCTGTGACTGTGAGTCATCAGGTGCTGTGATGAAGTGCCGTGCTAGCTGCCTCCTTACTCATGACTGGGCTGTATGTCCCATTTCAGCAGGCAGGTGAACACGATCCCCCGACAGGAGCATGAAAACATTAACTGGGGCAGCTTTTCAAAAACCTTTACTTACAGCCCACTCTCTTATTTGCCAGGAGTTGTGTCTGTCAGTCTTATTTGGCTCATTAGACTAAGCCTTTATGAATCTTCCATAAGATCGAATGTCCCTACTGGTTATGGACCACTTGCTCTTTATCTCTCACACTCTACCAAAGAGAAGCTTTATTCCAAATCCCTGCTTCTTTTACTCCATATCCTTGGGTTTCCATGATGCCAATGTCACTCAGAGGTGCTGGAGGGTGACTCGTGGTTTGTAACAGAACTGCAGAGGAATATGCAGTGTTTTTGGGGGTTAGTGAGTGAGTGAGGCAGAGGAAAAGGAGGCTGCAGTACTGCCTACTCTACCTCCTATCACATGGGCAGATTGCAGAGCAGAAAGGGGGGCTGGCAGGCAGCCATACTCTCCCTTCATCAGGACCTTATTGCAGATGGTATGCTGAGAATGACCATTTTTGGCTGCTCAGAGGTTGAATTGTACATATTTGCCCTAACCCGCTTCGTTTCACACTTTCAGTTCAGACTATTTGGCATGCAGAGTAAAAATCTGACCTTGCTGCAGTCGTGGTTTTCTTTTTTCCTGCCTCCCGCATACTTTGTGAGTCTTTCTTCTAGAGTCATTTAACTTGTATTAATGTCTAAACACAAAGAACAGATGTTGAAGAGGTTACGTTTCCTTTTATTTCAATGTATGGTAATAATTATTCTATTTTTTAAGGATTTAAAGTTACAGTGGGTTATAATTGGCTGCATTCAGAGCAGCAGTGAAAAACAATGTTTAAGAATATGGTTGAATTCATGTCAAATAGAGATTAATGTACTTTTATTTTTGTCAACTTTAAAATGGGTCTTTTTTTTAAATAAATTTAGGAGCACCCCCTTCCAAAGTGGCTGCCATGTCACATAATTTTACTGTTGTATAGACTGAACAAACTTGTAACATACATTTTATTATAAACATTTTGATAGTCAGAACCTTACAAAATGGAAGATCGCACTAAGAAAGCATCACACGTTGTTCCTGACCTTTGTAGAGAAGGGAAGCGTTTTAATCCAGGATCTTGCTAGATATGACCATTACCACAAACTGTGCCTGTGTGTAGTGGAAAATTGGATCTCAAGTCGGAATAAAAGACATTTTTACACATTGTGCAAAGATTTGACTTTCACTAGTCCTTACTGCAGTGAAAATATGGTAGGAAATGTATGTTTTCCACTTATTAGTTAGAGGTTTCATCTCAGTGTTCATCAAAGATGGAGTGTCATCACAGTTGTCTTTTCAGTAACAAATACCCTCAACTTGGCCTGAGTATAGGTATAAATGTTTATCATTCTTAGCTTTCCAGATCTATCCGTATTTATTTGTGTATTCACATTGGGAAGAGGGAAACAGTACAGACTTGCCGGGCTACCTTTACTAATTATTTTTCATTGTATCCTCTTTGATTGTTAGCTTTTCATATTTTATAACAACACTGTTTAATGAACTGCTTCAATCAGAATTATCCAGTACATAAACATTTGCAAATCTCAGTGTAAACAATTCCTTTTGTGTAACTACAATTTCCCCCTTGTTTTTTTGTGATAGCTAGCATACAAGTGAGACTGAAAGTTGCCTCACAGTAACTGGACGTTTAATGGTCGGGCTTGGTAAGATTGTAGGTGTTTGGCATATGTGTGTACAAGGCCCTGACACTCCCCTTATTGTTGTAATTCACTCAAGGGCATTATGTGTCTGTGTCCATGTGTGTCAACACCACAGAGAAAGAGAGAGCTTAGGGGCAAGGGCAGGATATGCTCTCTCCTTCCCTCTCTCTCACTCTCTCTGCCCCTCTTTCACCATGCATGGCAGCTTGTCAAGGGTAGGGTGTAGGCAGAGGGGCAGCAAATTGATTACCCAGTGCGCAGGAAATGTGTCCAAAGCTTCTGCAAGCAGGCTGGAAACAAGTGAAGGCCCCTTTCAGTTGGATCTTTTAAACATACCAGAGCTAATGTAATTATAAAGGGGTGACGCGATGGGCCATTGCATTAGTTTGTTTTGGTGCTCAAAACGTTGAATAACCCCAGAGCACCCAAAGCCTGCCTTCATTAGGGCCCTGATGTGTACTGTGTCTTGTTATGTAACTTGTGCGCTACGTTTCCCTCTCAGGCAGTGGGCAGCTACTCATGTATGTATGGCCAAAGATGGGTGCTAGATTTCATGCTTGGCTGTGCCGGAGGCAGATTTGATATGATGCTGTAAGAGATTTGCAATGGTGTTTATATTGATGCCCTGACAAAAGGAAATCTCCCAATCAGATCTTTTGTTTTTTTGAAAAAGAAAATGGTAAACATAGTGATAGCACAAACAGAAGGTCAACTTATCAATTAAACCTTCACCTTTCAGATACAATTTTGCTGAGTGTCCTTTCAGCCCTTGATAAGTGGATGATGACCTTACAAAATTCTGCAGGGTGAAATGAGCTAAGTTCAAGTGTCTGTTCCACAAAAGTGGATGGTATTGCTGAAGCACGGGCGACAATGTTCCATCTCGAATGAATGGATTCTGATAATTGAGAGGAGAGCTTGCAGAATAAGTGGGTGTAATTTGGGGATGGTGGGTTTAGATGAGGGATGGCCATCCTGCAGCTGAACCCTACAGACAGGTCTGCTTGACCTGGTTAGGACCTGTAATCTGCAAGCTTGCCTCAGGTCGCCAGCCCTGCCGCCATAATCCTCCTTGACCCTTGTAGGTGTGCACAAACCTACACACGGCCGCTCAGGGTGTGACATTCCTCATCCCCCCACGCTGGGATTGTTTTGGAGTGACAGCACATTTGCCCACATGCACTACTTACAGAGCAGACTCACACATACCAGACTGATCTCCTAATGAGGGGGGAGGACAGGCAGATGTCTGTCTGGTATCAGCTCATGCTGTGTCATGGGACTTTCAGGCCAGAGGCAAAAATATACACTGAGCAGCTCAACCAGTTTTATTATGTCCATAACTTAAAAATTTTCATGACAGAAAACCACATATTGTTGCTCGCCATTTCGTCTACGCCTTTGATATTGAGAGCATTCAGTTGACCTGTGAAACTATTTAATAATGCTTAATATAAAGGGACAAGAATCTCACGCTCTTATTGCTGTCATATCCTTTGTGGTCTTCTGTGTTGGTAGTCAAGGCAACAAGAGGTATAATTTCTGTTTCAAAGACATTTTGGAAAATTGCAGAAGTGAAAGTCATCTAGCTGTATCTAATGGAATATAGAAAAATAAAGCACACTCATTAAAACAGTTGGTGTCATAGTTCAGATCTAGTCAGTCATTTTTGGAGATGTTCCTTGGGCTTGAGATGGAAGACTTCTCAAAAATGGTCTTTCCTGGAATTTTTCATTCATTGTGTGCTTAAGTTTACCCTGGTTCTTGACATACTGCTGTGTTTTTATCCCTTTTTGTGTCGTCGCGAGTCAATTAGTAGTCTGTTGAGTTTTGAGAACTTAGTCATGGGAAACGTGATGGTAAATGCTATCCCAATTACCACATCTTTTGTTTGATTTAAAACAACAACTAGTATGATAACAAAAGTACATTAGAAATAGTTTTTTAAAATAAATAATCGGCAGATGAAAGATCAGTTTAAAACTGGGTTATATTAAAAACAAAGATATCTCTTTTCAATTCCAAACTTCATCAGCTGGCGTGGTGTCGTTATAGAGACTTTGGTGTGCCATAAATCAATTCAGTCCTTCTTGACCTGACCAGAAAGCTGAGAAATAGCATTTAGAAATAACCTATTTTAGCACTGATAATCTCATTTTAAGTTATGGATTATCAGGCATACATCTAGATATGGGACTTTTCAAGATCAATTTTTCTAATTGATCTTCCTTAAAGCCCCTTTCATAAACAGATGCTCAAACACTTTTAAATTAAGTTAATTATGTTAAGTTTTCATTATTCAAAATTTTGCTGCCAGTATTTTCAATTTTACTACAAATGAATAAACGCTCCAAGTATTGGTTATCCGCCTCCTTGACCACTAATAATAGGTAAAGGTATCAGCTGTGAAAAAACTCTAATAAGCTCCATCTCTGGTTTAAAGTGACTGAGAAACCACAACAGAGTGTTTGCCTGCAAAAGGATCAGCTGAGTGCTGGAATGCACTTGATGTGTCAGAGGTCAAAAAGGGGAAAGTGATAAATTGTCCCTCCCACGAAACAGCAGTTTCAGCTTTGTCTCTGACCACTTGTGGTTTTCACTCCCAAACTTATGTTGACTCTTCATCATCTCCTTTTTTATGTTGTTTTCTCTACTGTGCCCATATTTAAACATCACAGAGCTCACTCCATCATTTTTTTCTGCTGTGCATCATTTGTGTCTAAGATTAGGGCCTCAAAGTTTATTGAAACATACATTTTCCACCTCTTGCATCTCAACACATCTGGAGAGAACTTAATGGTGATGATGTAATCATCAGGTTTCAGAGGAATTTGTTGGCGTGTGCACCTACTGACATCGTGAAGCCTCAGTATAAGCTTCAGATGTCTCCAAATACGAGCTGTAGTAAAAGGGGCAAAAAGCAGATGGAAGCTTTAGATCTCCTAATTCATTTTTTTCACATGGGGTTTGCTTGAATTAATTTCCCCTCTCCTCAGTCTGTGGATCGGTCTTTGCAAAAGATCTCAAATAGCTTCACAGTGGAGTCTCAGCGCTCACCTTTTATGAATGAATATCTCCCAGCTTGTCCAAGCTTTGATCACATCATAGTTTTGCTTTTTCTCTGCTTTGTTTAAACACTCTCACTCTAGCCTGTGAAGAGGAAGCTGGGGGAGCCTTTTACAAAAAATGTGGAATTACAAGAGAAGAGGATGCGATCAGAGCTGACTCAAGAGAGGGGGAGGGGAGATGTGAACGCATCCACAGCGGCAGAGATAGAGAAAGTCGTGCACGAGCACTATTCACGTGTAAGACAGCGTGAGGCAGCATCACATACAGTATCAAGCATGGGATTTCTGTCATATTTGTGGAGGCTGAGGAGTGGGGTTCATCAAATCCTATATTCTTGGATTGTGTGGTATCTTTTCTTAAAAACACCCCTTTTTTAAAAATAAGAGAAAGAAAAATCAGAAGTATAGTTTAGATGCAGAGCAGATTCTCTTTCTGTAGTATTTGAAAATGTTACTATCTTTTATATACACATGAGTCTTGATAGAAGATAATTTGATATTTAGTTATGTAGATTAGGATATATTTCTAATCTCAAATTTTAATAAAGGCTTATTCTTTGCAGCAAAGAACCTTCAGAAAAACAACAGCAAAATGATATAGATTTGTCAAAAGACTTCTTCTCTGCTTCAATTTGTTGCTGGCATCCAGACTAGAAAAATCCATTAATGTTAGTAATATCAGCAGCGATAGAGGCCAAAGTAAACATCCGCCTTCTTTCACATAAAAACAGCAAAAAGCCAAATTAGTCTGGTTAAATGCACTTATGCAGCTGGGGAAACAGGTTTTATTTAAGGAGTATCAGAGAGCGTAAGAATAAAAAAGGGTCCAGGGATCTTTTTGAGTTAATTCATATTAATGAGTTGGCAACAGAGGCAGTTAGAACATTTTGACTAAAAATGTAATAGATTCTGTCAACTAGAAAAGGTCCTAAAAAGTCTAAAGATGCAAATTCCAACAGAATGTGTCATGGTAAACTCTGTTTAGACATATTTCTCTATTTCCTTTAATATGATAATTCTTGACAATAACCCAGTGGAATCAGGCTTGTTAGATGAAAACATCCTAATTCTCTATCTAATATCAGACTGCACTCACAGCAGGCATCTTCTATCGCCATTCATCCCAGTTTTGGTGATCCAAACAACAGCTTAACAGTTGATAATGGCGTGTTTGTTTTAAAGTTATGGTACTCCTGGGTTGCCCCTCTTACCTTTGGTTCCTTGCCTAAGTTGGGTGAACTGGCTGGACTTTCCCACATTCAAGAGAGTGAATGTGTTTTTAGTTTTTGTGCCCTGACTGAAACAGCTCTCTTTCCAGACTGTATTGTTTAGCTTCCTCCCACAGTCTGGGGTCTGAATTCAGAGGCAAACTGGAGGGCTTTGCAGTCCAGGCACGAGGAGCTTGGTGGTGGCATAATGCTCATTTTGTATTATTTATGAGCAAGAGCCTGGGAGTTAGTAGTTGTGTATTTTCTTTTGTTTTTTGTTATTGTTAAAACCCTCATTTATCGGACAGGAGATGTGACCTTTGATCAGGTTGACAGCTCGACTCTGTTCTGTCAATTCATCTGCTGTTGTTCAACAGTTTGTGAAAGATGAGGATAGTATAAGAGTACAAGCAAAAACGTTCGCACAAACATCATGTCCACCCTTGACAAGGAGTACCTGCCATTTTAATTGAACTCAAAGATTTTCCATGAAAAGGATGAATTCTACAGATTAGCGTACTCGAGTTGTCTACATGATGTCATGATGGTTACATAAAGCAAGAGAGCATTTAAAGCAAGACTAGGGTCTGGGTGGAAGCAAATGAAGGAAATCCAGGTCACTGCTCTGTAAAATGGGTGTGTGTGGTGAGCGCTGAATGTAAGGGGCTCTCTGCATTTCCTTTTTCTGCACAGCTTTGTCTGCACTGTTGTCCCAACTCAACCACTCAGCCTGGATCATATGATAGACTGTATGCCGTTCTTAGACCAGTTTTAGACTCTGTTCAATCATAGTGTAAAACTTTAAACAAATGTACAACTGTTTTCATTAAGAAGATTGACACCACAGTTCAAATCCAGTGTTGAATGGTTTATGGCATTTTGTTCTTGTGACCACATGTTATTCAGTATTACATTATCCAGTTAAGCTGAGGAGAAAGATTAGGTTATCCAACTTTTACACTTTCCAGATCTGAACTCTGTTATGAACGCCTTGTCCCAGACCTTTTTTAGTTTCTCTTTCATAACCTTCCTCTAAGTTCATTGTGACAAGCTGACATGAGCACGTTTGCACTGATAATAAATTAAGGGCTATTTTAAACCTCAAAATACCAGGCTGGTCTAAAGCTGTGGATGTATAAGCATGGCCCTCCAAGACGCAGGATGTGTTTGGACAGACCTCTGACCTTTTGAGGCAGCACCTGTGAAGAGAGGAATATCCTCTTTGGAGCTGATCCATGGGAGGCACAGACTTTGAGCTTGAGGAAAGGATCCTGTATTACTTTATAAGAGTCAACATAAAGGTGCAAACAACGTTCTGTGTACAGGTTTGACAAGTTAGGGATGTTCACAGAATTTGGTCATACACTCCAGGCACTACACTTGTGTGTAACTAACATGTTATTTGGATAATTACAGTTGCTAAGGCTCTGATTTCATTACAGCTCAGTGTCGCTTGTGGATTTAACCCCCCGATGTCATCACCTAAGAGGCTGCCTGATACCCCTCTCTCTTTGTTATAGGAGTGTGTTTGTTCAGCTTCTGAATGGAGTCCTGCTGGCTTAGCATGTTTTCTGTGTCTGGTGGTTTCTAGAAGCCTCTCTTTAGTCATTGTTATCCTGGACTCAATGAGCCTGCGTGAGCTGCTGATATCAAACTGCACTCGCAGCCCTCACTGGCTATCAGTGTCTGTGAGCTGAAAGCAATGTATAGTTCGGCGGAAAGGTTGGGCAGCTGAAATCTGTCCATTCCTTCCTGTCACTGACAGTCTGTCGGCATGCAAAGCACTAGCTGCCATCTGCTGCTATATAAATAGACAGTAGTCAGAGCTAGAACAGCTGGCACATAGGCTAGAACTGCACCCTTTCCCACTACTTTGTAACTACACCAAAAACCCCGCCTAAAGACATTTTCATGACATTTTCATGTGACTTTTTGGAATGGAGTTGTTCAACATAAACAACTACCAAAGGGAGAAATCCATGATTATTAAAAACAATAAATTGATTTGATGTTATGTGAAATGCTCACCTTTAAAGGATAAAGAGGACAAGAACCTCCCCCTTAAATAGATAGGTGTGTGAGTTGCACAGCAGTGTTTCCCATGGTATTGTTTTTCTTTTCACTTTTCTGTTATCTCAGTTATTCTCAAAAATCAGTTTTAAATCTGAGTGTTGAATAATGCATGCACGACTTTCAGATTTGCTTAATTGACCTGGGTTTTTAGTGCTTTCAAACACTGTTTCCAAAGTTATTTGAAGTGCCTTTAAGGTTGCAGTTTTGAGCCATCATAGTGCAATGAAGATTTTTCTGTAAAGGTCTAATGTTATGCAAAAACAAAAAAAGAAACAGTATGCATTTCACTGACCTCAGAAACTTTATAAAACTTTGAAAGTTTCCCTTTGACTTAACGTGGCAATCACTTTTCGTTTAAAGGAGAAGGGGGGGTTCAGGCACTGTGAAAAGGGTCTTTGTGATTGAGGGGACTGGACACATTAAGCCTTGTCATAACAGATTACCTAATGTGTTTCGCAGGCTCTGTTGTCAGTTGCAAACCCTGCATTCAGTGCATTGTTCTGGTGTCTTCCTGCGCTTTTCCCCCCTCTCGTCTCTGCCCAGTAGGAAGACAAAAATGACGTGATCAGCCTTCTTAGCAGAAACAGAAGATTGGTTAGTGGGAACACAGTGCCCTTCATCACAGTCAAACTAATTACTCTGATGTACTGGTTAATCATATCAGGGATAGGAAGCTTGCTCGAGTCTGTTTGTTTGAGTCCAGTCTGTAATATGGAGTCTAATTTTGAAGGCTCACTTCTCCTGACTAGACAAACTCATCTGCCAGCCTAGAAATTTCCACGGGTATTTTGGCAGGAGCACTCAAAAGAGCTGTATTGAATTGCTCTGTTGTTAATTTTAAATTAAAGGCCATAAAACATCACCCTGACCGGACGCAAGAGTTCACCTCGTCCAAAGGGATAATCGAGAAACCGCATGTTGGTTTCTGTTTTGGAGATGTTGTATGTCCTGTGTTGTGGCTGCAGCAGGCTCAGCTGTTTGTCAAATGTGCGCAGCAGTGCTCACACACTACTTTTAGCCCTCAGCTTTGAGCTGCATCCAGTGACAACTCTGTCACCTGTGCTGCAGCCCTGGCAACCGAGCCATCACATACACTGCTCCAAAGATACCGGATACAACAGGCAGAGTGTTTCTGAGACCTCATGCAACCTATATGCTTCCTGTCAATATTTAACTACCATACTAATGTGTCTGTGGTATGGCTTAAAGCTTGAGTTGAGGTTGGTAGCTGCTATGCTACCATGCAATCAGTATTCATTCATGATTTCATATAGAAAAAGTATTAAAGTGGTGTTGCTTTCTCCTTTATAGAGGTCTTATTCTAGAGGCGCACTATTTGGCAACTTTTCAACATCTGAGTCCTGGAAAAACAGTAAACATTGTCAATATTTATCTTATAGCCACATTTTGAGTCATATGGAAAACCTTCTATATTAACTCCTATGAGCAGCTGTGATAAGTCATCTGAAATGATAGATAAACTGTGTATTTTCAAATGTCAGTCTGTTACCATGTGAGTGAGCAATGTAATGAGTGAAACTGTTATTGTCAGAAGTGAACTGTTATATCACACCTCTGCCTAAGTGTACACAGATCCCTATGATACTGTTACAATTCCTCAATCTTGCTAAAAGATGCACACGATTTAATTGAAATCCTGCTATTTGTAAATCATGTTATTTCTCTTGAAACTTTGGCTCCCATTTGTTAGTTCTCCCTCATATCTTACACATTTGTGTAATGTCTGTATCCCCTTCCTATTATCTCAGACAGGCATCAATCAGCTATCACAGCTCATCAGTCCTAAGAGGATAACCGGAAGAGAGGCAGATAATGTTTCGCCACTGTAGGCTTGGTTGCCTGCTGGTCTCAGGTGAACAGGATTGGCTTTTAGTCCCCATCTGGTGCCCAGAGACACTCTAACAGCCTAATTACTGAGGGGTCTCCTCACTTTCATGGCTGGATTATAGGCCCCATGTTGAACGCAGGAGCACAAAATGTCTGCCGGCTACAACCAGCTGAGTGATGTTCTTTAGATAGCAGGATGCGGTTAGTTAACTGGTGCCCACCCTGACGGGAAATGGAGAGCTCATGTGGAGGACTAGCATCTAACCAGGCTAGTATTCTGCTCAACACGATCTGAGTTAGGTGAGCTGTTAAGCTCAAATAAGCATTTAGTCAATACACATATACCACTCTGTAGCTTATGTCATGCCGCAAACTAAAGTATCCTTAATTTTTTTACTTCAGACTTTATTTTTATCCATTTTGACTTCACCTGAACAACACAAAAGCATAATACAAGATCATTGTAGATAAGCCTAAGTGCTTTTTATTGAATAAATTCTGTCAAAGGTGTATGAAAAGAATTGGGGTAAGGAGGTTGTTTAGAAATATCGATGATTGTTCTTGTGTGCTGGGGTTGTGAATAATTTAAAGCCAGTGTAGTTTGGCGTGGTAAGGGTCATGTACTTATTCATAGTTTGCTCTGTGTTGCCTTCGGAAATGGAATAAAGTTCTCAAAACAAACAGATATGATAAAAAGACCATTTCAATTCCAAGTCAGATTTCGAGCTCTTCCTTTTTTATTGCTGGCATGAGAAAAGAAGCCCCTCCTCACTGTAAATTTCCGGAAAAAGTTACCCTTGCTTTCTTAAAAGAGTCTCATAGACAGATATGTTTACTTGTGATCCTCCAGTTTATGCCTGTTTTGTGATTTAGATATGATTTTGTGCTTAAGGTTTTCTGAAGGATGCGATACTGGAGTTATGTTGTTACATTATTATTGTCTTAGAGTGTTCAGACAATAGTCGACTACATAATTATAGACTTTTGCATCGTGAAAGTATTCTCTGCAATTTCTTTTGCAGTCTGCCATGTTAAGTAGCTTAATGTCTTAGTTACAAATCCTGGAGCTTTCCTTCCTATGGCTTTCACATGTCGACAGGATTAGAATCCTGAAATCACTGTTTCATTGGTCTGTAATTGACCATAAACCTGTGTGTAGGAAAAAAAGATTCTAAATAGTTTCTACAATGTAGTAGCACGGAGAAAACAGAACACAATGTGCCACATCCTCCCTTTCTGTGCCAAGTCAAGGTTGTTATGGCAACCAGAATCTAGTCCTACACCTGTTGCCATGGTTGAGAAAGTCGGAGTGATGACGTTTTTGAAGCAGCAGAATGTGTCTGCCATTTTAAATCCAGGACTCAGATGGGAATATGAACTATGAATGAAAATAAGTGGAATTCCTCACTGACATGTTAGTTAGAGGCTGTTACTGTGCACCAGCTCTCACTTTGATTAGGTTTATAAATGTGATGTACACACACACAGGTTGACAAAGTGAATCAAGTGACGCACTCGATGGAGATAAAGAGTGTGAGTCATGTTGGAAAATAAGGTTTTCCCATCAGTCTGTTTCACTAAATGAAAAACCTCATCACGCCTCTTTCTTTCACATTGAATACAAAGGTGACACTGCAGTAAAATATACTCCAACAGATACAGATATGACGGTTACGAATGATACAAAGTTAGACACCACTCTCACACAGAACAGCTGCTGATCCTCTCTGCTTTTTTGGCCTTCAACATTTTTTAATACTCGTGTATGAGACTCACTATAGTGACGCACTGACAGGACCACACGGGTGATGCACCTATCTGTTTTGAGAGCAGCGGAGTGGGCAAACGAATGAGACAGTTATGCCACGTCATGAGCATGTTTCACCTTAAAGAGAATGAAGGATTCTGCCATATAGCTTTTTGCTGTTTGGTTACATTCAGTGATGTTCAAGCTGACATCCAGGTTAGAAAGCTCAAAACACTTCATTTTTTGACAGATCACAGCTGTCATTCTGAGATAGTCAGTCAGGTTTTTCCCACTTTGTCTGTTGACCTGTCTCTGGTATCTCACCTTCACAATGCCCCACACATGGCCCTCTACCTTCATCTTTCTGTTTTTCTTGCTAAGTTGCCTCATTGACACTGAATGACTCAGAATTAGAGTGCCCTTTCATGAATGGCCACTGTAGAATTTTCCAGGAAAGGGGAATAGGAGCCTGGTAACCTAAATCCCCCTTCGTATCTTCATACCTTGGCTCCAGTTTCTCTTTAGCGGCAGGTCAAAGGTGGTATTTGGCTTTATTTAGCCACCTTTCCTGCTGTATCCTCTTCCCGTGCCTAAAATGGAAGTCACTGCTCTGACTGTGCACCTTTAACTTGTTTGTATGCTCTCCAACACATGCATTGTTTCACCTGTGCTAAGTTACAGCTACATTAATTCCAATGCAGTAGCAGCTGCTACAACCATCACACATTTAGCATGAAGCAGTTTCAGACCTAGTTTTCAGAGGACACACTGTGCTTTTCTGTCAGCATGTGACCTGTGGAGGGCGATATGCAATCCCTGTCTCTCCTCATCTTCTGCATTATTGATAAGTGTGCTGAAATCCTCTGAATGCATAAGGCACCCTGTCGCTGAAATCTTGATGCTTGTGCCTCACAAGCACCCTCAAGTCAACACGCTGGGTCTGGAATGAAGTTTTATGATAGCAAAATTATGGTTCACATGAAACAGAGCAATTCTTGGTACAGCACACTTTTGCTCAGAAACAGTGTTGATACTCCAAATGTACACATTTCCTCCTGAGGTGCAGATTCATAGTTTTCCCTTTTGTTCTTCCTTAGGTCTCTATTGTGGCTCTGTTTAGATTGTTGCTAGGCCGTTTACTTTTAGTCTCTCAAACCCTTTTTTCCCCTAGCCTATTATATGCTCCCTTCTCCTCACCTCCCCCCTCAGTTCTGATAGTAGAGGTACACACTTTGTGTGCTGCCTGAGCAGACTCTGACACAAAGCAGCTTTAGTCAATAAAAGTGCAGTTTGTCTCAGAGGAAGATTTGAGGAGCTTCTGGTGTATGGAGTATCTACACATATCCTTCTGTAAATTCAGAGTCTCCTCCCTTCTTTCCATCACAAATCCAGTGCACAGTGTGGAAAGCTTTAACACAGGTCCCAGGGGTGTAAGCGAGCATGGTTAAGAGGGATGACATGCCAGGCATGGCTACAGATTCTTGTTCATTAAGAGATGTCTGTGTGTCTGTGTGCTGGAATGACTCTATTACGCAGAAATATAGTTTCATCATCCTGTTTGAACTGGAACAGATGACTATGATAAAGTGGGAGTAAACTCCTCTAACTCTGAATTTTTCTTTTGTTTTTACTTTTTCATCAGCTCACACAACAAATAGTCTCTGGCATTTTTAGGAAGTGCAACCTTTGGTTCTAGTTTTACTCGAAATAGCTTAACGGCACATATTCTGTCACTGGTTCATGTGACCTCCAGTTCCAAAATCGTCACTGTAAGAGCTCTAGTGAGGAGCAGGATCTTAGGACCAACTATTTACACACCAGGATACAACAATTAATATATAAATGACTGTATTTTGGTTTGAATGTACCAGAATTAATACAGTGTGTGAGTAGTCCTGAACTTGTGACTCAAATGAACCCAGATGTTATCAACCACACTGCTAATTTTGTTCTTTCCCTACAGCCATTTCCAACCCCAAAGCCCCAAAGGAACCAGCAAAGACCTTCAGTTTTGATTACTCCTACTGGTCGCACACCTCAGTAAGTTAAAATTAACTTCCCTTTTTGGTCAACTCCAAAAACTGTGCCTTTTTAAGTTTGGGACATTAATGTCACAACTCTTTGTTTTCACAGCCGGATGACCCCTCCTTTGCATCACAGAACCTTGTGTACAATGATATCGGCAAAGAAATGCTGGAGCATGCTTTTGAAGGATACAATGTCTGCATTTTTGCCTATGGTCAGACAGGAGCTGGCAAATCATACACCATGATGGGCAAACAAGAGGAGGGACAAGAGGGAATCATTCCCATGGTTTGTGTTTTAATACATCCTCTTTATTTACATATCTCAGATTGACTCTCTTCGAGGTTTAGGATACCTGTTCATTAAGAATGCTTGAGAACTGTGGGGTCATGAGCTATGTTCTGTTTGTTTATTTTCTGCCTTTATCTCCATCATCTTCACATCTTTGTCTCTGATATGTCAGCTAATCTAAACAATGTTGCACTCGTTTTTATGCTGATGAGTGATGATACCAAACGAAAGCCTTTTTTAACTTCCAATCAAGGATGCAATATTTATCCCCCTGCAAGTTTTGACTTTCAACATAGATGCCACAGAGGCATGTTGAGGGGGTCCAAGTGATCCCCACTGCCCTGACACCAGAGATAGTTCCAGTCATTGCAGAGATGGGATCACAGGGCACATGTGTGAAAGTCTCTGTATTTATGAATGTTGAGCTCATGCTGTGTGTTTACCTCTCATGTTTCCTTGTGTCATAATGCACAAATTGGGACACAAATGTAAGGAATTTCTGAACAGCTTGGTGGTGCTGGTAGTGGCAACACACGGCAGCAGAGTTCTTTGACTTGTGTCATCCTGTGTTGTGTTCATACCGTGTTTCGTACCATTTTTAATGATGAATGCTGTGGTGCAATTTCTTTTTACTGTTTTTTTTAATCTGTCACCACTGAGTGAAAAAACAATTCACCCCTCAGGGGTAATAATAATAAAAACAAAACGTGTTGAAACCTTCAGACAGTTGCAGCATGGGTATGACTGCTATGGCAGAGCTGTATCACAGCACCATTGTGGGTCTGCAGAATGAAAAGGACTTCCTTATTCAATAATCCTGGAAACATTTTCTTCGTGTGTACTCATAAAAATACTTTCATCTGCCAATAATGTTATTTATTATGAAGAGATTCCCTATGAATTTGTTGATCGTTCTTAATTATTGTCATTACCACTATTTATCCTCCCTTATTCCCCTTCTTCTACATGCTGTTCATTTGCACTAAACACCTTCTTTCTCCACCTCTCAGCTCTGTGAAGATCTATTTGAGAAAATCAATGAAGACAGCAACAAAGAGGAGCTCTCCTACTCAGTGGAGGTGAGTCTCAGACTGCTTAGGCATCTGTAATCCCTATTCTCATCCTTCACCTCTGATTCTTCTGTTGGCCTGGCTCGAATGAACCAATACAAGCTTTCACTGATAGTGAATCTAGTAAAAGTCAGACATCAATCACATACTGACCAAACCTTCAAAGACTCTCTGTTTTCTCAGAGCACTCTTCACTTTTTTCAGACCGGGGAAACAAATAAAAGTCACAGAACAGCTTGTTATGTTTCTGTGAATCATCTATAACATAGAAAGTTTATGTTTACTAAAACTAGGATATGCATTTGTGTTAACCCTAGATACCTGAACTGATAATTATACTTGTCTCTAGGTCAGTTACATGGAGATCTACTGTGAACGGGTGCGAGATTTGCTCAACCCAAAAAACAAAGGGAATCTTCGAGTTCGAGAACACCCGCTACTGGGCCCATATGTTGAGGACCTTTCCAAACTCGCTGTTACCTCCTACACAGACATTGCTGACCTGATGGATGCAGGCAACAAGGCCAGGTAAACTGAATCCAAGGAACATGCTCAAGCCACAGTCAGGCAAAATGGTTATAGTGGTTGTTATAGCTCCAAATATGTGATGAACTTGAAAGGAATGAGATAACTCAGTCTGAAAATTGCAGAAAGATAACGCAGTATGTTATCAGGAAATATTCCTGTTACAGGTTTTTAAACATTGATTGTTAGTGTTGATACAATAGCATAAAGGTATTTTTATAAGAACATTTTAGCCTCCATTCTAGGACTTGCTGAAACTGTCATAATTTCTACTAATTCTGGATGTTTGACAGTTTCCAAAGAGTAAAGTCTTTGTTTTTTGATTAGTATTTCTCTTTAAAATGAAGCCATTTGCTGCTTATGTGTGAGTTGTTCCGTTTAAGCGTGTGAGTGTCACGAGAGCTACTAAGGGGAGGAGTGAACCCTTCCTTAATCTTCCTGTGCTGACTCAGAAGGCTTATTTCTAGAACACGGCATGAACAGCCGTATCTCCCTGGTGGCTGTCCCTCTGAGTGTGCCTTGTGTATTTGTATTTGGTGTCCTCACAGTATTATCCACCTACGCCGTACAAAGTAATCCTTTCGACTCAATTCACTCTAATAGGCATAAAACCCAGAGATGATGGCTCCAGTAACAGCCAAAGCACAAATACAAAGTCAATGATGCAGGATATTTTATAACTGCAAAATGACTGTAAAATGTATAACATCCACATTTTTTTCTGTTCTCCTTCACCATGCCTATTTTTCCTCACCCTACAGAACTGTGGCTGCCACCAACATGAACGAGACCAGCAGCAGGTCACATGCAGTTTTCACTATTGTCTTCACACAGAAGAAACACGACAGCGAAACAGACCTTTCTACAGAAAAGGTCAGAAGTGGTTGAGGCAGAAGACACCCCTTATTTCTTTGGGATGGAAATGGAATATTAATCTTTTGACAATGTTATTCATATATTGCCCACTCTATGGCCAGAGCTCTTTCTCAAACTGCTGCAATTCTTCTAGATATCTAAGATTTTGTTTTGCAAAGTTGACCCCAATAACACTCTCAGTTGTTGATGGTATGAGAAACAAAAAGAAAGAGCCATTTCGGGTTTGACTTTTCACATTTCCTCTGACTGCTGAAGAACAAAGACCACTGTGTTGTTGTAAACACAATGCCCATTGTAAATAGCTACTCCATCACTATTACTGTAAAGCTGCATCTCACTAAAAACTTTAGGGGAAATTCTATTGTCAGCAACACTTTTAAAACATTATCTTACAGCTCGGAAGTCTGTGCTGTGATTGTTTCAGTGTTATCCTCATATTCTCTTATAATGTTAACGCTGGAATGTAAATTATTCATTGCCTTGTTGGATCTAAATTGCATTAACCTTCTCTTCAGGTCAGTAAAATAAGCCTGGTAGACTTAGCTGGAAGTGAACGAGCAGATTCCACCGGAGCTAAAGGCACCAGACTAAAGGTGAGACCCCCATCATTACAGACACCCTGACACTATTATCATATGTCTGACAAATACAATGTTTGTAGCCCTTTCTAATATATTTTTTTACCTTTTTGAAGGAGGGAGCAAACATCAACAAATCTCTCACCACATTAGGAAAAGTTATCTCTGCCTTGGCTGAAGTGGTGAGTGCCCTTTTGGTTTTTTTTCTTTTTCTCCTCGTCCTTTCAGTCCCTTCTCTTACCCTTTGCAGTCCTCTCTTGTTCAGGAATTAATGTTTGTAGTCTGGCATGCTGTAATGTCTGCCCTTCTGTTTTCTCTTCTCTTGTCCTGGTAATGCTTGCTAACACAGGATAACTGTACCAGCAAGGTAAACCCCTTGAAAGCTCAACTATTAGCCCCTGATTCCCTCCATCTGGCAGATTTACAAGCCCCTTGCCACATGGATTGTTTTTTTTATTACCACTGCTTTTATCACTTTCATGCATCATGTTCATTAAAATGTACAATATTAGCAGCTCAGTAATATTTAGTCAGATCAAGGCCTGTGCTTATTTTACCTGACCTTCTATCAGTCCATTAGATCAGATGTTTTTCATGGTACATTGTAACACTGTAAACCATCTTTGAGTGTCACTGTCAAAACAGAAAGCCCTTCTTCACCTGATGTCTTTATAGCCCACCAAATTAATGTTTCTTTGTTGCAGAGCAAGAAAAAGAAGAAGAGCGACTTTATTCCATACAGAGACTCTGTCCTGACATGGCTACTAAGAGAGAACCTGGGTATGGACTTACATAACCTTACAGCTTTCTGTACCTGTGGGTTTGGGTTGAATTTATGTGTGAACAGCATGCTGAGGTCTTATATGTTCTGTTCCTGGATTGTGTTAAAAGTGAAACATCTGTCTGCTGTAGTAAGAAGAGGAGGTTGTGAAATAAACTGATAAGGGCTTTGGTTCATTACGCTTTGCTGATTTTAAAAGAACACTGTCAGCAGACTGTATTTCAGCGTCATGTGGCAAGCACACCAAGCATCTCCTGGCTTCAGACATGTGTGAACTAGGTATCCTGGGTATTGGCTGACACGTGTTGTACATTACAATTTAGTGTGATGAAACCGAAGTCTTACATTAGCGGGATTAGTATTCAGCACTGAATTCCGCTGTTGGGCTATTTTGTTTTGTCGTTTGCATTTCAAAGCCCAGTGCTTTAATAATTCATGTCTTACATTTATCTTTGTACTATCTTTATCTAGTTACAAATTAGCCTCTTACTTTTGTTGTCATCCATTTAACTTCTTTGTTTTTTTCTGTCATCAGGTGGAAACTCAAGAACAGCCATGGTAGCTGCCCTCAGTCCCGCAGACATCAACTATGATGAAACTCTCAGCACTCTTCGGTAAGGTTTCCAGCATACAGATTAAAAGTTACGCGACAGTTTCATTATTTATAGATATTTGCATTTGTGACTGAATTGTATCACTATTCTTTATTTAGTTATGCTGACCGGGCCAAGAACATTAAATGCAATGCTGTCATCAATGAGGATCCCAACAATAAGTTGGTGCGTGATCTGAAGGATGAAGTAGCTCGACTAAAGGAGCTGCTTCGTGCACAGGGCCTGGGAGACATCCTCGACAGTGAGTCTAGTGCTTTCACAGCAGACAGTATCTGTAACCAAACAGCAACATTAATTGTCTTTCTCAGGGTCTCCCAAAGCCGGCATTATCTTCTTTCTACTTCACTGTCTCGTTGCCCTAAATCATCCAACCTGTTTTCATCCCTGTGTAGTTCTGGAGCTGAGCTTTTAACCAAAAATACAGCCTCTAGTACTTTATTTACCACGCTACTGGTTTATTATGCCTCTTATCAGAGCAAAATTGTTAATGTGCGTTCCAATATTCATTGAAAATTTAAGTTTGCAATCTGTACAACTATTTCTAAATCATATAATCATTATGTACTTGCTCCCATGTAGCTGATAAGGACAAACTGCATCAGCGACAGTTTATGGCTACATTAAACTGTCACACTTCATTTGCTGTACACAAGAATGATGTCTCAAAGCCTCATCAATTAGAGACATAATACACCCATTAATAACTTCTAATATCTCAACTGATTAATCACTTGCCTATTGCTAATGCCTGCACACATCATGCTTAATGACATGGCACATATGTAACAAGCCGATTTATGCTTTTACTTCTCATCTAAATTATCCTTCTCATCAAGCTCACTAAGAAGTGTCTGTAACCTTTTCCTCTCATTCTACTGACTCTGATGTCTGACCCCTCTCATCTCTTCCTGCTTCCCCTCAGTTGATACTATGGGGGACGATTACCCAGGAAGTGGAATCAAATGTGTGTATATGTGTGCTAGTCCTGAGTTGAATTATTACATGTTGCCTTATAACAAGCTAATTATTGCTTATGCCCCCATTCCCCTTTATAGTAAATCTTCTCCCAGCTTTGCATGTGTATGTTAAAAAAGCTAAAGCTAAAGCTTAAGAGGAGAATCAGAAATGCAAGGCTGCAGTAGGTGTACTTATCTGGCAAAGGTTAGCATGCCACTGGGTTAGCATGCTTAACACTTGCACCTCTGTTCCTTTTTCTGGATGAAGGGAGTAGTGTTACTTTTTTATTCAATTATTATTCTAATTTTACTTTTAGAATAGCTGGTCCATCTACCCTAACCCCCAAAGCACCCACAACATTTCCTTACCATGCCAGACTTTGACTCCCCCCCTCAAGCTTCTTTTCTTGACAGTGGTATTTCTGTTTTTCATTTTGATTTCTTCTACTAACCTTCGGCTGCAGCTGACAGTTCCCAAAGCTTAAGAGAGCCTCTTCTCAGTTCTCAGACTGAGGCTCAGAGTTACAGGCGGAAAGGTGCATGATTTTACATTTTCTAAGTAGCCACACCAGAGTAGTAAAATATTTGATACTCTAGATGTAATTTTATAGTTTGTAGTTCATTATCAGTTTTCTCGTGTGCTCCATTTCCCCCTTTTGCTGTTGTAGTCTTGATAAATTTAGCCTGTAGAATGTTTACATACTATGACTGTATGTAGGTTTAAACCAAATGTCATGGTGCTATTTTCCAAAAGCTGCACTTTTTGAACCCAAATGCATTTCCCATTTTCCAAAACTGGAAGACCTATATTGCTACACATTTATACCTCAAGATGTATGTATGTATCTGTGTATTGACAGAGGCTGCCTGACCTTTAGTGAGGCTGCTATGGCTCAGTTTTGATTAATGCGTAATTGCACATGTTTGTTTGTTTGTTTGTGTGTGTGTGTGTGTGTGTGTGTGTGTGTGTGTGTGTGTGTGTGTGTGTGTGTGTGTGTGTGTGTGTGTGTGTGTGTGTGTGTGTGTGTGTGTGTGTGTGTGTGTGCGCGCGCGTGTGTGTGTGCATGTGTGCGTGTGTGAATGAGATGAATTTATTTGTTTGCTGGCTGAACTTTGGCAGCATGTCACTGACCCTCATCTGTCCTCCCTCTGGGTCTTCTTGCAGTTTCCACCCCCCCTCATCCTGTAGTTGTTACACTGATAGCAGTTTTCACACAGCATACTTTTATCCATGTGAAGAATCCAGGAAAAAAATAACAACAAATGAAATCAACCTGGTCTTTGGATTTGAATTCACTGCAAATTCTTAATCAAAGTTAAATACTTTGCATCATATTTATGGCTATATATTGACGGCCCTCTAACAACAAAATCTGACTTTAATTGATGTGGACAACCTTTCAAACCACCTGGAGTGAAAACTGCTTCTCTCTGTAGCTGACCATAATGCTGGATGTTTGTCTTAACCCTTTGATGTACAATGTGTGTCTTACATTGGTCTTCCCTCCCTTTGTCCTCTCTCTTTCCCCATCTCTTTTTCTCCTCTCTCTTCTCCCATTTGTTCTTTGGTTCCTTCATTTAATGTGGTTTTCCCTCCTTACCCTGTCTTGGGTCTATCCCACCCCTCCCTTTCTTTGTGCTTTTTTTCTTCTCTCCTTTTTTCTCTTCTGCTGTTGGCTCAGACCTCAAAGACATTCAGAACAATAAGAATAGATACTTGATAGCTTCAGAGAATCAACGCCCTGGCCATTTCTCCACAGCCCCTATTGGTTCCCTGACAGCCTCTCCGTCCTCTGGCTCACTGTGCAGCCAGGGTGGCCTTCAGTCAGTCACCAGCATCCAGGAGCGCATCATGTCTACCCCTGGAGGAGAGGAGGCTATTGAAAGACTCAAGGTAATGTTTGTATGTGTAGACTACAGTGCACTTTAGAGTACACAAATCATATTGACCAAAGATCAGTGAGAGGGAGATTGTATTCCTCTATCATGAAGTCTAATGACCAAATCTCTAGATTTTGTACATGCTAAAGAGTTAAATAAAGTCGATCTTTTCTGCATGTTTAACTTTTGTCATGTTAGGTTTCTTCCACTGTTTCTATCAATTAACTGCACAGTATGATGTAATAAATATCCCAGGTATGTCGAAAAGTAAGAGCCCCCTTAAGGATAGTTTTGATGTTTTTGTTCCTTTAATTTTATATATGAAGAGCTACCTCAGGAGAGATGGTAGAAATTATAGAGCTGCCTTGTCATATAGTGCAAGAGCATATAGTGAGGAAACTGTTAAAAATGCAACCCACCTATACATTTGTGAAAGTTTCTGAAGTGCTTAAAATAGAAATATAATTCTTTGTGGTAATCAAAGTCTGAAATTGCAAATATATATTTGATCAGTATTGAGTGAATAAATGAATATCAAGATGGCTACTGTTTAATTTTAGCCCACACAGACCTATTAATCAAAGTACATTTTTCCCATCGGTCCTCTTGTGGCCTGTGAGTATTTTATCTCACACATGCACGCACGCACGCACGCGCACGCACACACACACACACACACACACACACACACACACACACACACACACACACACACACACACACTGTTGATAAGGCAGCACGTAGGATTGCATCTCCCATCCATGAGGAGCTGCAGTTTCCATGGCAACCATGGTGCCCAGTCTGTCCGTCATCCAGTGACGTCAAGCACCAACGCAGATATGGAGGAAATTGGACCAAAATAGACCTTGTCGTGTTAGCTTTCAGTTCTATTAGTCAAATCCACATTGATGCCATTCTATAAGCCTTCGCGGCATTGGAGCTATTTTTAAGTTGTCCACATACAAAGATGTTGTTTTAGGCTTCTTTTATTGTGCTAGTCAAAGCTCACATGGTTGTTAATAATATCTAGAATTGTTATTTAGTTTGATCTGTTGAAGTGTAGGCTGCCACCTTAAATCTTCAAAGTAATAAACATTATAAAATATTTTAGCATCCAGAAGAGCAGATGCCTGAGCATCTGATTGCTTTAAGAAAACAAAAGACCATCCATTGTAGGTATACTGGGTTGCTATTTAAACTGGATTTAAGCAGGGCAACGTTTAAGCAGGAGACCTCAAGAGTTTTAATATATTTGCCATATGAGATAGTATCATTTTTGATCTCTTTGTTTCAAGATCATTAGGTAGTCATCAGTATAATAGTTAAATCTCATGAATCAAGACTGGGTGTGCCCAGTATCAGGAAACTCAGTACAAGATTAAATAAAAAGATTAAATAAAACTGGTTGTGTTTTCTCACTTTGCCTCTTCTGTGTTCAGGAATCAGAAAAGATCATTGCTGAGCTCAATGAAACCTGGGAGGAGAAACTCAGAAAAACAGAAGCTATCCGTATGGAGAGGTCAGTAATGGCAGACAAGTATGTCATATTCCCCAACTCCCTGTGTCCCGTCAGTGGTGAAGACTGAACAATTGGAGGTTGTCATTGTATTTCTCTCCTCTTTTGAACCATCCTGCTTTCTTCATCAATCTGAATCATGTTGTACACACATACACACAAACACACTTTCACACACACACACACACCTTCTATTTCTCACTCCTTTCTCTGCTGTCACACTTGGATGCACAAACAGCTCTCACACCCTTTATCCACTCATCTGCGGCTGCAGATGTCAAATATGCCACTGTCTGTCTATTGAGTCTTACTCAAGCCATTTTCTTTCCGCTGTCAAACCAAAACTGCTACTTTAATGTTATACATCTCTTGATTTTTCCCTATGCACACAACGTACATAAAAAGGCACTGATAATGCCAGCTTAAGTTTGTGGCATTAAGCATGAAATATTCTTTCATTGCAGGGAGGCCTTGCTTGCAGAGATGGGTGTGGCAATCCGTGAAGATGGAGGCACTTTGGGAGTCTTCTCTCCTAAAAAGGTAGCACAGACATGAGCACAGACATTAATGTTGGCAGGGAACCATGTGATTTTCCCATGGGTAATGATGCCTACTCTTCCACCATGACTTCCTCACTTCCTTTTCCAGTGTTATCTTTTTTTCCAAGCGCATCCACCCTGTACCGTCTGCTTTTTCTCACGTCATCATTCTGTCTGTCCTTCCACTCTTTTGTTATTTGCTTCCTTCACATACTCAGCTTAGCCATGAAAACCCATTTGATGAGCGACTTGATTGTTTTCCCACCAAGAAGGTTTGTTAAATAATAAAAACACCTTTCCTGCAGTAGATGTAGTCCTTTATAAAAGTGTAATCCGGCCCCTAAAGAGCTCCCTTTAGCCCCCTTGTAACTTAAGATTTATGTGGTGGTACTAAGATGCAAAATGTGACTCCAGAATTAAGCTAGGTTTGTGTTAGAAATGAGAATTTTTGTTCCTTAGTTTTAAACTTTTCCCTTACTTTGCTTTAAGATTTAAGTCACTTGCTCCCTCCTTACCATTTACTTCTGTAGCAGCTTCCTGTGTGGAAATATAATGACATAGAAACCAGTTGATCTTTTGGTAAATGCTTGTCAGAGAAGTATCCTTTGAGGCAGAAAAACAAAAAGATTTGCTATCCTTTAATCTCTGACTGTTGACTAGATCAGTGCTGCTTTCAGAAAATTCCTGCCTTTGAAAACACTCCCTTTTCAGATATTTTCTTCTCCTTCCTCTGCTGATAATTGATGTACTTAAGTCTCTACCCTCTTGTTCTCACCTTTTTGTCTTCCATTCATTTGTTTTTCTTTCTTTTCACTCAATGCCTCTTCCTGGGTTATGGCTTCATTGAGAAGCATTGTGATCTTTATACAGACTTTAACGGGGTGTTTTCCCCTAAGAAGGTTGGTAATCTGGCACAGTAGCTGCTAGTTTTTTTTAGCTGTACTGTGACAAATCAAGCTCTGAAGGTGTCAGGGCTTTGTCATCGTGACCGTTATCATTTGGCTTGTGGTCTGAATGTAACATAACTTTTGTCATCATCAGTGTTTGTTTACATGATTAACAAATTTACAGCTCTGCTGATTGTTGTCAAAATTGTTGGTAAATCATCAAACATTTTGTTGGTTAACTGGTTTTCCCTTGTGTTTCATCCGTAGACTCCACACCTGGTTAACCTGAATGAAGACCCTCTTATGTCAGAGTGTCTGCTCTACTACATCAAAGACGGTATCACCAGGTAACGTGAAGCACAATGATGACACTGTGAGGCTGTGGACGACGAAGAAGAAAGATTTTTGAATTTCAGCCTGACAGGGTCTCCAAAAATCTACTTTGTATTCAAATTGTTTGCTTTTGATCTTAAGAAAGAGGTCAGAGTCAGGTTACACTGGCTTAAAAACACACACTGATCCTAAAAAGTTTCACTTTCAAAAGTTACTTCTTCTCCCCTTTTATCCTTTTGGCTTCCTTATCAGACTACCCCTGTTGACCACATTATTACATTCCTGCCCCAGATGAATAGGAAGTGTCTGAATCGTGAATAAAAGAAAATTCAGTAGCTTCAAAAGCATACCTTTGTAAAAGAAATGGTCTAAAAGTAGGAATGAACTTTAAAATTGGCTTTGTGCTAAAATGGCTGCCTGTAAATAAAAAAGGGTGGCGATTACTCTCTCAAAATGGCCTCTGTGATTGTTTCAGGGTGGGCCAGGCTGATGCTGAAAGAAGGCAAGACATTGTTTTAAGTGGTGCTCATATCAGGGAAGAGCACTGCATCTTCCGCAGCGAGAGGAATGCCAATGGCGATGGTGAGTGGGCTGTGTAGTGGCTTTACTGTATGTAAGGAAGGGTCAAATGTGTCTTGATTATTTTAATTAAGCAAAGCTGATGGCTAAAATGTTTTTTTTTCTTTAAAAAGCCCCAAGGCTAAGCTCTTTGTTGATAAGTCAAATTTTTGCATAAACGACAACTCAAAATAAGTCCTCTGATCATGCTGTAAAAGGTTTGCATTACCTGCAAACACTGAATAAGATACTTGAAACTTATCGTTTGTCAGTAAAAGACACTGAGCTTTTCAGAATGAGTCACTGAATGTTTTGTTGATGCGTTTGTTCAAGTTATCGTCATGCTGGTGCCCTGTGAGAGATCGGAAACATATGTCAATGGGAAGCGTGTTGAGGATGCAATCCAGCTCCGCTCAGGTAAATGTCTTGAACAAAGTAAATGAGTAATGCATCTTGACGTGTGTATTTGTATTACCTGTGTGGGCTGTACACAATGAATAAGTTCTTGTCTTCAAATAACCCAAGGTCATCCT
This sequence comes from Thalassoma bifasciatum, assembly GCA_008086565.1. Lineage (NCBI taxonomy): Eukaryota > Metazoa > Chordata > Actinopteri > Labriformes > Labridae > Thalassoma > Thalassoma bifasciatum. Next base: position 378,677 of record RPOG01000032.1, on the reverse strand, counting down.
GTGGCTAACACATTTTTTAAGGTTCTTTTCAAAGTTAAAATATTCTTCCTTCAGCGATTTTCAAGGTCTCTGGCTGATTTCCACCCTACTGTTTTTCAGGTAACCGTATAATTATGGGAAAGAACCATGTGTTCCGATTTAACCATCCCGAACAGGCCAGAGCTGAGAGAGAGAAGACGCCATCTGCTGAAACCCCGGTGGAGCCGGTCGATTGGACTTTCGCTCAGAGAGAGCTTCTGGAGAAGCAGGGCATAGACATGAAGCAAGAGATGGAGAAAAGGTACGCAATCAAATATTTTGGTGGAACTCAACCCGATTTAAAACATAGTTGGGGGTCAGATTTGAGTTTCTTTCTATGGTTATTTGTTGGGTGTATGTAACAGTAAGTTCTCCTCATTTACATAGACTCACTGAAATGGAAATCTTGTACAAAAAAGAGAAGGAGGAGGCAGACCAGCTTTTGGAGCAACAGCGACTGGTAAGTTTAAGTGAAATTTAATCAAACCCACCTTATAAAGCTTTTGAACATGTTTCTCTTCAGTTTCTGAATAAGCAGTGGTAACTGTAGATTGGGAGTAGCAGAAAGTAGATACCTGGTTGATGTTTTAGCTGTGCTTTAGCAGTGATTAAAGGCAGCTTCTGGAGTGATTTGTGATTCAGAGTTACAGCACGGTTTATCTTCAGTTATTTTAATCTGAAAGTAGACTTTGTTACTTGGATTTCATACAGTCCATTTAAATCTGACTAGCACTAATTCTCACTCTCAGCTTTGACCCTTTTGAGAAATGTGTGCTTGTGAATCACACTTGTTTACTCCAAGTGCATGTCTTTCCTTCTTGCATGGAAGTTTTCTCTGGTTTGAGACAGATGAGCTTTGCTGCCTTTTGAGTGTAACTGATTTATCTGTAGCAATTTTATTGATTGGGAAATAGATCATAAAGCTTCCCCCTTTTTCAAATCCCTGTTTTCACTTCTCTTGTCTTTCAAAGAAAATCTGAATCTTGCAAAAGAGCAACCTGATTTTAAATGAAGATCAAAATTCATTTCCAGCTAATTGACTCAGAGAATATTCAACCATCTGTTTGATAATATGATGCTGCTTTTGCATGGTTCATGTTAATAGCATGTTTCTTAACTCATTCAGAACTGGTTCTGGACTAAGTTGCAGTGTTTGCTGTTGAGCTGGTCAACTTTGAAGTGGCTGTTGATTTGCTTGGATTAGATTTCTACTCTAGTTTTTCTTGCTCTGTTTTGTCCTGAGTTTCGTCTCTTCAATGCAGTTGCTCACTACACAATGCATTGGGATAACAAAAAGTTCCTGCCATAGTGTTTTTCAGGGATTGTTACAATGTGGTTTCTCATTGACTTCTTTGGCCTACCTCTCTTTGCTAGCCTTCATGTTATCTGTATAGTACACTGAGGGCATGGCTCAACAACAGAGCCATGACAGCTGAATCAGTGACACACAGACTTTGTCCACACTCTGGGGATTGATGTGCACAGCTATAAGCCTAGTGTTTAGACTCCCAGAAACATGGCCCTTCCAATTCTAGTGACTGATACATCACCATACACAAGACTTGAATTACTAAATGGTTGTGATCTGTAATGTACTTTGTCTACGGAAAATGAGAAACTGCATTTTTTTCCAACTAACATCTTTGTTGTAGTGACGTAACACTTACCCTCACTTCTGCCTCTCCTCTCTGCTGGCTTTCTGATCAACTGCAAGAGCACTCTGTTTTCTAACTCACCGCTAATACTAAAGCCTCAAACTTCAAACCTTCTGGACTGAAGGGGGAAAGCTCCAAAATCCATCTACATGCATGCCATTGTAGCACGTTTTGGACCAAGCTTTCAAATCACAAATATTTAAACTGAGAAGAGGATTATCTCGAAACAATACAGAAGCGCTCCAATCAGCCATTTCCTCTATTGTTATTTCTTTTCTAATCATATTAGACATGCTTCATCCTTCATATTAATATGCAACTTTGGGAACAAGATTGTTTGAGGTGATATGGTATTTTTTAGATGTGAAATAGCAATGTCCATATCACCATTTCACCAAAGGTTATATTGAAAGATACAATACCAACAAGAAAGTCAATGGAAGCCACTGTTTTTGAATTCATTTTTTTCTTTCTTTATTTTAAGCATAATTCTGCAAATGTGCATAATTCTGTAAACTGCATGTTGCCATACATCTTATAAATTGCTGATGTATGCAAAATGTTTAAGTTACAGTTACCATGGCAATCATCTTTACCGAAAGACCCAAATTGTATAATTCTGAATCAGAAAACTTTGTCTTAAGTAAGCTTATATATTCCAACTTGACTTTGCAGTAATCTAAGGCTGAAGTTCCCATGTTGCATATTCATACTTTTAATTCATTCTTTTTTAAAAAGTCATCCTTTCATTTTCTCTTTGATTTCCCATTTTAATTTCTCCTTTTTGGGAACCTTTTGGTTTGTTTCCTTTGTTGTTTTCTCAAGGATGGAGACTCTGATAGTGGGGATGACTCTGATAAGAGGTCTTGTGAGGAGAGCTGGAGGCTGATCACTTCCTTGAGGGAAAAGCTGCCCCCCAGCAAGCTACAAACCATAGTGAAAAAATGTGGATTACCCAGCAGTGGAAAGAGGAGGGAGCCTGTTAAAATGTACCAGATTCCTCAGCGGCGCCGCATCACTAAGGATTCCAAGTGGGTGACCATCTCTGACCTGAAGATCCAGGCGGTCAAAGAAATCTGTTATGAAGTCGCTCTCAACGACTTCAGACACACACGGCAAGAAATCGAGGCACTGGCCATTGTCAAGATGAAAGAGCTTTGCGCTAGCTACAGCAAGAAGGACCCCAACGAGCGGGACTCGTGGAGGGCAGTGGCTCGAGATGTTTGGGACACTGTTGGGGTTGGTGATGAGCGCATTGAGGATGTTATGACCAATGGGACTCGACCTGGAGGGGTTGTCATGGATGATCTGAAGGTGCACATCGACAAACTCGAGGATATCTTGCATGAAGTCAAGAAACAGAATAACATGAAGGATGAGGAGATCCGTGCTCTCAGGAACAAGATGGTCAAAATGGAAAAGGTCCTTCCACTCATCACCCCAGACAAACAAGAACAGCCACCCAGTGGTGGTACCTCTACAAGTGCTGCCTTACCTCCAAGCCCTCTAGAAGCAAAACCACCCCTACCTGAAAAGTCTGATGCAGAGGATGCAGATTTGCAAATAGGCCAAAGCGCAGAGGATGACTCCACCCTAAAGCGAGGAGCTCAAATGCGCTGGATGCGCCAAGAGCAGATGCGCCTCAAGAACCTTCAGCAGCAAGAAATCTCAAAACAGCTCCGCCGGCAAAATGGACCACATCGTTTTATACCCCCAGAAGACCGCAAGCTGCGGTTCCCCTTCAAAAGTAACCCCAAGCACCGGAACTCCTGGAGCCCTGGAACTCACATCATAATCACAGATGAGCAGGTCATTGAGCTAAAAGTGCCCAAAGAAGCAGTAGAAGAAGAGGAGGGAGAGAGCCAGGCTGAGGAAGGAGGGCAGCCTCGAGAACAGATGGCTGCTTCAGTTGTACAAATCGCTCCCCCATTGCCAAGTCCCTTAGTCCAGCACAGAAGTAAAGACTTGGAGCAAGGTTTAAGCCAGGGTCACAGATATAACTATCGGAACAACCAACAACAACCACCCCACGAACGAGGCCGCAGCAACTCTTTTAATCATCGCCAGCGGCCATCAGGCTCCATGGAGTCACTGCAGCAGTCTGAAAATAACAGGAGGCACACACAGGCCTTCTACCAGCCCCGCCATCATCAAAACGCACCGCCACAGCCTCAACAACACTACCAACAGCAGCCCTGCCACTACAACAGCATGATGTATACAGATGGCAGGTTCAACGGCTACCAGCAGTACCACCACGCTGATCACCATCCAATCAATTTTCAGGCACCTCCACGAATGCGCAGACAACTGTCAGCTCCCAATCTAAAAGCCAGCAGAGAGACAGCAGTCTGAGTGGGACTTAAAGAATTAGGAACTTGTTTGATAAACTTGTAGTAGGCAGACACATTACAGATCACAACAACTCTGAACCATGAGAATCAAACAGCTAAACCTTTTTGTGACTTTTGCACTTAATCAGTGTGTTATTGGTTGACCCAAACGTATTGTTTGTATTTTAAGAAGACATTTTATTATCATCATCATCGAAATGTGTGCCGTTTTTTCAGTTTTTGCTGCTTTGTGTTTGTCACCACTATCATTGGGAGAGCTGTCATAAGGAATTCAAGCCAACAGACTGTTTTTCAGAAGAGACATACCATGCCTACTCAATCCATTTTTCAGCATGTTCGACAACTCATCAAATCATGCTTTGATTTGCCAAAATTATCTCCATGGTTTACATGTTTGCCTTTTAAGTATTGATCTATCATGAATGTTTTTAGCCACTGCAGTATGAACACATTGAATGGTCTCATTTTCATTGAGAGTTTTTGTTACTGTAGTCCACTTTAGGAACTGAAAAATACCTTATATTTATTTTTACGTACCACGTAAATGAACACTATTATGAATAAGCAGTTATATTTGCAAGTTCACCTTTTGTGTTGTGTCTTAAAAAACATCTTCTGTCACAAATCATCATTGGCCTAGATCTGGAATCAAAAGACCAGTGTGCTGGACATTTTCAAGTTGATTGTTGAATAACTTGATGCACTAGTCAATTGTTTGACGGCCTTTTTAAAAGACTGAAATTGTGGGCAAAGAAGGGGTATTCCAAAGGTGCCTTTTATGCTTTAACTGTTTTAATCTCACTGTGTGTATCAAGATTTTCCTTCTTTCTTTAGAATTCAGTGCTAACACACAAGGGCTCAGCTTAGATTGCAAAAGTACTTAACATCTTACCTAGTCAAACTAACTTTTGCATAATAACATAATGCAAAATGGTTTAAATGGTTAAAAAGCTACCTAATTGCTTGATCTATTTTTTTTTCTTGATTTTACGATTTTGAATATATATCAGTGTTTTGTTCTTCACCATAATTAAGTAGTATGGGTTAGTTAGGTCACCAATTTAAATGTTACATAATAAGTGACTCACTTGAAATGATCAAAATCCTCTCCCAACATGATTGGTAATTTTCACCCAAGGATGAATTTAGGAATGTTCTATCCTCTTATTCTCTGGGTCACTGAAATCTCTATTTAATGTCAGAAACAAAATGCTGAAACACAGCAAATTTGGTCAGATAAATTTCAGAAATGTTTCTGGTTATCATTTTTGATGGAACAAGTCCAGAATGTTCTCACACATTTCCCTTCTTCTTTATGATTATGGAGTGTTGAATGTCTTTTTCTCAGTGCGACCATTAAATTCAGTTTGGGGTTCACTGAGTTAGCACAGGGTTCACTGTGTCTCCACTGGATGTCCTACAGGGGGTTGTCATGGTTCCCAAAGACTTGCCTTGAAAAATGTTGGAGGGAGCACAAAGACTGGAAGTGTTTGCATAATGGTATTTGGGAGAACTCTCCATGTCAAATGAGATTTTGGGGACTGCTTGGTTTTAGCTGCATCAAAACTGCATCTTCATACATTAATTAATCTATCATCGTAGCATATGATAAAATGAGTCGCTATTGTCAGGTTTCCAGCCTCAGTGCTTTTACAGCAGCTGTTTGTAGTTGTACCAAGTCTGCCTGGTATTTGTTTCTTTTGCCTCGAATGCTTTAAAAGCAATTATTTATTACATTTCAAAACCAGATGGCCTTTAAATGATTTTTGAGATACTCTAAGTGGTATCAAAATTTGACACACCAGGCTCAGAATGATGAAAGATTTCAGTGTTTTATACTATTAGTACTCACCAGTATATATTCTGCCTTACTATGCTGTAACAAAAACCAAATTGTGTAATGCAATATGCAAGTCTAGTCCCTCCACTCTACGCCTTACATCTTTGACTATCTCTGCATGCAGTAGCTTACATTTCTTCATCTCAAATTGATCCTCAATTAACAAATGTCAACCTATGCACTGGTGCTGGTGGCAACCAGGTAAGCTTGGAAGAACTTTAACAACAAATGGACAATGCCTACAGTGTTGTTCTTTTGAAATGTTCATATATATCAGTGTTAGGTCTGGATTCAGTGTCTCATTGTCGTCTGCTGCTTTTTGAACCTTCATTTTTTTAGTCATTGTGGCTTTGTACCTAGTTGTTTTGCTCCTTTATCAATCACTACGTACATACGCACAGTTTATGTGTAAACAGATGTATTCACAGGTTGAAAAAAAAGAATATACAGAATACCTGTGTTGCTGGACGTTTATTTTCAAAGTATGACCGAAATAAATGACGTGCTATGAATGCAGTTTTTTAAAACCTTTTTTGTCGTTGATATGTTGGGGTTGGATTGCACTGTCTGTAAATTTGTAGAGTTAAATAAATCACATCTTCATGTGTTTGTTGAGCTTTGAAATAATAATTCAAGAGGCTTAACAGCACTTAAAGTGAGATATGATAAGAAAAGATTAGATAAGATCACCAAAATAAGGTAAGGTGAAAGAAACTCAAAGTTATTTTTTGGAATGATAAGATTTTATCGATATCAATACCACTATCGATTCTGCTTATCAATCTGAGTCTTCATAGATACCCTTTTTGATTCCTCTTTTTTGTATTTTGTCATCAATTTATTGAGTGTTAATCAAATAAATGTGAAAGTCACTGGATCCTAGATCTCTGAACATATGTCAGTAGTACAAACTCAACAGTTCTTGTTTAAAACGATAAGTTTATCTGCTTTTTCTGGAAGGATCCTTGATCCTTCAGGGCTGATAGTTTCTCCAACTGTGGAAAAGAATTGATAAGGTAATTTTAAGACAAAAAGGCTATCTATATCGATGGATTGACCTATTTCTCATCGATTCATATCAGGAACTAGTTTGCGATTCCTGTCCCTAGTGATGTAATAAATTCAGATTTAATTTTAGTTCCTGTAGCATTCCATGCAAACATGCAATTTTTTTCTTAGAACTCTATCACAGATGGTTACAAATGAGCCCCTTTTGTGAACAATTCATATAGTCATAGTTATTTAGTCCTCTATCATGAACATGTCTCACATATGCAGTACTACCCAAACTGGATGAAAGTTTGATGTGATAGCAGTTACTAATTTTTGACACATTTTGGAAATTAGTTAAGCCTTAATTAAATTCTACATCAGGCACCAGATATAAAATGGGGCACAATGTTTTAAAATCAGCTTCAGATAGTTGACAAACACTTGGCAAACCTTGCTTGTTGGATTGTAAAAGTTTCTGAACTGAGGCAGTTTGGCTTGTAGCTTGTTGGTAGGAACCAAGCAGGGAGGAGGTAAACGGCGAATGAAAAGGCTGCATTGTCTTCTCAGAAGACACAGAACAAACAGGATGAGGTCATCGGGACAGCGGCATGTCCTGCTCTGATGATGATGGCGCCCCTCATTGGATTACAGTTGACTCAGCTTCCACCAATGCTTTCCTTCTTTCCACTTCAGCCATTCATATCAGGACAGAAGATGATCATTCAGTGCTTTACTTGTCATTTCTAGAATATTATCCTCCTCTATTTTTCAGGATGACAATCATGTAATTTGTTACGAAATCCCTTTGCTACTGAGTTTACAAAGAAATCAAAGTATCTAGAAAGTAAATACAACAGAGGTTTATCAGTGTTATATTTTTTTCATATACTATAGAAAACAAATCGTAGTTTTTTTATTATTAGTAAATACAGTGTCTTTAAACAGCCAAAGATATTGTAAACAAATCTATGTCCAGTTATGCTTAGTAATAATAACAACACACTAATAACACATCCCCTGTAAATATTAATGTTTACGTATTTATTGTTTGCATATACATATCTTCTACACATCCAGCTTTCTACACATCCAGGCATCATTAAAGCCCCCATAACTTGTTTTTCATGCTCAAGGTGAAAATATTCTCTCTGCTTGGTTGTTTGTGTGTCAGATCAAAATGTGATGCACGTGTAGTTTAGCTCACCTGCTTTGGCTGTTTTCTCTGTTCTGTCCTGATGTGTTTGTGTCCAGGTGTACGAGAGTAAATTACAGGAACTTCAGAAACAAGTGGAGACAATTTCTCTGGTAGCTGAGACTCCTGACGAAGAAGAGTTGGAAGAGGAGGAAGAAGAAGAAGGTGTTTACCATAATACTTTTTTCCTAGATATCTGTTTGGATTGAAGCCAGAGAAAACAATAATGAATATGTTCTCTCCCATTTTTCTGTGTAGAGCCCAAAGTACTGGGATGTGCGTATAGTATTCTCCTTTTTGTTATTAGAAGAAAAAATTAATTAATCCAGATCAATGAAATTTGTCGGCATAGTATTCTAATCACTCACAAAGTATCAAGCTAAACTTGTCCATTGATAATTCATCCTATGATCCCTTTTACATAAAGCACATAACTACTAATTGAGAAACATCCTGCATTAGGTCTAAAGGATCATGACTAAATACTTTTTATCTCTTAGCTCATCAACTTAACATTGCATTTAAATTTCAGATAACAGTTTGAGCAGCCTTTTAAATTATATTCCAGTCACCTGAATCCATTTGGGTTTATTGTTTGTCATCTGGATTCAATTTTCAGAAACAATATTGTTGGGAATTTAATGCTTTAGCTCCTGACTATAAATTTTGGCCTCAGTTGTCTTTGAACATATCACATTGTGAAGGTTTTCAGCACGGCCACTGCTCTAATAAAATATTGACCTACAGTAAAGATGACACCCCATTTCTCATGATGTATCACCCACAGCTGCAGCGGATGTAAAGTACTGCAGCTCTGGTTGGACTAAAGCAACTTTAACCACTAATATGGATCCTTAAATCTGATCTTTATTCTTGTTTTAGGTGTCTTTATGTTTCATCATCTCTGTCTCATGTCTCAATGCAGTGCCGTGGACTCAACATGAGTTTGAGCTGGCTCAGTGGGCCTTCAGGAAGTGGAGATACCATCAATTCACCTCCCTCCGTGACCAGCTGTGGGGAAATGCAGTGTACCTAAAGGAGAGCAACGCCATTAGTGTGGAGCTCAAAAAGAAAGTAAGAAATACATAGACCTCAGTTCATGGCATGGTGAATCACCACTGCTGAAAGTATTTCAGCTTTTCTATTTACTCTTTAGAAAGCATAGTTTTTATCTCGTAAAGTCTTGGTACAAAGCTGAACAGCAGCATGATGTTATGACAATGGATCATTTCAGCCGACAGCTGCATTGAAACATAATGTATGTTAGAGATCATTCATGACAGTCTATCAAATCATTCAGCATGTGTGTGTGTGTGAGTGAGGAAATCGTATTTGTTACACATTGTCAGAAGTGGCCCCCATCTCCACCTGGAGATCAGTATAGTTTATATTTGTGTCCAGTTTTGGGCACCATATGATTGATATTGGAGCTCGTCAATCTGTCACAAAGACCTTACAGAGGGATTTTATGTATCCTTTGATTTCTGTGATTTATTTCCAGTGTTGTAACAGTGCCTCCAGAAAGTATTGGCAGCGCTTCACTTTGTCCACATTCATGTTACGACCTCATCCAGAAATGGAATAAATTAATTTTCTTCCCTCAAAATTCTACACACAGCACCCTATATTGACCAAGGTTTTTTTTATTATTTTTGCAAATTTATCACAGGATTCACCCTGAGTTAAATTTTGAGCTTTGTGGCAAAGATTGTGAATACTTTGGCCATGCATAGAATTTTGTGGAAAAAATGAAGGTGAAAAAAGTGAAGCACCGTGAATACTTTCCAGATGCTGTAATAGCTTAAGCACTTTACCCTTAGGTCACAAAATGAAAAGCTGTTTGGACTTAAACTATCATCTAAAGTGTGTTTGCTGTAAAGGGGTCTGTACTTATGGAGCCTTTGATTGTGGTATAACTGAGTCTAAATTGGCATCAAAAAAAGTTTGAAGCAGAAAGATCTGTTTCTTGAGGTGAAAATGAATAGTCATACTTGTGTTTTTGACTTCTCTGATTTTCTTTAACTATTTGCTAGTTTCCTTCTTTAACAATTCTCCAATATTTCAGGTGCAGTTCCAGTTTGTCTTGCTGACAGACACACTGTACTCCCCACTGCCCCCTGAGCTCCTGCCCCCAGAGCCAGAAAAGGAGCGAGACCCCAGACCTTTCCCCCGTACTGTGGTTGCTGTTGAGGTGCAGGATCTGAAAAACGGAGCTACACACTACTGGTCCCTGGAGAAACTCAAGTATGGCCTATACCATACTTAACCTGACCATAAATTATAGATAAATTTGTTGTTATGTTGTCATTTTGCTCAGGTGTTGTGGTTTTATAATCTTTAATACAATGCAAGAATTTTGAAACTGATTGCAGGCAGCGACTGGACCAGATGAGGGAGATGTATGACCGAGCAGGAGAAATGGCTTCCTCGAACCAGGAGGATGGAGAGGGAACTCTGACAGGAAATGATCCTTTCTATGATCGCTTCCATTGGTTTAAACTGGTGGGCAGGTATGTTTCTGGTATACTGCATAGTGACTTTTTGTTTGTTTACCCAGTTTTTACCCATTGACCTGGTTTTTAATTAATATGATATTGATATGAATATGATATTGCTCCACTGTATCAGCTTTTGTGATCCATTTGGGGTAAATGGATCGATGCATTAACCATCCATTTTTCATTTTCATGTCAAAATCCTGTATTAAGAATTCAGTTTTTGTCATTCGCCTTGTGTATCATTTATAATGTGTCATCATTTTTTGTTTGGTGATGTTTTGTTTCTCACCATAAATCCTTCCATGTGCATTTTTCTGTTGTTGACTTGTTTATTTTCAAATTACATTTTTAATTTTTTTATTTTGTACTCTTGATTTCTTGTCATTTATTACTTGTATGTTTTATTTTATGCGCCATTTAAATGTTTTTTTTTCGTCTTTTATCATTTTTTAATTTTCATTTTCTATTGTATCTCATTTGAGGGTTGTATCATTTCTGTTGTCTTTTGCCATTCCCATACTAAAAGTCATCCCAGCTCTTACAAAAGCTTGAAAGTGCCATAGTTGATTTGGATACAGGGTAAATTTAGCAATGTGTGACATTCTGTATGTTACCCTCTTTATGCTAGCACATATTAGAAGATTTATATGTTAATCCCTTGAACTGACGTTTCACTTTAGTATGAAACATCCATGTGTCTGATATCTGCTGTGACACCAAGGAGCGTCTTATAATACCTACTTTTTATAAAATCAATCCCTCTGTTGGATTTCAATCATTTCAAGGCGGTAATGTTAGAAAAAGTAATCCCCTCTGGTGATGTATTGCAGCAAATAATGGTATTATCACATGGTAGAAAAAGGAAGTGAGTTGTGATTATAAAACCACCGTCCCAAGCTGCTGATTGATATTAGATGTGTTTTTGTATAAGGCGAAGAGAGGATCAGTAACAGGAGGGAAAAATCAGAACTGAACTTCAAAGTCACAAGCTGCATTGCCTGTTTAACTCTGCTCTTCCTCCATTGTTGCCTTTCAATTTTTGCCCATAACCCCAAACCACAAACTCCTTCAGCTCCCCGATCTTCCACGGCTGTGTCAATGAGCGCCTGGCCGACCGCACGCCCTCACCCACTTTCTCCACCACCGACTCGGAGATCACTGAGCTGGCGGATGAGCGGCAAAGTGAAATGTCTGACTTAATTGATGACGAGGCATTTGTTGATGACACCAGTTCAGACGCTGGAACAGAGGAAGGCTCGGACATCTTCAGCGACGGCCAGGACCCCTTTTATGACCGCTCCCCCTGGTTCATCCTGGTGGGAAGGTTGGTGATTGGCAGTGGCATTTCCTCCACCTCCACACACAGGCTGGGACAGGATAATTGGTGGATACTGGCTTTGTTTAGCAAAGTTTGTTTTCACTTACATGGATGTAGGGCACAAAGAAGCAGGAAGAGAAGATAAGACCATATAGTTCAGCTGAGGGACACTCTTGAAAGAACACATGATCCAAACTGATGAAAATTTCTTAGACTGATGGGAATGACTTTTTCTAGCATATATTTTTGTGGCGATGTTAAAATAGAAGATTAAATTAGCTGCAGCTAGAACAGTGCAGTGGGAGATGAGAAAGCTTTGGTGTGCAGTTTATAGTTTGCGTAAAGCATATCAAAAGCATGTCATTCATTAATAATCTGTTGAACTCCTGCTGGGGAAGGAATAATTTCAGGATTAGATCATGTATTCATAGCAGCTGTGGAGAGATGAATTAAACCAGTTTTTAATTTTGATATGATTTTAAACCATTAGTCATACTTTTGCTCTCACAGGCATGCTTCATATAAGGTTCTGTAATTTTGACTCAGTTCCAAAAATTGAAAAGCCAGTATCCTTTCCTCCTTCATCCTGCCAGTGTGGTGTCTCTCCCTCCCCCGCCACCATCACAATGCTGACTGTATTAATTTCCATCTCTGTGTGAAGTACATGTTGTGCTGTTAGCTGTCTGTCATTTATTGTTAATTCAACCCCTTATGTTTTTTGTTTATTGATTTTTGTTATTTTTGTTTATTTAATATGAAATTACTGTTTTTCAACACCTTTGTTTTAACATTGCTTTTGAAATATATTGTAGATTAAATTAACTCACTGTTTGTTTAGTCTCTTACCCTTTACTGTTGATGTCACATTTAAATGGCTGCCGCAGTATTTGTAATCACAGCACAGGTCTTCTAAAAGCTGGAGGCCATCCGCTGTAAACATCATGGCTTAAAAATAAACATCATGCGCAGAAAAAGACCACAGATCAATGAGGGCCTTAAGCCAAGCAGACACTGCAGCAGTCAGTCATGGCTCAGCTACTAACGTCACTGAGGCTTCATGGATTTCACAGATTGATGCTTCCCCCCTCTGCCTTGGCCTTGAGTTTCCCAGCGATGGGAGGGGAGTGAGTGGGTCACCAGGGGTACAGCAAAACAAATCAAGCCCTAGAAAACAAAATGTCAGTGAGTGTGTGGGAGAGACTAACACCACAACAACATGATAGGAAAAACACCAAAACAGTTAAAGAATAACAAGGAGGCTTTAAACTGCTGCTCATTTCACTGTCAGGCAGCATTTATTTGATCATGTATTTATTTTTGTTCTTTTTGTTTGTTTTTTGTTTTGGTCATTCCTTAACACAATTGTCTCTAATATATCACAAAATGTCACTGTAGTCACTTATATGTGTCAGATATCTTGATTGTAACACATTTTTTGGTCTGGTTTCATTTGTTTTCTGTATTTCAGTAAGAAACAGATAACATAGCACCCTGAATCTAAAGACTGCAGCAGGAGTTTCAGACTGCATCAGAATCTGGTTTTCATGTTCCTCTCTTCCTTTTCTCTCTCAGAGCTTTTGTGTACCTGAGCAACCTGCTGTACCCTGTGCCACTGGTGCACCGTGTTGCCATAGTAACAGAGAAGGGCGAGGTGCGTGGTTTCCTGCGTGTGGGGGTTCAGGCTATAGCTGGTGAGTAATTAATGAGATTCTCTAATGAACAAGACAGAAGAGATCATGTAAAGGTTAAATCCTGTTTATCAGGCTCACAGTATGTGTGAAGCAGGCTGTCACGCTTTTAAGTGTTGGATATTTGTGTTAACTGGAGAAGAAAAAACATGTTTGGAGCTTGTGTGTTTGGATTCCCCGTACATCCCTGCAATATGGAGAGATGTTTAATTTAGGTCATGGTTGTAATTCTTCCTCTGAATTAAGTACATAAAAGTAGCTAAAACTTTACTTTGATATTGTAGTTCTTAAGCTACCAGTCTGACTGCAAAGAAGAGGATTCTCTCAGATTCCCTGTGTATTCCCTTTAATGTGTTTTTACAGTTTTGAGTCACCTGCTCTAGATTCTGATGAGAGGATGTTGTTTCTCTTTGTAGCTGATGAGGAAGCCCCAGACTACGGGTCAGGAGTGAGACAGTCAGGAACTGCCAAGATCTCCTTTGATGATGAGTACTTCAAAAAGGTATGCTCGGAGTCTTGTGAAAGTGCTTTCAAACTTCAAACCACTCTTTCTCTCTCTCTCTCTCTCTCCCTTCCCCTCTCACTGTGACGGAGTGGGTGGTGATTTTTTTTTGTGATTGGAGAAGTAGTTTAACTTTTCTGGACATTCAAACCCCGTACTTATTTTCTGAGCTAGAAAAAATGACAAGAAATGGCAAATTAATTTAAACAGATATTGTTTAACGATTTTAACCTTTTTTCTTTCGATGTAGCATAGTACCATAGAAAGCACAGAAAGCATTTACATATATAGGTTTTGGTACGTCTGCTCCCTTGCTTCACAGCAGCTATATGCTAATGTTTTCCTCCCTCTACTCTTTCATCCATCTTCCTCTCGTCCAATCAGAACGACTTTCCCTCCACGGTCATGACCCGCTCTGGCATGTCCCTGGAAGAGCTGCGCATTGTTGAGGGTCAGGGTCAGAGTTCAGAGGTCATCACACCCTCAGAGGAGCTCAACAGAATCAATGACATGGGTACGGCTGCCAGACCTTCACCTCTCCACACATAAATCTTGACCTTTAAGCCCAGTGGGAAATGCTCTGGGCAGATGGTCCTGTTGAATGCAAAAGAGGTCATCACATGTTTAGCTATGGAAATGAGACAGGTGCAGTTTTTCCCTTTTTTGTGGAGGAATGTGTTCATCTTTGATGATCCACAGGCTCCATACCGTTGAGGTCAACAATATTAAGTTCAGACTTTTAATGGGGTTTTTATACTGTGTGAGAAGTGTTAGACAACCCTTAATTTTGACCTGATTGATTGATTACAAGCTGTGAGCGTAACAAAGTTAAAGCACATGATTGCACAACAGTGGTTTGTGCTCTGACTCAGTCAAAAAGGTCCATTCTCAAGGGGGCTAATGATTTTGACCTTGGTAGAGTTTGTTTTTTTCGTGAAATTATTTTGATTCTTTGTGATAAGTCAAATAATGTAAGCATCCAAAATAAAACCTTGGCTGTTAATGAGCTCAGTATATGCAGATGCCATGATGCAGGTGCAGCTACAGGTAATTGTTAATAAATGGAATATCCTCCCCTGTGGTTCCCTTTAGACCTCAAGCTGGGAAATGTTGCTGACACCAAGCTGGGTCTTGGTGATGATCTAGCAGACCAGCTGAAAGTTGGGAGCATCTTTACCTTCCGTGTAACTGTGCTCCAAGCCAGCGGCATCCCGCCTGAGTATGCAGATATTTTCTGCCAATTCAAGTAAGTTCACCACTCTGAAGACTTGCTTTGATTTGTGTATTCTTCATCTTTCAACAATGTTCCGTGCCACATGTGATGTCTTAAATCTGACTGTGGAACACGGAAAAAATAAAAGAGGCAAATATTTGCATTGTATTAAAGTTAAAGCTGAGACTGTACAGTGTTTTTTTAATAAAGGAGGGGTGTGTTTGTGGCTGTTATATGAAGTTTATATTAAGTGACAAAGTGAGTGTGCTGTTGGGTGGCCATAACTACAATGTAAGCAGTTTTTTAGGTGGTTGTGGTATCAAATTAATATTGACACCTCTTTATCAGCGACAAAAACAAAGCAAAGCACCACCAGCTGTACTTCTGTTATTACTATATAGTAATTTTAAAGCCCATAGCCACAATAAGGGGTAAGATTTCATTTGAGGCAAATTGCAGCTTTTTGCCATACAAAAAGTGACACAAGCCAACTGTTTTTCTTGAAGGCTTCAATAAAACAAAAACCACATATAATTACTTCAACACAATAATTGCTTGTTTGTATTCCTTAGTTTCCTGCATCGTCATGACGAGGCTTTCTCCACTGAGCCTCTGAAGAATGCCGGCAAAGGGGCTCCTCTGGGTTTTTACCATGTTCAGAACGTGAGTGCACACGATCTCATAGACACATTTTTAGTTTCACAAGATGTACTTTTTCAGCTTAATGTTAACTTGCTTTGACAATCCCTTTCCCTCTGCTGCTGCAGATTTCTGTCGAGGTCACAGAGTCTTTCATTGAGTACATCAAGAGCAAGCCCATTGTGTTTGAGGTGTTCGGCCACTACCAGCAGCACCCACTGCATCTCCATGGCCAGGACCTGATCAGGTTAGTGGTGTATGTAGAGATATTCCTCTGAAAAGGGCCACAGTTGACAGTTTGTGGTTTGTTTTTTAATAATAAATGTGCATTAATGTGCATTAATGTGCATTACTCCCCTGTCATTAAGTAAATTGTCTCTTGTTTTAACAGTCCACCAACACCATCGAGGAAATACTATCCTATTCCCATGCCCTTGTCTAAACCAGGTGAGGATTAAAGTGTCGTCATAGCAAACATTGTATAACATGTTCTGCTTCTTTCACCTTCAAATCATCACATTTCAGTTTATTCCTCTTACATCAGCATGCCTCATTTTCCATCCATTTTTCTTTTGTTTCTCGCCTCCATTGGATATCTTGTCTCTTGTTAAATTGTCCCCCACCATCCATAATCCTCTTACCCAACCTCCCTCTTCCACCTCTCCTTTTTTCATGCGACCCCTACAATCCTTTCCACTGTTCGTACAATGTCATATTTAAATACCTCAGACCATACCCGTAAGATTGAACTGGTCCGTTACCTTATGAGTGGCTATGTGAATGGCAAAGTGCTTGACACGCTGTCTGAGCACGCCAATGCCCTGGCTTCCTCCGCTGTTGCCAGTCTGGAGGATGAGGCTGATCGACTTTCTCACTTCCCATTCCTCCCAATGCCCAGTGACCCTGTGTTTATTGTGCCCAGGCACCACGGTGGGTACAGATACTGTTGTTGCTCAGAGAGAGGCACTAGATGCTTGTTGTTTATTGTTTAGTGATTAGACTAGTGCTGTGCTTTGCTCCTATTGTGCTGTGTGACTGTCGACTGTAAAGCTCTGCAGTGGTTGGTGTGCTGCACCTCACTGCAGCTTTATTTAGGTCCAGTCAGCTCAGTCCAACCTTCCCCTGTCGCTTACAAAGTGCCCTGCGCTGACACCTCCAGGTAAAGCTGCTGTGCGAGCTGAATCCTAAGCCAAATAATAAAACAAGTATTTATCATAATCACAGGAAATCGCTGATGCAGCATTCACATCCTGAATCCAAATCCAGAGGCTTAAGCCTTTATAGGTTCAGCTGCAGTCCCATTACTGTACATTTCATATGGTATCATGAGTATTTCAGCCATTTTGAATACAAATGAACCGAGCTGTGTGCCTCAAAGATTAGCTTGTTTCATCAGGAATATAATCCTGAAGTGCCAGACAGCAGGGAGCTGTCAGTAGTGGTGTAATCTGTGATTTAGCCCTGTGTGGCATCTCAGTCTGTACTTCTGTTGGGTTTGAATATGATGATTTGTATTGGATTCTATTGTGTCCACACTATTCAAATAAGTTGTCTCCATAACTAAAACAACATCATATTTTTCATCCATTACAAAATATTTGTCAGCCGGTGGCTCAGAATCCTGTTTAGCAGTGTCCTCACATCTTATCGTCAGTTTCTTTTTAGAGATCACATGACAGAATATTTTCCCCATTTAACTATTCTTAAATTAATACATCTGTGTGTGTGTGTGTTTGTGTGTGTGTGTCAGTTCCAGCCACCAAGTTAAACACCATCACCAAATCCAACCTGGGTCAGTGCGTCAGCAAGTACGACCTGCTTGTGTGGTTTGAGATCAGCGAGCTGGAGCCAACTGGAGAGTGAGTGTCAGCACCAGCAAACTGTGTGATACGGCAGCACACATGAAGTTGTCAAAACTTTGTTGTTACTTTTCATTTATTATTTAAAAAATTGAATGGAAGATCTTATAGGAAGCACTATCAGTAATCAAACATTTATCATTTTTTATTTTTCTAAAGGAAATTGAATATATGTGCATTATAAGCATGTATACATTATTTAGAGCCACTTAAAGGGTAGATTACAGAAGTTGTTTGAAATGAGAGGCAGCAAATGCAATCTGCACTACAAAAACGGAAATCTAAGCAAGTCATTATGTCTTATTTGTAGTAAAAACTGTCTTATTGTTCTTAATTTGAGCCACATTCACCAGACCAGGTCATAAAAATGTCTTATTTCAAGTTTTTTTAAGACAAAAATGAGGTGTAAATTGCTTGTAACAAGCCAAAAAGATCTGCCAATGGGATAAGACTAATTCGCCTGGGAAGTTTCTTGAAATTAGAAAGATGTCTTAAAACAAAATCTTTTACCTTATCCCATTGGCAGATTTTTTTTACCTGTTACAAGCAATTGATGCCTCATTTTTGTCTTTAAAAAACTTGAAATGAGACATTTTTATGACCTTGTCTAGTAAATGTGGCTCAAATGACAAATAGTAAGACAAATTTTACTAAAAATAAGATATAATGACTTGCTTAGATTTCAGTTTTTGCAGTGTGAGGGGATCATTTATTTTTCAAAAACCAAACATATGAACAAATGGCAAATCTCATTGTCTTTCTGTTAGGGGCATACATTTGTGGCATTCTTCTTTCTAAGAAATAAAAACAAGCAATACTTTGGTTAGGCTGAAAAAGACAACAGAGAATCAGTTAGTTTTGAAATACACAGTTGAAAGTGTTAAGAAGTTCATGTTATGAAGCACTTTTTACCAAAGACTATTAACAGCAACAGCAGCAGTGCATTAGCAGGGTTTTTGCTATGGGTGGGCGGGGTTTTAAATATGTTTGGCTTCAACCTACACCCTTTCGGGTGCCTTGAAGATTTGGAAATTTTACTTTGAGCTTGTACATTTGTTTAAATTGTTGCAAGTGTGAACTGAAATAAACTCAATCATTCATTCATACATACAGGGTAGGGTGGACAAGATAGCTTTTAGGATAAAAAGTTTTGCCCAATAAAATATTTAGAAAGTGTTCTCCTAAACAGGTAACCTCTCAAAAGAAGTATTGACCAAATGCACCTTGGAAACCTCAATAAACACAAAGTCAGAGACTTTATGACAAGCAGAAATCAGTGAGGTTTTAGGCTACGACAGAGCTTCTCATGCATTCGTCAAATAGCTCAAAATTATTGCATGTTAAGTGTTGCATTGTGTGTGCAGTAAAATGTGGTTTCCTTCTATCCGTAGGTACATTCCAGCTGTAGTCGATCACAGTGGAGGACTCCCCTGTCATGGCACCTACCTACTACACCAGGTAAAATGCACCATACCCCTTTATCATGCATCCCATTTTACCATTTTTAAAACAGACTGGGCCATGACAACCAGAAAAATCAAAAGTGGGGCATCATATTTTCTGTTTGCAAATCAGTAAATAATGTTTCCTTTAAAAATAACTTTAAGAGGCTTAATATTGTTGCAGCTTTAACTGCTCCGATCCTAAGCGCCTGTCATTTCTGTTGCAGGGGATCCAGCGGAGGATCACAGTGACTCTCATTCACGAAAAAGGAAGCGAGCTACACTGGAAGGACGTCCGAGAGCTGGTCGTGGGTGAGCAGTCTCCCCTCAGCAGGGATTACAGACGCACAAAACACTGCAGTTTTTCGAGCACAAAAAAGCAGTTGTTACCAAATGGTTGTTTCCTCATTCACACAACAGCTACTGTGGACACTCTGGCAATTGGATATAACACCTTTCTGTCTCATAGGAGACTTGTGAGGCAACACTGTAAATATTTCTTACACATCTTAA
Organism: Thalassoma bifasciatum; assembly: GCA_008086565.1. Taxonomy (NCBI): domain Eukaryota; kingdom Metazoa; phylum Chordata; class Actinopteri; order Labriformes; family Labridae; genus Thalassoma; species Thalassoma bifasciatum. The sequence continues at coordinate 358,953 of RPOG01000032.1, read as the reverse complement.
GGGCTTTGTCTGTATTTTGCCTCGGGCTGCCCCTTTCTTCAAGAAGTTTATACTAAAGCTGCAGTAGATGGATGAAATAATCACATTTCACATGTTGAGACTTAAAACTGCTCAAGTCCTGTATGGCTCATGACGTAGTGTTTTTTTGGCTGTTAATAGAAGAACCATCTGTGATAGTGCTTGAATGTATTTATATTGTTATTTATATTATATTGAAAAGAAGTCATTTCAGATTTTCAGATGACATGACTTCAGTTCGTTTGTCTATTTGCTGTGTCAACAGGTCGAATCAGAAATAAGGCTGAAGTTGACGACAGCGCTGCAGACGCAGTTCTTTCCTTAAACATCATTTCAGCCAAGAACATCAAATCATCCCACAACTCCAACAGGTACCTGAGTGCATCTGATTATCTTGTGTACAGCTGTACTTGATTAAGCAGACTGAACATCTCAAGGTGTACATTTTTTTTGCTCCACTGTTTTACTTGTAACACAGCAAATCAATTAAAACCATCGATTTGAGTTTTTTGTTCTTCATACAGTTTGAAACAGAGTCAGGCAATTTCTTTGTTCTCTTGTGTTTATTTGCTGAAAACATAGAATCATTGCATGACCATTTCCATTTATCTCTGCAGATTTTTTTCCTGTTAATTTGCTCCATTGTCTCCATTGCCTGACTCTCTGTGCTTCTCTCTTTTTCTGTCTTGCACTCTCTTTTTCCTCTTGCTGCTGCTGGACTCTTGATTGTGCACAGGCTTTCTATTGATAAGGATATTGATAGGTACTAGTGAATTGAGAACATAAGGCTCCTTCTGTGAAAGACCTTTATGCTTCTCAGTAGTCCTATAGATCCATAGAAATAAGTCCTTTCATAAGTCTTCCACTGTTTCTTTTTTTGCATGTTGCATTAGGTCTGCCTTTACTTGACTTAATATTTAATGACTGAAAAACAAACCTGAGTCTGAATCAGTTATATTTCAGTCAAGGCAATCTTACATGCAAATGCATTCCCCCTCTCCTTCAGTTTGTTTCATGCTCTGTGGCAATCAAACTTTCTACCCTGCTCTCCTCTCTGCTGTTCACTGAGTCTCCTCTCAATTACAACTTATTGAGGTGTAAACAGGACAGTGCTAGCTATGGGTAAGAGCGCCCTCTGCTGCCGAAAATGGGAACAATGTTGCCTTTGAGAAATACACAACCGTTTTATATGAGGCTGGCTGTCTCTGATGAAGGACACAGTGTACTGAAAAATTGTAGATACATGTTCCCCTTTGGTCTGTGTAACTGTACACTGATGCACCAAGGTATTTTATTTCTGTAACAGCACCAACATGACAGAACATAATTCCTGTATATTTTTTTCCATCACATGATCTGTGCCTGCTGCGACACACACACATACCTACATGGCCGTGTGCACTCTGCACATTTTTTACACTCTGGTTAATTTCTGAGTCCTGATCAAAGCATTGCTCCCACCTGTTTGTATGCTCACATCCTGTAATAATTAAGGATAAGTAAGAGCCACTTCAATCAATACACAGCACTCACTGCCTCATCTGTTGTAGATAACAGAATTGCATCTTTCCTTAGAAAGTACACACCCTATTACATCTTTGTTAAAGTGTTGATATTGACCCAAAGGAAAATTCAAAAAATTGAGATTTTTTCTTTTCTTTCAGGACTTTCTATCGCTTTGAGGCAGTGTGGGACAGCTCACTGCACAACTCCCTCCTGCTGAACAGAGTCACTCCGTATGGAGAGAAAATCTTCATGACCCTGTCAGCATACCTAGAGGTTAGCCACTGCTCCTCAGTGTTTGCTTTTTTCCTTCCTAGATTCAAACACATTTAACGTACATGTATTTCTTCTTCACAGCTGGACCACTGTATCCAGCCTGCTATTATTACCAAAGACATCTGCATGGTGTTTTACTCCCGAGACGCAAAGATTTCTCCACCACGTTCTCTAAGAAACCTCTTTGGGAGCGGGTACTCCAAAACCCCAGACTGGTAAAACCATTTATGTCAGCAGCAATGTAGAGGTTTCAATTGAGTTATACATACTCTTTCAGATCACTTAAACAGCTTTTCTTCTGTTGCATTACAGCAACCGGGTCACTGGCATCTATGAGCTGAGCTTGTGCAAGATGTCTGACTCTGGAAGTCCAGGTAAGCAAACTCAAATTCACAACTCTGAGAAAATGTTTAGAGATGAGGTGCTTTGTTCATGCAAATGCTTTTGTGCTGAGCAGGGATGCAGAGAAGGAGGAGGAAGATCCTGGACACATCGGTGGCTTATGTGCGTGGAGAGGAGAACTTGGCTGGCTGGAGGCCCAGAGGAGACAGTCTCATCCTGGAGCACCAATGGGAGCTGGAGAAAATGGAGCAGCTTCATGAAGTGGGTGCAAATGGCATCCCTCACCCAGCCTTAATATATGATCAAAAGTTTCACTTTCTTTTACATTGCGGCCTTAACTTGCCTGTTTTATTCATCAAGGTGGAGAAAACCCGTCACCTGCTCCTGCTAAGGGAAAAACTGGGAGAGGGGGCCCCAGTGGGAACAGCTCCCACCGCCAAGACCCTAAGCGAGTTGTTGTCCCCCAGCATGAGCTCAGACAGCCTGTCCACCTCCACCTCCATCTCCTCACAGATCTCCAGCACCACCTTTGAAAGTGCCATCACCCCCAGCGAGAGCAGCGGCTACGACTCTGCGGACATCGAGAGCCTGGTGGATCGTGAGAAGGAGCTGGCTACGAAGGTAAGAACAAAAAATGTAGCATAGGACGCTTAAAGTGACAGTTCACCATCTGCTCATTTCAGCTGCTTATTCTCCCTCTTTGAGAATATAACAGTCTCATATTTATTCTCTTGCAGTGCCTGCGTCTCATGACACACACTTTCAACAGTGAATACAACCAGGTGGTTAACAGTATCAGTGACTGCAAGGTGAGAAATGATAACCCCAACTCCAAAACCTTAAAATCATATCTGAATTTTATAGTTATGTTGATGATGCAAAGATGAATCCAACAAGCAAGTAACACTTCAATTGAAATCTCCCTCTCACTGATTGCCTGAAAAAAAGAAAAGAATGAACAAAGAGTTTTCACTTTATTTTCAACAGCTGTCTGACATCTCTCCAATGGGACGTGACGCATCAGTGACCAGCTTCAGCAGCGCCACCCTCACCCCCTCCTCCACCTGCCCGTCTCTGGCTGACTCTCGCTGTAGTTCCATGGACCAGAAGTGAATAAATCTTCATTCATTCATACAGCTCGTCTCACTATCTATCTGTGTTGAGTGATTGGCAGGTTATCATCCTAATGCTAACTCTTTCTGCTTTGCTCTAAAGGACTCCAGAGAACAGCTCCCGTGCCTCCAGTCCTTCCTGCTCTGACTATGAAAACTTCCCAATGGTTCCCAGTCTGGAGACCTCCTACCTGGCACGGGCTGGAAAGAACGAGTTCCTCAACTTGGTGCCTGATATTGAAGAAATGAGGCCAGGGTTAGTGCCACATGTCAGCCCTCTATTTTTTCTTTTTATCAAGAGCTTTTTTATGTGGTGCCATAGGGAAAAAGTCTATGTTAGATGCCTTTTTTTCCAGACTAACAAAAAAATCATGAATTTGTATTCAAAAGGAGATTGTTTGTATTGATTTCAACTGTTGGACCTTAATACTTTCAGTTAGAAATGAATCATATTCCTTATCACAGAAAAAAAATCTCCCTTCAATGATAGGATTTGGCTGATTATTTTGTTTGTTTTTATCCGGTTCCTTTTCAGATCGGTCGTGTCCAAGAAAGGTTTCTTGAGCTTCATGGAGCCACGCTCTAACTCGTGGGTGAAGCACTTTGTGGTTGTGCGCCGGCCCTACGTCTTCATCTACAACAGTGACAAGGACCCAGTGGAGCGAGGCGTCCTCAACCTCTCCACAGCACAGGTGGAATACAGTGAAGACCAGCAGGCTATGCTCAAGGTATTGTTTACCATCATAAGTTTTATTCACTTTTTTAGTATTCCATGTAAAGTCACTTGAAAACTGAATCTCCATAAAGTAAAAATGCTTGTGTTAAATGTACAGCACGTGTAGAGTGTTTGTTCTGCATGATTTTTCAACATTTTGGCAAATAAAAGCATGGGCTATTTCTAAAATTCCTGACTTTTCTATTTGGTGACTGCAAAGCGAGCCCACCTCCTCCTCCATAAAAAATGGTGAATAATTGGTGGTTTCTTTTAGACTCCCAACACGTTTGCTGTGTGCACAAAACATCGGGGGATCCTCCTGCAGGCCAACAATGAAAAAGACATGAACGACTGGCTGTATGCCTTTAACCCTCTGCTGGCAGGAACAATAAGGTACATACTTTTCTCACACTTCTGTGAACATAAAATAGTCAATGGTTAATCTTATCTTGATATTTAAACCACCACTCCAATGAAATCCTGTTCCCACAGATCGAAGCTTGCAAGGAGGCGCAGTGGCCTGCTGAAGAACTGAGTGAGATGCCGGGCACACAGAAAAAAAAACACAGCTTCCATTGTTTCTGGAAGCCTTTGAACACATCGAGTGTTAACACTTATTAATCATTGTGATTCTTGACGGTTTTCTCTTGTAAGTAGACTTGTGGCTTGAGTCTCCTTTCATGCGACTAAAAGTTTCTGCCCTGGAGGAATATGCCTCCCCTTTCCTCCCTCCAACAAACCTCCGGCAACTTAGCTTTCCTCCTCTCTATCCCCCTCCTCCTCAGCTTTTAGTGTTTTTGTTTTTATGACAATGTTTGGTTCTAAGTTTGTTCCGCCTTGTTGTCATTCCCTAACTTCCCTAACTAGTAGCATGTTGTAATAGTCTACTTGTGTGTGCACGATTCTTCAGAAAACCGTTCTTTCTGATCACTAATTTTCAGTTTGCCAATCATCTGTACAAAACTGTCTCTATCAGTGTTATTTGTGTCCAGAAAAGACTTTTATTTTTTATGTTGGTTTTGTTTTTTTATGCCCGCATGATAATTGCAGCAGTCCTCAGGAGTAGACAATGTGTCTTCTTAAAAGATCAAATTATTTGAAACTATGGAGGAAAAACAAAGAAATATCTCCTTCTACATATCTGTTAACATTCTGCTAGAAAGGCTACCTAAAGATCTAGTGCTGCCAATGAATTCATAGGCAGATCTTCTCTTCATTAGATATGCATTAGACGGCTGTCTATAGCTCCCCTCTACTGCTTCTCAAAAAGCCTTGAGAGAGAAATGGTCAAGTTGAAAAAAAGTCTAAGCCCCATCCAGCCAGACATGAGGGCAGCACTGGATTAACCACTTTCATCTATGAGATACTCTGATCCCACTCCTCAGTCCATGTAAATACACCAACTCTAAGTCTCTTCGATCAGTGAGTCATTACTTACAAAAAATGACAGAAAACTATTTGTCCTGAACATGCAGGAACATACAAAGATAAATTCCATATCAGATACACATCAGATTGTTCCTGCTGGAGAAGATATTTGCCCCTGTTCTTTAGCTATTTCATACCCAGATGAAAAAAAAAAGACAGGGTTTGTCAGTACCTGCAGGAAATGAAGATTGAGATCGTTGTATATACAGTCTGTTCTGGGATCAGTGTGGTAGTTATTATCATCTAAAACATTCCTCTCAGCTCCTCTTGCTTTTCTCAGCTTTTCCTTGAACTATCATGTTGAGCCTCAGATTTGAAAAGTGTTTCAAAATTTGCTAAACGTTAGTTTAAGCGTCACGTGTGTGTGTGTGTGTGTGTGCGTGCGTGTGTGTGTGTGTGTATGCAAGAGAGAGAGAAAGATGGCACAGACTAAATAGAAGTGGTTGAGGAAGAAGTAAGATTGAGAATGAAGTTGTTTTAGATGTGTTAGCCTTGAAGCCAGTAGTTAACTAAAGACGCTGCTAGCACACAGCCTGAAGGAGGGACGACAACTGTCTAACCCAGAACTCACTCAGTGAAGTACTTCTTGTTCTGCAGCACCACAGGTTACCATGTGTTCATCTAACTCTCATTGGGTTGACTTTTTTTGTAATTATTAACATCTGATTATTTTTTTCTATTTTGCTTTTAACTATTCCATAGATGAAGTTTCATATGAAATGTAACTGAGGGCATTTATTACTTCATTTGTAACCAACTTTATTTATGTTAAATCTTATTTTGCACATTAACACATATCTATAGCAAGACAAGGGCAGATCATCACACATGTAGAATCCAGGATTATATTTTAAGTATTGGGATCACTGACAAGAGCACATATCCAGGCTACACCAGAGAGCCGCTTGTCGAAAAGGTTTACTAGAAAGAAAAAACAGAGGAGATATTAAAGGGATGACATATACTGAAAAGTTTTATTCCTGGCATTGTTTATGAAAATATTTGCTCTGTATATTTGCACCACAGCTGTTACATTTGGCTCTTGATGAATATTGAATATTTTTGTTGCCTCTGTTTCTACAATTGGATCTGCTCTGAGTCCAGACAGGCAGTAAAAGCTCTGGCCAAACAACCAGAAGTGAGCCTTCTGCACTGTATGAAAGGGTTAAAGGTGTAGAAACAGGGGTAACTGTGTCTATTACAAGTGAAACTGGAACTATTTGAGATGCATCTTCATTATTGCTGTGATAAAACCAAAAAAACATTTGCCTCAGATATCAGTGTGAGTTTGATTTGCAAAGTTTGTGCCCTCAGGTCAGCCAGCCTGGTGGTCAAAGAAAAAGTTGTATAGAAACATGTCTGAGCAAATGTGTTCTGTTAAGAAAAAAAAGAGACATGAAGACAAATATTGGTTGAAAATATTTCTATGCACTGATAAAGGCTCAAAGTGCAAAGTGCTCACATGAGCTGTGAGTGTTCTCCACATATGCTCCGTTCATATGGACATGATGATCCCTGCCAGAGCAAACATTTCTCTCGGGTGACTAATTTGCAGAGGTCTATTATTTTGGATTGTGTATTTATTGTTTGCAATGTATATATTAGTTTGCAGCTCTTTGCACATATCAATAAAAGGTTCAACTAACTGATCAAATAAAGTCTGTGCGGTTTAGTTGTTCTCCTCAGAATGAACCAAATGACGGTGTGGCAGCCTCTTCCCGTCTGAACGGGGAGGGCGTTGAATGTACAATGATGTGTTTTGCCATCATTTGAAAAAGATAATTTAAATATAACCTGCTGCATCATTTCAGGGGAGGTGAGTTTAAAATGTGTTTCCTCTTCAGTTTAACTTGGTTTGAATGAAAGTCTACTTATGATTTGACATTAACTCAACTCATGCTACACAGCCACTTGAATTTTAACAAAAAATGGTGGTTTTAACATTTTTTTCTAATATCAGGGATTAGAATACAAAGTAGCTAGTGACATCTAAAATGACAGTATACTATTGTTGTGCTGGTGTCTTTCTTCACCTCAACACTTTTCTTTCCGTTGATGCCTTTCGAAACAAAACTAGCCATGAAATTACCCATCTTCCCTTATCACAGTCAATATTGGTTAACTCCCTTTGGATTTGTTTAGCAATAGAAAAAGACAGACCATGACATTGAACACTGTACATTATTTGTCAGACTGGTTTCATTTTCAAACTTATTTTGTAAATATATGTGTTGTATGGAGCTTGAATTAAAATGTAAATATGTTTACTGTATTTGTAATAATTATAATCCATCCGCTGTATAGCATAGATGTGTCATGCAGATATCCTAATTCTGTGTATGGTAATCTTGCACCATTGAACTGTTTAGTGAATGAGGCAACAATAAAAGTGCAAACCGTGCATTAGCAGAACAAGTGCTGCCTGTTTGTCTGCTCCTTTGGGCACAGTTTGACTCCAGTCACGACATGATTTTCCATCTTACAACTTCCTGTTAGATCTTCCAAGAGTGAAGAAATAGATCATATTATTTGCTTAAGTTATCGTGTAGTAAGTTTTGACCAAGTATGTCATATTGTAGATTTTTTTTAGATAAAACATTGAATTTTAAATTTATAAAGGATTGTATAATTTTTCAACTCACGCTCGTGACTTACAGATTTGAATCATACAGTACAATACTGGTCCATTTACAACAGTTTTTGTTTAGACATTTCAATTTAACCCTTGATTATGTCCTATATTTAAGATTCTGACCAACAACATTTCCAGCTTTGACTCTTTATTCCATACATTTTAACTTTGACTTTATACTGTTTCAGATAGTTTGTCTTTCAATTTATCTTACTTTGAGATGTGATATATATACCTCATCAACCTCACAGAGGAAAATTTAATTTGACCAATTGAACAGTCTGGGTTCTTGCCACATGTCACTGTTTCCTACTTCCTGCTTGCAATTGAATATGACAGTTTCCTGGTCTAACTGGTTGTGTGCAGAGAACTAAAATGTTGGGGATGAATCAGTCGTCAAAAACATCTGAAAAATGTTTTTGTGACTTTTTCAGGGATAAATAGTTACTTGGTTTTGTCACTTTTCTGCTTTACACCATCTTACAGGCAGAACATTATACATATTATATAAAGCACTTCAGATATGAGCTCTTTATCACAATTTGTATATTCATTAGGATACATAATAATCAATGGTTTCACTTGCTTGTTTACACTGGATCAAATGAGTCTCCTTATTCTCTTACTACTGGCCCCAAGTTTGTGGAACTGAAGTATGCAGGAATCAGCCCTCAAGCCAGAATTTGACACTGAGACCCTCCTATACACCACTGTCAAAAATCAGGTGATACCACAAAACCCAACTCAAAACTGTCATTTTTACAGCAACTTTTCATCAGTACAAAGTAGAAATGTATTTGAGGTTTTCATTTGGAGCCAACTGATCATGAGTACGAGCATTATTTGCCTTACTGCAAACATGACCATAAAGTCTATGAATATATGATAGATCTGTTCAACGGGATCTGTAGTCATTAACCCTTCAAGACCCAAGCTTTTGTCTTGTGCATTTTTCATTTCCCTGCTATTTGGCAAAAGTAAGACCTAATGAGTATAAAAATCATGGGTCTGACACGCAACAATGTAATATCCCTGTATGAGGATTCTGGGTCTTGAGAACGTACTAATTGGAAATACACAGTCATATTTGACAAATTTCTATTGTCATAATTTTTAACTCATATATTTCTATTGAAGGGAAGACCAAATTGTTAAGGGTAGATGCAGTATACATATTGAAATCACGAGTGAAATACTTTACAATTCAAAACATTGAAATTTGGAAAATACTCAAAAGTGTGTTTTTTTATTCATTGTCCAAGTAAAATAAGCAACAGCTATTCAGTGATAGAACCAACAACGATGTCTGCGTGAAATGTATTTTATCGCATTTGAATCATTTCACTGAGGAAAATGAATGACATTCACTCGCTTGTAGGTGTGTGCATGCGTACATTGATTGACAGCCAACAAAGCCAATGAAGAAACTGATACCTCTGCTCAGGATTCTCAACCAATAGGAACTCTCCAATGATATGGCTTGTTTCCCTGAACGTTCTGTGATTGGCTGAAATTGTAGTAGGCGTACGTAAGCGTCCCTTAGCCTGTGTCACGTTACGAAGGGAACAAGGAAGTACAAAAACTAGCGAGAAGGAAATCCAAGAGAAGAGGACTGAAGCCTGAGCTCGACTCAACACTGAAACTTCCCGGTTACACCATCCACTGAACACCATGGCTGAGTGAGTTCTGTTACGTTTTTACTTCTTTATAAAGTTCAAATGGAAATGTCGTCACCAATACGCTTTTTAAGTCATACTTCACTTTGCACTGGTGGTGGAAATTTTCCGATAGTTATCTCGATCAGTTAAGCTTTTTGATCGTTCTCTGTACATGTGACATTCAAATGTAGCGTTGAAATTCAACGTTAAATGCCGCCCTTGTTCCCGATTGTTATGGGTGACGATGAGTAGCCTTAGCCTTGAAATGGCAAGTTGTGTAATGTCAGTTTGGCTTTTACAGCCGTGTTTTCACTTCCCCCAAACAGAAGATAAAGATTATTCTTACAAGTGAAACTTTGAAACTGTAAATATTACAGTGTTGTGATTTGCAGGAACAATACGTGTGCGGGTAATATAACAGTAGATACTTTAGTCCTCGATGTGCCCACCAGAGGAGATGTAATTTTTTCCCCTATCCTTACAGAGCAGACATTGCACTGATTGGTTTGGCTGTCATGGGCCAGAACCTCATCATGAACATGAATGATCATGGCTTTGTGGTAAGATGATGACTCTTGTTTCTGTGTCATTACTCCAAGCAGTAAAAGTTGGTCAGCAGTTTTTATTTCAGTGTCTGTAATGACCAAACCTCTCTGTCAGGTCTGCGCCTACAATCGTACCGTATCCAAGGTGCATGACTTCTTGAACAATGAGGCAAAGGGCTCCAAGGTGGTTGGGGCAGAGTCTCTTGAGGACATGGTGTCCAAGCTCAAGAAGCCCAGGAGGATCATCCTGCTGGTCAAGGCTGGACAGGCTGTGGATGACTTCATTGACAAACTGGTGGGTGGTTTGTGAAGATCTGTGTTTAAGATTACTGTGGGAAGTTGCTCTGTCTTATTCCAACTAAGTGGCTCTTTGCTGTATGTCATTTTCTTCAGGTTCCTCTTCTTGACGCTGGAGATATCATCATTGACGGAGGCAACTCTGAATACAGAGACACAACAGTAAGTCAGGAAATCACCGTTCTGTAGTCCGCCCTTTTGTCTGATTGCAGATTTTCTCACAGCTGTTTTATATTTCTGAGTTTAGCGGCGGTGTAAGAGCCTGAAGGAGAAGGGGCTGCTGTTTGTTGGCAGTGGAGTTAGCGGTGGAGAGGAAGGGGCACGTTATGGACCTTCACTCATGCCAGGAGGACACATAGAGGCCTGGTGAGTCCTCACAAGCTGTTTTGGCACTTCCATGATTTTTAGTACTTGAACTACACATTAGATATTCAACACGAGACACGGACATGCTAAAAGAAGTAAATGCAGTAATGACCTACCTTTCTCAGTGTAGGTTTACACATTTTAACACTTGTTATTGCTTTACTTCGAAGGCCACACATTAAAGATATCTTCCAGAGCATTGCAGCAAAGGTTGGAACAGGAGAGCCTTGTTGTGACTGGGTAAGTGGTATTTTATTTTATTTACATTATGAGGCATATGCTCACTACACTGATTGGTCTGTTGTTGCATTTATTATCATTCACGTCTGTATTCGTTTGCAGGTTGGAGATGAAGGTGCAGGTCATTTTGTGAAAATGGTACACAATGGTATTGAGTACGGAGACATGCAGCTGATTTGTGAAGCCTACCATCTGATGAAGGATGTTCTGGGAATGGACCATGACGAGATGGCTCAGGTGAGCTGAATAATAAAATCTGCTGATACATTTTTGGTGACATGTTAGTTTAGTTGAAATGAATAGGCTGAATCATACCACATCATGTTTGCAATGCTCAGGCTTTTGATAGCTGGAACAAGACAGAGCTTGACTCCTTCCTGATTGAGATCACAGCCAACATCCTGAAATTCAGGGACTCTGACGGCACACATCTGCTGCCCAAGATCCGCGACAGTGCTGGGCAGAAAGGCACAGGGAAATGGACTGCTATCTCAGCCCTGGAGTACGGCACACCTGTCACTTTGATCGGTAAGAGGAAAAAAAAAGGCTGTAGACAAGGAAGTATCTGTTTCCTTTTCCCCGTAGACTGTTCGTCATGATGACATAGCAAAAGGTGGTATGCCCCACCTGTTGGAATTTCATCATGCCTTTAAACTATAAAAGGGCAGTAGGCCACATGAGTTTGTCGAGCTAATGTTAAGGTTTAGCTGACACAGTTTTGCTCGTGTGCTCTTTGTGAGGAGCATATTCAATAGGTTGTGTCTAAGAAGATTGAAGGCTTTTCCAGTGGGCTGCTCATCCCAGGTGACATAAGGGGGATTTGTGATCCTCCCCACAGCTTTGGTTGTTGTTCTGATGTTTAACTGTGACTGTTTCATAAGCTGAAAAGACAATACTGGAGTCAAGAAGCACAATTGTTAAAGAAAAAGAAGTTATGTAATGCCATCTTATCAGTATAGTGTGAATTACATGCATCATTAACTAAGTGAAGTTCAATCAAGCTGATATTTTTTGGCGTGTCAGCAAACCCCTGCTGCTATTTCTCAGACTAGATGTCTTTTGAATTAAACATATGTGTTTGCTTAATCCCTATTAGTGCAGCGGATCCTCTTGTTATAGGGAGAGATAAAGGCAGCACAAAAGGCTTTATTGTGTCAGAGCTGCTGAGCCAGTCTGTTTGGAGGAGGCTGACAGGTCTGTACAGTGTTCATGGGTGGACTTTTTTGCCACTCGACACAGATCACATTCCTCACCGGGATAGTTCAGTTACCAGACATACACCCCCTCTGTACCTGTGTGTCTGCAGGTCCCCCTGTCAGTGGCTTACATCACTGAACTGTGAAGAATTCTTGCAAGTCATGCTTACTCAACACTTCTTGTTTGTATCTCTACATATGTTAAATTAAGATCGGTTTGATTACTAGGACTGGCAGTCTTGGCTCTTAAATGCACCTGTATTTACGATAGTGTTACTGCTGAGTCATGCTGATTCATAGTTATTGTCTTTAAGCACACATGGTGTATCTTTTCTGTAGTCAATGTAACGGGGTACAGAACATTTAAATTACTGGTTTGAGGATCCTTATTCGGTTCAATGAGCTCTAATCCTGTGTAAAATACCAGTAGTATGAAGAGAACTAACTTAGATCTCCCTCTCTCTGCTCCCCCCCTCCCTCCATGTTTTCAGGGGAGGCTGTCTTTGCCAGATGCCTGTCCTCTCTAAAGGAAGAGCGTGTGGAGGCCAGCCGCAGCCTTTCAGGGCCCCAGGGGGTCAAATTCAGTGGTGACAAGGCTGTGTTCCTGGAGGACATCCGAAAGGTGAAACACATCAAAACAACATTCAGTCTTAAGTTTATTAGGTACAGCAAGTGTAAACTAATGACACTAATTCTAAACAGTGCCACAAGATACCATAGCTTCCTGAGGGTAGTTGCATTACATTGTTATCATATTCAAGCATTTTCTTAACAAGCAACCAATTCTTATGTCTCTTCACTCAGGCTCTGTATGCCTCCAAGATCATTTCCTACGCTCAGGGCTTCATGCTGCTGCGACAAGCAGCCAAAGAGTTCGGCTGGTCCCTAAACTACGGTGCAATTGCTCTGATGTGGAGAGGAGGCTGCATTATCCGAAGGTACATTCAACCTCATTTGCTGGCGAGTCTACCTTGCACAACTTCATGTCAACACTTGTCTTTCACAGTGATGGTGAAAACCACTAGTTACACAGTGTAACAGGGAGACTTGAGAGGGCTAGACTAAGATGAGAGGGTAGTTTTGTTAATGAAGCTCAATTTTTTGGGTTTGGTAACTTGATGAACTATAAGTATGAGCAATAAATGAAGTTATACTTCCAGTACAATGTGAGTTTGGAGTAGAAAAGGTCAGATTGATGCAAATGTGACCTTCCCTGTGCAATCAGGTTGAGGAGAATGAGGAAATAAGGGTTGTGACACTGCTTTGCTATGTGTAATCTCGAAAGACGTTGCATAAACCTAAATCAAGCATCAAGGGTGACTTTCAGTGTGTAGCTAACATTCAGCTTGATGGAAGTTTAGATGGATTTTCAGTCACGGTATATTACTGCAAACAGAATCTGTCCATGTCTTTTCATCACTGTTGTGTAACAATGCCCTTTGCTCTCCAAACCAGTGTCTTCCTGGGTAAAATCAAAGAAGCATTTGACAGAGACGCTGAGCTGCAGAACTTGCTGCTGGACTCTTTTTTCAGTGATGCTGTGCAGGACTGTCAGGTATGAGGAAGGAGGAAGTGGCCAAAGGACAATTTGCAATACCCACATTGAAAAAAACACAAAAACAAGTTTTCCTCTTTCACAATATGAGGATTTCACAGCACCATCTATTGACTCAACCATAAGAGATATTAGAAGCTAGTTCTGGAAGAGAATATAGAAACTCAAGTTACAGCAGATTTAAGGGATGCACTGATAAGTAAAGAATCGGATGATATTTGCCATTTCCCAGTAGAAAATAAGCTGTCATGGACTTATGCCAATACTTTGCTTCTGTTTGAACAGATCAAGCTGGTAAGTTAGTGTACTCAACAGCTGATTCAGAGAGAGGTTTGTAGAAGTCCCAGTTGAATAAACTCATGTTTTCATTGACAAAAGTAAAAGAAATATCAGCGGTTTTGGGGTAACATGGCATCTTAGACAAAGATCTGCTTCCTGCAGTGTCTTGGACTTGTTCTAGGTGCCTTTTCCAGAAGTAACTTACTACTTGTACCTTTGAAAAACATCACATCATACTGCCCATTTCAAAACAAGACTTGAAAGGTGATTAAAAAAAGGAAAGCAAACCATCAGTATCTGATTTGACCAAATTATTTTTCAAACATCAGTGTCAGTACTGACTCTAATTTACATAACTGTGCACCACTCAGTGAGTTATGGATAGTTTGGTGATAGAAATAATAATCTAGGACCCTTTAAAGGTTTTGACTAAGGAGCCCTATCAAGATCATGTTGGATCTTATTTCACACACAATAAAACATAGATAATCTATCACCTTTTGGATGTTTGCCTCACCCAAACACATTCCCTTAATACTAGATTATGTCACCCCCATGAGCATATACTGCTTATAACATGCTTGATCTGCTCTTTTAGGAATCATGGCGCAGAACAGTGAGCACTGGAGTCCAGCACGGGATCCCCATGCCTTGTTTCACCACAGCGCTGTCCTTCTATGATGGCTACAGACATGGTATGCTGCCAGCCAACCTCCTCCAGGTAAGACAACAGATGATGCTGCAGTCGAGCCCATTGAGCAAATGGTTCATGTTTGAAGGCATGTCAGATTAAAAAGATCTGGTAGAGTCGTCGCGTGTGCTTGTCATTGGATCTTGGCTTTTTAACTCCCTCGTGGTTTATCATGTGTTTGTATTTGTAGCTTCTTAGCTCATCAGCCTCTTGAAGTGTTTGTTGAATATTGAAAAACTAAATCCACATGTGATTCAAGAGCAGCAACAAGATTATCAGTGTCATTAAAAATCACAATATATTGCTGGTTTTGAATCAAGAATATGTTTCTTTTTTTTTGCTGATTTGTAATTTTAACATTTGCTGGTTTGTAGAACTCATATTTTGAAGATTACAGATCAATAATAGTTGAATGAATCTAAAACATGTCCTTTAGTGGATCCCAGCTGTTATTAATGCTGTTTTTGTTTATTAGGCTCAGAGAGATTACTTTGGAGCCCACACATACGAACTGCTGTCAAACCCTGGCAAATATATCCACACCAACTGGACGGGCCATGGTGGAAATGTTTCTTCCTCGTCCTACAATGCTTAAGGACCCTCTTCACATCAGTCGAAAACACAAACAAGACGAGGCGAGGTGAAGAGGACATGTTACACATTCCAACAATCACCTTAATCCAGCTTTTTACTCCCCTCAGAGACGTGTTACTGCAGTTTTATTTATCAATAAAGTGAAATTATAGATTATGTGTGCTGCAAACGCTCCACCCTGTGTGCTTTGGTACAACTTTTCTAAAAAAAAAAAAATCAAACCCATTTAGATGCTTTTGTTATTATGCTGGCTACCAGAATAATGTTTACCAGTCATGTTGGGCCTAGGATTCAAGGTGTTAACACTGGATTAGCGTGAACTGTATTAGGCTAAATAAAGATTTCAATCCCTTTATAATTAGCTTGTATGGTCCTTACTCTGGGTGCAGTAAACAGGATTGAGATGTGTTTGTGTAAAGTGCTAATTTTAGCTACGAGTGACTGAAGATTCTTTATGGACACTCACGATATTTTGTTTTAAAAGGCTGTCTAGTCAAAGATGGCCTCTTTGAGTCGCTGGCCAATTCACTGTGTATCAACACATGCCAGGGTGTTTTCATTGACATACAAGGTATATGATATGGATGAACAAGAAGGATAACAACTTTACTGTTAAACTCCTCTATACAAAAACTACATCAATGGCTGTAAACATTTCTATGTTTTTTTGGCCATTATTGAAACAGATCTGAACCTCAACTGTAGTGATGACAACCAAACATGGAGTACATTCAGCCAAAAATAACCTGACCTTTGGTCTTGGATGTGGCTTACAAACAAGACTCTAAACAGAAGCTTAGTCATGTCTTTCTTCAGGTAGAGCTTGCAGTGAATTGTTTATTTGACCGTATCATGAGTTGTCTTTTCAGTGTGTTTACAGCAGGTGGCACTAAAGAAAAACTTTACACACCGTTCTAGTCTTAGGTGCCCAGTGATACAATAAAACCAGACATTAACATTAAAAATAGAGGAAAGGAAAGAGGGAATATATTGCTGTGTGTTCTCCTTGATCTTGTCCATCAGCTCTCTTAGTTCTCTCATATAGTAAATAAAAGGGTGAAGAAATGTCTGTGAATTGATCAGTACACTGCAGCTCTTGTCATAACACAGCTTTGCAATGATCAAAGTCAGTTTTGACGAAAAGATGTGGTCACGATAACAAGTGTTTGAAAAAAAAAAATAAAAATCCACACTTCTTTTCACTCCTCAGCTGCAACGTCATCTTGAATAAACATGCCAGTAGTGCTAAAGCCTTTACTCCCACAAGCAGTGAATGATGCATCTGACATGTGCACCACAGCTGTGATTACACATGCTGTTTAGCAGTAAACAAAGTCTCACCTCAGTGCATCTGTGTTGCTCAGAGCTTTGCTGATTGCAGGGTTTAAGTTTGTGTCAGCTGGACACCCTTTTTTTTAGTTGTCATAGGATGATCAAAGACCTCTTTGTTTCGTTTTACATATCAGAGCTTTGATCCTGCATGAGGAATAGAGCAGAGTAGATACAAATATGGAGATTATTATGCCTTAATACAAATATACACATCTACTAAAAACAGGTTGCTTTATTATCAGAGCATCCTCCAGGAGAAAGTAATAGAATCATCTCTGTTTCTTTGAGGGGAAATACACATGTATTTCCATTCATTTTCTATTATTCTCTTTTAAAACTACAGGGTAGCCTTCTTCTGAACAAAGGGCTCATTTTAGTATTAATGAGGCCTGATGCCACACAAATTGTATTAAGTGAAAGCTATCAAAGCATGGTCAAATTATTTCAGGCCGCTGAGTCATCTGCTGACCAAACAGGCAGTAAGGCCACACCAGACTGAATAAGGATGCATCACAGAACGGGAGGAAGATGACCAGTCCACAATAAAGAATGGATTTTATTGAGATCAAATGCTTTTATCTCAAGATTTCTGATCATCACTAACCATTACACAGTAACAGAGAATAACACTCAAACCAGGCAGTGCTGTCCACAATAATTCACCTCTCAGGGGAGAATATCTAGGAGTTAATCAATGAGCATTTATTTTTTCTCTGGGTATTTACTTTTACAAACTCCACTCCACACTCCAGTCATTGTGGAAACAGAACCATGTATTTTACACTGACTCAAAACTATCATTGATATGTCACTAGTTCTGGTAGTTTGTTGTAGTTATGTGAGTTTTGGTGTTGATAGACAGATGTGGACCACCCCTTTCTAAACTTAATGGAAAAAAACAAAGCAATATTTCATGTGACACGTTTCTAATCTTATTGGGCATGACCAAACTGCTCATAGAAAGGTACTCATCAACTGCATAGCTTAAACTAATTTATGCAAAATGAGGTTTGAAGTCATAAAAAACTGTAATAAAGCTTCTGTTTGTGTTCTCAGATCAGGGAGAGATGGTACCTTGGTGAAAAACTGGTAGAGTAAAATACTCAGGTTATATCTCCAGTCAGGAACAGCTCATTTTGCTTCAACTTTCTTTGCACCTGCAGCAAAAGATATCACATCACTTTACACAGTGTACAGAAATGAATAGCAACCCAAGTATGATTGTAGATATTATTTCATTTCATCACAGTATTTGTTGTTTCATGAGAGGTCCAGCCCTTTTAAAACTTTTTCCTGTAGGCATTTAATTTGATCTACCAAAAAAACAACCTGAAAGAAACACAACTCAGATCATTCCAAGACAAGCAATTAAGTTTAAAAACGGACTCAAAAATATGCTTTGTTCAGATATCCTGGTCTGCTCAAGAGGGTAAAGGAACTTATGTCACAGCGGTTGCCTTTTCAGTCACATCAGTATTTTTCTGCATTTCCCTCTGACAACGCCTACCAAATTTATATCAATGAAATGATATTTTTGATTTTTTATTTCTCTTGGCATTAACTATTTTCATGGAGCTACAAATGATCGATTTGGTTTCATAGCCTACCTCAGTTGCTGTACAAGGTGATCTCACACAAGCACACAACAACTCAACTGATTCCTCACAATCCAGGGATTATCAGGGGTACATTTTAAGAAATAAAAGTTGAAAGTGGAAGTCCATTTCCACAAGTTATAAAAACAAAAAGCACAACAGCACCCCCAGTAGGCAGAGCACAACAATTACTAACCACTCAGCATCCATGCCTCTTTACACAACAGGAGCAGCCTGAGCAGTTTAGACCAAGAGCCAAAAGTGAGCTTACAGAAAACTCTTAATGAGGAGTATAGTGGAAACAAAGACTCACATTGTCCTACATTTCTTAACCACATTAATAGACGACAGGCAATAAAAAAAACTCAAGACCTTTATTTAACACCTCAATACTAAGATATTTCATACAGAAGGTGTGGTTTCTTGCTGGTATGTTCATTCTATTCTTCAAGTCCCTTTGGATTTCAGTTAGCTCATACATTCAAACCATTTTACAATCAAAGTAAAAAACACAAGATTACCAGCTGCCTTTTTAAATGCAATCGATCACATTGAAGAGACCTTGTAGTTAATACCTCCAGAAGTTTTACGAAACAGAGGACAAAGAATTGAGTAGTTACTGACATAATGCATGTTGCAGATTAAAGGCAGGCTGCGTGTTTCATAAGTTCAAAACAAAAGTGAACTGTCTGACTGCAAGTGTGACATTGGCTGTATTCGTGACATTTGCAGGCATCAGCAAGAACCTATACCCAATGATAGTGGTCCAATTTTTATTTTGTTACAGGATGGTCCAAGTGTTCTTGCAAGTGAGGGTGAAGATGAACCTTTTAAGGATTAAGGCAGACGTGCAGCTTTCCCACTGTCGTTTGTGCTGACAATGTCTTCAGTTTGTCCATAAATGACTCCAACCGGGATTCAGACGAAAACCTTGGCTGTCCATGTCCGAGGTCCCTATACATGTGAATTAAAGTGTTGGCATTTCAATTAATGTAAAGTTAAAAAAATAAGTCACTGTCAAAGGTGTGTTATACCTAGTCAAATTCAGTTTTATTCAGACTTCCCTTATTCACAAAACATAGAAAATGCATTCGTCACCACTTCAAACACAAACTTTCAATGGGAACTCCTCAAACATTCACCACATCAATCTCAGAGCTCGCTTGCAAACTTCAACACGCAGTGTTTGCCCCCCCTCCCCACACAGGCTTCACAAAGTCACATTTTCACACAGAGAGGGTGGTAACAAGGTGAAAAAAAGCACACAACCAGACACAGCATTCACATCAAATCAGACAGCAAGAAAAAGCTATGAAAGAATACAAATACTCTTAGCACTTGTCTTTTCATTGTGATCTTAAGGAATCAAAGTTGAAAGAGAACAATGAGAGAAAGCAGAGACCATAGGGATCTCCAGACGCAGTAAATGTCCTTGTGATGGCCAGAGGGGACACACTCGTACTTGCTTCGTCCTCTCACACTCGCACAAAGCCACAGGTTCTTCAACGCTCGCAGGCATTTCCTCTTAAAAAAGGGTTTGCACAAACAGTCCTTCTCACACTTGCTTTCTTTCATTTTGTTCTCCCGTTCGCTCACTCTCACTCGGCCCAACATCAGTCCCACTCATTGATCTCAAAAAAAGCGACAACAGCAGACACGATTTCTATATCCATAAAAAATGGAGAGGAAAAAAGACAACACCCACCGTCTAACACAGTATATGCAGAGTGAAGCTGTGTTCTTTGATGACAAAGCATTTACACATGGGAAGAGGGGAATTGATACTGAGATCTGGCGAACATTGCAGCCAATGAGGCGCTTCCTCCCGGGAAATTGGGAAAGAGTTGTTGAACTGCAGAAGAGATTTTCATGAAGGCTTTTCAAAAGACGTCAAACAAAAACAAACAAAAAGATGCAATCAACTGCATGAACACATATCAACATATCAAGCCCATTGTACAAGGGGCTGAGGGGGCTCTGGAGATACTCGTGCATGTTCATAAATATTTCTCTTGCATGCACAGTCATCTGTGTAACATTTCTCACAAACAAAAAGTGTGGCATTTTCCACTAAAACACAAACTAAACTCTTCACTCATTAAATGTTGACCACATAATCAGTCACACAAGTATAAATTTTCTCGTAAACAAAATAAAAGGCAGTGTTTTTTTAAATTATAGGAACATAAGATATAAGCAGTTCCCCTGTAAGAATACTTACCAGATTAACCTAATAGCAACAGAAAAGATCAACTCGAACTAACTACATTCCCCAACTAGAAGACTTAGACTCCATAGAGTTGCCGAAGCCGGAGCTGAAGCCACCGCTGGAGGCCGTGTTAGTGCCTGCCGCCCAGCCCAGACTGGCTGAGCTGGGGCTGCTGTAACTGGTGCTGGCAGAGCTATAGGTCTGGTCTCGGGTCGTTGTGGCTGTGCCTGCTGCTGTGGTCAGACCCTGCTGGTTAGCCAGCATGCCCATCATTCCCCAACTGCTCTGCAGCGCTGCCTGGGCGGCGGCAACCATTGCAGGGTTAAGACCGAGAGCCCCAAAGTTAACCCCACCGCTACCGCTGCCTAACCCACCACGATTACTGCCGTAACCCCCACTGAACCCACCAGCCCCAAACCGCCCTCGATCCATCATTTGCCTACTATTATTGTGTTTGGGCTCAGCGTTGGAGATGTGCACACTGATGCCCTTGATGATCAGGTCTTCTCCACACAGGGCTTGGGCGACCTAAGAAGGAGAAGGATGGTGTTATTACTGACGCCACTCTAATGCTGCCACTGTGTTATCACACTTGGCTAGTTCAAGTTAAATCTCACCTGGTCATCAGCAAAGGTGACGAATGCAAAAGCCCGGAAAGGTTTAGGGATGAAGACATCAGTTACTTCCCCATACTGCATGAAGTACTGCCTTAATTCATCAGTCGTCATGTCTTCTGTACAGCGACCGACAAAGATTTTACGGCTCCGCATTGGCTCATCAGGACACGCCTGAGAAGACAACGAGGGAAACAAATGATGCTTTCTAAAAACATATTTTCAAGAAACGACTTAAAACTGTTGCATTTTCTCATCTCTAAGAAACATTCTTTAGGGTGCAATGCTGGAACACATCTATTTATGTGTAACAGTCCAATTATTACCGTTTTTAGATTTTAAAGGAAGAAAAGTAGTTTGTAGAACTTCTTGTACCTATTTTCAAAGTTTCATCCTCTGTAGGCTGTGTCCTGTTGAAACAGCTGACTGTCTTTATCAGCAAGAGAATCAACTACACAATGTTCAGCAAAACTACACAGAGAATTTCTAACAGCAAATATCCAGATCACCAGATAAAAACGATTCTGCCAGCATCTCAAGCCTCCTGGTGCAGACGCTGCTTCTGGCCTGCTTCATGATAACAGTAATGTCAACTACCTTGAGTAGAGCTTCTAGATATCTGCAATTTACTTTTACCGACTTTTTAAACTTATACTCCTTGTTTTATGACACAAATAACCGTTCTCTTAATTCTGTCCCTTTTAAAACAGGGCCCACAAAGTTGATTATTGTTTGAATATTGCTTTTTGTCACACAAACCCCAAAACTTATTTTAACCTGAGTTTTTTGGAACAAAAGACTAATACAGGTAAGATTATTTCTTAGCGTATTCATTAGTGCATATCCTACAAGATTAACAAAGGCTAAACATTCTCCTTACAGAGGATTTTTTAAATACCACTTAAAATTAGAATGACATCAGAGTAAAATTATCCCCAACAAGATGTTAAGTTCAGTTTGCTCTGAACAGAAACTTCAGGTGGACAAGTGCTTCAAAGGTCTGCTTTTGATATGTTAACATGCCAGTTGTGACCTCTTTACCTTTGAATTGGGAAGTTTGCAGTCACACCATCTCCCATCGATCATGTGTCTCTGTGCAATCACTTTGGTTTGAGTTTCATACTCAGTGAACCGGACAAAGCCAAACCCTTTGGAGTTACCAGTCTTTGCATCTCTCTTGACCTGAAGGGAACACAAAAGAAGAGGAAGCTTTAGAGACAACTAAAAAAAACAGAACCACTTTGTTAAACTATGAATGGCTCAGAAATCATGACAAAAATATCAAGAGATGCCATTACCTGCACCATGATGACTTCCCCAAAAGTACTGAAATAATCTTTCAGATCCTGTTCTGTTGTTTTCCATGGCAGCCCAAGCACAATGAGATCTGATGTCTTCTGAAAGCCCCTTTTTATTTTTACTGCTGAGGCAGCGTCTATTTCTTCCATCTTTCTTTTATTATCTATGGGGAAAAAGAAAGATTTATTACAAAAAGCAAAAAAACATACTACAGTTTATAGTTGAAAGTAGGGCTGCATAATATTGGGAAGAAATGATGTTGCAATATTTTTTATTGTTTACTGCTTCACTAAGTTCATCAGAATTCTCACTGACCCTCTCTGAAATAAAGATGACAGACTCTCAGAGAAAGTTGATCACATAGATCTGGAAGCTGCTGCCTCTAACCATGTAAGTGTTGAATAAAGCACTTTATGTCATACGAACCAAAAGCAAACTGTCAGATTGTCCAAATCCCTGCTCTGCATACACTCATTCTCTCTCTCGCTCAACTACTTATACTTGTACGTCACTTTGCCCGACCCTGATAAGAGCAGGTCAGATGACAGTGCCATAAAGCTGCTCTAGCTGTGCCAGTTGTTGCATGTAATGGACGTTCATTTAGACCTATCAGTAATGTGACTGGACGTTGTCAGGCTACATAAACTTCACTGTAAGTCTCAAATATATGGCAATACATTATATGCCACACAATATGAATATTGGGATGACAAAACCAAAATGATATTTTTTGCAGCCCAAGTTGAAATTAGTAGACAGTATAACATAAACTGACTATCTGGGGTAAATTTCTCACAATGCTGAACACTCTTCTTAAAGCTCAAAAATTACCTTGATTGCAAAGCTTTTAGTTAAGGTTTCATCTGGTGCTGTAGATTTATTTGAGACTGGTGTATGTACTTCAACTTTTATTCCCTCTACTTGTTGAGATGTTTTTGAATTTGTTCTGCTTTGTTTTTGGTTGAAGTTCGATTGTTTTTATTGGCATTTTTAACTCTGTGTATTTTGGATTGCTCCGTTTTGTTTGCTTTTGTTTAAAGTGCTTTAAATGTAATGCACTTTGAGCTGCATTTTATGTATAAAAGGTGCTGTATAAAAATAAGGTTATTATTGGGGGTGCACCAATAACGGTATCTGTATTCATATCAGTGCCCATTCCACGTTGAAGTACTCATAAAAGTATGCTGAAAACTGTGAACGAATACTACCATATTGGTTTGTCATTGGTGCCCAGGTAGAGGACTGTTGACTTTAATGTCAGCAACATGTGCAAGTGCATCATGGTCTTAGTTTCATTTGTTACAATGAAAGAGTGAAGACATAAAAGATATTTTCAAAGTCGTATTAGAACTTCAGTATTAGGATTGGTACACAGTATCTGTGAATACACAAATATACTTGTATTTGGTTAAATAAAAATTGCATTGGAGCATCCCTAGTTATAATTATTATTATTATTATTTTGTGAAGGTATTATAGTCGGAGTTTGTGACTTGGCTCTAAGACCTTACCTCCATTAAGCCACTAGAACATTTGGTTAAGCTTCGCGCAAACCCCTTTGATACAGGGTTGTTTGAGGCTCTAAGAACAAGCATTTCAGGACTTTCTGTATCAATTTGAACAAGTAATGTCCCTATTTTTTACAAATCCAGCTTAAGGACCAAATTATTGAAATACACACGTCTGTCTGCATCTACAGTGTAATCGAAGCGTCAGACTAAAAAACGACCCTGTCTAGACATTGTTTGTATCAGATAGTAAGATTGTAAAGTAATGTAGAATGTAAAAGAATAAAGTTGCTAATACCACACCTGTCTCACCTTTGGGGTAATTGACGACATAGACCAAGCTTCCCCAGTCGTTCTCAGGTGCATGCAGGACCCCCTCCACCAGCCGGACCCCCCTCATGCACTGGGACTCTGGGTTCCTGTACCGCAGCCCACACGCCCCTGGGAACTGAGCAGCTACCGACGACAGCAAAACAGTACCATCATCCTCCGAGGGGATCTCCATGGGCTCTTCGCTTTCATCCTCAGCCACTCTGATGTAGAGCTCGGACATGGTGTCTCACTGGCTGAGCGGAGGGATCTCAAGTTACCAGTAAACACCGGAATGATGCGCACGAGTTTGCGGTGACGACCCTCGCCGAAGTTTTACTTCTGTAACAGGGTGACGCAACTGAAATGCAATGACGGTCAGACGCAAACGGGGAGACGCTGTCAAACGCAAACACTTGCTCTAACTTTTAATAGCTTACGGCCATGGATATTGTCTCTGTTCTTATCCACAGGCAGCACGCGTAAACAAGTTAGCCAGCGAGCTAACAAGCAGCCTGATAAATGAATGACCATCCAGCACCGCTCTGTGCTAACTGTCAACAAATACACGAGTCTTCCTCTTGTCTGCAAAAGCTTGGCCGAAAATTGTACACGAATAACAGTACTGATAGGTCTTCCAATACGGTGGATAGTACAGCCGCGGTGAATATTTGCAGCTGTGAAACTGCAGCTAACCTCTATAACCTCAGGCTAGCTAACAAAATGGCTGCGCGAGGTGTATGACATCATCTGGTTGGGAGGGCACACTGCTAGTTTTTGTGGGGGTGTCAAAAGCTGAATTTTAAAAGTTTTTGGTAATTGTTTGCTTAGAGAGAAGCAGTTGTGGATCATATTTTGAATCATTATTCTTTGTATGTGAATCTATCGGCTCCAATTGTCGTGTCGCCTTTAATAACTCGCAACATACGACGTTTTAAGCCCCTTGTTTTCCCCCTTTGGAGTCCAACCTCAAGGTTTCACCTCAAACCCCAAACAAAACGTGCGCACTATGAAATTGAGGAAAGGCCTATGTGCATGCATATCAACATGGCATGAAACAATTATCAGTCTTGTATGAGACTTGCTGGCGTTTTTGTCCGTATCAACGTGGGACCAGAGGACCGGGAACATGGGACTGTGGTTACAGGGGACTATGGGTTTATAGGCATGCCCCCCTTGTCAAAGCCCCCAGAACTTAGTTTCAGTTTATTACAAATACCATAGTACACACAAAAGCAATCCACAGGCAGTGTATCACACCTTTTAATTGGAAATAAAATGAGGCGAAACTGTAAGACAAAATATAGAGGGGTGTCCCACCAGTACATAATATTACTAGACATTAAGCATCAGAGCCATCAAAGACTGAATTACCAAATAAAAAAATACTTTGATTAGTCTCCATTTGAAACATGTCAATGCAACTGCACTTTTTTTGGCAGTGGATTGTCATAAGAAATGTTTTGTCTTTCTAAGAGATAGACACAATTGACAGTGACAGGGGAATTGTTCTACAGTTACATCCTGTCCTGAAAATGTGACTTTTTCAGGTGATGGAGTTGTAGCCCAACAGGACCTTAAATACTAATCCATTATTATTTTTCCTGACACAACTGAAAAATAAACGTCCACTTTCAAGGACTTGAGCTCCCTTACTCCAGAGTCTCTGCTGCCATCAGGTGGTAGAGCTTGCTCTTTGTCTTACATAGATTTCTTTTCAAATACAAAAAACTAACATACATTCAAGATCAACATAATACAAAAACAATGTCTCATGCAGACTTTTTGCTGCAATGGCAGTAATAATGGTAAAAATGCACATGTGTTTTATGGCAACAACATAGACAATTATGGACTTATCTTCGTATAGATAATTAAAAAACTCTGGTATAAAAGACTTGTAATGTAATGAAGATACATTCTTCATAATCAAAAAAAAAAAAAAAATCCAAGCTAAGGTGTTGTTTCATTTTACTACAAAAAAGAGTCACCTTTTAATTTAGATTTTTAAAGTTACATGGAATTTAACAAAGCAACAAAAGACATCTTTGCAGTTGGAAACCTCATACAGCATACTGCCAAAATAAAACTTAAAGAAATATCACAGCTGAAATAAGATTAGAAAGTCAGCTATCGTTTATGAATGAATGTAAAAGTCCACCCAAACATAAGCCAAGCATTCAGCCATACTACACAAGCCATGGTGAGTAAAAAATTATGGGAAAAAAAGTTTCTTGAGAAAAGTCTAAGCAACCGTAACTAGCTGTGATATGTTGTGACTTGGTTAGACTTTTACTGATGGATCATGAAAACCGCTTTTTTCTCTGGCAGTGGGTCGCAATCTTGAGGCCTGGAACCTTCCACAGGGTCTAAATCTGAGGAGGTTATATGGTTTTAGTATTAGGTATTAGAAAACATTTCCAACAATGTTTTATACGGTTGTGCTCAAAAGTTTACATACCCTGGCAAAGTTTATGATTTCTTGGCCTTTTCTCAGAAAATATAAATGATAACACAAAAACCTTCTTTCACTCATGGTTAGTGGTTGGGTGAAGTCATTTATTGTTAAACAACTGTTTACTCTTTTTAAATCATAATAACAGCAGAAACTTTCAAAATTACCCTGATCAAAAGTTTACATACCCCAGTTCTTGATACCTTGTATATCTATGGTGGTTATATTACGTGGTTGTGGATGAGGATCTTTATTTTCTCAGATGGTAAAGCTGTCCATTCTTCATGACAAAAAGCCTCCAGATCCTGTAAGTTATTGGACTGTCTTGCATGAACTGCAGTTTTGAGATCCCCCCAGAGTGGCTCACTGATACAGAGTTCTAGCCAATGGCAGGTTGACTTGGCCTTGTGTTTTGGATCATTGTCATGTTGGAACATCCAAGTATGTCTCATGTACAGCTTCTGGGCTGATGAGTGTAAATTTTTCTCCAGTATTTTCTGATAACATGCTGCATTCATCCTTCCATCAATTTTGACCAAGTTTCCGTAGCTCACACATCCCAAAAACATCAGTGATCCACCTTCGTGTTTCACAGTAGGAATGGTGTAACTTTCATTATAGGCCTTGTTGACTCCTCTCCAAATATAACATTTATGGTTGTGGCCAAAAAGTTTAATTTTGGTCTCATCACTTACAAGCAATTACAAGAAAATAGATCACAGGTGAGGATGGTTACATGTAGTAGCCATTCAAACCCATTTGTGTCAACTTGTGTGCATGTTATCAGGCCAAAATCACCAGGGAATGTGAACTTTTGATCAGGGGTCATTTTTGAAGTTTCTGTTGTCATTATGATTTAAAAAGAGAAAAAACAGGGTTTTTTTTGTTTATAAATGGCTTCACCCAACCACTAACCCTGAGTGACAAAAAGGTTTTTGTGTTATCATTCCTATTCTCTTAGATATGGCTAAGAAATCATGAATTCTGCATGGGTTTCAAACCTTTTGAGCACAACTGTATATATCATACTTTAAATTTACCCCCAAGGCCTTAAAAGGCAACTTAGGACCTCCAAGAGACCTCAAGAAACTTCAAGCCAACACTCAAATAAACACTTAGACCTTACACAGATGTAGTTGCAATAGTTTTTTGCAATTCAGTGATAGAAAAGAGATTGAAACTAAGAATACACGTCTGGATATTTTGGAACCAAATCAAATGGCCAACTGATATGGTAAACCTTTGCTGATCTATGATGAGTCAAGCACCAGGGCTCTGGGGAAAGGAGAAGCAGAGTGATTTTGAGGCTTTCTTTGTAGCCAGTACTCAGTGAAAAAGAAACCCCAGATCCATTGGTTAGGATCCATGGTTTTTATTATTATCCATCAGGCAACTTCAAAAATGGAAATGGAGTCAAGAAGTCTATAGTCTGTCATTGGAAAATGTATGCAGAGATTTTTTTTATGGCTCATTCTTTGTCAGATAACTTTAAAACCAGTGGTTTCATAAGAATCAATGTCACCCCTACAGCAGATGCCCTGACATCACTCAAACTTAAATATAAGCTAGAATACTTTAAAACTTCAGAATCTTGTCACTTGGATACATTTTTTTTTCAAAGACAGCAGTGTCTTTAAAGATATAGCTACAACTCAACACCCCAGACAAAATTTGGTGTTAAAGTGACATGAAATAAGACATTGAAATTTGTTCTTGATATATATATTTTTGTAAATGTGAGCATGATGTCTTTTTACATTGGAATTCATTTCAGAGTAAAATGTCTAAATCAGGTGTGTTTGACAGGCCCACCCACACAGGATCCTGCAGCCATTTTACGGGGTAGATGTAGTGCTCACCTTCAGAGAGACAAATCACAAAATGCACTGGAGCATGGAGAACACACGGCTATACGCAGGTGAGTGTGTTGCTGATGAACACAGTAAAACTTAAGTGGTGATTAATTATTGGATGATATTTTGACCACTAACCATTGAGAGGCTTTTACTGTAGTCACATCAGGTACTTACTTTTGTTTATTGCTCAATCAACTGATGATTTGGCTTTATATAGCTCCTTTCGTCAATGAAACACATTTGAAGTGAGATAGAAGTTAGAACAAAAGTGATACAAAACAGCAAAGAGGACAGAAACTGGATTAAAAAAAAACTCAACCAGGAATAGATGAGTAAAGTTCTTAAGATAAAGAAGTGTGCTTTTCTTTAAGGTATACTAATTTAGTTTTTTGTTATCATGTTTTTCCACATGCTCCATGTCTGTTTGTCATCGTGTAAGGTGAAGCTGTGGTCAATCACTGCAGTGAAAGTTGATTGTACAAGCAGAAGCACAGCCAGACCTCTGCCAGCCACTGCCTGAGGGTGAACATTATCCAGGCACAGAGAAGACAGGCGTTGAATAAACACGTCTCTGTCCGACCAGCACAACAGGCACTGATGCAGAGAAAGCCCTGCACTTGTTCTTGTTGATACCACCTTTATTTAAGGCTTGGATTAAAAACTGACAGTGTGAGTCAGTGATCTTTGAACTGACATTTGGCTCCCTCTGTTAAATGAAATCTGACCATTGGTAAGATTTAAGTTGTTGTGTTATTGCTTTGAAGGCTTTACTGCAGTATACTGAACCGACAGAGGAGGGCACTGTTGAATGGGTTTTCACCTGACTGTCAACCAAGCGGAGCCTGTGTACCTATTTCCTTCACTTGAATTCACTACATTAACATTTTTCTGCAGAATTTATTTCATATTTCACTTTTGCCTTAACTTTTAGATAAACTTAATTACGAATTAAAACTGTGCAATGCAAAGTGTAGAAAATCTTAACTATTTGAGTTGTCACATTTGCCCTTTAAGTTGTCCAGCATATGTAAACATGACAATCTGTCATGTTTTCTTTTTAAAATAACACATTCAAACCATTTTTGTAACTGAAATAACCGATGATATTTCACTGGAGTTTCCACTCTTTTTTCACCTCTGTTATTGTGACCTCTATGCGCCAAAGCGTCTGTAAATGATAACAGTGCGGTGTTACGCACTTACATGCATCATATACAATGGGCTGTGGGGCAGAAAATCTAAACTTCCTTGTGCCTTTGGTCCCCATCTGCTCAGTGAACTTGTGAGCAGGAAATGGAATAAGTGGTGCAAAAAGCACGCCAACATCCCCACTTCTTTCATGTGGCCTCTCTCGGTCATTACCCTATCTGTAGCGACTGTTAACTGTCTTTGAAAAGTTAAAAATCCCTTTCATGTTTGACTGTTTCTTTTTTGTTTTAATTTCAGTCAGAGCATATGGTTTGCACATCTGGGAGATGCTAAGCATGGTGGCACCCAACCCCCACACACACTGCTGCTTCTGTGAAGTGATCCATATATGGTCTTCATTGTTATTGCTCATAATCACTCATCATAACTATAAACAAGCCCTGTGTTGATTGGCTGCTTTGAATTTTTCTGTGTAAAGATGCTCAATAATGTGAACTTTAAGAATTTCAAACACACACAAGGCCTTTGAAGAAAGTGGCTATCTTTTTCTTTGTTTTGTCACAGAACTTTGCAACATCAAGAGAGTTGTTTTCACAAGTTACCTTTCCAATGAATTTGGTACCTGAAACTAATCACTTGCTCTTTTCTTCTTCCTCTGTATGGATGCTTCTTTTTTGTCACTTAACAAGGAGCACTGAGTGGTGGAATGTCCTTCTGTGGAAAAATGTTGCCTCTGATTAGATTTCTCAGATCAAAATTGTAAATATTTATAGTGAGTTCTGAGTTGACAGACCTCCCAAAGTTGTCTGACAACAAGATCGGGTGACAAACGGGACTAGCCTGAGTCCTGCAACCACAAACAGGCAATCAGATCAGATCAGGAAATTTGATAAGCATGTAGCATCTCGTCTCAATTTGAGAATAACCACATTTGATCCAACACAATAGAAAGAGGGAGTCATTAACTGACTGATTGTTTTTTTTATGACACCTAAATAAAGTCTAAATTACTATAATACCAACTTGGGGTCATTAAATGCCACTTCAGCATCCTCTGCTCTTTGGCTTCACAGCCTCATGTTTTTGGCGAGGCAGACGGGATCTCATGCCACAGCAGAGATGCGGGGAGGAAGAGGGGGAGGAAGGCTTTGTGTGGCTTTGAGGGGTTTGCTGGGCCTCTTCATCTCGCTCGGCGGGTAATTACAGAATCATGGGTCAACCACGCATGTAACCACGGTTGCGCTGCACAGTAGCAGATGTGCTCATGACATTATCCGGCACCAGAGCAAAAGGTAAATAAAAACAGATGCAGCTGGTTGCTACGGACCCTCGCCAAACTTGCGTATACCCCTAATTGTTCCCATGTGGGCCTGCTGAGCAGGAGTAGTAAAAGGGGCGGGTATGCCCTGTTTGAGATGTGCCCATGTTTCTTAACGGGAGAAATTTATGAATGAACCATCCAGCCTGTGACGGTGGTTGTGGTGATGTGTGTTTATACGTGTGTTCATGTGTGGGTCCAGCATTTGCTCCTTTTTTGCAGAAGAGGACATTGCCTGAGTCTTTCATGCATGCTCCAAGCATCTCCCTCTTGCATAAAGGCCCACTGGCCTCCCTGCTTTCTTTGTCACACCATGCTTGTTGTGTGTGCGTGACTCTTAACAATGTCAGGGAGGTCCCTTGTTGGACCTCTGCCAGGGCCTTCTGCTGCAGGCCAGATGAAAAATTGGGGGAAGAGGCTCAATTTCAGTGACATCCTGTCTTTGCTTGGCTTTTGAGTGGTGTTCACAGCCTGTGACGGTACTCAGATCTTGTTGTGGTGTGTGATTGTGTATGTGTGCGCAGGTTTACAGGTGTATTTGTTAGAGCTTGGGCTGTAATGGCATGCAGTATAGTAAGAAGAGGCCTCAGGATGGTCTTAAAAGTCTTGATTAAAGGGCCTTTCCAGAATCTTACACACATCTTTGTTTTCTTTCATTTGGACTGTAAGTGGTCTATTCAGGTTTTCAACACTCCTACACACACACACACACACACACACACACACACACACACACACACACACACACACTCGCACATCTTACACTATGAAGCTTGATGCCAACAGCGCGTGCCTCCTCTCCCTCTCTCATTAACCGCAACTGTCAGATCCTCCAGATGAGGAGCAATTAAACCAGATAATAAACACTCGCCATCAATTCCTGTTTGTTGATGTTGTTGTTGTTGTTGATGTCGACGAGCTAGGGGCTCCACTCCTGCCACCTTAGTGCTAACTAGTACTTGAGTAACACACCAGAGCAGCGAGGGGAGAGTCCTTCACAACACTGGAAAGGCCTCTCTACCTGCTGCATGCACAGCAACACCAGGCCCACTATATAAAAAAAGAAAAGGCACAGTGAATGTTAACAATTAGATCCTAATCAGACACAGCTCACAGAGGCTGCTCTTTTATCCCCAGGCTTCACAGAAAAAGGCAAACAAAGCGAGGCAAACTGTCAAGATAAAACACTACTTGGGATTAGTTGTGTCTTATGACTTCTTAAAGGGCAGTAATCTTGCTGCATGTGCGCTGCTCCCTGAGACGACGTGCTGTAAAGACTCCTCTGTTTGCTCTTGTATTGGTGTGATAAGGTTGCTCCTCATCATGCCTTGCCCCTGACGAGGCTTGTCTCCCTCGACGATGAGAAGATGGGGCAGCATTGGGGGGAACAAAGGAGAGCCATGATGGTTTTTTTTTTCCATCTGATGATTTCATACTTTGTTTTCTTCTCTATCTTTTTTTCTTTCTGATCAAGTGTTGCACTTGACGACATTTTAGACTCACAATGTATTTTACAAAGGATCATACTCAATGCTGCATGAAGTGACATCCCTTTATGTAACAACTTTTTATTTTTTTTGAACACCAGTATTGCCCACTATGCAACTGGACAACCTCAAGTTATACTACTACTACTACTACTACTACTACTACTACTACTACTACTACTACTACTACTACTACTACTTCTACTACTACTACTACTATTAATAATAATAATAATAATAATAATAACAATACATTTTATTTAAAAGCGTCTTGCTTATCACTGAAAGACTCTTCACAGCAAAGGCAAAAGCAGAATTCACAACAAAAACAGTTAAAACAGCAAACAAAGTTACAAAGATTATAAAAGAAAAACTGTGGGGGTGGGTTTAGATGGAGAACGTGGTTTAAGTAGATGTGTTTCAGAGGGAGGTTTCTTATGCTGGTAGGGGCTCCAGCTGCAAACTGCAGTACAGTCTGACCTTTAATTCCTTCCTTGAGCAAAGATTTATGGACATTACAAACTTAGTTGACCTAACCAACCCTGACTCAAGTATTATCATCAGAAGTGATACGTCAGAACTCACAAGAAAGCAAGACGAACCTTTACACGACTTTTTCACACATTCAGCTGTATTCCCAAAGTCCTGTAGGCACTCTTTGATGTTTTTGATGTGTAGATTATTTTTCTCTCTTTAATGTGTTTGTGTTTGATGAGAAAAGTCAATGACAGTTTTAACCTGGATTTTTCCCATAAGAGATAAACTCCAGTTGACCTCAGAAATACAAGGAAAATGTGCATGTGCACCCTTGATTGTTTGACTGTAGAAAAAAAATGCCTGGGATGGTTTTCCACTTAAATATTGAAGGCTGGACAAAGCATTCTTAGTCGTTTGAAGACAATACCCTTTCTTTGGAAGGCTATAAAAACATGTATACAGCTGTAGAAGGAGTTTCCTGATCCAAAGGCAAAATATGGTGTCAGATATTCCTATTACCATCAGGATGGTGTGGCCTGGAAAGAAATGTACAAGATTAAACTGTGGCCTGCTCAGAGAAAAGCAGAAAAAACTGATCTAATTTCCCTTTCTCCTTGGAAAAATAGACGTGGCTTGTTGTTTTGAAACCATATTTCCCTCAAAAACACTCTGAAAACTAAACAAAATTGACAGTGCTGGATTTATTGTCCTCTGCTCTTTTGTCTTCAGCAGCCACTGTTTGCGCATTTACCATGGAAACGGCAAGGTTATTTATCTTTACAGCCTTTTTACAATAACGTCCCTTTCCTGACAAAACAACAGAGGAAATATCAGGTCAAGCCTCTTCCCCCCTCTAATGATCAGGTCAAATCGGCCTCAGTATTTTAGACAGCTCAGACACATTCACACGTGGGCCACATGCAGACAAGCTATTGATGAGAATCATACAGTTTGTGATTAAGATTTCCGTCTTTTGAGCGCATGTATGTTTTGTTTTAGAGTTATTGTTTCTTTATGGTAAAGGAAAAGGGAGTTGATAGTTTTCTATTTTTTCCCTGTAGGGAGTACGGCCCAAAAAGAGGCTTCAAGCAGAAACACTAGATGGAGACAAAGAAACAGACACTTAGATTGCATTTCAAACATAAGGTCAGAGAACAGAGTTTGTTGCGTTTGAGACAAAAAGCATAAAGAAAACATATTGTGTCTGTTTGGATTGTACATATGCATGCATTTATTGTATTAAATGTTTTACAGCTTATACACAAGCTTGCCTTTTTTGTGCAGGAATTACAAAAAACTGATTATATTTGACTTGACCTGAGAGCTGTGTTTTTCCTCTCCACAAGATAAATCTAATAATATACTTTTCCCAGATAAAAATGCACCCTGTGCAGTCATCTGTGAACATCTTGCAAATCCTTGTGACTAGTGTAGACTCCAGTATACTCTAGCTGTCGGGTGCTGTCCCCTCTCTTAGCATGGGGGAGATGGGCAATTACTCCTTTTAAGGAGCTGTTCTCATGAAAGTTGCCCAGAGTAAATGCAGACTACTTTCCTCAATCCACACAAACAGTGCCGATAATAGAAGAAACTGACAATTTAGATGAAGAGGAATAGGCATAAAAGCATGAGGTGCGTAGAAAGTGCATGTCACAATTAAATTACTTAATGGGTGAAAGTCCCGCGATAGATCACATGTAATTTACATCAAGAGTCACCGTAATAAAGACTTTGTAAAACTTACATTGAAATTCAATTAGAGTGTTGAATGCATAACCAAAGCCGTGAAAAATGAACTCATTGGGGGTCCCTTTTCATTACTGCCCCGAGGCAAAAGAGACCATTAATTTAATACATTCCATGTTTTTTCACATGAGCATTTTTAAGTTAGTGCACATTTCCGTCCTAATGTATCTAATACAAAGAGAGAGGCTGCCAAAGACTGCATTATACAAGGAGCACACCCCCCCCACCCACCCACCCCAAACACACACACACTCACACACATCCAACCAGTTGTTACCTTGAGTAGTCAGACCACTTTCAATCAGTCAAGCTTGAAAAACGACCTGGCCCTAAAAAAAACAAAACAACAAAAGAAAAAATTATGATATTGTTTTATTGATTCATGGTGGGGTGAACATTCCTGTACTGCAGGTGCCTCCCCTGGCACAGAGGTGCATACATACTAACATATATATGAACATTCATACAATGACTCTGACTTAGCCTGTAAACAGTGAAACGGCTCGTCTTAATTAAGATACCACTGTTTTATCTTAGAACAGTGGATCTGCACTCTTCAGTCAACCACAAAGCCAAAACAAAACAGGGACCCTTTCAGATGTTCCACCCTTAAGAGGAGTGCTAATTAAAAGACTATTTCATTAACTGTTCCAGCTTGGTAAATATAAGTTTACTAGGGGTCAATAGACTTTACAACACATAATGATTTGGAATATAATTACTGTGTAAAGGGAGCCATGAAAATACCTTCAAAATAAAGCAAAGTTGTTTGACGGGCCGACAATGACCCGCTATGTCAGTCCTGGTTAACAGAGTTCAGAGGGCAGGTCATGTTAGCTGCTGTCAGAGTGATGCACCAACAGTTTATCAAGCTCCTTTGCACCTTTGTGCAGCACACATGGCTGCTGTTTGGTGAGTGTCTGGGGAGCAACAATAAACCACAAGGCTCTGGTACTTGAGTTTAGTCTTGTTGCAAACAGGTGAAGTAATTACAAGGAGGTAATTTTTTCTTTTACTTTGTTTACACCAGGGTGCACGTTTTTATCATGTTTTTTTTTAACTTAAGCTTTGTCCCTGGTGTTTGTTGATTCTCTTTTGACTGATTCCTATGAACTTATGGCTAAAATCACTTTGCTCTTTTTACAGATGTTCTTTTTTAAGATGAAGAAGTTCACAGTTGCATACACATTTGTTCCTGTGCTGTTTGTCTCTGTGGGAAGTACTCAAGGCTGTTTTTTGTACCCAAGGTGCAACATAAATAAAGTTTAGACAAGATGAGTTGAATTAAGTTGAGCAAGAAATCATCAAGAGAAGGGAAATTCCCTTTGCCACAAAAAAATCTCTTCATCCTGATTTACTGCACTTTCTGTCTGTTTTTAAGCATAGGTGTTATTTTAAGGAGGAAAAATATACTGCATGTAAAAAATAAAAGATAACAGTGCATGATCTTGTATTTCGTATAGCATGACTCATTTCCTATTGTTTGCTAGTAGAACAATGTCTGTCAACAATTCCTGTGAGTGGATTCAAACAGAAGTGCTGCTTGTAAAAGCCTTAAACACATACTTTTTTGAGGAGAAAGATGAGAGTGACACTGAAGCCAGTCTGGGCGAGTCCTGGTGAAGCAGAAGAAAAAAACATGTATTATTCATTGAAAAACTGTGAATGTTAGTGCTTCTTTTCCTTGTTTCAGCACGCATTTTTCCATTTGTCTTGTGATGCTAAATTTTTAACGTTTTCCCCACATCGCATTGATGTTGCATATAATTAGTGACTTTGCTGCAAAATCACTTCTGACACCACTGTGTTTGCAAATTAGAATACTTCAGATAGGAGAAATTCAGTAGGGAGAACGGGGCCGGCAGAAGTATGAGAGTGTTCTAAATATTAAATGCACTGCCCTGGAAAAGTGACAAAATCATTTGAATTAACAGAAAAGATGTGAAAGCTAATTGAAAAGTCTTGGTTTATTTATATACGTTTAGAAAGCTCATCATGTTTTCAAGAGCAGGATGTGCCCTCCACAAACACGACACCGTATCCTAGGCAGAAAAAGGCAGGAAATGCTGAAGTGCATATTTGATTTATTTATTTTCGCCCAGACGGATACTCAGAGCTTTATACAGATTTTGCCATTTGGAGGCTGAAATAATGGATGGGGTGCTCATCCATTTTTAATTCCTCCATGTTGTGTGAAGGGTAAACATGCTGTTTGAGATGTCTTTTCTCTGCTGAACTGTGTTTTCTCATTATGAGACTGTGTATAGGGAGCAAAAACTAGTCACGAAAGTGCTTAAAGTGTATTGCAACAAGTCATTGAGGGCACCTTTTTCCAATAATGAGTATTCCCAACAGATTGGAAAACAAACAAAAAAATAACCCAGCTTCCAAAGGTGATTCTTTGCATATAAGAGTATAAATTCAATGATGGCCATGATTTTCCTTTAATTAATTTGTAGCCTTCAATGATCTAAGGACAGGGATCTTTGTTGACAGGCCTTTCACCCATGGGGAAGCTATTCTGCGAGTAATACAGAGCAACAGCTCTCAGTTTGGACCCAGACACCAGCCCACAGATCCACTGATAATTTGGAATCATTTTTAATAAGTCGTAATTACACAGAGGGTCTGATTGTGCTCTGCAGCCCTTGAAAATGAAATATGTTACATCAGGGCCTGATGGTAAAGGATATTGCTTGCCGTTCATACATAATTGAGCGATCTTGAATGTCAAACCAGTGGGAGAAAATGCAACAGAAGCAACAGAACACCTCACCACAAAACTACACGGCATCCTCTCCACTGTGAGCCAGCCAACACACAGGAACATGTGTTATGTGGTGTACCAAAGAGCCCGAAGGAGGTGTACATTGACAGGTTCTGTATTCAAAAGTGCTAGCCTAAACTGTTCCTCTTTAAGTAACTACTGCCTCTTCTCTCACTGGGTTTTACAGGGGGAAAGTCTCCTTTTCAGCCCAAATGATGTCCAAAGCATGTGTTTTCCCTATTAGATTGAAGCAGAAAAAGCATTTTCTTACGGGGTTAAATTAAAAGGGAAGCACAGATGATGAGAGATGTGAATGTCTGTCTGTTTCTTCCGGTCTCTGTCTCTCTGATGGAGGGTGGAGGTCTGGCAGCAGGAAGAGAGTTGCCTGTATAAGCAGATAACCTGACTTTGTTAGTAAATGAAATACACAGGAGCTCAGGGATGGAAGCTCTTTATTTCCTCCTCCTCTTTATAGATAAATGACCTGCTGTCTCCTGAGCAAAGAGCCATCTTTATATTTTTGACGTTTTCCTCTTTAATGTGTTGTATATCTTACAGGGCCCATCTTTATGCGCTGCCTTTCTGCATTTTCTTTTAAGGCTCAAATGCTGTTATTGATGCCCTGCCTCTAGTACATTATGCATTATTTGTTAGTAAGTACCATTTTTGCATATTGACGGTAACAAGAAAATGCACGTATGGAAATTCTAATATAAATTGACTTATATGTATAGGCTCAGACTCTGCTCACTAAGCTCTTCTGCAAATAATATATAGTTCTCCATGCAGCTAATCCTGAGGAGCAGTCTTAAAGAGCAAAGAGAAAAAAACCCAACCTGCACCTTTAGCTTTTAAAGACTTTTATCTTATATTACAGGAATGACAGATTGTGCTGCTTTCTCAAGCTTTTATGCTTTGTTTCAAGAGGCTCTGTGAAGAGAGATGCAGGAGGAGACGAAGGGCGATATTGATAAGGATGGAAGGTGCAGAGGAGTGTACTCTGGTGTAATGCAGCTTTATGATGCCCTTTTTCATTTAGCATGAATGCTTTTTATGATTCCATTTCTTGGGTGAACAGGGATGAAAGAGGACCGAGGGGTTGAAACAGACAGAGGACACATCAGGACTGCTGGAAAAACTTTATCACCCTCATACAAATGCATTACAATCCGTCCTTTCAAACTATTCCAGCCAAACTTAATTAGTGAATGTCTGAAATTTCATGTTTGGATTAAATTATGAATGAAGTTTTCTCTGAATGGAGTGTGAACCTCTCATTCAAACTGCCTGACCATAATTTCTTCATTTTTCTCATCAGTGTTTATCTCGCATTTTAACAGTTTTCACTTTTTGCTTAAGCTACACAGTTTTTTTTCCGCTTGGGAGCTTTGTAGTCTCAAAAAGGGATTAATTTCTTCCAGTGTATCACATTTTCACATTGAGGGCTTAACACTTATTCATTGTTTTTCCCCCCCAAGATTATTTCCTCACAAATGTATTATTTCGAGTGAAAATTACAAAGACTAAGTCGTCAGCTGAATCAGAACATTTTGGTGAGTCTAAACAGCATTTGAGAGATCAATTCGGTGTGAAGTCATAATATGTGTTTTCAATCCCCCCTAGTATAAATCATCACTTCCCCGTAAAAACACACGCACACACATACACATACAAAAAAATCAAGGGAAGATAAAATCTCTGGCTATTTCAGAGCAACCAGAGCAGCAAAACATCCACAAACCTTTTAATTATTTTATTTGTTCCATTGCCACTTTATGGGCAAAAATAAATAATGATAAAAAAATTCTTCTGCTTTTCTGAAGTAACAAAATGCAGTGTCTGTTACACTCTGGGTATCCAGTATTTTCAGCTATTGTCCAATTGTCACCATGTAGACAGCCTGAATGCAGAATAAACTGCATGTCTGATCCACAAAGTCTTGGTGAGTTTATGCACAACTGACACACAAACAAAAATACTATCTTTGTGACTGAAAGACATGAGAATCTACCACTGTCTCAAACCAACATTACAAGAATATTGGATTGGATTAGACATGGCTACCTTTGTCTCCTGGAGTGGTCTAAATGCGACCTTCCACTGGGCTTTTGCCCAATTTACCAGGAGCCCAATTTAAAAAAAGAGCAATTTCTTCCAAAAGTGAATACTATATGCTTTCACTGAAAACAGTTTCCACATGTATGCAGATTCATTTTTTCTGATTGCAAGAAAATATTCTTGCTGGAGCTTTAAAATACATGGCAATACTTCATTAATCTGAAAGTTTAATTCAGACCCCAAACTACAATTAAAAAAAAAGAAAGACAGCATAAAAATGTGGAAACATGGTCAAATACTGTTTACAATAAAGGGGTAAGCAAGGTTACAGTAAAATAAGCTATGTCCAAGAGTTGAAAAGGGCAGAATAATTTATTATACATTGAAAGAAAAAATTTGCAAACCTCATCATCTCTTTCATTATTTTTTCAGATTCACCAACTTTCTGTTATTTCATTGCTCACTTATATATGTCAGTACCCAGAGCATTTTTTCTCAAATCTCAAAACACCAAGAGATCCAAGGGAGTTTCCGTTTCCTACCCTCATGTTAGCCAGCCCTGGGTGTTTGCTCTCTTGTGGTGAGAAGGTAAAGAACAAGGATATGGATAATATAAGAGCAGCCCTGTTTCAGCAGCTTTTCTTTTTCAGGTATTTTGTACTTTTACATGCTCATCTCTACCTGGGATATTACATTAAGTGCAAAAAAATGAAGAATTCTCTCAAATTTGGGAGTTTAAAAAACGGTGTAAAATAGCTTATTTAAGTTTAAGCAGGTGTGAGTTGAAACAGATGTTGTGTGCGAAGCCAGATGAACACATGATGTATCAATAAGACAAGACATTGCATTGACTTATCTGACTTTAACAGAGTAGCAGATATGCGTCTAAAAATAGAAAGTTTGAAATAATCTAGATGTATGAAGCCTCTAATAAATTCACAATAATTGTTTAAACCTGGAAGTGAGTGCTGAAACAGTGACCTGAAAGGGTTTGTAAAACATATTAGAGGAATGCTTTACACGGACTCCTTCCTTGATCCTTACTTACTCATCTCCGCTCTGTGATCCTGATACCGATACTACCCTTTAAAGCATCCACATCCCAAGAACAGGGCATCATTTTTTCTATCTCTCAATAAGGTTTCATGGTTTTATCCTCTGTGTCTAAGGCACATAAAGGCTTTATAAGGGTGCTTACAGACAGACTGGAGCAGAATCAGGCTTTTTGAATCTGTTTAAATGATTTTAAAGGCGGGGCAGAAGGCTATGATTCTCTGATTTATGGCTTCCCCCTCTTAGTTCAGATTGATGTTTTGCTTTTCCATGCCTTCCTGCTTTTATAGCATCATCTTGTGTCCAGAGATGTGGCTCCTCCAATAAAGAGCCTTTTAACTTTGCTCACATTCTTATAAAAAAAATCAGATGAGAAAACTGTTTTGAAAATGTACAGAAATGAATCATAACTAAATCATTGTCCTTTGTGTGTTCACAAAACATGTGTTTCAAATGAAAAAGTTTGCAGTTCCAGGGCTCTTAGTAAAAAATAGAGCAGGAGAAAGGAAAGACATTGATATTTTATTACTGACAGTATATTTATAATTCTCCTTGAAGCAAGGGACAGCCAATCACATGATACTTTATGCCGCTGTATTAAGACTCGTGCGCCGAGAAAATCCTCTGAACCCGGGTGTGCTCATGTCACAAGTGTCACATTGGACTGTTGTCTAAACAAAGACATGGCCTGGAAACAAGAAGGAGTTAGGGGGACAGGTTAGGCACAACGAGAGACATCCATTTTAATTAAATGTTACACAGTCCCACTCCCAGGCCTTAATACAAGTAGGCTTACTGCAAAGATCTCATTTAGGACAAACAAGATGACTGCATCTTTCTCTAACTATCACCCGCAGCCCAGGATACAGGCCTGTAAAATGACTGATGTTTGTAAAAAGCGACATTTCTGCCTAGTAAGCACTTCTACGGGGACGCTCCTGAGTTTTTATGTGGGTGTTCATAAACTCCCAGACTAATGCACCCTGACACACTGTTTTGATATCATTACAGCATTATATTCATCCTTTTTGAGTGAAAAAACGGGAGTACTTAGAAAGTCGAAATTCATAAATAAATTTATGTCAAACTGCACTTAATATTGATTTTGTTAGTGTACAGATTCAATAATAAGGTAGCGAGTGCATGAATATTTAAATATAATCTTCATTTCTGCATCTCCTAATGGCCTTTTCTCTTCTACACTCAATTTAAACACAATTTGGAAACTATAATGTATTGAAAATGACTGGAATTCAGCAATAAATCATTGCTGCGATACTGTGGGCCTTTTATAAGATAGTCCACTATTAGTCTCCAGGGGGATTGGCACAATTAGATTTCTGTTTTTTAAACTCAGCAATTATCATTCAGGCTATCATTTCAGGACAAAGTGTTGTCTCCTCTCCTATACAGAAATGGAGGAAAGCCCCAAATGGACTGCAGGCTAACCAGAGACGTCAAAGGTCAAATTACAGGCAGTGAAGAAGAACGTCAGCGCAGCTTAGAGCATGCCAATCCCTCCACAATGTTACTTTGTTTTCTCGGTTTGCTGGAAACTCAGCATCCTGCATAAAGTCAGTTATTGTTAACAGCTAATGGATAAAAGTAAAAGAAGAAGAGTGATGCGTCTTTCAAGGCAGCAGTCCAAGCTAGCGTAAATGAATGAACAAAACCCTCTAATAGGCATGTGGAGCCACAGCGTGCGATCTATATGATGGCTATCAATAATTCATTCTTGGCTTTGGCCTTTTGGGAGACATTAAGGTAATATGAAGAGCAGTCAGGCCAAATGGTTTGCAAATCCTTTTTAAGCAGCATACACGGTATCATTCACCCGATTTCTGCACAAGTAGCAACTTTATAGTGAGTCTAACTGGTTTAGATGAGCACAATCAAAGACACTTGTGTTTCACTTCATTTAAAGGATCAAAAGCTGAGTAGTGATAGCAAAACAATTTACCCGTATTACTTATTTTTATTGGCTTATTATGGAAAAAACCCACGAACGGTGTCTTCAAAATAACAGAGAAGAAGTGTATTCATTTGAAGTGGCACACAGGGAATTTGAAAAAAGTAAGGGAAATGTCATGGAGGATTTTCGTTTTAAACAGATAAGCCTGGGACAAAATGTTGCTCATATGGGCTTCACACTCCGCCATGTTGACAGCTGCTAATAGTTTGTTGTTGGAACTTCCTCTGTAAGCATCATCCCCCCAGCCCATGTGGTTCTGGTTCCTCAGTCACACTTTGTTGTCTTTACTCGCCCTCAGAAAAAGCCCCACTTCAGCATTAATAATTGGCTTTTCAGAGACTTTATGATTTGTCCTCACATTTGGAAGAACATATGGATGTGATTTGTTTTGGAAAGGCAAGCAGGCTTCCATTCACACAGAAACACAAACACACACACACTGGTCAATTGATCTCATAAGTTAAAAGTTAACTGAGGATTAGCAGAGTTTCACGGTCAGCCCTGTGGTAAGATTGTACTTTTGAGTGCTAGTGTATCTTTATACTTAAGGTTATGTTATCATTTCTATGTCCTACACAGTTTCCCTGCATGTGGATGTAGATGTACATGGTGTTTCAGCTCAGTGATTAGTCCACACACACCATATTATGTAAAGGTGGCCTGGCAGTGGCGGCTAATGGCCTCCCTGTCTCTATAAGTTATGGATGTAGCCTTTTGTGCTGTAGGGTCGCTCATAAAGGCCCCTCTTTTTAATTCACAGTCACCCATGGTCAGGCTAAATGGCTGACAGTGGAATTGGAGGCCCACTTTTATTCCAGTACACACACACTTTGTTTCAAAAATGGCTGTTGATGCTGACCGAAGAGCTGGAGCTGCTTTTTCTGTCGTGTTTCTGCAAAAGCTGAATATCCATCAGAATATGGTATTTCTTACATGTGCATGAAATTGTCTCCTTTTGAGAGATTAATGGAGAACATTTCCTGGAAATATACTTCAAAGCATGCAACAGAGAGTGCATGAACAGGTACAATTATGATGTATTAGTGGCTTGTAAGTAACTGACAGTTAAAGTACTTTTCACAACAGTCTCAGCACTACCAGTATTTAACCGTGTGTTTCTCTGTTATTTATGTTTTCAAGCATTGGAATTAAAGACTGTGCATTAAACTTTATGATTGCTTGTGTAAATTGTGGGGAGATTTAAAAGATATCTACAGTAAATACATTAAGAGTTTGTGCTGATAGTAGAAAAAGGATTTTTTATAGTCATTCCTCACAAAAACACGCCAATAAAGCAGCAGAATCTGTGCAGTTTAACATAAAAGTGCCATGCAGCGTGGTATTACACAAACACCTTGCAGCTGTGGCTGGCAATATCTCTAATTCAACTTCAGAACATGAACGCTATAAAAGCTTGGCCTGGCAGCCTCTCATGTTAATTGTTCATGTGCCTTAAAACAAAGCTTGTTTCTGCAGCCGAACACTGATTACAAAGTGTTGCAGGATCCTGATCAGTGTGTTTCTGAGCAGCACTTCATTTTTTCTCCTTTGAGCAGATT
Organism: Thalassoma bifasciatum; assembly: GCA_008086565.1. Classification (NCBI taxonomy): domain Eukaryota; kingdom Metazoa; phylum Chordata; class Actinopteri; order Labriformes; family Labridae; genus Thalassoma; species Thalassoma bifasciatum. The sequence goes on along the minus strand of RPOG01000032.1, from coordinate 314,743 downwards.
ATTAAAAATTGATCATTTCTTTGTAATAGCTTCATTTCTGTCGGTTTTCATATTTTAATACTGTTTTAGAGAAAACACAATACATTAATCAATTATGACAGAACATACTCTTAATGTAATCATGCAGAGGAATATGAATTGCAAATGCCTTCTAAGCCCCCTCCCCACTCCCTCCACCTCAAATGTACTTCCATTAATGTCACAAAATGAAATAATCATGAGTGTTTTAAATAGAAATCAACTACATGCAATGCGACAGAATATTTAAGAATTGGGTTTGTGTGAAATGGCCAAATGCTCAGGCTTTACATCAAAAAGCGAGCAGGCAGCGAGATGCTGTGAACAAGTGCTGGTGCCTTGGGACGGCGGCTCAAGACAAATGCGAGACGACGCATGCTTCGCCAGGCCCCATTTCCTCGCTGATCGAGATGGAACACAAGTTTTCTGTGTCAAGAACAAAGATTCTTCTTAGCTGAGATGGTTCTTGACTAATGGTACATCAGCACATCTCACGCCAGCCTTTTGAACAGATTGACAGGTTGTAGAAAGGAGCCGTGGATGCACAAGAGTGCACTGCAGAGATTACACATATCTCCACCTTGGGAAAGTTTAAGATATTTATGAAAAAAAAGAAGGAAAAGCCTTTGATAATGGCAAAAACAATTCCTGCCTTTCTAAGAGCTGGAAATTAGAGCACTGATGACATCCTGCAATTAATGTGATACATTATGAATGACTAGGCGCCACTATAGATCCTTACAGGATTGCATTTATGGACTAAAATATCTCATCAGCATTTAGGAGTTTTCCTTCAAGAGATTGGGACTGAGCATTCCACAGACATTCACTTGAAATGGAGAGGCACCTTTCAAAACAAGTCAATATTCAGCACAGAAGAAAGAGGCCCTAATTAGATTCATTTGCCTCTTGGATCAATGTTTTCCTAGGGATGTGAGTTATAAAGTCAGAGTGGAGCATAAATAATCAAAAACAAATAAAGATGTGTGTTTGGAGAAATACGGCTGATAGTGCTCATAAAATCTCCGCCCTGGCATGCTAAAGCAGAATGAATATTTAAAGATGGGAAGGAAAGAAAATAGCTCAGGAACAAGGAAAAAAAAAGTCGGTTTCTAGAAAGGTCTGACCTTGGCCAGCAGAGTGGAGGAATCCTTTAGAGGGTACCTTGCCCATACTTAGTGAAAAGTAGATAATTTGTTAATGTCACGCACTTGTTGGAAATGGCAGATAAATGGATTTCAGCCATTATTTTCCAGCCTAAGTGAAGTGAAGGAGGAAACGTTGCGGAGAGGACAAACCCAGTTATGACTGATAAGTGTCTAAAAGCTAATGAAGGCTGGCTAGGCCAAGGTCAATGGCTGCTAGTGAGATGCTATGTGCTGCTCCGTTGTCCTGCTGCTTAAATATAGAGGAAATATACATTGAGCTTTTAACACCTTGAAACATAGGAGAGACTGCAGTATGAAATATGGGCATGTAATGGCTTTTTAATGACGGCCTCCCAGCCCACTATTCTGGCCTGAGATTGGAAATCGGAGGTGAACCTTGATATCACTGCGCTAAGTGCTTGTAATGCACCGTAACTTCTGGCCATCCTGTTGAGTGAGACAGTTCAGGCCAGGAGATAAATGCCCCTGTGCTGGACAGGGCCTCTGCTGGCAGGAGGACACTGCACTCCCTGTGATCCCAGACACACTCACTCTGGAGTTCAAACAGTGACAGCTCAGTGAGCTCCAATCCATCTGCTGGTGGGTCAAAATGTGGCCAGATTTTTTTGCCTTAAAACTGGGACAAATCTGGTGAAAAGTGAATTGTTTTAGTGTATTTTTATGTTTGGGTCCAACGCATTTTACTTGAGAAAAAGGAAAACTTTGGATTTATGGTTTACACACACTGGACAGATTTTGAAACCTGTGAATATCCTCCATTCCTCCAGTGTAAAAACAATTCTTTCATTCTTTCTCTATTGTTGACAGTTAAAGTTAAATTCACACATGCATGCAACACTCCCCTTGCAGAAAATGATTCAGTGACCTGCATGTGTTAACACATGGACCGAATTCTTTTTTTTTTTTTCTTTTGCATTGTATAATACAATGCAAATGTGTATGACAGCACAACTGGAAAGACTTGGGAAAATGACTGTGGGCAAGAGTGATAATGTTAATATCATGCAACTCCAAGAAAAACTACACATGTCACACAAAAGGACTAAAAACAAACAAGGCTGTGGAAGGAGAATCATTTTCAAAATGGGAACAGCAAAAAATTCTTAGTATCTGTCTTTGCATTGTAGCATTGGTGTAAATGAAAAAGCTGTCAAAACAGAAAACTTAGACTGTGGCTTTTACAATGTGCTTTTTGACAGTATGTTCAGCAGCCTTAGACTCAGTCTCCTGCCCCTGATCTGATGAGGACAACTTTAGGCCGTGGAAAACAAAGGAGAGCTCAACAAATTGGGACCATAAATGAATATTAAGCACAAAAATGTTCTTTGGCCTTACTGCTGTTCATTTGAGCATTTAGTCAAGGAATGGCTGAAAAAAAGTCATAACACTCAGCGGACTTAAAAAAAACAAAAAAGCAAAACAAGAACAAATGATTCATTGTTAACAGTCATCAAATTCTCAGATTTTGTTTCTCTGTTTTTGTGGTGTTATGAAATCCATTTGGACTGTTTCATTGCTTTCTGTTGATGAGAATCAATTTGTAAGTACCTTTTATCAAATTTATTTCAGCAATATTACATGTCAAGGTCTCTGACGTACTCTTCACTCCAGAAACACATATTTGATTTTTTCCTTTGCAGCACATCCAGTTTTATCAGAGATAAAGATGCTTTAAAGAAAGCCACAACACTTTGGGTAGAAGCTGACCCTTGGCTGGACTCTCGGTTTTGACTCCCATAATCCAATCAGCTGGGTGAATAATTACAAAATAATAACACCGGTGCAACATCATCTGGGCTCCATCCAGTAGAGTGGCTTCCCTTCCGCCACTTGTGTGCTTAATGTCCTCTAAAGACCCATATTACACCCCAATTAGATGGCACTCTTGTTTCCTTACATCAAGGGCTTGACTCTGCTGGCTTGTCACCCTCCCCTGGCCTAATCAATTTCATTACTCCAGTTACAGCCCCAGCCCCGGGAAAGCTGTGCCCTTAAACTTCAGCTCCTGCTTCAATCGATCAATAGCCCGCGTCCCTGCCAAGGTTCCATTTAAAGTTCATTTATTTCAAGCCATCATATAAAACAAGACAGAGCATCGATGCAGCCCCACTTTGTTTTATTTGACTGAGGATTTCCACCATGACACTCAAATCCACTCCTGTTCACTCCAAAAGCTGCTCTGGGAGCAGGCAGCAGGTAGGCTCCCCATGCAAACACTCTTATTTACTTCCTGTTTTTTAACTCCGTGATTCTGATTCATCTGTATTTTTCCTCCATCTACTGATTGATTTCCATTCACCTTGAATAATGGGAACCCCATGACAGTACTCTGAAGCCTGATTTGAAATAATAAGGATTTTTATTTTGTAAGAAACTAAAACTAAAAGTTTTTTGTATTTGAACCAAAAAAGTCCTCTGTTACCTCTGGATGAAAAGGCAGAACAAGTGCAAACTTCAGTGTAAGCTAGTTTCTGTGAATAATAATGCACATAAATTTTCACAGAAATCTTCCACACATTTCTCACAGTTCCCCGTGGGTCCCATAAGTGCAACATCTTGTATTATCACCAGTTAATTAATGTCAATGATTAATGAAATATAGCCAGGTCTGTCTCCTCCGTTACATACTATATTTGTGAAGTCTATAGAGATGGCAAGCTTTGGTGCACAATTATATACAGAATTAAGATCTTTAAATATTCATAAGCGCTATATAGAAGATGATGATGATTGTGAAAGCCTGCATCTTCAGCCCTTCATTAACCACACAACTTCATTATCATTCACAGCTTGACAAATCAGGGGCATGGTTTTGGAAATCTAATGAAGATAATTTGCTTTGGATATTGTGAATGAGGTGCCAATTTACATGAAAGTGGCCCCCAACATTGATTGAAGTGCTGGGTTTTACTTATTTTGCTGCTCAGAGTGTGTTACTGTATTTTATTTTACAGTAAGAAAGAAAGAGCGCTGAAATACATTCACATTGTCCATGAATTAACTTTGAATCACCTACACTTTAGACAACAAATCAGAGTCCCGGGACAGGATAAAAGCAGACATCTCCTCAGAGTTTGTATAATGAGGCTGCTGGTGAGTCAGATCTGACGGGGGTCAAACTGGCACTGCAGACAGACTCCTCAGACGTCCACTCACTGCCGCGTGAGAGTGACTTCACAACCTGTCAGAGGACATTTTCACCCAGCATTTTCCTGACTTATCCTTCTGTGCTCACAGATGTCACAAACAGCTTATTCTCATGACATCTATGAATTAATAATTGCATATGAAATGTTAAAATGATGCATAAAAACAGTTCAAAGTGAAGATTCAAAGCTCAGTTTTACAATTTAACCACACCAACATTTTTCTTTTTGTGAGAAAAAAAAGGTGGTAGTGCATCGCTGAAGAAAATGTCTTTTACTGTACATTTTGAACAAAACAGTTTTAGCAGACAGAAATGAATGTGTTTCATGACAAGAAAGTGTAAGAACCCACAAGTGGACCAAACATCCCAAATCCTGAAAATGGTTGAGGTCAGTTACTTGAACTGACCCAATTTGCAAGATTTGAAAGAAGCCTACATTGAAAATTCTGAAACAAATCAGTAAAACTCTTTGTCATTCTTCAAAGTTTAATAGGATCAGCAGTACTGAGCACTTTGGGTTTCTTGAAATCAGATTCAGGCTTTCCTTTACTGGCAGGAACTTGTTTCATGCACATTTTACCTTCATCTTCATAGAAAAGTTATTAAATAGGTTTTAAATTAGAGGGTTTTGTTTGAAAAAATTACAGCGATGACCTCAGACTGCATGGGGTTTTAATAACAACTGGCTCAGCTCTAGGAGTGATGTTTCATGTTGACCCGCGTGGCACTGGCTGAGTTACACTGTGGTCTTTCAGAGCTCCACTTTGATGCAGCAGGCTGGATTCAGTAGCACATTTTGGGTTTGAACCAAATAAAAAAAACCCTCTTTTGGTACAATGAGCATGTCAGCTTTGCCACACATGGCAAAGTGTGCTGCAGCAGGGCTTGGCAGGGAGAGGCCCGTCTCTGGGAGTGATTTCTTCCAAAGCTGGCCCAAATGAAAGCATCTTGTTTTAATCAGGGATTCTGGCTGCGATAGCTGCAGTGGGAGCTGTGAGGACTTGGCAGTCGGTTGCAATGCAGACTGTGGCACTCGTACAAAATACACAAATATTTCCACAGTAATTATGTGTCAAGTTAAACAAGCAATTGAGGGCTCGGGCTGAATGTGTTGGGAGGGAGTACTGAGTGAGAGAGCATGGTGTGTTACTCAGATTCAGGGGATTGAGTGAGACCCCCAACAAGACAAATTAGGCCATCAGCATTTGATAGGCTTTAGGGTTTTTTTGTGAGCCCCTGCAAATGCAACAGACCACGTAGTAATTTTGAAGACTCAGTGAATTGAACAAAATCATGTGGTGTTGCCACGTCTGGTTCCAGAGGAAGTCAGTTCACAAGATAGAGTTCAAAGAGTGGGTGGATGGCCAGCGGGACCGAGTAAATGTGAGATCATTGCGAGTGCTTTTTTGTGGTTCCTGGTTTATATAGGCACATTTGTAAATCTACATTGGCATCAGTACTTGGAAATGAAATATGATCGCTGTCTGACTCCACAGTTCAGCTAATGCTGCTGGAAAGGGTGGAAATCTAGATTGAGAAATTAGAGGAAAATTTATGAGCGTTTTGTTTGCAGAAATTTTTGTGTCAACTCAAACACAAATAGAGAGCAGCTTCAGTTCTGTGATGGCAGCACAATCCAAAATTTATAGTATAAGGAGAAAATTTTCAGAATTTTTCATGTGCAGCTGGGTCCAATTTAAATGTCCTGCGAGGTCTGTTAAGTTAGACCATACTCTCTTTTTTAAAAGACATCTTAAAAATCTCAAATATACCTCAACAACTATGTATGGATTGCATTTTACCAACAAGCAGAGAAGTAAACATCTTTGAAATAGAAGGCTGAAAATCAGGGACAAAGGAAGAAACAATAATTTAGTTTAACTTTTTGAGACACAAGCTTTTGCCCAGTGTGTATTTTTTTATTTCTCCTTTTATGTGGGACCAGCAAGACTTTGATTTGAATTTGATGGCTTAACCTGGTCTTTGTGCAGTGTTTTGAGTTTGCTATTAGTTATTTCTTATTTGTGTTATTGTAAATAAATACCCTATTTTCTTCATTAAAATGTGTGTAATATTGTGATATCACCAAAATATGATGTGGGTAGTGCCCCTACATGTGGCTGATTGGTCAGAATTTCAAAAAATGAAGTATCATGTGTCTGAGAGGTAGAAATGAGATGTCAACATGTGTATGCTGTGTAAAATCACAGTTTTGACCAACTTTTCATAAATGTCACTTTATGATACAATAAATAGGAAATTTAGCATCTAATATAATCATATCTAATCTTATCACTAAAAGTAATAGAACTGATCCATGAACATTATTTCAGCCCCGGACACACAAGGTACACTTAAGCAAAAATAATTAAAATCTAAGGTTACAAACGGCAACGTTCATGATGCAACTCTACCTCTAGACATCAAAAACTAAGTTTATGTCATCCCCAACAGCCACAACGGAACCCACGACCATCCTGTAATTTTAATACAGTTTGTCAGCTCACTTATACAGTATATATGCAAAACTACACACAAGAAATCTAAAAATCAGTACCACTACAGGAGCAACTTCATCTTCTTCAGAAAGTCCTTGGCAGCTACTTCATTGTGCAAACTTTCCTGTGACCTTCCAACATGGAGAAACTGTCTCCACACATTGAGTATCACAGCACCTGATTTAAAGCTGGCTGATCTGAACACGAAACCAAACACTTGCTATTCAGCAAAAACAGAATCCCCCCCTTCACAGAGAGCCACAGTACATCCCAGTGTCATCAAAAGAGGGCTTATGAGGTATCGGGAGGCTGATAATGTGGCAGACATTTCTTTTAATTGTCTTTGGAAGAGTATTAGAAGTCACAGTAGGACATCAGCTAATGATTATAATCATTAAAGTGATCAAAATTTCCCAGAGGCTCAAAATCCCACAGTGATATGAGGTTGCAATTATAATGTAAGAAAACAGCAAAATCTCACATTTGAGATGGTGGATTTGCAAGGAAAGTGCACGAAATGAATGATTGATCGGTTTTATAATTTTTTTCTCTTTATTTAAGCCACTGTGAGCAGTTTTAGCTGGTAATAAAACAGACTGAAATTAATATTGATGTCTCTATATGACCAAGAAAAGCAAACCAGACCACCAACAAGAAACAATCTTTTGTATGAATTAATTTGTTATACTTTTAATCACAATGTGCATGGAGGAGTCAAAGAGACAATCCATAGGTGACTGTGCATTTTCAGGACATAATCAGCTAAGAAATAACACACTACTTTGTCCTTATGTGGTACAAGCAGAAAGTTCCTCACGGGGGCTTTATTTGTTAATGGGTCATGTAGTGGATTATCAGTCAGTCTGTTTTTATTAATATAGCTCTGAATTATGATTACTATCCACTTATGGAGCAGGTCTAAACTGTACTCTTTGTTGTTTCATAAAGATCCCTCTGGGAGAGGGCACTTGGCAACAGTGGCCAAGAGAAAGGATGGAGGAGTAGCAGAAAGTGATAGAAGACCCAAAGAGAATGACAAAAAATTGTATGTATATTACTTACATTACTGAAGTAATACTTGTCTAAACACATGTGACAATATAGACATGACTGATCATGATAATTGTATACATGCGAGTTATGATATAACGTGTCATGTATAGACCTTTGTTTCTCTAGTTGATTCTTTTTAACATTGAATTTGAAGGTTTTGTAATTAAAAAGGCTTAACGCATAAAATATTTAAAACTTCATGCGGCGGTTCTCTCTTTTAATAGTTTGTAGGCCCCAATTTGATCCTTATGTCTTTTTGTTAAAGGTGCTGTGAGTAGTTTTAGAGGGATCATGAAAAAGTTTCACTTCTAGATATACTGTATGCCTGATCATAATCTAATTTAAAATTAAATCATCAGTGCCAAATTTAGTTATTTCTAAATGCAATTTCTCAGCTTTCCAAATGGGTTGAACAGGACCGGATTGATTTACTACATGTTGAAGTCTCTGTGACGACACCATGCTTGCCTGCATAGTTTAGCAGTGAGAAGTATGTGATCTTTTCTGCTGAAAATGATTTCTCTGATTTTATTATGATGGTGGACACTGGAGTGGGACTGGCAAAAGGAAAAAGAACAGGAGAGCAGAAGAAAGCTAAATAGGGGAGTGATAGAGCATGGGCTTCAGGTTAAACCACTGGTTAAAGGCTAAAACACAAGTTAAGCTGTTTGATAAAATGGAGAACAGCCAGGTTACAAATACGCTGAGCACTGGTAGTACATAACCAGGGTTCATTACGAGTGGGTCCTAGTGCTCATCGGAAATGGAGTCTTAATGCCAGAGAGATGCTTGCTTGTCCAGATAGTCCTCACAGTTCCTTTAAGGAGATTTTATGGAAAGCTGCATTTCTTTTGATTATATTTGTAAATGAGTAAAAATCTTGAATCAGAGAAAAGTTGAATTGAGGATGCTTTTGTCTCAGGCTGACTGAAAAAATGTGTGTTCTTTTATACCTGTTACTTATAAAAGAGAACAAGCTATTTAAAGTATATCATAGTAAAACTTTCACCAAAAAAACAAACAAAAAACAAACAAAAAAACAAAAACAAACAAAAAATCGAAACACAGAGATCATTGATGAGTACATTTTTAATGAAGTTTCTGGGAAAATGGTTTTAGCTAGAAATACTTGATTCAAGTGACTCAAACTTGGCCTCACACACCTCTATTCAAGCTTCCTGTATGCAGTTCTCTTTGTTGAACTAAATCTACCTCAACATCATCGACCATTAATGTTTCTAAATTCTCAGACCTTAACACCACAGTCTGCACCTCACGTCTGTGCATCTCCTCTGAGCTTCTCACAGCAGTCACCATTGCTGTGACACTCTCATTACACCCAATCCAATAAGCGCCCCCCTCATTTCTCTCCTAACTGTATGGAACCAGTGTGCAGGAGTGACACCACCTCTCTGAAAGAATACGCTCATTAGCCAAAGCAGCTAACAGTAGATCTCTCCACGTCTATTAGTGTTACATTTACCTCTGGCGTGACAGTGATTCATCACAAATATTAGCTTTGACTGGAATCCTGTCTCTGTGCACTTCCATTGCTGCTGTGACAACCATTAAATCACCTGCCACAGAGCAGCCACTTTACTGATGCTGCTGCTGATGCCTGGCTGACCCGTCGAGCCCCAACAGAACATACTTCTGTTTTATGTCACAGATAGTTCTGATCCAGATAAGCCTTCTTTGTGGCTGCTGTTGTGAAGACTAATTTTTTTACTGATATAATGTGATGAATGTAAAAAAGAGGAAAGTAAAAGGTGGTAAAATTGATGTGAAGAAGAAACAGAGTGCTCTCAGTAGATTGGTCAGCACTGTTTGTTTTAAAGCTAGTCATTTCTTTGATCATTTCATGCAGGCTGAAAAAAACTGTCACTGATTCAGTTTTTTTCTCTTTTCCATGCTGCTTTCGGGAGCCTTTGTGGGAATTGAGAAATAAAGCAAACAGTCAGGGCTCAGATTCCATTTCTTATTTAAATGCTCACATTGTCTGCGCCAAAAACCCTGATTTCCCTCCTCACTCTGCCGCACACAAAGCCCACCTTCCCAGTTGTCGTCTACAGATGGTGATAAAAGGTGTTTGCTTTTTGAAGGCGTTGTCTTGGGTTTTTGTCTAAATCCATTATTTAGGATATCCTTGGTTGGATATGTTATTGTTATGAATTTGGAAAAAACTTCCTGGTACCTGGTGGCCTGACGCACTCAGGAAGTGTTTCCCCTGGATGTTACACCTGTGCAACTGTGCAAATTCAAAAGTTTTAATGAAAAGTGAGACAAGACCGAGAACTGTTTGTTTGGAGCAGACCTGTCATTCTCATTCTTGCATCTCTGAGGCCCTGTAGAGTGTTATCCCAGCCAAGCGCCGCGGCTCCATATTTAGCAGATTGACACACTTGTACCCAAAGAGAGGGAATATCTGCTCAAATGGTCTGCAATTGTGTTTCAGTGTGGTAAAGCAATGCTGACACATGGATGATGATCAAATTGGCAAAGAATCCAGAGCAGGACCTTTGTCACATCATCCGTCTCCCTTATTCCCCCGCTCTTGCTTTCTTTCCCTCTGTACTGAAGTTCTCAGAAAAACAGAAATGCAACCAATAAGTGTCAGAAAACATTTCATTAACAATGATGAGATTCACACTGCAAAAGCTGGAATCGAAAGAAGTAATTTTGTCTTATTTTCAGTATAAAATGACCTATTTTTCTTGACATGAGCCACATTTCACTGTCAAGTCTAGAAAAACGTCTTATTTCAAGTTATTTAAAGATAAAAATAAAGTCAGAATTGCTTGTAAGTAAAAAAAAAATCTGCCAATGGGGTAAGAAATAACTTTATTGTATTTAGACATCTTTCTAATTCTATGAAACTTGACGAGTACATTTTTCTTATCTTTTTCTTATTATTTTTGACTTGTTACATGCAATTCAGACCCCATTTTCTCCTTAAAATAACTTAAAAATAAGATCATTTTCTGGACTTGTAAGTTGAATGTTGCTCATACAAAGAATTATAAGACATTTTATTACTGAAAATAAGGCAAAATGACTTGCTTGTATTTCAGTTTTTGCGGTACAGCTATAAAACAGATCTTTTTCTTGAAGCCTCTGTTTGCAGGAGCCACTGAGTGTTGCCATAAGGAGTCAATAGAGACTTAATTGATAGGCTACCTAGCCAAAGTCTGATATCAACACCTGCTGAGAGCTGACTTTCAAAGACATCAGAAGTCATATCCTTTTAAGTGGGGACATTTGATTTTTCACATGAATTCAAGTAAAGGGACATTTCATTAAATATTGACAGCATATTAACTTCAAGGGATGCTGCCAGCTGCAGGATTTATTTTTACTTCTCAACATAATTTGGGAATCACTTTATGAAAACGTAGTGTGTTACAAGAGAGAAAAGTTACAAGATCCTCAAAAGCATCATGCAGAGGTTTCCCAGTCTTCATCTTATTCCCCAGTGCCTCGCCGTGTATCCTATCAAGTTTTACTACCAGCTGTATTAACCCCAAGTATTTGACAAAAAGAAAAAAAAGAGAGAGAAGAAAGGAAATCATTTTTAAACTAAGCACAGACACAAGAAAAGTGGTGAGGTGTCGGGTGAAGCATGCCCGGCTCTCTGGTTCTCTGATTCGCCAGTGGGAGGCGCTTTAGCCGTGCTGTATCCGAAGAGCCGGTGTAGAGGATGGAGAAGATTTCTCTGCAAAGTGGAAAACTTTTTGACATGCATTTTTCTTGGTTTGTAGATATTCACTAAATACAACTCTTTCGCGGATATTGTGCAGTTAAGATATGGTCGTACAAGTTAAAATGAGGGTTGATTTTTTGTTTGACAGACTTGCAACTCTTTATTATTGTTGTTTGGCTCACAGGGTCATAATTGTTCCATAGTTGCATGAAAGTACTGAAGTGCGCATAGGACACGTTTCCATGCATCGTATAAGATCACACAGGCGACTCAAACTAGAGAAAAAGTCGTTCTGTTGGTGGATCAGTCGCCTCCTCAAGCGTTGCAAGTTCGAGACATTTGCATCAGTCTTCAACATGACAGAGAGAAGCTGCTAAGCGCTGCACAGGAGGTGAGTGTTTTTACTAGGGACACATGGCCATGAACAAACACTGTTTATCCAGGAAATAAAGTGTGTGCAGCAGCTGACGGATGGACTGAGGGTCAAGGTGCTGTTTCTCAGATTTCAGTTCATTTGCACATCGACAATCAGGCGCCTCGACCCGCTGCCAGTCAATACCGCTCATAACAAAGGACAGGAGCCTCAGTGCCCGCACGCGTAAAAGTTCCCCGTATACTCGCGCGATTTTTGAGACGCAAAAGCTCACAAGTAGAAACGCAGAGTGTGCCCTTATATTACCAAAAGAAAAGGCAGCATTATCACTGAAAGGAGCCTCTCCCAGGACTCTTGTCATTTAGCTGTTTAGCTTTATCACAGGGGACCTGCTGCAAATAACAGGCAGGGCAGAAAATAGCTGAATGCAAACGATGTGCTCTCTTCATGTTGGGCATTAAACACTTTATAGAAAATTAAACCTTTCAGAGGTAGCAGTAAAAGACCCAGCTGCATCTGTCTTTTCTTGGCTATAATAAGACACTGGTATCCAAACAATGCTGGGATAATGCATTTAAATACAAGTCCTATTATTTTTTATTGTTATTTTGCATTTTCTCATTCCCTGCTCCGCATCTTTGGCTACCAGATGTGTCTCCACATTGAAGAATTATTTCTCCTCCCCAGAGTCAAATAAATGCAATCAATATGAGTATTGCTCTCAGGCCTTGAAATATTACATTAATGTTCCATGTGGTGACATTTTAGCCGGAATTTTCAAATACATCATGAAGGCTCAAATTAATATTTATCAGCGAGAGGCTTTTATGCTTTGCAAAACAGTATTAGCGTGAACTCCAATAATCTTGTCCTCTAAGCAGGGAAATGGTGTGTTGTGCAGACAGATTTGGGATGTGATAAGCCTGTAGATGTCTCATTTTTGTATTATTTCTGTTCATATCACACATTTTTTACAATAAAGGGGACAAAAATGGCAACCCCTTTAAAAAGATCACATTTCACCCCCATTTATTGCTTTTATTTATCCCCTGAAGGTGCTGAAAGTCAGACTCATTTGACTTAAGTAGGAGAGGGTGGGGGTCAGCATTGATATTATTATTTATTCAGGCATGTTAAACAATTTGTCCTTCCTATCTTTGCTGATCAGAGCAGAAAAGCCTAAGAAATTCAGCAAAGATCGATTCCTCAATATGAACTTGAACTCACTAGATAAAGGCACAGAGACACTGAACAGGGCAAGGTGTGTTTATGTACGCACATACCTATTCTTATAGAGTGTGTTTTGTTTTTTCTTTACACACACACACATGTATTTGAATACATGGCCAAGCTTTGGAAAGATTCATCCTGTCAGTGGAGAAAATTGTTATGCATCTGTGACCACAGGGAATAGCATTCTATCGTTTATAGATCTGTTTTAAATTATTCTTGTCATTGAGCCCCAAATTTATGCCACCATTGATCCAGCAAGGAAAATATGAAACGAATTGGGGTTGTTATTTGATGACCTGTAGGTCAAGGAGATTTTAACATTGGTATTATTGAGCGTGGCATCTGTCGTTTTTCACCTACATGGGACACTGCCCTCTTCACTTTCCCTGCTCGCCACTGCAAAAATTAAAACAAATGCCTTTTTGCTCAAGAACAAAGCTCCCAATCAGATGCCTGTGGATACAGCACTGAGGTAGAGGACAACACTTTTACACCTTAATGGGCTGCAGTCATAATTAAACTGTATCCACATGATTTGGTGCTACCGCATAAAGATTTTATTCATTCATAAAATCATTCTTAGTTTTATGCAGTTTGCTTTGATGCTTTTTCAAGAAATATAGTCATAAATCAGTGATAAAAAGACATTTAGTTTGTGCATTTGTTAAGTATTAAAAACTTAATGAACAAACTGGAGTATTTAAAGATGCAGACAAAGAGTAGAAGCTCCCTTTAACTTCAAACCTGTGTGATTGGACCTGTATACTGTATGCATTGTACATCTATTCATTATTAACATGACAGATTGTTTCTAAAGTTTCCATAGAGGGGTTGACATGCTATGGTCTATGTGTGCAGAGGATCCGGTGCTCTCTTCCAGCAGTGTGATTTTTTTCAGTAGGACAGCCAGACTGTGGCAGAGCATCAGCGCTGCGAGCAGAATGAGCCAGGTGTTGTGGTAACAGACTTCCCCTGTGGCCCACTGATGAAGAACATCTGGAGTGCTTCTGTTCCGCCACTTCTTTCCTGTCCCCGATATGACCAGGCGATGTAGCTAACAGTGCGATGCATGTCGACACATGGCTCCAAGGTCCCCAGATAGGGTAGGAGATGCTGCGATATTCATCCCTGACAGGGCTGCCCCATTGACACGCTCTGCACTTTTTCCATATGTGTGGCTGCTGGTGGGTACAAGGGTGCTGAGCCAGGCCAGAGAGTTTACAACTTTACAGGAAACTGCTGCTGTAACTCTGTCAGGCCTGAGGGCTGAGAGACAATGATACTCAGAGATGTCTGAGGGGGTAAACTGTGAAAATGCAGTCACCAGAAAACATTGGGAAAGAAATCACAGTTATCAAAAAAGAAAAAAAAAGAAAGATGATAACAGCAGATATCTTACAATAGTGCCTTTGTGGGGTTTAAATGAACATGATTGAGTCCACTGTGCCACAATTTCAAAGATGAAATGCCCCTTTTTTATTTAATCAAGCTTGTTTTTTAAATGTTTGACTAAATGTTCTGATTGTTTTTTTTTTCAACATCAGACACACATTTAAACTGTAATTGAATTGAAAAATGAAATCAAAAACTGAAGAAGTAAACTTTGCTCTACCTTTAAAATGTCCTGTGCGTATCCGCTGTGACAACGTGCATTTACAGCATAATTGATGGCTAGGAATAAAAGTCTAAAGAGAACAAAGTGATGCAACAAGCAAACTTTTGTTTTACAATGCTGCACTCCATTCTGAGTATGGACCTTAAATCATCAAGGGACGTTTGCTGCCAGGTGAGTTTCAGCATTAAAAATGCAGATCGAGATAGAGCCAAACTGCTGAACTACAAAGGAGATATTGAAGAATAATTTTTTCAGTTTTGAATGCATGTTCAGAAAAATGTGGCCAAAAGATGAGTGTTTGATAATGCGGTAAAAAAGCACTTTTAATTCAGAGAAACTGAATTATGCTCACTGATGTTTCTTGCAGTTATTTTTATTTCTCTACAGCCATTACTCCCTGACTTATATAAATGCATCTGAAGAGGTCCCATCCTTTACTCACATGAATGATGAGCCCAGGATTGTTTTTGTCCTTGTCCTCTCTTGACAGCTGCAGCTATAAAAGAGTTAAATCTGCTGGAACCTTGCCTTGCTGGCCAATTGAAAGGCACACACAGTGATCCAAAACACCCTCTGCAGAAATAAAACAATATATAGAAATGTGCAATACAGGGATTTAATTTTCCTACCACCATCCATTTATATAATACATGAAATGAACCTCAAATTAATTTGCACCGAGGCTCTAAAGTAACAATGTAATCTCGGTGTTATAGCACAGTTGCAAATGGATTTCTGTCTCTTGTAATTTTATAAGAAGCACTCTAGGGGTCACCTCAAAAGATGTCGCTATTTTTTAAAAGCCAAAACTATCCTGGAGCCTGTCAGCAAAGGGAATCGCTGCAATGCAATCTGTTTTGTGCCATCGATTTGTCTGGTATTGCACCTTGTCACATGGTTTGCCTGTGAGGTTTGCTGGTATTGGCAGAGATGACTAATATTATACCCAGATGTCTATAATAAAGTGTGGAGTATCTGCTTACTTGTGCGCAATCTGGTCCTTGCAAGTTCCTGAGCAGTGCAGAATGACTTGAACCCTGCTAAATGTTAAAGGAACAACGTTACATTACATGGCACAGCAAGAGTGGCGGGGGAGAGGGGCTCAGCAGAATATGATGATCCTTCTATTAGTGCCCCCCTGCTGAACAACCTGAAACAGTTTGCAGCAAATTATGCTGGATTTAACTACTGAGATGCTGCATTCATTTCATATTCATTTATTAGCTGTTAGATGTGAGGGTTTAACTTTAGACAAAAAGAAAGATTCTGAAGTAAAGAATATATCGGAAGAAATGAACATTTATCCTTTTCTCTTTATTTTGAAGGAAACACAAAACAGCTCCCATGCATCCAATGGTCATAAAATTCTTTAAAAAGGCCATGTCAGAAACTGTCACCTGTCATCAAGTCAGTTGCTTCAGCAGTCTCCCCCACAGCCAGTATTTTTAATCCCCTCTTACACTTCAAATCCACTCAGCATTTCCCTAACTTTTCATATGTCACATGAGCCCACCCAGATATCTTCTGGGCCATAACTCAAGACCTAAATTTAGGCAATATATCAAGACACCCCCCCGCTGGAAAGCCTTCATGACTCTTTGCCTTTTTTTGGGAGCAAAGTGTGCCGTTTAACAGAGCACTGTCCTTGTGTCCTGTTTAGTTTTACCACAAAGACTCGTCGAAGGTCGCTCAGAATACACAATGTGACATGATTTAAAGCGTGTTTTCACGACGGTTACAGTTAAGAGAGAAACGCTGACAGAAAACACATGACATAGAAAGTATAAGAGCTTCAGGGGGAGAAAATACAGACCTTTTATATAGTGGACCTTTATAAAATCCTAATAACAACACTACAGGTGACACATTTACTGCAACGTTGTCCAAAGTCTCCCATCTGACACCTAAAATCCCTCACACTCCCTGATCAGATGGCATGCTCATTACCTTGTTTTTATATTTATATGGATTTTCCAGTTGCTGCTGCTGTGTTCATAAACAGAGTTTAAGCTGACCCCTCTCACTCTTTGTGTGTCAGCATTTTCTCTGAAGGAGGAATTTAGAACTCAGAAAGTTTATAAATAAGCCTTCTATCAAGTTCCACAACAGGTGTGACCCCTGTGTCCTAAAACTGAACACTTTCAGTGGGCGCTGTTTGCCAAGTGAGGAGCAGAGGACAAACCGGAAAGACAGAAACTTTGCCCTGGTACAAAATATGTTGAGTTATTTAAAAAATATACATCATCAGAGTTTTTTTTGTCTTTTTAATTCTCATTTTAAACTACAACAAAGTGTCAGGGTAGAGCGGTTAGACTAACAGCTGCACTGTGGACAGACATGTCAGGTTCTGTCCCTGCAAGGGGAGTTTGAGGTATTCAATAAAGCTTTCAAGGATAAACGCCATATCAGGTGATATAGTGGATCCAACAGCACCCAGCGTGACGCTCTGAAAAGTACACAGCTCGTCTTGATGCCGTTTCAACCAAATGCAGGAGGAGGGGGATTGTGAGACTTGCCAGGGAAGTTGTGAAGGACCAACTTCTTTTCAACACCTTGCCTCGGAGTGAAACAAGCACCAATTTACTGTTGCAACTACTCCCTGGATTGCCCAAGGTGAAAAACAGGAAAGAAAAAAAGAAATGAATGAAAGTCTGACAACATGATTCAAATGGAGAAAAAGGAGTGTTTTGGGATGCATTTCAGACTGACAGATGGAAATGTGATCATCTCAGAGACAGAATTAGCACAAAGCTGCACACAGCAGCAGTTAGGTGTAAAGCATTTTCTCCAAAATATGTCATTCATAAAATCACAACACAATTATTGCAGTTGAGCAATTTGTATCCTACAGTGTGAATAAATGGAATTTCACAGTGGCAAGGTGTGTGTAGAGAGCAGGTGTGCCAGTATGCATCTGTTAAAAACACCTGGCGTAAGTCACAGAGCTTCGCTTTTTTCTCTCCTAGGTGAAGTGTAAAGCTTGCTTTTTTGTGTGTCAACTTCTAAACCAACTTAAATAGAAGCAGTAAGGATGAAAAATTGAATTTAGAAGGAGCTCTCAGATCCCGAGGGGACAATTATGGTCAATCATACAAGTTTATCACAGTGTAAGACAAAGTGAGTGACAGAGCCTGAGCTGATTGTTCATATACTTAACAGAGACGCTCGGTCATGCGTGACTGATGTGCCTCAAACTCAGACAAGTTATCAGTTATACACTTTGACATCATGGTTTTTTCATTTCTTATGTAGTCTTGGTGTAGATCATGTGACACGCTATAAACACTAGCATAAAGAGCTGCGTGACAGTGGGAAAAAAAACCTGTCCTAAAACCAGTTTATTGAACTGAAACAGATCACATACTGGAAATACTCTGACGTGGATTTCTTGAATGCCTCCTATGACATATTAGCAGTGTTAGTGAAAGTGTTGTGAAGAGAGCAAACATGAGGTTCAACACATTATTTTATCCACCACAAAATGCTGGCTAGAACATGGTGAAATAGGAGACGACAGCTAATGATGGGTAAAATGTGCTCCTCCATGTCACTCCTATGTCCTTAAATGTCCCTCCCTGTCCCCTGTCAACTGAGAGCGGTCGTAGAATGAGAGAAGCAGGTGATCCAAGAATGAAAGCTGGCTGGATTACTTTACATTATTTCAATCAATTATTCAAATGTCCCCATTGCCTGCATGATGGTTTGACGAGACATGCCAAATAATGACCCCCCCTACTGCACATGCTTACAAGTTAGCTCATTTGCTCACCTTAACTCTCATGCTCACTTCCAATACTCATCTTTGCATGTAAAATTAACATGCACAAGCTCCTCAAACAGCAACACATTAATTCCATTCTTTCTGATTGGTCTCTAACTGTGGAAAAATGTATCAGGTGGCGCGATATGAGGTCAACAACAGTGTGAAGTGGAGCCAGTTGCATTTAGTTTCTCTGTCAGCGTCATCACAAATAAGCAGCTGAAGCAAGTTCAGCAAAGGGGGAGAGGAATAAGAATATCCAAACAAATGCAGGAGAAACAAGGTAGCTTTTGTCCAAGACTGTGACTTTAAAGAGTGTCAAAAGCCAATAAATATTTTAGAATTAGGTGTGTGTCAGGGCTGGGTCCTCTCTATCAGATGTCTGCTCTGTTTACTCTCCCAGGGAAACAGGTGCAGCCACATGAAGGAGAATTTCATTTCAAAAATAGCATTTAACATTTTACTTCTCCTGGAGGCCCTCTCTGAGAGAAATTCTCATGTAATCATACACCACGGTTACTGAAAACTTCTCGAGTTGATCCATGGAGACATATGGTGTTTGAGGGAGGGGAGGAGCATCTAGGGCTTTGGGTACATAAATAGGATTACAATGTTTGGTTAGTGACTATTTGCAAAGGACATTTTTTTTTAACAACACCACCGAATGACTCTGTTTTGCTGTTTCGCAATCAAGGTCTCAAGAGTGATAGTTTGTGGGGAAAATAAACACATTTAAAATCACGTCTACTTAAAATTTTGGTAATTTGGCACTGGCTCAAAACGACAATAGACAAGCTGAACAAAAACTGAGAGTTACTGTGCACAACAGAAAATTCAAATTTTGTCATGTCTTGTATTTAGCTGCTTTAGTCACTGTGCTGTTACATGTTCAATGTTCCTTCTACAAATGGTCATGTGGACACATTCTGCTTATTTTCATCATCAGAGGGCTGAGCACTCACTCCCTCTGAGCCTTTGCGTCTTATTTTTGAGTTTTTCTATTCACGTCATCAAATGCTGCCTGCGACATAATGAGAGATGTGGCAATTAATTTTCTTTTAATCAAGGTCGAAATGAAGTAAATTGGTGCAGCTTGGCGAGCCCTCATTTTCTATTTTTGCAGTGATGCAAAACAAATACGATAAAATTATGGCCCTCCTCACCTTCTGTAATTAGAAAGCATGAATGATCAGAGGGAGATGATATGTGCTATACAGCACCTCTGACGACGCCTCTCCCCCCAGAGATCAGATTTCAGCTCTTTTGAAACAGATGACCATGTTTGCCTCCCCTTGCCTCCCTTATTTGTCCGTTCTTTTTTCCCTCCGCCAGAGTTACAGACAGAGGGAGTAGCTCAACATGACATTGACTGCAGTGTTGTTGTATGCCTCTCAAATCTTATTAAAGACCACAGCTGTGAAAGACCTTGCTGACTCTACACATTTGTATTAACTGCGTTGTTTCTGCACCCTACCAAGCTGATTAGGAATTTATTAAAATTAGATTTTACCTTATCATCTTGTCATCACCATATGGTGCAGTGACCACTTTGTTTTTGGTTTAGAAATGTGAATACAGCCTCTTGAATCCTTTGAGTAAAGCTCTTTCTTGGTATTAATTCATGTTCTGTACATTAAGAACTGACCTAAATTACAAATGACTTTTTTTTTAATCAGACAAACTTTTATTAGAGGATAAAGGTAGCCTTACTAAAAGCCAACATTGGAGGGATTGGATCAAGTGTCCATCTCCATGAATGAAGCTCCATGAAGCTAATATTGGAGTGCAAAACAATGCACGTTGTTGAATGTCCACTTGGGACTTACTTCAGATGGGTAGTTTATACATCCCCACCTAAACAAATCAAATTAATCCTCTGAAGCACAGTTTTTGTCACTTTATTTGAATTTTTCATTCATCACAACTGCACAGATGGTGAGCGTGTGGTTTTTTTTGTTTTTTTGTTTTTTTTTTGGCTGTTTGATTATATTGAAACTGAGAGTTTTGTGTAGTTTGACAAGGGTGTGGCTTATTTGATCAGAAGGTGTGGGCTCATAGCTGTTTGCTTGGCAGCTAGGCTATAGCTTTAATCTAACTCCATGCTATAGTTTCCAGACTTTAGAAAGTTAGTCGGGGGTAGCGTTTCCCAGGTGGAAACCACTATACTTGGGCATCATAGAGCCTCCTCAGACACCAAAACGTGATATAAAGACTACATCTAGGATTGATACAGATTATGGATTGAATCAACTTCGTCATTTGTTGTAAGAGGTGGTTTGAAAAGTTGCAAACTTATTCTTGTTGGCTCTAAATGTAGAAACTTTGTTGAGGTGAGGTGTAAGGTCTGACAAGTTTGTAGGATCCTGAACAGACACATGTATAGACACACAGAATGTATAACATTTCTATGCGCATGTCATCTGTTTCTAAATAAAAAATATAAAGGAGATAATTTACGGTGCAAAAATACATTTAGCTGGCTGTTACTCTGAGGTCATAGGAAATTCTTACTTGTCCCTGAAGTTTGACTAACAGAGTCATTCACTGGCCGAGGTATTTCAGCACATGCCCTCTACCACTCGAATGCCGCATACATCTGTCACACCACATGTGTCGCTGTGCGGCCTCAAACTCTTGGTGTACACAGTTTGAAAATGCACTGGAAAAATATATACAAAGGCTTGATCAAGCATTAGCTCTAAGTCAGCACAGTGAGGTGGGGATGGCGACAGCTGTCCAATCTCCCCCCCTGCCCCCTCCCCCCTCCCTCACCAGCCACCATCACTTTTCAAAAATGCTCCCTGTTTACCATACATAGGCAGCTGCCACCACCGTTAAGTTCCATAAGACAGCCACCTGCTAAAGGACATTTGTACATGTCTTTATTTAATTAAGGTGAATGCCAGTTCATCGGCCGCCTCATGCAATGTGACTGAAAATATGTCGACCTTGATAAGGATCCTGCAGGTGGCTGTGTGGAGGCTTCTAGAGGATGCATGTCTTTGGACTCCATTTGTGTAGGCACAAAATGGTTTACTTTCTCAATTATTTTACAGCAGAAATTCTTGTTGAAAAATTTCTGCTAATTAATTGAAACATTCAATTATTTGGCAGTTATTTTTAGTAATTTCTTCAATTAATTAGACATTCCATTGTGAAACCAAGTCCTGTTTGACTTCAGGAAAAAGATATTTGGTCATTCGAAAGCCTGCAGTCCTGTTAAAAGTTAGTGCAGAAATTTTTCAAGGTACGAATAGAGTCTTTATCTGCTTTACATAGATTTCCCTGTAAGCTGATCCAAGCATTCAGAATCTAAATTCAAATCACTGTATTACACTCTGCTACTTCAGCTATTAAAGAGCAAAAATTGCTTGTGTTGAACAGACGACATAAAGATTGTGATAGGATATACCATCACATGGCTGCAGGCCAGTGAATGCAGGTCTATCATTGCCAATTTTAGGGCCCTAAAATGCACTTCTTGCACTAATTTGCTTTATTGTGTGTGTATTTTCAAACAACTGGCCAACCTCCAGTAGAAACATGTTTGGAGATCGTTGTGTTGTATGATGACATGTGACATTTTTGAATACAGTCAGAAAAAATGATAAAAGCTATTATCCAAAAGCTGATGACAGTTCTAATATAAATTTACTCTGAATATGGCGAACACTCATAGAAGTCAAGCTGTTTAGACCAGCAGCGGGGGAAAAAGGCTACTCAAGTTAAAGAAAAAATATAAATGAAGTCTCCAAAGCTTGAAACAGAAGGTTTTTTTTTCAGAAGTGCACACAAAGAAAACTGAGACTTTATGGAGTCAGAGGCAGTTGCATGTTGTAGCTATTTTTGACTAACAGCTGCTGTCCTTCATAATCGTGCACTGCATCTGAAAAGTCCTGTCCTCAAAGTGGGGTTGTCTCGTACATATGGGTGGAAAGTTGTTATGTCCGCAAAACAAACCATTTAATGGTTGAAAGGCCTCTCTTTTTGGTATAACTCTAACATTGAAGGACACGGGCAATCAGTGACTCCATCCTGTGAAAGTACACCACTTATTTTGACAGTCGGGTGAAAACTTCTCTCATTTATCACAAAGCTGATTCTCTTTGGTATTAGTTCACATTAGTCTCTAACTTGGTTAAGTCACACGTGTTTCATTGTATGTTATTTTGAGCATTTGCTGTCCTGCTTTCTTAGTTAGCAATCATTGTTCTTTCAGAAATCACTTTTTCAATGATTTTCAATATAGCTTTGGAAGCTCTTGTAGCCACTGGGTGTACTCTGCTAAGCAATCCAATTTTGGTTCTTGATCATCATCAAAAAAAAATATCCTGAGGAGAAAGTACACATAAATTTTAGCTTCATCATATCAGTCACGCTGGTAGCTGAAGTTATTTGTACTTGAGCTAACAGCACCCTAACTATCATAGCATCTATGTTTTAGAACAAGTTGAGCAGCATCAGGCAACCAAAACTGTGGTGGCAGCCCTGGCAGCTACTGGCTGTTATACTGGCAGCTTTACGAAGCCACCAGATATGCCGCAGCCCCCACTGGATCAAAGACAGTTTCCTCATAAAGATGTTTACATGGAAGCCCCTTAATTCACCAGGGGCTTGCAAGTGTGGATATATCAAGTTGGACTGGAAAAGGTTGTGTCAGCATTTTGTACTTTGTATAAAACAAACCAAGTAAGTTCAACCTAAACTCAATGAAAATGTTACATGTAATCTAAGTTTCCACTGTTATAGACACTTAAATAAACTACTTAATTACAGCTCTATTTTTAACAATGTGGTTGGACAAAAAAAGATAAACTGTTGTTTTAATAGAAATGCTTTTTGTTGGTTGGCTTGGGACCTCTTTTTCGTTCTCCAAAACGTAGTTTTTGGAATATGAATCTAATATAGTGCTATGATTTCAAGTTATTCAAAACCACTGCCTTGTGTTTTATAAGAGCATTTCTGTTGGGTCCTGTCTGATGTGACGATGTGCCGCTACTTAAAAATTCTGTGTAGCTTGTTCTGAATCAAAGCTTATTTGAGCTTTGATCCTCTCAGGATGCTATGAAGCCTTTGGTTTAACCAAACTGTAAGTCTTTCCAACCTTGGACTGCCATGTGATTAGCTTTTAATGTTTTATAATTAGTAGTATCAATGGCAAAGCAGTCAGCAGGGCAGAGGTGGGGTGGGTATGCCCTTGAGAGCAGGCCTTATGAATCAACGGCCGGCGATAAATGGACTGGATCATTACCGAATCAAGTGATCTGCAGAATAATCTATTGATTTTCTGGTCTTTCTTACTTCTTTATTATTCTGTATCACAGTATTGCAACATCAGGAGGAACCTACTGATGGATGGGATGCTTGGACCTCTGCAGTGACCGTGGGGTGATTTGCCTGGGAATGTACTATATATAACACATTCCAGGGTACTTGGCATAAGATATATACATTTACAAGCAGATTAACACCTATAAAGTGTTCTTTTTTCAAATTCCCCTGAAAGTTGATAGATGTATAGAAAAATGAATGTTGCACAAACAATCACAGTGTCTATGTTGTATTATTTTCTCTGCTTTTTCATGGAAGGACAGTATGGCCTGCAGAACCTGATAAGAGTTTAGTATGATTTAAATGCTAGGTGTATCAGTTTAGAGAGCAATTCATTCACTGAAATACAAGCTCAAATGAAACTGAAAACCTTGACTGTGCTTAAAATGTATGAGAAAAAGTTCTCATATGAATAATTAGGACAAAAGTTTGGACTTGATGTGTTGTGATTTTATGTTGAATCAATTACCCAGAATCTTATATGCATTGGAGCTATATGAAGCAGCACAGGTCACAATCTTTGAATCTGTCAGCACACATGGAAGAGATTAAAGCACTATCTACCTTGTTAGTTGACTTTGCTATCGATTCCTCCCCATTCTTTATTATGTACAACAGGACACATCACAAAACTGCTAATTGGCAATAATCTGTTTGTCGATAGTTCACGAGACTGCAGAATTTAGATAAGGAAAGTTCAAGTTTAAAATACATTATCACAGCCCCTCTATTCCTTTGGGCTTTGCTCCTGGGATATCTTCAAGGAGTCTCATGCTCTGAATATTTTACAGTAAATTATTGATACGCACCGGGCGGTAGGAAAGGTGAGAGAGAAGAAAAACAAAGACAGGAGGGACATTATTGTTTTGCAAATAAGAAAGTAAACTTAGTTGAAAAAAAAATACTTGACCATTGCGGAACATTAACTACAAACAGAGAATCTGGGCTTGGAAGTAATAAATTACATTTCACTGCAGTTTTTACAAGTTTTACTTTTGTGTTGTTTGTAAAAACTATCATACTTTGCTTCATTTTACACTGCATCTGTTGCTAAGAAAGTTAGTGGATGATGTGAACTTCCTGATGATCTTGTGAGTTCATCAATGTTGTCAATCTATTTTGCTTTAAGATTTTTTTGTTCTTAACTAAAGCGCCCATACTTCACTTGAGTTTCAGATTTTGGTACTCTTTACCCTGATATGGTTTTGCAAATAGCTTAACTCATGGGTAACATTTTTAGAAACTTTAAAACCTCTCTAATTGATATTTTATCATTCAACAATTATAAACCCACTCCTCAAATATATGCTACGTTTTGTATCAAATTAAAACTACAGACTATAATAAAAGAGCGAAGCCCCTGTGATGTCACCTAACTGTTTTTACAACAGAGTTTTAAAGAAAATTGATGGCGCGGCCATACAGGAAATGGAATGGGTGACAAGTCTCTACACTAACAGCCAACCATGAAGTCTGAATGATGGAATGATGGACAGCGGAAACTTAAGCAATACCAGAAAAAATTCTCCATACCTTCAAATGGAAATTGGCATACCAGAAAAAAAACGGACTATACCATTAGATGAAAATGGTATACCAGAAAAAAATGGATTATACCGCAATGTCTTCTTGAAATACCACCAGGTCTGTATATAAACATGGATACATGCATACACTTAAATATATATATTTCTGTCTATCGTTATCTTGTGGGGTTTACATAAATTACATTAAAAAACAGCAGTCAGAAAACTGAATATACCAGTCTTAGACAAGTGGTATACCAATGATGGAACTGGTATGCCAGCTTTCATTTGATGGGATATTCCACTTTTTCCTGGTATGCCAGTTTTTATACAGTGGTATATTCCTTTTTGCCATTAGTATACCACTTATAGAACTGGTATGGCAGTTTTGAAACTGGAATATACCATTTGGGAACTGGTATGTTCCACTCAGCTGCAAGTGGTATGCCATATACCACTTTTCCTTCTCGATGTTGTTGGGGTCTTTGGTGGCAATTAGAAAAGTTAAAGCTTTTTTCTAGCTTTATTTTGAATTTTAATGGGAGGTTCCATCGCGACAAACACCTCAATGACGTCAATCAATTTTATTTATTCATTCAGTAAACAATAAAGTAAGATGTTAGCTGAGATGGAGGCCACCGCCTAACTCCGGTCCAGGTTTTCCAAGCAACACCTGCAAAGCAAGAAATTCAATTAAGGAGATCCTCTTCCCACTCGGAGCCGGTCTCCAGGGCAGATCTTCCGGGCGACTCGCCCTGTAAGAAATTAGAAAATGCTACAATAAAACCCGAAAAACTGAAAAAAAAAAATGTGGCAACTTTAATAATAAAAGCCCTGAAGCCCTCAAGCGTAAACACAGCAGTCCCTTTAGGTGGAAGTCACCGAAAGCAAGCGAAGTATCACAGGTAAGAGTTTTCCTTTTCCTCTCCAACTACTGTACACGCTCCTTTTATTTCCAAAGACATCACTCTCTGCATAAAGCGACCTCAAAGTGTTTTTATCGGCAGCTGCGGCCCCGAAAACAAGCAATAGTGTGTAGTTTCTGAACAGTTATGACATGACACTTGAGGGTCTGGACTCAGTGTGAGGACTTGTCGGTTCGGTGTGACTTCTATCCCCGGTGCAGCAGCAGCAGCGGCAGCAGCAGCCGCGCCGACAGCAGCAGCAGCAGCAGGTCTGGAGCGACTCATGCTGTCTGATAGTGAACCTTTCAGAAAGCCGGCGAGGGGAACTGCCTTTCACCAAACTTTAATCATTTTCACAACAGGCGAATTTTGTGACCGGAAATATCTACAAGCGACCCAGTCAAAACAGCGCCGGTAAAGTTTAGACACGAAGGTGCAACTTTTACCCTCTGTCCGTACTTTTTGTTATGGCGATTTCAAATCCTCAATTAATATTTAGCGTGTAAGCGACGACGGACAGTTACAACTGACGTGACGCACTTTATGCTTTACCAGCAGCTTAAATCTACAGTGTGGGTTATTTCTGTCGGGTGACACTTCTTCAAAAGTGTTAAAAACAACAAAAACGTGCGTCACACTTCAGTAAAAGAAAAAAACTAAGTGAAACTCCGTTGGTTGTCCCCAAACAGGTAGTCGCCTGCTAACAGTATCATTTACTGTAAATAGAGGAACTTCTAAAAATTCAGCCAGTATTCTAAGCCCAAAATGCGGAAGTTCTGCTATCAGATTTTTTTTAATGCCTTTGATATTTACACTTAAATAAGGATACACCTGGAACAATCAAGGACTCACCTTCAGATAGAACAGTTATTAAATGACACCGACTTATCTGAATTTCATCAGTGTATTTTCAAGTTACAGAAGTGGTTTGGCAAATAAACAAATATTTTTAAAAAATACAATCATGGGTATTACATGATTAGAAAACCCAGCCATCTTACTCTTTGTTGTTTGAACTATTGGCTGGTAAAACACCTCTCTTAGACCCCAAGTGCAGACAGGCAAATATAAACTCTCACACTCACAAGCTGTATTTGCTATGGTAAATATGATGTTTCTGCAGTTCCTACTTCAAGTGGCTGTAAGGCAGGTTTTCTGTCTTCCACCTTTGCTGCTGAATAATCAGTCTGTTTCAAAACACTGCATACTCTGTGTTTGGTTTGTTGTGATCTACACAAAACATACCACTGATGTGAAAGTTAAATGAACATGTTTACGTAAAGGGCCACTATGCAAATTCATAAATGTCTGTACTGATGCTTATTGCTGTATTTATTCTCAGGCACAGGGATGAGAATAGGAATAGATCACTGGCACTTTAAAACCGGAGTTCTCATATTCTCACCGGATCTTTCTCCTTTGCTAATTATTGTGTTGTTTTCAGAGCAAATATGTCATATCCATGGCGACCAGGCAGGTTTATTGTCTCTGCCGTCGAATAGCTCACAAAAGTAATTAATTATCCTTGTTTTCTCCCTCTCTGCTTTGGTTAAACAGATCATTCATGGAAAGCCACCTTCTATATAGGAAATGCCACTATAAGTACAACACAAGGTAACCATGAACATTTTAATACATCACTTTCTTAATGTCCTTTTTTTTTTTTTTTTTGAATTTTTGTAAAGAAATTGGATGTAATTTTAAGGTCTGTACAATGTAAAAAGAGGCATAATGCACAAAGTGTGTGCTTTTAAGGTAGTTCCCATAAAAGCCTCATAATGCAACAGCTGTGCAGCCTAACTGTTGCAGATGTATTCATGCATGCAAAGCAAGCACACACTTGACACAACAAGCGCGCTTAAAAACACATGTTTAGACATGAAATCAGCTTCCATTTTGTGTGCTTTGAATAACAAGCATTAGCCAGAACATTGGTAAGTTTACTTTAATTGTGTCCCGTGCTTCACGAGGTCACCAAAATTAGTAACCAGCTGCAGGTGACACTACAAGGAACAATAGTTCACCATAAAGCGCTGCAGCCGTTAACATGCACTTTTGTTGAAGTGTTCAAAGAAAGGTTTAATGTGATCAGTCCAAGCAGTTCAAGGCTCCTCATCCTCTGTGTATCTGTGGAACGTGCAGCATGTGTCTGCTGTCCGGAGGTCCATCTCTGCAGCTGGACCACAGCCAGCCTTCACCGTCAGACTCGTGGTATGGGTTCTCATCTCTCTTCGGCATTGATGAGACACTGCAATATCCATCTGTCAAACATACTGCCCTTCTCCTTCTGCCTCTCTTTTGCTCACCCTTTGCCTCTAGTCTTCTATAATTTTTCATTGTGACTAAAGGTGAAAAAGAGCTGGATAGTGCTGCTGAGCTGAAGAAGCAGAGATGCTAATCATCCATTTGTGCTGTTTTACTAGCAATTTGGTTTGTGTGTTTAGTTCAGCATTTATAGATGTGTTCCTCAAGGCATTTTGATTTGATCTCATGTCTCCCTTTAAAATAACACTCGAACTGTTGCCTGTAGTGCTATGCTTCTGGCTCAGACTACAAGTCCTGAATCTCACAGCTTAATCAGTTTGCAATGCCTCAAACATTCTTATTTCTGCTGCTCCATCAGTCAGCGAAATGCCTCATATCTCATAAGTACCCATCTGCATCTGTCAAGGGGTGTGTAGAATTAAACCCATGTGTATTCCTTTTCTGTTTGACCTTGGCTGTGGACCTCAGCTCTTTGATGTCAAATAAGCGTCAGTAATCCCAGGCAGCATTTGACAGGCTTCAGGAACCATTGCTTTTGTTTCTCGCCACATAGGTTTTATCAATTGCCCTCACCGTAATGATTTTGTATACATATTCTCACTACCACAGCCATAGTGTTTTGCCTTGTAAAAATATACTGCCTTCAACACGTACTGTTATACCGGCACAAATAGCACACATGTTTTTTTAATCATCATTATTGTTTTTATTTTAGTGCTAAGGAAATGTCCTTTTTGCATGCTTGATCAGCCAGTAGAAAAATCCAATATAATGGAGGTTCAAGGTGAATTGCATCCCGTGCATTTCCCCCCTCCGACTGAAGGAATATTCCATAGCAAAATAAACAAATCACACAGACAACAGTAATATAGGGTTGATTTTGAAGGCATGAAATAAGTATCGATTAAATCCTGCAGTTCAAAGATGAAAATGGCCTTTTTAGTCATTTGTCCTGGGTCCTTTCAATATGATGTGGAGAGAGAGAAAGAGAGGGAGAGGAAGAGGAAAAGAGAGAGAGAGAGAGAAAGAGAGAGAGATGCATGGACTGGGACTGAAAGATAGACTGCTGAAAAGGTAGAAAAAAGGAATAGAGTGAGTTGTATGATGAGTGAACTGCAAGAAAGAGAGAGAGAAAAGCTTTGACGGAGTTGAAAAAGGGACATGCTGCCCCTTTCCGAGCTCATTATCATTCTTAATAAGTCTTAAGGAAAGAAGGAGCATTGAGTGTAAATGCACGGTAATCCTTACACTGGCCAAGGTTAGTAGGGACGTCAGCACATGTGCACCGTTCCCAGCTGGCCACTTTGGGACAGGGAGGGGACCAGAGGAACACAGTTAAGGATAGATGTTCAAGGAGAAAATGAGGACATTTAGACACTGTACAAAGGTTAGGCCCTTTCCCCTGCAGCCAGTAGCTTTTCAGCACCTGCACCACCTGGCATTTAATAAGTAAATACTTCTTTGTCAAAATTAAAACAGGCATATTTGGCCTGATGTAGGCTGCAATACTCCTAAAAAAAGAACTATGAAATGACAGGTGAGGAGTTGAAGCTTATTTCTAAACAGGGCTTGTTTGACTTTGGCACACTTTACCACAAGGGATTCAGTCTTGTACTCAAAGTAACTGTTGGCTGCTGTGCATGCCTAATTCACTGTTCTTTGGGTGTGGTCCAAAAACAAGCATTAAGATGAATTGGATGAACTGGTGACCAATTAACTCATTTGACAAATTGCCAGCCACTTGAAGTGGTTGATCAACCACGTTGCTTTAATGGAAAGTCAATGCTGCATTATTTTACATTCAGTACTAAACTTGTAGTCCAGTGTTGTCACCTAGTGTCACTCTATGCATTTTACAGTGCTAGTAATATAACAGCGCTCCTGTTCATTAATCAAATCAGATGTGAGACAAGTCTGGCACATTAATCTTAGTCCACAGTGAAACCACAGCAGAAGGAGATTTTGTACTTCTAGTAATTAGTACAGTGGTTTTTCCTTTTGTTACATTGCCTGCGTTCTCTAATGTAATCAATCCCATGTATGCACCAATGGAACTTGAGTGCAAAATGTATTAATGTTTGTGTAATATAAGAAGGAAGCCATATCTGTTTGACATGGGATTAATTTGAGATTCAAAACATAAAAAATAAGCACATAACACAGATATGCATACAAAAACAAAACAAACAAATGAAAAAAAAAATCTTTACCCAATCCTATCAGGGTTTCCTGAGGCAACTAAATTTCTGTTTGTTTGAATTTAGATTCCATCCAACCAATTTGTCTAATGGTACAAAGTTACTGCCCAATTGCAGCACTTCTGAGTATTTGCTCCTGTTTATTGTTGCAATAACCCACTTTCCTCTGTGAGCTATTCTGCAAAACCCACATTTAAAAATTGCTGTATGAACAAAGTCTCATTATTTAATCACTGATGCAAGCTAAGCAGACTCTACAGCTTTTTAACAACTTTTCTCCCACATTATGTCAAAATTAGGACTACAGAGAAATGACTGTACAAACAGTCAAAATAACAAGGTGTTGCAAAATTTGGGAGACTCATGATTTGATCCATATCCAAAGTCCATTTGTCTTTCAGTGATGAAATGAAGGCACTAATTGCTGGCACAAACTTTGTGCCAAACTGTGCACTTGTGTTTTTGGTCAGTTTTAATGACATGAAGCATGACAAAGCTTAAGTTTAGAGGCCTTGCTTGGGGTCTCTGTTCAAGTCGCATAAAGAAAGCAGATGATCAGTAATCTTTTTTTTTTTCCTCATTGAAATAAAAACCGTCTTGCAAATTCCTGTCCACAAAATGTTGGACCTTTGTCAGCAATTGGATTTCAGCTGTTATCAGGAGATTGTATAATCTCAACAAAATCTCAGCAAAAAAAAAGAATCTTCTTAATCTTGTTTAAACATTTTTAAGAGTCTAAACTCTGAATATTCTCAACTGAATAATTTGTTCATTTTCAGTATTGTATAAAGGAAATTTTGTGATTGGTATGGATTTTGTCAGATGATGGAAATCAGTTATTTTAGTAAATCTTTGAATAGCCAAAATAACAAAACATAACTGTTGAAAATATTTGTGATTAACAAAACTCGTAAAAATGTAAACTAAACAAACAAAATAAGAACTGAAGATGAGCAATTGTCCCATTCAAACTGTTTTTTGATTGCACTTAAAACTTATTGTATCACTCATCTACTACCCTGATAAACAAAAAAATAATTCATAATCAGGAATCATACCATCCTGGAATAATTACAGATGACAAACATGAGTATTAATGTCCTCTCAATCATAATATTGATGATACCTCAAAGTATCCATAAATAAAATATCTTGCAATCAATAATGAATCATTCTTATTACATCACAAAGGTTTTAAGACTTTGTCAGTGTTTAAAGATTTGTAAGAAGAACTTGATTTTATTCATTTTATGAGATTTAAATTTATTACACAATTCCTTACTGAAAAATATTTGAACTGTGGGCACAAATGTGGCCTACTGGTCTGAATTGTGCCCAATGAGGTTATTCCTCATGGGGTGAGTGGCCAAGGTTGGGATTCAGCCTGTGGCCTCTTTCCTGTACAGCACTCCCAACACTTGCCTTATGTCCTACTCAATCCACTTTCCTATCCTTGATTGAAGACTTAAAACACCCCAAAATAACTTAAAAAAAAGAAAAATGGAATTCTAATTGACTGTAATAAATTGTAAAAATTACACAAAGCAGAACAGTTTTTTTTCTGGTGAGATTGTTTGATTGCCCAATAATGGCTATGATTCGTCTGGACGCCCAACATAGAACATCTTCAAGAGCTTCGCTGTGTCTGCAGCCAGGCCCCTCTGCTCTGGTTGGGATCTGCTTTTTTGACTGTCAAACTAACGCTGTTAGCTTTGAACAAGCTACATGACTAGAGGAAGAGCTGTGCTGTGTTTAGTGACATTCAAAGGTTTAGGCAGAAATGAAGTTATTTGCTTTTACTTTTAATGAGATCTTTATACAAACATGAGGAGTGGACTTTTTATTTATTTATCACACTTTCACCCTCACTTTGTCACAAGCAGATAATCATTAAAAATATGCTAGTTTTGACAGCAACCTCAAAATCACCTGCTTTGACTTGATGTTCAGTGACGGCCAGAGAAGTAATATTCAGTGAAAGGGGAAAGATTTTCTTCATCTACACAACTTTTGCACTGTTGGTGTATTTGAATGGGATTTTTTCCTCTTGGAAAAATATTTGCTTAATGGTCCAAGAAGGGGCCCAATCAAAAACTAAATTGTGGCTTGTTTTTTTCTTTAGGCAGATGTTAGATAATCAGACCTTTTCTCTTTAACCTGCATCTTTTTGTTCAACTTTTTGCCCTTTGAATGGTTAAAGAGTGAATAGCTTTTGCTAAAACGTGTGGGCATGAGCACGTTGAATGCTGAGGTGTCAGTTTCTCTGCTCTACAGTATGTTGAGCTTGAGACAACAGTGGGTTTAGGGACAGCTCATCTTCACCATCCTCTTAATTTGACTGCCTTTTGGCCAGGGTTTGGTTGGCAACCTGCTCCATTAATGCCCCCCCACCCCCAGCTCTCCAACCCCCTCTGGGGAGCCTTGGGAGGCAGAGAGCTATCACCATGGTGATCTGAACACAGATCCCTCACACACCGGTCCATTGTGGCTGCTGTGCGTTGAGGTGAGAGGGAACAAAATGTCACAGCAACAGGTTTTTCTGTGTTTTTGTTTTTGCCTCAATTCTCAGTGGGATTGTACTCAGATCCATGATACACTGGAGGGACTGTGGATGAGTCTGTGGGAGTTATAGGAACAAGAGGTTTGGAGAAATGAATGAAGTGACATGGAAATAGATACCAATTACTTTAACCTTTTTTTCATTATTTTGTTCTGTCAATGATAAGTGTAGAAACACACAAGATCCATGTGAGAGCAATTTCTTTTCAAATAAAAGTGTTTGCACTGGCATAGGTCAAAATGGAACAACACTGTCATGGGTTCTGACATTTTAAATATTCAGACATTTAGTGTTTCATTGAAACACATTGATACATAGCTTTGTCAAATATTTGTGTAACACAAGTAAACCCTTTTTCACAGTGTGAATTGTGAGCTGTTTTGAAAATCATTCCGAAATGTTTTCAATTTACATCTGTATGAAATACTAACAAGCAGTCACTTTTTTTGACATGCACAGTTTTGTCCTCATTGGTTAACTTGTCTTGCCCAAATTCAAGGAAGTCACTTATTTCATCCCCAAAACAAATTCCAACTAATTCTGCATAACTTCAAATGCTCAGCCTCGAATGAATAACACAATTCCCTGATATTTTAACCTGATATGATGTTTAAAAACAAACCTTAAAGTATGCTGAAGTAGACCACAACAGCAACTGGAAGGGCCATTGTTGCTCAGTGTTGCTCAGTGCTTCAGTGTAGTTTTGGAGTAGTGTCTCATGATTACTTTATGGTAACAAGCCCTAAGCTTCAGCCTATGCTGACCTTTGACATGTCTTGATAAAGGCAACCCACCCTTGGCTAAAGGCCTATGAGTGGGATGTGGACTTAAAGAAAATGTGGCATTGAAGAGTTGCACCAGATTTTGCCCCTTACCCTTAAGAAGATATGGGTTGTGTCTTATGACAGGTCTAGGGTTGCCCTCAGTCACAGGGGTTTGGAGGGAGGGTCAGTCTATGCCAGAGGGCACATTGGTGGCTTCAAACACACAACCCCAGCGTCTGGCAAAGTGTCTCGGACTGCTGCCCTTTGCTCCCATAAGGATGAAACCCTACAGCTTCTCTGTTTAAAGTAAAAAGGGTCCCATATAAGTATTTTCACAGGTACACTTCGGACGGTCAATTTTTTTGTGCTTTTGGGGCCAGTTTAGCTCACCCATAGTGCGTATATGTGAATTGACTGTCATAGTAACCTGTTTTATTATGCAGGAACCAGAGGTCTCATTAATATCTGTTGATTTGTAGCTATAGCAGTCAGGTGTTTTTGTGCCAAGTCTGTAGGTCTGCCATCTTCGTTCCCCAAGCAGATGCAAAGGTGCAAGTCCTGAGAGATCCTTTTATGTTTGGAGAACTCTCCTTGCTCCTTTGATTGCGACCTCAACCAAAACACAGCTCTGTCTCAATCAGCTCTCTGCTGTAATCCCACTTCAAACTCTTCTTGGCTAAGGGAGTAAATAAATTTTTCAGCGTTTATTAGAATACAGCTTGCCAGAAGGGACTCCTCTCTCCGCTTCTATAGCCGCTCCAGTAATTAGCAAATTGATTAGGAGAACTTCAACACACCTCCTTGGCTCTTATCTACCCATTCTAGGACAATATTGCTGTGCCATGGGACAGTGTAAATATTTTAAGGGAAACCCTTGGTGAATCTCATTAAATGGCTATGGGGCACGGCAGCTGTCTCTTGCTGAAGGTCCCAGCCAATTTTCTAAACTACGATTAAAGAAAAGTTTTGGATTATTTAAACATGCCATGTCCTGTGGGTTTTTGTCAGTACCACTGAAGACCTCTGTGATTTCCTCCACCCCTTCGTGCCAGGACTGCTCGTCTCCCTTTGGATCTATTAGTTTGAAATCGTTTGGGTGATGACTCTTTGAAAGTGGTGGTCATTCTGGGATGTCGTGTTCGAAATGCAACAAAGACCTCTCTTTTATGCACAAATGCTAATTAAAATTTTTACCCCCCATCCCCAAGCTGCAGAGGGAAAGACTTGGTAGCAATTTGGCAGATAATCAAATTGCATTTTAAATGGAGCCGTTTAAAGATGACTTGGGTCTGCTCACAGGAAGACACAGTGGCACAAATTAAGCTGGAATAAGCTCCTGTGTGCTCAGAGGAACAATACAACAAAATTCTCTTCGCAATAGGAGACTGTTTATGTAAATGGACTACATGCACTGTTTGATTTATGTTTTTTAAAATCAGTTAAAAGGAACTCAGGTACATAGTCAGTCTTGTTTTTTCTCAACACGCATACAGGAATTCTGTTTTTCTTTTAATTACAATTTCTCACTTGCTAAGTGACATAATTTTACATTAGGTGTCCCACCAATTTGACCAATTGAGGCAAAATGTTAATAAGACCTGATTTTATAACAGTTGCAGTACCTTGGAAACATTTTGCTCTTAATTTCAGATTTTCAGTCTGACAGAAATGGCAAACTGGGTGGAAAATGTTGTCAACAGCAATGTTTGTCTACAAAAATGTGCGCTTAGAAGCTGTCCCCCCACATTTGGTATACATCATTAAGTTCTTCGTGGCCCATCAAATTGCCTATTCACACTGCATTCCAGTACATATTAGTGACATCTCGTTAGCAGAAAACAGAAAACTGACACAAAAAATTTGGGAAACAGGGCTGAATTGTTTATCCCTCAGAACAAGAAGAAAGTGTGATTATCATGAAGTGATGGAATTGGATCAAATGTTCACTGTTTATTTTTTCCTTTTTTGGGGCCATATCTCTTGAATGCACCAAACAATCAGTTCCCATTTCCACACTATTCTACTACTCAGTCCACATTTCCTGTAAGTTAAACATTTATAAAAAAACAGATTCAGCCATCAGAAGTGCTTCATAGCTATAAAACCCTATTATAGACAGTACCACAAGTGATGCTTGACTTGTAAGTTTAAAGGGTTCTTAATTGGCTGTGATTTGTTGCCTGTATAACACAGACTGTGGTGCCACAATGACTCTGTTCTGATGATACATTACCTTTAGTTTTTTTTTTCTAATTTAACACACCTAAATGTGACACCTCTCTTCCCTCTGGTCACGTTGCCCTCATCTGCACATTATGATAGATAAGCATATCAGTGGTTGTCACCAGTTTTACAATTTCATTTAGCAGATGCTTTTTTTCCAAAGCGACGTACAACACAAGCAAACTCACTAGCGCACTACATGTCTAGATAAAATGTACACCTGCCTCCTCCACCTTCGAAACAGATGTCCACACTCACACACAATCCTGGGCGATCTTGAACAATGATCCATAATCTCTCTCAACTCTTGCATTGCTTTTCTAAGACTAAACAAGCTCTATTCTGAATAACTTTTTCTTGGGTGTGTATTTTCAGTGGTTTTAGAATTAAATCATCTATTTATCAAATCCTGTTTGCCATGACAACAACTGAGGCCATAAACACAACACAGTGACAGTTTTTTCCACTGAATGTCCTCACCTGCTCTCTGTTTCCACAAACTGGTTAAGCAACTTATTGCTTATGTAAAAAAATGCCCCTCCTGGTTCCAGGTTTCAAAGCATCATGAACCTGCATACTTCTCATTAAATTTAAACACAGAAAAAAACACAACCCAACCCCATAAACTGCCATTGTGCAACAGTTTTTCTGTATGGTAAGAAGAGGTGCTGTACTGTGATGTATTAGTTTAGGAGCTGTCTTATATTTTTGAAAAAGCCAAGTCTGTTCGCTCTAAGTCAGTTTCATTGAAATTAATATTCATGTTTTATGGTTAAAAAATTAAAGTAAAATAAAAGTTGTTTTACCTTGAAGCAACAGCAAAGAGGAACTTAGTAAAGAATATCCTGTCATATGATGCTGGTTGACAAATATTGTTGCAAAATTAATGGTACAAGAGGGGATTTAATTGATCAAGTGGGTGACTGATCATAAAGCTGCAGTCAATATTTGACTGTAGCTTTATTCCCTCTTGGAGCGGTTTGACAGTTGTATGGCAGATGCATATAGACACACAGCATAGATAATATATATTTACACTACAGTCTCTCCTGAGTGTGTTGATGCTGCCTCTGTTTGCCACACTGTAAATAATATCCCATGATGCGCAAATGAACAGTCTTAGAGTATTTATTCAGTTGGAGCAAAGGGTATTGGTTAAAGCTGACCAATTTCAGAGTAGTTGGGGATGAAAATCTTGCTCTAATTACTGTACTGTGTGAATCCTTTGGTCCCAGTCCCCCATGCTGCAAATGGTGGTATTAAAAAGTCTCTTTTATTTATAGAAATAAAATTTTAGCTTCAGAGACAATAGGCGAGTTCTGTTTTACGGTACAGCAGACTTTATCTTTTTAATAAAAAATCCTGACTTGGTGAAAGTTTAATTAATAAGGGACTTAAAGCTCAGGGAATGAGCAAGGGAGTTGGGTCTTTAAGGGGGTACTTATTTTTCCATCTGGGCTATCCTCCAAAAAAACTGTCAATTAGTGTGTTAAGCTGGAGAGACAAAAAAACGTCATTAGTTCTTGCAAAAAGAATAATGGGTTTTAAAGGTTTTGCTTTGGAGGCAGAGTAAAAGCACAAGAGTGAGTCTTGTGACTTAGAAATTTCATTCATTTCTGTTAATTATCAAAGTTTGAAAGAAGGCTTTATTGTTTTAAGGTGCATGATTGAGGAAGCAGACAGTGGGTTGTTTTCCTCACTAAATGTGCACTTTAATTGTCTGAGATAAGACAAAAGTTAGTTGTATGACTGGAGGATGCAGTGTGCAATGTATTGTTTTTCAAACCGTCATAGTTTACTTGTTGTAAGAAATGAAGATGTGAATACACTTGACTTAAGTTTGTGTTCAGGATTAATCCATGTGTTGTGCATCTTCTTGTACATATGTGAATACACTACATTTTCTTTTTGCTTTTATAGCCTTGTTGCCTCAGGAAGCGCAAACATTACACCTGAAATTTTACCTGAAGTGTGTCAGAAAACCAAATGACTTTTTTTTTGCAGTAGATTTTTATACTCAATCAAAGAGCCCTATAGTTGGAAACAACCTTTGAAACAGTGAAAAGTGGTAAAAATAGCAAGAAGTAGCAATGAAACAAGTTCAAGGTGGCAAAATGTTAAAAAAATCGAGAGAATTGGCAAGAAAATTGGGAGAAAACTCGAAAAATAGACAGAAAGAATGCTTCAAAAGTGGCAAACGAGAGTAAAGTGACTAAAATGGACAAAGAGTGGCAAAAACAAAAAATTGTCATGGGTTGTTGTCATGCTGCGATTTATGTCAACGTTCATATCTAAAAATATGTTAAACAACACACTAGACGGGAAACTTAAAAATCATTGCACAATAAAGTGCACTTGCAATAAAGAGAAAAATAATCATAATAAGATATTTTCTGCAAATTATCAGCCCTTGTTAAAACCAAGTCTTCTCAGCTCAGATTCAACAAAGAGATACTCAACTTGAGCATCTTACTGTGGCTATCCCAAGGCTAATGAGTTCAAATTTGCTTAATATTAAAATAATTTCTTGTATTCCAAAACCGTTTCCTTCCTGAGATAAGAGGATTTTCATTGATTTTCCCCCTCTCTCAAGCAGTTTTGGGTATGGGTAAATGGGTATTTTACCTCAGGATTAATAGCCTACACTGCTCTTTGAAAATGTTGTAGCCTTGGACATTACTGAGGTCATAACAAACTGTTTTTGAAACTGCTGTTGCTTCAGATAGTGAAAAGGCAGTTCAAAAGGGAAGATCAAACACTTTTGATCAACTTTGGAATGACGAAACCTTGCCTTTTGAATGATCATTTCTATGGAAAAAAGATACAAATATCCCATTTTGTTTAAAATAACTGCTCATTTGCTGTGACTAATAGATAAAAGTGATTCAAAGCAACACATCATGAATGTGCTAAAAGGGATTATTTATTATCAAGCATGCAGTTCTATCTGTCATGAACTTCCTACCTTGCAGGAGTCTATGTAAGGGGTTATTTTGTGGGCAGAACATGTGGTGGGGCTTAGATGAAGCTTACATAACTGGTCACAGGGTGAGAGGTTTCAGGCACTGAGCCTAAAATATGTCATTGACTTGTGCCACACACAACAGGGGATGGCTTTTGCATCACAGTGTGAGCGCAAGTAAATGATTGGTTACAGGAGATCCTCCAATAAATTAATTGTTTCCACTTCATGGTTAAGTATGTGCTACTCTTCCAAATCGAGTGCTGGTACTTGGTTATTACACTTTAATAGCTCGCTTGCCAAACTAACGATATATTACTCCATGTGCTGGCTCAGATCAGAGAAGATGAATTGGCTATTAATTAGAGTTGCACTGAGAGGGCACAGGGGAGAGACTACTCATAGCCTTGCAATCAGTGTCAACGGGGGCCCTTTTCTGACTAGGACAGCCAGGGCAGGCCCAGGTCACTGAGACTTATCGAGAAAACCATTGAATCTGGTGGAGGATGCAGCATCAAACATGGCCACCATCTTGTTGAGTCAAACAAAGGACAAGAGTTTAACAGCACAGTGCTGCAGTTCCATCTAATGATTTTAGTCAGGAGAGCGGACAGAAGACCTGAAATACGTGGGAGGTTATGTGGCGTCATGAAGTTCCTTAACAAAAGCCTCACGTCCGAAGGACTTTGAATTAGAAAGTTATGGAGGAAATATTTGACAGGTGGTGATGATTTGTGAGGAATATTATTGTTTGGCTCACTTTTCTTGTGCAGCCTCTGAATTAGCCCCTTTATCACAATTAATTAAGCTTGCCTATAGGAGATGTTCCATCTTGAGCTCATCCACACAGGATAAATAAGTCAGAGCAGCAGGATATATGTCCTTTTATTGGCTGACTTGAACTTGGAAGCATCTGTAGTGAGGGGGGGGCTGTCTCTGCGCTGCGACTTTGTGGAACAGTCTTTGCCATCACTCACTTTGAATGCGTATTTTATGACTCGTTTTGTTAAAAACCTCTTTTTTTAATGCAAGGTATCACAAGTTATGGCCTGTCTATGCAAATTAGGAAATTTTGACAGTTTG
Organism: Thalassoma bifasciatum; assembly: GCA_008086565.1. Taxonomy (NCBI): domain Eukaryota; kingdom Metazoa; phylum Chordata; class Actinopteri; order Labriformes; family Labridae; genus Thalassoma; species Thalassoma bifasciatum. The sequence continues at coordinate 274,359 of RPOG01000032.1, read as the reverse complement.
TTATTCATGTCATCGCCTTTTTAAACACTTAAAGGTGATAAATTTCTCTGTGACAGGCTGCTCCTAAATTGCCACTAAATATTATTAAATATTTTAACAAGTTCCTTGTAAATATGCCCTAAATGTTTGAACGATGGGCAGGAAGAAAAATGGCTTTGCATCAACTTATTAGAGGCTATAAAAGTGGCAGTGATTTATCATAGATGTGGAGCAGCTCAGGCCATCTTGTTTTTGTTTTGCTTATCCTGGCCGCTTGCTTTGTCCTGATGTGCACATTAAAGAGAGAAGCATCATGTTAAAAGCCTGCCATTTCACAAGTCATGAAAATGTTAGGAGCAGATATTGTTCTACCTGTGTACTTGAAAGACAGAGTGATATATGGCTGCAGCATTTAAAAGTTTTAAGCCGTCTCATACCAGTATACAGTTTAACACTATGTGACGACCCTGGCTATAACAGGGGGAATGGGAAAAATTCAACCGATTTGATGTTGTGCAGTTCTGGTCTAAAATATGTACCTGAGCACATTTGGTTTTCATCAGGCAGCTTTTAACTGTGATATTGCTTATTAATTATTTTTGGCAGCATTTGTCTGACCTGGTTATTTTTGTCAGACACTTAATGGACAAATGTTAAGGGCTATTAAAAAAAACTTGTGAACAAAATAAAGGGTCACCAATGGTTTTTATTTTACATAAATATAAGCAGAATGTATTCTGTTCTGTGCCTCTGTGTTACTTCTCTAACAATCATTTTTCACTTGTAGTGCGACAAATTGGATGTGAAGTCTCGCATCTTTTTAATTACAAAGTAAAGCTCATGAGAAGCTGAACTGTCTGAAAATAGTTTAAGAAGCAACACAGTCTGGTGGTTTGTGGTGCACCTTTCATTGGTTTGGACTTGGGATTAAGTATCAAATCAGGGTCATGTAGAGTATCATGACTGTGCTCCAGAGGTTTTTTTTTTTAACATTGGCAATACACAAATTCCCTCACCGGCCACATTCCAGCATTTTAATTTTGAAGTAAACTTTTTCTCCCTGCAAGCCTCTCATTTTTTGACTTGGAGTGGTTTCTTTATTTATTGCCCTTTAGTTATGATCATCTCTAAATTCATGCTCTTTATTAACTCCGAGACATTTTTCTTACAGGGTGCATCTGCTCCAGTAGTATTTTAAAGACCTGTAGCTCTGTGAATGATATGTTTTATTTTCCAACCTCTATGTGTAGTTCAAACAGAATGCAAAGCTGGCTGGCAACTGCCTACATGTGTAAGTGTGAAGCGTTTTTTCATCTTTAGCGCATCAGAGATGCACTGTAAGCACAAGGACAAAAAGCCAATAATCATACTTTAATGCTTCTTACTATTTCAACACTTAATGTCAGTGATCTGATGAATCAGGGCGTTAAGATCACTGTCCATGTAGCAATCCATCCCCTTTGCAAACCACTGGTTATTTCAGGATCATTTTTGTTCAGTGGTTCTTATCACACCGTGCCTTGTTGCCATTGTTTCTTGTGCTCTTTTTTAGCTATCACAGGCCCTGTTGTCAGCAAAGCCCTCACTGTTTTGGTAAGAAGCCACTACAGTATTCTACAAATCTCAGTGCTGTCTTTGCACATCACTCTTAGTGGTTAGTGTGATGTGACGGCTGCCATGTCAGCAACATGGCACATCTCTGTTCTCCATCTCTGGAGCCCTCTGTGAGTTTTCCCTGGGGTTGGCAGAATACGAGTGCCCCTTGTCTGACTTGCTATAACCTTGCCACCAGCTTGTGTGTGCGTGTGTGTGCTTTTTCCGACTCTAAAGACTTGAACAATGATGACTCAAGCCGCGCACAGTGCACCTCAGGGAAAATACAGTGAAAATAAAAATAACAAGTGGATTTTTGACTGCAGTCAGATGTGAGAGGAAGCATGCTGGCACTGGGCTAAAAGCCTGGGCTGATTCTGCCCCCCTCAGTTCATTAGATTAGGCTGTCTCGTGTTCGGGAAGTGCTGAAAGGCACTGCAGATCGTATCTGCACAAAATGCTGTCCTTACGTCCACAGACAGTTGCCAGTCCCGGTCTTTGAAATTCCAAAGTCGTTCTCAATCCAGTTAGGGCCCGATTTGTGGCTGTCTCTCTGCGCCCCCCCTCCACTCCCCTCTTTCTGCTGAAGGTTCTTATTAGAAGGGTTAAGTATGAGGATGCCTGTGTTGGTATTTCTGTGGTTGCTCATCTGCGCACCGCACATGAATTTCTGTAAATTATTTATTTTCCTGACACCACCATATGGCGCTGAAACTTGTTTGTCTTGGAGCATAGAGGAGGATGCAAGACCTAGACTGGATTTCTTCTAGTGTGTATACATGAGAGACCCTCTTCAAACAATGCCTGTTTTTTGTTATATCTTTCACTGGGTGGGCTCTGTTGATGCAATTCTTTGCAACTTTCAATGAGTTCTCCTCTCATCTCCTTCAGAGCAAAGAGATAATAAACATAATTGAGCCAAACTGTGCACAGAGACCGCTGCCATTGGTCCGCAGTTGATGGGGCAACTGTACAAGAAGCTTAAAGGGCCCTGGAAAAATGGGGTCCTGATCTTCTTTGAAATGCCACAATTAATTGCTATGCGTTGTCCCAAATGCATGGATGATTAAATGTGCTCCTAAACTGCCCTGATTTGTGGGGGCACCTTGCCGATTTTATTTGCCACAGTTAACATTTTCATTCCTGCATTATGCATGGTGCTGTGGGGCAAGGAAGTGCTGCAAACAAATGGCCTGAAGGATCAGCGTAAACACAGCGTGCCATGAGGGGGAGAAGACTAACAGTTGGGCACCGCCTCATTCAGCCACTCTTCACTGACAGAGTAGACAGCCCCACTGCAGTTTGGCTTTGGACTCAGAGCAGTGGAGAGGGATTATCAGTATCAGTTACCCCAGGTATTCAGAAACGTTGAGAGCAAATGAGCAGATAGATATGGATGATGAAAGGTCGATATAAGGTTTGATAAAATAGAATGTGCTCATCTGTATCTTTATAAATCAACAATGAATGCATGTCTGATAGAATATTTCTGTCTCACTAATTGAATATGATCCCCCCTTCTTCAGCATGTATAGGCTGAGGTCACTTTCACTCGTTAAATCTGACAGTCAAAGCAATGTGGAGCCGGTTCCTTTGTGTTTTGGGATTTTAATTCCTCATTGCAATAATCAGTGACTGATGGAAGCCCTAGTGTCTTGTGAAGGCATGCCAAATGACATGTGCTCCCTTTTGAACATGAAACGCTCACAGTAGAAATATGAATTTTCACATTAGAGACACACTAACTCTCTGATTAGGATTTACTTGATCTGAGATCTTGGCTGTTAGAAATGCAACACTGCACACATGGCCTGCCTGAGTTGTCAGCTGTCATGGCATTGGCCCAGAGCCTTACACTTGGCAGGTCTCCACCCTCTCACCTCCGGCTGACAATGCAAATAGAGGCAAGCGATGTGTAGCCACTGGACAGTTTTTTTATACGTTCATGTAACTCCATAGGGAAAAGAAAACTTGAGTCTGTGGTATGTTTATCATCATGATGATGGCATTTTTCACACTGATAGTTTGCTGTTCTGACAGTGGAATCAGTTCTTCATTTTGAGCATAAACTAGCCTGTACTATCAAGTTCCTTGCTGCATATGAAGTATTTTTTTTTAACAGAGCCCCTTGCCATCGGTGCACTCTGCATGGCATTAACAGTAACTAATGCACTCTGCAATGGAAAGAGGGCAGATATTGTTTTTTATGGCCTGACCTTTGAGACATTATTATTTTTTTGATGAATAACTGTTTACTCTGAATGCGGGCATTAAACAAGTTTCCTTAAGGTTTGCAGTCATTTCCCTTGACACAAATGGCAAAACAAAAACATCTCATCCTGTTCGAAGGCAAAGTGAAGCGAGCTGTCAGTGGATATAGAAAGCCTGTTTTAGTGGACTGGAGAGTAGTGTTAAATAGGTGGCAACCAGTTCATTAGGATGCCTTTCAGAGCATGAAAAATGACCTTTTCCCTTGTAATTGTAGTCTGAGTTCACAGATAGTTGACTGGAACCAGAGCATACTGTACGTTGACAAGGATCACTGGAAACAATTAGTATTGCATCGCACCAGTCGGTCTGCGCAGATTTTTTTCTACACCTTCTTGCTTAAATGGTTGCTGATTTCATTAATGCTGACAGATATTTTACAGAAGTTAGACTAAAAGATAAATTTACTAGTTGTATTGTCCCTGATATATGAGTTATGAATACATATCAGCTGGTACTTCTCAAAACAGCGATGGATTTTTTAATGTGAAAAAAGGACATAAGTATTTTTTTTGCAAAGGCATTTAAGAGAATTCTGTCGCAATTATATGTTATTTAGCACATTTTTAGATTCCATAATGGGCCAGTTTTCAATTATGTAAGTAGGGATGTCCTGATCAGCATTTTTTGCCCCTGATCTCAAGCCTAATGTTTTAGTATTGTATCTCAGTAGATACTGAGTCTCGAGCCAATTCTTAAGCTTGCAGAAATAAACTTTGCAAAAGAGGTGAGAAAGTGAAGCTTTACATGCAGTGTATTAAGTTATTGGTTGTCTTTAAAATTAACGTGAACTCCTCCATAATTCCTACAAATCATCTTTAATGTATATTTATTTCAAAAAAATCTGTTAAATGTTGGAAATTCTTGAGTTATAAACCAATGGTCCTGTTATCTTGAAATAAAATAATAGATCTGATGTATGGATAACTGCTATTGAATAAATGTTGCAAGCCAGTCATTTCTACACTTGTTCTGAAATCCATTATTTTAAGAACTCTTATTTTTCGTGAATATATTTCGTTGCTAAGTTTAAGCGTGTCAAATTTTGCTTGAATGCAGAAAAGTTACAAGATAATGTAACATGACTTTACTAGAGCCATGTTGTAAAGTTGAGGTTCATTTCCTCTTTCAGCTTTGCAGCCTGTATGTGAACAAAGAGACCTTTCAGTGCTTGTCACAATTGACACTATGATTTAAAATGAAAAGAGATGATATGTTTAATGTATTTATGTTTTTAGCATATTCCTCTCAATCTAAATTTAGTATGAACCAAGTGTCCCATAAGAATTTGGTTTATTTATCACGCCAAAAATGTATTTGTCAATATTTATGTGTGTCTTTAGGTTGGCAGTGTGTTTTGCCAAATTCAGCTCAGGTCATAGAGCAGATAAGTAACAATTGTGCACCACTTTTCCTTTTACGTTTCATAACATCTTCCATCATCATCAGAATTTTCCCTCCTACTTTGTGGTGTTTTGATAAAGCAAATGTGGTTGAAGAAAGCAAATATTTAAGATATCTGCAAATGTGATGCACATCTGTCAAACAGCCCAAGGGTGAACACCAGCACATAACAAGGCAACAAATGCTGATCCGGGACTTCGCTGCGGCAAAATAAAATATGGCTCAAGTTTTCATTAAGGTGCTATTGATTAGCTTTTCCTAGCAATGAATTATGGACAACATTAAATAAAAGGGAAAATATTTTTATGACTTTGCTTAGGGCATGCCAGATTCCCCCTTGCCTCTTGTATGCTCGCCCTGACAGGCATTTTGTTTTTTCTTAAATTCTTGTGGCTTTTGTCAGACCTAGAATATGTATTAAAAAGTGATTTCTTTTATTACCCCTGCAATTTCCTCATTTGGAAAACAATTACAAATATAGGCAGAGAAAGATTTAAACACCTTTGGATTCATATCTTGATTTGTTTAAAGAAAGATTGAGATTTCTTTGATGACTTCTCAGACTGTCTTTAGTTTTCAGTACTCCCAGAAATCAATGTTAAATGCTAAACCAAAAGTTTCTGCTTGTACCTTGGAAAATTAAATGGCAGTATATGGCCTTTGTGTAACTTGTAGAATATATTCTTGGCACATTATTTTAGATATTTTGTCAGGGTTGCTGACCTTAAAGTCAGTCTTTGATATATATCTGATTAAACAATTATGCTGAGTGAAGGAAGTATGCACATGAAGAACAGAAGGTCTATTTGAACTTGATTTAGTGCTTTTAGGAAACCACAGTGACTGAGAATCTTTATAGCTCTTTATCACATGTGCTGCTGTTACCTTGGACTTCTTGCTGCACACCTTTATAAATGCCACACCTGTTTACCAGAAATATAAGCAAAGCTATTAACAGTTTAAAACACTATGAAGAGCCCTAAATTACAAGTGTTCGTGTGCTGAAGCTTTTTGTTTATTGTCCAAGAAGAAGGAAGTAAAAGAAGCTACATTCACCTTTTTTTCCACATTTCTTTTTACATGCCATCTTCCTGCTGTGAGTGTTGAGATGAGTGGGAGGGGGCCTGTCCTTTTTAGTGGTCATCGTTAAATTCTTTCGCTGAGGAAATTATGGGAGTCACCTAAGTTGTTAAAGTGAAAATTTTGACACGTGTTCAAAAAGACACATTTTCTCTTTCTTTTTAGTGCACATCCTATATGAAGAGCAGCTTTCACATTCCCTATGAGTACACTATCTTGGCGTTAGATTTGACTCCACAGGAATGTTGTGACTGTTGGTGTTAAAAGCTTTTATTAGAATAATTACATCTCTCCTCTGCATACAATAGTACAACCTGTCTGTCCTGTTTTGTGTCCTTAAATGCATTTCCCAAGTATAAATTGTCTGTTTTCTTAACAAGGATGAGTTGCAGGGCCAGTTACATGGACTGTTTCATGATTATTTCCGGACTTGTGTCAAATCAAAGGCGATGTGAGGAATATCCTTAAAAGCAAGGGTTTTTCAGGTATAGACTTCATTTCCCGCGAGCACTAGCAATCTGCCATTGTAAGGACATGACTCTTGCCAAGAGGTGCATTTTGTTTGGAAGTAATGAATGGAGATCATCATTTAACACTACTTTTCTTTGTTTAAGACAACTTTTTTTCTTTGTTTAAGACAACTCTTGTCCCAACAATGGGATAAGACAAATTTGCCCGGGAAGTTTCTTGAAATTAGAAAGATGTCTTAAAACAAGAATCTTTTATCTTATCCCATTGGGAGATTTTTCTTTACTTGTTACAAGCAATTGATGCCTCATTTTTGTCTTTAAAAAGCTTGGAATGAGACATTTTTATGACCTTGTCTAGTAAATGTGGCTCAAATCAAGGATAGTCAGACAAATTTTACTTAAAATAAGACATAATGACTTGCTTAGATTTCAGTTTTTGCAGTGTGGGATGCACTGAAACGAAAATCCTTGGCCGAAACTGAAATCTGAAATTGAGGAAACCAATGGCGAAAAAACAAAGAACAGTATGACGAAAAGAAATTACTTTGCCAATTGTTAGTACCATTCCGAAGTTCAGTATGCTGCACTCCAGAGATGGATCCAGTGTGAGTAGGTCTATGCCGTACAAAGCAAAACTGTGGTGTGGACACAGTTTGTGTGGATTTGGGGGTTAGACCAAACATTTCATGCATACTGTACAGTTGGTTTAAGAGACAGACAACCCACAATTATGTCCTCAGAATATACAGACAGACTTTAGATAAGCAAAGCCTTCCCTTCAGCTCACTTAAGTACTCACCATATGAACAGTAAGTTCTCTTTACTCTGGTATTGTCACATTTTTTGGCAGGTATGGATTCTAAAAGATGCAAATACTAAAAGCATAACATGCTGTTCTTTTTGTGGAGTGCTGAAAGTAGTACCTTGGGGGATAATAACTGAAGAACACGTCAACTGAGAAAAAATCTTAAAATTGTGAAAGAAGTTCAACATCTTACTTGCAGTCAAATGTTTGAGTTTATTTCTTTGAACTGATCATGATGATGCCTTTCAGGGTGGGAATAGTTACCAGTTTACATTTGTCCTGACTTTTGTGAAACAATTATTGTAATGCATGCAAATATTAACATTTTAATTAAAAGATCCTTTGCTGAAGAAGACGCTGGCTTTAACAAAAACGCAGAAGCAGCCAACAGTGGGTTGTCTCTGGTGGTCTATTTGTGAGATGTACTAACAAGTTTCATACAGAAAAAAAAAAAGAAAGAATGAAACCTGTTTGGGGTGGTATATTTTGAATATACCCAGCTAATCAGCTATTCCGATGTGTTGTTATATTTTCTTCTTATGCATCTAACATCACTAAAATATAGTCCTTATAGTGAGTACTTACTTAATACATATCCTAAGATTGTGTCCATACCATTCTATTTCATATCACATCTTATTGATTTGTTTGTATGGTTTTGTACCATTTTGTGTGGTATCCTATCGCGCTGTAACAGACTGTACTGTACCGTACTGCACTCCATCATGCTGTTCTGAGTTGTATTTTATTGCATCTTGGGCCTCCTACTGATCTTCAACCCTAATAGCCAGTTATTTGTTTTCAACATTATCAATTGCTTATTTCTGATTGTTAGACTGGTTTATGTCAGCTTAGCACTGAGTTTAAATCACGACAGTTTTCAAAGTGTGCTCTTTTCCTCCAAAGGATTCTCTTACAGTATTTTTCTTTTTCTTTTTACTTAAAGCATTTTCATTGGGACCAAAAAATAAAACAAATAAAAAAAAAAAATCATAAATATTGACTCACAGAGCAAGAAATAAGTATTTGATAGTTGGAAAAAATACCCATCGTCCCTGGCTATTGGACTTTCATCAGATACGGAGGACACATTTTTCAGGCAGTTTGAATTTCTGTATGCAACAGCACAGAACAACAGCTCTGTGATTTGAATGATATGTTTTTAAACACAGAGCTGTTAAATAGTTTTAGGTAATTCTAGAAGTGAAAAGATGACTTTTGTACTTCATTAAGTTGCCACCTTATGACAATCAAAGCATGAAAAGTGTGGTATAATGCTGCAGTTCATAGTTAATAGAAAATGTTTTGGTTGTGACAGCCCTTTGCAAAAAGAATGCCATGAGTGCTAGCTGCTCTTCAGTGTTCAGACTGCAGACACTTAGTGCACCAGGTGTTTTGCCCAAGATTTTTTCCACAAGACAAATGGAAAAGTGCCATATCCTTTAAACATCCCATTAATACGTCTTATAAGCATCACCACAACTGAGCACCAAAAGCTCAATTTTATTACAGTTTCTTGTCTTTGTCAAGCATAGCTTCCAGTTTACGTTTTCAGGTAATTATAGCACTGTGCACACTAGAGTGGCACAAATTAGCACTTTGGGGGAAGAATCAGCTGGCTGGATGCCCATCACTGCCTGTATGGTCTGGACATGATAAACACACAAGCAAAAATGTCTGTAAAAGGCACCTGAAGTCGGCGTCACCATTTGAATGGAAAATTTTATGGGTTGACTGCTCATGACTTTATTCCACATAGTTTCATCTGTAACTATCTCTTCTGTTGTCCTTTATTTTAGATTGTATAGATTATGACTCGGTTTTGTTCTGCTTTTAAAGAGGGAAACCTGAAGTTACAAGTTTCTCAAAACACACCTCCATTGATGCTGATGGAAGTTCTACACAGAAAAGACAAAGGTTTGAGATTTTTATTTTATTATACTTGACATTGAGTAATAAAAGAGATAAATAAAGAATAACAAAAAAGAAAGGAAATTTTAATTTAGAAAACTGAGAACGAGAAAGAGCTGCTCTGGTTTTTTTTTTGTCCTATTGTCCAGATAGACACAATTTTTCATGGATTCTCATAAAATATACCCGTTGTTGTATCAGGCTCTGCCATTTTTAGGTCAAGTGTCTTTTCAAGAGGTGCATTTTTCAAAAAATATCAAGCTGTCTGTTTTGACTAACATTTTGTGGATATTTATATAACCTTAACCAAAGAATGCAGTAGTTTTTCTTTAAAGGGCAGAGTCAGCATGTAGCTGGTGCCTGTGAATGTGCTTAATGTGTGTGGAGTCATGTGAGAGGTTTGATGTGGTCTGAGGAGTTTGTCTATCACATATGCCATGAAAAGAGACCTAATGGTTGTACTGTGTGTTCTGACAGCTGAAGTTCATGATAAGAGCTGCAGGATAGAGAGCAGTGATTCCTCCTTATTACATGTGGAATTTCCTCCCAGCTGATTGAAGTATCAGCATATTGCTGCCATATTCCTTTCCACAAGAGCTCAAAGTTTTAATACTGTGCAGAATGAAGGGGGCGGTGAGAGGTTATCAAAGTCTCTAGCATTTGTTTAATCTCTGACACACGATCATTCACTCACTAGCTTCTCTGAGACAAGGAAAAGGACAGTTTTCACTCAAAAGCAGAGGTGCAAATAGAAACTCTGATAAGGTCTGTATTCTTGTACACTGTATATCTGTCGGCACTGTACATATACATTAATCAATACATGCAAAGAAATACTGTATGTACTGGGTTTACAGTGTGATCATGTGGAAGAAAAATAACAATAAGTAATCTCATGTCATTTAGCCGTTCTATGCAAAGTTAATGTAATCCTCTAATGTTTAGTGTAACCCATCAATCATGCAAAAATCTATTGTTGCATTAGCCTTGAAAGAACAATAATAATAAAAATGCTATAATGGTTTTAGCTTCCTTATCATAAATCATACTTGGGGGCTGGGGAGGGGGCATCTTAACTTGCCACTTCAGCTCATCTGTGCAGTCTAAGGGATGCTGAATACTGATATGATATCGAACAATAACAAGAGCCGCAGTTGGTCACTTTCAACTTGAAGTGGTTTGAAATACTGCGAGACACAGTCAGTCGCTGCCTCCAACAGAAGTGACCCAACACCTTCTGCAATGACATAAAGCAGTTTTCTGTTCGATAGCCACTCAACGCGGGACTGTAAATCAGCAGTAAATGTATAAAAACAGTGCATAGTGGAAGATTTACGGCTACACTGCAAATCCTTTCACACAAATATTAAAATAAGACCCAAATCAGGTGAAACCTCATTTCACAGGTCATGCTCACTTCAGTTTTGAGATGGAGTAGTACTTGACAGGCTGTTTGGATTTACATCCATATTAAGAGTTGATTAATAATACAGCTCTCACTCTAAAGACAGGTTGTGGTCTAAGTGTATATGTCTTGGATGTATAAACAAAATGCAAATATAATCAACACTCGATTGAAGCCCAGTGTACATTGCAGTTAGACAGCACTTTAGGATGAATGCAGAAGTACAACAGTTAAACAAATCTCCTGTTCAATAATGTATCAGTATGCACACAGCCACAGAGGCAAAGACATACGTATAGAAAAAAAAGCTTAAGAGCATAGCTTTCAGATTTGATGAGTGGAAGTGCATTTCTACCATGTGGTTTCAACCTGGGACCTTTACAAGTGCTTGTCAGAGTCGTGCTTAGAGTACTGCTTGAAGAGGCTTTTCGATTTCACACAGAATACTCTCTTCCCAGGAAGTGGGTGGAGAAGATAATTCTACAAAAGAGGAGGAAGAAAAAAGAAACTAGAGAATTAATAAACCTTTTTAGCTGGCATAATCATTCATTTTGAACCTAAACTGAACAGAGCAACAAAACAAATCATTTTTGGGGAGAGAATACATGTATTTTAATGCCCTCAAGCAAAACTAATTAAAGACGACACCTCATTTACATAAATAAGCATTATAATTTGCATGCATGCACAAGGGAATAGAGTCAGAAAAGAAAGCAATATTTTGCAGTCTGCTAATTTCATTTTATTCAGGATTTAAGCTTAATAAAGATTCATTTTGGTGGGGAAAGGAAAATAATCAAAGGGGAAATTTGAACTATCTCCAAAGATGCAGCAGCTTTCTATTGAAAGGGCTCTTTCCGAGTCACCAGATGACTCCTAATCTGGAGTGGCACTTCCTGGCTCAGCTCCAACACCAACTCCTTGAAAGGTAAAAAAATTTTAGAGCCCAATTTATTAGTATGCAGTTCTGGCATCGGGTAGAGAATTAATGGCGGTGACTGATAATGACTGTAATCGTGGCACAAATGGGGTGTTGAAATAGCAAACAACGGGCACAAGGCATGTAATGGGGATTTTATTAATTACCCGAGGTCCCTAGCATGAGCAGTCTCTAGGATTTACTGTGGCCATGCCAGCCGGTCGAGGAGGGGTCGGCTAGTCTAATCTGACAATGAAAGGGTCACTACAGAAACTGCAATGTGTGCAGTGTGAGCAAATGGGAGTAACGTGTTGTGCTGCAGCACTTTCTTTGGTACTGTTTAGAATATGAGTTACTTGTATTTAGAGGAGTGAGACTGTGTTTCTTTGGCTTATGTTTAATTTCCTAGTAAATACCAATTTATAAGTACAATACTTCTAAGTGGCAGAGATAATAAAGATGCAATAAGAGGATTTTTTTTCAAAATAACTCATTAATTTTCCTTTTTTTTGTTTAAAGCTACAGAGTAGATGAATTCACCTAATGTTGGAACAAGCTTCCTCTCTCTCTTTGTTGGCTATTAGAAAAAAAAGAAATCAACATATGGTAGCACTGTCAGGTAGGATAACCCATTCACACATCAACTCATCAACAAGAGAGGATTGATTAAAAGTCCTTTTTATTACTCACTGCATCCTTAATGGACGCTAGACTTTCAAAATGGAAGAAACAATTAGAGTTTTACTGCTTTGTGGGCACTACTGATTTATATAAATCACTGCACGGGTGTAAATTTTCCAATAAAGGCTGAACCACTCCTAGCATACATAATCAACATGTCCTCACACAATCTCTTTAAATTGGAAGGACTCAACAGTCACACCAATCAACAGATTGGGTGTGCTTGATGAAAATTCTAAACTGTTTCTATATGCTTAATGATTGCCTATAACCAAAAATAAATCTCCTTTTACTTGTCATTGAGGTTATGAAATGAAATTGTGGTTCACTTCTGTTTTACTCTGGTCTAAACATAAGCCCTGGAATGACTCTCAGAAGTCCGAACACCTGTGGACACTCTTAGGGGCACTCATAAGGGAAAAAAGCAACATTTTTGCTCAGTTAAATAAACACAGTTGTTTGGGGAGATGAAGCCATTATGTTTCCATCAAGTGAAACTCAAAACAGGTACAGCAATGCTTCGTCAGACAACATATGACAACCACTCCCTGTTATGTCGTTAATAATGTCATTAGGAAAATAAAACAACTAAAGAAAACAACTAAAAAACTGAAACACAACTAGAAAAAAAATTAATAGGATGAGTATGCAAATAAACTTAAACTCCACACAACTTTTGTCTTCAGGATTTAATATAAAAAGACTATGGGCTTGCACATTCACAGCAAAAATATGTTTTGTGGTATTTTTGTGATTTATAAAGCTGAGATAGCAAAAGAAGGTACACAGAAAAATCCCAATACTGTACTGAGAGAAAAGAAAAGGGATGAAAACCCAGTGTGGACCTTTTGAGGAAAAGGCTACACTTAGTCATCTAAGTTTTGTACCTCATGTGAAACTGATTGGAAAAATTAGGGTTAATGCGTATCTGCTTATCTACCTTTTTACATGTTCTTTAGTGACAAAAATTTCATCAAAATAATACATAATCTCGTCACAGTTTAAAGTTGGGTCAATCAAGGATATTGTAGAAAAAGGCCCCTACCTCCTGTTTTTGCTTCAGGCTGACAGCTGCTACTTAGAATTGTGGGTGGTGCATGCAACAGACTATAACAAGTTGAAAGAAGCTGGGGATGAAATAAAGATGATATCTCCATTCTTGATGCTTTTTAAAAAAAAATCAATTTAAACAATGGTCCTAGTCAGAAAACTCTGAAGGATTGTTGAGCTCAATTGATTGAACTGTAACTGTGCTGCTGGGAAAAGTCAGGCCATGAAAACTTTGACTTCCAATTTCCAACACAGAGGTGTTAGCAGCTAAAAGTCAACATTCACAGGAAGTGAAATTTTAACACACTAATTAATAGATCTAATAGAATACAACTCGTCTTGATATGTGCTTAATTCCCTGAGAGTACAAAAAGAAAAAGCTTACCCGCATATTTTGCCTTTCCTTTGTCACATCACACAGCTATACAAAGGCCAACACACACACACACACACACACACACACACACACACACACACACACACACACACACACACACACACACACACACACACATGCACACACACAAACACATACACACTGACATGAAGCAGCTGGATTTTATTTCAAAGGCTTAAAGCAACATTGGTTCAAAGAAGTCACTGATAAAAGTATGAGTACACAGATCTTGAGTGATTTCAGCCAGCGTTCATACTCAAGATGTGATAAGCTTGAAAACACATGCACTCCTGTGCGGTTCTATTTAATAAGTGATTCACACCCATTATACAATGAGAAAGAATTCTTAGCTGGCCGTTTTTCTGTCAGCGAGACGAGAGTGAAAAAAAGAATCATACATAACAAAGTAAGGTGGGCCAGCTGCACATTGCATTTATGGGACGGGTAATGATGAACTTGAATGCCTTTTTGCTCAAGTCACATTGCGTGACAAAGGTGTGTGTATATTTTACAGTATATTTATCTCATACTCATGCCTGAGGGCAACTGTTGGTAACATAACCTCAGAAAATCTCACTATTCAGGTTCAGTTTTGCTCTTTTTGTCTAGCACTGATCAGTTTTGTGTTACTCTGAAAACCCAAAGTGTTTTTTTTTAATTTTGTTTGTGGGCTCAAAGTCCACTTTCAAAGACTCTTTTAACATTTAATTTGAGGATGAATAAATTCGAGACTGTTGAGTCTTTTCATAATAAGTCGAACACTGCACCTAAGGTGATGACGTTTCATTTTCCCCAGAGAGAAAAGAGTTATGACTATGTGCCTTATTTTGATATAAAACACCAAAGGAAACTATTCTGAAAAAATACTCTTCTCTCTTAAATGAAACAAATCATAATGAATTATCACTTATTCCATTGGCCTTATAGACACAGCATTCACAGTCACTGAACAGTTAACGCACTTCAGCACCTGTGTTCACTGTTTTATCACCTAAATCAAAATATGCACTTTTTCAGAACCTTCCCTCATTCACATGTTCTGACAAGGATTTCACAAGTGGCTTAGCTTCAGGTTATGTTTATAGTATAACTGTGTGCTTTGGTATACCTTGTTTTTATTTAAACATTGTTTTTAAGGTGACAGCAGAAACACATCTACATACTACTGTTAACAGAGAAGGGAAAAAAAAGCAAAACAAGCTGATTGGTAAAAAAAAGGGGATTTCATGAAACATGTTTCCTCCACATTACCTCTGCTACTACGTATTAAAGTGTGTTGTTCACACAAATTTTATTTATAGTCAGGCAGGTTTATGTGTTTAAAAGCAAATGAGTCTGCCTCTTAGATATTTGTTTAGTCTTTGAATACAGATCAGCCATTGCCTCAGTGATAGTACAAGTTTGAGCCAAATACAGGAAACAGTGCAGACCTGTAAAAAAAAAAACTCACCTTCCTGAGGCTTTTTGTTGTTGTTTTTTTACCCCAAGTACCTGTTTCAAGGGTGTGTACGTTTTTGTCTCGTTGTGAAGTCATGTGTAAAAAATGTATTGAAAAACAGTCATGCCATAACATATCAAAACCTGTTTTTGCAAAGTGATCTAAATATTTCAGAAATATCAACCCCATCTTAAAACAGCTGTCGAATGTTTCTCTCTTGTTTTTTTAGTCATGTTTTGTTCCTTTTTTGCCCTGCCTCTGAGGTGAGAGGCAGAGACTTTGAAACCAAAGTTGGCAGCATTCCTTGGCAGTGACACAAAGAAGTATCACCTTATTGCTCATATTTGGAAAACATGAAAAAGACTGAGAGTTGAACCAGATGTTCAGGTTCTGATCTCAGTTAAGATTGTGTGCATTGCAAGAAAAGTGGGTGTAAATTACATAGATAAATGTTAACAACTTACTGTCAAAACAAAATGTTCTTCTTTTTTCTATTTGGTGTAAAGCAGCTATTATCTATCTGTTAAGGTTGATGTGTGTATAAGAAGTGTATCTGTTTCTGGACAGACGTGTTAATAGAAAACTCTAGCGCAGTTTTCATTTAACATGATGAATTGATGGAGCATGAGCCAAAAAAAAACCCCTTTGAAGTATGTTCTTAATTTGTTACGGAATCACAAAAAAAGAGAGACTGCATCACTTTTGTTTGTGGCCGAGTCATTTCTGCAGTGTGTTGAAGAATCATCACTTTTTAGTCAGTCATGCCTACGTAAAACTTGGACAAACTTTGTTGCTCCTGTTGCCACTTTGTAGCCTCTTCCAAATGAGTGTTTTTCTAAGAATTATCCTCCAAATATTCTGCATACAGAAGAACAAATGTTAAGCATTAGTAGAAACAGCCTGAATTAGTATTTTATTAGATGAACAGCAAGAGGCCATCACACAAGTGTGTCAACAGGCCTCAGACTATTCTAATGCGTTTTGAAGGAAATCCCTCTATGTTCCAGAGGTGTCTGAGACAGGCGTGTTGCCTCACCTGGTCCCGTATTTACCTCAGATGGTAGGATTAGGAAGCAGCCATGTGGAAGATATGATTCTAATCCATCGTGCCTTTACTTGGCACTCAGACACGGTCCTTTGCTGCACTTCCACTCTCGTAAAGGTAGAGCTACACCCGCAAGGAAAACAGAAATATCAACAGCATTTTGAGACTCTCAGAGTGTGATACAAGAATATTTTGACAGCCATGTGGGCTCCTGCAGAAAAGTCGTTGGTGAGCTGTTCAGGGATCAGTAAGAAGGGGGGTTAGGACAGTGTCTTACAGTCTTCATCTTGCAGTCCTCAACCAGTCATGGATTAAAATGCAGAAAATGTGCCAAAGCATCGCACTGTATACTGCATATACAAACAAACTACACTCTAGATTTTAGCCTCTGCTACTAAAGATGGTGATTTTTTTGACCTTTTAGATACAAAACTTTCTCCAGAATGTTGGCATATCTGAGAGTTATACAAGTTTAGGTGAGAAAGTGAGAAAATAGCTCATAAAATTGAGTACTTTGAAATTCTCCTTTGTGGGTTAATAAAGTATTTTTCATTTGAATTTCATTTGTTGTTATTACCTGTAACCCCCTTTTTTCCCCAGTCAATCGGCTAGTTAACCTTTATAGCTGCTCTTTTGTAAAAGTACCTTCAATACTTTTAACTGTAGGTGAAAATAGATCAAATAAATTTAGCTGTTTTTCCCAGACAACTATCTCATCACTGAGAAAAATGCTTTGGAATGGTTGGCAAACTTTTGATTGTTCTGCTTGTATTTAATATTCTCATTATCTAGTCAACATTCATATGATTCTGGTACTGTGAAGTTTTTATCTGCTTGTTTTTGGTCAGAGAACTTGCCCTTGAGGTCATAACTGCATCACCATCTCCATCATGAAGGGTACAACACTAAACTCTTATTTATTCAATGTGCTGATAATTAAGCCATTCTCATTAGTGACATAATTGGAAATGTAATTAGCAATAGTAATAGTTATTGCTTTTAATACTTTTTCTCTTTGGTTATCAAACTCATTCACACCAGTAATTAGCAGTCATAAAAATTTCACATTTTTTTCCTAATTCATTTTGGTCCTCCATTGTTTCTGTTATGCATCATATCAATAAGTCATAACTGCGCTAGTTTAGATTTTTAGATTAACATACAAGCACTGTGCCTGTCATCCCTTCAGAGAAGTGAGACCACACCAAACAACATAACTACAAGAACCTAGGCATGAAAATATGATGACTCGTATCTTTTTCTGCACAACAGGTAGGGATGAAGAGAAACACCAGGGCATTAAAAAAAAGTTTGGGGATCATTAAAGTGATAACAAAACTCTGTCTTCATTTGTACCCTCTGTAAACTGTTAATTTGAGAAAGAAATATGTTCCTAAGATAATGTGTGTCATTCAGAAGAGCCCATGATAGCCATGCAGGCCATATGACACACCTGGATGAAAAAACTTTTTCCACTTTTCCTTGTCAACCCTTGAAACTGATATTTTTGCGTTCAGTATGTAGATATTTGCCACAATGTAGTTTATTCTACTGTACTGATCATTTTTAAACAAAACCTGATTTAGCTTGTAATCAGCTGTTTTGTGTTGATCTACAGAAACCAGAGGGCATTGTAGCGAACTTCAACCAGAGACGATAGCTCTTCCATGGATTCATCTCAAACACAGATTTTTCAAGGAGAAAGGTGAGTTTGAACATTATTTATATTGCAATTCAGGTATAAACATAACAATTCTGGTTTTCCACCGATGACTTGAGACGAAGTGATATCCAACTCATATCATGAAAATATTAGAAAAAGAAGTAAATAAATAAAATATGTTTCATATACTTGTTGAATTTTGCATTTTTGTCAGTTGGAAGAAAGTTGACTATATCATGGACTTAACTTTATGTTTTACAAAGTGTCTCAATAGATGCAGTATCAGTGTATCTCTGCGCTACGTTGAAGTTTAACCTCTGTTTAGAGGAAGGGCTTAATTGTCTCAAACATACACACAAGCTGCACGCACGAGTCATGATACCCCAAGGCCGAGATTAATTAATCCATGAAAACCCTTGTGCGGCAAGCATTCAACAGGTGCCTGTTTGCCTTGGTTTGGGACTTGTTTTTGGCAGAAGTGCACTGGCTCATTATAACTCTATAATTAAGTTACGATTTTATTTGCTTTTCAAAAATACTGTCATTTGGTGCCAACGTGGCTTTAACTCAGACTCAGTTAAGTGCACTCCAGGCTGTAATGCTATTGTATTTTCTGTTCTTCCTCTAGAGTGGTACTTTGACAAATATGTGAATTAGAGGCTGAGAGTGATACTGTATGTCACTTACTGGTTGCTACCCTGTGCCTCCTACAGGTGTTCTTGTTTTCAACTTGCTGTAATTCCCAAAATCTCCTGATTTGCTCTTAATCCAAAGCAAGCTGATTTGCCCCTCTACCCCACCCTGCCCATTTCTTTGTATCTCAGCACAAAAACAAACATCATGCCCCCCTGCTGGCTGAAGGGATGGTCCTTAGAAACCCCGCAGCTCAGCTCATCCCATGTTGGGGTCTGTTGGCAGTGCTAAGCGAACGCTACTGAGTGACGCTCTCAGGGCAACGTCTGTTATTTTCAGTCACCTGCCAGCAAAGAGGGAGGGTGAGATGCACAGCAGGGGCTTTGAAGGAGGGATGAACAGGGCTGTGGGAGAGAATCTCCCTGCTTGCAGGGTGGTCAGACTGAATGAGAGTTACCAGTTTAACGTTTGCCAAGAGCTTGTTCAGGCTAACAATGTGGCCTATAGAGGGGCAGACTGGAAAGGAAATTGAGGTTAAAAACATTGTTACATATTAAACAGGGCTCATCTGTGCAAATAGAATGTGAAATGGTAATCTTTCAATAGGCAAGTTTTTCTTTTTCAATAAAGCTCAAACTAAAGAAATATACAATTAAGCTCCTTTATTGGCAAGCCAAGTACATTTCAGTGGAGGGAATATGTATGACAAAAGCTCTAAAACACAATCAGATCAACCTTCTGCAGCTCCCTGCCCCCCAGCAATGTGCCTGTTATGCATAGCTTCTAAATTTTCATGAGTCTGTGTGAAAATATTTGGAAAATATTTTACATATGCATATTTAAATAAGATACAATTTCTCAGATCTGATTGGATAGTCATTACTTCAGTTTAAAGTTGAGTATTTGTCCTGCTTGAGTCAGGAGTCAAGAGATTTTTGAAACTCCCTGTGAAAGCTCCTCTGCACAGGCTATTTTCACAATTATAATGATGAAGACTTAAAGTTACTGTGATTCAATCTATGCGGGAAAAATCATCACTGCTTAAAACTTTTTATGGAAACCTTAATTTATTGAATTATTTGTGAACTTGAACTAACTAAGTTTGTGTAGAATTACAAGCAGATGTAAAGCTTGTCTCTTAAAAAACTGTAAAACTTTCATATCATTCAGTCAAAATTCTTCAACACTTGTCAACTGAACTGTCTAGTCAGCAAATTGCAGATGTAGTGAGTGTTTTCACAGGTGCTGATGGTTCATTACAGTGTGGGTCTTTACACTGGTTTTCTCAGCCCATGCCTTACGAGTGAATCTCACCGCTTTCCTTTACACTTTCCCCCACTGTGCTCTGCCCATGGGAGAGACGCCTTCTACGTGTTGTAATAAGGGTAGCTGATATAATGAAGGTCATTGTAATCAGAGCTAATGTGCCAAGGAGTCAAGACACTGTAGCTTTATTTGCCAGCAAGGCCCGGCATTTGGTACCCATGGGGATCAGTCTGATAGTGTTATCTTTGCTAACCTGACTCTAATACAGGCCTTGCTCCGCTGTTTGTGTCAGTGTCGGAGCTGAACTTTTCCCAGTGATCCCCTCCATGTGCGGATGGGCATGGATTGGGCTCCACTTCTCTCCATCCTGGTTAAATCCCATCCCAAGGTGTTTGACTTCTCTCAGTTCACATAGTGTATTTAAAGCGCTGTGCTCCCTCTCTCTGACTGTCTGACTTAGGAAACAGACTGGGCTCACATAGGCTGCAATTGAATGCACTTGACACAGAAACATTACATCGGCGTCTGCTGAGGACTGGCTCGTAAGAGATGACCTCTAAATCTAATCCTGTCCCACAGGATATGCAAATGTCCTCAGCTCAAATTTGATTTGTTTTTGTCAGTTCAGGACACAGCAGTTTGTTTACAACTATTATTTGAGGCAGAGTGAGAAAAGCTGGTGCACACACATAGCTATACTTTAAAAGAACGTTTTACAACCTTGCTTGTGTGACTATTTTTATATAAGGGTCTTGTAGAAATTTGTCTTGAAATTTGGCATTGACATTTCCTCTTTAATCATTTCGCGTTGTTAGATAAATTACACTGCAAGTTAGCTATCAAGCTGGAACAAAATTGATGAGATGATCCATCAAGAAAAATACATAATTAACTGCCTTAAGTGTATGTGTTTTTGTTGAGTTATACAAAATTGTTTAACCAAATATTTAAGCGTACTATGTCTTGATAACAGACGGGGATGCAAAAGTTCACAGTTGTCATGGTTCAGTTCAGTTCAGTTCATGAATCAAAAACAAAGAAATCTACTATACTTTATAAGTCTAGCAAAATTTTGACTCTTGACTGTACTTTTCCAAGCCCAACAGATCTCATTGTGCCATACATCTCATAAACACAATTTTTTGCCAAAATTATTTGAAGAACACCTTTGTTCAGGAATTCTGGGGCCTGCAGATGCGTAAGTTGGTAGGGTTAACACACGTAGCCAGGAATCTGTTGCAAGTTCTTGTCAGTTCGAATCAAGGCCAGTGTTTTGTGAATCATTTTTTGTCAAGGCACACCATAATGGTCAGTTTTCCCACTCCAAACACACGCAGTCTGGACTGTACATGGTTGGGTGGTCCTGCAACCATTTCACCAGCACTTCAACGGAAGAGTTGATGTTTAAAGTTGAACAACCAGTTCCTTGACTACAGTTTCAAAACTCTTGGTCATCATTTCTTGTCAGAGAGTATTTCATGTCAGCAGCTTGGTTTCTGATAAATATCCAGTCATTTATGGGTCATCAGAGTACAAAAATCAGACACAAAACCATTCTCCAGTGGGGATCCTTGACAGAACTTGATTATAGAACTTGACTTGATTATAATTTCTCTTTCTCTTTTTTTAATTCCCGTCTCTTTAATGTGCTACTTTCTGTGAGAAACATCAAAGGGCTGTTTTTTCCTATTCATCTGAGCACCTCCAGGAAAAAAAAAAGGCTACCCATATCTAACCCCCTGCAAGTCCCCTGGTCCTATCATTCAAACTTCCAAGCCTCTCTTTGTGGCTTCCTAGAGGACCACGGTGAAATGATCTCTTTTGTTTCGCATCATTAGTTCCATCTGTTGTGCGAGCAGGCCTGTCTGTTCCGGAGCATGGCAACGTGATGGTCGCCAGGGGCGATTGGAGACGCTACCATCCTGGTGGCTTGTGGCTCGACCTCCGCCACTGCCGTTGCCTCACCCGTGATCCCAATGACACCCTTGCGCTTGCTTGTCTGTTTTAAGTTATTTATTCATACGTCTAGGAAAGAAAAGAATCACACGTGCCTCCTATGCATAAAACTGAGTTAATTTATTTGTTTTTGGTAGAATTAATTCAGATCTGTCATTAAGCTGTGATAGAGACTCCAAACGATTTCCAAAAAGATCTCTGAATCTCTCTGCAGTGATTATACAGATCGAAATATCCCTAACAACCCTTGCTGTCTCACACAAAGTGTATGTCCAGTCTGTTTAAAATAAACAAAAAAGGGGCTTTGATAGGTCAGATTTAGTTGCTTATTTTCTTTTAATCTGGTGTAAACCATGCAACAAACAGATGTAGCATTTTCTCTCAACAAGGAAATATTTTATTCATGATTTACATGAATGATAAATCTTCAGAAAGTCTTGGCGCTGATGGGCATACACAATTTTACATCTGTCTTCCTCAGAATAATTAATCGCTTACGAAAACACTTGGGACTCAGTGTTGGATTTTTTCCTCTCACTTTACTTGATCTAATTACTTCTTTAAAAACAAAGTATTCTCTAAAGAGGACTGCAATGATAAACATGATAAACATGATAAACAATGCACTCGCAGACATATCCAGACAACATACAGGAAATCTTGTTCTTGTAAAGATTGCTTTTTGGTCCTGTCTTAGAGAAATCATGCAATCTCTACTGCACCTTAGACAGGGAAACGTGGCCTTACGTTCTAATTATAATTCCTAATTCCCAAATGAATAATTCCATAATGTCTCCCCAGTGAATTGCTCTGGCCTTATCATCATAGTCTGAATGTACAGCACAAGGGCATCTGTGTGCATGTCAATGTGGAGATCACCAGATCATTTTCATTGAAGACGGGGCCATCAAAGGTCATAGCCATCCAAATGACCTAACCTTGCAATGTAACACCTGGGTGTAAAAGTGGACTCATCCTATCTGCTGGGATGGGTGTAATGTACCTCTAATGTATAAAGTGCGGAAATAAAATAAGAGTTATAGGCTGGTGGAGGGAGCTCAGTGTGGGCTGGAGAATACTGTAACTCTATAGGGTGAAATAGCTGTGTTGGTATCACCCGAGGTGACAGTCTATTGCCAAAGTGCTGTATTTGTTGGAACCATTATGAAATAGAGTCTGAGAAAAAGGCCAATATTCAGTTTGAATTGATTCCTGGAAAACTCCAGAAGTGAATATGCTTTCATTTTGATAGTATTACCATGGACAAAATGTGTTGTGTCAGTTTCACCTTGCCATTACTTTGCTCCATTAAGGCAAAACCGCCTGATTTTATTTTTGCTCAGTCTATTTTCTGTGATAAAATGAATATGGGAAAGCTTTATTAAGTCTGAGTGACACCTAAAGCTGAGAGCCAACAGGAAAATAAGTCATGTGGGATCCAGTTTCAGTTCATTTTTGCTCAATTTCCATCTCCTGATCAAATACTGCACTTTCCAGTGGAGGCCTAATGGGAGTGTCAAGTTCACTAAGGCCCTCTCTCTTCCTCTCACTCCATTACCAGATAACAGCACTGGTTTTGGCACTTATTTGCACAGTGCAGTTAAGCTTTGCCTGTGCTGAGGGTGTTTGTGGAAGACTGTAAGTGAAGTTATATTGAGGTGATTTTTATTAATTTTGACAAATCTTTGCTGCATGTGTGCCCATGTTGTTGTGGGCATGAACCCATCTAATTTTCTTCCCTGCACTATGACTATTTTAACTGTTCTTTTCAGCAAAGCTTTTGAATACTGCCCTTCTTTAAGCCAAACAAACATGACCACTGATATCTTGGGTTCAGGGCCTTTTCAAACAACCTTTCAATAAAACAAGCTCAGCTGTGAGACATACAGGATCTCTCGTGCTGGGCCGCCCCGCTGAAAGTACCCTCCCTCCTGTTTCAAAGCCATCAGCTTCTGGTTCCCCCAGGAGAGCCAGTATTATCCTGCAGGGTTTATTTAAACTTGTTGGGAAGGTCTTCCCTTTTTTATGGTTGGCCATGTGACATTTGGGAGAACCTCACTAACTATGAAACTGATTTTATTCTACTTATTAATCTAAATCCTGCATTACTCTTACATTTTCAGCAGTAGTGAAATTGCTGTATGTTGATCTGGCCCAGTAGGTGTTTTGCTGGCAAAACCTGCGGTTCATCTTCCTGTGGCATAACGTAGTTTTATGAATTCTTTGATTCTTGGAAGGTTCTCTGTGTTTGCCAGCGTTTTAAAGCCTTTGTGAGTGACAGTAACCTTAAAGGTGAGAGGAGTGGCAAAAAAGGAGGGAAGAAGCAAGACAAATGAGCAGAGTTTACCAAGGCACCCTTTAGTTACAACGTGGAGCTTCCTGGCTTGTTTTTATTGACCTTTTTCTCATCTTCCCTTTATTTTCCACAGTATAAGAAATGCCACTTCAATAAATGTCATTTAGCCATCCCTGGTTTCAGTGTCACTCTTTGACGTGTGATATTTTCAAGGAATTTATTCATTCATGTGGATCCATTCTGCCTGTTATATTGCATGACCTTACTGTATCTACTGCTAAATTTTACTGAATAAATATATGCACACTTTCTGTGCATCCTTTTCTAAGCACTCCTCCCTAACTGTCTCTTAAATCTTCAAGCAGGTCAGCCTCACTGTGTTATTTTTTTGTACCATCTTGGGAGGACAACAGTGCCTTGGCTAAGACATTATTGAACTATTAAACGGCGGCCCCTCCCACTCTCAAGCACTTTAAGTTCTGTATAAATGCATTGAAATTACTTCCAGAGGAAGGGTGATGCAAAAAGACCACTGGAAAGGCTACTTATTCTTTTAATGATGTCCTGTCCTTTTCAAAAGTCGTCATCTTCAGTCACAAATGGATGAGTACAGCAGAGGAGCACCCCAGGGACTGAGGTCATCCCAACCTTTTACTTCAAGCACAGGAAGTTACTTCCTATGAGATGCAGCAGGACAGTTTTTCTTTAAAAGCTGAATTTGTTGACAGGGTGGGGTGGAATGCATTGCCAAATACTGCACAGTAATTATTGTGGGTGTTGATTAGTATTCAATTATTTTTGATTGGTTTGTTAACAATCTATAGCTATGGGAAGAAAACTGTAAATACAGACTAAACGTTTTAAGATAAGTAATGTGTAGAGGCTGGATCCTAAACTGTCAGGAGCAAGAGATATCTTCATTCGGCAGACTTTCCAGTTTTTTTATACAATAGAATGTGGCACTGTTAGTTTCACTTCATCAAACATACCATGTCTTTGAATCTTAGCCTGCATTGTGAAAGAAGTTTGACATTTTTCTCATGGGAGTGTACTTAAAGATAATCCATCTACTGGCATGCAAAGTAATTAAACCATCAACACCCATCTATTATGGTTTTTATGCCATGGTTGCATAAATGATTTTTTAAACCAAATAGAGTTTTTATAACAAGCAACAAAAATCAATCTTACTTTTGGTCTTCGTGACTGCTAAGTCCCAGTGGGCATCTCAGTGGGAAAATTCCTTAAAGCCACATTTTTTAGTCAAATGACAGAAACTCAAATCCTCATATGTGAAACAGTCATACTTATTTGTATTAGAAAATTAAAAGGGTAATAGCTCCTCAATTTCACATACTTATTTACACAGCAGTTGGAAAAATTAGTCTTGTCAATCTCTGTGTACCTTAAAGCCTTTATGGAACAGTGTGTCACTGAGATTTAAGACAAATGATTCTCCCTCCCCTGCAGGGAGACTGCAGGACAAAACTTTTTCTGAGACTTGATTCAGGTTAAAGTGATTTAAAAAACAAACAGACACAAAAGAAAAACCCCTCTGTCCTTTAGAGCCTTTTAGCGCTGATGTCCACTCCTATCAGAACTCTGGGACACAACAAAAGAACTTGCAACTTTGGCTTCATTAAAAAATAAAACAGAGTAAACACTTTGTTAAATTCTGATTGCCAGAGTAGTCATTCACAAATATATTGACACCTAAGGACTTCAAAGGTCAAACAGGCCCGTTTGTTTCTTTAAATTAAATGAAACATAGACCTTTCCACCCATGACAGTTAAGTCAAATCACCCAACCGCTGACACTGACTTTAGATCGGTCTTTTTGCTCTTGTTGGTTAGTGTTGTCTTATCCAAGTAACACCAGGCACGGGGCAGAAAGTGACTTCCTGTTTTCAGATACGTCAGGTTTGGACATTAAAGAGGAGTAATGTTGGCTGCAGACAAGGGCTGAACGATTTGGACAAAATTTCATAACTTGATATTAATGCCAGATATCTAGATGTCAATACAATACAAAATTAGTCTAGTAAAAAACTAACCATGATTTTATAACAGGAGGTGGAATGTACGATTGGTGGATTAGAGCTTACTGTTATTCATCAACATAAACAGAAAGTCACCAATAATCATACGATTGTCTGGGCTTTACATGGAGGGTGTGCTGGGAAAATCTACATCATCGATATCTTCAGTATCGGGATGTTAATATCTTGAATTTTTATATCTCGATATTGACACAATAACGATATATCTTTCTGCCCTACTGTAGACTAACAATAAACTGTTCATGTTCTTCTCAATCCCAGCACCTTGTGGCTGCCTACCAGCACGCATCAGGCGGGTGAGGTGTAGTCAGTGATATACATGACATGTGTCTCTAAGGACCCTCTGATTTGTATAATATCCTTCAGACAAGGTCATAGCAGTGCCTACGTCTTTGAAGATAGAGGAAAGAGAACATGTTCCCCCTTCATTGTGCCTGTGGAAAAGAACAAACGTGAGATCACGGTGTCGAGGGGCTTCCACTCTTCAAAGTTGATATTAATCAGACATGAAACGTTTTAGATAAAGTGATAGTTATCTTGATTCCTGGCACCGACTGTTGAATAGATGGAGCATCGCGCGGGGAAGCTGATTAGCTGTGTTTTTAGTGTGAAATCCTGGGGAAACGTATCCATCTGGTGTATGAATAATTTAGATGGCTCAAGTTGGTTCCTGTTGCAGTTGTGTTTGCGCTCAGCTTTCTCCCCCGGCTCAGCACCCCTCCATCACCACCACCCTCCCTCCCTCCTTGACATCACTCCTGAGGCTTGTTTGTGATGCTTAAAGGGAAGTTGGGCCACATGAGGAATCGTGGGGAGGAGAAACTCACTTTCCTTCTCAGCTGTCTTGCTCTTCTTCTGTCTTTTCAAGACCAACACAAACCTCGGATAAACAGTTTGACATCTCTGGACCACAATACAATTTTACACACACACACACACACACACACACACACACACACACACTGTTGTCATGCTCTGTATTTTACATACAGTGAAACTTGTACAGCTTTGAAGTCAAATGGGCTTGGACTTTTACCATTTAAAATCTGATCATTGACGTGCACAAAACCTTGCTACAGAATTAGATGCATCATAAAGTTGGTGATAGTTCATGACTCAGTTTAAAAAGTTCACAATGGATGTAAAGATTTAACTTGGTTAACACACTAACAAATGGTCTCACTTTCTCTCCTTTTACTGAATCTTAACATTTTAATTGCATCCATGTAAATACAGGTTAGGGTCGGCAGATGTGCAAAAATTGGAACATGATCAGGTGGAGTTGTTGCCTCAGTTGTAATCCAGTCCCTGTCTTAAAAAGAACCAGTGAGATTGGTGGTGGTGGTGATGGGGTGGGGGTTGGGGGGTCATTAAGGAATAGGAGGAGAGGAAGACAGAGAGAGAGAGAGAGAGAGAGAGAAAGAGAGGGGGAGGTAGGAGGAGGGGGATGTGACAGGCCCTTGGAATCTCAACCTCTCTCTCCTGGCGCCCGCACTAATCAACCCCTGTAATTTATGCAGAAAATATGATTTATATTTAATTTCACTACACTTGCATTGTTAATTTGAGATGTAATTAACGCGTCGCCACGGCAACTAATTTCTCAATGCCGTAAATTATCACTGCCTTTTCATCAAAATTCAGTTACTTTGGCTCCTGTGTGCACTGTTGTGATGCAATTAGGTTACCAGGGCAACCCCAAAGTGTTAATTTTCTTTTGTTATATTGCAGCCAGGCAGAAGTTTATATACGACAAGTCATTTTCACTTTTTTTTTTTTTGCTGAACAATGAACTCAGATTTCACTTTTCAGGGACTGGGGGCATGTGTGTTGAACAGTTTTGCTGGAACATGCTGCTCTTGTACTCAAGTATACCACACTGCGTGCTTGTTACAGAGCAGGTGAACTGACTGATTGCTGAGAATGGTATGCTATTGCAAGTAGAGGTGTTTCAAACTTGTCCTTTGGGAAAGGGCATATTTGTCAAAGGGAATCTATATAGATGAGGAATGTGTGCATTTTTCAATTTTAAGGGAGCCCGATCTTCCTCCCTCAAACACCCCCTCCTTCTCCTCTCTCACTCTCTGCCTCATACATACAAACATACTCACACATACACACATCCACCGCGACACATTTTCAGTACTTGCACTTCTTTTATTCCCCCAACAGTGACTGTGAAATGACTCAATATTTTAATCAACTGTATCTAATTTGCACTCCAGCAGAAGATAGGGCCACATGTGTGCTGTTGTTGCCCTGGCTGGCACTGAGTATGCCCACTGGATACCTCTGAGCCGCCCTGGATTGCCACGCTTGCCAGTCTCTGTGGTCCACTCGATGCGTCTGTCTCCAATCCATCCCCCCTTAGCTAGTCTTCAGTGGAAATATCAGGTCATTGGCTGCTAAGCTCTGGTTAACTGCAAAGGTAATTAAATTTGTAAGCAGGCTTTTTGAATCTTTTTAGCCTCTTCTGTAATACTGGCAGGGATTACAGGCTTTTTGAAGCACAGCTCTGTTGATGCCCTGGCAAAAAAGGGGCCAAGTCCCTGTGACCAGGCAGGGGTCACAACCACCAAAGCCCTGACTGATGGATCCAGAGCCATGACGTCTGTTTCACGGTGGCCATACACAGGGAACAATGTTTGTGTATTACATGGTGCAAATGACAGACCTCTTTGATTGTGTTAACAGTTATGTTTTTTTAGTTTTGTGGGACAATCACAGAAAGTTATTTCTTATCACACAATGCACAATCACACTGAGAAAATCAGTCACTTAGCATTTGTTGAAGCACAGCCTTTGCCTTCGACGATTAGGTTCTTAGCACAGCTACCATTTGTTGTACAGAAGAAAAGGAATACTACTGTAAGGTGAGGAACTTCTGTTTGATATCTTGATATTCTCCCTATGGACTTTAAACACTGGTTTGACTTTATTTGCAAAGACAGTGGAATATAAAGGGATTCAGTGAAGGCTCTTTGTAGTGAAAGACCATGGGGAGAGCTCCAGCAGAGGCACGCTTTAAAGAAGCGTGTTCCTCACAAGGTAATGATGCATTTAATGTAAAAGACATCTTTCCAATATAATTCCCCTGGTTTGGAGCATTACTTGTGAATGCAAAGAGTAATATTGGTTTCTGCAAAGATTACAGTGCAGCTTTTTGGATGTAACTGAAACCTCCAGAGCTTTGATCCCTCCCTGTCTGATCTTTTAACTATAGATTAACTCCACCTCAGACTCTGAAACAAGCTTGCACTTGCCTTATTCAGCACACCTATGATAAATACCAGGGTTTGTGCTGAAACTCCAAAAAAGTGCAATGCATTTCATCACCTTGGATGAGGCAGTGTGTAACATAGACTGCATTATGGAGAGATAGTCTGTGGAGATAATATCAACGGCCATAAAACCGCAGAAAAGTACAAATCAAAGAGCTTGTGTATTTTCCCCCTTCTATTGGCTCAATGATGTCAAAGTCTGTCTAAACAACAATAAGAGGTCAGGATGAGGCTTAGCGGCTTAATCAAGAGCAGTGTAATAGAACATCTTACCTGTCTAGTATGTCTGACAAATTTTGCTTGATTAGAACAACAAATATTCTTGCTATTGTCCTGGTGGATGCTGAGTGCAAGCATCAGGAAAGGTCATCAAGGAAGTTTTTATGTAACTCGTGCTGTAAAAACACTAAGTTGATTAGACTTGTTTATTTATTCAGGTCCAAAAGAGTGTTTGCTTTTGTCGCATTTATTCCCATTTTGCCAGCACAAGGGGCCCTGGAAGACGAGTTACCAAGGAACACAAAATTTTAATTAGTGTATTTTAATCATTCAGGCTTTTCAAGCTAATCCACAGACTCCTGAGAATTCCCAAGATGCAGCTCTGTGCTGCTTTACCATTTATTGTTGAGTCTATTATAATTACTGTTAGCAGGTGGGGGCAGGGAGACGTTTATTATGTTTTTCCATCTTTATTATAATTACTAGAAAAAATGAAAGGATGCTGTTTCATTAAGTTTAGAGATGATGCCATTTTCCCCCTGTTTTTCCCCTCAATCTCCTTCCTGCCTTTGTTCCATAATGCTATTGTACTGGCTTTCATTCCAGGGCTTTCATACATTGCACGGCTTTATGAGAAAAAAAACAACAAAAAGAAACAGATCTCTTATTAAGAACAGAAGAGGGGAAAGATGGTCTTAAAGAACTTAATTTCTGAGAGAGTCTTCTCCTTCTGTTTTTTCAAATCCACACAGTGCTCTGAGAATGAAGTTGACGCTTCCTCTGAAACACAAATGTTTAATAGAGTTGGACTGGGATCAGAACAGAAATGCAAAAAGTAAAATATGTTTGCCTCTCTTCCACACTCTTCAGTAATGACGGATAAGAGGACTGCAGTAAATCTTAAAGCCTCATGCTTTTGGTGCTCTAAAGGGAATTTAACATCTTCCAGAAATATTTGTTTGTCTGTTTATTTAAATACCACATTACCACTCCCTCTTTCCATTATGTCCCTCATGTCTAGAACTTATGTGTCTAAAAAAATCAGGCAGCCAAACTTTTGAAGCAAATGAATGAGTGTTTTTTCTTCCAGACTTCTTTTTGTGATACTTTTCAGAAGTACAAACTTTTGGCTTCTCTTTTTTAATTTCTTTTGAGGAGAGACTGCTCTGTAAAAGTGGATGTGTCTTTGAGTGTGGGAGGGAGAATGATGACAGCTTTTTTGTGGATGCTGTTTGAGTTGACTAGATGATTGGAGCTTGTAGTATGGTTATGTTGGAGTTAACTGCATCACATAAAACTTAACACTCTCTGTCATGTCAGTGTCTGTCAAGGGCATCATTCTGGTAAATGATCTCATGATTTCTTTTCTGCAGGCAGATCTGAAGTTGTCACTCTGCTCAAAGAGCATTAAGCTAATGCTGTCATCAGACCTCTAGTTGTCTGAATGGTTGCTGTGTTGTAAGTTGTTGGTAAACATTTAAAGGGGAAAATCCCTCTGAAAAGTAGATTTGCATTTTGCTGTTTACCAGTAACACTCCATGTCTGGAATTTGCAATATAAGGATGACTCACTGCACACCTTTTGGAGCCGTTGCAAAAGCAAGTTAAAAAAAGTTTAATTTTTATTTTTAAATTTATTACCAGCAATGGCAATCTGACTTTTATATATCTTTGCCACAAGACCTGAATTGGTCAAGTCTTGACAAGAGAAGCTTTACTCTGAAGAGACAAATAGATTGAGTCAAGAGATAAACACTGGATCGTGCTTTGTAAAAGTCTGTGAGACGACGTTTGCATTCAAATTGCTATGTTTCATGATTGGGTGGTTGTATTTCCTCAGAAGATTTAAAGTGAAGAATTCACACCTGTTGAATTTGGCTCAGTAGCAAAATTAAGATTTTATACAAGATCTTACATTCATAATGAGGCACTCCCCTTAAATCCAGTTCTTTGTATCTATAACAAAGAATCAACAGTAAGCAATACTAAGTTACACATGCTCTATCTGCAGTTTATGTAAGAATAAATGTCACAAAAAAATACTCCAATCCAAAGTTCCCAAACTGGGACCCAAACTGTTTGTACTCAAGGGTTGGTTGCTGGATTTTCTGCATTAAAAGTGTTCTAGTTTCTGCTTGTGGTACACACCTGATGGAAATCTGAAGACCAGATAAAAAATTGCACAAATTGACATCTTGCTCTGTTGTATTATAAGAAGCTTCTCGGTAGAATGTCAAAATGCAAAAAGAAGAAATGGGAATGACACCACAAAAATTGAGTAAATAATTTAATTCTTACAACAATGAAACTGAAATATGCTGTTTGTTCGTGCATCAAAAGTTTAAGACCACAGCTAAATCAAGCAAGCAAGCAAACAAACAAACAAAAAACCCTGAAATGGAAATTAAAGTTTTAAAAAAGGACTTGGTATTGAACAGCTCCCCTTTGCTCCAAGTGGTGAAGATAGCTTCATGTTTGGCATCCACTGTCTGGAACTGATGTCCATTTTTGTAAACTTCCCTTAACATCGATCCTCAAGTGTTCTAAATGTGATTTAGATCAGGGGAACTCTGGAAGAAGTCCTTTTTCATGCAGGCATTGTTAACTGCAGTGTTGTCTTTTTGAAAAACCCAGTCACTACCACACAGACCAGGGCCCTCAGTCATGAAGGATGCCCTCTGAAGCATCTCCACATAGTCAGCTGCCATTTGATGCCCCTATACAACCAGAAGCTTCATTAGTCCACTGAAGGAGAGGCAGATCATGGCACCCCCCTCCATGTAGAAAGCATTTCCAGATCTCCTTTTCATGCCAGTAATTTTGGACACCATCAGGTGTGTCAAGGTTCAGCATTTTCTTATCAGAGAAATTTTGCATTTTGAAGCTCTACTTTGAACTTTTTTAAGATCCAACAGTGCAAAATGAAAATTTTAGCAATTTTGCGACAAGTCTAAATAGACTTAACCTAACATTAGTATTTGCAGGCCTGTGAGTCTGAGCCTTGTTTGCTATGTACAGCAGGTCTGACAGGGAGTGGGGCAGAGACACACAACTGACAACATGAAGAGCAGCTAGATTTAAAATCTCCTTCCATTTTACTTTTATGTGTGGAATTGTTCAGAGTGTTACTGCGGTGAAAAGATCAGAAAGTAATGTTTTGTTTTAATCTATCTTTCACAGATTCCTTTTCATTAACTGTGCTAGCTCTTAAATTATCCTCTGTGCCTCTTGATAACTGCAGTTCTCTGTCTTTGCTCCTGGCAGCTGTAAGCTCAAGGAGCAGCTGTAGTAGAATCGGTTGTCTCTTTATCCGTTGTCAGGGGTTTGATCCCAGTCCCGTCGTCGACCTGCTGTAGTGTCCCTGGGCAGGACACATAATCCCAAACTGCCCCTAGTCTTCAGTAGTTGAATGGGATTAGTACTACTGTTGGTACCACTACATGTGGCTGCCTTTGCCAGTGGTGTTTTAAGTGGTGAAAGTGGGTGTAAATGTAACTTTCTGTGTACAATCAGTGTCAGGAAAATCTTTACCAACATGAAAGCCAATACTGCAATACTTCTGTAACAACATTGTTTGTACAACCCAAACTATAACCACAATAACTTGGGATTTTTTAGACTGGTGATGTACTAGTGTCCTAAAGAGTTTAGCAGAAGTCTCTTTCTTTGCCTTGTTTGCATGATTCCTCTATTACTACTTCAAATAGCAGAAGAGTTAAATGACCCAATGGGGTTTAAACAGATAAAGCGTTACATGGTACAGTCCTACAAAACAATACTTCACTCAGGCTTTACACATCATTTTGCATGCACCTTGTTAGAATTTGTAAAATAAAGGGCAGATTTACGCCTTGAGTGCTTACCTGCTGTCCATCGGTTAAACACTAATTCATTAGTTTGAGCCGGTGGGGGCTTTCTTGCAACAAATATTTGCCACAGCTTCACCTTTACTCCTCTTGTCTTCTTAACTCACATGACAGTAGGTTAGAAAAATACAAGGTATCCACAATGTTCACTGGACTTGTTTGGTTTGGCATTCTTGGTCACAAGGTTTCTGCATACTGTTGTTTTTTTTTTTACCCTGACTACCCTTAGATTGGCCTCTTTGACCTGAATCTATCCCCAAACTGTCAATCGCCCTGAAATTCTTTGAGCTTCTCTGTGTATTTAGCACCACATCATTGCTCTATTCTGGGATGTTTTTGAGGGCAAAAAGGAAAGGAGTGAATGAGTCCATCTCAAGTGGATATTTTTCATGTTTTCATGAAAAATTCCACATCTCCCCATGAGGTGGCCTTCCGGGGATAAAAAGAAGATATATTTCAGGACAGGTCATAGGAAAAAATAATTAATAGACCTTTGAAGTGTGAAAGGCCATTCTAATGTAATTATAGAGTCTTTGTGAAGTGTCAGGATTTTGGAATTATAAAATCACTTTGGATTGGCAGCAGTAATTATGGCGAGTGAAAGAGACATTCTTATAAGTTTGCTGATACAGCTGCACAGTCTTTCAGCTCTGTTTAAAGGTTTCTTTTATATACTTGTGTTTTAGAGAGAGCACGGCTTTCAAAATTAGAAGGCCCTTTTTATCATCTTTAAGCTTTAAATGTTTTTGTTTTACTTCATACAGTTCAACAGAAAACAGCCTTTGTCTGTGGTGTGTTAACTCCATAGCAGCCAAGTCTTGCTTATATAATATTTCATATTTGACATGATTCAAAACTTTTTTCACCTGTTTTTGATGTGTTTTAAATATCTTTCAATCCGTAAAAAACATGGAATTCTGTTCGTTTCTAAAAGTTTAATAGGGGTATGTTTGGTCGACCCATGTGTCTTTTAATCCTAAACTTTTTTTTTGAAAATGAAACAACAGGATTTTCGCACATCAGAGACTTGTTAATGGGGCACCACTCTGTACAAGATAACTTTTGCAAGAAAGCATTTTGTGGTCTCAGATAAGGCAGCACAAATAGACTTAATTATGTTCCTTAAGTGACAGTTTGGGTAAAGAAAATGCCACATTTACTTAAAGATATTTCTTGTATAAAACACTTGTATCCCTGACCAAACTGCCTTGGGCATAAAACTGGACAAGCCAAAAAGAGAAAAATGGCTGATCCAAAATAAGTTTCATTCCGACCATTGAGCTCCACTGTAAATACTGCAAATAAGTCATTTAACTTGAAAAATCAAGCCATAAAACAAAGCTGCTATTTCCAGTGTTGTTAAATACTTAAATCTGATATGATGTAATCTCATACCTAGAGTAAATAATTTTGAGCTGCAAAGGGGACGCCATGCAGGGAAAACCTGTTGACATTTATCATATCAAATCAATTGGAATAAATGATACATTTCACCACTGCCACTGAGGTAAATATTTGTTTGTGGTAGGAGCCTAGAGCAGCCACTGGCATGCAACCATCTCTGAAAGGGAAAAGTGGATCTAGATACCGCCCTGCAATCCAGGCAGCAGCAGCAGCAGCAGCAGCAGCAGCAGAGCTGGTTTGTGAATGAGAGCTATTCAAGCTACGATGAGTTACACACAGATATGAAGTAGTTCCTTTGATAGAATATTTTATGATCCAGAAAATACATTTGCCAACAAATTCATGCAACCAAGAAGTATATGGATGTACAACAATTGTGCGAAACATGTGGGTCTGAGACTCCTTAATTGACACAAGAGACCCCCTGAAAACCTTGAATGCAAATTTTTCAGGAAACAAACAAACACACAAAAAAACCTGAAATGGAAATAAAAGTTTTAAAAATGGACTTGGTAATGAACAGACCCCCTGAAAACCTTTGAATGGAAATTTTTTTAGATCTTTTGAGAAGTAAATTTCAGCATCGTGCATGTGTGAGCATGTGCCAGCATGTGCCAGCACAAGTGTCTGATTTGTTCAATAGAATTATTCTGTGGTCCTGTAGCTGTACATGGTTGTGTGTGCAATTCCCCTCCCCGACATGTACACAGATGCACAAACACATGCAGTCACACATGCACTCACGCATTCCTGATACAGAGTCGGGGAAAATAATGTTGCAACTACTGCAGTACCCCCTTTACCCATGGCGAACCCCTTGATAGGGTTAGCCATTGCTAACCACTGTAATTAAGTGATGAAAGTATGATGAAAAATATTAGTCTG
This sequence comes from Thalassoma bifasciatum, assembly GCA_008086565.1. Lineage (NCBI taxonomy): Eukaryota > Metazoa > Chordata > Actinopteri > Labriformes > Labridae > Thalassoma > Thalassoma bifasciatum. Next base: position 238,386 of record RPOG01000032.1, on the reverse strand, counting down.
TATTTTGCAAACAGTTTGAGTCCTTGCCAAGATCAGTGTCTCAAAAGGCCGGTTTGAAGATCTGCAGTGAAAAAGTGAGGTTTGACTGTATATCAGAGGTCACAGTAAAGTTTCACACTCCTTATCCAGGTTCTTAAAGGCAACTCTAATTATAAACATCACAGCAGAGTTTAAATTCTGTGTCTGTTGTACAGTAACAGGAGAGTCTTCATTAGACCTCTCATAGCTTGGCCTTGATCAGCTATGTGGAATAATAATGAGTGCATCTGTTCTCCACACAGAAAGCCAGGTGAGGTTTAGGTTTTTGTATAATAGTAGGGCAAGTGATTCCATTAGCATCCATGATGGGTCTCCTGGGGTTACAGAGGACAGAAAACATGTATACCGGTTCTGCCTTTTTTTCCCCTCTTTTTTTTTAATCAGCTTCAGATCTGTTTCCCGTGATGCAATACAGAGGCTCTTTTCCCAGTCTGATGTCGAGGTCCATGTGTTTAGTTTGAGCGTGGCAGGCTAACCAGACCTGATAAAAGTGGCATTAAACCATCAGACATCTCCCCTCACACAGCACCCACGTCCACATCGTACAAATTACTGCTCAATTTGGCTGCAATCATGCTCTTAACATGGAGCTGGTTTGGAGAGGAGCTTTTCTAATTATGGGCAATCTGTAAAAGATTGTTGTTGTGATTACAGCACAGACATATGCCCTGGTGCAGAGTACATACAAACTAGAGACCAGCATGCTTACAGCCCAAAAGAAACCCTGCTAAACTTCACTATTTAAGCTTAAGAGATGGGCAACAAAATTGTTCATTCAAAATGAAATCTAGGCAAAAAGAAAATATTAAAAAGGGAGTAATTCTTTGTTTTACAGAAATATATTTGCAGAAGCCGTTCTTTTCGAGTATACCATACATACATACAAATAAGCAGAGTGTAATGGTTTATCAGGAGTTGCAATGACTGGACAAATTTCCTTTTAGCTATCTGATCAAGAATAGCATAGAGACAAGATCAAAAATCCTAATTATAATCGCAATTAAACAGGGTATGACAAGGGCATCCATTCTGAAGATGATGCAGTCAGACTCCAAAAAGGGCAAATAAAATCTGAGTTCACTGATGCCAAGTCTTCTTTTGGTGCCTTAATAAAGAGGGTGAAATGAGCCTCCTGTGCTACTTTTTCCCCCCTTTAAAGTCAGTGGCTCCATGTCGCCTTAGAAAAACTCCTCATCCACCCAAACCGCCACACGTGCCCTTTTCCTGCCTCCGTTTATTACACAGCCATGATCCTCTTATGAAGGCTTCCTCTCCAGTGGAATAGCATATGTTTCTTGTTAAGCCCAATTTCTTTTTCTCATCATTCAAGTGGAGTATGTGCCAAGCCAAAAGCATTGAGAAAGCGTAACTTCTGCCATTGTGTTACACCCCCCCCCATAATGTCTCAGAATATTTCAAATAGCTGAGGTTTTAAATTAATTTTCAGCCACAACAAAAGAGCTGAGCATTTTAATAGCATTGTAAGTAATTTTAAGTTAATTCAGTAACCTTTGAAATAGAGTTCATGCAGCCACTAAATTGTGGTTGCTGTTGACGAGCACAGAGGTCATGGAGAGGACTCCAGCTTATTCATCAAAGGATTAGTGGGAGATCATTTTAGAACTCCTATTTTTCATCCAGTGACTCTCAAAATGTGTCACTGATACACTTTAGAAGACATAATAAACAATTACCATTTTTGTGCTTTAACTTTATTCTCTTTGACCACTGATTTCTGAGCGCCAAATGTTCAGAATTACTCCAAGTCTTCAGGACTCCTTTCAGATGCTTTCAGGGATATAATTATTAATGGAGCTGAGTTATAGCTTTTTGAAATGATTACCATCAGCCTATTAAAAAAATGAACGGATAATGTCTGCAGACACTGCAGGCAGCTTCATCAATGTGGCTGCTATCAAACAATGCTAACTCGTCCTCTTATGTCAGTTTAGCATTTCACATAGTGCTTTAAAATTTTATATTCCTAACAATGATTTTTTCATTCTAAGCCTGCCCAATGGAAACAGTTATAGCTTGCTTTGCATTATTCCTTTGAGATGTATACATTTATGCAGTTTTGTTGTGCTTTTGACTTACATATTAGTCATATTACGAAATCAAAAGACACACTGAATGCTTTTTCTTCCACCCCATGAATACAAAATAATTTATCATATCACGTGATACTGGCTAAAATATCCATGTGGGCAGGGTGTTTTTTAAACTGTTTTCCAAGAATAACAAAAAAAATCCTTAACAATAAAAAAACCCAAACAATTACACCCCTCTCACCTCACACACACGCATAGAAAAAAGGGATATAATAAAGATACAAATGGGAAAGTGTAATATGATCCACACAGTATGGACCACAGGCCAACCTGCTCTCTAAGTATCGGCATCAGCAGTGCCACCTCCTTTGCCTTGGCACAGACAACTAAAAAATGACAGAGGTGCATTGTGCAGGTTATTCTAGCGTGATGAACCTGAGCAGCAACACAAAACATATTTTAGCAGTATACATCATTCAGATAGTGATAAGCATTTCAAGGAGGCATGCACTTTATCATTAGCAACTGAGTAACATCTAATTTAAACTAACCTTTTTAACATCGGCCGGTTCATTTTTCACTTTATTTCTCGATTTTTCACCCCTACTCTTTTACAACCAACAACATGAATAAGTGGCTCCTCTCATAATATATTCAACAATTTGAGAGTACGGATGTGGTGTCGCCTCCTTTTTAGTGTAAATTTTCCCCCCACATTAAATGTGAGCTGTTATAGGGCCCAAAGGAGCTCAGTAGTCTATTTTCCAATGATGTTGTCAGCCATGTGGCTTACACCCCAGAGAGGTGAAGGTAATCAGCCCTTTCATCTCCAGAGAAGGGGCAACGTTAAGGTCCATGGCTGACTCCGTATTTCCCTCAACCGTCCTCACTGATTCCTCTTGTCTGATTCTGAGGACTGTCTCTCTTATCCTGCTTTAGTATATCAAGATGTTTTTCTTCTTTTTTGAAATAAGTGCGCAGTGTGTTGATGCTCCTAAAAGCCAGGGAACATATGGGAAGAAAAATGTTTGTCTGTCATCTTTCATTTGTCAAGATTTATAACATGGTTAAAGCTTGAACCCGAAGTCTGGAGACTGGTTTGAAGTTCTTATATGATAAATGTTTATCTTCTTTTTTGGATTTTGTGCTTTCATTTCCATTATATCCTGGTGACAAACATCCTTGAATTATCAAAAAGCATCATAAAACATCAGCATCCCGCTGGCTCAGTTACATGTGCTTAAAGACTAAAGACTGTAAATTTAATTTAAACACTTTTTTGAAGGTGTTTTTTGTTGTCTTGATGACGTTAATGAGCGGATATCAGTACTAAGGCAGAGGATCAAACCCCAGTTTTAAGAAAAAGATCAAAACCCTAAATTCCCTCATTAGAGAACAAATTTCCTTTAAGGCTCTGGAAATCTCTTTTCTTCTGAGGGCACATCCACATTCACATTCCTTTTGTGTAGGTGTTGAAACAATTGCTCTCTTCTCTGCACCTCCCTAAAATAGCAGACGTACAGGGCTTGTAAGAAAATTAGTCAATTTAATTTCCTTGAGTAATGAAAATGTCATGCACCATTTAATAAAACTGTAAGAAAAAAGTCTGTGTTTCATACGTCGGAGATAGCTGGGGCCCCATGGATTTAAAAGTTTGACAGTTGCCCCTTTTGATGTTTTCTCTGAGTTTTGTTTCTTTTCTTTCTTGATGTGATTTTAAATTAATCTCAACAGCTTGGATGTAAATATGAAAATGAGACTTGTTTGGTCTCCCCCTGACAACCTAGAGCACTGCTGGCTGAGGTAACCGATATCTCTTTCCCCTTTAAACTGCAAATTATTTTACGTTTATGAGTTTGTCTCATCTTCAAGGTCAAAAATGTAATTTTTGCTCTTTCAAAGGGTTATAACCTTAAAAGAGAACCTCCATCCTTGCTGATTAATGAGAGACTCCAGCATTTGATGTTTCAACGGTGACATTTTAAACTTTAAATATTTTATATGCATACCTATGAAAAAAAATGAAGATATGCATTCATGTGGAATAAACGGTATTGCAGAGAAGAAAGGCTGGGCTGGGTATCATTTTAATAGAACAGTTAGAGTGCAATGGTTTTTCTTGGTGATTTTTATTTGAGGTTTTTATGTGTGCGCAAGCTGATTTAAAGGCACACTAAATCATTGGGGATGGGGAGTAGTGGATTATGCATTTAATCAAGGAGTAGGCCTTGGGAGAGTGGCTGGCCGAGTCACCAGGGCATCAATGAGGGGTTGACTCTAACATGGGGCCTATCCTCTTTGTTCCTCGCTATAATGGGCCATTTTCACATCATTTGTAGGGAAAAAAGATTGAGCGTGTGTGTCTGTACCAGCTGTGTTCCCACTGATCACTGGAATTGTGTGATGGTATGTGTTTAATAAAGAAAACTGCTATCATTAGGCAGCAATCCTTAATGTCACTTTGACATGATCTACATTAGCAAGCCCTTACAGTTACATTTTTGCTTTTATGCCACCATATCGTTGTTTTTGATTTATTTGCAAATTTTCCACCTCATTCGATCATTTATATTCATAAAAATATGTATTCAAAGATGCTACCACACTGAGTATCACAGACTGGTGTTCTCTGAGATGACAGCAGAAAGTTAACTGGTCTCTTTTGCTTTTGTGAGGCTGCACATAACTGAGGACTTTACTTACTGACTGTTAGAGTTAATTTAATCCTTTGATTTTAGACATTTTTGGGCTTAAATGAATCGTTTTGGTTTTGATTAGTTGAAAATGTTAAACTGTGCTACAAATTACTGATAACTGCCAACTGACACGGATAAGAGTAGGATAATGTTTCTATGGGTATTTGATATTTTTCTATTCAATAGTTCTTGCCGGCATCACTAATTTGAATGCAAAAATAAAAATAATATTTCCGTTCTTTTTTTTCACTACAGCAGAGAACCTTAAAGAAGTACAACTAATAACTTAGGTTGTCTTTCATTGATCTGCTGGAATCTTGAATCAGACCCGTTTATATTATATACTCTATTTGTTTGCATGTTGACATATTAAGAACATCACTAGACTTACTCAAGAGCTCAGTAACTTCGGCCACTGATTTTTCCACTTCTTGGGTTCCAAATTCAGACCAGAATTGTGAAATCTGTGGTCTTTTACTTTGGAAAAGTGGTTTGTCATGAAGAACCCAGGTTAAGAGATTGTGACATCACTGCTTTAGTCTCTGCTTGAATTGTTTGTTCCTGGAAAGTATGTAGATAACTCTGTAAGACTCAACTTTTGCAAAGCTTGTGTAACCTGCTGTGATTCAGGGAATAGTTAGATTCTGCCAATAAAGATTTGGTCTTAGTATTTTAGTTACATTGAGTTTTTATTTGCTTGATGAAACATTTCACAGAATTTAATCAATTTTGCTTGTTAATTGCCAGATTAAGTCATGGCTCATGATGCACTCTTACTGTTCATCCTTCATGATTGACTCAAACATGTAGTTAGTTAACTTGAAATACGAATGGAAATCATTTCCGCAAAGATATTGCAAAGATATGCTTTTAAAGTCCTGAAATATAATTATTGAATTGGAAAGAATCCAAATAGCATCAAATATTTGGATATCAAAGGGTGGGAAAGAGTGTGTAATTCCTCTTTTCAGCATTGAAACACTCTTTTTGTACTTTTCTCTTGTCAAACTGATGATGGAAACTGAGAGCTTTGAGTATTGCACCATAGAGTTTCCACAAATCTGCAGTTTGTCTTGGTTGTGTCATCGGTCTTATCACAGTTAACACAGTGCTTCCCCATGAAATTGTAATACTCCGTCAGGGGTTTGTATTTAGACATGGATTGGCGCGTGGCATAATGTCAAATGTTTTCATTTGGCCATCCTATATATTTGTGTGGATGCATGAATGTTTAAAATGTCCACAAAGTGGATTTTTGGCTGAGAGTTGTGTTTAATATGGATGTCCTGTCAGCTTCAGGTAGGTTAGCATCACTGTCTGTGAGATGTTCCCATTACCGCTGCTTCTTTGAAAATTAATATGTGTGCTTAATGCTTGATGACTTGCTTTTGCACTGGCCAGGAAAGCTTAATGTTTAATTTAAAAGTCACAGTTTGCTCTGTATGTCAGGCCTGCAGAACTGTCTCAGGTCGTAATTGAGTTAAGATGGCAGCTTGCAAATCAGGGGGTGGATTTGGAAGAAAAATGTCAAATAAAGGAAACACAATTCTTATAGGTGCCAGGTTGAATAAACAAATACAAACAAACAAAAAAAGATCAAAATAACATTTGCCTTGTTAAGAATCTCAGTGGGCAATTAAGTTGTGAAAAACAACTTGCTCAGCTTTCACTTAGCTTTGTGTCTCAGTCGAGGTTGTCATTTATGCCTAGAGAATGGTGTGCTTTTTATTTAAACATTAATTTGGTCAATTATGCAGCTTAATTTCTTAATAACCTCCTCTGTTGTTGGCTGTGCAGTAAGATAGGTGAAATATTTACCCAAAGTAGGATTTAAGCAGGGACATGTTTTCTATAAGGGCATGGTTTGTTTTCTCCTCCTATTTGCTCCTGTGGGGGATTAATGCTGTCAATCACTTTGACTGGCACCTCTCAAATCACACCCTTGCAGCAAAGTGGCTGATTTTGTCAGGGAGAGAATGGCGTTATCGGTAGAACCTTGTTTGGAGACTCACAAAACCACTAAACCCGCAATTCATGGGAGATCTGTTTACAATCTGCACCGGCCATTGACTGCTAAACAGCCCGCGCAGATCCATCCTGGGCCACTCCGAGGAGGAGAGGAGCAGAGCAATTACATCCTCAAACAGCAATCTGAGGCTTGGTCGGCATGCAAACAGACATCAAGTACACACACAAACACTGACAAATTCAGACACAAGCAAAACGTTTGCTCAAGACTTTGGGAAGTCTTGTTAGGCTTTGGGCATGAATATTTCGGGCCCATCTTGCACATGTACGGTGAAGTACAGTTATTTTGCTGACATGTAGGCAGGAGTGTCAAATTTTACCTTCATTTAAAAGTAGCATCGGGCAATTGAATCCTTGAACTGGAGACAGCACTCTGGAGCTGAAATGTAAAAAGCAGAGCTGAAAACACTGAGAGTTTAAAATAGACAATTGTTTCAGATGATTGCTGATAGAAATAAAAAAAATAGCAACAGAATTAACAATATGTGATAGTTAAACTCTTGAAACATGACACACTTCCATCCTCATTTGCCCACATGTAAGATACATGTAAATGTCACTTGAGACCAGTGTGCACAGAGTATTCTGTTACATTCTTATGATTTTGTGAGACCAAAACCACGTTTTAGTTGGAATTTTCTTCTTGACTGAAAATGACAACATTTGCTGAGGGTGGATTGTTTGCAAGTTTTCTCCTGACTTTTTAAATATATTGCTTATGTGGGTAACCACAGCAAAACCAATGGTTACAAAAACTGCTTGTTTTATGATTTTTAGCCGAAACGATGTCTGAAGTGTACTCATCCACAGAGTAAAATATATATGACATGCAACGTAAGGATATTGAAATTACAGGTCAGATCATTAGTAACATGACACTTTCATTACCAGCAGTAGAAAACGTTCTCATGCACCAAATATACAAATGCCGTTCTTTGAGCTATTGTTGAGCTGAGCAGGGAGATATGCCTGCCTTACAAAGCAAGGTTAAAAGCTATAAAGATATCACTAGAAGATTAAAAGCATTAGAGGCGATGGCAGTGGATCATTTTATTTTGCCCAGCGCACTACTAGTCAGCATGTTTTTTCTTTTTTTTTGTTTGTTGTTAAAGGACATATGGCCTTTTAATCCAAAGAGGCTGATTGTTGTTTTTACAGCCCCGGAAGTGTTTCTCGATTGGGGTGCATTAAATCATCACTTCGCTCAATGCTATATAAAACAGCTAAAGGATCCCCCAGTCCCATAGAAAACACGCAGTGCATGTGCCTCCCTGTTTATGTTGTGTATTTCTGACTGTTGTGTTCTTCGTTAAGGTAACCTATTGTAATCAAAGCTTGTAAATTGCAAGAGAGGGTTTAAGCATACCGACAGGATTAAAAAAATCATGCCATGTTACACAATGTTAACTGTTAACAGTTAACACAGTGTTAACTATTTCTTATCCTGCCTTGGACACCAGTTCACTACATGCAGTACATTGAGGAGATACATTACAATAGGTGTCAGTCACGCTTTACGGTTCTTGAAAGGTAAGCTCTCCTCTGTATATTGCTTGGGGCATTAAAGCTTTGGGATGATGCAAACCTCTAAGTATATTGCTTCATCCATTACAGGATTTTAATAGTTGAGTTACATTATTGATTTTATTTTACAGTGATAAATACATCACTGATTGAAGGATTTTCATGTCAAAGAGAAATTGTATTTGTCTGGCTTTTTGATGAGTTGAAATGGAGGTGGGACATGAGAAGACCATAAAATCTCTAGATGTGACACTTAAAATGGACATTACAAGTGTCCCACTTCAGACTTTTACACAGTGTTGCTTTAAAAAGTGTTAATGAGCAATCAAGAGAAGGAACTATAGATAGTGGGGGTATATTTTTCTATACATTACTCAATGAAATGAATGAAAATGCACCTAAAACATCAGATTAACACATATTGTCACCAGTTATCACCATAAATGAACAAAATTTTACTCTACTTTGTGTTTATGAAGCTAAAGCAGACATGCCGTAGAGGGTGGTGCTCTTCACATGCAAAAACAAGACACAATGCACACTACGTCACCATAACAGACTAATAAGCAACAGAATAAATACATCTAACCATGCGCGTGTGAGAGTTTTTATCTGAAATTTGGTATTTAGAAGATTCAGTGTGAATGATGATATGTGACAATCAGTCACAGCAATTAGTGTAACTGTTAAGAAGCCTTTTTGTTTTCTCTCACCCATACAGAATGTCACAAATAAATCCTCACTTGCATTTGCATATTAATTGGATCTGAGACGTCAAGCATCTTTCATTAAGCAAAATGATCTGCATATTTGGAGACATAAAATAGTTTATTTCAATGTGGGAAAAGAAGTCATTGAAAATTGACCGCATATGGGACGTAAACTTTGGCTGATCCATTAACCCTTTACCCCCCACAGCAGATTGAACACAAAGCAACAACAGGCTGATTAACAATGAGATGATGTTTTCCAGGCTCACACAATGCGAAGTCAGATGCAGAAAATAAAGCAGCAGGGAGAGCAAATGCTTTATACGGTTATCATTTGTGTTAAATGCACAGGGTAAGTTCCACTGTTACATTATCAAACCAATCACAGTGTTTTTAGTTTGCAATATTTTTTTCTTTTTAAGACATGTTTTGCTATTTTACAATAACAAAATTAAGTATCACACGAGGAGTAAGGAAAACAGCAATAGTTTCAATCTTGGAAACTGTTATTGCATAAATCAGACCTGCATTTGAATCAGCAGTTTTGTTTATCTTCTTTTTGGATTAGGCCCTGAGGGAACCCAACCCCATGATTATCGAAATCCCCTGTGTCATCTGCAGTTGCCTTTCAAAGTTATTCTCAATAGCTCCATCTCTGCTCTGCTAATTACTACAACAGCCAACTTCCCTTGAAAGCATCATACAAACATAATGTCCTATTGTTTTAAGATTGTGTACTTCCAGTGATAAAATTCTCTCTCTTATTGCGCTCTGTTCTTCAAAAGTAAACAAAATCCCAGGACAGTAAGAAATGCCAAACAAAGTGGACAAGAGGGGAAAGATGTTGTTTGTCTGGAATCTTTGTGTGTCAGACACAAACCCTGCTTTGTTTGCTGCATCTGTTGGCCATTCTGAAGGGAGAAGTGACATTGGTTGGTTCGATACGATTACTGCTCACAGTCTGGTAATGGAAAGGCTGCGTATCGCGGGGTCTTCGTAGTTAGGGGCTAGACTTGTGAATAATTTGATTAGGTTGCAGGGGAATATATCTGGAGGATTATGTAAATGGTGCTGCCCCCGTGCAGAATTCTTTTGAACTCTTCAGAACTCACATCTGCCGGGGTCGACAGCGAGACAGGACGGCTGCCTTCTTGTAGCCTGATTCCTGAAGGTGTTTAAAGGTCATTTTTAGTTTACAAACAGACTCGTCCTGAAAGACCTCTCTGTTTGAAAGAACTTCAATTTATTTTTTGTTGATGCCCACGCAATTATCATTTTCTTTGAGTCAACAATAGCTGAGCTTAGGACAATTATTGTTGTATACTAATTAGCCTGACTGTGTGCGTGTGTGTCACCAGTAACCTCTTGCAATCATTGTGTATGTACACACTGGAATAGCTTTGACCTGTTTACAATATATTTAAGGTTATATCTGCCTCTCCTTCAGTGCTTTCTGATTATGAGATTTTTTCCCCCAAGCCTTATTTGGTGTATTTCTGGGTGGGGATATGTTTGTGTTGAGTGCTATGGCAACCAAAGTCAAGGTGACCAAGAGCATGTTGCACACATTAGATTACCAGAATAGAGGCAGGAGACAATGCAGTCAGCACAAAATAGCATTTATCCGAAGCCTGATTGTAGGGATTTCAGAGAGAGAGCGTCCCTAGGCTGGCTGTGGATCTGTTGTCTCGGTGAGTCTGACCACTGCGCTCTCAGCTCTGTGAAAAGAAGAAAAGGACCACTGCTTGTACAGTGGCTGCTGTATGTTAAGTGTGTCTGATCAAAAACACCTGTAAAAATTGGAGCACTGGATATTTGGCTTGGTAAAGTTAGACATTGTTTTTTAATCTGTGAAGCTATTTAGCAGCATTTAAGAAGCCACAATAAATGTAACTCTGTTTTTGTAGGAAGTGCGCTGGAGAATGTCAGTGTTGTAACATTTACTGTACAGTAATTCTGACTTTCTTTTAAAGGCATTTAAATTCCTCTCACAGCAACTTCATTACACTCTGCAGGGGGTGTTCTGAGCTTCTTTGATCAATCTCCAAAAAAGCTAAAAAGCTCTGATATTAGCAGCTGGTTGGAAATCTGGCAGGCTCATAGCAGCACATGTTTAGTAACTCTAGCAACTTATGCTTGCTCGTGCACTGCGGCTGCAGTTGTATGTTCGGGCCTTCAGAGATGAAGTGTTTGGGACTGCTCTTCTGAAACTGAGGCACCAGAGCCAACACAGTAAAAACTTAATCACTTTGGCAGGCCGTGGAGTTGTGGGATTCAGTCTCACTCAACAAAACATGAAAAAGAAAACAAGCTGATTTTTACAGTGCTTAACCTCCTGGTTTATTGAAACTTCCTTCCACATGTGAACCCCCATACTGTGATGGATCTGTGAAATATGGGGAATGTCAGACTTGGCGCTTATGTGTGCACTCAGTCCGTTTCCTCTCTTAGAAAAGCTGAAGTCCTGAAATATTGACTTAAAATAAGCTTGACAAAACCTCCCACTTCCCCTCTTTGGGAGTGTTTTTTTTTCATTCCCAGGAATGTATGCAGGGCAGTAAGCGGTTACTTTACCAACAGGAAGGATGATACAAGGACATACTGTAATTATGTTCAAAGATACAGTTTCAACCCAGTTTTTACTTGTAAAACTTAAGCAATCAGTTTTGGAATCTAAAAGAATCCTCTTTTGTGGTTGTCATGTGCTATTGAAAGAGTCTGCTTTGCCTCGGCTTGTGACCACTTGTTGAAGGGGTTGGGAGTGATTTAAGGAGGGCAGCTGGATAACAGAGATTTTATTTATCTATTCTGAGAGCCCTTTATTTTTGCAAGCAGTTCTCAGCTTGCAGTTGCTGCTTTCATGACTTTGTGGCAGATTTTATGAATTGTGTGAAACGAGTGTGACTAAAGGGAGGAACAGCTGAGAGCGTGAATGTGCAGAAAAAAGTGACGAAAATGGAAATGGTGGAGATGTTAACCAGAGGGCACTCTGGATCTCTGGAAATGCTGCTTCAAGTGCTAAATGCTGATTTCCTTTGGCTCCGCAAGAAGAGAGGGGAAGGGAGGGCAAACATTCTGCAAAGGTCAGGGACTGGGACATGGGAAATGTGTTTTCTGACTTCACACAGGTTGCTTTTAACTCACTCACACTAAGTGAAAAATGAACCAGTACGTAAAAAATGAACTACTAAGATAAATTAGACGAATTAGAACTGCTTCCTGAGGAGTTCAGAACACTAAAGTTGTCACAGAAGAAACTTTTTTTAACACAGCCTAGTTATTCGTCTGTGTTTCTCACGGCTTTGTGAAACCTCCCAAGGCATCTGAATATGCGATTGTTCTCTGCCTCTACGTGTGTGAGGATAGATATGAAGGCATTATTACCCAGGAGAGGTCAGGGGTCAAGCATTAAGCAAACTGCCTGCCTGGATCCCTGCAGCAGAGATGTCACACTGTTGGCCCAGGAAATACTCTTGTGTCTTGTCTAAATAATCAAGGAGTCCTTCAGCCTACAAATTTGAAAACTGATAAATAAACACAGGAGACCGAGATCAAGAGGAAGTATCACTGCAAGGATCCCACAGCGCCAAAGTGAAGATTTTTTTCCTCTTCATTAAAGATCAACAGAGTGGTGTTTACAGGGCCTTGCTCAGGAACAGGAATACCCTGTTGGTCTCATGCTGTCACCTTTAGTCTCATTTTCTTAGTTTCATAACAATGTTGTTTGACCTTCTACATCGGAACAGTTTGTTTTAACCTCATTCCTCTAAAAATGCAGGAAAACAATGGAACAGGCTGGGGTAGGAAATCACATCTCACCGTATCAAAAACAGATTAGAAACAGAAAAAAATACACTGAGGCATGAAAGTGAAAAAAATGGCATTGAAAGAATGATATCATTATTTCCCCCAGCATTTTTGACAGTATTCTGCATGCCACAATTTATGCTCATGTCCTTATGAAGTATTTTCTATGTGAAATCCTAACATGTGAAGGGGATTCTTTGTAAGACATACTGTGTCATACTGCCTCTGCCATTTTGTTCTGTTTGCGTCGCACACAATTTGTACTAAGGATGCACAATATTATTGCATTAATAGTGGAATTTGCAGAGTAGAGCACAAAAAGATAGTTAGTATCAGCTATACATATCTTCAGAAATGAACAATTTTGCTTATCTGTCAGCCAGTCATGTAGTACGTTAGTTATGCACACACAACCACAGCTGACAAAGCAATACAAACTTTTGTTCACGTTGGTTGTTTAAAGTATTTCAAGGTTTGTAAACACAGCAAAAATTTTAATAAAAAGGAAACATCTAATACTGGACATGCTCAGGTGATGAAAACAGAACAAAACAAAACATTTTTTACACTCGGACCACCATCCTGAAGCACTCACAGTTTCTGGAAAAAAGGAAGTAAAAAGCATTGATGCCAGCTTAACTAGCCATCCTATGGTTCTTTCAGCAAAGCTAAAGAAATGAATAAGTGATCTTACTACAGAATATGATAAAGAAAACTTGTTTATTTTTCAAATCCATACAGAATATTTATCATTAATTTCTTTATGGCAGAAAAAATATTTTCATTTTTTTTAAATTTCCCTCCAACACAAACAGTCATAAACAGTTCAGCTCTCGTCCTTCACAACCGCTTTAAAATAATTGTGGCAGCCATATTGTTATTTTCCAAGATGGATTAGAAAATTTGGACATGTACACTATTGGCCAATATGTGATGTCAGACATCTCCTTTATGTAATCAATTTATGCAGTTCATTAAACAGTTAACATCTGAGCCCAACAAGTTGGGACTGCATTGAGAACAACATTTTTAGATCTTAAATGTGATTGGTTCTTAGAAAATATACGTTCTTTTATTTAAAATGTAATGCAAGTGACACTTTTTTTAATAAAGTTTAGACGTGGGGACTTAAACCATTGTGTTCTTCTTCTAACAACAACCTGTGTGTGTTCAAAAGCTGGGGAAACCAGTTGTCGGAGTGTGTGAGGAGTTCAGCTGGTTATAAGTGTGTTTTCTGTTTAATGTTGCACCAAGTTTTCACTTGGCAACAAATTTGACTGCTTGCAGGCCTGTTTGGCAGCTGGACTCCTTTATTAGAGAGCCATGCTGTTGAAGTATGTGCAGAATATGGTTTGGTAATGTCTGACTGAATTATCCAAGGTCTTTACTGAAAAAGACATTGCTTGAATACAGCAAATATTGCCACAGAACTTGTATTCATTGTTCAGTGTGAAACGTGCCCTAATGATATGTAACTGACCCAACTATGGGGGTTTCAACATCCCTGTACCATCGCAGTTGCTGCTTTTTGAATTGTTCCAAGGGATTCCTACTCAGAGCATGTGATGTTTTCTTCAAACAATTTTCAACCAAATCAAGGGTTCACACGATTCATAAATCATTAACTTTTGTATTTCATATCACTTTACACAGCATCCCAGATCCTTTGGAGTTGTGGTTGTAATTAAATGGTATAAATTATAAAGTAAACATATATGATTACTCAAGTGTTAGTTCAAGTGGCACTAGTGATGTTTTTACAAGACATTTTAAATTGGTGGTACAAGTAGAAATTGCAGTGTTATCCCACAGTGCTCCAGCCTTGCTTTTTATCTGATCGAACTGGCATTCTCTGAGAGTTCCTGCTCGCCTCCTGTTGGGGTCTCTGAAGAGGGACAAAGTTGGAGTGAGCATTATCACACAAACTCAAAATAACTCCAGATTCAGACAGTGCCTTATTAGGTCATGAATCCACAATGGGAAGGAAGTGAACAAAAATTTATTGACAAGCCAATGTTCCTTTGAGTGCAGGCACAGGACGACATAACCTAAGATAAAGTTTTGGGCCATGCCTCAGCTTCTTATAATCAGGCTGGGTTTAGCTGTATAAGTTTTGTTTAAATGATGCTTAAAATGAACACGAAAAACAAAAAACAATCATGTCATTGCCTCAAGCTTACAAAAGCACATCAGCTCATTGTGCAGTTTTTTAGGTTCCTGGCAAACTGTTAGTGAAGCACATTATTATGGATATTCTCCCTCAAATTTGTCTTAAATTAAATTATTATCATAGTCTAGATTCACTTTCTAAAGCACAACTTCAAAATAACTTAACTAAGCAGGCCAGTAGATTATGTATGTTGAAGTTTTAAATGTGAATCCTGAACACCCTAACAAAGTCTATTTATGAATCCACTTCTGAAGTAGCGCCTGCAAGTTCCAGCGCATGCCTCACTAGTGTTTTGTTCTATTTTTGACCTGATTGTGTCCTTGAAAAGGACACGAAAACTGACAGTCTGTGAGTGTGTGCATGCCTGCATGTGTGTGTGTGTGTGTGTCTGTGTGTGTGTGTGTGTGTGTGTGTGTGTGTGTGTGTGTCTGTCTGTCTGTGTGTGTGGCAACTGGATAGGGTAGGGTGTATGGCGTCACAAGTACTCCAGTTTAGGAAAAGTGACACTTTGCCTTGAAAGACTCTTCGAGGCAGTTAGATAAGGAATTTAGTGGCTTTATCACAAATGCCACTATTTAATTTAAAAGGGTGAGGCACTTAGGATCTGGCACCGGTCTTTCAGTCTGGTGATAAATTTGCAAGAAAGTGGAAAAGATTGGAGCCTGAGAGCAGATTAGCAGGATACAAATATAGAAGTGACATTATAGTGGGTATTAGTCAGGTGCTCTTCTGAACAAGTGGCTGGGTCCTGATAGCTCTGGGAATGGGGCCTGACTGCAGGCTGTGGGGAATGCTCTGGGCATGGTGGAAGAACTATAACAGTAGTAATATTTTACTTTTCAGAAATAAAAAAGCTCTTCTTGTTCAACACTTGCATCAATATAGTCTATTGAAAAAGGTTTTGTGTCATCGTGCCCAAGGACCAGGTCAACACTTTGAAAATTGGTTAATTTCATGTTCTGATTTCTGTGTCATTATTATTACTTTTTAAAGGATAATACTGGCATAAATATGTTGGAGTCATAGCCAAAACAGAATGAGGATTCCCACTGAATTGCCCCATTGTTTTTACACAGAAAACAGACAACACAATAAAATGGTTTCTCCAGCTCTGGAATGAATAACATTACAGTTGTATTTACTAAGCATTGAACTAACACAACAGCCAGCAATTCCTTTGGACGATGCATTTGTTGATAGATATCTCTATTTATTTTGTACATGAAAAAATCACCCACACATACTGAATTCCTCAGGTCTCAGGTGTTTTGAAATTCCTTGTTCCTCTGTTGTGACCCTCTAAGCAAGTTCAGAAGCACCTTGATTCGCTGCCTGGGGCCAGGCACACACAACTTTTTCGATCTTAACTAATTTGAAAGTCATGGAAGACCACACACATTTCTGACCACTTTTCAACATTACATAATTAGGACCACACCAACTACATGACTCCATACACTTAACTTTTGGAGCAACAATTTGATGGACATGAGATCTCACAGAATGTAGGAACCTGAGCATGTAAACATAAAGTGTACATTTTAGTGTGGTGGGTCTTGTCAGCTGTGTTAGATAATCTTCGAAAATTGACCTCGAACATTGTTACTGAAGGTAGAAAGAACTGGGGTGATCAAACATTGCTTCAGAAGATGAACAAACACTGAGTGCGATCAATGTTGTGGGCCATGCAGCAAAGAAAAGACAAAAGAAAATGGGTGTATGATGTCATGAGCTGGTTGTATTTCTCAATTTTTCACTTGACCCAAAGTTCTGTTTTTTTACACTTGCTACTGTGCTTATGAGCTATAACATCCAGTTGATGCGCCTCTTGACAACAGTGAAACTGTTCAAAGAACATGGACATTATCAACTTGCAGAAGCCTGAATCTTCAACCATGTTGAAAGGCTGGTTATCCAAAGCAAAGTGATCAATAGATCATTTGTGTCTCCCTTACCTTTGGGTAGTACCTGGAATATTTTTTAACTTGCAATGTCTTGAAAAGGGCTGCTGATAGGGACTGACAGATGTGAATTCTTACTCTTCAGAAACCCTTTATATTGTTCATGATGATGGTTCTTTGTACAATTGAATAAGTAATGCACAAGAAGTGTTATTTTGCTTTGCCTATCATCAAGTTATGCTTTCCAAGAATAACAAATACCCATTTTGGCATCTGCTTCCTTCTCTTTAAAATATTTTCATACGGCTGACATGTTGAAACTTGTTATAGATGTACACCAGCTGTCATTGCTGAGTGTAACAAATGAATCACCTCAACAACTGTGTGTTGTTGCAGAAATTTGCATACCTTTTGATATTACTGATAAACTTTTTAGGCCTTAATCTACTTATACTGTTGTTATGTTGACAACTGTTGGTAAGACGTCATTTCCAGTTTCAGTTCCATTTTTATGATCGTACAATCTAATTTCAGCTCACATTTGGTTCAAAATAACAAACCAAATCATGTTTTATAAATTCCTTAGCCCCGTCAAGTATAAGAAAAGCAACTCTTAACTTCAAGATTTTAGTATTCTATCAAATGGATTAGAAAAAGGAAAACAAACCACTGCCAAGTGTGGACTTTGTACAGCTGTCTCAGCTCAGATATTAAATATCTGATTCATTTGGTGATATTTTTATGGAATGCACATTGGATCACTACATTGAGGCTGACATGATAAAGCTATTTATTTAAGATGCAAAAGAAAAATAATACTTTTCAACAGTAGTTCCAGAAATAGAAAATCCTGTTATTTGTTTTGCAATGACATGCACATAGTCTCTCTGTGAAGCTTTGCGTTGTGAACTTTAATTACATTCCTATAAGCTGTCTGTGTTTACATATGCTCAAACCCTTCTTTTGACTTAAGACAGCAAGTTCACACCTGTTCTTAGGTGACTGTTATGAAAGCTGAGGGGAAAATGAAGTGAGGGGGAACATACCACAGGAATCTTCATTTTAGTTTCAATAAAATACCTATAAATGTTTTCTTTCTGAATTACTGATGAATTAGTCAAATCATATTATCATGCGATAACTATAACATTTGTATTTTCTTTATTCCCTCTTTGTTCCTATCAATAAATCAAAAATTTTCTGATTTCCTTCTTTACTTTTCTTTATCCTCAAACACACAGTTTTTTTGTTACTCAACCGTACTTTTTTTCCATTTGCTCCCCCTCCTTCCTCACTTCCTCTCTCTCCTCCTTTTTTTTTCTTTTGCAACAGTTGGTGTGTTCGTCTTGGCAGCGCTCCATGGTCTGTTTGATGTGGTTTCCAGAAGTCCTGAACTGGAGTCCCTGGCCACTTTTTCTGTCATCAGTAGACCTGCTGTCTCTTTAGCCTCCATTGACTCCTTTTAACCTCCTCCTACCTTCCTCACATTGAAGCAGCTGCTTTCCCTCTCGCTGCACATTTCTACATGGAAATGATCTGATTCACATTATTTGGTTGTAAACTGGATTTTGCTGAGGGCTGCATAAACAGTTTTACATTCACAAATACTGTTTGCTCCATAGGCGAGCACACTGTACACAGCTGAACATCCTCCAGACTCTGTTCCAGTCACAAGAGAAAAGTTAAAGAAGGCTACTATTTGCCTGTTGTAAATATAAATTAGCGGGGCCTGAATTTATAATTCTCTTTTAAAGCCATGAGTCACCAAAGACTTGAGCTTTTTCCATCCCAATAATATCTAAAACTAGATCAAAGACAAAATGAATCAGCCTTGTTGAACCCATTTTTGCCGATGACCTCTACATGTTGTAACCTAAGTGATAAAAGAAGTGGGGGTGGTGTCATAGAGGACAGTCAGTGACCCTATATGGGCGCCTTTCCTGCATATACCAGCATGTTTAAAGGGAAACTGATAGGCAGGTGAAATATCTGCCACTTACAGAAAAGATGCAGGGACCGGTGAGGGCAGACAGGACAGAATGGATATGGATTGGGTCACAGGGCTGACGAGGCCTTCCTAAGGAAATGAATATTCCTTGTGAAGTACACTTGGTGACACTCAGGTCTAAGGACAAAACACAAGAGCAAAGGAAATCCATTCCTCACTTTTATTTGGCATACAAACTATTGGAACATGGATGTTTTCCCCAACACAATGCCCGCACAAGCTGTTTTGGGCTTATTATTGTGGCATTACAACAAAATATGATGTGTTGTTTAAAACTGTTAAATTTATCCTGATTTGAAGTGCCAGAAGAAGGCAAGAAAATAAAAAAAGCAAGATATTAATATCAATCATTTTGTGAAGGTTTAAAACAAAGAAAAACGAGATGGAATAATCAATGGGATTTTTATATGCTGGGAAGTAAGTATGTATCTACTTTCACCCCACCAGCGGAGACACATATTATTTTCGGTGGGACTTCCACTTTGTATCATATGAAGGCGTTGTGGTGGAGGCAGAGCTAAACATGCCCAGGGGGCTGGAGTGAAACCGGTGTCTCATTTTCAGGGGCAAACAAACACATACAGGGAGCAGACATGGCTGTCACATCTCCCTTAGCTCCCCTGTCACCCCTGAGGGCAGCGGACAGGAGCAACCTCTGCGCTGTGGAAATGCCTCTGAAATCTACATGTAGTCATGCAGGGACACAGTTATGGGTACATGACCAGGCACACAGACATTTATAGCACAAAGACACAATGACACAAACATACTGTATGTATCAGTTACAAAAAACTTTGTCAAACCCAGGAAAAAGTCCCATGCGTCGATAAATCTTAATGTCTCTCCTTAGATCACAGGTTTGACCTTCCAAGCAGAAAAGCAGCAGATTTAGTCCACAAACCAGGCTCTGTTTTTAACTTTCCCAGATTGATCAGTGATTGTGCTGGCGCCGAGCAGCTGTATAGCTTTACATCAGCGAGGAGGAGGTTTAGCGGTTTTCAATAGTATTTCAGGATATCCTTGCTGCTGCTGCTGCAGTTTTTGGCAGACTAACAGCTGCCACCAGCATTAGTGTACAAGCAGACACTTCTTAATGTTCCCCAGCCCTGGCCTCATGTGTCACATGGACTCCATCCAGCCTAACCCAGTTGCTTTCCACATTGGCTGGATTGGTTGAAGGCAGTGTGAGACCAGCAATTTACAGTATGCTTAAGCTTATCCTTTCATTTTGGTTTAAGGTTAGTAACAATAATGTGACCAGTTCTGACGTTTTGGTGGCCTCTGTTTACCCACAGAAGGCAAACAGAGCAGAGACACCTTTCTAATTATGTGCGATTTATTATCACAGATGAAAAGTGATTTATTTCTTTTTTTTTCTAACACTCCCTGGACCAAGGGAAATTAGTTACATTGCCCTGTTGCTTATAATTTGACAACGCTGCCTTGAATTCACTGAGATGTAAAATTAATTCTTGCAGTTGTTTTCAATGGGACTTTCATGTTCGCCTTGCTCTCTGTTAAAATCTGAGAAAAATACAAATGATTGGGCTTGGCTCAGTAACTTCATTGTGCAGGGAAAAGAAAGCCAAACTGGACAGGGTTCAGTGGTTTTAGGCCTTTTGAGGGTTTGTGTGTCAGGATTTATGTATTTAATTACACACTCATTCTCCTAATGTAAGTGGAGAAAAAAGGAAAATGGATAAAAAGCCCCATCAAGCCTATAAGCTTGTAGTTTCCCTCTTACTGAAAGTTGGCCACTGCTGCTGTTTAGCTCCCCTTGAACTGGGCTAATACTTGTCTATTCCGATTAGGATTAGTATGTGTTGCATGGGCTCAGGGACCCAGGACTCGTAATCTAATAAATCAAGATAAAAAACTCCGAGATTGGTTTACAGAGGGCTTGGATTTACTATTGGCCATCTCAGAGAAACAGGGATTAACACAGCATTTGGTGCTGTAGCTTCATCCCCCCTCAATTCTCTGCATGGAGAGAAAGAGACAGACCGAGGCGGTAAGTGAGAGAGAGATACTTAGAGGGAGGGGGTGGAGGAGAAGGGCTATCTTGGGCTTTATATTGCTGAACAGACAGCAAGTTAAACTCACTGTGACAAGGTCAGGTTAGTCCTTGTACAAAAGGCTTTGTTCTATAGGCAGATTAAAGGTCTCTTTGACAGTTTTTACACTTTTGGATCATGTTGAACATGTTAGGAGTTAATCCTGTCTGTGTGTAGAAGACATCCTGCTGCCACATAAACCAGAAATAGGTGTAGAGAAATGTGAGCCGACTTTATACCATAGAAACCATTGTGCATAAAAAATCCAAAAACAAACAATAATTTCTTTTCTTTTTGTGTTCTATTATTGCACAACTAGTTGGACTTACGATGTTAAAATGCTGAGCATCAGCATGTTAAAATTCAACTTAATTATTATTTTCATCAAAGATTCTGCTCTTTGATGAAGCCACTGAGCTAAGTCACCAGCACCAGAACATAAACTTTACACATTTAGAAAAGTAAAAGAAAGAATAAAACATCACCTCAGAGTTTTGGTAGTTGTCAATCCTCAGCCATTTTTCTGCATTTCAGCAAACAGCTGTTATTGTCTACCAGAGCCAGACACAACACATGATAACACTTCTGTGTAATGTGAAGACAGTCTCTCTTACTTTTTACAGTAAAAGAAACATGTTCCAAATGTCCCCATCAGAAATGAAACTGAAATGATAGTTTAAAGACCATTGTTATAATACCTCGTGTCACAGAGCAGTTTTCTGGATCAAATAACTGCTTCACTCTACTAACAGGTCAGCTAATTCTATTTTTTTAATGTATTCCTGTGGTTTTCTGTGAGGACTGATTTCCATCTTATAAAAAGGTTTTTTTTGTAAGGTTTCTTAATTTTTCAGGACTGAATGGTGCCACAGTCTCTACGATTAATTGTAGAGCTAATGACTTGTAGCAAACAGAAGTAGATTTCAACTCATTTGCTGTCCAAAAGTTTGATAGATGGAATCCTAAAAATTCTGTCACAATGTATTAGTACCTGTGATTAGATTTTAATTTTTTAAGGACAGTGGCTTATGATCAGTGTTACTCAATAAATCAGTCTTCAAACAGTTAATTCGCTTGGTCAAACCTCTTGTGGTGTTATGAAATTGAGAACCTTTGATGAGACAACGCCTTGAAAAAAAAAACAAAAAAAAAAAAAAACCCCCACACAGCACTCAACACCACGCAACTGAATTAATAGGTCAGCTTTTCCGTTGCTAGCATTTGCTTGTTCATGCTCAATCCTCGAACTTAGTGTGGTGAGCATATAGTTATGCTTGTATGCCAGCATTAGCTTGCATTACCATTTGCTTTATGGCATGAGTATGTTAGTTTTTA
Source organism: Thalassoma bifasciatum (assembly GCA_008086565.1). NCBI lineage: Eukaryota > Metazoa > Chordata > Actinopteri > Labriformes > Labridae > Thalassoma > Thalassoma bifasciatum. The sequence continues at coordinate 216,063 of RPOG01000032.1, read as the reverse complement.
GTTTTTGCAAGCATTAGTTCATCACAGATGCTGAGCAGCTGAGATACAAAGTTTAAGACATATGACAGTATACTCTCAGACTTAGACAAAAAGCACATTTGTAAACAATCTTTTGAACCCTCTGTGTAAAACATTGCTATTTGCATTGTTGTGATGTACCTTCACTGCACTCATGCACTAGTCTGTGTCATAGATGTATTGGGGAGAAAGATACTTAGCTTGAAAGACAGCCTTCAGATTTTTCTACCATTGCTCTAAATCTTCATTCAACGATGCAAAATGTTTGGTTAGCTTTAGTTTAATCCGATAATTCTTAAAGGGCTGGTAACTTCTGCTTTGTGCTGGTTCGATTTTGGCACCCCTTGTGGAGACAACTTTGCCGTATCCATTCAACTCACAGTGGCTCTGTAAAACTAATACAATCCCATTATTTACCCCCTACCTATGGCAGCAATTTCAGGCATTGATAGGAACACCACCAAATAATTGATCTTTCACTGAAAAGCAAACCAGGCTTTAAGTTTTATATGTTTTTTAGTTTTTTATGACCAGTTTAAAACTTCTTTCAGGGCTGTTGCAGTCTTATGGAGAGGAAAGAGAATTTTCTAACAACAGACTTCATCTATGCTAGTCCTCTAGGGAATCCATATGGAAACTGATAAGACATAAGAGATGTTTCTTGTGCACAAACTGTGTCGGAAGTACATTTACATGTAGCTGAAAAAATCAGATTGTGGAGTTGGCACGAGGCTGGACTATTAAAATGCACGTAAACAGCCAACTCTGAATGGACTGAGTGTAGCTCGATTGACACATGTAGATAATGGGATTGCTATCGACAAGACTTGGCTGGTCTCAGAACACTTCGCCATTCAGCAGGAGCAAATTCACCCAGAAGAGGAACAGGGTGATAGAGTGATTCCAGTAGTCCGATTCTCTTTTCTGCATGTAAACGCAGACAAACCAGATCCTCTGCTGTGACTTTGCAATTGAACTGACCTTAGTCGTACCTCTGTGTGCAAGTAAACACACCGAGGAACTGTAATAAAATGTACCAAAAGTAGTATTTTGGTTTTCATATTTTCTTAAAATAATGATAAGCTTAGATATTTCACCCTTATCTTTGCTTGATATGAAGTAATGAGCTTGTGATATCCATCAGATATATTTTCCCAGATCTCTTATGATTTGTTATATAGAATTAGAGGTTTTGATTGAAAATTTGTGCATGAAAATAAAGGCGCAGAATTAAAAGGGGCTCTGTTCTCTGCTACAGTTCAGAAAGCATCCAGAACATGTTTATTTTTGACAACTGATGTACCGTTCGTCCAGCAGTTATCTATCTGATGCAGCTCTTTTTCTGCTCAGCATTTTCTGAGAAACGAGACTAAAATATCCCTCCACCTGAAATTTGAGCTCTTTCTATTTCCTATCTGATGCTGAGGATTGCCATAAAGTTTCCCATATCAAAAGAGGAATGTTCTTTCATCTACTTGCATGTCTTGTTAAGCAATATCAAACACAAGAAATTCTTTCTACCTCCAGATATAAAGGTGGAAAAATCCCAGTCACATATCCTAGCTTGTGCACAAGAGGCCTTTCCTTTCTTTCTTGGGGAACTGTTAGCAATATCACTGGGCAATTAGCAAGGAAACGAGAGAGAAATGGAGAAGCCAATTACTTCTGCGAGTTAGCTAAAGGCCATTTTAAACTGTGTGCCCATGACATAATAATGTTTATGGTAAATATTATAGTTAGAGACAGTGAGTGCATGGCGTGAAAGGCAAGGAAAAAAAGGCATCAATCTCAGATCGAGAATAATTTATTAAGATCTGAGATGTGGCAATTACGTGGAAAGGACCAAAAAGAAAAAAAAAAGAAGAAGCCAACTCTCCAGGAACCGCATACATGATTGCAATCTTGATTAAATCCCCCTGGATCTAATGAGTTGATTTTCTGCTGTTAATATTGCATTGGCTGATGATGGATTCGTTAAGATAATGGAACGAAGCTAAAATATAAATGACTCCCTGTCAAGGAGCAGATTTTCGTCATTTTCCGTCTGACACCTCCGCCGTGGGGATTTGGTGAGGCCTTTTTGTGTTTAGAACCATCAGGATCTGGAATACTAATTGCTCATGTGTGGACGCTTCTAATGCCTCCCCTCCTCTCTGCAGCCCCCACCCCTCTCTATCGTCTTGGTAAATATCTCCTTCACATCTCTACACAGAAACAAAGAGACAGACACAGCTTTCTACCTTTAATGTAGGAATGACCTGTTGTTTTACTATGATAAAACAATTTACCACAGAGAAAAAAAAAATGTTTCACCTGGAAAAAAAATAATTTCTGTTCTTTTAAACCTCTGAGTTATGTGTCGAATCAGAGATGTATTTAGGCACTGTATACAACAAAAACTGCCAACAAAAAGAAAACATGTAAGCAACAGCCCTCTAATATCGACCTTTGCTTTTGAGATAAATTAATAATGTGGTCTCTCTTTGTTGCTGTGCTGACCTGCTGGGCTGGTTGCTCTCAGTTTTAAATGGTCTGTCACTTAGGTCAACTGGAGGAGTAAAATATCCGATGCATAGAATATTGATCTCATATCACACATGAACCACACCACTACATGTATAATTTTTCTCTCAAGTGTGGCAGGGAACATAATGCAAAAAGCATTTATAATAATCCTGGGCTACACTACAGAGTAAATGTGCTGATGTCATATGGTTGAATTGGCTGGGCAGTGTTGTTAATCAAGGAACAGTCAGTATGAACAGGTTCACACAACTTTTAATGGCTGACTGAAAAAAGGTAAATCAGACTTTACCAGATACATCTGCATTGTTTCATATCAAACTTAATGTAAATCAAAGCTTTGATAAAACTTTCCATAACTCTTTTTTATTAAACTCTTAATCACCATTCTTGTCAAGTTTCATGCCTGCCTCGTTTTTTTCTTTTGTGATGACTATAATATTGCTCCTCTTTCTGTGCCATTTGACCAGGAAACCCTTCTGATTGGGCCATCTCAGAGAGCTCTTTCTTCTGGGTGTCACTTTTTGTGTCCTTTAACATGGTTTTACTAAAAAGTCTTTTTTAATCAATCAAGGAGCAGGCAGAAAATAGGCTTTGTCATGGCTTGGCCTGGGGTCGTGATGCCTGCTCTGCTCTGTGACAGGTCTTCAAAAGGGATAAAAAGGAATGTTTTGGGGGGAAAACGGGGGTTTCCATGGCACTGGCACTTGTTGCACATGGATCACCATTCTTTGGTTCTGCATGGGACTGAGGTTTCAAAGGGCTGGACAACAAAAATTAGGCTAGGAGGGGACAGCGGGACTGTGGAGGTAGCTGCCCTCAAGCCCCCAACTCTGTCCTCTCCTGGGGGGAAAGAAAGAATAGAAGCCAGAAGTGACAGCATAAAAAGGGGCCTACTAGGTGCTGTCAAATATGCATGAGTAAATGGTCAGTTTCTCACTCTGCAGTATGTTCACAAGGCGAGACTGAAACGCAGACTAGAAGGCACAAAGCACAGACCTATTCAGTGAGAAGTTTATTCTTGTTGCGGCTTCCACTTCATGTAATTAAAGGTTGTTTCATGTAGAATGAGGTCACGTTAACTTGTTAGTTTCTCAGTTTATGTGTGGGAAATGAAACCCGGAAGCTTAGACAATGGACTGGCAGTGGCAACAGCAAAGAGGGTTATTATATAAAACTTCTGCTCAGCTAAGAGCCTGTTTGTGTGTTCCTGTCGTTTAAATTAGTAATTATTGAGACACTTTGGTGTAATGGATCAGCTGAACATGTTTCCCAACTTAAAGTTAGAGAACTCCTTTACTTGTGAGTCTGCTTTTCTCTATCTGTGCTCACTGCGTTAATATATGCGTGCATGCATGTGGCCATAAATCTCACACATGGGAGGCTTTGAGCTATTTTCACTTCTGTAAAAATGTTGTTCAGAGTTATTACCTTGAGGCTCCACCTTGAATTCCTCCAACAATTACAATCAGATTCTTCTGTCTTTAGGAAATGGCGATATGAGGTCAAGGTTTTTGCTTGTCAGGAGTCCTTTAAGCAATTTGCAATCATTTCCATAGCATCATCACTGCCACCTTCAATAATAAAGAAGGTTACACACATGTGCTGCTCACACACACACACACACACACACACACACACACACACACACACACAGACACACACACACAGACACACACACAGACACACACACACACACACAGACACACACTCTCATTCAGAGCCTTACATGTTCTAGTGTTGGAGGGCTTTAGTCTGTTTACACATTTATAAAGGAGGTCAAAAGCTTTAAGAGCACATAAAGCTACTGATCTAGATTTTAGATTCAGAGATGAGAAAGGGTTGCTTTTCCTTGACAGGCTGTTATGACAGCTGATAATGTTCGAATCTCAAAATGCAGTGCTGGATGGAGCTGCAGGTTATTATAACTTCAGAGTAAACGTGTGTTTATTTCTTCCTTTCTTCTTTCAGTTCCCAACAATGTGCAGCCAGCCTGTTTAAAAGGTTAAGGCAGTCGGGATATGTTCCTTGATGGGATTTTATCATGCTAGGCATGCTCTGTTTCCTGATGAATATATTAAAATTATTACTGTGCAAACAGAGTTTCTAATTACTGACCTGCTTGCCATTGTACTGTGCGTTCTGTATGCCCCCCTTCTTCTCCATGCCTTGTTTATTTATCTGCACCAGTGAATACAGAATAGTCTATGCAATGTCATTTCCATCCACATGAAAATGATTTTGAAAATGCCAATCTTGCCTATTATACAGTGTAATTACTTGTCTGCTTTTTGATTTTATCATATCTTCAGCCAGTGGGAAGACACTTGGAGAGGCTAAACATCTTAGCGGAGCTTGATGATTTGCAGTAAATAAAAAAAATCCCCCACTTTGCAAAGGAAAGTGCTATCTGCTATATGTACAAAGAAAATGACTCCATTTCATCAAGGGCTTGTGTGTTGTGCGCAGATTCTCTTGAGTGTTAGATTTTGTCAGGTGTTGTGTATGGTGTCAGGTCAGCCCTGAGACAGGGGTTAGCTCTGCAGCACAGAACTTTTTGTGAACTTAAAATTGCAAAATCCATAAAGAAGTTTTTCATCAGCCCTGTAAGAACACTTCACCTGAAAAATGCATTTTTCAACTGCATTGCCAACAAAAGTAGTTTGAAGAAGGTATGTTAAATATGGGAAGATGGAACAAACTTGATGCACACCATTAGGAATGAGCATTTACCTGTTACCTTTGTTTTCCCTCACCTGGTTTTTCCACTTTAAAGGCCAAAACATTATTTGTTGAACTTGATCATCGAATCTGAACTTGTGACATATCATGCAACTATAAGTGGCTGCAAATATGTGTGTATGTGCAGTGATAAAAGTGTCACTGATTTTACTGGAGCATCTGCACTACATCATGGGAAAGGGCAACCCTGTTGTTTACTTGTCTGCCTGCAATGTTGCACAGGGGGTTGATCAGGGGAGTTGATAGGAGCTGCAATTTAAAAAGAGGACACTGCAGCTCTGAACAAAAACAATTAAAGGAAAATGAAAGACGGCCCCCAAGGGTTAAAAATAGAAAATTATCAACATGCATACTGGAATCCACTACACCCCAACCCCCACACTCCCTCCCGCACCAACACCCCCCTCAAACTTACTGGGTCTGCATTGTTATGTATGATCAGATCTGCCAGTTCTTCCTCTAAGCTCCTTGTCACATTTTGACTTAATGAAGTGCAACTTAGAAGGGAATTGGGTTCATCATGCTAGTCGCACGATGCTCCCTTGTTGTAGCAAACAGGAGTGGCATGGGACCGAAGCGCTACAGCGCGAGTCGTTATCATTCCGGTCAGTCTGTTTAACACAAAATTAAACAAAGAACTAATTAGTGCCTCATGAATTAATAACTGCACTGTTGCCGAGAAGAAGTTAGGTTGCTGAGGGGAGATATAAAATAAGTAGGAAGATCAGGTTGGAATTATTATTACTTTTTCTGGGATGCATGGGCTCTCAAGGTTAGGAAACTTTTGAGAGGATTTAAGAGTGACTCAACTGGTTCTTCTAAAGTCAGTTTCTGTCCTGATGTAACTGTGTCTGGGTTAATGGGTGTCATATAAGACAATGCACTTTTCTGCATATAAGAGAAAGACATAGAGTTGTAATTACTGACTTTTTATACTTAAACTATGTGTTTGATTTAATTACAGCATAAAAACAGGAAAGCGCTTTTTTTCAAATTTTCATTACCCTTGCTCACAGTAATTTTTTGGTCTTTTAAGTGCAAAATTCTTTCTTTCTGTCATGTTTTCATCAAGATGACACCGAAAAGGGATCTGATTTACTTTTATTCTGCATGTCTTTTGAAGTCAGTCTCAGCTGCTCACTTATTTTCAACCAAATCTACCTGTGAGGAAATGATCACTGGCAAAATGTTGAAATATGCCCATGCATGCCCATAATGTATTCCGTAAGTGCTCCCCATGCTTCAGAGGGCTTCACAATCTGTAACTTGTGCACTTTTACACTGTATAAAAAAAGAGTGAACAAAAGTATATATTTTACTTTTGCATCACCTGGATGCTTGTTACATTATGTCAACCTCCGTAGATGAACCGTGTAAATGTATGGATTTCTTCAGAACATGTGCGTGCAGGCATATACATCGGAATAATCAGTGTCTTGCTTTTAATGTTTCTGCTTTTCTCTCCTTCTCAGATGAAGTGAACCCCTGCACAGAGTGACTCCCCAGGAAGAGAAAACGAGGTAGGACAAATCTCCAACATGACTGATTACTGTCCCCACCATCTCCCCTGTTCATATCTACAACAATATCAGGCATCTTCATTAATCCCCATGGATCAATGTGTCTGGGGGTTGTAAAAATTGACAAATGACTTATTAGAATCCCACCGTTTTATTTTCCAACTGATTAACTCACAGCAATGTCGTACACTATACAGGCACACTGATGTATCTGTTTTCCAAAGAGCGCCTCTCTCTCTTTCTCTCTCTTTCTGCTTCTCTCTTTCTCTTGCTATGAGGAATCCATACAGTACAAATGAACCCCTATCACTATGTATAAGAAATCCTTTCTTGGCTGCAATGACACAAAACTGTGACATGAGTGCCGTACATTTATAAGTTTTCTGGCAGAACAGCTATTGAGCAGCTGTTTGTCTGACTTGCAGTACATACAAAAAACCAGAAATACACTAATATATTTTAAAAATGATGCTTCAAATGTATTTTTTCAACAATCAGTTTTTTACAGCTATAAATAACTCTGAGTTAACACCACAGTGTTTCAGGAACGGGTCATATATGCCATATTCTGTTATCTGCCTCACTGCAATATTCAGGTAATTATAATTTAATATTTGTTTATGTCTGCTTTATGTCTAGATCTTGTTTAGGCTTCATCCCACATTGTCATCTTGACTAAATAATATAATTTTTCCACTATATGGCATTTATTACTGTAACAGACATTAGACACAGACATCTAAGTACAGATGACATCCACCAAATTAACAAGAGTATAAAACCTTTTGTTGCTGATAAAAAAATCTGTCTCTGTACAATTTGACTCTCGAGAGGACGCTAATGACTTGTGACTTGAAGAAACTGGGTTGCTTTTTTTCTCTCCCTGAGATGAAACCTTCGGTGCTAATGATGTTAGCTGGTATGAGCACAATGCTGATGTGGGAGTCTGTCATGAGGATGCATACAACAGCCCTTGCCCCTGGCCTCCTAGTCAAGAGGGATCTAAACATTCAGAAGTGACACCGTGGGCTACCTCATGTCAAACCAGAGACCCTCACTATCACCAGGGGGTGGCAGGGCCGTGAATTGAGGCGGAGGGCTACACCACAGCCCTTTGTTTCTCGTGGTGTCACTCACACACCAGAGAGAGGACACACTCCTTGCATCAATCAGAGCCTCAGATACATGCCCAGTGTGCCTCCCTACATCATAATGATGACACCATCCACAAATTTCTACATGGACTCATAAACTAACAGCAACAAGAGGATGAGAGGTGCAGATCAGATCAGTGACACCACATCCCTCTTTTAAGCTCTTCTCACAGCAAGATGCATGAGTGAACTTGCAAACACAAAGACATCTTGTCCTGTGAGGCAAAGCTTAGCATGAGGTGCAGGCTGTGCAGAATTATTTAAGCCTCTTCCTGCATAACCTTATAACACCAACATAACTGAGTACAGTTAGTTTAATTGGGTTTTGATATATGTTAATATAACTAATCATAAAGGCCAACTGGCTCTTACAAGAGGCTGGCATGGTGCCCCCCCCCCTTTTTTTTTTGCTCCCACAGACTCATGAACACTCCCAGAACAGGGTCCCTCTCTTAGACAGTGGGAAGAAAATTAAACTGCCAAATTTGTTTTCATTGGTTCCAGGGACAATCTCCGGGGATTTCAAGGCTTTTAATTGAGCTCACTGAGCAGAAATTTGTGGGGCTGCTTACCAACAACAGTTATGTCTCCCTTTTACTTCTCTCTGATCGTAGTGACAGATTCAGCAGATTTTAAAGTGAAGTGATGCTTTGATAAAAATCAGTGCATGAGATCTGTTTGTTGTCTAGGGCTCTGGTAAGGTTCTTTCACTACCTATAGCTCTTGATGGGATACTGGAAAATTGATTTCAAATGTTTTATAATTGAAAATTCAGACACTTTATTCAGTGTTTTGTTGGCTTTTCAGGGCTTGTGTGTGGGAGTGAAATGATTCTCAATTAAACAGGAGTTCAGTCAGTCTTGGATAAAGGTAAATAAAGCTCACAGCTCACTGCTGGAAAGATAATTTGTCTCACTGAAAAAAGAGCACCAGCTTATAAAACTGAATTAAGTATAATTAGATTACACAGTTAAGTATAGAACCAAAAACTCAAGGCCATCTTCACATTTTCTTCACTTTTCTTCCTCCTGCACGTTTTGTCTTTTGAATTTTTCCAGTGTGTCAAAACAAGCAAAGGCTACATGGAAACGGCAGCCCTGTGTAAATATTTATGATGTAACATCTCCATGTGAATAGACTTTCCTCCCAATCCATCCATCATTACGGGCATATCGTGAAAGCCCTCCTCCCGGTGGTGGCTCAGGGCCTTAGGAAGCTCAGACAGGAGCGGCGTGTCCCCCTCTCATTCAAAGTGTTTGTTTTTCTTTTGACTGGGGGCAGCCCAGCTGTGAGGGCATTTCATGTGTCAGCCCCTCCGTTTTCATTCAGGGCTCACTTCAAAGCCCAGTTTTGGTTCATTGTTTCTGTGACGTGGATGCTGGACCTCAAAATGCCCGAACAGAAAAATGTGATGTAGGTCAAATTACAGAAGTTCTTCCTCCAAAAAAAGGAGAATTTTTATTGTCAAAACTCAAAACCCTGGTTACCGCCTAACCCTGGTATTTGTGCTTGTTGTTCTCTTTTCTTTATCATGTCATAGTGGAGCAGAATGGAAGTTGGAAAGTTGATGAAAAGGGCTGTGCTTCTTTATGCTTGGCAGAAAAATCAGTGTTAAAGTCTAATCCTTGCTTTGCTGTTTTTTCAGCCTAGTTGCTGAAGATGTTTTGCGTATCTGTCAGGGCCTGTGCATGCAAAGTTCTTTCCCTTATGCAACAGTCTCAGATATGAAACATGTCTCCATTTAGTCCAATCAAAGTGAGCTGCAGGACCTGCTGTATTTTTTCAAGCTCGGCAGTGTTTAAGAATGTGAAGGTGCAGTGGATTTATGAGGTTGTGTGTTTGCAGAAGTAGGTAAGTCTACTGCCTTACCTAAGTGGATTACAAGGTTTTAGGCTTTTCTCCTTGCACAACTTATCGGCAGAAAATAGGCGTTGCAGACGTTAGCGAAATATTGCCACCCAGACTCTCATAACATTATCATTAGCCACGGAGGATTGCTGAAATGTGATTAATACATCACAATTTTGACAGACTGAGCCTGAAAAGGTAATATGGATTATTACAATGGTTGTAAAGCTCAATACCGCCATCCAAGTTTATCCATTTATCTGCAATGATGAGACTCCTTTGTGTAGTATAGCATTGTAACATCTATCTAAATAACAAAAGATATCGCTCCCATACACAATTGTTGAGCTGTTAATATTCAGCCCATGCAACAATGCACATGGGAATGGAGTGCTGAGACAAAACTTGACTCTGAACGGGGGAAAAAGTCCATAGAACATTATGAGAATTATGAATCGATGTTCCAGCCTCTAGTACTGGGCACTTTTTCCTTGGCTGAGGTATCTGATTACCTTCAAACTAAAATATTGCTCCTGTTTGGTTCAATTACCACTGGTTGAGTGCTGAATGATGCAATTCACTATCTAAGAGCTTTTTTTCTTTCCTTCTTTGTGTACACACTTTGGGTGTGTTTAATTTAGTTGGCCTCGTACAATTCACGTTGAATAAACGCCATTTTTCTGTCATTTCAAGTACCTCTTCTCTCTCTGTGGATCCATTCAGGCTTTCAATACCTTTTCTCCCCCTCTCTTCTCCTGTCTCTTTTTTCCACGAGCAGGAGGGTTTTACTTTACTCCTTTGTCATCCTAATTGATTGCATTAACCTTTTGAGTATTGAATTTCCTGTGCATCACGCCGAGCACAATGTGGAATATTATCATAATCCTTCCAAGTAATGGACACAGGGCAATCAACAATGCTTTAGGAAAAGTACATCTTTAAAAGATGGAGCATCATATTATTTTCAGGCCAAAGACCTGGAAGGGGTGAGACTTTTAGGCTTTAGGAAACTTTGAAAGTAAGTGAAGTTTGTTTTTCTTTTTTCATCTGAGATAAACATCCAGGAAGCTTTTTGATGTTTACTTTGTTAAGGAGGAAGTTTTTGTGATTGACTTGACTTGACATGCTACTGAAACATGTTGCTTTTGTTGTGAATTTTTGTGAAATTCTTAAAAGATACATTGCAAATACTTTGATATTAAGAATATTTATTTGTGTATTTATGCATTATTGGTCACTAGCCAATCAAATGAGAAGGGACAGGGTATCTGATAACTCTGTCCAAAGCAATGGCACAGGTCTGTACAATGAGGACATGAACCACACCTTCTTCAAGGTACACTTTGCGGATCTTAAGCTTCACCTTATGTTACAACATGATTGCTTTAGATTGGTTATACATTTCTTTTTGAAATGACAGAAAACATGAAACATTCACAGGATTTGAAATCAGACTTTGGAGTCACCACTAAGAGGAGTAAAAAAGGCATGGGACAACTTTGATTGCCCAGATAGGAGTGGTTAGAAATGAAAGTTTTAAGTTCTGTCAGCCCCAAAAATTAGTCGATTCAAAGCACAGTAGTTGGCAAAACAATCATCACTTCCAAGCCTGAGGTACCAGGTAGATTTTGTTTTCTCTCAGTTACAATGGAAGTGCATTACTGCTTGTAGTCCAAGAGCCCAAGTGATATTGAGTCATGTTAGCAAGTAGAACACTTGGCCGCTTATCAAGTGTTGTGGTGAGTATTGCTTGATTTCTCTTCACCAGTCAGTTTGTGCTCCAGTCAGAGAAATTTTCATGGTGCACAAGTTATTACAATGTTGAGTGGGTAACAAAGATCGTAAGCCCTTTGTTTGACTCAAGGTGAAAGTTAAGAAAAGCTCTAAGGTCATAAAAAATCATCATTTGGTGGCAAGAATAACTGTGGCAACTGTTTTGGCAATCTGTGAATGTGTTTTTATCTGAAACCAGAAATAATATCCTGTTGTTGGCACAGTTGCTTATCTTTCATATTACCTATTACAGTTACAAAAGTAGATCCACTTTGGAGCCTGCAGCAAATTTCTATTTGGCATTAATCAACCAATCACAGCATTTTATTCGAGAAACTTTGAGTCACTTATGCAGATTTATTTTTGGAATACCCAACCATACCCTACTTTTACTGCACCAAAATCATCTGTTCTACTCATCGATTATTTAAAGTTGTCTCTTTTTGTTACCTGAGATAATATCTATTCCTTGGTACATTGTAATTATTGTTTTCCAACCCAAACAACATTGCAGACTTGTGCATCACTTTCCTCAGGTACATCTGCACTGTTATGAATAATACTCCCATTTTACGTTGAAATACTAAGCAGACTTAGAATGTTATTGGCCTTAGGTAGTCAGTGATGTTTTTAATGAAACAGCTGTATAACACCATAGTAAGAATCAGTATGACTACAATGAAATCTGGATTCTAAGTCAGACATGCTATTTGCTAACAAATTCGAAAATTTTCCATAATCAAATTTGGATGATGAATTTATAATTTTTCAAAGGACACAAGAGTTGCAAATCACAGCTTCTCCAGGCTGTTTGTGCAAACACAATAATTTTAGAATAATCCATTAATCTACATTAAACCCCAGCTCATTTGATTTTTCAAACTGCAGATAGTTTTACATTGAGGGGTCAGGATAGACAAGCTTCAGTGGCTAGGTAAGCCCTGGCTTTACCATGGCACGTAATGTAATCCCTTTACCTGCTTTACAATCTTATTTGGTTTGGGGGAAGTGTGAGTTTATTTTCTGTTTCTTAAGAGTTTTTGTTTTAGAGCCATTTAGCACAAGTCTGCTCATATGGGTTTACTATAATCTGTCCTACTTGCACAGAAGGAAATGAATAGAAATGCAGCCTGAGACAGTTTTTAAAGATTGAAACTGAAATTGCTGGCATGTATCTTTATAATACAGCATTTAGACTTTACCAATAATAAAACGACGGCCTAGAGCCTGAAACCTACAGAAGACACTTCAAGGATTACTGTATAATAATAGCCTGTTAATAAGACAATAAATAGCCTGCATTGACTTGTTGAGTTCAATCTGTTGCTGCAGCTGTTTTATTAAAGCATGATAAATAAAAGCATATAAAGAAGTTCATGTTGCAAGACCAATGTAACATTCATAACTGTCTTATTGGGGCTTAATGTCAGTTGGCTTTAAGAAAAGTGTCAGTACAATAACACCGATCACCCTTGAGCTTGGGAGTTAGTGACAGCAAATCTTTGAGCAGAACGTGACAGCTGGGAGACTTTGAGGTAATAAAAGAAGACTCTCATTTTTTTCTACCAAATATAACTTATTATGGCTTCACATTAGTTTGTCATATGTTATTACAAAAAGCCACCAAATTAGAGAGTAAGTTATTAATCAGCTGTGATAGCGTGTATATAACTTGCATCGTGACACCAAAATATGCAGCGAATATTTTCATACCCTCCTACGTTTGTTAGCTCTGCAGTTAAAAACTGGCACATGGTTTATTATCATTGAAAGAGCAGTCCACTAAGTGCTTAATATGGGGTATTTCACTGCTGTGAAACTCCTGGTTACAGTATTTGTGACGTCTTCAGACTTTTGTGTGTTTTTCTGTAAACACAAACATAAATGCATTAGAGTAATTGATTGCTGAAACTGAGAAACAGATAAAACTGTTATCATGTTTCCTTGCCAACACAGAGCATTATGTGGAGTCTGATGATGAATTGAAGCAAAAAACCCTGTAATTCATATCAACTGTATTCTATTTTTCTGCTCAAAGGGAAAAAAATCAATGGAAACAAGCTCTTATGCATGGATAGATGCTAGTTTTGATCAATATGATTTTTTCATGGATAGTGCCTTTGAGTTTGATTGAAGCCAGCTAATACAAAGCTAACCAGTGGTGCTCACATCTTATATATATGAACTGATTCAGCAAGGGTTACGGTCACTATTTTGGCACGTCTTTTGGCACATTTACCTGAGGTTTATTGATCTAAATAGAATCATGTGATTGAGTGAGGATGTGGGTCAAAATATAGGTCAAGGTCAGTCAACAGCACAAAGCCAAATCCTGTCCATCTTTTGTATTCCATCAAGCGTCGCTGGTATTCCTTTGGGAACCAAGCGCCCTCAGCATATGGAAACTAAAGGCCCTTGGTTCAATTATACAAGCCCATTGAGCTTCAGAATATTGACATATCTTTGTACTCTGAAAATGTCATGGATAATGATCAACCAGTTCACCAGAAAATGCTTCAGAGGAACCAGGATATGAAAGCTTGATATGGGGTGCATTGAATCTGTAAACTTGAAACTATAAGGTCAGGATTTACCTGCTCAAAGGTAGTACACATCAATAGCAGTCTCACATGCTAAAAAAGAAACACTTGTTGTAAATGAGGTGCTGTGTTGAGGTCATGAAAGATGAGAATGCAGACCTTGCATAACAGATCCACTCGTGTTCAATGATCAAAATTAATTTCTATTATCTCTGCCTGGCTGCCCACTTATAGACTTAGCCCTTATAATAAACTGTAGGACTAAACATATATCCCCTTTCATCGGTCATTCAAAATGTCCAACTATTGACTGAATGTGATGGAAGTTGGTGTGTATTCCCAGTTAACTTTGACATTTAAAATTGAGAAAGATAACTGACCATAACACTGAGGGGACACTTTTCTGCTGCTCTAGAAGTTTGTATTCTTTGTAGAAATTAAGTCACGATGGTTACTTCTGCTCTACAATGTTGTAAAACCCAGGAGATAGCTCTAGATTTGGGATATGCATGAAACATGGAGCAATGCGACAATTACCAGACTATTAGTCGTTTCATTTCTTGATGTTGGCTCAGAAACTCAATTTTTTGGGTTTGTTTATTTGTGCCTCTGAATGTTTGTGCTTTATTAAAGAGACTCACTAAATATAGGTAATGCTATGGTAGGCAGGTCACTACGGTCACACCCAAAAAAACAGGAGAATAGCTTGAAGCATTTACAACATTCACAGCACTGTGGTGTTACTGTGAAACTTGAACTATGTGAAAACAAATGAAACGAAACCAAACTAAAACCAAACCAAACCAACCAACAAACAAAAACCTATTTCAATAAAACCAGAATCACAATCACAATCAGAATTAGTCTTGAGGGGTGATCTGCAGAGTCCTCAGTATCACAAAGCTATCTGTCCTCTTATTCCTTGGATCCACCATGATGACTTATCAAACAAAGGACATTTGGTCAGGACCATGGACTGTATAAAGAATGGAAAGTGTGGCTTGACCCTTTACAGTTGTCTGGTTTTGAGGTCTAAAGAACCCTGTCACAGGTGTGGCCATCATGCAATCTAAGATGGAAAAAAAAAGCAAAACATTTTTTTTCTAAATTTTCTTCTAAAAGTCATGTCTTTTTGGTACTTTTCTGGAGTATTGTGCTATTTAAAAAAACACGCATTAATGACAGCTGTCAATTATCATAAAACGTGACTTAAAACCCAGTTTTTGACATCTGATAACTAATGAAAAACAACTTTATGAAAATGTTATAAAAACTATGACAATAAATCAATCAATAAATAAATAAATTAGGTGATTACTGGAACAAAAGGCTGTATGTATAGTTGTATCCCTCATATTCATACCTCTATGAGTTATTGAGATTTGAATATCTTAACTTTGGTCTGTCACATCAAACATTTCTTCTGCATCATGGACATTTTGGAAACACTGTTTCCTCTCCTGTCTTGTTGTTCTGTTTCTGTCTCAGTCTTTATTTTTGAGTCCTTGCTCAAGTCAGCAACAGATACAGAGAATCTTAATTGATCTAATCTGGTTACTGCTGGCTATTTTCAACAGTTCCATTAGAAAACTCCCATCCTCCCCCACTCTGCCTCCCTCCCCTCACCTCCCACACTTTCTACCCCCCATCTGGCCTGACCTACATGGTAGTCACATGGCCCCGGCTCCCTGGCTTGGCATTTTATGGAAAATCTGCAGGAGATAAAGCCACAGGGTTTAAAATGTTATCCCTGCCTGTCCTTTGAGAAGGGCTAAACACTGAATGAGGTGTTATTGCATCAATGCTGTTGGACACACACAGGCAGCAAAGAGGATATCTCCCCCCTCTCCCTCTCTCCCTCCTCAGTTTGATTGGATTTAGTAGAGTGTCACCACTGTGACTTTGGGGGATTTCTCTTTCCCTGTCACTGTCTTATGCATGCTTGCTTGGGTTATTTACTTAACTTGTCCAGAAAATGGACTGTGATCTGCAGCTTACTGCAAAAGCTGGGGAGGGACAAGTGCTTCATGCTGGTGAAGATATGCCAGACAGGCACCTAGACACTTGCTTACTGCTCTGGCTCGCTCACTCCCTTGCTGGTGCTGAGGGCTTAGTTTTGCACTGTGACCGAGTCCCCTTCACACTGTTGTCTGCCTGTAAATTTTCTGCTGCCCTTGCTATTCAGCCAATTACAGCAAAAGAGCTTTAGCGATTTTTTTCCCCTCTACTCTTCCTCCTGGTGTATATTTATATATATATTTAACAAGCGAATGACAAGCATTGCTGAAGGTTAAAAAAATGCTGAATTTCATAGTGCACATAATGTCAACTTTTTTTCTACAGCAGGACTGATCAATAACAGTCAGCTCTATCTTCTGCAGAGTGAATACACACACTGCGGATTAACATAGTTTCCTTGCCTGTTGCATTTAAATTTAGAACCTCTGCTGCTGCCGTTTAGTCTTAAGTGCAGAAAAGTATTTTGCAGGTCTGTAAATTTCACAAAATTATTTGTCCTCCAGTTGTCTTAAATAAAGAATATTCAACACATTCATGATTCACCGGATTCATGATTATTTGAGGTAAGATGAGCGTGTGAGAAAATAAGGAGTAAGTAAAGTTAATCTAAAGTTTGCAGATCTTCTTGTTTGTCCCTCTGCACCTATTGTGAGTTTCATGCAGTCAGCACCTTCCCTGTCCTTTCGACATTAATCTGCTCTGTCCCATACTGTCAACCTTAGTAGCCATATATTCAATAATTGGTTTAGAAGATCACACCCTTAAGCCCATCTACACAATAATACGGTCTAATGTATTTCAGTGCATTCTCAGTTTCTCCCTCCAAGGGATGCTTCCCGACTTCTTTTTGAAGATAGAACATATCACTGAATGTTTTTGACCTGATATCTGTAAAAGACCACACACTAACCATCTGTACAAAGTCAGATAAAATACAGAGATACAAAGCAGTTTAGAATTGTGTCCAAAGTGCCCGTTGCCATTTTACCTTCTGTAGCTAAGGTGGTTAGAGAAAACATCTTCCCAAAATACTGTCAAAGATAAAGCAGTGAGGATAGCTTTGCATCACTGTGCGAGTTTCTGTGATCATACTATAGCTATACCAAACAGGGTGAAGTGCCAGCTAAAAGCAGTCCAAAAAAAGAACATCACATACATTATATTGTTCTGTGTCTCATAAAAACAAAACCAGAAGTTACACAAGTGATAATTGTGCATAAAAGAAGTGACACCACAAAATGTAGTGTTCCAAAACAAGAGAGCAAAAGAATAAAGGACTCTTTCCACCAGTGCAGGATCAGCCACGCCTAGCAGTGGGAACGGAAAGAAAAACTGCTTAATGTGACAAAATAAAGACAGAAACACTCCAAGGGAAAGTTAGAATTAGGATCCTGAAAGATTTATGCCTCCATTTTATTTATAATTTGTTTTCTTTTCCTTATTGGAATTGAGTTGCAGCTAAATATTTGATGAACACAGCCTTGAAGTAAGGATGTTATGTCAGCAAGGAAACAAAAAGTAAAGGGAAGCAACAAAGAAATGTATTTTGCAAAGTTTGCGCTTCAGAATAAACTAATATGCCTTTGCCTTCACAAGTGACTTGGTAATTGAATGAGGGTGGGTCACTATCTGCAGGTTGTGTTGAGCCCTGGCGAGGCTAGCTGCGCCTTTCCGTATGCACTGCGCTGAGTGCTGGGTACTCTCTGTGCACAGAACACCATCTGCATTTTGCTGTTAACGCGCCTTCACATCCAAGGGAGGATTAGGAGAAAATCCCCTGGTTTTTTTCAACCAGTTGACAAATATCAGATTTGTCTCTAAAAAATTAGCTCCATCTATATCTCCCACCATATGACACACAAAAAAGATTATCTTTAATACCCAGCCAGCTTGGGTGTGGAAAAAGCAGATTAAAGTTTCAGTTTGGTCATATTTACTCAGCCACTTCAACTACGAGACTGCCTGCATTACCCGGTAGACAGACCTCTTCACAAAGATTCCTCCCCCTCACATGTACAGTCACCCCCACCCCCAAGCCGTTACCTTCCAGAAACAAGATGTCTGCCTTGAAACAATTAGACATCATACTTAAATAATTCATCATTTCCCAGTCAGTCTTTTCTCTTCTACGTGTCCTTTAAACAGACAGAGTGAGCCGCCAGAGGGGCTAAAGTGAATAACAGCAGCAGGTGCCTTTTCAGATGGAGCTTTGTAGTCTGTGGAGGGTGCTGAGCTGTTATTTTAGTGGTCCACTGCTGAGGAGCAGGGGGTGGCTGGGAAATGGACCTGGTGGCTGACCTGAGACCCCAGAGCTGTCCTATTAGCAGCGTGCCCCCCCACCAAACTATACTAGCTCTGAGTCTTGGTTCCAGTAGCACTCACATCTCAGGGTTAGAATACTCGATAATCCACCACAGAGGCTGGAACCAACAAAACCAGCGAATCCCCCAAAAGTACTGATCATACTTCCACAGTATATGAACTCCTCTGACCCTGAAGAGGTCATTTGTGTCTGTGCTGCCAGATTGTGAGACTGGACAGGCATTATTATCACCCATCAGCATTCATCAGAGGGATTTAAACATATGAGTAAGATGCTCCTTAAGCCTCTGCTAAGTCAGTATGTTCTTCCCGACCAATTCATTATCAAATGCATAATCGTCATCTGCTGAGGACTGAAGGCCTAAGGCTCTACCTGTTGTCCTGGATGTTGACTTCCCTGCTTCCACTCAAGACCACTGCCCCACCCAGAGGTTGCTTTATGAACACAGGAGCCCCATAAATGAAATTAAGGTGTCAATTAGTCAATTACAGCATAATAACTCTGAGGGCAGACATTTAGAGACAGAGAGAACCTCAGCTAAGTTCATTTCCTCCGGCCCAGGAGCCTAGCACTTGGCACACGTCACTCCCCACCCAGACTCGCTGAATAAAGGCCCCAGTGCTCTCCCTAATGTTATTTTCCCCTGGATATCTTTTTTGATCAACAATTTCCTTTCATGGGTTTGTTTTTCAGATGCAGGGTATGCACTTTTTCTCTCCCCAATTTGGCTAGGGAGAATTTTATAATTTAGTAATTAAAATCTTTGTTAGGCTTTAGAAATTGCAGCTAATTGAATTTAATGGGAAGATGAATTTCAATTTTATTTGATTAGCAGGACCCCTGGCATAGGTATTTATGGAAAAAACTCTACAAAAATATGCTGTGTGGGCTAAGATGGCATAATAGAATTACGGATAATCGGATTTCACTGTCATGAATTTCACTCTAATTTCACTCTAATTTTCCATTAGATAGCTGGTTTACAAATATTTGCTCATCTGCGATGGGAAAGGCTATCTGTCTAAAATGATTACAGAGCCAGCCTTCAGAAATATGTCCCTTTTTTCCCCTCCCTTTTAAAAACCAGATTGCAAGGGATCAAAATTAGGAAGATTGCATTATGGATGTCTGCATCCGGGAGAGCAATGAGGGAGATATGATGATTACGGCCGGGGGATGAAAGCAGTGTCAAGAAAAATGTATGACTCAAAAACATAGGCCTGTTCTATCTACAAAATCTCTCCTCTCAGCACTGTGCCGCCAAGCAACACGCAATATCATAACTCATGTAATATCACAAACAGTGCACAGATATAAAAAAGACAGCGCAGTTTGTTGACATACAAATATACCTTATACCTCATACAAACTCCATGTTAATTGCGCTGAAGTGTGTACCTATAATGAGATTTTGCCCCGCGATTTTCAAAGTGTATGTATGTATACATATAGAGCTATACAGCAATTATGAAAATCAAATGAGATTCTGAAGAATCATTGTCATGAGTAATGCAAATGAAGATCATCAAGAAATGGTGTGTTGCCATTGTTGGTGTTCAGGCTGTATTTGTGTGTAAGTTTAATATTCAGCTCCTTCTCTGCTTAAAAATAAATATATAATGCAATATAAACAGACGTGAGAGGGAATAATATCCCACATCGCAGACAACCTCGAATAACACAAGGGTGAACTCATGTTGAATCCCACTTTAAAAGCCCCTGCTTCAGAATTAAGCTTTTACACGTTCAATTTCCTGCCAATTTGACAACAACATGACAGTGAATATCAAGAATAAACTTGATCCATTGTCGGCCAGAAAACACAAACTATTTTAATTTGTTGTGTTTCAAGTTAGATGCGGTGAAGTGCTGCAGCAGTGCTCCTCCTGTCTAAGCCCCTACCTGTAGACTCCACCAGTGTGAGCAGACCTCCACCCCTGTGCTACCTCACAACCACTCCTCTGACTCTCACTCTCTCAGTCACTCTTTGCCCCAAACTGCCAGAGACAGCAAGAGGGGTTCAAAAACACAATCTGACTCTCGGCAAAGGTCAGATTTCTCACTCCGCATGTCTCTGGGCTTTGGGCACAAAAGCCACTGAATTCACATCTATCAAGCGGCCCTGGCTTTTGTCCTGGGGAATGGAGGACTCAGAGTGGGCCCTTCACCAGACCAGCCCCTCCTGGAGTGCACTGTCAGGGGCAGCCAAACGTCTGGCCCGGCGGCCCTTTGACTGATGTACCCCTGCCATGTCACATGCACGGCAGCGCGCACAAACACACTCACACGCATACACACTCCACCTTGCCCTCAACATTCTCCCGCATGCATCCATACAATACCCTCAGACCACATCAAACGAAAAGCCCCACAGCTCCTTTTGAAAGTAATGGTTTCACCCCCAAAGATGGCAGCTTGAAGGCCAGAGGGCTGAAATGCATGAACTGCAAACCTTCCCTCCTGTGGACATCAATAGAAATTATTCTGCAAAGTGAAACATTGTCCACATCAAGTTTAGACATACTGTAGTTATTTTCTTTTTCTTTGTATAGCTTTGCTTTATCAATGTGCAACAAAGCATTGCAGTACTCACAAACTGTAACTGCAATGCTTTGTTGCAATTACTTTCATGCTAATACATTCTTATTGCAGGAGAGTTCAGGGTGAACCAAGATTTTAAGATTTTGAAACCTACCAGAGGGCTGCACTATAAGGAGATTTTACTGGGTTAGCAAAATAAGTTCATCAGCATCATTCATGATCTATTTTAACCTAGCTAGATCTTCATGGTTGCTTTCAATACACATCCAACCTGCAGCAGAGGTTACAGATTCTCAGAGGAAACATACACATTTGCTAGTAATGCTACCAAACAGGCTGCAGGAGTACCAACAGCAGTTCTTTATACCACAGGAGGCTACTTTTACTCAATATTTATGCAGAAAATCCAAGCCCCCCCCCCTTTCTTCTCTCTGTTTTTGCTTCAGTCAATATTAAAACATTCATTTTACATAGCATATCCACCAAATATTATAAGAACCATGAAGCAGGTATGGGCTGCATTAGATTTGCTTTCAGCACTTAGTCCTGATTTCTTTACAAGACTGTTTCCTCAACTGGTTTAGAAACTAGAATAGAGATTTGGACAGTGACTGTTATGTTGATATTAATCAGAATATTAAGTCCACAAAATAAATAATAATTTGATTCGACTTTACCTTCCCAAAAATCAGTCAGCCCTGGCCATTGTTCAGACATTTGGAGTGTATCATTCATATGCATGTATGCAAAAAGCAAAAAACAAAAAAACAAAAAGAGAATGGTGAAGTGATTATGGCGTTTTTAAAGTTGAATCAAAAGGACAACATTGTAAAAAAAAGTAATTTGGGGCAACTGTACTTTGTCTGTATTTACTATATTTTTTTTTTAACTAAATTTATTTAATGCTGCTAATAGTTCAACAGGTATGAATAATTAAATAAACAGATTTGCGGATAAAACGTATTATTCACAGTTTTGGGACAGTTGCCCCTCATGAAAACTAAAGGTGGCTAGCAAATTACAGTTGTTAAAAAATAGGGATATATTTAAATTGATTTAAAGTGATTTTAAACCAGTTTAGTTGAACAGAATAAGTAGGCGTCACGTTATAGACCCAGTTATGATGTTAGACATGAAAGGAGGACACTGAGCTTGACTTCACAAGTGTTGGAGTAATGTGCACAGAGCCTTAAGTAGAAAGCCTGTATGAAAGAGTAAAGTTTTGTTGTGCCGCTGTGACAGCAGTTATCTCTGATTGAGGTTTAAGGTTTTGTTGAGGCAGTTAACACCTTGTGTTACACAGTTCTCAGTAATCCTCATATCATCATGTTTTTAAGTCCAAAGTTGGATTCAAGGTGGGACCTTGTTATAAAAAGTTGTGTAAAAGCATTTGTCCTATGAATGTGTGGAAGTGAGAATTACTCTCCTTTTCAGTATTACTATCAGGTTTGTGTGCTTGTAAACTCAAAATCAACCAAAACCTTTTGTATTTACACTCTTTAAATTTTTCCAGACCTCAAGAACTGACTATGTATTGGTATATTTTACTTCATGGCCATCAGTAATTATTTTCCTTTTTCCTCAAAGGGCCGGATAAAACAGAAATTTCCGATGACAACTGAAAGTGTATAATTAAATTTTTGCCACTATTTATTTCACATTTTTGTAACAGAGCCATATGTACACAGTTCTCATGTGTTATGTTCAAATGGTCCAGAGAGGCACTTTGCATACCACTGCGGAAGAAACTGCCAGGCAAATAAGGGGTTTGTCTTATAAAGTATTCATTGTCACCTGGTAACGGCTGCCGTTTATCATTTCACCTGAAATTACAACGAAAACTGATAGCTTATCAAAGGGAGGTAAAGAGAGAAGAGAAAGCAATGAGGCGAAGAGGCAAAAAAGTAAACCACTGGCCTCTTAAAAAAGATCTCTGTTTTGTGAGAGAAGTGAGAGTGTTATTTGCTCTAAGCTTAAGTGCATGAGTAATATTTTTGTCAAATATAAAAACACTTGACGCCAGTGGCAAAAACACAAGAGCACAACCATTAATCCCATATCCAGTCTGAAATCTACATTGTTGTGTATTTTCTTTGAGTCTTTGAATTGAGCAAAACTGTCTTTTGGGACATTTCATGGTCACTTTGTAGCAGAGTGGCTCACACTGCATTTAGTAGAACTTTAAAGAAAGGAAATGTTTGTGTTTACAAAGCAGCTTTGTGACTGTCACACAGTTTTTAATCTGTTTAAAAGCTTCAAATACTTCTGTCCAATAAAGTGTAATAAACTAAAACAAAAACACAATTTCTACCTTCCAAAAACCTCTTTTTAAAGTGTGGTGCTCTCCTCATTTGAATAGAGGCAGTCGAGGCTCCACCCCAAGAGAGTTGAAAGGCTAGAAGACCACAAAGATGGAAAAGGCCAGCCCACTGAGGGAGGGAGAAAAAAACTGCTCCGGCTCCTCTGCCATAATTTCCTATCAGCCTATTCAGACAACATCACCAACAGCTTGGTCTGCGTGTGTGTGTGTGTGTGTGTGTGTATGGGGGCAAAGCAGAGAGTGAGAGACAGAGAGGCAGCGCACAAGAAGCAGAGAGAGAGCAACACGAGGAGAGAGAGCAGAGAAGGGGGAGGCTCCGTATTCTTTCACCTACCCCCCGTCAAACCACAGGAAGGAGGGGCCAGACCCTAAGCTGCCAATCAAATCTGCTCGTGGCAGCCGGCATTATCTCAGCAACAAACTATTGACAGATTACATGTCAAGGAGTTTAGTGCATGATTGAAGGAAGCCTTTTTTATCTAGTTACTTTTCCGCTTTATTTCCCCCCTCCACCAACCAACATTCGAATGACTTTCTAACAGAGTTGAGTAATATTATGAAAGTTACATGTCTGAGAGGATTTAACTTCGACTTCCCTGAATATGGTGAGTACTCTTCTTCTTTTGTATCTTTGCCAGATATGTTTTATTAGCTGACAGTTTAAGGTGTGTCTTTATCTCTGACTAAATATACTGAGAAGGGAAGTTCATGATTAAACTATGTGCCAGCCCGTACGTATACCCAAGTGTTGCGACACCCTTATTTATAGCTCTTTGACAGTGCCCAAAGGTGACTGCAATATCAAATATTATTGCTTGTTTCTCCAGCTCGCGGCTCATGTTTCTGTGTAACATGCTGCACACATGTAAAGAAAGTTCACAAAGCCAGTTTCATTTTCTCTTGTCAGCGTCTACTTCTCTTCTAGGACATGAGGCGACAACTTATCTCTGTCAGCCTTTTTATTTGTCTTCATCTGTGTTTGTGTTTGTTTGAGCTTTTTTAGTTCTTTCATCTAATTATATGTTTTTGAATTATCCAACCTTTACAACTGTGAAAACACAGGTATTGGGCTCACCCAAGAGGCAGAGAGGCACTGGCAATGCCATTAGGGTACGCTGAATGGCCTAAGGGTTTGTTGCCAAGGGGACAAAGCAAACAAACTGTTGTGTTGCTTTTGTTGTCACACATGTAAAGAGAACAGGAGTAGTGCGAACACCTTTCCAGGTACTTCAAATTAATGTCTAAACACACTGCTCATTACTGTGTATCAAATAAAAATGTTAACACTCTGATTAACCAAATGAATTAAATGTTGGCTTAAATTCTATGAACAACTATTTTTATTATAATTCAATGAACAGCTCTTGCTCAGCAGTTTTGTAGTGCACACACACACACACACACACACCTGTGACTTTTTAGAATCGTAACTGATCTGTAACTGTCAGATTAACAACAGTCATTCTGTGCGTACTTCTGGTCAAGCGAACTTGTTCTGTTATATCTGGCTTACGCTTCATACTTCTAAGCGTCTGCATTTGAATCTAAAGAAAGCTTTGGTATTTGTTTAAGAATAAGTCATATTTCATATTCATATTTAGTTCCGTCTGCATTTGGGTTTATGCGCGTGTGTTCACTGTTTGCATGCAATGAGTGTCGTTCTTCCTTCATACATGTGTGTGTGAGTGTGTGTGTGTGAGAGAGACAGTGAGTGTGTGTATTAATAGTCACTCTGTATTTCAATTTTTGTACCACACAAACATTTAAGGACTTGGTGAGTTAACTTAAACTTTTTAAAGACATTTTAGACTCCTTTTAAACTTTTTCAGTGTATTCAGCTTTTATTCGTTTATTTTTGTTTAATAATCAAGTTTATAAATATTTAGGAAGGGTTATGTAGATTTTTCAAGAGACTTAGTTTTAAAACGCTATCAGGGTGTAAAGCAATACAATTAGGATGTTCTAAAAATATTTAAATGCAGAATAATTCTTTTTTTTGTGTGTGTGTGTGATTTTAAAGGAAAAAACTGTAATTTAAACTTCAATCCTGCACATTTTGCTTCAGGCTCTTATTTTTAGTTCCCCAGTATGCAAGTTCTTTATTTTCCCCAGTGATTTAACACAGCAATAGTTCTTCTTATTTTCCCATTGATCTCTCTGGACATTATTGAGGGTTTTTCAGCCTTTTTAACTTTTACATAAAAAAACAACAGGATCCTAAGGTATTACTTTAAAAAAGAAACTCACTGAGACTGTATTGTAGACCACTGTGACCACAGTGTTTGACAAACACATGAGAGAAATACATGAGGGCTCGGTTATTTCAGGTGTCCTGTATTATAGTTTAAAATAACAAACACGCACAAGTGTAATCGTGACACACCCTAATTTCAAACTTTTCGTCAGCTCGGAAAATGTTTTTCTACCCTCCTATGAGTCATAATGTTGATTACCTTCTCCCTCACTGAGTTGTCTCATTAACCCTTTGTGGCCCTCTCCATCTTTTACGGCCCTCCACAAAAACCAGGATGAAACGAGGGAGAAAAACAAGCCCGGTTCTGAAGGCCCTCAATAACCTTTTATCACAATTTAGCAATAACCTGAATCAATTTGATGTCTTAAGCAATAAAATATGCTGTTGCACCCCTATTTCTGCTGCTCCTCGGATGACAGTAAATTTACATTTTTTAATTAAACTAGCTGGAATTTTTATTAGGGGGCTGGGCTATGCTAATGGGAATGTTGTGTACAGCAGATTAACAGAGTTTTGAAATAAATTTAACAGGGAGACATTTGGTGGAAAAAAAATGCGAGTCATTGTCTTTAACCTCTTTCATGCCGATTTCTCCTGGGGATCCTTGTAGTCTAAGGAGCCTTGTCAGGGAAGAGTGCTTCTCAGCAACGAGGTGATTAGTATCGCCTTGTCAACCGGGGCAAACACTCGCTTTCTCAAGAATTATTTTTTAAACACTTTTTTTTGGACAAAAAAATATTCTTAATCTCTTGTATTTTAAATTTAAAACACTGACTGAATTTAGATTACTTTCTTTTAGATAGTTTGAATTCATTTTGAAGGAAAAATTCCTGTATTGATTTATTCTTTTCTCTGAATTGTTAAGAAAATGAAAGTTCCTCTCTTTTCTTTGAAAACTTAACTTATTTCAAAATGGTTCTTTTGTTTTTTTATTTTTTCAATTTTTGGATTAATAATGACTGCTTTTTTCTAATTAATGTTCTTCACACTCAAATCTGGGAAGAACTGTAAAAGAAGTGTCAAATACAGTAGTTAATAGGCGCGTATATGTTTGTGTAGTTTTATGGTCCGCTCTCAGCATTTGATGGATGTTACGCGAGGCTGTGTGTGTTATGCTTGGTTTTAGCAGAGTGGCAGGGGGAGAGAAAGGGGGAACATAGACAGCAGACAAGGGGAGGGAGGTGTGTGTGTGTGTGTGTGTGTGTGTGTGTGTGTGTGTGTGTGTGTGTTTTGGGGGAGTAGACAGAAAGAGAGGGACAGCTGAGTCCTGATTGAGCATGTGCCCAGTCATCAGACACAAGCCCCCCAACACCGTAATTACCTTAACCCCTGTCTTTTAATACCCAAATCACACCAACTGGCCTTTTTTTTTCCCCTTGTAGAAAGAGGAAACATTAGAGATCAAACGATCAAATAAACTCCAGATGCACGTGGGCTGCCATGCATCTTGCCGCAATAGCCAAAGTGTTCAGGGCTACTTGATATGGGCCAGGAGCAAGGCAAGTGGCATCACCACCCCCTTTCTTCAATCCTGTGCACTCATGCAGTGGCCAGCACCTAATTAAAACCTCAAAGCTCCCCGTCACCAATCTGGAGTAATGGCCTAATTAATACTTGGTGAAGAAATATTCCAGAATGATAAACAGGTTGCACCTTGGGTCTTCATTGCTTTTATCATCTTAAATATAACAGGCCAAGTTTTTATTATCACAGATAATGCATGTTTGTTAAACTGCTGTCTACTAGAATTAAGGGAAATTGAAACGGTAAAATAATCTTTTTAATTATACCATCTACAAAGGGATGGCAGTTAATTATAAATGATCTTAGTTATTGGAATTTTTTATCATGTCTTATTTTCAGAAAAGAAAGAAGAAAGAAAGAAAGTCCTTTTTCTCTTCATATTTCTCAGTCGCCTTTCTCGGTGTAACAAGACAAAAAGAAATCCTGCCTTTAATCTCACCGCTGAATTTGCCGTGTCATGTGTTCCTATGTGCAGAGTCAAGAGAGAAGCTTCCGGTGACTTTTTTTTTTCCTTGAGTCAATTTCCTAATCTTTCATATGAAATTATAATTTCATGCAAAGTAAGGGGGCAGAATAATCTTCAGCTGCTGATATGCTATATAAGAGGGGAAAAAGGGAAAATGAAGAGGTAATTAGCAGAGTGGAAGACTCTGCGCGTTTGTCTGAAAGCGTGGTCTCCACTGGCCATGAATGAATTTGCATGCTTCGCTTATCGAAACACACTTATTAGGCCAGCTGAAAGAGAGATTAAGCCGGCACAAAATGTGGTGACTAATCCTTTTAAATGTGGCAGGGGGTCTTTAAGGTGTAGACCAGCCTGTATGAAAGTTAGTGGGCACAGTATGTGACAGACAACAACTTTTACACTAAATGTGCATCAAAGCAGCAGATTCAGGGTTAACTATACAAAGACAGGACAGTGATAGGCATGCGAAATAAATTGATAGTTTATCTCCTGACCCTCTTATCTTTTCAGGTTGGGTCAGACCAGGTTGAAGTGATCAAAAAGACACGTTGTGTGGTCCAACATTGGTGGCTTTTCTGTAATTTATTGATGAGTGTTACAGTCTGAAGTTAATTCTACGTGCAATATAAAAACATAAAAAAATGAGACGAGAGGGTGCAGAAAAATCTGTCTTCTCACTTCACCTCTGAGCTCAACACATCATAGTTTCATTTCCCGGGCACCTTTTCTTTGACAGGAATTCAACCCCTGCTGTACTTTCTGTCTTCATTTTTGATAGCAAGAAAGAAAAAACAAGCAAACAGCAAGCCGTTTTTCTCCGTCAACTTCACTGTACGTGAGAAAATGTTTGCTCTGTGGAGTTACAGAGCCAATACCCCTGTCCTCCTCCATAATTGACTGCAAACAGCAACGTAGTGACGTTCAAACACTGCCCTCCTCTCTCTACTGTGTCACACACACACAAGCACACAGTCCCCCCCACCCGGCACCCCTCAACTTCAGGTTCCCCTTCTGCCGTGTGTTTTTTCATGTGACATTCTATTCACTGGGGTCAGTAGCAGGCAGCAGCAGCAATAATTACTGTCTGTACATGATAAATCTGAAGCCCAGCTGTTCATTTCTGTCACTGCCGATAGAGACAGAGAAAGAGGGAGAAAGACAGAGAAGAGACGAGACAGAGGGGGAGAGAGGGGAAGAGCCCAGGAGTTTACAGTTTGCCGGATTTCTTTCCTTTTTTTTAACTTGGTAACTTGATAGGATTACATGGTTGGAGAGCCCACACCTGTTAAGAGGCTGTTAGCAGAACAGTTGGCAGTCCCATAGCCACAGCTTAGCCTTTTTCTTCTCTCACTGCTGTCCTTTCTGTCCCCTTTTTGTGATTTCACCCCACATGTATGACAAGAGTTTATTTCTCTGGGCTGGTGTGTTGTGGGGTGGGGTGGTGGTTCGGGGGCATGTGAGTGGGGCTAGTGTTTGATGTTAAAGCACAAACCCCACTCTACTCTCTAAGCGCACATGTGTGTATGTGTTTGTGTGTAAGGCCAGGTTGGCTGACATCTCTTTTTCCCTCCCTCTCTTGAGACACGTTGTCTGCCATCAGTTGTGCTTCCCTTTCCGACCTCAGTCACTCCGGAGCCGCCCCCGGAACAACGTATATACAAGTAACACGACAGCAAACAAAGGAAGAAAGAATTCGATTTGGTTTGTTTTTCACGAGGGTGGGGGACAGGTGTTGGCAGAGTTGTAAAATACCCAAATACAGGTTAAACCAGACGATTTAAATGATTAAGGGTTAGGTTGAGAACGTTTGTGCATATTTTAGGAGTGCCAAAGCCCTGCTGTCAAATTAGAAATACTTTTGAAAGGAGTGGAGATGAGTAATGCATCAAATTTGTTGCTTGTTTTCTCTTGTTCGACCTTTTAAAAACATAAAAAAAACCTCAAACATTTTTGATACACAAAAAATATATATTTCGGAGAAGAGTTTGTGGAGGGAATCAGTGACAGTAATCAGACGTGGAAAACCGCACTTACAGTGGCTTGTTTTGTGCCTTGGTGCAGCATGTCTCACTGCCTTATTTGGCATTCAGCAGCAACCCGGCTCTTTGGCTTCGTCACTTTATGTGGGCCCTCAGCACCTGTTCCCTCTATTGTGTTGGAATTTTCTATATTTGGCAAGAAGTTGGGCTCTTTCAATTGGTGTGCAGGTCTCTTCTTTTTTGATTTCAGAAAGCTGAGCTTTAATTCCTCCAATCTTATTTGTCTTAATCATCTGCTGTTGCTCACTTGTTCAAAACGACATGATTCAACATGGGAGGACTATGCAATATTTCTCACCAGGGTATCTAAATGTCATGTTGTTCCTTGCATGTTATTGACACGTTGCATTGCCAGGAGTTCAAATAATCTTCTCTGTAAAGCACAAGAGAAATAAAAAAGAGCAAAGTTAATAGATATCTCTAGCTAACTTTTAATTGTTCTGATATGTAATCGCTAAATGACAATAAAAAAAGGAGCAGGGCCACTTTAAAAGCTTTATCTCTTCTGCTCTGTGCCCAAAGTGTCATGTCCATAACAGCACCAGCTGATCTACAGAGTAAAATAACCGCTAAGGCTTATTGTTTGGACAATATTGGAGCCCCCCTCAACACCCCACCCCTTCCTCCCCCCGCTGCTTCTCTCCCCTCTCCCTTGATTCATTTCACCCACTGTCCTCGGCTGCTGGAAAATGGCGTTAATTTTTTTATTACCTGTTTGACTCTCCAGCCTTATTACTGTAGCCCCTTAATGTTCTCTGTAACCGTGGAAACCAGATGAATAAATGTCCGCCAAAGAAAATGAGATGATTAAACAGGTCACCCTTGCAAAACAAATTCGCTTGGTCGAGCGCAATTTGTGTACCAAGCGGCTGTCTTAACAGTTTGCTAACAAGGGGATTGTTTGCCAGACTAACTGACAGAGAAGGGAGGGGGAAATGAAGATATCTGGGGGAAAAGGATATGATTGAGGAGATAATATTTTAGATCTCTGCGCTATTTGTCTCATCTTTTTATTTCTCATGATAGTGCTGTTTGTTTCGATTAAAAATTCCACTTTTCTCCATTTTTTTACGCAGAAAACGGCACTTTTTTCTGTTAACCATGTATGAAACCGCCACAAACAAGTAATTTTAAGTTTAAAGCAGTCATCCATATTATTGTCGGGGGCATTTGGTCTGTGATCATCAGCAAGTGCAGTTGCAAATAGAATTTCCCTCATTTATGTGGCAACCAATCATTACTGCTAATTGTCCTTGAGGCCATCTGCATAGGAAGTGTCGTCCTCTGTTGGTGTTGCAACAGCACCGGTCATGGATTTACTGGTCTGATAATAATATTTAACTCCTCCAACCTCCATAGTCAGCGCAAAACACTTCATATTTGCAACTGCAGTAATAAATATGCAGGAGGTTTGTTTTCTCAAATTAAACAGTAGCTTGAACACCATCTTGGTTTCAAAGTGCCACTAAGTTCCTTTCCCATGATCCCCCCTCCTGTCCTTCCCTTCCAACAAGTGTAAAATTCTCATATGACTTGTTTTAAGGCGAGCTTTCTGACAACCATATGAACCGTCTGGTGTTTTCATCTGGGAAAATAAGAGACTTGGTGGGGCAGATTTAGCCATGTAACGATAGGGCAAACATGCAGGCTTGGATTGGAATCAGGCCTGAGTTGCCATTCTGACCACAAATCATAAATGTCGGGGACACGGCGGTGGTGTTGTTTATGGAGGGATGCCACGCTGCGCCACTCAAGGGTGTTGCCTGTTTGCATTGATGCACCACCACCACTTATTGCCTCTTGCTCTAAAACAACTTCCGCATCCCACTCAGCCCAGCCATTTTGTCCCGTTACCAAAGCAGATCCCAAATATTCACCACAGCTTCAGCCTCAACTTCAAGAGAAGGGAGGTTGTTGCTCAAAGCAGGGCTGCGGCTTCTTTAAGTCGTTTGTGGGACAGAAGATGGCGAGCAGTTTTTCCACAGGCAGACGGGGTATTTCATCCCAATACAGGGACACTACAGCTCAAAACTGAAAAGCACTTATGCATTATTGATGTTTTAATTTGTGCAAATGCCCAAGTCTTTGTTAAGTGATTATAGTGCTGGGGAGATAACAGGGGAGGTACTTCTCTATGAAACAAGAGCTTGCTTGCTGGCCGCACTGGGAAGCCATTGGACTAAATCTAACAAGTCGACGCTTCTACTCAGCTCAATGCAAGAGAGGGAGAAGCGTTGGGTGGCAAAAAGGGGGGGGTGAGAGAGTTGACTAGAAAATATCAACGTGTCCAAGATAAGGGAAAATTCAGCCGTTGATCTTTTGTCCTTATTTCAGCGACACCTCTCCCGTTTATGATGGTACTTTTATAGTTCTTTTACATCCCTTATCAAAAATTATTTGATGTAAATACAATGGAACTGACCTGAAAAGCCCCATGTGTAAATACTCCTCGTGGTGCACTAGAAACTGACCTTGGGAGAAGAATGCAAAGTTATAACGCTTGCAAAACAAGCCAATAAAATATTACCTTGTTGAAAGGGGGAGTTTGGGTAAATATAAAAGACAGACAAGAAGCAGCTCTTTTTCCACCCAGCAATGATTAACCCAGAACAAAGGTGATCAAGGATTTTTTCTTCAGCATTTTTTGATCTATAATTTATGTAACTGCCTGCTTTATCTGCCTTACATTGATGAAAAATTATGGTAGTATAGGCTGAAACATTCCTTCCAAAATGAACATGTTTGTATATGTAGACTGAGCTGAGCTGGAAAGATTTTGTTTCATATCCCAGTTGATCCGATCTCCAACTTCATCTCAGATCATTGTCACCAGTGCGTAGAAAGCCGTGTTTCCTCTATTGTGCTGTTTGGTGTCTGGGATGGTTGTTCAAACTCGGCCTCATCCATGCTGCTTCCACACCTGCAGCTGTTCACACAGTCGCCTTCCTCCTGCACTTAATTCATGTGTAACCTGTAAATTATGCTCTATTCATTTAGTTTAGACTGTATTAATACAGGCTTTATCAATGTCAACCCATGAGATATGTGTTTTACTTTTGGCTTTGGTTGCTATATCACTCATTGGCTTTTGTTCACTGGCTTTATTCTTGCTTTATTCTTTGGGAAATATCTGCTTAAGTGTGGAACCAGGCTTTGCCTTCTGCTTTGAGGTCCCTGATGGAGGTAAAACATGAGAGCATGTGTGTGCACATACACACACTCATGTGCCCGCACACACACACACACACACACACACACACACACACACACACACACACTTAAACACTCACATAGGCTCTCAGGCTTCCCCAAGCATTTACTGCTTTATTAAGCTGTCTCATGAACCCACTAGCAGAACATGAGAATACAGGAAAAAAAGAAAAGCCCATATTACTTAGATGATTTGATGTCATTTGTGGACTACAAAACACTAGGCTTTATTGTGTGCGCAGGGAGAAAGAGCACGAGCAGGGAAAAAAAGAAGTTGGCTTAGAAATTCAGAATTTCAATTAGCGTACGTAATCTGAACCTGCCGGCTTTGATAGAGGCTTTTTTTTTTTTACGAAGAATACAGCAGCACTTGTAAAACATTAATTAAGCAGACTTGTTTTTTTAAAAGGATGGAGTAAAGTGTTCTTTATGCAGTCCTTTTCACTGAACAAAAGGCAGTTACCTCACAGAGAGGGCCGCTTTACCCAAACCATTTGCTAAAAAAGAGCCATTTAAATAAGAGAAACACACAAAAGACAAAAAAGACACACCATTGAGGGTAATGTTCCGAAGGAGATGATATCATATGAGAGCACAGCCTTTTGCTGAAGAATAGAAATGTATCCGTGCCTCAGTGAAACCCAAGCCTTGTGCAGGAAAACGAGCCCCTATTTTAATGACTTTCTACCTGACAGATGACTTTAGACAGCCTTTTGGATCAAATTGCTCTGACTTTGTCACTTACATCATCAAACCATTGCTAATTAATACTTTATACGACTTGTTAATTGATGAGTAATACGAGTTATAATGGCAGAATCCTCTGAAATGTTAAGACTTTTATCGTTTTTTGTTGCAAAGCCATGATGCATTATTCTCTATTGGGACATGAGCTCTCTTGAAGTGTCTGCAAGATCCTGTTTCCTTGTTGAAATTCATGCCCTAAACAACAGTGCTTGGCATTGAAGGAGACTATAGTTCATTCACCTGCTTTGGTCATATAGTTCATGAAAATGCAGAAATATAAAGAAGAGCATCTTTTTATTCTCAACAGATCATTAAAAGTGGTAGATTATGTCTCAGATTAAAAAAAAAGTATGATAAAAGTGATATCTTCCCACTTATTACAGCACAGGGGAGCCTTCATCGTCCCATTTCTGGGTTATAGAATAAACCAATAAATGAAAATGAAAGTCCCTGTCCTACATTTGCACACAGTGTTTTGTATTAATTTCCCACACACTATTGTAAATCCTGTTGTGGTGGGTGATGAGTACACATACAGATGATACATTAAAACTGCCATAACTCGCACACCCAGCAAAGCTAAAAATCAATTGGAATGGATAGTTAAGCTGGCCCTAAAAATCAATGGGCAATTCATGTCCTTGATCACAGAGTGTCATTCCTTTCAATGTTAGAGGCTGATGAGGGCTGAACATACACACACACACACACACACACACTCCCAATCAGCACAGATATGCAGGTAACTTGCAGACATGTTCAGAGGGCTGATTTGGTAACCTAAGAGTAAATGAAACTTCAGGGCAAGGACAAATTTTAACACACTTTTTATTATTAACTGCTTTTCTTTAAAAGAGAACTCATATGTATTCAAGAAACATTAATTTCCTTTTGCTTTCCAGTTTTGAAAAACTGTATGAAAATTCAGAAGACTTGGGTTGAAATGTGTTCACACACATTAAGGGCAGTCATGGTATTTTATCAGAGCCAGCTGGTGAATACAACATTGTGGTCAGTCCATCAAAATTAGCAGGGAGTCAAGTTTCAGAGCTCATGTTGTTGTTTTTAAACCATGCAAAATGTTGCAATCCAATGACATTGTACACCAAGCCTGGAAAATAGAGATGACCTTAAAGCCATTTCATTCACCCCCCACCCCCCTTGCACACACAGTTATTTACACGGTGGGTTTGAACGAAGGAAGAGGCAACAGCAAAATGAAGAGGATGGAAATTCTGTGTTTCAAAATAGCAGTTTTGCCCTTATTAATGCCATTAGTGTAACAGTCATAATAGATCAAATCAACAGATGACCGAAGCAACTCCTCTGTCTCTGCGCTGTGACGGGATCATGTCGAGAACAATTTAGGCATTTTGTGTTGATGAGTGAGGTTTTGAGTGCTGTTGTATCCTATAAACTGCCCTTAAATTATGCACAGTTGCTTTCTTTATTTTTTATCTTTAACTGTATCTCTTTTTCCCTTTTTCTTTATTCATAATTTATCTCTAGTCTTTTTTTAAGCTTTGAGGAATAGTTCACTAACCTTCATCTGTACCGGAGTTCAAGTGACCCTTTTGTTAAGAACTTCTGTATTTTTAACCTAGATTTTGTTAATGACACTGTGACAGCCATTTTTGCTCCTGGGCTTTTCTTCTTTGAGGCCATTTGTGTCACTCACACTTAGTCTCCCTCATTATTACCAATTATAGCCACACTGACCAATTTAGAGGAATAATGACAGAAACTATGTCAATGTCCCACCTATTTTTTTTTCCCCAGATTTGAATCTCTGTCTCTTCTTTTGGTCTTTTCACAAGCTGTGCTCTCCTTATCTGTTCACACAGCCTGTGGTGTATAAGTTTCAAGTTAGCAGTTGCTTGGCCTTAACAGGTGGTCAACTCTTATGGCCTGTAACTGTGGTAACATTTGAAAGGGTCATTCAGCACACTGGTTAAATACTTCAGATTTTGGGAGAGGAGAGGGCCTTCAGAACAGTTGTCGCCTGTCATGAGGAGCTAAGAGTCAGAAGGAACAGTCGAACACTTGCTCGTCCCCTTGTGGAGGTGAAAATTTTCCAGCAGCTGTCACTCGGTCACTTTACCTCATGTGTTCTTAGTAGGTTGTTTTTTTTCCCTCTTTTCCAATAAAGCAGAAATGAATGTTTGTGGCAACTGGAGGGGGATATGGGGGTGGGGGGACTCCGGCACTGTGCCCTGTCACTCACAATCTCGCCCGTGTGTGTCCTCCTCTAGAATGGTTACATGTCTCATCAGCCGCCAATCATTAGAAGAGCGTGAGACTTGCTGAACGGTGGAGACTTCTTTCTTGTCATTCAGCTGTTTCAAAAAATCTGGTGGTTTTATTCTACTGTCTGGAGTCATAAAAGTCTTACTGTTTGGCCGTGTACAGTAGCAGTGAAATGATGTTTCTTTTGCCTCTGCTCTGCTTCCTCTCCCACACTTCTCTCCCATTCTCTCTTCCTTTCCCTGTCTCCCTTACTCCCCCTTTCTCCCCCCTCAATCCATCTGCATCATGTCGATCTGTCAGACTGCCAGTGTCTGTTCCAATTAGATTCCACTTAATACACGTAACCTCGATTAACACGCAATCAAGCCCAGATAAATCACGTCCTTTAAGTCCCCCCCTCTGCCTCTCCTGTGTTGCTTTGCATCACTCAGTTTTTCCCAACAAGCTTTTCTTAACACAGCCGTTGGTCGCAACGTATAAAATCACACGTTGACTGCACGGGCAGGTAAATGTTGAAAATGTCCTCAGAGGTGACATTTTGCTGTGGAGACGGGTGCTTTTCACCTCTAACTAAATGCTTCGTATTAGTTTCGTCTCACTTCTACTCTCAGTAAAGTGAATCTGCTCTTGTGTTTCCTGCAGACTCTTGTTGATGCCCTTCTCACCCCTGAAGATGAAGGTGTCTTAATTACATCTTTGGTTAAAAAGCTACAAAAGACACCCTGGGCTTTCTCTACATTGCGGGAGGCTGTGTAGTCTATTGTCTCTGTGACCTTTTTAGCTAGCGGACAATTGGTTTGACTAGATTACAAATTAAGACACAGCACCAGGCACTTAGAAAGCAAGTCTGTTAGAGAGCAGTTCTATTACTACCAGCCTGTGAAAGCCACTGGGCCATACGTTTTAAACATCATATAAAAGGCTACAAAGTCAGGCATCACATGCACATTGTTCTGTATCTATAAAATATAAAGTTACATTTGCTTTAATGGTATCTGCAATGCCATATTGCCTCTTTGCCAGTGGCAGAAAGGGGAAAACACACAGAGCCTCCACAGAGCTTAGGATTCAGGGTCGATTATAATTCTTTTAACAAAGTTAATAATTTACGCTGTTTATGCTAATAAGGGATAAGAGGACTGTTGAATTACCAAACAGCAGAAAACACTAAAAATACAAACCAAATGAAAACAACCTGGGGCACTGAAAAAGCCGACACAGCACTCTTGGGGTCTTCTTTTATTAATCGCAGCTAAAAGTGCTAACATTGACATGTTGAACAGATTAGCCTCTTTAATAATGGGGCGGGTCAACATGGCTACCACTGCTGATCCACGAGGATATCCTGTCGGGAGGCGGAAAGCCTGTGTTTCATATCCTGACCCCTGCCTCTAAGGGGCTAGCCCCTGTGCTAAAGATACACTGAATCTGGCCTGGGCATGCACGAGAAGACGATCAGACACCATGCTTCTTTTTATCACTGCTCGTAACTTTTTTCCTTTTATAAAAAACCAAACAAACAAACTTTTGTTTCAAATGTGGAAAGTTTTGCAGTTGCTGTTTATGTATAACTGTGTTTGAGTGCATGGTTTCTGTAGCCATGCTCTTCTCTAAAGTGAAACCTGTGACAGTTAGAGATCTGTCTTTGTTTCATGCAGTGGCAGCCTGTGTCATACACGCTCAGGCTGCTGCTGTACAGCATTAATGGTTTTAAATATCTCAATGCTAGTTGGAGCTGACAAGCCCTGCCGGTGTGCAGTGTGTAAATAGGGCTTGGATTTAAAATAAATTAAGCCATGAGAAAGGCTCA
The DNA here is from genome assembly GCA_008086565.1 of Thalassoma bifasciatum. Classification (NCBI taxonomy): domain Eukaryota; kingdom Metazoa; phylum Chordata; class Actinopteri; order Labriformes; family Labridae; genus Thalassoma; species Thalassoma bifasciatum. The sequence goes on along the minus strand of RPOG01000032.1, from coordinate 178,445 downwards.
CGTTGATCCATTTCTTATCTCCTTTGCTGCCTTGTCAGCCCAAAGCCCTTTTAAATTGTGTGGACAAGTAGAGGGACAAGCAGGGCCCATTCTCAGTTTTTAGTGTGTAAGAATAGCTTATTGTTAGTACTTACAAATGAAGAATGTATATAACTACAGCAGGCTCTATACTTCTCAACTGCCTAGAATCTGTTGATCTCTGTAGAACCAATTAAAAAGTTGTGCGTGTTTTATTTAATTAGTATTGGGTGCAAACAAAATGAGTATTGAATAGACACCCGATAGCCCTCTGCCCTGTCTTTTTCCATTTATAAACTCTCTCCACAGCCACAACAATGTTGCTCTGTCTCTTTAAAAGGGGTGACAGTTTTGACTATAAGTTGGGCTAATTTTTTTCTTTCCCAGAGAAAAAAATGGGAATAACGCTGATGAGTTTTAACAGCTTCAGCCAGGCGATGGGCAAATATAATAAGTGTTTTCGTAGACGTCACCAATGATTATCTCATCTGGGCATTTTGGGTGAATGTGGTGGATTTAGAGGCTCGTTTCCCATTGTGCTGACATCACCCTTTAACAAACCAAATTAAATCATGGCTAAAATCGTTTGAAACCCTCCCAGAGTCTGTCTCAAATGGCTAAACAATGAAAGTCTGGGAAAAATTTAAAGGGAACGCCGTGTGTGTTTGGGTGTGCATGCTTATGTGTGGATTTGAGTGTGTTGAGTTAGGGGGAGGAGGGGGGATGTAGTGTGGAAATGGGGGCAAATTAACCCTCACACTGAATAATGGGATAAAGAAAGCTAAAATTTAACACATTCTTCAGAGAATTTAAATGACTGCATGTTCATACAGTAGTCTGCACTCATGCCTTTGTTTAAGTTAGAATGCATTAATTTCTCTCTATTACTTTTCTCCTAACATATTTGAAAATGCATTACTGGCCTCGGCAAGTTTAATCTTAGAAGGTATATGGAGCCCAGCAGTTAGTGCTGATATAGCTGTGCTTTTATAGACTGAAATTCAGATTAAAGGGCAGGAGTGTCCAGTTTCCACAGGCAGGCAATGTAGAAAAGAATGTGTTTTGCTGCTGATATCACTATGACACATTACAAGCAAAGGAGGACAGAATGACACCTGTGTATTTTACAAACATAGGGGTGAATTACAGTACACAACAATCTCTCAAAATGACAGCAATTATTAAAATGGCCTGTTTGAGGTTTTCTTTTACAATAGAAAAATCATTGATTTGTTAAATGAAGAAACTTCAGACCGGAATAAATTGTTACAAAATACTTAACCAAGTTGTAGTTGAGTGTTTTTAGGTGTTATTTGTGCATTCATTTATTCATTTACCACATTATAAACTTCTATTGAATGTTAAATAAAATTAAAAGATTATGTCCGCTAGTGTGGCTGAAACACGTATATGTCAGCTGCCCCCTCTCACCACTCGTGCGCCACAGTTGGCCACCCACGACCTTGTGAAATGAACAAGGGGCTAAGGGAGAGAGAAAAGGAGAGGTAGAGAGAGAAAGTGAGGAGTTGGCCAAGGAGTGGTGGTAGAGTGTGGAGGTGAATGGAGGTGGTGGTTGAGGGGGGTTGTAGCTGCTAAAGGCCTCAATTCAGCTAACGTGGCCTGATGTGACAGGATTAGCTAAGCCCCGGTGAGCATGGCTGGTACTGTGAGCGTGTGTGTGTGTGTGTGTGTGTGTGTGTGTGTGTGTGTGTGTGTGTGTGTGTGTGTGTGTGTGTGTGTGTGTGTGTGTGTGCGCGTGTGCGTGTGTGCAGTCGTATGGGAGTGTGTGTGTCTCAGGCCAGCAGTGTGCACAGCAGACTGGGAGCCCCGTTCTGCGGCTCGCCACCAGCCGAGCCAAGACAAGACATGAGAGATCAACAGTGTGTCAGCCCATCGCTGCTATCAAGTCTTAGCCCTCATCAGCCTCCTCTTCTACCAAAGAGCAAGCCAGACCATAGAAGACAGAGCCAGAGGAGTCAAGATACAGAGGGGGGAGACACAGTGGGGGACAAGTGGGCGGGCAGCTGGGGCTAAAGTGAACGGGAGTTGGAAAATGATCCTATTAAATTGAATTAAAGAGGCAGTCTTCATTTACCCCAAGAATGATGGATTTGGATAATTAACAGTTTTAATGGGTACTGGTTAAAGAGGACAAGGAAAACTAGTGATTGCAGACATGGAGTAAAGGGGCCAGGTCAGACCTGTGAGGTTTTCAACAGACAGCACAAAAGAAATTACCTTTTTTTTCATCTTAAACCAACTATTTTTAATTTCTTTGCGATAACTTTCAGAGAATTTCCAGATAAGCATGGGAAAATGTTACCCATCCCTCTTGAATCTTCGCATTTTAGATTGTTCTTTTTTTTTTTTCCTACAAAAACTTTTTTAAAAGTGCAGCCAGCATAAGATGATCCAAAGACAGCAGATCAAAGGCTGTTGCGTTGTAAGGTTTTGTGTATTAATAGAGACATTGACACACACACAGGAAAACAAGGGAGTCACTGATCAGCGTGTAGGTTTAGTGTCGATATATTTTGTGGTAGTGTGCTGCAGCAGTGAGTGCATTATACCAGTTTAATGCCCTCATCTCTAGACCTAATTATGGCACAACCAGTGTGTGTGAAGTGTATAAGTGAATGTGTTCATGCACATGCAGTGGTGTGCTTGTGTGCCTGGGTTTTCACTTTGGTCAATGCACAAACCCTATCTGCATGTCCTTAATTCTTGATGATGTGGAGGCCTTAGGCAGTGTGTGTGATGGAGAGGATGTCTGTGTGCCAAGTTGAAGTGATCAGGCGGTAGGGCATGGGCTCTCACCCCTCTGAAAATTCTCTTTGCTTTGCTCACAGCAGCCAGCCCAGTGGTAGTGTGTTGCTAGTTTAAACAGACCAGTCAGGACTAGTGACACCCTGCCACGAATGAGCCAGATTTACACTTGCACGATGTGTCGCTGAGTAATCTGCAGCTTGTCTAGTTTTGAAATAATTGCTAATCCAGAAAAGGAACTAGTTAGCTTCATTTACATGATCTGCTTCACTTATTCAGCTCATCCCTTAAATGCAGCTTTTATAATGTGCTGCATTGTTCATGGACAAGCAGTTTTGTTTTACACAGAGTTGTGGGTGTAATCAATTTGGACAGTTGTAGATGCACACTTAACTCTTCATTACATTGGATGATGTGCACCACAGCTTACCTGAACCCTGATTAGGGAGAGAATGTCTTAAGTAAAGGGATCAAATAATTTTATGCTACTTTTCTCCTTTCAAAAAAATTAACACTACAGTCGCACACATGTGTGTAAGCGAGAGAGTGATAGAGTGTGTGAAAAAAAACAATCTCATCAAGCAGGAGGCCGTTTGCTTAGCAAGAGCTGACAGTCTTTGTGTATGTAAATGAAGAATTTAGACTAATGGAGTTGAACCATTTCTAATTTTGTGATGGCAAGAGGATTTTGATTGAAAGTAATTAAGCAAGCTAGCTGTAAAATTAATTAAAGCAAAAGGAGGGGGGGACTTTTATTGGATTGGATAGCGATATAGCTGCTGTCAGGCAGGGGGACAAATGGGGGTGACCTGGATTCTCTGCCCTCCCTCCTCCCACTCGGGACTTTTATGTCACTTTAATCTCCTTAGAGCGGCTGGTGTGCATTTGTTCGAAATAATCAAGGAAATATGGTCAGAAATTGTCAGCTTTCAGATCTAATTTACCTGACAGCCTTGCAAGTGTGTGTGTGCATGCACAAGTATGCATTTGACAGTGGCAGGTCCCATTTTTTCCCTTGCCCTCTCCTCAGCTTTGTGGAAAATGCTTTTGACAGTCTTGAAGCATCTTGGTTGTTGGAGGGCGGGGGAAATGAGGAACTTGGGTGGCTCCAAGATGGACATTTCAATGAGGCATGTTTGGCCCGGCTTAGCACCTCTGACACCGTTGTGTGCCTGCACAAACACCAACATGTTTAATTGCCACTGTAACATATTCAGACCCCGTTTGGCTACCGGACCAGCACTTCTCAGCTTCTGTTGTCTGAAGGTAGCCTAAACAAGCAGAAGCAGATTACAGCCATGGCAAAGCCTGTTACAGCTACTTAACTGCTGACAAATAAGATTGGCCAGTCCCGCACAAATAGAAATTGAACTTATTGTCCTTTAGTTTCAGAAATATATTAACATACAAATCTTATTTAAAAACCAGGCTGACTCTAGATCATTTTACCGTGGTGTTTTAAACTTTTTGTCTCCAGTTTATAGTTGATTGTCTGTAGAGCTGTTAAAAATATCAACCACCTGTGCAAGTTGTGCTAAGCTAATAACCAGCCATAAAAAAAGCCTTGCTAATGTCCTGCGACATCTATATGGCTTTTAGCTGTATGGGGTCCATATTAAATGTCCACGGGGTTTCAAACCATTCCACAGTGGGTAAGATGCCACTTCCTCTTAAAGCTTCCCATTGCTTGCCGGCATTTGTGACATAGGGTCTCAGTGTGGCCCTCTGTACCCCCTGAAGAGACAGTTAATTAAGGCCTGGACCGAGACAATGCTGCCGGGACTCTCACCCACCACACCATCATATGCCCCTGCTGCCACCATTCCCCCCTCTATAGCCACCGGGGACTCTGGGAAAGCAGTGCGCCATCATCGGGGCCCCTAACGGGATTAGGAGTCCTCTGAAAATAGGACCTCAGCTCCGTAAGCCTCTCTCCCACCTTCATCTGCCCAAAGGATCCCTCTTGATTCACCCCCAGCCCTATCCCCTCTTACTCCCTCTCTTTTAAGACGGCTCCACCCGAGCTCCGTTTTATCAATTAATGTAATAAAAGGTGGAACAAAGAGCTTTCTTTCCCCCGCTCTGTAATTAGAGGGGGAGATCTCCTGAGGACTGGCATTCCTTGGGCCCGAAAAACATGATTCTCACTCCCCCTCTACTCTGCCTCCACCACTCAAGCGGAACATGGCTGCTCGATGTATAAGGGTGATAATGTAAATGTAGTGTAGTCTGCCAGGCAAACCCAGCTCAACCTATTTTGCAGTAGCTTTATCTAAGTGTGAACAAATGAATGTAACATTTGGAAGAGTGATACATTATTAACTCTAATTGATTCCTTTATAACACTATACATTCACTGTCACCTTCACTTTAGCTCGCACGAGTACATGTGCTCTAAATCACTCTTGTCACTGTCCCTATTCTAACACGTTACGTGTCACCACACACTGTTAACAAATGTGATAAAACCACCTGAATCGAGAATATCAGGTATGGCGTCTGCTTATGTGTGTATTTGTCTTTTAAGGTGAGATACAGTAGACTTTAATGCATGTGTGTGTGTGTCTCTCTCTCTCTCTCTCTCTCTCTCTCTCTCTCTCTCTCCCTTTCTCTCTCCCTCTCTCTCTCCCTCTTGTGCTTAACTGTCTACACGGGTGTGAAAGTAAAAGAGGGAGACAGTGCACCCGCTTTCACAGCCACTGGAGCTTCCGATAGGAATTAGTTTTACAACATATGCAAATGTACCCCCTTGAAAAAAGGAGGTCTCTAACTGACAGGTTGATATGTGATTAAACGACAATTAGAGTGCCGAAAATAAGTGTCGGCAGTAGGTCAAGCACTGGGCGGCTCAGCTAAAAGGTAGCAGACTATCGAGGAGAAAACATTCCCAGGCGGAGGCCAGGAACAGGACCCAAAACAAATTAGAGGGGTGAAAGGGGGAGCAAGGTTGGCACTGTGTTCCAATAAACCCCCAACGTAAAAAAGTTCAATGTTTAGCCCAGATTACAGAAGACAAACATGAGTAGAGGGATTGTGTTTTCAGTAAACCGGTACTAAACATAAGCGCAGTAAGTCATCTCATGAGCACAGACTGAATGGAAATAATACTCAAACTTCAGGGAATCCACTGTGTGATGGTGATACGCCGTGTGCTCTGATTTTAGCCTTTGGTGCCCCCACCCAGATTAAACCTGGTGGGTTGTCCTACTGTCGGCTGCACCCCTCTCCCCTGTGCCCTTTAAGTTAAAAGTACATAGACATGAGGGATCCTCTGTCTTCCTCTTGGTCTTTACTCTCTAACAAACACACACACACACACACACACACACACACACACACTCACCAACACACACAAACTCAACACAAACATACAGGCAGCGACATAAAAGGGCTCACGCTTATTCTGGCAACAGATGGCCCTGTCCCTATAATCCCCTTTGATGCTGCGGTGGGCAGTGGCTCCTGAACATCTCTGAAGCCAAAGCCTCAACAAAACTTGAGCTACTTTTCCTTTAACTGACCCCAATTGCCAAGGAGCTGTCAGCTGTCAGACCTGGTTAAGAGCGTCTTTACTGGGGGAGACTGAAGGGCACAGGTTTCTCGCTCTCTTTCTCTCTCTGACTCTCGCTCTCCTCTTTCAACTTCCTGTTTGTTTTCTGTCACAGACAGTTCATTCCACCTCTACGACACGGCCATGAAAGCAGGTTGCCCATGTTACCCTGACTCTTAGTATAGACAGCACTTACTTCATTCCAGTTCTTTCCAGAAGGTGAAAGAGTGAACCTTTGCAAGGTCTAATATTGGAGCCACAGATGGCAGGAGGTGGGCTAAGAGGCTTAAATTTCATCAAAGACTTACCTTGATTATTGTCAGTTGAGAAAGAAGACTGTCTTTTCTCAGCTTGTGTGACCTGTAATTTCATCTGTACACCGAAGGAAAAGCAAAAGTATCCCATTCATGATTTATTTTCTTTGAACAACTTTTTAAAATGGTTTTGTTGTAGGTTGCATTCTTTATTGGTTTGAGCTGTCTTTGACATCTTTCTAAGTTGATGCTTCAGTTCAGCAAACAGTCCTGTCGATGCTGAGAAAATAAGCTGCTATCTCTAAATAAAGTACCTCAGCCTCGGATAAGATAAAACCCCCATGATAGTAATGAGCCCGCTAATGGAGTTTTAAAAATAATTTAGCCAGTACTCTTAACCCCTCTTTCACAGCATTAATGAAAAAAGCTTGGGGTGTAAATCTTAACTCTTTAATTAAAGCAAGCATTTTACTTTTTTAATTTTATTTTGTCAATACTCTATTTCTTTGGTTACTGATTAGAGCCAAGAGTTATGCTCAACACCCCCAATGAAACTGAGAATCTCTCACCTTAAATTGCACCCTTCGTAATTAGTTATGATACTCTAAATACAATCAAATGGGAACTCATATCCTAACCTTTGTCTCAAATAGTTTGCCCCTTCTATTGCAGGGAGCGATGTTTTTAGGCCTTTAATTTGAGAACAGTAGTTAAATGTCTCATGAGTGCAGAGGCGACTGATTGCACCCCTGTCTTCTGTTTCAAGCTGGAAGCACCAGCTTTTCCAAAAAAGTGTGAGAAGTCTAGATCAGCACTCACTTTCTGCGCATTTTCAGAGAATTGCACTGTAATATCCCTTACTGTTCGATTATGTATTATCAATTGAGAGCTTTGGGGATAATCATCACTGAGATTTGCTCATTTTTCCAGCAGGTCTGCTGAGATGCATGTACGTAGCTAATGGGATTTGGCTTTTTTTATATCCCTCTCCTGTGGCGTTATGGAGCTTGCAGCTGAACTTGAACGGATGCGCATGGTGCTGAGTCGTGCACAGGACTATTTCAAGACTGAAATGCGATTGTTTTAATACTTTAATCCACCTGTCCTTGGCATTCAGGATGTTGCAGAAGTCGCCTAATTATTTCAGTGCCCTCTATCCTTCCTGGTTGAAATAGAGCAGAGACAAATACATCCACAATGAATCCTCAATAAATCTCCTCTTTGAGATGTTTTTTATAGAAAAAGGACGATGGAGAAAGTTACCTTTCTTAAATAATAAAATACAACTTCCTAGTCTTGCTTTTCTATACTTATATGCGAAAAATTAAATATCGATGTATGCAAAGGCTGTCTGACATCCTGAAATTAATTTTAAAGAGCGAGCCAATGAACTACCAGAATCCTCTGAATTGTCCTAGGTTCTGACAGCAATAGTATGCAAACACAAATATTTTCTTTTAATTAAAGGCCTCATCCCGGTGTATCCTCCCCCAAAGCATGCTGCCAGTTCTCAACAACCCCCCCTCCACCACCACCACCACCACCACCCTAATGTACACACATACATAGACACATATACCTATACACTCCTGTGATATTTTATAAAAACCTACTTGCACTCAAAGTGACACACGTACAGCCAAATTTGTGAAAAGTGATTATTTAAATTCTATCCAGGGCCATGGATTCCTCTTGACTAGCTGCTAATCTGTCAGAGCCTGGTTGTCAATTGAGAACCGGGGACACCAGCAGGGACGGCTGCCCAGTTCACTGATAGCCCCCTGAGGGACAGTTAACCCTCAAACACCCCCCACCTCTGGAAGAAAAAAAATCCTCTCGTGCAGTCATCCACCCTTCCCCCAGACTGGTCCAGCACTTAAAGTTGCAGAGTGGGGGTGACGGACTGGTGGTTTGTGTGTGTGTGTGTGTGTGTGTGTGTGTGTGTGTGTGCGCGTCCTGGTTTGGGACAGTGGCGGCTGGGTGGTGTGTTTGCGTATATACATGGGGTTTGGCGGCGGGTGGTGGCTTGATAGTAATGCATGTTGATGGTTTTAGAGATACTTCATTTCAGAAACAGGGGCCTCATTAACCGAAGTCTTCATCAGGCCGGCAAGCAGCGGGCACATTAGGGGTCCACAGGAAGTTAGAGTACAGCAGGAGAGTGCATTAGGGAGGCCTGGGGAGACACACTCCCTCAGTTCCACTTCCACCTCCAGCGCTTTTCTATATCTTAATGTACCTTTCAGAGGAATTTGGATAGAGGTCAATAATTATGCTCTTTAAATTATTCAGTCGAGGTCCTCTGTAATTGTGCTTTTTAGAGCTCGGACATTGACAGCATGGTTTACTGCGCGGCCTGACCGGATGAATCAGTACAGAGTAAGAGAAAGAGTTTGTGAATGTGTTTTAATGCTCTCAACACTAACTGGTAACGGATGTAGACTGATCTTCATTTCTGTTGTTTCAGTACGCGTCAGCACCAAATAACAAATTAACTTCACTGCAGTGCAAATTCGACAGTAAATCAAGTTTGGATCTTTTTCAAACAGACATCGAGACTGAGGTGTCTGTGCTGGGCTGGCTGGTGTCAGAGACTTCACACACTACCAGCCACTCTGTGGGAATGTTTGGTTTGGGACACAACCATGTTATTTTTGTTACATCGAGGAGAGGAAAGCGCAAACTGCAAGGGTAGCAGAAAAAATCACCAAACTTTCTCTGCAAAGCCAGCCCCTGCAACGTTTGACTGCACATGATAACATCGCCCGTCCACACAACAAGTCCTCTTTCAGCTACAGATTATTAACACATCGCTGAAAGCGGCAGAGAGCAATTCGCTGTTGTCACAGGGTCTAATATTTATATTTATCTAGTTGGGAGAGGCATTGACAAACATGTCACACACCTGCAGTTTTATAGTACGTGCTACTGCAGCGCAGTGTCAGAGAAAAGGGCTGTACAGTAGAGTTTTGTTGGGGCGAGAGGAAGACTGTAATTACTGTCTGACGATTCATCTAGTCACTGCATAAAATAGTGTTTATCCAGTCGCCCGTGTTTCTGTCGTGGCTGAGGGAGGAGAGGGTCATGTTTTGCACAACTGAGACAGCCAGGGCAATCAGGAGACGAATCGTGACTCCGAAACATTCAGCCTTTCTTTATTTCTTTTCTCTTTTTCTCTTTGTATCTCTCTTTTCTCTTTTCTTCCTTTTGGGTTGAAGGCTGGTACCATTGAAAATTACATCTCCCTTTCCTCCCCCCTCTGACACACCCACACACAAATAAACATAAAAAGCTAATTTGTTAGCGCCCTCATTTCAGAGGCCTGAGCAGGAGAATATTGTTGGGGGGAAAAGTAATGCTTTGTCAAATGTTGACATGTGTTGCAAACATGGGGCCTTCAGCAGCAGCAACAGCAGCAGCGTTTTGTAGAGCGGCTCAGGCACATTGTCGGCACATGAAGAGAGGATGCTTAGAAACAAGATTAGCCTCCAAATGGCCCTGCCTGCCCCCATCCATACCCCTGTGCATAATGTGTGTGTGGATGTGCGCCTGCACAAAGATGCTAAATGATTATATCTACTAAAATATTTGTGGGCCTGTTTTCTCACAGAATGAGTCCGGGTGTCATGTGCTGTTTATCACTGTACAGCTGAAGGTGTGTGTACACATTTGTTCTGCTGCAAGGCCCCATTGTCTGGCACACGGTTTGGCTCAGCTTCTTGGGCCAGAAAGCACACGTCCCTGTCACTGAGGCTGCCTCCCCTTAGCTTTGGGTCAGGGTGACACTGGGCAGGGGGAAAAAAAATCTATCACCCCCACACCCTGCCCCCGCAAAAATGAATCAAAATTGGAAAACAACATGCAAGGTCTGCCTAATACAGGAACACTTGCAATATGCTGATGTTTTCTTTTGCACACTGTGTTTGCTAAATTGCCTTTGACTGCGTGCATCAGTAATGAAACTTTATGTCCTTGTGGAGAGGGCAGCAAGTCCGTTCCAGTTAGGACCGGGACGATCTCTCCTGTCTGGCTTTTGTAAGAGTTTTCCTTTTTTTCGAATCCACGTCCTTATGAATAAATGAAGCCCATGAAGTCATTTTTTCCATATTTGTGTAAATTGCTTTAAAAGCATTTTATCATGTCATAAAAAAGCGCAATTGATCTGCTGGGCTTAGCCCATTGGACAGCTGTGTGTTTTGTTAATGGCCACTTTGCTCCAAGCAGCTTATTAAAAAATTTATATATAAATGCAAAAATTGCATAAATTATTTAGATACAGTAAGCATTTTTTTGTTTTGGTCAGGCAGGGAGGGGCGGTTATCAGTATGGAAATTTACCATAGTATATTATCTGCTGAAATATAGTAATATATCTGCCCAGACACATATGTGTCCTCCTCACTGCACCCCCACACATGCAGAGGCGCAGGAAAAAAAGTATATATTTTTTGATGACTTCGTTTCAGCAACCACGGAATGTCACCCATATCCTGGTTGATTGTACTTTCGAGTTTTATGATGTTTTTCCATTGATTTGTTTCCCCGGCGCAGCTGCCGACCTCTATTGAGGGACGAACGTAATCAGCGCTGACGCAAATTAGATGGTTATTCGTTTCGAAAATTGACAGAAAAACAATAAAAAAGATGAAATGCTCCCAAATCAATAGATATAATGAAATTCAAATAATCCGAGAGATGAGGTCTCCATGGCAACTGATAATGTGGAAAAGAAAACAATTTAATAAAGGACAGACACGCTTTGAAAACAGATTGGGGAGGGGGGTGGCTGTAAAGCGGGGAGAGGAAAGCAAAGCAGAGCAGAGGAGAGAGGAGGTGGGGAGATGGAGGGATAGAGAGAAGGAGGGAGGAGGGGAGGGTGGTGGCAGGGTGTTTGTGGCTGTAGTGGTTGCTCTATAGCTTGTTTCCCCCAGCGTGTGAAGGATCTGTGTCTGTCCCAAGGACACCGGAATAATTAGAAAAGCTTTCAGGCCAGAAAGTGCAGATTCAGGTTTTAATACACAAAATTATTTCAGGGGCAGTGAATCGGAAAACCATTTGTTGGTGACCTTCCTGAGAGGCCTCCCCCTCCCCGGTACAGGGCAAGATGGAGGCTATGTGGCAGCACGGTCTGAGTTATGGCATATTTGTGTTTTTATAGAGGCAGGGGGAATGGAGTTGGGGAAGTTGGGAGGGGGATGAGGGGGTGAATGTGTGTGTATGGTTGTGTTGTGGCTTGTGTGTGCATGAGACTTGGGAGTGGAGAATGGTATGGGGGGTGGGGGCGTGGGGTGTCATAGGAAGACGTTCCTGTTTTGTTTGTGTATGTGCGTGTGTGTGTGTGCGTGTGTGTTGGTCTGGCAGGAGTTAGGGCAGAGGGAGAGCGAGCAAAGATGAGAAAGGAGAAAGTGCAGGAGAAAAGGGGAAGTTGCAGATCCGGCTGTATTTACAGATCAGTTGTCAAAAGGAGCCATTTAAGGGGAATGCGCCCGTTCCTGCACTGTGACAGGCGAGGTGCCTGTTTAAAAAGCAAAAGACAACTATGAACCTGAGAGGAAGATAGTCAAACACAGGCTTTTTTTGTAGAAGACAGACAGAGCAGGGGGTGGCGAGGGAAGCGAGTGGGTGTAAAGTGACTTCATTTGTAGTCTATTTAAGGTATGTTTTACTTGTCCTTGTGCTGCTCCTCCAACATCTAATGCAGGGGCTTCGTTTTAGTTAGCACAGCAAGGGAATAATGATGGAGTGCATCGTTCTTATTTCCTGTAAATACAAATGACTTCCTTCATCTGCCTAAAAACTTGATTTCAGTCTTGCTGTCAAGGGAGATTTGTGACTGATGCAAACAGAGATAAGAGTCAGAACCAAAAGCACAGCTCTGTTGCCCTCATTAGCTTATCACAGATGTATGTATGTACACTTTCTACAGTCTTTATACAACATCCGTATCCTGCTCTTTCAACATCCTATTTTCTTTATTACTCTTTGTCAACGTTTTGAAGGCAGACTTGTTGGGCGTTGGAACCTTGTCTGTCAAGCAGTGACTACCATTTTTGTGTCATTAGAAGGCTTTGTTTGACTCAAATAAAGGTGATCCACCCTCTGTTCAAATGATACCAACAGCAGGTCCGGGATATCAGGTCTTGAGCTCAGATACCCTTATCCTGTTCCAGGCAGCAATAAACGGAAAAACAAGTCCTTACACAGAGCACACCTGATAAATGTTCTTTTGATATTTTAATAGCATTAGATCCTGATCCCTGTCAGGATCAAGGCTTTCCTACAATATAAACTGTCATAAAAGTTAGGTAATGTTTGATAAAAATGTGGGATCAAATTCCACATAGTGTTCATCTTGCCCGGAATTAGTTTGTTGATTAATATATAATGAAGGTGTCCTCATGCTTTTCTATGTATTTTTAAATATAGTTTATTTATGACCTATCTTGCCTTGAAAGCATCTTTTTTTTTACATTTAATGTGGTTGTCAAAATGATGTTGAACAAAGAGGATCATTTCAAGCTCATTTAGACTATGTTCAGTCTTCCTTTTCTTCCACTCAGAGGCTCAACAAGATCTGACATTCTTCAGCAGGACAGCTAATTTTCCCCTGTCCTGATATTGCGATGTGAAAAGTGCCCCACAAGTAGGAGAGAAACTAGAAATTCCCCACTGTACACTCGCTAAGAGCCTTCAAATCTCACATGCCAGTGTCAATGAGGACTGTTTTCTTTTTTGAAATAAAAAAAATGGACGAACAGAACAGAGACCTGGAGTACGAGAGTGGATAGGCATCCACTGTGTGTTTGTGTATGAGTGTGAGAGCGCAAACATGCACATGCACACTGGCACACACATAGGGTACAAAGCACATGTTATCACTGTCAACAGCATCAGTAGCAAACAGCAGCAGTTGTTCTGTGTGATTGTGCTTGTGAGTGTGTGTGTGTGTGTGTGTGTGTGTGTGTGTGTGTGTGAGTGTGTCTGTTTTGTGTATGAGTGAAAGGGTGTATGCTTTTGCATGCCCACAATCTCTCTGTCTCTCTCTTTCTGGCTGCTGGCTCTGAGGGACCCACTGTAAGTCAATCTGTGTGTTCATATTCCCCATGAGTGTGTGTATGTGTGTGTTTGAGGCACTACTGTACTACACTTCTGGGGCCAGGAGCCAGGACCGAGCCCAGCCGAACAGCGCTGGAAAGGGCCGAGGGCCAGCTCCCTGTGCACACCACCCACTTCACACCTGTCTCCCTCTCTGTCTCTCTCACACGCGCACACAGCTCATACAGCCGTGCTGCTCGGCACAGGGCTCTCATTGTAGCAGTGACAGGAGGGCGCCCGTTAAGTGGCTCTCTCTTCCTGGGGCCTGTGTGTGTGTGTGTGTGTGTGAGAGAGTGAGCATGTGTGTGTGTGTTTTGTTCCCCCATGTGTCTGTGGGGTGGAGAAGGGCGATGAAGGACCCCTACTGGTAAAGTGGGTAAACTCGCACAGCCTCGACATCTGTGCTCAGAGGTGGGGGCGGGTGGGGGGGAGGAGAGATAGACAGCGAGAGAGAAGGACAGGGTGGGAAAGAGGAAAGGAGTGAGAAGTAGAGAGGGAGGGAAAGGGAGACAGAGGGGGGAGAGAGAGAGAGAGCCGAAGCTTGGCAGAGAGCAGTTGAGGAGAAAATGCCTTGCTTTGTGGAGAGAATTCTTCCAGGGCAGGAGGGAGAGGTGAGACAGAGCGCAGAGGGCGGTCTACTGCCAGGTAAGACTCATACACACACACACCCTACTCTCCCCCTCTCTCTCTCTGTCTCCTTCCCACATGCGCGCGCGTGTGCGCGCACTCACACACACACACACACAAACACACACACACACACACACACACGCACACACACACGCACACACACACACACACACACACACACATGCTTGTGCATGCGCCTGCACACTCACAGGGGTTGAGTGCTACCTCGAGGTGAACTGGACTGCTACTAGTTGCAGTTGGCATGAGTCAGGCACGCATGTGTAGTAATGTGGTGGGTGGTGTCAAAGAGTGTGTGTGTGATACAGAGAGAGAGAGAGGAAGAGAGAGAGTGAGAAGAGGACAGATTTTGAGCGCAGTGAAGAAACATAGCAGGTGCAACTTAAGTTTGCACAGAAAAAGAATGATTCATATTTTTACCCACAATACACTGGAAGACAGGGATTTGTTTGATTAGTTTAAATTGTGAGCTGCTTCCTTAAAAGTTCTGTTGTTGACTTTTGTGCCTTAAAGCACTTCGCAGTTCCACTTTTTATATTTTACAGTTTTGTTTATGACATTGTGGTGGGAAGTTACTCATATCATACAGTAAAAAACTTCTGGTGCTTACGCTTTATATCTACAACTTTGTGATTTGTTTGAAAACTTTCTTTGAACAGATCAACATTATATCAAAAATGGCATGTATCAGTTTATTTAGGAAAATCCTTGTTTCATTGGACTGTGCAACTAATCTTCACTGAAGGATTAATTATCACGACTAAATTTTGACATTGATTCATTGTATTTCTTTTTCATGTACTAACATTCAGATCTATCTATTTCTAATGCAGGGCTACCATCATGCAAAAAAGTTTTATGTTACAGAGTTTTTTTCCCCCTAATTTTCCAAACAAAAGACCTGTTCAATTATCATACCACTTCTTTCATTTTCATTTATAAATAATACTATACTTTATGTATTCAGGAACTGTCTCCAGTCCATTACAGTTTTGGGGAAGATAAGTAAACTTAATTTAAATTGAAAGGGAATTATTGTTATATGTAAACACACCACTAAGAGGGCTAAAAGTAGTTATTTAAAAGCACCTAAAAATGTTCTCCTCAAATGTCAAGTACAGTTGTGTCTGGATATGACATGAGGTAATTTACGGTATCAGTCAAGATTGACTTGTCTGTAAAGATATAGATGTTGTGATGGAGAGATTAGTAATCTACGGGATTTTCCACTCTTCTGATGTAAACAGTGTCTGTTAAAAAAGGCTCAAGACTTCTTCTCTCCCTCCTGAGCACAATAATTCACCTGGTGCACACTTAGATTTCCTTCTTTTAGTTTAATAAATACAGTGTCTGTGGATATAAACACAGATTTCCACACGGCCCTGTGGGTGTCAGTCTCCCTTCTTCAGCCTGGGCCTGATCTTTCTTGTCGAGGCCCACCGCAGGAAAAAAAAAAAGAAAAAGAAAAAGAAGAAAAGAAAGACAAGGCAGAAGTTGGCCGGCTCTAACTTGACGTTTGCTGTTTATTTGTTTTTATAACAAATGGAACCAGCTCCCCGAGTGAAAGGTGAAGTCAGAATTGAATTTGGCTTGCGTTACCGTGGCGATCTGGCAACCGCTCCCGTGTCCCATAGGACTGCTCTGGTTGCTGTGTGCCGGGCGCGTGTGTTTGTTATTTAACTGATGTGTGTGAATGCTACTGCTCTCTCTCTCTCTCTCACTCTCCCTCTGTGTGTGTGTGTGTGTGTGTGCTTGCTAGTGGGTGGTGGTAGCAGCATTCACGAGAGAGACATTTTACTAAGCAGACATTTCCCCCTCTGTTTTCACTCTGACCTGGTAGGAGATTGATGACTGAATTGTGGAGTACATGTTAACAGTAACTGGTGATTTATGAAGATACTTAGGGTAAGTGAGGCTGCACAGGCTGGAGGGAAAGAAAAAGATACAGCCTTTTAACTTAATGCAAAAATATAGCCTTTTTAAGTAATAATTGTTATTACCACTGCAGGCTTTGGAGAGAAGTCTGAATAAGAGTTAAATGTGCACAAAATGCAATCGGAAGCTTTTTCTTTTCAGTTTGCCTTTCTTTGTACCTGAAATGTGTCAAGACTACATTAGATAGCGAAAGTTTTTAAGGACAAAAGAAAAAGTTGTTCATTGTACATTTAGATTAACTTATATTAAGCTTCTTAAAGATAACTTAATTTTGATTGTTGAATTAAAAAGAAAAACCCCAAACTACTTTTTCGCCGAGTTAACCACAGTGGAAAAGTTTTCTTGGATGAACCTTTGCACTGCAACAAGTGCACTGTGTGTTTTGGCAGACCCCTTTAGCCAAAGATCCCTCTGAAAATCCGCATGCAATTTTAGAAGAATCAGATTCTTTCCCTTTCCTTGGCTCATGCACTACTCCGATATTATGCACACCGAGAATCCTCTGCTCCATTCAAATATGAGATTCAATCCACTTGAATATGATCTATAGCATTTTCTAAGAATAAAGCAATTTTGGGGAATATGGAATAGTGCTTCCACTGGAAGAAGGATGGCTTTCATTTTTTTTTTCAATGCACCTCTTAGACTGAGTGAAATGTTTCCCTTGTTCGCTCAGGGACAACTTTATTTCTTACCAGGGATTTAACACTCACTCAGTCCCCTCATAAATACAGCGTCCCTCAGTCCTTCGCTTGCCATAACTCATGCACTAACTCTCTAGCTAACTAAACTCATATAGCAGAGCCAACACTTGTTTGTCTTTTACCTCAGCCTTTCTCTCCTACTCTTCCTTCCCATCTCTTTTCCTCCTCTCAGCTGATTTATACGTGACAGAATCTCCTCTGACTACCGTCTCACCAGGTTCCTGCACTGATCTCCCTGGCCCACTCGTGGAGTGGGTTTTGGAAGAAATGTGCATTTGAATATGAGCCAGCCTAATCTCCTTGAGGCTATTTAGAGTGAGCCTAATGCTCCAAGAATGAGCGAGAACAGCACCCGAGAAAATGTGGATGTCCCTATCAGCGTGTCACAACACAACTCAGGTCTCCAAAGAACAAAGCAAGTCTTTGATTAGCTGATGAAACTCTCTTTAAGGTAAATTATGTCAGTTTGTTCTTTCAGGACACCTGTTGAAGCTCTCATCAGGGAAGTGTTTGGTCTCTTTTTTTTTCCCTCCTGCCTTTATGCGCACTTTTCTAGAAATTTTACCTTTTAGCTCATCATCCCAATGGTACAATAAATATCAGACATACAGCAGCTGGTGAACTTTGAAGCCATTTTATTTTCGACAGATGAAAGAGCTCAGGTGGGGTATTACAGTGCAGTGGAAGCCTTTACTGATCTGGTGCCGATTGGCATTTTGGGAGGAGACAGTCTTGCTGGCGTGGTTCCCGTGTTGGTTGTTAACAGCCTGCTGGTACCTTCTGTTCCCTCAACTCCTCAAGCATCTGAAGACCCTCTGAAGTCAAAATCACCCATTTTGATGTCTGCAGAAGCACCCAGCATTTTGTTATATTTGTGTTTGAAAAAACAGGCTCCGCTCTGAGGAATTACCCTCAGCGCTTGTTGGTGTCTGATAGGGGAGGAGGGTATCATTCCTCAGTTTTCCCCGATTCTCCCAGCTCTCCTTGCTGTCCTTACTCTCTTTTTGATCTCACCATCAAATCTTCCCTGGTTTTTGTGAGTGACATTTACCCGAGAGCGGCATGGGAAATAGTTGGCTGAGGAAGACGTTTGAGAAAATACGCCTGGGCAAGCTATCACCTTTGATAAAGCCATAGCTCCAGAGGGAGAAGAAGAAGAAAGCCAAAGAGTTGGAGCATTGTTGGTAATGAAAAATGCCATGCAAGGGAGAGCATCTCTCTGATCACAGCCTGTTAAAACAACAATGTATAGCGTAACAGATACTTCACAGGTACATCAAGCATTTCTCTGTTGTTGTATCACAATGAGTATTTGACCCAGAAGACTGATCTGGATCTGGGGTACCACACTGTGCCTTTATTGCACATCAGCTGGGCACCAAATGATCCCATAATAAAACACTCCACTCACACAGTGGGTCACGCTGGCACTGCCATCAACACTGGCATACCTTCAGCTGTGTCACCATTTGGCAAAAGGCTGGCACGGCACTTGAAAGGATGCAAAAGAAAGAAAAAATAATGGGGGAGTGGAGGGTAGCTGACGGCACAGAGAGCAAAATGTTAGCCTTAGTAATTACTACCTCTATAGAGAAGCAGTGGAGAGGACAGTGAGGCAAGCGAGCGCACGAAGGAGGCCCTGTGTGCAGATAATGAAGGGGTATCATTGTAGCTCTGACAGCGTTAATCTTAGAGTGCCTCACAGTGTGTGTGTCTCTATCTGAATGTGTGTATCACATGTATGTTCTGTTCGGGTATATGGCGGCCATCATACACCCCACTGACTCCCTCTTATATGTAAGGCCATTCAGCCTACCTGACACTTCAGTGTTTCTCACCATGTTAGTTGCTGCCTCTCACAACTTCTTGACGATAGTCCTGAAATTTCACAGCCTCATTCTTCTTCCTCATAAAGCTTTGGGATCACCTGTAAGCACCCGAAACTTGCCATCTTTGCGAAAGACGAGGGAGAAAAGAAAGTAGGAGAGCATAAAAAAGGGAAAGTGCAGTCCAACTTTCTTTGTGCCTCCCTTTTCTTTTCTTTTCTTTTCTACTCTTCCCACTTGAAGTTGTGAGACACTCATTTAAGCCTCATTGCACACCAACACTCAACACACGAGAAAGTGTTATGAATATGTATCAACACAGCATATGGCAGCAGTAGCACTGGGACTAGGTGTGTCCAGAAGGGTAGAGTGCTGCCGATGCATTATTCTCCATTCAAATTACCACAGTAAGAATGCAGCGGGGAGCTGTGAGGTTTTCACCAACCCTTTGGACGTGGCAGGAGAAGAACCTGGATCTTGGGAAACAGCAGGAAAGGAAGTGCTGTGATGAGCACAGGAGAAAGCCAGCTGAGTTTCCTTGATTTGGGAGGTTTTTTCGGCAGGTTCAAACCTGGCACTCGCTGACACAGGCGTGATTAAAAGTGATATTTCTGACACATTAGGATGCGCACGGGAAGTAACCTCCTCTAAAGCGTTCATTATTAGATGCATGACAGACCTGAATATTTATAAAATAGGTTTTAATAATTAATAGCAGCAATCTGCTCCCGTAATTCATCAGATTTGCACTTCAACAGAGTATCCGTTTTCACTTTAAAATAATAATAAGAGGAATATTAATGTTGGAGAAATGTAAAACGGGCAGCTGGATACAGCGCAAACAGGCAAGCACTCCATGCTGACTTCTGAGGCTTGCCTTTAACCTGTCACTTTTTAAATAAAATTACATTTTAAGCTGTCAACACTGAACTGTTTGAAAACCGTCAGTTGTTTGTGCTTGACAATTTAGTGAGTGGCTTCTGACAAATGTGGCAAGTCATGAAGATAGAGATGCAGGAAACAAAGTGGGTTTGGTACAGAATGCAAAAGTAGTCGCTGTGGTTTTATCAAAAGCAAATTTATTTGTTTGAGTCAACTTAGCAGCACTTCCTTTTGTATACTGAGACCCAAAATAGACAGCATTCTTTTTTTCCTGTCGAGCAGCTTTGCTTGTTTCATCGTTTCACAACCATTTCTCCTCTTTTTTCTCTCCCTTTTTGTGAGTGTTGTTTTATCACACCTTCAAATTCAGTCACTGCACATTCCTCAGTCTATTGAACTCCCAGAAACAAGAATGTTCCTGTTTCAGGTGAAAACTGCCGTGTTTAGTCCCGCCTCTGCTTCACAGTGAAGTTTTTGGTAAAGCACACTGTTTTAGTACTGTCACTGGTGCAGTGGTGTGTTTATCCTCACTGCACATAACTTTTCAGCGTGTAGGAAGATGAGTGTGTGTATTTGTGAGTGCGTTTCTTAACAAATGAAGTGACCTGCAGCCTCTGGTATGAGAGGAACAGAATAAAAGCACAGAGCACAATGCCCTGCTGTCAGCAAGATTTTATAGGACAACTTACCTTTGAAATTGTTCTTAACTGCTTAATGTATGCATTTACTTTTTTTTTTTTTTGTTTTGGACATTCTGAGACTTTCCAAAATGCACATGAATGCTCAAAGACTGAAAAATGTCAGACATATCCTTTTAACACATTTGCCACTTCCATCCTGTTTATCTGAAAAGTAAAACAAAAGTTGTTGATTCATAGCCCCAGGGTCTGAGAAATGGAAATCCCAGGAGCAGGAAGACTCAGTCTTATCGCTTCCTCACTTAGCTTTACAAAGGATCTGTTTTGATCAAAATTTAATAGAGCTTAAAAAGGAGAGCACACTTTAATAGTGAAGAATGTGAAACTTAAAAAAAAAAACAGTAAGTGTTAGAAAAAGCCCTTGGTTTTGGTGAACTATGGGTCATTTTTGACAGGTAAGAAACCTGGCCAAGATGACATTTTAACTGGCACCTGTGATTCATTCTACCACATGTAAAGTCCAAAAGAGGAAAAGTCTGTCAGGCAGAGCAAATGTTTTAATGGCAGCCAGGGATCGATGCTGTCAGCACAGGCATCCTGTCTGGAAATACATGCTTTTTTGGGTAAATGTTGCCTCCTTTTTTTTCTCTGAAGGAGAGCGAAAGGAGAGAAAAAGGAGCAGGAGGAGGAGGCAAGAGGGAGAAGGAGGTCAAAAAGACCCCATGCAAACATTCCAAACTGGGCCAAATTTGGGGAAATTGCCTGAAAAACATCAACTTGCACTCTCATTCACAAGGCTTCCAATCTGAAAAACAAATTCAAAATGTAACCTTGGAAATCAATTAAGAAGTCCCCAAGAGCTTGAGAAAAAGAAGGGAAAGGTCCACCCTTCTTTTTCCTTCCCCCCTCCCTACATGTCTTTTCCTCTCCTCCACTTAACAGGGACTCAGATCTGCCCATCACAACACTGCCTTGTGTGAGGAGGCTTTGTCAGCAGGGGCTTTATTTAATTTTTTTTAACGGCAGAGTGCCTTATATGCTGTCAAAATGTCTTAAGAGTCTTATTAAAGAAATGCCACAGCTCATTTCCTTGTAATGCAATTCATATGCTGGTGAATGGGGGCATGTCTAAAGATCTAAACAGCTTTGCTTTTTAGGCTTCACATTAGGGGTTATCTTTGAGGGCTTGTCATTGATTGACATTATCTGGCCTGACAGGGCCTCATATCAAGGTTAACCTCATGGACAACAGTGCCACCCGCACGGACACACATACACACTCTGTCACCCACACTGGTAGTCAAATAAGGCACGCTCTCCTCAACTTCCTGTCGAGAGGGGTGCTACGTATGTGTACCAGCTTCATTGTGTGTGTGTGTGTGAGTGAGTATGTGTGTGTATGTGTGTGTGTGTGTGTGTGTGTGTGTGTGTGTGTGTGTGTGTGTGTGTGTGTGTGTGTGTGTGTGTGTGTGTGTGTGTGTGTGTAAGCCAGGTGGAGATTTTCAGACTTAATTGATAACTAATGGAGCGGCGTGTGCTGAGTTTACCCTGGAGGATTGACACTGTTTGTGTGTATGTTTGTGTGTGTGTCCTGTGGAGAGTTAGAGGGGGTAGGTGATGCTAACAGGATGGGGATAACTTACTCAGCAGTGTAGCTCCGGATTCTGGTGAATTAAATATGGCCCCAAAGATAATAACATGGATTGACACACACCAGCCTGTCTGTTTCTGACCTCTTGGGCTAGCTGGCCTTTACCTGGACAAAAACTGTGAAACCAACACTTAAATCAGCACAACACACACACACACACACACACACACAAACACACACACACACACACACACACAAACATACACACGCACACACACACACTCACACACACACACACACATCACCCCCTCTCCCTCCCAACAAGCCACAAAGGCAAAGAGAGATCCCCGTGACCAAAATACAACTGAAGCAGTTAATCTGTACAGATATTAGCTCAAGGGCCCTTGAGAGGTGCACCGCTGAGCCCCTTCTCCACTGTACTACCCACACTGCCTTGCTTCCGAGCCACGCACTGCAACCATGAGGGAGGGACACAGGGTCGTCTGCTCATTTACCATGGTGGTTTGCTTATCATATTGCACTCCTGGCGTCTTGAAAATGAACATGGGAGCAGAGCTTCAAAACAAAGCAGGAGTAAATTCCCCCTGTTCAGTCTGTCAGGGCATGGGATTGTGTGCGATTGTGTATTTCTTAGAACAAAGTTTTAGCCTCCTGCAACATTTATAAATTAAGACATCATCTGGTGCCAGCTGCGCGTCCAGATTTGATGTACAATTTTAACAAGTTAGCTGTGTGTCCCATGAATTACCCTGAGCAGCAAACTCAATAAAAGTTGGCTGTTTTGGTACGTGGCTGTCAGAATGGTTCTTGTCACTCATGTCAGTTTGTTTTTCTTCCCCTCCCTTAGACCATTTTAGGCTGCTTGTCCTCTGTTCTAGAAAACACCATAATTACTCTGTTTGTGATGAAGCCGGAGGGCGTATTTGTCCTTAGATTTCAACTTTCCTGCCTGATTGCCCTCAAGTTCAGCGTCTTTCCTTTTCCGTCCGCACTTGAAATATACATTGTTTTCTTCAGCCATTGTCCTGTGCAGTCGGTGTGTGTGCGTGTGTGTGTCATATTGTGTCTGCCTTTGTCCTGCAGCGTCTTCTTTGTGTTCAGCAGCGGTGTGAAGGGAGCGTAGCCCTCAGCTGAGGGACTGTGTTTGATAACAGCCCGTGGACTGAGCTGAAGTGTAATAGTCCAAACGGGTCCTTCAAGGTCGGCACCCCCAGAAAGACAGCACACAATGTGCAAGGTCACATTCTAGACTAAAAGCAATAAGTGCTTTATTGATAGAAAAAAAAAAACAACAGGCAGGCAGATGTGCAACCAACTGATTAATAATAAAATACATTTGTGGGAGAGAGAGAGACAAGGGGAGGGAGGTTAGGGGGCAGAGAAGAGGAGACAGCTACCTCCTCATTCTCTGTCCACGTGTTAAAGCCATATTTGTGAGCCTGCATGCATGCATTTACAGTACTTTTCGCAGTAAAACATTGATCTTGGAGTGGAACTTAACAAATCAATGAGAAATCCTGTGGTTAAAAAAAGAACAAAATTTGACATATTGGTGTTTGTTAAAGTTTCATGAGTGCATATTCCCTCTCTTTATGCCTGAATGATATCCGCACATGACATGACTGCGATTTTCTGAACCTGTAAAGCACAGTGTGAAAAGCCACTTCTCCTGTTTTGATAGAAATCTACGTTTCATATATATCTCATCGGTATCATGTTTTTATGACAGAGACAACAGTCAGTAAAGGTTCCTTTTTTCCATTCGGTCACTTTATAAACAATATGCCTTTTGTACTGCACCTACACTGCTATTATCTTTTTATGGAAATAAACAGAGGGCATCGGATTGTCGTCATCTTTTATGTGCCTTTATGGTGCCTCCTCTCATGCTCTTTCCACCTCTTGTTCCCTCTCCTTTCTAACCTGACAAACCTGCAGAGTGACAAAAGCTCAAAGTGGACGAGTATGTTGCAGATTCAGATTTGAGAAAGTTAAAAACCTGTTTCTTCAGGAACACTCTGAGGAACAAGAGAACTGGGAGATTTCCATATGCTCTGCCACCCCCGTCCCCTCGGTGATCACTTACAGTAGTCTACCCCCACCCGTGTAAACCTGACTTTACAGCTCTCTTTCTAAATCCCATCTCTACATAAACTTCCCCTCAGATGTGCCCACCCCTAAACCCCCATCTATCAACTAGTTGGCAATGGCATTGTTTTTAATCATCAGAACCTCAAAATTATTATTATCGCTTCTGATGCGGCAATTAAAACTTCAGGTCAGAGGCACAACGAGCGGTGATCAGCAGCCGAGCTGAGAAGTTTTAATTAGACGATCAGAACCATTAATGCACAAAAAAAAGGTGTGCGCTGGGAAATTAACGGGAACGTCTTAATCAGGGTTAGCGACTCCGAAGAGGAGTCAAGTGAACAGAGAGCAAAAAACAAATCATTTCCGCACCACTGGGACAAAACTCAATTAAATATGCATGCAGAAAAATGGAAATTTCTCAGCATCGGCAGCACCGACTGTTGGAAAACTGTGGCAAAATCTCAGTGCGGGGTTGACGACCTGCTTATTGTTATTCTTGTGTAATAAAAATGAGAGAGGGGCCAGATGCTGGGGTCTGGGTGTCATGGCGTAGTTGTCCATCAGTGGCTTTCCGCTTGACTTCCTTGCGGCTGCCGCAGCCTCTCTACCGTGCAGCGAGAGAGAGAGGGAGTGAGACGAAAAAGGGAGAAGAGGAAAACATTCTCTTCCTGCAAGTTGTAAATTTACAAATATAAAAACATGGTAATTTCAACTTTGTCTGTGTATGTTAGGCTGTGTGGCTCAGTGGTTTCCCTGAAACGCACGTGCACGCACACTCAGTCACATATACATCTCTCTTGGGAGCTAGAGACACAAAAGGTTCACTGAGCTACACACAGGGAGCTGCAGCCTTGTCGATTAATCTGCCAAAGGTTCATAAAGTTATAAGCAGGCTTTTTTTTAAGAAGCTAAAGCAGCTCTCTGTTGTATATTGTAAAATAATCCTGAGCTGAACAGACATCTCCCAGACCCTGTTTGTATTAATTAACTTCTGATATTGCGGGGGGTTTGTCCCTGTGTCAGTCATGTAGGAACTCAGCAGGAATCTACAACAAGCCCGGTACCTGTGTTTGATTAGGTGAAGACATAAGCCACAGTTTAAACAGGTTATATCTACCTCTCTTATTTACGGACCCTCCTGTGTGCTTGCTCCATACAAACTGGAAACACTGCAGGAAGTCAATGAATTTATGGTGCATCTCTGCTCTTGAATATAAAACAAAGTCACACTATTTATTTATTCACTCATCCTTTTTTTGATGCTTTTCATACAATTGTAAGGAAAAGTGCTTTGGATTTAGGTGCTCTGGTCTTGTTTATGAAGAAGAAGTAAAGTCACAGCCATTGCTAACTCCCACATTCTTTACCCGAAGCTGCCTTGATTGCAGTCTATGCACGTTCACACAAATAATGCACTTCCAACAGCGTTATTAGGATTTGAAACTCCACTTGATTGGGCATGATATCATTCTGGCACACAAACAGAGACTCTGCATCAAAAACCAACAAGACCTGTGGGGCTTTGAGCTGTGAAAGAGCAAGTTTGTAAGTGGGGAGAACTCGACTTGAACACAAGCTGTGTTATCCAGCGCTGAGAAGAAACAGGCACAGAGGGAACTTTGATGATCTTATTTTTAAGTGAAGATGAAAAAGAACCTGACCTATTCAAAATGGATTCAAAATAGTTTCTTGACTTTTTCCTCAGGTTTTGGCCTTATACAGACATAAATGGGACTCCTTTGTGGCCCTGCACTGTTTCCAGTAAAAATAGTGTCACAGCTAACATAAGCAGTCGGAAAAATTAGTTTCAGCTGTTGTGCTCAAATTCAAACCTGTCTATTTTTTCCAGCTCCCAGTGCTTACTGAGGTGTCTGCTCCTTGACAATTAGCACACCAGGCTAAAACAGACTGTAAATAATGTCCAATGCGTGTGACAGTGTTGTTTTTCTTTCTGATATTCATTAATAAGGCAGAATGCTTACTGGACTCTTGGGGAGGCGGGGGAGTAAGTCCCAGAGGGAAAAGTTGTTCTTTCATGTAGGTCCCCACAGATTTTATCTCATTGTACGCTATCATGCACACAAACGACTTGAGGTAAACAGCTTAGTGTTACCATAGCAATTCCCATTGTAAGCAATGGCAATAAGCTGCTGTGGACAGAAACCCTCAGCATAAATAATAGTTTAGACAGCTTCCATAAACCACTGAACCATAATATGTTCCTCCTCACGGGAAGCTCACAGTATTGTATTTGTTTTAAGCACATCCCACTTTCAAAAAATAAACGCTGAATTTGTGGTAAAGTTGTTAATTTAGTCATAGGCTGGCTGAGAGACTTCACTGGTAGCACTTTGGCCTATACAAATGCTTTTTATTGTTCACAGAAAATCATAAACTAATGGAAAGAAACAACTGTGCAGAGGTCATTTCCTACAAGGTGCTGGAGATTTCAATGTAAAGGAAATCGGTAGTTAAAGCATGAAATACTGAAAGCAGTAAACAGAAAAATGACCTCCACTGCAACACCCAAATGACCTCAATCTTCCTTTGTGGAGTATTTCTGAAAAAAAGGAAAAAAAAAAAACACAACTTGAAAATTTATGTCTTCCACTTCCTAATAGTTTTTCCAGCTGATTCCAAAATTGCTGTCCTCTTAAAGGTGACCCTTTCACCTCTGCCTGCAATTGTCTAACACTAAATTGTACAGTAATGTGCTGCTGATATATGGCCCACTCAAAACTACATAATTCCTGAAGTCATTGTTTCAGTGAGGAAGTGTGCAATGTAAATACAGTAACTGAGAAAGCATGTGTGGAGAGCACGGGGTGCATTGTCTGGCAATGGGGTGATCTGTAAACTCCTTCAGATTGTATATCCTCTAATGATCCCACAGCTTTGCAAAAGAAAATGAAAACAGGATTTTATGTTGCACTGATGTGATTTACATAATGCTAGCAATGGCTCACACATGATTGTGCTGGGCTTTATGGCTGAGGAATAATGAGGAGGCTTGTACTCATTGTTATAGAGAGTGAATCGACTCTTTAAGATAGAACTCAGTTACCTCTGATAACTCATACTTTTTTCTGCTGATATGATGTGTTCATAGCACTGTATAGTGTATTATCTTTACCACAGCCAGACTACGTTACATTCAATAAAACTTAAAACAAAAAAATATGTCAGCTGTCACATGCTTTTGGAGTCTTTTTTTACAGTGCCTAGCTGGCAAAGCTTTAAACCTGCTGAGTAGAAAAAAAAAACCCTAAGTGTTAATAATGTTAGTTAACATGTATGTTTGGTTCTTATGTTTCTACCTTTTTTTCTTGAGTCTCCTCCTCCATGTTTATTTAAAAGTTACTACTTGATAAAGATCTGGCCTAGATTTTGATTCAGCAGAGTGCAGTGTGAAGGTGAACTTTGGTGGCTCTGGAAATAAAGTGAAAGGTACTAGAGTGCAGTTTCTGCCCTAAAAAGGCAGCTCTGGATATGGAATGCCACAGGCAGCTGTTCCTGCCTCATCAGAGGACATGTTATAAAGATAGCCCCACTTGGGTTAAAATAATGCCACCCATTCCTGCCCCAAAGCACACTCTATCACGCTCTATTGTTTAGTGAGGCTGCTCTGGGAGAAAAAAAATGTTGAGACTGTGCAGTATGTCTTGTTAAGCAGAGATATGTATAACAAGGTAACTAGAAAACTTTCTTACTGATGTGTATATGCTGCTGTCTTGGCAAGATCAGCACTAAAAGACCGCATTTGGAAGAGGATCATGAACGTGTATGCATGGTTTATTATTTTCCTTTAATAAAGTCAAACTAGCAGCCTCTACAGAACCTGTTATTGAATCTAATCCCCCTTAATAGCCAACATGAGAGCACAGCTCAGAAAAGCTAAAAAGTGCTCAGCATTTTCACTCCAAATCTCGACAGCTTTAACGCTGTGCAGCCCCCCACATAGTGGCAGGACCACAGCCTCTTGAGGTGAGAGTGAAGATAACATTTCATGGTGTCTCTATAGCGCTGTCATGTGAAGGATTATGTAGCCATGTTTTTGCTGCTTGTAGTACCATAGGGGGTCTGATATCTATCAGCTTATGATTTCAGCTGCCTGCACCTTTTTTTTCTCTTTTTTTCCCCCCCAGTGTTAAACACTGAGCTGACCGAAGAGGTGTGACTGAGAAAGATATGTACAGTATCTCTGTGTGTCCTTCCAGTCTTGTGCTGTTATTGTTAAGTGCCTTTGGATGTTATTAATAGCAGCAGCCACTGTTGTTCTAGGTTGTTTTTCCACTGTGATGAAAGTTACTGACAAGTAGAAGCTGGTTCACACTTTGTTTCTGGTTGAACTAAAAGAATGTCTTAGAGAAACTTGCATATTGTGGGTAAATTATAATTATACGGTTTGATTTACTTGCTGATTTATTTGTTGATTTAAATTTTTACAAGCATTGTGCAGATAGACTTGTTACTGAAGCATTTTAACTTAACTTGAATCTTTGTTTTTTTTTTCATCTTGTTTTCACCAGCTGAAAGGAGTTTATGCACTGAATCGACCTCAGGAAAATCCAAGATGGCCGCCAAAAGAAAAGGTGGCCTAAAACTCAATGCTATCTGTGCCAAGCTGAGCCGTCAGGTGGTGTTCGACAGCAGCTCCCAGAATGCAGAAGGAGACCAGAGTGTAGCAGAAAACAGTGAGCGCGGCAGTTCCAACTACGATGACAATGAGACCAACTTCCCAGAGAGTCTGAGCCTAAATCAGAGCCTAGAGGAGGACCAGAAGAGACGCGAGGCCATCGAGAAGTGGGTCAACGGCGAGTATGGTGATGAGCCACCAGCTCCTGACGACGAACAGGAGCATGAACTCAAAGTCAGCAATGACGAAGATGGCCCTCCTGAGGGCGTGTACATGGTACAGCCCAAAGGCTGCAGTGATGACGAAGAGGAGGCTGAGCCCACGGCTGGGTCTCATGATGGCAGTTTCCATGATGACAAAGAACCCGAAGAAAGGCCCTCAAAAGATGACACCTACATACAGCCAAGTGAAGCCCAGAATCGCCAAGCAACTTTCTCCTCTCCAGGTACAGTTTGAGGTTTCTGCCATGGTAAAACTATCCCTTGACTTTAATCGTTGATCTCAAATCAGTGCTACTTCTGGCCTTAAAAACATTTCACTCCATAGTATCAAGGGGAAGCAGCTCAGATGGAAGGTCGGTGACTTTGGCACATCTACATAAGCTTAAGTGTGTCCATTATTGGAAAGAGAGGCTCTAGAGTTACATTAAGAATAGCCAGTGACATTATTACCCTAAAGACAGATTCAACTGGCAGGCCAGGGGGAAAACATGAACTTGTCAGTGTGCAGTTAACTCTACAAGAAATTCATAAATGGAGTAGGCTTACAACATAAGGCCGTCTCTGCTCCCTCCCAGCAGCTGTGGGCCAAGAGCGCCTGGCAGGACCAGGCTAAGCTTCATATTACACCCAGGATTACATTTTGAGTCTTTGATTTTCCCTAAGCTCACTAAACTTAGCCTCTGCTTCAAGCTCCTCAGTTTCATGGTGTTGTAGTCTGCCATGGAGGAGCTTTTTTTTTTCAACAGCTGTCAAATCCAAGAGATCAGATCAGATACAATCTGGAATAGAGAAGTGATATTGCCGGCCACCTCATGCTAATATCTGCTCACAAACAACAGTGATTCCATGAAATCATTGTTCACAAAGGTGAACACATTTCAATGAATTCTTCAATACTTCTATTGCTCTTGTGACTGACTTATAATAACCTCTGTTTAATTGTGATATGATCTTCCTCCGGTATAATACACTGATTATCAAACCGATAAAGCCAGCAGACTTTTAACAGTCGTTTTATAGCAGTAATAGTGTGCACGAACAGCACATACAATCTTTAAAAAAAGCACTGTTTACGGTTATATCCTCTGTGACCCTTGATACCAGATGCCTTTTCACTTTGAGGGGAATTGGCCTTTGTATGGCAGAACAGTAAAAAAAAAAGAAAGAAAGAAAAGAAACAGCCTGTTTATATGAATAGATAAAACCATTTTCACAGACACCCAGAGAAAAAAAAAACAGCAAAAAGGTGAGACCGGTTGTTGCGGTACAAAAACAAGTTTTGTTTTGAGCTTGCTCACATCAGTTTAACAGTTTTTTAGTCTTTCATCTAGGCTTAGGTATCTCCCTCAGTGTCATGTTCACATGCTCTTTTTGTCTTCATTTCTTTTTGTTTTCATCAACTGCATAGCAGTGGCTCTGGCCACACACACTATTGGGGGCAGGGGCTTCTGAGAAAATGAAGCAGGTTTCATATCAGAGCTGAACGAAAAAAGTGTTTGTGGTTTTAATTAGTCATTTTGTGTTTATTTCTTAGCCACGAAAAAGCCTGTCTGAAAATATGTATTACTGTTGTGTAGCAGGCCTACACCTTTCCCTGCACTGGCTCCCTCACTACTTTACATCTCACAACAAAGCCTGCTTTTGAAGACTGCGGGGAGAGCATACTGCATCAGTTGCAAATCTTGTCTTAAGAGTGTTTTTTTTTCAGAGTTGCTCTTTGTTGATTGTAACTAGGGCATCTATATTGCCATGTTTCTGCTCCGCACACAATTAAAACATTTTTCCCCCGCTCTCTCTCTCGCCGCTGTCTTTCAAAGGCTGATGCGGAGTGCACGTAATTATGCATATAAACATAGTGGCTTAATTATCTCTCACAACATCAGTGACAATGTAATTAACAAACATTGCAAGATCAATGAGAGAAACTGCGACCTTCAAAACATTTAACTCCTCACATGGAGGCATCGTGCGGATTTCCTATCATGGCAAAACCCCAGAATACTTTTCCTAGATAATTTAGATGTCGCATTAGAGCCCTCATAAGCAAGCCAAAGAAATAAGCAATGAAAAAAAAAATGAAAGCAATGACAGACGCTCATAGTGATGGATCAAACAGGCTTGACCATGACTTCCATTTGCAATTCTGGGTTCACTGTAAAAGGTTATTGTTCATTTCAAGTAGTTTCAAAGCCCTCTCTATTTACTGCCTGTTAATTAACAAACCAAACAGGGAGGAAGTTTGAAGCTCTGTACAGTTTTGTGTGTGTCAAATTAGTCCAAACAAATTCACATAATGTCATTTATTCAAAGCAACTCTTTATCAGGATACCACTGTCCATTTAAACAGAACACACTTAACTTAATTCACTCACATGAACATAAATTGCTTTTTAAAACTCTAGTTAGGTGATTGCTCCATATGAAATAATCCAGCTTTTCAAATCTTACTCGAAATGAAATCCTTATGGAAAAACACTGCACGGTATTAAATCATTTTTTAGCCAAATGATTTACATTGTGTATGTGTTATTCACAACTGACACCCTATGGAGGGTATTCAACTTTAGATTAGTCCATATATAGCCACCGGAAAGCACTTTTATCATCAACGACACCTCTGCCTCTCAGTCCTGTGAGAAGAGAAGCTATGCCATGTAGCTGGCCATGTTTGGTCGGCCAAAAGGAGATAAAAAACCCATCTGTTCTCATATCAGGCAGGGTGAATGTAGCCTAATTGCCTCAAATATAGACTAGGCAAGTTTGCGTTGGTGTTAGGGCTTGCTTGCTTGAAGTGTCAAGATTAGAGGCCATTCTTTGTAGATTCTCTAGTGGCAGCAGAGAAGTGTGTGGAAGAAGAGGGAGAATATGTTGAATGAAAATAAATAAGATTAAGAATTAATGGTTTTCAATATCTTCATTATAGTTTTTTACTCTGAAATTGTGATAGAATTGGTGGTTTGAACAACATCTCTGTGGCACATTGAGCTTCCTACCAGGTGTCACATAACGTTCATTAAGAAGCAGCTAGATACTTAAGTAGAAAAGTCATTTATGTGGTATTTAAGAAAGGTTATCTGTCTTGTCAGTGACAGTCATAATCCTTCCAAGTGCAATCATTTGCCCTTCACTGATAGCACGTCACATGACACCGCTGAGGAAATAGAAACTCAGCTAACTTTCTTTTAGAGGAAAAAACAGTGTTATCCAGGGAAACTGAATATACAGTCCATATATTTAAAATTTAATTTACCTACAGACCTACAGTCTTTCTGCAGTTATTATGAATTCCTCGATCCACAAATATTATAGATGATTCATTGCTACTTTAAAAAGACCTTCAAAAGGCATGAAGCATATCACAGTCAATACAAAATAATATTGGAAAAAAAAAAAATCTTAAGTCTATTTTTTGTTCAAAGTGTAGAAATGTAACTTCAACTCTGTGTCAGGTCTGTTTCCTCACCAAGTACTGTTGAGTTTGTTATTTTAATCAGACTAGCATGGGGGTCAGGACTAACTTTAGAGCTATATGATATACTATGACCTGAGATGTCCCCATAAATACAGTAGCTGTAAAATGCCAGTTAAGTTATCAGCATCTAAAAGACATGGGGAAAAAATTAATAACATTTGAGATGGAAATGCTCAGATGTTTTAACAGGATATCTAAAGCTGTCCTCAATAGTTACTCTATTAGCCGATAGAAAGGGAATGACTAAATACAAAACAAACAAAGCTTTTCTGTAACATTGGCATGTAAAATTTATCAGTCTGTGGTTTCAGTACATGTGAAAACAGTCAATTTGATAGAAGGATCTGAAGCTAACATCTAGGTATTTCATCTCAAATACCTGATCTATTTCTCTTAAATTTTTTATGTCCCTCCAATCTACCAGATCCTGTTTCATACTGATCTACCATGCAGCAAAGCAACCCCAACACAGTAAATGGAAATTTAGGGATTACTTTACATGCTGCGTAGGAGATGTGAAATGCAGGGCACAGAGACTGATTTAGCAATAACTGAGACATTTGAGACAAGAGCAGAAATATTTGTGGATTACTTACCCCAGTGAGGGGTGGCATGACTCCTCAAGTGCTCATCTGTGTATTGATGATGAAAAAAAGCAATCAAACAAATGCTGAAAATAAAGTTTTAGATCCTGCACACTGACTGTGCCTGTTCAGAATTATAAGGGGTAAAGTTTTACATGACCGAGGAAATGATCATCAGGTATGCTTGCACCTTCTATGCTCTGTTTCCTCAACCAAAATGCAATTTGACACAAGTAGGGCATTTATTTTGTATTTTGTGATTAATTAATAAATAAATTCTTAATTGAGTTAGAGTAACAAACAACTGTGAGCAGAAAATTTGCGTCTGACTCCTCTGTTTCTTGTTTTTCCCCACTCTTCTTTATCTTCCAGCAATTCTCTTCCTCATGATGCAGAACTTTTTGCCTTTGGTGCTACCAGGCAAAATAATCTTCCCTTTCCCCCACTCTCTGACCTCTTGCACTAACCTGGATGAAAGTTAATGGGCCAGAATTAATCTCCA
The DNA here is from genome assembly GCA_008086565.1 of Thalassoma bifasciatum. NCBI lineage: Eukaryota > Metazoa > Chordata > Actinopteri > Labriformes > Labridae > Thalassoma > Thalassoma bifasciatum. The sequence continues at coordinate 145,012 of RPOG01000032.1, read as the reverse complement.
CATAATGCAATTAAACTATACATTGACGATATTTCGTCCATGTCCTTGGGGAAGTTGTCCAATTTAATGGACTCTTAAAATGAAAGTGATGTTTCAGTTCACAAATGTGTAAAGAGAGGAAAGAAAGAGTTTGTCCTTTAAACTCTTCATGGTGATAATCATCTTATTTTCCATTTCCTCACACATAAGTATCTGAGGGGTTGAATGGTTGTCCTTAACATAACATAAATTTCATTAAGAATTTCTTCTGATGGCTTGTTTTTGAATCTCTTCATCATCAATCATCATGTTTAAAATAATGATAAAAGACAAAAAATTTCATTTACTTTCTAGAAGTTGTATGAACAGTATTTTAAGCAGCTTCTTTTTTGATTTTTTCCCCCCAAAATGTTGATGAATTCATGCTGCTGCCTTTTTAAGTCTTAATATAGTCTGCCCTCTCACCTGCAGACTCTGCAGGACAGACTTAGGTGCACCCCAAACAGGAAGAGCCTTGTCTCAGACTCTGTATGTAGTCACATAAAGGCAGAGGCATGAATTGATACTGTTATCACTTGCAGTGCAAAGTCACTTTTCCTGTTTTTACATTTACTACAGTCCTGAAATTATGAAGATGCCTGCTGTACATTAATATTGAGCATGAATGCTATAAAACAGAGTCATTTTATACAAGTAGGTTAGCAGACTTCCATCATTGCTGTGTTTCCCCCTCAAACTTGAGGTGAGAAGTTGCTGTTTCAGTCATCCACCTCACAGTGTATCTTAACTTGTACCAAAAACCTTCTTTGTCAGGCTTATGGGACTGATAGAAAACTGAAAAAATTATAGTCTTGACACTTTAACTTCTCTGATAGAACGCTTTACAAACTTTTGCAGATAAATGCTTAATTAACCTACCAAAAAACTCAAAGTTTTATATTCATAGGTGGCGGTTATAAATTGAATAAATATATATATATATTTAAAACAATCTCTAAAGGAGCCTACTTTTTTGTCTCTGTACAGGAGAAGCATCTGCCCTGCGAGACTATGCAGCCAACACCATGAATGAATTTTTGGGAATGTTCGGTTATGATGACCAGCAGGTAAGGGATGAGCTGACCAAGAAGATCAGCTTTGAGAAGCTCAAAGCTGCTACCTCAGACCCCTCATCCCTCAGCAGTGAGGAGGCCTCACGGCGCGCCCGCTTCTCCAAGTATGAAGAATACATACGAAAGTTAAAAGCTGGTGAGACCCTACCTTGGCCCATGCATGCTTCCCCACCCAAACCAGAGGACCTCAACTCAAAACTGGCCCAAGAAAAAAGTGCTGCCATGCTGCAGACCTCCGGCTGCCTCCCAGGGCCCGAGGCACAGATCTACTCCTCAAGCCTGGACCACAAACAGCCTGGAGGACCTCAGCTGGGCTCTTCCCAGCCACAGAACCCCTCTCACATCCAGAACATGGCATCTCGAGCCTCCAAGTATGACTTCTTTATTCAAAAGCTGAAGATGGGTGAGAGTCTGCAACAGCAGAACGGTAACGCTTACAAACGACCTTCCAAGTATGACCTGGAAAATGTCAAATTTCTGCATCTTTTCAAGCCAGGCGAGGGTAACCCTGACATGGGCGGTGCAATCGCTTTTAAGACTGGCAAAGTGGGCCGCCCTTCAAAGTATGACATCAGAACAATCCAGAAGCTAATGCCAGGAACTCCAGAGGCGTCATTGATGCCCAATGTCCTTGCCACAGCACCAGGGAATCCAGGAGCTCCTGGTGTCCCCACTGTAGGTGCAGCTGGGGCCAGTATCGCCCCAGGGCTCACTATGGACCAGACCGGACAAATAAGCTTCAACGCCTCTGACTACCTAAAGTCCAGCTTTTCTAAGACCGATTCCATCACCACAGGCACTGTGTCCTCTGTAAAGTAAGTTTGTTTGATTATTATTTAAAACCTCAAACACTCAAAAAAGGGAAGAACTCTGGAAAGGCTACACAGTGCTTTTTCTGCAGAATTGTGGAATGATGATTCATCAGACTCCGAATGTAAAAAGCTTGAAACCCTTACTTGAGTTTTGTATAACTGTATACATGGGCTTTCTGGGCTGCAGAAAACAGAATCCCTCTTATTGATCATCTTTAGATCTGTGCTTCCTGAGAAAATATTGTGACATACTGTGATAGCAGTAGTGAATCAAATCATAACATATCTTTTCTGCATCAGCTAATAAAAAAAACACAGCTTGTCATTAAATTTCCAAATTAAAGTTTATGAGTGCATAGAAAAGATCCCAAGTTCCAGTGGAACACCTTGGAGCTAATGTGAGGCTCACATACACTTAACTGCTTCTGTGAGTCAGTTAGCCTAACGCAAAGGTAATTGCTACCTCTACAGCAGCCAAAAGGAATGTAGTGTGAAATAGCGCATAGCGCCCAATAGATCCCCGACATGATGAGTTGCGAAGGCACATGAAGTGTTTACTCGCTGTAGCACTCCATGGAGACTGATTTAGCACAGTCATCGCAAAGTGACTGACTTCTTTCGTTTGGCTAGGGTGTAACAACTCTCCCTTTAATTACTTTGGAGCCATGACTAACCTCCCGGCGAGTCACAGGGGCCGACTCTACACTGCCTGACGAGTGCACTTTAAAGGAAGCAAACGAGGGGTTTGGGGAACTAGCCTACAGTCGTGTGCACTACCAGTAGGAAACAGCTCCCAGAGTCTGTTTGATTGGTTTTGACCTTGTCTCTAGTTAGTCAAGACCTATCAAAGACACTGTTCAAAAGCCCTCAGGCATCTCTCCCTCGGGCTTTGGCCTTTGTCTAGTTGGGGCTCAGGGAAGCTACAAGCTTGGCTAACTGACCTAGTCTGGAGCTTGTGTACAGGAATGAGAGGGAGTCCTGGGGAGAATGTCTGGCAGCGTATCCTCCCCTCTGGGCCAGATTAACCCCAGGTCACTCCTCTGCGTGGAGCTGCCCACATGGAGCAAAATACCTTTTTTGAAAAAAAAAAAAAAAAGAAGAGGAAACCACCAGAACCAGTGCTGTCATCCTACAGAGAGTACAGCTATCAAGTTCATAAAGGGAATCACATCACAGGTGACAAAAGCACACAGGGTTCCTTAGTGTCCCTCTGTGAAGTGACAAATTGCTCTTGATTTCCTGTTTTGAATCAAATCTGACTGAGCAGACGCTGGATGAAGCTGATTAGTTTCATCCAGATGCATTTGAAGCTGCCGTGTTGTCTCACTTCTTTTATTGTACTGAGTCCAGACTGATTGGAGACAACTTGATATCAGTATTAGAGCCTAAGCCCTTAGAGGGTTCCAGAAAAGACCTTTTCAGAGCTTTTCTTCCACAGCCCCATTATCCAGTTTTGCATACGAGCACTCACCAAAATACCCCATAAAAGATTAATGTCCCTTTGCTCCTGCATTTTTCTGTTCATTGGGAGACTATGCATCAAAGTGTGTGCCTTCCAACCCTGATTCATAAGGCACATGAAAATGCTGTTATACTGTGGGTAAATGTATATTGATAGTCCAAAGTTTGGGAGCGGCTTGTAAGTAAATATTGTGTCAGTTTGTTTTTATTAACAACAGGCAGCCCAACCTCACCATTAATCTGTCTCTTTTGTGTTCGCTGTTGCATTAGGAATGGCCTGCCACCAGATAAACCCCCAAGCGACGACATCAACCTCTACCAGAAATATATTGCCAGGTATGCAAATCCTTCAATGAGCAGCACAGATATAAAAAAAAATACCTAAAACAAAGATGAGCTTTTTTTCCAATCCACTGATGGTGTGTTTTATTCTTTGACTGGTATGAAAGTGGTCCATGAGAAGTAAATTGATTTAGAAAAGAATTCAGTTCATGTACTTAAAGGAAGTAGAAGGATGAGGGGTAATGAAAGTGAAATGATTTGATGGTAGCTTACTGTAACTGGTTTAAAAGAAAAAAGCTCATGATGTGAAAAGCACTAAAACATTAAAGAGAACATAATTCTATCCAAGTCTGTAGTGTTGGCTGTGGCTGACACAAAGAGGATATGAGCTTCGGCTCACAGGGTCTTCTTGTACTCTGCTATTTTTTGTTGAACAAAACAGGAACTGACTGATCTAAAAAGTCAGTCATTCACACCAACAGAGACAAAAACATCAGGCGATGGGAGGTATCTTGTGTTTCAATGGACACAGAACAATGTGCCCCATTCTGGATTCATTTTGAGCTGACACTAGAAAGGTGATTATCACTTGTTTGTTTATTCCATTTAAAAAGGGAGAAAAACAGCATTTGAAAAGCCAAAGTGGCTTTGGCGTTAATGATTACTTCTCCAAGCCATAACATGAAGGGCACAAATCAAAGCCTTGGCACTGACAGACACACACATACACACACGCGTCCTCTTCTGCACACACATACACACACAAAACCCCTTCCTTGGACTGATTACATTTTGCAAGAAGATTTAATTAAGGAATTTTTAATGAGGCTTCTGCTGGCACTGCCAAGAACTGTTTTGATATTTGCGCTGCATAATGCATAAAATTTGTCTAAACATCTCGGCAGTTGATGCACGGGGAGGCTGCAGATAAGCCCAGATACAGTTTCAATTTCCGTGTTGGGGTTGGAAAAAAAAGAGAGGATAGAAGAGGAGGGAGGAAAAAATGGAAAAGGAGGGCTCATAAAAAGGGCAAATGTTGCACTGAGAGGGGAGTAAGAAGTGGGGGAGGGGCCTCTTTTGAGCTGGGGCTAATGAGTGCACACTAATACTAAAACCAGTGTTGTAAACGTGTTCATAGCAATCTTTGTGAAAAGACGGGGAAAAGTCAATCATGTCTTCACCATACCTCAGTTTGATGTTTTAAAGAGCTTCTCTCATAGTGGTTAGTTGCAGATTCACTCTTTAAATGCTTTCATGCACTCACTATTGCTTCGGCACTTTGATCTGTGTATCTCCATTGTAACTGGAGATGCGCTGCAATCTCTGTATCGTGGCGATATTAATATTTAATCTGCTGCTGAATAGCAGCGGCCCATTAGGCCCCCTGACGCGGCAAGAGGGAATTGTCCAGAGGCAAAGTGATACAGCTGGGCAATGAGCAGAGGGGTGGGCCATAGTCTCAGGGGGATGGGGGGGCTTTGTGTGTTCATAAGTGTAAATGTGTGCGCCTGTGTATGTATGGGAAAGAGGGGTATAGAAAGCATTAATGGTTGGGACATGTGTTGGCTTTAATATGGGCGCACAAATAGTTCAACTCCTGGTTCTGTCTTTGCTAAAAGAGCCATCAAACCTCCCCAAAACACCCTCTTCCACTATCACCATTTGGACACACACACACACACACACACACACACACACGCGCACACACACACACACACACACACACACACAGCCAACTTAAAAAGAGTAGTGGATATGCCGTTCAATTAGCTTAATGAACTCAGCAAAGTGATCTGTAAATGCAGCTCTGGGATAATCCTAACAAGGAAAAAAACGAAAGGGAGAAGGAAAAAATATTACTTAGCCCCCTTTCCCCCTCTCCTCTACACTAGCAGATGGAGCTCTTGGCAGCAGCAGTGCAAATGTTTATTTGTGTGTTTTCACTGGTAATTGGAGGATTTTAACAGTCATCATCGTCAGACTTATAATCACCACTGTAAAAGTGGCTGTACTGTAGCAAGCAGCAAGGTTCTTTTTTTTTTTTCTCTTTTTATCTAGAGTTCGACCGAAGGTTTTTTTTCCGTACTACAGACAAGAGTGGGGAGTTTTCAGAGAAAAGTAGACAGAGCTGTTCTTACATCTCACGATACCTGACCCCTCTCCTCACAGAGGATAAAACTGTGGTTAACCTGAAAGAACAGTGCATTGATTTGACAAGGGTTTTCACAGCATTTAGAAATAAAGTAGTCATTGGGTTTCTGATGCCTGAGTGGGTGTGTGTATGCGTGTCAAGGGAAAGGGTTTCAGTGTAATAAGTGTCTCTTACGGCTGCTTTGGAAATAAATGGAGCTAATTTGGCTGAAATTGGTGTGACAGACGGGTAAATTGTTGCAGCAAGTGTGGAAAGCGAAAGCCAGTTTGAAGGTGTTCCATCGAAGGTGAGACGAGCATAATGTCTTTGAAAACTCCTTCACTTGTTTGATTTTAGCTGTTCTCTGTATTTCAAATAATTTTCCTCACTAATCAGTTTTGATTTGCCGTTGATTACCTTTGAGTCACACTGTCGTCTTCCTGAGCGGCTTTATCTCTTAGCTTTTTCATCCCTGTGACTGTTCTTTGTGTGATAAGCTCTGATGTGTTCCCAGGTTGTGAACCAGACCTGACATCTTTTTACTCACTACTCTGAGTGACTTATGAAATGTCTAACTATTGCAATGTGTTCTGTAACTTGGTTTTCAGGTTTTCTGGAAGTCAACACTGTGGACATGTGCACTGTGCATACCAGTACAGAGAGCATTACCACTGCATGGACCCTGAGTGTAACTACCAGGTGAGCGTGAGTACTGCACTACTTTTTCAGCATCTCCAAAATAACGATTAACAAATTCCAGGGTATGCTTCAAATGTCATCATAACCTTAATACATCAGTTCAGATTGTGACTGAATGAGAGAAAAAACAACAAGACAATTGTGTTTTAAGTGCCAGCCTTTTTTGGTATCAACTAAAAGTTGTCTGCTGAAGTTTAACTGTGATTCAAAAGCAACTTAAACTGTCTTTAAGGTATACATCCGCTTTTTCTTCAGGACAGGGCAAAGGGCATATGGGGATTTCACTGAAAACAAACAGGATGATGTGTTTTCGTTTCATTTCTAGTCACACCCAGCCAAAGTCTACTTAAATGAAAAGTATGTTTGCCCTAAAAGGCTGTGTGTTTACACTGGTACAGTTTGCAGGCGCCTTCCAGGCACAGTTGGTCTTTGATGGTTGGCCTTTAATCACAAGGGTTAATTGTAAATATGTTTGAAATATGGCTCCTTTTTTATCTATGAGCTCTTTTTTCTAAAGACATCTGCCACTGACTGGGGGCCTGCCTTTAATCCCCTTTCACGTTATTAATCTTGTCCTGGTCCCAGGAGTTGTCATGTGTGGCACAGGAAGGAGAAAAACACAGCCCAGATCATAACACAGGCTTTGTGTTTGCTGTAGCATATGGCCTGAGAGAGTTAGACAAACAAGGGAAGATTTGTCAAAGATGTCAAAAATCCATGCGCAGCTAGAGCTGTGTGTTTTCCTTCCTTTCTCAACAATTTTCTGAATTAAGTCATCTTCAGCAGTAATCTTCTTTGTCTGCTCCCGATCAAGAGAGATTACCGCTCGATAAATATTGTTTATCTGGTGAAAAGCATTACAGATCCAGGCTTTTATTTTCTGCATGAATCACACTTCAGAGTCTGATGAGACACATTCTTGGAGGAATACAAAGGAAAATCATTTCATGTCATTATTTAGAGTGTTAGTTCAGGTTATCATGGCAATTTCCACGGTCAGGTCCACATTTCTCTGTTGATTTTGTGTTGCGTGGAAACACAGATATGCTTTGGGGCAAGCTCTCAGGGATGTCAATACCCTGAAAAAAACAAGCAGGCAGTGATGAGCAGCCCCTTTCGAAGCGATAACTCATGAAATGTTACATGACACACTCTCCTGGAATATTATCCCACTGCCAGCCTCTGGGCGATTGGCTGAGTCTTAACATTCTCCTTTCATGGACTTGTACATGAGGGAGAGTGTGCATCTTGCCACACTAGTGGGAATCCTAAAATAAATGTAGCAAGTGGCTCCCAACCTTCATCACCACTCAACTGAAAATGAGATCTTTTTCCCAGTCAGCTCTCTCCATGGCCTATTTTGGACGGCTTGATGGATCGAATGTACCATGACCGCAGTTCAACTTTTCTTCCGGTCATCATTTAGGTGCCAAAAAGCATTAAAGGCTCAGAACTGAGCTCTGAATTTTTCAGTAAAATTATTCAAAAAGTGATAAATCAAAAACAGTCATTAATTTGATTAAAAAATTTAATGGCATGTTTTCTCCTGCAGGAGTCAAAGCTCTCAGAAATGTGCAGTGGGAAACAGGCCAAGAGAAAGGGAATGAACAGCTGTGTGAGATCTTAGCTTTTTACTTGTGCGCGAGTGGAACACATGACACAAAGCAATTACCCTACTTTGTACAGCAATTAGTTGCTTTTTAGAATGGCTCTTTCTGATGTTTTTCCCTCAACTGGAGATAAATATGGATTGAAGACAGAACTGTCTCATTGATTTGCACTTCTCCTGTTACAGCCTCTGTAACATCAGCTTAAGCCCAATTACAGCAGATTTGGTTGCTTCAGGTCTCTGTGGAGTGACTTTTCTGTTTTCTGTTCCTGACTCTTTCATTTTTTTTTCTGTTCTTTTTTTTTTTGGTACTTGTGTTTTTTTTATTTTTTTTATTTTGTAATTTAAGAAGGTGGGTCTCTTAGCATATTCACTCGTCATTACAGGCTACGCATTCACCAAAAGCGAGTGTTAATGCTTTAATTAAAAACAGAATCATATCTCAGTGAATTGAAAGGGAAAACGTTTTTTTGGTTGGCTTGTTTGTTTGTTTATTTCCGTTGTCTTCTGTTTTCCCCTGTGCACGTCTGAGAAACCATCTGCACGGAACATAATTTTTCCAGAGCCAGAAACATCAGAACTGTGATCTTGCATGTCAATTGATTTGTCTTAATTAAAAAAAATACATTATGTTGAAAGGGAAAAATAATGCGAAGACAGTGTGTGTATGGGGAGTGTACTTCATGTTCCATGTGGAAGCTTCTCCTATGCTCAGAAAGTCCCAGAGCCTCTAGTGCTGCATTTGGATCGGGCATAACTTTGAGATATGTAAAGTAAATCAATAACCAAAGAAGACGTCATCATTTAGAGACATCCTGGCCCTCTCCATTGCAGTGTCCACAGCCCTCCCCAACTGCAAATTGGCTCCTGCATGTTGCAGCTGCTGCTTCCACAGAGATAAAATGACTTGGTGCTGATTCTGTGACTAGTTTAAATAAACACCAACCTGTTGCCGTGCATTTTTCCCCCTGTCCTTTTGCAGAGGTTTACCAGTAAGCAGGATGTGATCAGGCACTACAACATGCACAAGAAGAGGGACAACTCTCTGCAGCATGGCTTCATGCGCTTCAGCCCTCTGGACGACTGCAGTGTCTACTACCATGGCTGTCACCTGAACGGGAAAAGCACCCATTACCACTGCATGCAGGTACACTGCTCAGACTTACACCTCTTCTCCACCTACACATGTATGCACAACAAACCCACAGATACGTACAGTAGAAGTGTATGCACACAACCACACCCACAGACGGAAACAGAAGGATATCTACAAGTGTGCAAGCATAACACACTGTGCAAATAGGCCAAAACTCGCTTATGATGGTAAGAAAGTGTGAAATGTAATGCCGTGGATAAATGCATAATTCATCATTAATTTGCATACCAGAGCAACACAACGAAAATGGCTGTTAGAAAACCAGATCACACAAAACCTGAGTAGCGCCAAGGGCCTGGTCTTTATGTCAGAAGAGGCCTAATACAACTACTTCTTGATGCGAAATTAAAACCGAATAAAGTTTGTGAACATTGAGCTAAAGAATGATTTAAAAGAAGAAAAAATGCCTGGATCACACAGAATTGTTTGAACTCTCTTTTCCGTCTCACCTCAGCGTCTTTCAGTAGCTCTTTTGTCTTATGTGCTCTACAGTACATAAAAGAGTATTGTAGGACTGAATACACGTGAGGCTGCCTGAGCTTTCCCCACCTCTTTGCTCTCTCACTCCTTAATTGGCATGGACAAAATTCAGTCAGGTGTTTATATAAACTACACATTTTTCATCTTTTAGTACCAAGCAACCAGTTGAAGATTATTCTCCGCGCAGGATTTGTTTAATTTCTTACATCTGCTTATTTTCAGGATGTCATTGCACAGAGAGCTTCTTCTCAGTCAGGGCAGCAGCACAGCAGAGGATGGTTTAAGATATATTCTTTTTCAAACCTCTCTAACAGTGTAATTGTTATTGGGATATTTCAGCCCTTGTTTTAACAGTCCCTGAGATTCTGCAGATGTTGGCATCGAGCTCCCTTGATTTAGGAGGGAAAAAAAACAGAGGGGCATTTTTTTCATTGTTTGACTCAATATGGAGAAGTTGCCCAGTTTGTATCAGTGAAAAGTGCCAGGCATGATATACAAGTGCTACTTTTAATTCAAACATTACCAGTTTTTTTTTTCTTTTTGTTGGCTCTGACTACCAAAACATTTTGAACTGTAGACCAAGACAGTCATATTACTCCATCAGCTCCCCTCAGCCCCCGCTATCTTTGAAATGTATTGTTAGAGTTACAGTAAGTTTGTGGCTGCAGCATCGTCACACTCCAAATCTGAATTTCATTTTCTACAAAGCAGCTCTGCCAAGAAAGTCACTGTAGTTTCAGGCACTTGCGGTGACCATTGCTTCTTTTAGTCATAGTACACATTACTTTCAAATTGTCTCAATGAAAAAAGATTGTTTCCAGTTAGACAGGTTTGGAAAAAATTCATTTCGGTGTGCAGTAAAACAAATTGAGTTATGAATGTCAGAAAACAACCTTCATTTACCCATTTCCAGACTGCAAGCATTTTCTAAACCACAATGGGCTCATGCTCTGAAGCCTGTATCATTCGTCACATCTACTGAAGTACGATTCCTTTGAAGTTGTTTTTTTCTTTTTTTTTTCAAACCTGTCATGCAAACTGAAACATTCGTATCTGACAGAGGCCACAATCCTATTCTGATAGTTATGTTTTTTCTGCTTTTTGCAGGTGGGCTGCAGCAAGGTGTACACAAGCACCTCAGATGTCATGACCCATGAAAACTTTCATAAAAAGAACGCCCAGCTGATCAACGATGGCTTCCAGAGATTTCGTGCCACTGAGGACTGTGGCACAGTAGGGTGCCAGTTCTATGGGCAAAAGACCACACACTTCCACTGCAGGTAAATCATAGATATGTGTCAGATTTTTTTAATCTTTATATCTTTTTAAATAACTTTTGCTTCATGCATCAGCTTATTGCTCCATTATCCTGGCAAAGGTTGCTGATGGTTAAGTGTCAATGAGCGGCTACCATGCAAATAAACTGGCCCAGTTACCATTTCTCCATTGTAAAGTGTAGAGTCTCAACACGACTGTTCCCAAGTACTGAGGTAGCAAAGCTTCAAAGCTTATTATGTTTTGCTTTTATCTATTTGTTTTCAGGCGCCCAGGCTGCACGTTCACCTTCAAGAACAAGTGTGACATTGAGAAGCACAAGAGCTATCACATCAAGGATGATGCTTACGCAAAAGATGGCTTCAAGAAATTCTATAAGTATGAAGAATGCAAGTATGAAGGGTGTGTGTACAGCAAAGCCACCAACCACTTCCACTGCATCCGCTCCGGCTGCGGCTTCACCTTTACCTCCACCAGTCAGATGACCTCTCACAAGCGCAAACACGAGCGTCGTCACATCCGCTCCTCTGGAGTCATGGGCCTCTCTTCAACCTTTCTGGCACCCAAGGATGAACCAGAGGAGTCAAGCAACGATGACCTGATGGACTTCTCAACTATTAGCAGCAAGAACTCCAGCCTGAGTGCCTCCCCTACGACCCAGCAATCTACCACTGGACCCCATCTGTTGCCCACACCTGCCACTGCAGTCTCCTCCTCCCCTACATCAGGCCACACCCTGAAACCTGCACCTTTGCTGCCGAGTGCGGGCCAGCGTATGTCCAACCTGGTGTCCCAGGCCTTGCCCAGCAACATGCAGGTGGCTCTCGCTCTATCCAACAGCGCACTGGCCACCTCCAATCCGTTCTTCCCCCTCATGCCCAGGCTGCCTCTACAACCAGCTCCACCAGCTGCTAGCCTGATTTCAGCTGTAACATCAGGAACCCACTCCATGCCCACTGACTCACTGACCCAAGGGTGCACCACAGCAGGGGCAGATGGAGCAATGGCATCCACCCCAACTTCCTTTACTACCACCTCCATCATGGAGAAGATCTCTGCAAGTAAAGGTCTGATTTCACCCATGATGGCCAGACTGGCAGCTGCTGCTCTGAAGCCCTCCAGCAACCCAGACTTAGGTTAGTTGAATTGATACAAAATTGGAGAAAATGCATTTGTTATTAAGAAATTAAGTCCACCAAATTAGTTGTGAGGTGTTACAAAAAGTACACAACATATTTGCTACTTGTATGTGAAGAGTTTGTGTTTCATCTACATAATTTCATGAATTAGGAATTTTAATGTTATGTTACCGTCAGAAAAAGCAAATGTGAACATTTGATATGTTCCAGCAAAAATATTTTCTCTGTAGTAAATCTTAAATAACTGATCAAAATATTGGTCATCCGTAAAGATGAAGTTTGAAAGTTACTCTACCCAAAAACAAAAGCATAAAAATTTTGATGAGCAGCAATTTCTTTGCAGCAACAATTTCAGCATCAAGAGAAAAAATAAATAAATAAAAATATTTTTTGCATGTACCCCACAAGCCACATCCCTTTTTTGTGGACACTCCACTACTGTCTGAGAAGAGAGTGCACTCGCAGGTCATTTCTTTCACTATCCCACTGTGGAGGAAAAAAAGGCAGAAAAAAAACTGCTGCTTTCAGGCTTAAAGGGACATACCAGAGGCATGGTCCTCTGCTCTGGGCTTGTTATTGTGTTGATCGTTTGTTAGATACCCACAATCCATTTGGAGATAAATGCGCTGACAGGGGAGAGTAGAGCCTGTAAAAGTCTCTTATGATGTTCAGAGTGGGGGCTCCTGGGGCTTGTGTCGAACATGTTTCCTCATCATTGGTCTCTTATCTATGTCTGAGCCCGTTCCAAGCAAATGGAGGTAGAATGAAATTAAGTTCAGAAATTGCAAGAACAAAAAAAAAAGTGTTTTTTTTCTCCCTTTTCTGTATCCTCTATGCAAACTGATAAAACAACAGAAATTGCTCAGGCAGAAATGACTCAATGCACCCAAGCAGAGGAAGAAGATTTTTTTTCAATGACACAAGAACTGTGACACACTTGCATGCATCAGTGAAGACACAATTTTTGACTTTCTAGAAACCTTCTGTTTGCACAAAAACACGTCACTATCTGTTTGGCGTAAACACAATTCACATAAATTTTGGAGGTAATTGCCTTGTCTTTGTTTATCATATGGCTTCAACCAAAGCTCCCGAAAATGAAAATGAAGTTAAAGCATTAAATTGATAATGCACTGCAGAGCACAGTTTTGCATTCAGAAGCAGAGGGGCCTCCTGTGTTGAGCCTGAGCAGGTGGGGTGCAGATTGTAAATGGGGCTGCAAGGGGGAGTGCTCCGGATGTTAGGACTGGGAAGGATTACAATTCCTGGTGGTGTTCCTGGAGCAGGACAGGCCCTGGGAGAGAGCTGGGGCAGCTGCTCCGGGGAGCCGAGCTGAGCGCGGGCTGTCAGGCTTAGCTCCACCTCTGGGCTTCCAGCAGGTAGTTTGAACACTGGGAAGGCCCCCACTGAGGGTGGGGCCTCCACAGATGGTGCTTTCAACACCCCTCCCATTGTCTCACCGACCTAGAGGCTGCACTTCAGATCTCTCTGCTGGATAACAAAGCTGGCTGAAATAAGCTCCGATATCTCAAAACTAAACTGTAACTTAAAAGTTCAGTGCACTTACAGCTGTAGTTTTGTTTCTCTTATTTGCTTCATGAGATGTGTGAACAGGACATTTGGGGCTAAAATGAGGAGGAAGTGGTTTGTGCTTCTCTTTCAAAAAGGTGTGAGAAAAGTCACTGTGTTTGTGGCTATTTTTCACACTGCTAATTTTTTTGCAGGGTTGTGAAACTTCACCTCTGTTGTGGTGAATTTTGCATTTTTCCTGTTTCTGCTTTCAGTCTGCTCTCAGTAGTAGTTTTTTTTTATTATTATTACAAGTGTTCCGCTCTAATTTACCCCTAAGTGTTTTTCGCAGAGATTCAAGCATCTGAAGGGTTTACTAATTAGACACACAGTACAAATGATCTTTCACTGGCTCTGTATCTTATCCAGGGTAATTACATGGTGATACATTATTCCTGGATAATTTCCAGAAAGAAGCTGCTTTGAGTCAAACTCATTTGTTCTCTCTTTGGGAAGTGGATAGAAGAAAATAACTTGGTGTGTGAGAAAATAAAAGTCTTCTGAATTATAATCAACCTTATGTTATTTGCTTATCATGTGATGTTGCAGAGGCATCTTTTAATCTGACTGGTGATAATACGTAGATCATGAGTGAGTCTTGATATAATGTGCTCTCATTTGGTCTGAGACTTGATTTAATCGTCAATGACAAGGGAGGATCTGTCTGGCTAGTTAATTTTGGGTGTACTCGTATGAAGTTGGGGGAGGGAAAGCACGCCGGACGGAGACTTGGTAAGCCTTCAGTGACCTCAAAGCTCAAACCAGATGCAAAATTGTTTGACTGCTGTTTTCCTTTAGCCCCACCCCAACCCCACCTCCAGCCCTTCCAACCTCAGCATTTGTCAAACTGAAGTGACACTGACACTGACACTTCCCCATCTCTTGGCTTTCAGCTGACAAGGCCCAGGACTGGCTTTTCCACTCCTATTCTCTTTGATATGTCTTTGGGTCATCTTGCAGCAGGGGGAAGTCTGCTCAATTTTCCCCTTACATAGGCTGGTCTTGTTTTCTCTCGAGCAAGAAAAAGGAGAGAGACCTCACCAGGCTGAGGGCCAAGGGCATCCACTTGGTTGCCCATGACCTTGCCTGTCACTATCCTTCAGCACCAACCACTGTTCCTTAACAGCAGATTTCTCACCAAACAGAGCAGGGCCACTGATTCTCCCCAGCCTCACAGTGCCCTAAAGGCTACACCATGGTCAGCCCTCCCAGCCACAGATTTTTTTTTTTTTTTTTTTTTAAATAAAACAGCACTTATTGCCACCAAGAGCCAAGCTCTCTCTTTGTAGCCCCAGGACAAATTAATATTTCATCCCTAAGGGATCGGGGGAAGGGGCAGAACTCACCTTCCTGTCAGCATTTTTACCCCAAGTTATCCCCTGGTCTTTATTTATCTCATTTCAACCCTTCTGTCCTCGCACGCAGCATCCACTGAATACCTATTTGGAGTAGAATGTGATCGAGAGGTCACGCTATTTGAACCAATCTGATTGGCTGTCAGCTCCAATCTGACCGACATAGCACCCCTGTTCCTTGTGGGTACGCTCAGTGGCATTGGCTGCCGTTCGTTGTCAGGCCAACGAGGAGCTTGGGAAGGTGGGAAGGGAGGGGGGTGGCCAATCTGAGGCTGCCACTTTCCCTCAGCATTAGCATCTCACTTAATGACCAGTTAAGAGGCAGCCCGGCAAATGAGTTGTGACAAGTGCTGCAGAAAAAGGAGTCTTTTTCCCTCATATCTCCCGCCTCTCAATCACCATTTAAAAGGTTTGACGGCCTGACATAATTTTGCAATAATTATCACTCCGAGTATTCTTTTCAGGCTGGGACAGAAGTCAGATTGAATCTTGTCATGGCATAATAATGCTGACCAACAATAACTTTGTTGTCTCTTCTCTCCTCTGCTTCTCTGGCTTGATCCTCAGGGAATGGGCAGCCTTCTTCAGCTAGCCAGTTCAATCTGGTTCAAGTGAAGCAGGAACCAATGGATGCCAACTCTGGGGCCTCCCAAGACTCCACACAGGAGCACAGCCTGGACTTGAGCAAAAAAGACCACAGGTAGACAACTTCAAAGCACTAAGGCTTTTTTTCTGAAATGAAAATCTTGATAATTTGCTTAAAATCTATCAAGTATAGTCACTTTACTCAACAAAACAAAAAAGATTTCTCCTACCAGAATGATTAGAAAATTCACAAAATCTTTCTCCATTTTGGAACAAGAAGGATGTTTATACAAACCTGCATCTCTAATCTTCCTTCCAACTAGATCTTGTTTCTTAGGAAGACAGCATTTTTCTTCTTCATTATACAGGCACACCTTGTGTGATAAATAGTAATATTTACTGTTCTCATGCAAATCTTGACTAAACATTGTTCATTTTCCTTGTTCCAGTAATGAATCAAACGGACACCCTGTACCAGGGAATACATCTCTTTTATCCTCGCTTATGAATAAGGTAAGATCCATCCATCAAACGCCTTTCATCCAAAGACAAATTAGCGGGACACGGAGGGGCCTGTTTGTTTTTTAATGTTTCACCGCTAATAAGATGAGTTTGTATCATTTAAATTTTCCAGCCATTTTTCATACAGTGTAATTTTCACCGCACCTCTCACAAATTAATATAATGAAGCAGAAGCTGGGTGCCATGCCAGATATATAGAGATGTTTGTTTTTTGATGAGCTGTTTTGAACTCGCCATCCATTTTTTCTCCTCCTTTATACTTTTTCTTCCCTCGCCTCGCTCTGCAGTTATTTATAGAGTTTGTAAATTATTTGATTAAAAAGTCAGAGGGGGGAAAAAACAGGAAGGCGCTACCCTCATTTTTTACAAAGTCTAAATGGTAGCGTATGAAAATTCAAATGAGTATTTATTTTTTGTGAAGATTAAAATGGACATTGTCCTTATCATAAATCTTTTCTGATTGATACAAATGTGCCAGGTAGTTTCAATCACAATAATGATGTAATAGCATATCAGCCTACATTTTTTTTTATTACCACAACCAACTGATCAAGACCTCCTCCCTCCCCTTAACAAAGCAGCCATAAAATCCACTCAGTTAGGGAGAACGAGGACCTATTGTGGAAGAGCTCCTTGTGTCATGTCAGCTTTTGGGTCTTTGATTCAAGCCACCATTTTGTACTAAAGGGTTAACTGTTTCTCCCAGAGGACACTTGGCAAACATACTTGGCCTGCACTCAAATACAGTCCTGGATGTTTGTAAATCTGGCAGTGCTTTTTTCACTTTGCCAAATGTATGTTTGTGTGTTTGTTTTTACTCTCACTAACATATGCAACTGCCCAGTTTACCTATGCCCAGCTCACCCAGCAGCTGGTTGTTCATCTCTGTGTGTTGTATAGATGTCTCAGGTGAACGCTGCCCAGTTCAACGCCATGCACCTGAAGACAGAGCTGGAGATGGGCCAGGGCAGCTGCTCCTCAGAGGCTGCACAGTATCTGAACAGCGTGTTGAAGAGGCCCATAGCAGAAAAACCTACTGAGATCTGGAGAAAATACCTCCGCAGGTGTGAAATGGAAGGGAAGCTCAGGAAAATACTGTAGTTTCAGTCACTTACTTATACTTGACTAATTTCTTTTGGTAGTGAGACTACAGTTGGGGTTTTGAAAGTACTTTACTTTGACTTATTTTTTTCTGTGAATACATCTACATGCACAGTGAACATCTGGAAAGTCCTAGATATATAAAGAATAAGGCTGCAAGGGAATTTTTCGAACAACTATCAGACTTACTTCACATCGGCCAAAGAGGCCAGATTACTTACAGTCTTTCTTTCTATCCTTCTATCAGATTTGACACAGAAGACTTCTGTGAGGCTCAGTGCGACTTCCTTCAAAAAGTTCACTTTCACTGCCTGGTAGAGGATTGTGGTGCACTTTTTAGTACTGTGGATGGAGCCATCAAACATGCGAAGTAAGTGCCGCTGTTACTTTTAGTAATTAGATTAAAAAAAAAACAAAAAAAATATTCCACATGGGAGTTCCTGGTTTTAATGATCATTCCAAATATGTGCCTCAATCTTGTTTTTCAGCTTCCATCTCCGAGCCACCTTGAAAGTAAAGTCAGAGCCTCAGCTCAGTGACGGCAAGGACTCCAGTGAGGGAGCCTCACTACAGCCTGCTGCCCCCGTCTCTATTGCCAGCAATCCATCTATGGATGTTGCGCATCTCACCTCTTCTGGTGGCTACAGCTCTCCTCCTCCCTCCCTATTGGCCTGGAAACAGCTGACAGGCACTATCCCTCAGATGCCAGCCTCGATGCCCAACCTGCCAGTTAACTCCCCTCTGGCCACCACTTCTTTGGAAAATGCTAAGCCACAAGTCAAACCTGGTTTCCTGCAATTTCAGGAAAAGTAGGGTCAACATGTATTTGTGTGATATAACATCAGTTTACAGTATGTTACTTTTTGATATGACGAACTGTCAGTTTAACTGTTATTTTTCTTATTCTTCACCCAGTGATCCATGTTTGGCTACTGACTGTAAGTACTCAAACAAGTTCCACTTCCACTGCTTGTTTGGGAATTGCAAGTATGTATGCAAGACGTCCGGCAAGGCAGAGTCCCACTGTCTGGACCATATCAACCCCAGCAACAATCTGGTCAACATCCGTGACCAGTTTGCGTACTACTCCCTCCAGTGTCTGTGTCCAAACCAGGTGAGTGCAGCTGCATAAATGAGCCAGAGGCAGATTCACCGACTGTCATCCTCTAGAGTTTTCTAAGCATGAAGTATGCTATCTATTAGACCAGTGTTTGAGGTTATTTGACTCAAGGCTTTCACAACCGCTGCTCCACGTCTTCTATCTCTGCTGGAAAAGACAGTCGACTCACCCCAGTAATGCCTGTTTATATGTCAATGATGTCATTTTGACTGCCGCATTCTCCTCTCAGAAAAGGCCAATTTAGCTGATATTACCCAATAAATCATTGTCACTCGCACAGTAAACAAGGCTGTCTGGAATAGGGCAAAAATCAGGGGAATGCTTCGCAAATGAAACCTAAATGGCAGCCCTTGCCTGCTCTCATGAGCCCGTATTTGGAAAACCGTTTAAATGAATTCATTAATGTGTCGAAAATCACCCCTCTCACAAAAAGTCCCCCCTCCCTCCCTCCCTCCCTCCACCTCCCCTCACCCCTTAGTCTCTCCATTGCCTGAACAGAGCAGATCTTATTTTGCCTGGTCCTTTGGGATCTGGGCCTCACAAACAGATGGCAGTGTACAGACATGTTAGGAAGGAGGGGTGTTTGTGGAAAGCCTGGAAATAAAAAGTCATCATACTTAGAAATGTGGGATGTTCCAGCTGAGCTGTTGATTATGTTTATTTGGAGGATTTGTGGGCAGTGTTCACTTTTAGTTTGTATACAAAAAGAGTTTTAACAATTGTCTTCATGATTGTCACATTTAACTTATAAAACTGGAAATGATTTGTTTCTTTCTGCAGCATTGTGAGTTCAGAATGAGGGGCCACTACCACTGTCTGCGGCCTGGCTGCTTCTTTGTCACTAACATCACCACCAAGCTGCCGTGGCATGTCAAGAAGCACGAGAAGGCAGAGCGACGCGCTGCCAATGGCTTCAAATATTTCACCAAGAGGGAGGAGTGTGGAAGGCTGGGTAAGAAAAGAAAAATGTGATCCTGTAGCATCAGTTTGCTTTTGACATTTTCACTCTTATGTCCTTCCCTGCTCCAGGACATCATCCTACCAGCCCCACAAACACACTTGAGCTTTTCTAATATTTTAGCAGCACAGAAAAGCTAATCAACGAGTGTTAAATTGTGAAAGATATAGATTGATTTTTGGTGGCTGTGCTTACAAAGGGACAGAGACCAATGTTGGCAAACAGGGTGTCGCGCTTTTTGAGTTGTTTGAGAGGCGTAAAAGGAGTCTGCCTCATAGTTTGGTTGCTGTGTCTTGCATATTCACAGTGGCACCTCGAGTCCCTAAGGAAGTCTTGCCTGTGCTATATGAGCAGTAACGTCAAAGGGGGCAATCACATCCAGGTTGTTTTCTTCTTCCTTTTGCCCCTGTCAGAAATGAGCAATTAGGTTTGTGTTTGTTAATTATCCGGCTTGTCTGGTTTAGCCTGTTTGTGTTCTGACGCTGCGCCTCACAGCCACCGCTGCCATCACACAGAAATGAATTAAAAGTGATCTGTTTTTTTCAGGCAGTTACACAAGCTTTTCAAAATGCAGAAACAAAGCAAACAAAAACAGGCCCTAAACAGCTGTTTTTTGTCCCCAGCCTGATCTGCCAACTGTATTGTTTGGGCTCAGGGAAAAAAATAGAAAGGATTACCATCGCTCGCACTCCAGTCATAAAGAATTGATGGGTTGCCAGTATCCATGGCAGCAACATTAAACTGAACACTGCTGATGATGTTACCTGGTTTCTGTCTCACAAAAGGCCCTCCGTGTCATGGGGGTTACTGTTATTTGCTCAACTTTGCGTGTTTAAACCGTTGTGTGTGCAAAAGCTATTTGATGACACAGACGTGTTGTGCTCTTAAACTGGGTGCCATGGTTACTGACATGCTAGCACCTGCCCAGCATGTTACTCTTTCAATTATTTCTGCCTGCTTTTATATAATGGTATTTGATTAACAGGCACAAAACGGAACATTCATTTAATTTGAAATCATAAAGCAATTAGAGTTAGACCGGTTAAAACACGAGAAAAGAACAGAAGAATAAGCAGCAGACAGCAGTACAATGGAGAACAAAAGGCAAAATGACAATGGAGATACTTTGAAAAATGAATTTAATATGGTAATAATTGTATATTTACTTTGGTTTGCAGGGGTGTTTGCATTATTGGCCCACAGAAAATGAGAATTTATTTATGTAAATTCCTAATTGAATAAAGCATGTCAGTGTAATAAAAGAGCTCCACAGGTTTAGTGCACAGAAGCCCTGACTTGCTCAGTGTGACACTGGAGTGATCTAATATTCCTCCTACATGTACACTCGAAAACACTTTGAAACCCGATCCCTCTTTTGTCACAGCTTTATCATGAAATTAAAGAAAACTAAAAATATTTCAGTTTGTGTTTGATCTAATCTTGGCACCGTTTCCCTTAATATTGCCTTTAGTGCAAGAGGCTGTTCTTCACATATCTCTCAATGAGTTACGGATAATTTAATTTGGAAAGTTAACAACTGCCCCCTTTTTTTCCTTTTTCCCCCTTTTTTTCAGGTTGTAAGTATAACCAAGTCAACAGTCACTTCCACTGCATCCGTGAAGGTTGCCAGTTCTCCTTCCTGCTAAAGCACCAGATGACCTCACATGCTCGCAAGCACATGAGGCGGATGCTGGGGAAGAACTTTGACAGAGTCCCATCCCAGGTAAAAATAAAAGAAGCAAACACATGGCACCTGCCATTCTGGTAATGAAAAGTTAACCCTACACACCCTTTTTTATATAAGTTAGATAAGTGGTGTTGATTACATGGTGCGTAGATATTTACATCTGGTTTCCTAGCAAAAAGACTTGGTTGATTTTTTTTGCATGATCTTGCTGTAAAAACATTTCAAAAGACTCAGAGATTATTCTATTTTGATTTTCAGTCATATTTTACGCTTTTACAAAAAATGATTTGAGGATGATAGAGTTTTCCTTTTACAAGCCATGGTCAAAAAATCTTTTGGTTAAAGAAGATAACAGGTATGAAAGGTAAAGTGAGCCCCTGAAATCTTTTTTATGGACAGCTAAACTCTCATACTAACTGATCTCTGATTTTATTGTCTGTATACGTATGTTGGTACCCAATGTCATCATCATTTTTTATTTTATTTTTATTTTTAATTTGTGATTAGAACCAAACCTTGTGCTCCACACTTTAACTTAAAAGAAGAGAGAACTGTTCATGTTCTCTCCAACCAGTTACAAATCATTCATGACATTCTTCTGATGAATTACTACCTTTTTCACATTAGGTTGCACCTCTTTACCTAAAATAACCTCTGTGGTACGTCATGTACTGAATGTGGATCTAAACATGTGGATTTTCAAGTTCTCTCTGTTCTTTTTCTGATTCTGAGGGTTCATTCTTTCAGATTCCTTTTGTTGTCATGAGAAATAGTTGACTATAAGCCAAGAGCCAACACCTGCATTAATGACAAGATATGTTTAACTCAAACATCCCTTTACAATGAAGATTTTTGTTCTCCAGGCAATGCCACTCGGTCATAGGGCAGATGATATGCAGCATGCAACCACCCAGCCGGGGATCCACTCCAGCTTCTCCTCCACAGTTATGGATGAGACTGACGATTACATGGACTACATGGGAGGAGGCGGTGGCAGCCCCCTGGGCCTCTCTTCTGAGTCCTCCAACCAGGACCGAAGCTGCACCAGCACACCTGTAGGCCCCGATGGTTCCCCAGCAGGTGAGAGAGCGCAAAAAATCCACTCCCCAAAAGTTACCTGATAGATGTACAAGTGTCAGCAAGTAGATGTTTCAAGCAGTAAAGTAGCCAGTGCAGTAAAATTTCTGTTAGCCCTGCATTCAGCATCAAACATCAAGCTCCATTCAGCCAAAACTACCCCAACCAAAAAAAGCAGCAACTTGTCATTTTGTCCATTATTCAATCAAGTACTTCATGATTACCTAGTTTGACGTACTGTCAGAAGCGTAATGACACATCAGTCATATAAACGAGCCCGATGACAATGCTGTGTTCTTCTGTTCTGAGTCACAGATAAGATATCTTGCAGTTTGCCTGGTCATCGTCATAAAACATCCATTTTGCACATCAGTACTTTGAGTTATTGCTCTGTGTGTAGCTTATTACATTTGCCTTTGGCCAGAGATCATCCCTGTCGCTTTATGTCTACTTTACTGCTTTTACTGGGTTGAATTGTGGGACAAAGTGGGTAGAGGAGAACCAGTCCCTTTACCCTCAGAGTAACTGAACAAAAGGGTTTCTTCCTGCATTTTTTCTCTAAATTGGAGCCTGTCTTTGATAATCACATTTCTCCATGTGTTGCCAATATTTTCCACTACTCTCATCATTGTTGTTTTGGCCAGTGTTTGGGTTTCTTGTCTTGAATGGGCCTCATTTTGTATCATTCTCTTATCTTTTATCTTTCCCTTTTTACCTCCCATCCCTCTGTGTGTGCATGTGTGTGTGTTTGTGTGCTTGTGTGTTTGTTTGTGTGTGTGTGTGTGTGTGTGTGTGTGTGTGAATTGGCCCCTTGTTTTTCGTGTGTGTACCTGGCTGTGTTTCTCTTCCCCCTTGTCTGTCCTTCACCCTCTCTGGTCAACCTGTCTCTCCAGGACAAGGCTGCCCCGCCACCACTTCTGCTCCTACCACCCCTGCTGACACTAGCGCTACCCACAATGCACCTTCTTCTCCACCCGCTCCTCCACCCCCTCCTCCTCCCTCTGCCCCTCAGCCTGGTCTCCAGTCCCAGGCCCCATCCCTCTCTCCTGCTCTCCTTCGACCTCCTTTACCCTCACTCCCATACCTCCTCTCTCCATCCTGTCTGTCATACTCTCTGCTCAGCGCCTCTCTGGGAGCCACTCGGAGTGTTGTCATGCCAACCAACACACCAGCTTTCAGCCCCATCATTGCCACTCCGTCTCCGGTTAAAAATGACGTCCCTATAGTGCAGGATGCTGCAGGTACTTATCCCCGGCGCAAACCAACACTGCAGCTGTCACTCTCAATTGAGTCCTGTGCAGCATTAACTGTGTGATATCTGCACCATTGTTGTGGAAAGATGAGAAAATAAAAGTGGCTTTCCAGCATGCGACAAAGATAAAATTAATGTATTATTGATGAAATGTGCATTCTTACTGAGTGGTTAATGACTTATCTTCTACCCTTGTGTGTAAGGATTAGTATTTTGGTGTTTGGCACCCGTAGACTAAAGCCTAGGTCTTGTTCAGCCTCCATTAACAAGGCAACATCAGCAGCTTTTTATTTAATCATGCCTCAAGTTTTATCGAGGCCCACTGCTTCCTGTCTAGCAGAACAGGGATCACATCATTAGCTGTGACCCCAGGGTGTTGCACAAGGTGGGTGCCCCTAATAAAACAACATGGAGATAAGAGGGTCGGTTAAGACCCACAGCTCCGCCTCTGTTGGGAGGAAGGAGACACCCTGTAAAAGTGTCATGTTCCAAAGTCAATCTGTCATTGTCCCCCTTCTTTAATCATTCTTGGGAATTAGGAAGAAAATATTTGTGGCTCTCTCTGCTTACTCAGCTGTGAACCACTTCTGGCTGAGTAAGGTTGCACATCAGTTTAAACCATGGCTGTCTCTCTTTGTTATTTGCTTGTAGTTTGTGGGTTTCACATCATGAACCTCCTGATTATATTCTAATGTGCTCTCTTTCTGTATGTTTTTCTTTCAGGCAACACCATCTCCATTCCCACGGCCACTGGTTCAAAGAAACGTTTCTGGATCATTGAAGATATGTCGCCATACGGCAAACGCCGCAAGACTGCATCTTCTCGCAAGATGCTTGATGAGGGGATGATGCTGGAGGGCTTCAGACGTTACGACCTGTATGAGAACTGCAAGGACTCGGGCTGCCAGTTTTCCCTGAAGGTGACCCACTACCACTGCACCCGTGAAAACTGTGGCTACAAGTTCTGTGGCCGCACCCATATGTACAAGCACGCGCAGCACCACGACCGCGTAGACAACCTGGTCCTGGATGACTTCAAGCGCTTCAAATCCTCCCTCAGCTGCAACTTCTCTGACTGCCAGTTTTCAGGCAACAGCACCCACTTCCACTGCCTGCGCTGTGGCTTCCGCTGCACAGACAGCACCAAAGTGACGGCCCATCGTAAGCACCATGGCAAACAAGATGTGATCAGTGCTGCTGGCTTCTGCCAGTTCAGCTCCAGTGTTGATTGTGAGGTCCCTGACTGTAAATACAAGCTCAAGTGCTCCCACTTCCACTGCACCTTCCCCGAGTGTAAGCACACAGTGGTGGGCATGTCCCAGATGGACTCCCACAAGAGGAAGCATGAGAAGCAAGAGCGGGGCGAGCTGCCATCTGTGTCACCCAAACAGGAAGGGGTCCATCACCTGGGAGGAGGTTTGTCTGCAGTCCCTCCGGTGTCCATGGGCCTCCCCACATCCTCACCTGGGGGCCTCCATGGGTTGTCCCATACCATCAATAGCACTGCCCGCTCCATGCTCTACCCAGCAGGTGGCATTCGGTCAGAATACAATCACCCGTACCCACCCTCCTCCATCAGCCTGGATAGCTCCCTCAACCTGGGCACTGACACCAGCAGCTCCCTGTTCTTCCTGAAGAACGCAGCCGGTCTGGGTCTCAGTGACTCTCTGGACCTCAGCAAGAGGATGCATCCGGACGGAGGACGAGCCGGCCCCAACACCTCAACCCCGCTTGGTCTGCCGGCAGCTCAGGATGACACCACGGGAACATCTGGTGAGGCTGAGGATGACCTGTCACCTGAGGAAGAGGCACATGCAGAGGAGGAGGAGGAAGAAGAGGAGGAGGAGGATGAAGAGGCAGAGGAGGATCTTAACACTGACTCAAATGATGATTCAATGGCAGAGGCAGATGGTGAAAAGAACAATGGTGAGAGTTTTGATGCTTCCGTTAACCACACTGATTCTTCCCAACTGGAAAAGCATGACACTGACCCATGAAAATAAAAAAAAACTAAGAGTGACTGTAGGAACTGAAGAGGAAGCCTGTGTACTATGAACAAACAATGAAAGTGGCCTCATTTATCATGTTTAGAGACTACACATGACAACAACAACAACAAAGAGAAAAAAAAACAACTGTGTGGTGAAAATGACGGCCCAAAATGATTTATTATGATGTTTACAAGATGACCAACATTATTAATTCAATTATGCATTAAAAAAATATGAACAAAGACACACAGAATTAGGCCCTGTGTAACACACAGAGCAGCAATGTAAAGCATTTTACTACACATCAGTCTTTTTGTGTGCGTGCATGTTTGACTTTAATTTATTTTTATTTTTTCACTTTTTTGTGTGTGGATAAAAAAGTAAGAAAAAACAAACAAACAAATCTCTCTATATAACTATATATGTAGGTGTGCGTGTGTGTGTGTGTGTGTGTGTGTGTGTGTGTGCGCGCGCACGCACGTATGGATGATGATAAACAAAAGGAAATTGCTGGCACAGGTGACATGAACTGTGGGGCTGTGGATACGAAGAAAAAAGGGATGCGAATCACTAATTGGGGAAAAAGGATGTGATGAACCATTTGATCTTTTCTGTATTTATATTAATAATTATTATTAATATTATTATTATTATTATTATTATTATCATTATCATTATTATTATTACTAGACACTGAGAGAAGTGGAGTTACATTTTGCTTGTTCTGGCCTCTCTCAGATGTTTTTCTTCGTTCTCAATGACATGTGGAACTGACCAGTAAGTGTTTGGTCGATCTCAGCTGCAGTCTCGACAGTTCTCTTTGACATTCTGCTAGAAACGCTCAACTAGCACCAAAACCAAGCTCAGCTCCTGTAATTAAACCCCACCCCCTGCGGAGGGATTAAGTTTGGTTGTGGATAGTGCACTTTTCTATTAGCTGACCATGATGATTACCATGATGATAGATAACTCATAAGCATATTTAAAAGATATTTTTGTTATCGTTTGTAACTTTGCTTTATGATGTTGTTTTGTTGTGTTGTTAGTCAGAAGCATATCAATCTGTAAGCCGCTGAGGTCCTGACTAACGACCTACAGGTTTTTGTGGTTGGGGTTGGGGGTGGGAGGGTGGGGGTGTCTTATTGACCAGAGGAAATGACGAGTCACTCAAATGCAGCAATGGTGTGTTTTAAGTTAAAGGCTTAAAAAAACGACAGACCGATTTTCCATTCATTATGACTGTGGTTGACATCCTGTTGTAACAGTTTTTATTTAATATTTATGTGACCTTCCAATGAGAAATTTCTAGGGTGTTATTGCACTTTTTAGGTTAATTTTTACCGTCTGAAAAAACTATGATATATATCTTTTAACAGGGAATTTGCTTTAAAGATGTTGTTTTAGTTCACTTTTGCTTTAATGCACAAATAGATGTTAGTGTGACAAAGAACTGTTGTTCTGTGATTTATTTAAAGACTGGTTTTTATTTTGCTTCTGTGATTGGACGGTTTGAAGAGAACAAAAAAAAAAAAAAAAGGAAATGAGTGCACCGAGAAGAGTTGTGCTCTGATATGAAACACTAATAAGGACTGTGATTTTAAATTAATTCTTAAGAAGTCCATGGCAAAGCTCACTCACTGTAGAAGTAAATAAATCTGTCAAAGCCACCCACTGGTTCATATTGAGTGAATATGTACGACCGACAAGTTGACACACTGATCATGAGTTATCTCCTGAGCTTGGCATTGGAAATAAATGATCATAATATAGGGAATAATGATGTGTGTAGATGATATTCCTTCAGATATTGTTTTGAGAAGAAAAAAAAGGTTGTACAGTATTTTCCTCTGTAAAAATAACTATATAAGAACAAAATGCTCTTTGATGAACAGCTTCCTTTAAAAAGAAAACCGTTAAAAGGAGAAATGAATAATAAAAAGTAAAAAATCTGAATAGCCTCATCATAGTTTGCTTGTGTGTGACCTTTTTTTAATTTTCACAGATTTTTGGAAAAGTTGTTCATATATAGCTTTGGCAGATTCCGTCAAAAACTATCAAACAAAAATACACTGATTTTAATTCATTCATTATTTTTTCTCATTTATTTAACAGTTTGTTTGATTCAATGTCATTTTCCATGTGTGTGCTTTTGTTTTATTTTGCTCTCATATATTTAATTCTTGGTTTGTGTTTACTCTGCTGTGGGCATGCCTCGCTCACAGACTGAACTGTCTCCTGGGACTCTGCTGCGACACAGAGGCGTTACCACACTTGTTTTGTATTCTCATTATTTGCTGAGATAACTGTCAGTGCTGGTAGACGTGGTGCACTTGAATTCAGTTTATGTGCGTGAATGTGTGTGTGAGGGTGTACACATAGCAGGATTTGTATAAAGTTGAAAATAAAGAAACTATTATTATTATAACCACACATGCAGTGTTTGATAGTGCTTCAGCCTCCAGTCACATGTGAGGGGGAAAGGTGCTGCTGGACGACAGCAGGGTCAAAGGTCACAGCAGAGACCTCTGTCTCTTTATATATGTACTGTCAGGGACACTACTGAAGTGTGTGAGTGTACATATATATATGTGTGTGTGTGTGTGTGTGTGTGTCTCCCCCTGAGAGAGACAGATAGGCCACGGCTGTAAGAACACAGACTTGTGGCTCCGTCCCAGCTGCTCACAGCTCTGATTCATATTTCATGACCTTGTGCATCTTGTCCTTGCTTTGTTTGTTGTAAACTCAACTTGGGAACTTTAATGTCAAAAAACAAACAAACGGAAAAAAAAATCTGCATTCCTGCAGGTAGTGGAATCAACAATATTTGTTGCAGGGGTTTGCCGTGCTCAAGCTTGACTTTCTGGTGTGAGAAAATATTGGAATTTAGGACCATAAGAGAGATTTAGAGGCCTGCTACTGCTAACAAGACAGATCTTTGTGTTTTGTTCAGTTTCAACAGGGCACTTTTTTTGTTTGCCTTGAGCCATGTGTTGGGTTCTCCTCCCACTCCCTCATGTCACCCAGTGGCCAGTGTGCCGGATCTGTTTGTCCCTTCGTCTACAGCTGTTCCTGTCCTTCCTCCTTCTTTTCCTTGTGATGTTTTTTTTTTTTTAATAAAAAAAAAAAAAAGGGAAAAAAAAAAGGAAAAAAAAAATCACGGGTAAAGGCATCACCATCTGTCAGCCAGCTGGCATCCTGTATATAATCTACCAGAAAAAAAAAGAATAAACATGAAAATTATATTACACAAAAACCAGACGGAAACGACCTCCAAATCCCGCATAGGCTGCTGCTGAAATGACAGATCATTTTACTCTTTTAATTAACAGAGTAAAAAGATGGTTTAAAAAAGTGATGGGGAGCTAAACTGAGATGTATTTCCACTCCTGGAGAAATGTAATATGAAAGCCTCCCTGCTTACTGCAGCGTAGTGAATAAACAGAGCAACATTCAGACTTTGTAAAATATATTGCACTTTTGGACTAAAAGCCATCTCCCGTTAGTGTTCAATTTGGCGAGATTCATGAGACATTTTATATGAAAAGTAGGCAAAGAAGCAATTTTTTAAAAAGTCTCTACTTGAATTCGTTGCCCTCAGCACTACTATTCATTCTTGTGCGATTGCTTTTCTCCACTTGGATACAGTGCTGTTCATCTTCATTGTGCTACATTTATGTTGTTCTTCTGTTTCTGCATGTCTGATGCAAAGATTGAGCTTTTCACTCAGTGAAATAAAAATGTACTGAACGACTTTAGGTCTGTTTTGAGTGTCAGTGTCTTTTTGACTGTCAAAGAAGAGTGCGACACATCTTCTGACTGATGCATACTTTCAATCTTTTCTCTAAACATCTCCAAGTTGTATTTAGATATATTATGAGGTGGGTTTGCATGCACGCAGCCATTCTTGACATGCAGTTGCTTGATGTGCCAGGAACAGGTTGAGTGAGAGTGTGGAGAGACAACAGTCGGAGCCGGGGACAAGCACGACAGGTGTGTGCTGCATATGTGGTCACATGATGCCTATAAGGCAGATTAGGGCCCAAACAGATGAAGCGCTGCTTAATGGCAGCTTTTATTAAGTTCACAAAGCATGAGTGTATGTGTGTGTATGTGTGTGAGTGTGTTCATGGCTGGGGTGGGGGGTGAACAGAAGAAAAGCAGGTGGCTGCTGGGCTCGTGCTCTCCTAGATGAAGACAGATATTGTACAGTGAAGTCTGAAGAGTGGCAGCCACTGTGGAAGGATTTATGAAGATTTGCCCGTTCTGGACTCAGCACCCGCCTGTTCCAGGAGCAGGAGAGGCTCAGAAAGATGTACAACAGAGAGCATGGTGTGTAAGAAAAGATTAAGCTATACTTGTACTTGTGTGTGCATAGTGTGTCACGGTAAGAGCGAGAACTCAACAGAAATAAGAGAAAATGGAATATAAACACACAAAGCAAAGAATGAAACACAGTTATAAAACCAGAATATATATATATATATGTGGTAAGTGGTTGGAGAAGACATTCATTAAAAAAAAAAAGTTTACTCTTTTCTAATCATAATGACTACAGAAAGTACCAAAATGACCCTGTTCAAAAGTTTACACACTTCAGTTTTTAACACCTTGTGTTTCTCCTTTTAACAGCAGTAACAGCTTGACCTTTTTTGTGGTCATTGTGGATGAACTGAATGTTTTTTTGGTCTGCCTGACCATTATGTGGTTTCAACAGAATCCCTCATTTTCTACTTCTCAATTAGATTTTGAAGACTGCTTATTGGCATCCTCAATTCATTGGATATCTTTTTATATCTCTTTACTGTTTCATACAGCTTGATTACCTTTTCCTGCAGATTCTTTGACAATTCTTTTGCCTTCCCCATGACTGAATCCAAAAATGAAAGTGCAGCACTAGATGAACGATGCAAGCGTCTGTCAGGAGCTCAGAAACTCACAGACCTTTTACACACACACACACACTGATTACAAGTAAATAGATCACAAGTGAGGATGGTTACCTTTAGTAATCATTCAAACCCAGTTCAAACACAGTGTCAACATGTGTCCATTATTTAAGGCCACAATCACCAGGATATGTAAACTTTTGACAAGGGTCATTTTGGAAGTTTCTGTTGTCATTATGACTTAAAAAGAGTGAACACAGTTGTGTGTTCATGGCTCTACCCAACCACTAGTGGAAGAAAGTTTTTATTTTCACCCATATTCTCTAAAAAAATGGCCAAGAAATCATAAATTCTGCTGAGCACAACTCTTTATATGTGTGTGTTTGTGTGTGTGTGTGTTATTTTAAACAATAAAATTATTTCTAGATCCATATGACACATCAATTTGTTTGTACTTTGCTTGTACACGGGATAATGGGAAGTTAGCTTGCTGTTATACCAAATAGATTCCTTGCCTCTGGGATTTGTCTTATCCTTTCATTATTCTGTTTTGCATTACAACCAGGCAACTCATCCATTACTTACTTTTATGTTAATTCAGGTATGTTATTGTATAATGACAAGTTCATCAGTTATTTCAACAGATCATGTAAATATTAGCAAGCTGGCCATTTGACTGATGTAACAAATGTGGCTTTAAGTAAATGTGGCTTGTGTGAACGATCCCTTTTATCCATCTACTTGATTTTTTTTCTTTTCAAGACATTTTCTTAGAGTTCTTGTGCCAATTAAAAGTAAAAAATATGTATCTTTTACTCCCAAGTCTATTTCACAATTATGAGGGCTGTGGGACAATAAAAAGACTGGCTTAGAGAATTCATGGTTATGTAGTCTCATCTATTTTATATGTAAATGAGAAATTATTTCTACCTGAATCTGGGTGAGAAAAGGTTTTAAAACTAAGTCCCAAAGCTCCCCTGCCTAAGAAAAGAAGAAACAGTAGAACAGAACAGAAGAAAAAAGAATCTATGCTCTGAAAACAAGCATAAAAGTCATTTGCATTGAATAAATGACCTGCCATCTCTTTGGTAACATCTCAGTCATCACAGTCCTGCCTGTTGCTGATTGGCAGCACAGCATATCATGTATCGTGTATATGACATGGCAGCAGTGCTCATTTTACTGCCTCATTGGCCCATTTATAGTTCAAGTTTTTGGATGAGATGTTCTTCCTCAGCCTCTCTCAGCACTTTGCCCCTGTTGGACCTCTCTTTAAATCCTGTGCCCTTTGCAATAGATGTTCATTTATCTATTTTTGCATGTGTATGGGCTTATTTTGGAAAGACCTCAGTCACACGGCAGAAAAGGGGGCTGTGTGAAAAACTCTGCTTTGCCATTGGTAGCAGCTGTTGCTGCTGAGACACCTCTGAGGAAATGGAGAATTGGACACACACTCATCCAATTTACCATTAACAAGACCTTATTGGATGCAGGGTCAGAGGAACATGCGGCTTTGCCTTATGTGGCTCTGTTAAGATATGCTACTGCTCCAGTCCTGTCTGTGACTGGACTCTGAGATAGACTTGGCATCTTTGTGTGGGTCAAAGAGTGACGTTAAAAGTCGCTTGAGCCAGTTAAGGTCAGGTGCCTGGTATTGTTCAATGCTGAGTTATACGTACAAACACAAAAAAAGCAGAAAGGTGATAACAGGAAGGCTTTGAATAAAAGAAAAGCACTGAAATTGATGTCTTCTGGGGGGGGGGGGGGGGGGGGGGGGGGGGAGACTAGGAAATAAAGATGAAGAAATGAAGTAACCCAAATAGCAAAAATTTCCAAGTCCATTCAGAGGAAAGTCTGAGCCGTAACATGAGATAGTTTTAAACATCAAACACCAAAGCTGCTCTACTAAGATCTGCAGAAACACGACATTTCCATCCGTTTCATATTTCCACAATAAATCCAGCCACAGAAAGGAAAATAGGCTGTTTTTAATCCTTTTAACATAGCAACGACTGCTCTGACAAGTATCAACTTCACCCTCCTGCTATATAAAAATATAACTGTCTTTATAACATCCTATGCTTCTTTATATGAACAGCGGGTGTTGAATCATATATCCTTCTCTTGTGCAACACCTGTGTGTTCTTTTTACAGCTTGGTAACTTTTTTTCTTCTTCTTTCTTTCTTTTTTTCCACAAACACATCTCACATTCTTTTGAGGGTGGTGTATCTCAGAAATCTTTGTCTCTCAACACATTTTTCTTGTGTTGGGACATAAAGATAACACAGCATTCTTTTCACAGTTTTGCTGGAACATTCAGTAAGTCAAAACAAACACCGTCAGTGTGGTTATTCACCTCAAAAACCTGAAAAACTGGATTTAACGACAGCCTGTTAACAATGAAAAAAAGGTGATCCGCATGTCTGGAAACGGATGGGCAGATGAAAACATTATAATCTTGTTTTTTCCTTTGATAACCCTTTTCACAGGTCAGGGTTTGGCAGAGGACAGGAATCAGTGTCACAAGCTCTTAAGGAGGAGTGGATGCACTGCTGCCATTAAATAGAGGAAAACAAACTGTGCAAAAGCTGCCTGTGAATGTAAATGGTATTATGATAGAAGTGTGGCTGGATAGTCAAGACTACAGCTTCTTGACATCAAGAGCGTTCACTTTAAAGCTTCTGTGAGAAACTTTCTGTTTGTCTTGAATTTGGTGCCCCAAGTGAAACCTGATACCTTGCCAATTTTGTGAACATGTCTTGTTTGAATAATAATGTCATCTTGCTTTTTCCAGCAATCATCCATCATCGGTGGAAGTGACAATGAGAAGGGTTTACCTCACTGTGCTGCTGTTCACCTAATCCATCTTAAAACAGTTATAGACAGAGCCTGGTATGTAACAATGACCCAAAATGTAATAGCCAGTGGATAATGTAACAAAAGTGCTGAGCCCAGAATTTAACAACTTTTTGCCCAGAAAGTGAAGACAGTACAGCTGACAAACCTCCACTCTCAGAAGACTCTCTTGGAGGCCCTGTATTTTGTTCATGGATAACTCGATTCCTCAATAGTGCTACATTGAAAAAACAAAGTATAAAATGCACACTATCAATAACATAACATAAATTGGTGGTCAACTCCATTTGGTAAAATGATCTTGATTGTTTTCATTTCCTAGAGACACAAATGTTTTGTTTGCAAGACAGTCCTATCAAGTTGATTCTAATCTGTGCTTAACAGCCTCATTGAGAGTTTGTATTTTGGTTAATGACAATGCTTTTTAAAGAAAAAAGAAGCCTGTCAGAGGGCTGCCACAACAAAAGAGGACTGGATTTCAGTCAGATCTTTCCTACAATGGAGATGGCTGCCGGTTCAGGGCAGGGGAGCTGTTAAGTCGGCTCACTGTGAAGGTCTGTAGCTGGCTCTCTCCAAAACATAACGACTTGTTATATTTTGGGTCAGTCATTACATTTTAGGTTTTACTACAGTTTTTTGATTACAGATTTAGCACTTTTGTTACATTATTGACCAGTTATTACATTTCAGGTTTTATCGTTTTCTTACATTTCGGACCATTGTTACATTTTTGGGCTGTTGTTACATATCAGGCTCTCATAAAACATTCAAAATTATCCTACATGAAATGTCAGTCTTTTTGCTCATTGTCTAGTTTGCTTTTGTAGGTCAGAAAAAGGTATCACTTTCAATTCCAGTCCATTCTGTAACTGGTTGATATCTCCCCACAGGAGCTTTAAATACCATTAACACATGCTTTTGAGTTCCACAATCTGCTTGATTTAAGTCTGCTTTCAGGTCAAGGCGAGAGGACACAGTTACTGTATGTTCCATGCTGAACACATTTTAGAAAGAGGGAGGGGGGCATTATATTACACTAGAGATGTTATTTGGTAAACACGCAGTTGTCATCTTACAAACACAGGCAGAATCCAGGAAAGATTAGCATTGAGGCCCTTCAAACAGCTTGTGAAAAATGAGCCTCCTGTCAACCCTGTTACATAAATGTTTACTGAGAATACCAAACATTGTGTTCTATTTGTTTTACTTTGCCTCAAGTTTGCCTATCGTCTGAGATTAGTCATCCCCAGAGTTTAACACCAGTTTGCCATCACAGCAAACAACTATTAGCACACAGCAACCAGAAACAAGTGCAGAAAGCGGTTGATCCGGGCTGGCTTGTGGCCATATGGCCATCACCCTTAAAGTAGCTTGCTACAGAATTGGAGTAGAGGTCTCCACAGTTGAGTGGGAGTGTTTCATCACTTTATAAGTCTTATCCAAAAGAGGAGAGCTTGGAGCAAAAAAGAAAAAAAAAGAAGCTAATGGGCTGGTGGTCTCTTAGAAGCCAGAGTAATTCTCATTCCACTTGAATTGCCACAGCGCAGCAGCGTTAAACTGGCAACTGAGGCCTGCCGCTGCTTTCTTGGCAAACGGAGAATTCTTAAGTGCTAAGCTGTAAATTTGCTTAATTTGACGTGAGTCCGAGGGGAATGGGATCATTTTCTTTCAGGGAAAAAGCCTGGCATATTGGCTGACAATAAGCTGGAATGGTCCAACATGGTGTTTCTGCTCAGCGATGATGGCTGGAACACACAACGGACAGCGTTTGACAGAGCTGTAAAACCGCCCGACTCTGGCAGCGGCTCCGTGTGACTCAGTGTGTCATTGCTGTGAGAGCCTTTTAAGCAGGAAAATGATGATTTTCAGCTATAGTGGGTTAAAGTGCTCTTTGGTTTGTGCATAAAGAGATGTTGGTACTAACTGTGCATGGGTGTAATGAACTCAAGATCACAGAGAACCCAAAGAAAAACAAACTTGTGAATTATTTCAGTACATGTATGATCCATATTCTAAGCTACATCACGCAAAAGCATTGGAAAGACATTGAAAGGAGTTAATAACTGGTTTTAAAACAGTCTCACTCTTCTTTTAATGCTTCTTTATCATTGAATGAGCTTATAAGGGACAAGATTGGTTAATTCTTTATTTACAATCTACTGCATTAAGGTCAGCAAGCAAGGCAAGCTGTTATTTCTCCTTCACAGTTATCCAAGTTGTGTCAGATATTTGTCCTCTTGGCCGGCACTGGAGCAGGATTAGCAAAAACACATATGATTTTTTAGAAGTATACTTTTAGACTGTGAAGAGTTTGAAACCCAGGCTTTGCCAGGCAAATGAGTGAAATGGGGGGGGGTGTCACACAAAATGCTTGACCTTAAAATTTATATTTTTTCCCTTTTTCGACAGAATACAGTAATGACTTCGAGATCATTTATGTGGAGAAGATATAGAAAAAGGTTTAGGGGGGCGGCATCACTTTGTCCACGGAGAGCACACAAATCAACTTAAACTAAAAGCTCCTCAGTGGAGCTTTGAGTTACTTTATCCCATGAATCCTTAATTAAAAAACATAAAAATTGTAGAACAAAACTTTGGGCTTGAAAATTTTGCAACAGTTATTCCTTACCAAACTGATGATCCTGGCATCAATGAATTTACCAACAGAAAGATGAAATTTTATTCATATTTACATTTATAATCTATGAATCAACAATCTAACATCACATCAATGCACTGGCAATCAAACACAAGCTTGTTCATAGACCTGATTTGCCTCTGACTGATTTACTGCTGGTGATTTAACATGACGTGACTTGACATAACATTTCTTGTGACTTTTTTTTGGGAGTTCATAGTACATTCCTTCTATACAAGGAGAAATCCTCAATGTCACTGCTGTCATATAGTTGATACAGGATGGGCGGGGGATCAGGGTAGGGTAGAAATGATGTAGGGTCAACAGAAAAGTGACAACTGAGGCGTTTACAGACAGCATGTGGTGGGGTTGTTAGGTGTTGGGGTAGTTATTTTATACGCTTGAAGCAGGTTGAAGCAGGTCTGACTTTTGGTGAGTTTCATTTTGTCTTTGGTAATTTATTTTGAGTCATCATTGCTTATAAGTACTAAAAGTCAGAGTCACCGTCAGTTTTATTTCTGTTGGGTGACTCTTGAATATCACCCGCCCTCCCACAAGACCATCATGAGAGCCTTTAAAAAGACCGGTTTCAGTATCACAGCTGTGACCTTCGTAAAACACAGCAGGGCAACAGGTGGGCATCATGTGTGTGCTAATCTTCCACATTATGGTTGTTGATAACAGACGCTGCACAGCCCCGCTCAGTTAAAACTTAGTAATTTAATATGGAATACATCAGCAATGTGATATTTGTAGCATGGAAGAAGCAAAGGTTGAGAAGATTCTGCTGGTGCTAAGAATAGAAAGCGTCCATCATTCTCGGTGGGTTTCTGTTACCAGAAGAATTCTGTGAGTACCACAGACCCTCCAAAACAAGACATTGGGTGTCCAGTGAGGGATTTTGGGATTATTTTTTTCACTTGCACTCCTTCTCACTAAGGGCATGAAAATGTGGGTTGTATTACGCTGTGAAAATCCATGCCAATTTTGGAGGACAAGGTCGCTGAATGTACAGCCTTCCCCCTTTTCACAGGCCATTCCACTTTACCATCACTTCTCACACGTGGCCTACTGTGAGTGAGAGCGTGTGGGCCTCTGGGGTTCAGGGTGCAACAAAAATGTGATTAAACTGCTAAAGTTAGAAAAGCTACAGGACAATGCTGAGTGCATTCCTGACTCACTCTTGTAGTCAGATCTTAATGTTGTGATCAGTGGTAACATGCACTAAGCACACTAACTGTCACGTTTACAGTCCAACGCTGAGACAGTTTGAATGAAAAAAGTAAGGTTACAAATAATCCTGGTAGTTGGATCTGTCCCCTGGCTACTGTTACCGAAATATTGTGAAATACAGTTAAGTAATATAAAAAAAAACTTTTTTAAAACTTCATTTATCTAGGTAGAGTTTTGAAAATGTGACAAGACTGATTCTTTTTTAAATGCGAATGACTCATATGGCATGTGATCGTAGAGAGTGAGACATGACGGACAGCAGAACAGCTCCCCAAAAGAGAAAGAGGCTCATTGTCCATTTTAGGATGGACACAGTCAATGTATATGATAAAACTGAAAATGATATTTTGATTCCATGATTATGTGTAAACCCCATATTGAACTTACTAAACTAGTTTTTAAACCAAAATCATTCAGCATATATTTACAAAAGTGAGGACATCTTTCTATATCAATATTAGTACGATTCTATCCCCAATACAAATGATCATCCAAACAATAATCTGATACAACAAATATTGGGTAATATGATTTAATGGTAGATTTTTTTATGGCACAGCATAGTTTTACATTTTATTGTTCCAACAGCTATCTGTCAAATATTTGATTTTGATCGCATGGTACAACAACTGTTTGTGGCAGCTTCTGAAAGGGTTTGGGTTAAAGGTTGAAGCTACAGAAAAGACAGTGATACTTGGACTGTTTTTTCCATGGACATTTGTTCTGTACCAATTTGTCACTGAGAGCTCATGGCAAATCTTTTGTTTCACACACTCTTAAATCATCTTTGGCCTAATAACCAAACAACACTGGACAGCTATCAACACTAATAAATGTCATCCTATGGGAACCAAGATGGTCCACCAGCTCATTCACCAGGCATAAATAAAAAAAAAAAACGTTATACACACGTTATATATAGACTTTAGTTTGATAAAGCTTTGTTCATCAGCCTCTCACTCAGCTCTACTGCCTAAGATCTAATCATGGTCAATATTGAACATGGTGTGGCTCAAAAGAACTGACAATGCGGCAGCTAAACAGTCGAAGTTCAAGCTCCAAAGAGGTATTTGACAAACCCAGTGGCAAGATTTTGTTTGTTTGTTGTCTATAATTCTTGTTGTCTTTGGTGACACTAGAATCCAGTGTCCCAGAGGAAACTTCAATTGTTTACAAAGATCATTGTACAAAGAACATTTTCCAATATATTTCTTGGTTCTAGTTGTGAGAAGTGTAAGTTAACAGAACCAGTGGTGCAGTGTGAATGTTACAAACATTGGAGAAGACATTACTTAAGGTCCTTTCCCTCTTTCTTTTCCCATCTCCTCCCTGTCCTTCTATGAGTGGCTGCTACGGTGCTTCAGGTGTTCTACAGTCAGGCCATGTGATTAGTTTAATTTTCACAAACTCCACACCTGTTGCCCCTGTGCTGCCTACAGCCGCGGTCCCTCAGCAGGCTGACAGGCCTTCCCTTGGATAATCCAATCTCCTCAAATCGACATCGCTGCTTTCCACCAGCGCAGGACAGGGGCATTTGTTTTTCTACCTCTTGTCTTCCTTCATGTTCTCATGGCCACCGAGCTCCTGATGGCTCATTATTGGACCATTCATAAACACACACCAGGGTCCACCTCTCTGTTTTTTACTGTCTGCTGCTATTTCCCCCCTTCTGTCCCTCACCAGCACCTTCCTTTACCTGTCAGTAAGGTGAAAGGAGCTTTTCCTTCAGGATCAGAAGAGGCACCACAGCCTTCCACATGACAGCCCTCCAGTATCCACATACTCCATTTGGATTTGAAACAACGCCAGGAGAAAATCAAGTGACACAGGCCACACAGAGTGGGAGGGAGGGAATGTGATCCCACTTGATTGTTGAGAGTTTATATAGCGAGTGATGACAAAGTGCTTTATGACTTTGCAGTGTTCGCTGGGCCCTGCGATTGAAGCCTTATACAGGCAAAGCCCCCTGGTGACCTTGGCTTGTCAAATGTTCTCATTTTCACCAGGAAGGAGCCGACGTTCAGCGCTGCTCACAACTGGTGAGCTGCTTTTAGAGAGACAGGCGCAGAGAGCTTTTGGAGGTGACCCTTGCTTCCTTACTTTCACTGCTGAAAACATTAAGGGAGGAACACATCAGTCAGAGAAGACTTGAAGTCTGCTGGAACAATATATATGAGCCTGTGGTTAAAATAAAACCATGAATATATTTAACTTAACTTAAAGCTTGAGCCTTACTGTTGACCCTGTTATACTGCTCAACAGTGTTCTGGGTTAAATACTAACTACAGCATGCTATAGTATGAACAATACTGATGTTAGAATGCTTAGATGCTAACATAAACACTTTCTATTTAAGACTTAAAAACAAAGTTCAGCTGAAGCTATAATTTGGTGAGTGCTCAAATATAATCATACAGCAGGGGCTCAGGGCCACATTAGGGACAAAAAATGTTGAGATTTTGAGAATAAAGTCATAAATTTTTAGCATAGAGTTGGAAGAGTGAGTGTTTTAAATAATAAGAGTAATGTAACAACTTTTTCCTATTTCATCAGACCCCATATTTTTCTTTTTCAAGGTACTGTCATAATTATGGAAAGGTAAAATCAAAAAGTTTTGCATTAAATTGCCACAGCTGCATTGTTCTGTCAGAGAGAGAATAAAAAAATGCACAGTTCCTGACTGTGGTCTTTAAGTACAAAAAAAAATCAAAAATAACAATGGATCTAGATAAAGAAAACTTGAAAGAAAGCTTGCAGATTATTCTAAAGATGGTGAAAGCATCAGTCCAAACAAGACTCCCGAGGAGTAAAAGGATATTTCCAGAGGGGCAAAGCAACCACTGTTGCCCCACAAGCCCTGTCACACATCAAATATTACATCAGATTGCTCCCAGCTGCATGCCACATGCATCTTATCTCACAGGGACCAGGAAGGAGAGGCATTTTATCCTCAGGCCTCTTTTTCTTGCATTGTTCATGACCTTTACTGTGCAAATTATGACATGACACTTCCCTTTAAAGGGAGGTTTTCAGAAGCCCTGATAGGTGGAGCTTGAAGATCTATGACGCCCAAGTGTGAACTATTTTGAATCGATGTGATGAAGAAACAAAAGCAGGACTCAGATCAAGGCTCAAGGACTCAAGAAGGAGTTTTAAACGAGTAAAGATGATGCGCGCGTGTTGCAGACAGTCACGCTAGCCCTCTGACTGGCTGCTAAGGGCTAACAACCCTTGCATTGATCCGAGGAGACACTCAGCCCTCCAACCTGCTGAGTGCTCAGTTCCAGTGAACAATGGAGTTCAGTGCGCGTCAATACACTACCCTATTGAGTGCTCTCCGTTTAGCAGCAAGATTGATGAGGTTAAGGCTCCCAACCGGGGAGCCAAATGGTGTCAAAACCAAGGTGGTGCTTTGCACAAGCAACCTTGCTGAATTACCACTCTGAGAGGGCACTGGTTACTGGTGAAAACACCTGCAACACCTAGGATGTGTTTGCATCTGCATGCCATTTCCGGAAGTATACAGTGTTGGAGGTTGTGAAGACTCAAAATGTAGATGAGAATATGAGGGGAAGATAGATGGTGCATTCTAGACAGGAATGCACTGCAAATCCCCAAAGACGCTAAATGATGTACAAGTGGATTTATTACAGAAGGTCCCTATAAATCTAAGGTTGGCCTGAACTCCTGGGAGAGGTTAATGGATTACAAAGGGATGTGGTATCGAACCTCAGAGAAGTTTATACACCTCATCAATATGTGAAACACTATTGATCATTTAGACCTTGATAAATTAAATTCATACAGTTGATAATGCACAGCAATATTAGAAATGCCCAGGATAAGAGAAATTGGGCTTTTTTCAGACTCACAGGTTTGGGAGGAGGATGTATGGTGGCACCTTGAATCGGCTGGCTAGGGCTGATGAATACAAGGTTTTGGAAGTGGTGTTGATACTTTGAACCCGTAATCATAACAAGCAACTTACAGATACAAACAGAGCCCTAAAATTCTCGAGCCTCGCTTTTTGTTTGTTTGCTTTGTTTGTTTTTATTAATGCCAAAAACTTATGTGGATTAGATAAAGGGAGCTATACATTTTTATAGTTCTGATTTTAAAGATATCCAGTATATGGCTCTATGACAGGAACCTGAAATATTAAGGCTTTGTGGCCAACACAGTGATGAGCGCTACTCATGTGTCAGTGTGTCGCTCTGCAGTACTCTGTCTAAACATTTGGGCACTGGCACAACAGACATAGTGGTCTCAGACAGTCAGATAGCCTGTTGCTGGTCCTGGCCCTTTTTTGTTTGCTTTTTCACAGCAATGAAGCATACTGTGTTAAATCTGAGCTGATACATGTTTCTATTAATCATACAGCAATAATTAAAATAAAAAACAGAAAGGAGATGTAAAAGGGGATGGAATGTTAGAGCCATGTATAGAGGTTCTGGGAATATTGAAATAAAGGAAACATAATGCCAGTCAGCAGACCTATCGCAGGGCTTATGATTTGATCATTTTGGTGCATTGTCAAAAGTGTGCACTCCAGGCGCTGTGTGTAGGAAAGAGCTATGCAAACCTTTGAGGGAGGCCAAAAAATGATTTGAGGGGTTAGGGTTGAACCAGTTTAAACTAGCCTTACATCTAAGGTAATTTTCAAATCGGGATCCAGTTTTTTGCTAGAGAAGACCCGTGTTGCTAAAAAAGTTCTCTGTAATAAATGCATCCAACCTTTCAGCGAGCTTCTTTTTTTTTTTTCCAAGACATCTATGGCAATTGTTAGACCAACCAAGACTTGATTTGAAATGTTTCTAAAGTGAGATTTTTTTTTTAAATGTTTATGTTTCAAAGCATGAACACAGAAATAAAGCCATATTTCACGGGGGAACTGGATCCATAGATGGTACATAAACATTACTTTTAGTCTTTCCTACTACTTCAGAGTTTCCACTCAATGTCAAACTACCAGATTCACACCAGTCATACACTGACGACTAATGATAATCGGGATAAAAAATTAAGTGCTCTTCAGTATTGACCAATTGCATTTACACATTTCGCACACACAGCTGACTGTATCACTGGAAGCAGTTGGGTTCAGAGTGTTGGCAAAGGACACTTCAGCATGTGGACTTTGCAAGAAAGAATTGAACCACCAACTTCTCAGCCACTCTATAACTTAGCCAGAAAGAACAATTTTCCTTCTCAGCATGAAAAAACCCAGCAGATCCACCCATGTGACACTAGATGACTGTGAACAAACACAGCTTACCTTTTGTCTTTGAAGTAACTACAGCACCTCACCTCTTCCTTTTCTATACATGTGTCACTCTGCCTCAGTTTTTCATACTGTTGGATTAAGAAAAATCCGGTTACAGATTCAATCATTTTTCAAAAGTTTCCAAGTTTCTGAAAATAAAACCATTTAAGAAAGGAAACCCTAGTTTACTCATACAACAGAAACCAAAACACACAATGACACTATACTTACGGAAACAAACAAGGAGCTGTCATACAGTGTGTACGTAGTCTCACTAACTCATTTTTCATCAAGAAAACTGAAAACATGCCAAAAGTCCCCGCGCTGTCATGTTTTCAGTAAATTTAGTTTCGGCTACTTCATCGCTCTGAATCAAGTTGACACACAAACCCTGCCTGATTCTAATCTGTGTGAACTTACAGAACACAAAACACTGTAGGTTAGAAATTATGACACATTTGTAAAAGCTCAGCAGCCCACAGATGTATCACAAACTCTGACCTAGAAATGGTTTGGTAATTAACAGCTTTTGGATATAGGTCAGCTGATGTTGACACATATTGGACATTTTTAAATGGAAAGTCTCAATAGTGCTGAATATATGAACTTTTTCATCAAGTTGAGATGAATACTGTAGTTTATGAATTGCTTTTGTTTGTTTTTTGTTTTTCCTAAAATGTTAAAAGAAGCCATGCAGCTACATGAGGACTTATATCACTACACTGTGTTTCAGATTGAGCCCTGCTCAGCCCTTCAAGTTAAAAAATTGAATTTGTGTGCGTCAAAATATTTAGTATGTCAACTATGAAACATCCCTATGTGAAAGGACAGTAAAATAAGAGTCATGGAAATTTCATTAACACCAGCTTGAGATATACCAAGTTTATTTCACATTATTTGAACTTTTGGACGTAATTCACACAGTGATCATCAGTTTAAATCAAGGACCAATCAGAACAAAACCATCACTTTTCTCTCTAACAGCACCCAGACACACAAATTAATTTGCTTTACCTCAAAAATACATTGCTTACAGCACACTGCATTGTCATCTCATCGTTCATATTTTGACTGAATCACAATAACTAAAGGCATTCTTCAGGTTAAGACTGGTG
Organism: Thalassoma bifasciatum; assembly: GCA_008086565.1. NCBI lineage: Eukaryota > Metazoa > Chordata > Actinopteri > Labriformes > Labridae > Thalassoma > Thalassoma bifasciatum. The sequence continues at coordinate 101,668 of RPOG01000032.1, read as the reverse complement.
CCACTCAGAAATGTGCTTTTCCTCTCCACCTTCTCTGTGGTCCTACGAAGGCTTTCTTACAGAGGTGGAAACAACTCGAGAGCTGATATCCCTTCTTCTCGCTCGTGGACTCTTCTTGTTAACTGGAGACAGAGTGAGTAATTCAATAAGTCAAGTATTCATTTATTACTTTCCTTTTCAATCACGGGGCAATTTTTTTACTTCCCCAAACCACCTCCACAATGAGAGAGAGAGAGAGCGAGAGAGAGTGAAAAAAGATGCGAGTTCCGCAACTTCCATCTGCGGCAGCCCTCGATGTCTTACTGCAGCTTAATTACAAAATATTGTTGCCGTTTTCTGTAAAGATTACTCACTGTAGGAGGCCCTACATAATTTGGACCGGAGGGTTTGTCACAGAAAATAATACAATGCAACTGGGCTTTCTGTATTAGATTTCCGCTTTTAGCCTCCTTGACATTTCAAGCTGCATGAACTAATACATCTGTTATTTGTTGATCATTTGATTATTAACATACTTCACAAACCAAATCAGCTGCCCTGCTGGAGACACAGATACAGCTCAGCAGACAGTCTGGGGTTTTTCATGCCTGCCACACAAACACACGCATGGAGATGCTCAATTCAGCCCTCAGTGAAAAAGGGAAGCAAGGGGAAAAACATTTATCTTCCCCTCCTTTGAGCATATGAGCACTCTGACTCTGGAGTGGAACAAAGCCCGTCATCACATTCTAATCTCGAATTTCAGGGCTTTTATTTCACCCAAATGCCACCCTGCTGGCCTTGTGAATTATTGACAGACTGACACCAATGCGAAAGGACACATAAAAGAAGCTAAAAGCTCCGGCCCTGGAAGAGCTTGTCCTCTCCTATTGCCATCAACAGGAAGACAAACTCTGCTAATGCTCTTCTGGAAGCTCATGGTAACTTTGAGACTGAAGAGGCAACATATGACTCTTGACCTACAGCTGCACTATACAGAAGAGAAAGTCAATGCAAGGCTGCCTCTACAGTCTAGATCTGTGAAAGCACACCGAGGCAGAGCTGAGAAGTATCTGATCAGCCCATGGAAATTAAAAAGCAGAAAGTCACTCATGGTTATTACTGCATGAGCCTTTTTAAGTCATTCTGATTTGACTATTGCATGACATTGCTCTTTCCAAAGAAATGCGACAACATGATAATTGGCTGGGTACACAGTCATTTAGTTTGCATGATGAAAAGTAAATCAAGCTGCGTGTCAACTAAACAATCCAATATTTGTCAGTTTTGCAACGTCTCACTTGCACGTTTGCGCCTCATTTTGCTAAAGATTAACATGTTACAGAACAAGTGGAGACAAACAGTGGAGATTAATTTGAAAAACAAAAATGAAAACAAACAAAATAATTCTGGGCAGACAGCAGTAGAATGAAACAAAGCTGTCAGCAGAGAGGACAAGCAGTGTTTGGAGAGTGTTTATGTGCTGTTGTCTAATCCACCTCGTTCTCGTTGCTGGCACCCTCAGGTCGCCTCAGTTTCTCCACCTGTTCGTTAATCTGTCCGTCCCCACCTCGCCGGTCCTCTGTCTGCATGCTCAGCCCATCCTCTTCCTCATCTTCCACATGGTTTACATCCTCCTCTTCTTTTTGCTCCTCCTCCCCTTGCACCTCCATCCGTACCTGGTCTTTCAGGTCCAAGGGCAGTGATGCACTAAGATCCCCAGTGTCTGCTTCACCATTGATACCATGAGCTCCATCAGGTCCCCCCAGTGCATCCTGGGGGCTCTGTTGACTGTCTTTAACAGGAGAGGAATTGGTGGACTCATTACTAACAGGAGAGATGTCGCTGCTGCTGTTGGAATGGTTGACAGGCGGGGAGGTGGATACAGAGGGTGGCTTTAAGGGGATCTGCCATGAGGGGATCTTTGGAACAGAGGGAGTGGAAGGAAACTGTTTCCTGTGGGGTCAGGGTGGGGTTGAGTAGACAAGAGAAAAAGAGAAATTGAGGCCTGATGACATCCTCATAAAAACTTCACTGTGATCAAAATGTGTGAGAAAGCTTTGTAGTCAGCCATGAGTGAGTAAAATAAGACCAAAAAAATACGCACAGCTTCCCACATTTGGTGCCGAATGACAACAGATGCTCAATACTAGTCTGTTTTTTAACATGAAGACACACACAAAGGGCTCTAAGTATTTGTCATAATTACGGAGAGAAAATGGCATTTCCCTCTAAACAGCCAGATGTTGCTCACACCTGGAAAAGAAGCCCCAAGATGTTTTTTCCCCCTTTTTTAATTACACCCACTGCAGCTTTTAAGATCAAAAAGACATTGTTGAATTATAATGTGATCAGCGCATTTTAGAGGTTTAAAAAACAGTTTGATGATGATTTGGATCATTTGAACAGGAAGGGAACATGTCTGAGGACAGATGGTGAATCAGAGCTTTATTTTATGATTCAAGCCTTCCCTCGAAAAACTGAGAGTGAGAGTCAGGAACAAGTCAAGAAAGCAAATGACAAAGGGATTATTGCTGATTAGAATGTATGAAGGGAACAAAACATGCTCAACCAGAGAGTTTCTGAGGTAATTTTGTCCTCGCCGGTCTTCTGATATACACTCCTTACTTGAGGCTTCATTATAGACACTGATACATAATCATGCATGCTAATGGGTTAGGCTGAGCTGTGCCTGACCAGATTGAGGAATAAAGCTGGAAAGAACCAGGGGGAGATCAGGCCATATGATTTTCAGCAGCAGAAAGAAAATAAGTAAAAAAGAAGGAGGTAAATAATGCGATTCCTTGCATACAGATGTGGAACAACTTTGAAATAAACAAAAGTATCTATATTTCACCAGTACTCTCCTTGATCATTAAAAACATCCTTAATTTTTTAAGTTCAATGTCTGGGTGGCTGTGACTGAACTTGCTACAATTCCAGGTTTCAAGTAATGTCTTGATGGCTTGTCCTCCTCTATAAGCATCTTTGATGCTTCATTACTTTGGAGGTTACCAACAAAAGAACAAACTATTCAGGCATTCACGTTTCCTTTGCTGCCTCCTCGAAGAGCATTACTGGGAAGTTGTTGCATCACATTGACACATCCAATATTACCCCATTTCTCTCAAATTCACTTCTTCGAGGCTGTGGATGACACATCAGGTCCATCCTTCATGGCCAAACATTTCAAAAGAAAAGGTGGACTCTCAAGCAGCCCAGTAGGAAGCTGATAAATAAAAGTAATTTCTCTCTGCTAAATAGAATGGTGAGTGATATAAATCAAGGGGTAGGCGCTTTGGCACTTGAAATTATCTTTAAACTTAACATAGTGGTTAAATCATAGACTGAAGCCCATCGTCATTGGTTGGTACTGGAAATGCTGAACTCAACCAAACTTTGTTTGAGGTAGAGTGAGGTGAAGAGGAAGCGTTGAGGCAGGCTTTGAGCCTCCAGGCTAAAAGCTAAAATGTGTGTGCCAGCTCATCAAGTCAGCTACGCATCTAATTATTCAAAACTGTAAAGGTCTGCTTTTTTGAATGTGTGTGTACATGATGTCTGGACCTCCAGAGAAAAACTCAAGCATACACTCAAAGAACTGCAGCTTTTAGAAAGTCCACTGGCTTCATTTCTTGCTGCCAGAGTTGCCATCTTGGTTAAAATATGTAACATGGTAGCTGGTCAACCATATAACCACCTGCAGCTTAGCAACATGGGTGGTGAGAGTAAGGGCAGGAAAGGCTAGTGATGTAAATAGGAAATGCTCAATGGACCAGACCATCTAAACCAAGCTGGTTTTAGTCAACATACACAGTTATAGAGGCTGAGTCTGGATATTACCCCAGAAGGATACAGCTTAAAATTTCAAAGAGGACCATACACTTGAGAGCAATGCAAAATTAATTGAGCTTATTTAGTTTGTTGAGTCATTGTGATCCAACTTTCACATTCCCCTGGATTGATTCATTTTGGTTTCCTTGCTTGTTTTATTTTTTTTATGACCTATTAATTCCATTAAAATCTTATGTGTGTTCACCTGATGTCCTATTTTTTTGATTGGCTAAGTAAGGAATTTAGGACGAAAAATCTATTTTAAAATTACATTTTCAGAAGAAGTTAATGTACATAATGTTGAAGAAAATTTGTTTATCACAAGGATTGAGTGATTTGTTTTAACACTGCCATATTGCTCAAATAGACTCAACCAGGAACTCAAAAGAGCAGGCCCACAGTTAGCCATCTGCCCTTAAACACACACACACACACACACACACACACCTGAACTGTTTAATGCTAGTGGGGTCTGGGGACTTTGTTACCTGCTGAGCAGTAAGCCCTTCAAAGAGACAATTTCAGCCTTCAGCTCCCCGACTGTTTGGTTGTCCAGTATACGGCTGGTTGAAGACGATGCCTGTAGGAAACACACAGGAGATGAACACACAACTGTCACTGACAAACACACAAGCATAGTTCAGGTCACATGAATGGTTGAAACACAAAGTCAATATCAGCCTTTCAGCAACTCCTCTGTGCTCAGTCTCAACAATATGAAACAAAAAAGCTTTGTTTAAAAATGGACATGGGCCACAAGGTAAACAAATATGGCAAATGCAAATGCTAAAAGCCAACTTTTTGTGTAGTCAGGTCATCCATCACCATAACAACCTCAAAACTGCCAACCATTGGTGATGAGAGCAAGGAGGACAAACAACCCAGCTCCAGCCAGCTTTATGGCCTGACTGCTCAGAAAGTCCAGTGTGTGTGAATCATGCTGTTTTTACATAATTTTCCATACTATCTAGAAAAGATTAGGCCAGTGTCCAGTGTTTTGGATAATGACTTTGTCTTGAACAATGGCCACATTCATGAAAGCAGACCATGGCTTTGCAGTTTGTTTTGTTCTTTTTGTCTTTTATCAAAGGCATGTGTTATCACACAAACCGGTGTGGCATGAAATGCTACAGGGTATTTGAATGGCAAATTGCTGCCAAAAATCTGCCTGTGCAGCACTTTTTTAGGGATAGGCAGGACTTTGACAGTGGGAGCTGTAAAATGGCAAGTTTAAATACCCAGAGGCAAAACACCTTAAATGGCAAAGGTCAATGATTGAACTGGACAGAGATTGCTAAACATTAATAGAAATGTTAAAGCAGTTCTTCTAGAAAAAGAAAAAACAAAGAACAAAAATTATAAATCAGATAGCTTGTGAAATAGAAAAGGTACCATAATTTTTTACAAAGATCATGCAATTCCAAATATTTCTCTGCAGATTTCTAAAATTTCCAAAACCCAGCTCTAAGTATAAAAGTAAAAGTTAGCTAGTTTTAATAGTTAACAAGCACTTACAAAAGCCAAACTCTGGACAAGCATGTTACATTCAGATATTGCCAAGACAACTATATTATTCGTTTCTAATGTTTTTGAGCAAGGCTTTGAATAACTTCATTTTATCATTTGCGCTTTCAGTCCACAAAGTGTTTTCAAAAACCAAGTCAACACATGTCATTTGTACCCCAAAACACTTAAACTCACTCGTGCTTCCTTGATTATTGTTCATATTCTCCCATAGTTCATCAAATAGACTGCATACACATGTTAAACTTTTCTAGTCTTTCTAATCCCTCATCTCACATGTTATATTCATCACACTCATACACTAATGGTAGGGGAAAGTACATCAAGTGACCATCAACTAATGATCAAAGTGCGGATCAACTAATCCTTTTTACATTCATTTAAAACAACTTTTTTGTGTCACTGGGGGTGAATTGGGGTTCAAGCTTGCCTTAAGACACTTCCTCTGATGGACTAAGAAGAGACACAGATGTGCTACAGTCGTAGATTAATGGACTTCTCTATCTCTCCACCCTCCTCCATTCAATGAGGGTCTGGTCTTACTGGCATCAAGCTAAGGTTTTGCACATTTCTGTCCAAACAATTTTTACTTAGCCCTCTGCAGCACAGCTCCTTGGGTAGGTTTCTTGAGGCACAGATCAGACGTATGAGTCCTCCAACAAATTCTGTATATACCCTACAATCACCTGCCTTTTAGATGTGCCTGGAAAACCCCTAAAGGGAGGAGCCCGGGAGGAATCCTAATCAGATGCCCAAACCATCTTAGTTGGCTCTTTTTGATGCTAGGAAGCAGTGCTATACTCAAACCTCCCTCTGGATGTCTAAGCTACAGAAATTAATGATTAGGTTGAGGCAAGACTGATAAAGAGGAACCTGTTTTGTGTTTCTTTTTACTTGATATTTTTATCTTCGCTCCCAATCTTTTTGTTACTTATCTCACAACCATTGTTGAGGGTTGGAGCTTGGACTGTTGGATAAGTTTGTTTGTTTTTAGGCTCAGTGTGTCTCACCATAAAGGTTCAGTTGGTGTCTGCATTACTGCTGACGCCACACAAATCTTCCTGACCGTATCACGCTCTTTTCCTTTACCAATGACATTTTAGATTTGGGGCTGCGACTAAGTCCATCTGGAATGGATCAATCCAGAATAGCCTTCGGATACCGAAGAATTAGTACTAAGCTCTAATTTTGGTTTTCAAAGGGTCCAGGTGGCTTGCAGCAACAACACAGGTGTTCTGCTGCACATGATACTCAGGAGACATGGTTACCAGAGACCAATCTAAAAAACCTGCAAGGTAAAGTCATCAATAATTGGGAGAGTCCTTCCAGAACTCTCAGGACAGATTATCCCAAAAGAGTGAGCAGAATATTAGACTGATAAGTGGAGAATATCACTCAAAATGTTCTTTTTTTTTCAAATGAGGACCCCAATCCAGTCTTCTCATCGAACATAGCACGAAAAACCAAACCTTGAAGAGGCATGCAAGCCAAGACAGCCCAACAAGGTCAAGAGCCTCAAAACCAATCCTTTCCAAAATTTATGTGTGTGTGTGTGTGGGTTGTTTTTTTTTTTACTTTCTTATAATCCTCTACCTGGAGTGGGTCAGTCTTTCACTAAGTCCTCAGACTGCTTCCTCCAAAGCAAACATGTTTGTCGTGTTCACTTTGCTGAAAAAAACTATCTTTCTACCAGTCAACGGTTTCCCTTCTTTGAGTCAATTACAGTCCCTAGTCTCCAAAGCCAAATGATCCCACATCATTCAGATTCCATGTCCTCCACTAGAAATGAGATGTTTAAGAGATTCCTCTGAAGATTTGAAGGCTCCATGGGTCTCTTATCACATATTGCAAGTTCAATGTCAGTCAAACTCAAAAATCACGTCCCAAATAGAGCTGAGTGGTGATCAGTTGACAGCTTTGAGTTCATAGAGCTGACCTAAAATACTGAAGAATTGTGCTTGTACAGATATTTTAGCATTTGGATACACTGGATACACTAGTCTCACAGCATATCCAAGAGAAACAATAAATCAGACATTGACACTTTGCATCTGGCACAAAAAATAAAATAAAAAAATAAATGAATAAATATATTTTGAACAAAGAAGAGCCGAGTTAAAAATTAAGGGCTGATCTCCATTTGCTTCCCAAACAAAAGCACACCTTGGCAAGAGTAATAATTCTACAGCTGTGGGTGATAGTGCTCTTGGGAAATGGTGTCTTCATCCTGTAAAAACACTACTTGCTGGCCTGGCTGCCTTTAATTACGGATTATCCTCACATTGCCTTTACGTGAGCTTGTAACTTTAGTTGTGGGTTTGCTTCAGCTCATTAAGTTCATTCAAAAAAAATATCTACCTTACATGACTGGTCAGTTAATGTACGACACAACACTTCACAGACTTTATTACTGAAACTCAATCTTTTTGCCCTGGCGTTCCTACCCTCTGTAATAGATGCCAATCTCCAATAGTTAATTTCACATACTCATTCTGGTCAAATGGTATGTTATAAATGTATTGGAAAACATCTTTTGCTGTTTATCTAAGGTTTTTGTAAAATGTTCCAAACCTGACTAATTTGTGGTCACACTTGGAGCTGCCAGCCCTTTACCTTTGTCGACATGTATGGTGGTTAAAAAAACGAATACTAGGAGTGTAGACTAAGTAATCACCTTTGGGCTGTGACTGGCAGAAATGTCTAGAGAGACTGGGATTCCACGATTACGACAAGGGAAGTGTGGTTGATAAGATTTGGGACTTTTAGTTCTAGTTTTGCTGCTTTGTTTTTTTGTTTTCGTTTGTCTGTGCTTTCTATTTTTATAACAGCAATACGTATAAAAAAGGAAAGACAAAAAATTGCCCCCTGTTTGATTTAGCATTAGTTATTCCGTGAGTTAGTCAGTTATTGATATCTTTTCAGCTCTCCCCTCGAAGGATCACTTAAAAATTGTCAGTGTTGCTCTGAAAAAGTTCAATGAACACACATAGCAGGCCAGCTAGCTGCAGCTTGACAACCCAAAGACAGAATTGGGTGTGTCTTCTCTGACCACTGGCCTTACACTGCAAGTCTGAGCCTTTAAAGATTGGCCAACTCTTGTACTGTACTTGATTTTTAGTAAATACTAAATTGTACTTGTCACCTTGGGCGGAGATGATGCCCAAAACTTTACAGTCTTACAATTACTGTTATTTTGAATCACACCTATTATTTTGCAATTTCAGAGTCTTGCTGGATGATGACTGTCAAATGTTCATACATCAATTCAACCTCTAGCAAGGCATCATGAGAATGCATTAAAAATGGTCACAAGAAAGTAGGAGACCACCATTATTCGAAACCAGGATTTATTCACAATCCATCTATATTTAACAAGCACAAACAAGGCAGAAGAAAAGGCAGCCAGACTGATGAGACCAGAGGGAGGAGAGGGAAAAGACGAGGGGAAAAAGTGGGATTAAAGAAAAGTAAAAACTGTAATTAAGACTCTACTGACTCACCAGAGGAAGCTTGTTAGGAAGCGTGGACCCCCTATCAAGGAGAGAGGGATAACTTGGACTCTTTCACTTGTAATTAAATCTAAGAGAAATTAATTGAATCACATCTGAAAGGGATCAGACTCATTTACAGTGGAAGGAGGGAGGCAGAAGAGAAGAAGTGAGCAGAGACTAAGAAGGAGCTGAAAAGGGAAGAGGGTTTATTTTTTCTATAGCTCTTATCGACTTCTAAACCTCACTGATAAGGAGTGTTTTAGTGGTGGTGCATTGGAGGCCGACTGAAGACACTCTTATTACAGCAGTCACCTCATTAGAACCATCTTAATCCCTCCCCTCCCCAAGGCACTAGTATAATAAGGCTGGATTCTCCTTCTCTCTCATTTTACATCCAAAAAAAATTAATTGCTGTATGGGCTGAGCTAAAAGAATCCAGAGCCACAGAATCAGCTTCACAAAAATGTAAATTACTCCATATGATTGAAATATGAGGGCTTTTATACACTTGTTTCACTTAACATAAGTAAAAAATCTGTTAGATTGCAAGTGCAAACCGCTCGCTACAACTTTTCACGTAATGTGCATTATCCACAAAGCAGAGCCATATAATATCTCCTATCAAGACTTGTCACATAACACTACCACTGACATATGTCTTATTAAGTCTGAGGAAACCTAATTAAATGTTGGGCCTGGACTGAATTTCAGCTTTGAGATACATTACTGATCTGTACACCCACAATGTGTAAGTGCACTACCTTCTTGGGTGCAGCCTGAGTGAAGGGGTATCAGTGACTGGAGAGACTGAAAGAAACACAGCTGAATTTAAAAGCCCCCCTGAAGTGCTGACACATTTTCAATGCAAGTACAAGTGTGTTAAGATGTGATGCTTTAACAACTGCTGATCAAAATATTTAAGATCAGCAGTGATTGAGTACTTATGATTGTGAAAACAACACCATCGAGAAGAAATTTCCATTCCTTTGTGAAACAGCATGGCAGTGCAGTCAGTTATTCCAGAGACTGTGACAGACTTTCACATAGCTTCTTGTGTGTTTTCCAATTTTTCCTTTCTCTTTTTTCATATTTAAAAGCCCTTATATATTTGTAGACTCAATCCAGATACAGACTTCTACCTGATTTCATGTTATTCTTGGTTTGTGCTTATTTACTGCATCTAGATACTAAGAAACGAAAAGACCTTTATTGTATGACCTTTATTTCAACTATAAACTGTTCATGCTCTGTTGTGTAATTTTTTAACAGTTTGTTTCATATATTTCTGTCATAGATAACTATGCGTATGTGCTTCTATTTTTCCCCCTCTAGGATTGAACTTTTAACTTACTTCTACATGTACAGATGTATGGCTCAAAGAGCTCTGTGTAGCTTAAAAAGTACAGATAACTTCTGCTCTCCACTGCATCATACAAAAATCAACAGGAGGAAAAAGGAAAAAAAAAACTACCAAGATCCAAGTTGAAATAACACTTGCATTTCAACATTTGAGGAGAAATTGATGATTATTTAACCAACCAATGCTGATTGCTGGGAGTGTTTTCCACTGTGTAAATGCTGTACTGTTTCTCTAACTGATTTAAAAGCTGCTAATATGTCCTGGGTGGGTGCCTGGGTGTGAAAGGGGAAACCCTTTTTCTGCCGGTTAACTAAGTGCTTCCAGAAAAAAAAAGAAAAAGAAAAAAAAAATATTACAAGCAAAGAAAAAAGACTATCAACTCGAGCAGCACCCAAGGACTGCAATGCATCTGGCTAAATGAAGATAAATGCCTCTGGACCATTAGCAACAAGATAAGATCTTTAACAAGCCTTGTTTAAGAGTGTCTGAAGGCAAATTAATTCACAGTTACTCCGCCGGCAGACAGTGTGTTTTCTTGCAACGCATGTATATTTATGATGGAATTAGTTTCAAAAGGAAGTCCCCAGAGGAGGGTTTTTGAGTGGAAACACTGGTACAGTGCAATTGATTTCACTCTATTTATGCACTTTCCCACTGGCAGTTCATCTCGCGAAAGCAAGGAGGCGGTTTCTAATCTTCAATGTAGTATCCACTAATAAAGAGAACGATCAGTGAGTTGAGACAGCAGGGTAAACACAGTTAACAGGCAGATTTGTAATGATAATAAGGCAGAAATAGACTTGGCTGTTTAACATTGGGGATTAATCGCCCTCAGGCAAATCTATTCTGAACACCAGTGGTGGAATACAGCAGTGCATCTCTTTAGAGACATGATAACTAAGAAAATAGTGAATAAGGAGAAATATCTCAGGCTCTGAAGTATGGAAAAGAGCAGAAACAGCTTGTACTGTGTGTGTGTGTATGTGGACATGAGTCAGTCTGTCTAAACTCACTTCAATAATGAGGTCCCCAGTTTTGGGAACAGCTAAACGCACATGAGTGGTTTCCAAACTACAAGAAATGTTTACTTAGCAGCTGAGGAAACAGAAGTCTCCATGTGTTTTGGGTTAAAGGCACATTTCCGCGTTGAGAGGTATAATTGCTAAGCGTGGCACACTTTGAGCGGCTTGGTGATGCAAACCCTGAAAGCCGCAAACGGTGAATGATAAGTAGCTCACCAGCTCCAACATGTGTTTCTCATCAAACATCCCCGACCTGAAAACAATTTCTCAATTTCCCTCATGGCCTGGGACAACAGAGGGCCTTGTGTCGACTCACAGGGAAAATTTAAGATCAACACTATAGCTATAAAGCAGGGTTTATGATTTGTTTAATGGGTGTTTTGATGTGAATTATATTTTTTATACACTACCCCTGTCCAACAAGGCACTCATAGCAAATGAAGTAGACACTTTTTAATCCAATCTGGGATTTGGAGATGACGAATGAGAAGAGAGAAGAGAAACTCCCGTTGTACCTTAATTGCGGAGGAAACTCATTGTTTAAAGTGGGCTTACACTTCACCCAGCAGAACTGTTCAGAAAGTTTGTTTTTAGTCTAGTGAGGGGTCACATGAGATCATTGCTCCCACATGCAGATTAAAGCCACTGTTCCTTTCTGCAGTGCTCAGAGGCTGTATAACAGAGACGTTGAAACTGCAGAAACTAAGCAATATGAGCCTGCAGTTTTTGATGAACCTCCTCCAAGGAAGAGATTCACATTTTTCTTCCTCTTTGTGCTCAAGCAGATGTGTCCACATATGTTTTCCTGCGATATCCAGATGCTACAGTGAAACCATGTGCTTAACAAGCTGTGGACATAAAACATTGTCTCAGATTGTCTCTTCCAAGGCACATTTTTAGAGCCCAGTGATCATAAAGCAATTTATGAGCAGTGTTATAAAAGGCAAGCAACATTTCATTTCTGCACATAAGTTTTAAGAACAATCATTCAGTCTGATTCACCTAAACACTTACAATTTCTGAGCAGATTATGAACACTGTCTATAAAAATCAAGGCAAAGAGGAACGACAATATGGTTTAAGATTATGGTCCCATGACGAGATGCACTGCACTCCTTTGTAGCTTGTGTTCAGATGATATACAGTATAATAAGACTGTCCATCTACGCTAGTTATGACTCGAGGAAACACATGAGATTTTAGCACACAGAGACCTCGAGAAACCTCTTCCCTCTCTTCATCAATCTGGAGCTTTTGACCTGCTACGTTATGTTAACTGTCTTCTTAAGCAATTTCAAAGTTACTGCCTGTCTATCTTCCATCAAAAACTTTTTGCGTGCACAGAGGACCTCGAAAGACTGCACCCTGTGCCAGAAACGTTCTGACTACAGCAAAGAATCACTTATTTACAGCTTAGTAAAGTTGGTTCATCACACCAATACCAACTGAAGAACAGATACAGTGAAACAGATATGTCATTACAGTGAAGCTAGTAATAGAAGAAGCTACTAGTTGTCTAACAAACAGGTGTGACTACACGGACGGGATTAGCTTTTAAGAGCATCTCCAGCCACATGACATGCCAGTTTCTGCTTAAGACTATGAACTGAAAAAAATATCTGTTACTCTCTAGAGTTGCAAAAGCAAAAACAGTAAAATTCAGCATCTTGCAATAGAAAAGTAGCCTGACCATTTTTGTTTTTTGAGAAAAATCTGCTTGCTTGTGAGTAGTGCTCAAATGTTGAACAGGTGTTATACCTCTGCCGCAGCCAGTTCCTGAGATAGCTCCTGGATTTTTTGCTGCTGTTGGACAAGGAGCTCTTGAACAGAGACCAGGGTCTGCTGCAGCTGACTGACTGTGGAAACAAGCAGAATGACACACAGTGAATGCAGCACACTTCAAATAGATGATAACAAGACAGAAAGAATGTGAGATAAGATGTTTTGGTGCCACAAAACTGAACATTTTCTCTCAAGAGACAATGACAGAACTGATGAGACTCAACTTGTGTCACTGATCAAAGCTGTCCTCTAAGAATTGTAATCAAAGCTAATACCCGGTAACTTAAGTCGCCCCTTTTTGGTCCGAGGCACAAGGGGTAGAGGGTGGGAAGGGAGGGCACATAGGATGGAGATATTAATCTCTAGTGCCTGAACTTAAATCAAATAACAGTCTCTAACCTTCCATTATCCACCCAGACACTGCCTTCTAATGCATCTTAAATCCTCAAACGATCAACAAAGGAAAAAACAAGGCTCTCATTTGGGAGGAGGCTGCCAGACAAAATGTCCCCCCTAATCCTAATAAATATTGTTCTTTTTCCATTGACTTTGAAGATTGAATTAGTTCAAGTGTTGGTGTTGGACGAGGGTGTATGATTTCAAATAACACCGGGCGCAGTTTGTTGCCCCCTGCTTCCAGTCACGCGTGTATTACCAAACAATGCATTAAGTTTCCCCGAGCTGATTATATTACAGAAAACCAATAAACATTCATATAAATCATGGGCGTGTAAAGTGTTAAATCAAGCCTAATAGGATTAACATCAACAGATATTGTGGCGGTCTGCTGCTGAGGTTGTCAGGCCAATGGTTAAAAGCCTGAGCTGCAGCCGGCTGGTCGGGATGTAAAGAAGCCTCCTCTCATATTAACCCAGGCCAGGACAAAAGACAGAGCCCTGCTTGGAGGCTGTTTCTTTTGAAAAAACAACACAGAAAAAATATTTGATCTTTCAAAGAAAGCTAATATCTTATAGTGACACCTGTGTTTAAATGGGTGGGGTTGTATCAATATAGGTGGGGCGCTGAAACGTTTGATCTTTTCATGCTTGCAGAATCCTCTGGAATACGAGTTTGAGCAGGATCGGTGGTTGGGGAAAAAGACCATTGTGCAAACAGTTTAAGTTTGTTACCCGATTTGTGATCCAGAGTGGGACCAGCCTTTCTGATGATGGCAATAAAACTAAAATACCGCAGCCATCCCTGCTTAAAAAGGTGTTACTATGACAGGGTGTGCTCGCTAAACTGAGAGCTGCCATATTAGTCTCTGATTCCACCTCACCACAGAACAGCTTATCCAGATGTGAGGGTCAGTCTGCCAGCCTGTAATGCTGTGCCTCCTGAATTACCACTGGCACCACTTTTTCAGCCACCTCAGCCAAACAGTCCAACTCTTTTCATGTCTCTCCACAAAGTTTACTCCTTTGTTCTGTTCAGGCACTTGACAAAAAAATGAATAACTTTGTATCCCTGGATTATCACAGATATGAAGCCAAGAATAATGAAGTCAGTGTCTTTGGCCGGGCATGAATCAGGAGGCTGAGGCTGCAATGTGTGTGTGTGTGAGTGTATGTGTGTGTGTCTGAAAAAGAGAGAGAGAGAACTAAAGACAAGATGATGGGTGAGGCTTGCAGCTGCTGCGAGGAGGGTGCACATTGTGTATTCAGTAAATTATTCAGTAAATACCTCGATATAATGTACACTACATATGTCCAGGCCTGTCTCTGTCTTTAATGGCCAGCTGGTCACCAATATGGCTCCCACCGACAAAGAGTGCCCAAACAGCCGCACAATTCCATTACAGCCTGGGTGCGCTGAAGTAGTTCCAAGATCCATTCATTAATTGTCTGTGTGAAGTTGTAGGCAAATCATAATGGGAGTCAAGGCCCCTACTCTCAAGCTGGGGCTGGCGAGAGAGACTAATGTGGTCCCCATTCAAAAGGATACATCACCTCATTGGGCCCGGCACTAGAGAAATACATGAACTTTAACAAAAGGGGGTTCAAGCAATTGGCAGCAGCGACACAGTCGGTCGCTATTACTCCGTGCAGTGAGGAAAGGGAGAGAGAGAGAGGAAGACAAAGAGAAAGCAGAGGCAGAAAACTCTCAGTGTAATTGCAACCCCTCTCCCCAACTGTTAACTACAACAGTCATTAACTACAATAGCAGCTTGGCTACTGCAGTCATAGCAAATTAGTTCCCCACACTGGCTGTAGAAAGGACTCCTGTTTTTTTTTTCCTTTTTTCTTTTCCTTTCAGCTGGAGTCTTACCTACTCCCTTCTTTACACAGGAAGACTCTTTCTGTGAAATCCTGCCTTTCCCGACAAACAAAACAGGGTTTGTAAGTTGGCAAATATCCAAAAAGTGATAAGTAGAGCAAGAGTGGGCAGTGGAATAGCCGGAGGAAATGTGTTTGCATAGTTGGGAGAAAATGACCATAAAAGAGCATATATTTGTTAATCAGATTCAGAGTGGCACACCTCGCACGCGATCTCACACAATCGCTGTCCTCAGCCTACCTTAGCCTGCCAGAAAACAATAGCATGGGTGTGTCTGGATAAAATGATAACAGCCATATTTTCATCCACACTCTGTTGGTCTGTGACAAGTGCTGCGAAATCAATCAGTGAACTTGTTTCAGTTTTGGAAACAATCAAACAAAGGTTGCTTGTATTTTGACTGCATCACTATGTTTATGATTTACGTTCAAAATCAGAAGAAATACTTTTTGGATCCTGGATGTCTCACAACTATGCAAAACAAATGGAAAGGCAGCTAAAAAACTTCTTTTGAGTTTTGAATTTGTTGAATAGTCCAGAAAGACAGCTGACACACCTCATGAACAATAAAATGAGGCACCAATGACATTAAAAGCCACTGAGGCATTTGCAATTTGTGTTTATATACCAAACTTCTCCAACTTTTGTTTTTCAGGGACCAGTCTGTCTTCTCACCTGACTGAGCATGTCTTGTAAAGCAACAAACAACTAGAAAGTTTTTTTTAATCATTATTAACTTAAAAAATATCCCTGTGTTAGTTCAAGGCCAACTACATTTAATAGGGAGTGGTACCTTTCAGGTGAAAACACACTCCAGTTCAACACTACAGCTAACGAGACCAAACTTTCTTGGAGTGTCTCTCTCATTTACGCCTCCCTGGATTTTTAATTACACTGACAAAGAGCTAGGAAAGCATCTCTCTCCTTGTTTCTCTCTCTCCATGTCTGACAGCCAGGTTGAGATTCCTCACCTGTCCAACATGGGAGCCGCACCTGTCACCGTGCACTTAATCACGCTAGGGCCAGTGCTGAGCCCAGACGCCACACAGTGCCATGCCGCACGCACATCCAGCACACACACAAACACACATTCCCGCACAGAAAATTAAAATGAACTTTCTCGCCACCAACGGGGAAGAGGGTGGATGATGATGATGGCGGTGGAGGTTTGGATGGGGGTGAGGTTGGTGCAGGGGGAGACGGATGGAAGGGGGGAGTGAAAGAGGAGGGAAGGGGGGGGGGAAGAAAAGTTGTCATTTCCCAACTCCTCATTAATATTCCGAGGTTAAGAGCTTTTCAGCGAAACGTAATTAATTGAGCCCGAGCCTGACAGTAAACAAGCAATTTCAAATTAAAGCGAAATGACAGCGGCGTCATTTGTTAAAAACGTGCGGGCCCCCCGATTTTGGCGACAGATAAATGAGGGAAAATGTTAAGGAGGGAGAAAGTGATGAAGATATTAATCTTCACCTGTCTGTGTCAGCGTGCCACTCATTGCCGCAATGTTGCTCTCCATCCTCTGCAGATGCTTCTTGTCCTCACGGCTGCCCATAATGAGGGGAAGGATGTATTTCTGCAATTAAAAGCATGGCACAATATTACACTTCTCTCCAGTGGGAAAGGACAGAAAGATGAGGAAAAGACAGGGCTAGCTCAACCTGGCAAAGACGGGTCAAACACATTGTTTTATTGGACAAGTGCCTCATTGTTTCATCCACCTGATTAGGAGCAGGCGGAGGAGTTAGAGAAATGCATGAAAAAATTTGTACATTTACATGCAAACTATAACTTTGATAAGTCACATGACAGCTAAGTTATTTATCGAGTATAAATCTCAAATACTAGCTGTTTTTCACTTTTTATGTCACCCTGAAGAAACTAACTGTAATTCATCACAAAAACGAAAAAACCAATATGTTGGTCCCTAAGTAAAAACAATGATCTAAAATGCTGTTTGATGCAGACCTTGACACAAATTTGCAGAAATATAAATAAAAGAAAGCCAAGAGGAGAAAAATCCAGAAAGAGGCCCTGTAGGGAAAAACATGGTTGTTGTGAACACTGAAAATAGTCGTCCAAAACCAAAACAATGTCATGGTGTTTATAGTCTCTCTGCCACTGAATAAACAGAAATCTACCAAATGATATGTATGTCTGACAGCCAAATGAGCATGTTTGTTATCCAGTGTGAGTTTTAACCAAATGAGCAGCTTGCGAGCGTCTGACAAAATCCTTTACATGCATGCTATGAGCCCAGTTTAGAAAATAAAAAAATACATCCATATGACCCTGCAAGGCTCCATTTTACTGCATTCAAAATATTTATTTCATTTATTCTAAAGCCCAATAAGGATGACTTAATCTATTGCAGCCGGCCTGCAGCTTCCTGCTCCCTGAGCCAGGTTTTCTCTCCAACTCAGGTGGCAACCAGCCACACCAGCGCAAGTAATAAACACTTTTTAGAGAAAAAGATTAAATGAGTGTCAACACGTGGTAATTAATAAGTGGGTTGCTGGGAGTGTGGTGTTTACAAGGTGCACCATAACATAAATAAAGTGTGGGCATAAGCCTGGACATATGGTGCGACTGGCGCTACGCTCCAGTGACATGACAGCAACCTGTGCCGTCCCGCCAGGGAATCCCACCTCCCAGACGACCAGTGGCTGGCAAACCCTGCTGCATGTGGGAAACATTGGACTGATACAGTATGTGTGTGTGTGTGTGTGTGTGTGTGTGTGTGTGTGTGTGTATTTAGCTCGTGGAGACATGAAGGCATATATGAGCAAGGGACAGGGTTTGTAGCTTATGAAAGGTGGAAAAAGTCAGTTGGGCACCTGTACAGTCAACAAAACATGCTTTCTTTATTTTTAAAAACACAGAGAAGAAAACAGACTGTCACCGAAGGCAAGAACCGCTGCTGGAGCTCCTGTCCTGCTCCTCTTCCTCTAAAACGAGAGTAATGGCTTCCACATGCCACTCAGACTAGTACTAACAACCACTATGGGATTAATGTCACTGGGGACAAGGGGCCTCATGAGCTCATGTTCAAGAGCTGCAAAGCCCGATAAAAACCAGGGTGATTATTTTTAGAAGGTGGGACGTCAAAAAAAAAAAGGTTGTGTGCTGTGTAAGCAACTATATTTTTTAAAGGAAAAATATATGTGAGGACGATGTAGGGGAAGTTGAAAAGAAGGGGTTCAAATGAGATCATGCTTTGACATAAAACAGGGTGGCTTTAATAACAAGACCAGAGTGATGGTAGGTGCTGCGGAGGCGCCTTCTTTTCCAGCACCATAATTTATCAAAACTGATGTACTTGCTAAACCCACCAATTTAAATGTAATATACAAGAGAAGCTGCAATGACAGATCTGGGATGCAAACTCTAACATGTATAACAAACTTGAGAGGGACATTAACTGTAAATACGACACAAAAGAGGAAACTCAAGGGGAAAAGGAAGAAGAACGGAGTGCAACTCACTTTATAAAGCTGGTGAAAGCCGAAGGCAAAGCCCACCATAATGACAGTAAGGGCACCATAGTCTCTCCATCTGTAACCTGCTGGATCTAAAACAGAGGATGAGTCAATTTAACACAGTGCAGTACAGATTTGAAGACAGTTAGGCTTGATATTTAATGAGGTTGAACCAAGGGGTGACATTTGGTTTCGAAAAATGAAGCCTATGCTTTAGTGCTAAAAGTTGCTGTTCATCGAGTATCCGCTTGAGGATAGACCAGAAATCTTGTACACACCAAGATGTAAAAGTGGACTTTACAGGATCAAAAAAACAGCCTGGTTCAAAAAGTGGCTTGCAAAAGGCCGATTGCGTTATCGACACACACTGTGATGGGGCTGAATTTTTTCTAACTCAGTGGTTTAGAAGATGTTAGGATCAAGAGTTTGTCCCATCACATGCTAAACTCAGCTCACGTGACTGATAGGTGCCTTATGGCTGTTGGAAAGAAAGCCCAAAGTTCTCATTATATGCAATATGGCCCCCGCCATCGATCAACTTCATTTCTCTGCATCAGAAACAGACGGATACAACACTACATCCGTGTTTTATACATATACTGAAGGCTGGCAGTGCTAGCTTAACTCATGTTGATTCAACATATATACATATATGATGTAAGTTTCTTCTTTTTTTATATTTCTTTTTTTTCTTGTGAGTTTAATAGCATTCAGTCAAGGCAGTTCATTGGGATTTAAATTCTAAAGGGTTCAGAACTTCAAACTATTCCTAAATTTAAGTTGTGTTGTTTCTAAAATGGTAAACTATTTATGAAAAAGTATTGTTACAGCCAAAAGAAGGGTAAGACTGAAGTAAATGCTTGTATCTGTTCAGGGGTAAAAGTAAATGAGGTTTCTAAATTGTATTGCTGAATCTAATGAACAAAATATAAAACAGTTTATTTCCATATGATTAAACAATTGTTTATTCTGTGTATGCAAACTGTCTAAACTCTCAGGTTACTCTGCAGAGCTCCCTCCATCCTGCTCTCCCAAGAAATATATTATTGCCCTTGACTCATTCAAACCACTAAAACAGAAGCAGAGGTAAATGTGTGCATGTGTGTGTTTCTGTTTGTGTGTGTGTGTTTAGAAGTTGACTGTCTTACTGAGTGACAGATAATGTGAAAGTGTGTCATTGTGCAAGCTGTCATAAGGGTAGGCCAACTGTCTGTCAAAGTGGAAATTCCCCACATAAGAGAGGCATTCAACTGAAAATGTCACTAAACAACAAACAGGTCTTGAGGAAATATACTGTATGAGCTTTTTTTTTCTCTTTTATTTACTCTGCTGAGGCCCAATTGAATAAGAAATTAGAAGAGGCTAGGCCACTAAAGTATACAATTGATATTCTATAACAGGTCTGATTTCACCCAATGGGTTATGTGGTATATGTTTACTGGCTTGAAGCAAGTAAACCAGATTGATCTTGTGCCTTACCACTTGTCTGATTTGACATGCAAATAAACTGGGACCCACTGTCATATTGCACTATGAGGTAGAATTTCAAGGTGAGCGCTTTTTTATATTTCTTACCCAAGGGCACGTTTCAGCACTGCAGCAGCATTCAGTGATGAACTTGTAACCTTAAGCATCAAAAATTTTGAATCATTCCCCTGCATCCATATGGTAACCACATAAATTTGGGTCTTCATCAACATTATAGCTGCGATAGACTGTCACCTATCCCAGAATACCCTGCTTCTGAAAGGCCTGGGAGTCCTTGGGAGAGGTGGTTGACCCTGAACAAGACTCACTGCATCACTAGGGGTCTTCACTTGCTCTTTTCCCCCCCGTGAGGACCTTTCATTCTTCCCCTGTCTCTCCCTTTTTTCTTTAGCACTTCCACTCTGCCATCTTCCATTTTTTTATTTGGTCACTTAAGCTCTGGAACTGTGGTCTCCATCCCCCGTTTTTCCAATCTCCTCTCAAATTTATTGGGTTCAGTGGAGGCCTTCCTGTCCTTCTACCGCGTGGAAATAGAGATCAGAGTATCCATTACTTCGACAGAGATGGATGCGGGTCCCAGTGCACCGTCCCCGTAACAAGGACATCAAAGGGAGGTAGCCCCCTCTTTTCAGCATGACCCCCCATACAAGACTCCCCGCTCTCACCTCATTATGCAGCTCCCTTATAGCCGTTTTGATATAAAACCCCCCACTATGGACGGAGAGCCGCGAGTCTCCCTAACTACATGGCCATCCCATCAACATCACTTTCATTACAAAACATGAGATGCCAGGGGAGTCAAGGACAGAGTGGTAATAAATGAGGGTGGAATACATCTGGAATCATTGTCATATGGGTTAAGCATTACGCGGACTTCATTCTGCATTGGTAAATCAGTGGACAGCACTCATAACCTCCTGAGGTAATAAAGATACAGGTTGCTATGTGGGGTCTTGCCAGGGTGGAACCCCGTGAGAAAGAAGTGCAAGAGATGAGCTTCATGAGCTGCAATGTCATATTCCCTGCATCTGAATCCACAATCAACGCGCACGTTGTTTGGCACACGTGTGCCATGCTCATGAAGATTATATTAGTGAGTTCTTACGAAGGGTCCTTTTGCTGTATTTGAATTAATGGAAAATTTGGTAATTCTCTTAGAGCAAACGCAAAGATTTGAGAAACTCACCCCCAAAACAAACCATTTATCAACTAACAAGTTGCACATTATAATCACCAGGTAGAAAAGTGAGGCAATGGTGTATGAACTTACTTTGTGGTGCAGGAACAAGCTTAGTTAGGTGAGGGGGGTGGTGGGGCCCTGCGGGGCTCAAAGGCAGGATCTCTTCTGTGCTGCCAGAGCGCAGGATGGCCAATTCCACCTCCACATCTGTCAGTCCTGGAAATCATGAGACACAACTTTAAGACATTTGGAGGAGGTGCAGTGACGTGTTAACACCAAATGGCTCCTTAACAATTGTAATATAAGCTTGAATACTTCCCAAGCTCCCCACAAATCTTTTAAGTACAATTTGGAGGAAGTATGTCAAATCTCCTTTCAATTTGACCTACCCTCTGCTCAAAAATGCATTTTCATTTCATAATTAAGAAATTCCGCAGAGAGTTGTGTTTCAGGGACATCCATCACAGACTGATAGTGTGAAAAAGTTCACACAATGAAATCTGAAACTCTGCTAGCCTATTAACTGCCACCAAAGGCAAAGAAAATAAGAGTCTGTCCACTTCTCCAGTTATATTTCCCATGTGGAGATTTCATACACCCCAGACAGCGAAAATGCATTATTTTAATTTCTTCATTGTAATGTAAATGTATTACATAATTTTGCAAATGCCAATATAATTTAATCTTCAGATCTTTTTAATGATTTTAGTGATGATTAAATTGCAAAGGGCTCCCTGATGAAGAGTCAGAAGGGAGGAGAAAAAAGGGAATCTAATATGAACATCTCCTTTTGTGGCAAGAAAGGATTTTATTTCAGACACCATACGCTGCCATTGCTGTGGGTCTAATGTCTTAATGAGCATCTCTGTCTCAACAAAGGGAATAATTACATTTTTCAATGAACAACATTAAAAACAATATTAGCCAATTTATAGAAAAACAATTAAGAGAAAAATAAGGGTGGAAAAACAAAACCAGCATGAATTGTACTTCTTAGATGCTGATTAGCATGGTTTATATTACAACAGAGGATTATCATCTTTGATCAAGCCTGTCGTCATATCTTCAGTGTAACTACTTTCAATAAACCAGGTATATCTTGCATGCATTTTATGACTACTTCCTCTAGCTGCTTCCAGTACTTATTGACAGAAAAGTCGCCAGTGTAGGGCAGCCTTTCACATGAAATGTTCCCTCAGGGTTAAGAAAATGTACACAAGCTCAGAATAAGCTTCCTTCATATTCTGAGAGACATCAGCCAATTGGTGAGGGTTCAGTAGCAGTTTCTCAAGAAGTGGCTCTACTTCATGAATAGTGACTACACAGTGGTACTTTTCTTCATCAGTTAATGACTTTCAGGGCGGTCATCAGAGCAAAACTTTGCAACATTCTTGTGGGATTATCAATGATAAGACTTATTGAAAAAATGTAAAGCAATTTTTCCTGTGAAGATAAGATATCAACATCTTTATTCTGACCGCTCCCCCTGTTTCACTATGTTTTAACAATCTAACAGTGAGTGAAACCTGAATTTTAAGTTGACCCTTGATCAGAAGTCCCATTTAACCTTTCCTTGTTCCGTGTTTCCAGTCCCAAGGCATCAAGAAATCCTTTGATAATCTGCCACACAGCTAACGCCAAGAGGAGGTCCCTTCAGTCACCTATTTAAATGCTCCAGGGACTTCAAATGGCCATGAAAATTGTTGAATAATTGAAGGCAAATATTGGCCGGCCCGTAGTCTGCTGCAGGTCCTGAGTGCCAGGAAGTGGTGAGCGCCATGTGCTGAGTTTGTGCAGTCAGACTGCACTGTCAAATAAGCAATAATGTGTCCCTGGACTCCTGATTCATCTGATCACTGCAGACTTTGTGGTGGCAGACTATTGAGTGAGACATGTAAGGATCTCAGTTTCACCAAATACTAAGAAAAAACATGCTTCAGGATTTTCCTTTAACCTTGAAATGTAGAGCTGTTGTTTGAATTATCTACAATTAGCCTTTTATCAAGCATAATGTATGTACATCTTAATATGTGCTCTTATCTTTGATGTTGTTTATACAAAAAATGAAAGGTTTTATTCTTGCTTGCCTTGCATTGAGATAAAATGCATTTAAATTCCTAAAGCTGTTTTCTAGTCAAATTACAGCTTACAAAGTTGTGTTGTACGCTCTGATCTGTTTATTGTTGAGGGGAAGACAACAGCAAATGAAAGGGCCCTTAGATCCAAAAGAAAAGGGAACAAGGTGAAAGTGAGTTTTACATATAAAAGGAAAAGACAAAAAAGGGATTGTGAAATTTATTATCGGCTCCGAAACCTGTGGAATGACCCCCGGACCCCCATTTCCGATCGACCTGTGGGGAGATGAATTTTTTAAAACATAAATTACACCTAATGACGACACCATAAAAAAGAACAATAATGGAAAGCTATTCTGTATTTCATTATACTGTATTATTTGGTGCACCTGATACACGCAGTGCCTGTTTATGAGTCACCGTATTAGCAGATGCTCAGCCAAAGCATTTGCTTTGACCTTGCCATTCTCATTGGGGCATGAAATTACGGTGCTGGCACCTCGATATTACAGCTATAAATACTGTAAACTGCATATCTGGGCTACGTTTTCTATTGTCTTTCAACATAAACCTGATCGGTATTTATTTAAAGGAAAACCCATTGCTCGTCAGGTTATTTACAGCTCTATTTTCAGCGGCTCATATTCTCTGGGTATTTTTTAAGGGCAAAGAGACAGCAAGGCTCGTACATAAAATCCATTTCTCCAATTCTGGCACTTCTGGACTTTATGGGTCAACACCTCGGCTGGACAACCAATTATAAAAATTGCTTACTAAAATATTTTGGGTTGTAAAAGGTGAATGCCTCTTTCTGTGCCCTCCGATGCCTGAATTATGAAGTTGCCCTTGGGTGAAAATTACTTACATTTAAAATATCGTATTTAGAAAAAAAGGAAGCAAGACAGGGGTCATAAATAGATGGAGGTCAATAGATTATTAAGAAGTCGAGTGCAACTTCAACCTGTGCTGTGGAGGGGGATTCTACATGTCATTTGGTTTGGTACAACTGCTTGAAAATAGCCTGCCTTAAATAATGACCACTCTCATAGAGTATTCATTTATGTATTAAAAAAGTGGTCTCTGCTCTCATTTCCCTGCTTTATTGCCTTGTACTGATGACAAACTAGGCAAGGCCTGGGCTAGGTGGCGCCGTGGAGTAATTTATAACCACATCAATCCCTTTACCTTCTATGCAGGCCTTGGTCATTGTCATTTTTGTCCGAGAGGTGAGTCGCATAACCCCACTTACAAATAGCATCCTATTAATATCTGGATGATGAACCTTATCCTTACCCTTACCTTCATACCAGGTATGGTAATAGACCAAAAGCCTACCTGTGTTCCCAGTGACCCTCGATCACTGGCCCTCTAGCCAGGGTGAAATCTATTAGCATTATTTATTCAAGTCAATAACAACTGGGATGGCATAAAAAAGAAATAAGTCAAGCTATCATTTATGTCTCAGTGGCAGATAATGTACTGTGCCTGTTTCACGCACTGAATTCACCTGTAATATAACAATACAAGTGTTGTCTCTCTGCTTCACTCTCAAAACAAACTGCACTCAGTTTCGCAATCTGGGAGCGCCTAAGTGATGTCAGTTTAGGGGCCACGGTTAAAGTGACACGTTGAAAGCCGGAAAATGTTGGTGGCTTTGCCCTGAGAATTTATTTTTTTTTGGTAATTATGTGTGTAACTGCTAATTGTCTAGGCTAAACTGTAGTGCCAAAATGGGGCTCAACACTCTTTTAGTTGTTTCATCTGTTAATTGTAGAGGGCATAGATGGCACAATTCACGAGATGAGCCTGCAGCACATTAAGTTTCACTCATACACACACACACACAAAAAACATTTTTCTGATCTTGGCAAGGAAAGAGTGTGACAAAATTGCTCTGAGGTGGCTGTAAGGCAGTTTAAATGTCATTTTTTTCCCCCAGTCTCCTAACTAGGTGGGGAAAGAAATGTAACTGCTGGTTTAAATCTTGATTTATGATGCATCTAAGTGACAGAGTCTCAATATTTCAGTCAGTTTATTCAACAAGGATATAAAAGCGCAGCTATAAATATTGGACTGCATAATTGCCAATTCATACTCTGAAATTGGTGGTTGAAGGGAAACAGAAAATTATATTTTTTGTTGAATATTGAAATAAACCACACTATAAGGATGTCTTTGGAAAAAAAGCGATCTAACCAGAGAGGCATCCTTCAGTGAAGATTAGGGCACAAATGTGGAGGAAAATAATATGCACGACCGAGATTATTGTGTAAAGATTCTGCAACATGCAATCAAAGTGGGCCCTATTTTCCCCTTCATCAGCTGTCCAGCGTAAGTACTGGCAGCAAGAGGAATCCAATTTAAATTCCACTCCACCGGGAGATGGTATTGTTTCATTTTATGTGTGCTTTGACATTTCTGGCTGTTAATATAGAGTAAAATCCAGAAGTATTTACATAAATATGACATTAAACTGTATTAGAAATTAAGACTGACACATTTGCTGCAGTGACAA
This sequence comes from Thalassoma bifasciatum, assembly GCA_008086565.1. Taxonomy (NCBI): domain Eukaryota; kingdom Metazoa; phylum Chordata; class Actinopteri; order Labriformes; family Labridae; genus Thalassoma; species Thalassoma bifasciatum. The sequence continues at coordinate 75,668 of RPOG01000032.1, read as the reverse complement.
TGGGAGGATGACAATGATTGAGTTTCCTGGTCAAAGGGTTGAAGGGATGGAAGATGCTGAGGGTGACTGAGTATTGGGCAACGACAGTGCAAAAGTCAAATGAGAGAGTAAACAGAGAAGAATATCTGACAAACAATGCTGTTTATAACTCCTTGGTAGAAATTTACATAAAGTCTGCATAAAGCAAAACTTAACTCAGAGCACATAAAGTTGAACCAGCACTAAAAAGAATCTAAAAATGAAAGCTGACTTGCAAATACATTTCACTGTATAACCCATAGGTCAAAAGAGTCTGGATGCTTTGTAAAAAGTTATCAATAGAAATTAAATTGGTTGAAAACAGTTGAAGAAGGGACATTAAAAAACTGAAACTGACCTGTTGTTAACCTGAGAAGTTCTGAGCTGTCCCACCAGGTGCTTATTCTGTATCACAAAACCTTTTTCAGTGTTATTATGGCCCAAACGGTTTGGTGATGTGACACTGGTATCAAATTTAAATAATGTGGTTTTAATGAGACAATGGTTGTATTCAAAATCACATACTTCTGCACTTAAACTTCCCATTTTGATTGTATAAGTGTGTTTAAACTGACAGCATGGAAAAACGTAGTGCAATTTAATTTCTTAGCCGGTGCACTAACCGGTTACAAAGTTGACTGTAGAAAGCTGGACACTTCTCACCTTCAATGGTTGCCACATTGGTTATGTACAGAAGGGGCAGGGGCGGTGCCACGGTGTTTGATTTGAGACAATGCAATCCTAAAAGATTTTGTGCACTGTTCTAGTGAGTGCAGAGTGGTCGGTGTTCATTCACCGAAATATGCAATTTAAGGGACATTCAATAGCATTAGATGTTGACTGCACTACTCTAAGTGAAATATTGGGTAGAAGTTATTTTCGAATGATCAAACTTGTTTTTATTAATACCATACACATTGTCTCATTTAGTTTTTGAATTAGGGCTGTAAAATTAACCGAGAATTGGGCCAAACATCACATGTTCTGGATTCAAACACTTAAAAGAGTGTAATTTGACCAACTGGAACTTGTTCCAAGTTACCCGGCAAAGAATGCACAGTGACTAGAGAAGCTGTAGGCAGATGAATATGACTTGAGAGTTTTCAGATCTAGAAATTTCACACGTTCTTCCACCTTTCAACTTGAAAGCCTAAAAAGATTCACCCTAACAAAATGACATCAAGTTATCACTAAAATGTTCCACATGGAGCTTTAAAAACTTTCCTGACCCAGTTTCCTGTAACAGACACATCTACAAATCTGAAACCGAAATAAGTGCACTGTAGAGTTTCAAAAATGCACTTTCAAGAAACAGATCTAGTATGAATGTACAGGATTTCCTGGTTTAATGTGACATTACCACACAATACGAGACTTATCTTATGAATACAGCCGAGCAGCTACCCAATCACTTTGTGCATCGTGTTTCATTGTTTTCTTCTTTCTCATCTTTACTTTCTTTCTGTCCGGAATCAATGTCCTTATGCAGATTGAGGGTTCGTATTTAGATCTACAGTGGAACCAACTTTCCAAAATAAAGCTGCATTAAAGTGTCATACATATTTCATGGACCTAAAGTGCAGTAGGAGAAAACCTTTTTGGATGGCAGTGCTCCATGGAATTTCCAACAAAGGTGGAAAGTATGAAGAAAGCATGGTGAGCTATGACATCATTGGGTATTGATGAGGCCTTATTGCATTTGAGATTACAAACAGTAGATTACAAATATGCCTAAGTCGTCAATAATGGGACTCAAAGACAAAGAAATTTCAAAAGATATCAAGCGTCATTAGAGCCACATGAGATGTGTGCAGTAGCAGCAGGCAACCATAGATTTGGTTTCAAGTTACCGTCTCCTGTCATAGAGCTTTTAGGCTCACTTTTCACTGTTTGGCTACTTGAATGCTGGAGGCAAAGTCCCCCAGCTCAGCAGAGTCCCGTAAGTACAAAACTGTTCAGTAAAAAATTTAAAGTACCTACCACTAAAAAGTTATCTGGGGTAAAGCCACAAACTCTCTATAAATGTTGTCATTGCTCAGCCATGGGGTGACTGGAAGAAGTACATAACATAACACTGCGTATTTCCACCTCCGCACAATATTGAACTGACTTAAATGAGTTCAGAGTAATAAAGCTTTTTGCAAGTTTTATTGCACAAACAATATTGTGCCATGTGTCAGAAATAATTTCAATGAATTGCAAGGAAACTGAAGAGCCAGCAAACATTTCCAGCAGCCCTGCTTAGAAAAGCTCCCTGTGTCATGCTTCAAATTTACGATAACAGTTAAATTAAGTAAAAGGGTTAAAATGCTGGAAGGCAATATTGATAATTCCATTGAAAATGCAGAGGGAGTTTGTCAATATTAATTTTCCTGAACCCAAAGGAGCATCCCAACTGGTGTGTCATTTATTCACAGGGTCTGAATCATGCACTCTGAAGCTAAATCGACCTCTGTTGGACCCCCCAGGGCAAAGAGCTACAGCTGCAACCTTTGACCCTAATGGACCTATCTTGAAAAAAAGGGGGCGGTGTGTATCTCTTGCCAGCCATGTTTTTGTACACAAATGTACACTACACATGTACACATATAGATTATAATATTGGTGTCATTTTCTCACAGGCATTTTTTTGTTGTTGTTGTTGTTGTTTTTTCAAAGCTCCCTTCATTGCATTCATCAAAAATCAAAAGCAAATCTATTTTCTCACCTTTCTTCTTCAAGAAGGCTCTTCTGGTTGCCAGAGGACTCTGCTGTACTTTTGGGTTCTGCAGAAATTTCACAGCAGTGGTAATCTAGGAAGAAACAAATGTGATTTAATTCCTCATAATGAGATCATGAGAGAGGAAGAAGATGTACAGGAAAGTGATGCTTTCAACAGTACAAACAACAGTCTGGACTTCTTTAAGAAAAAGGTTCATTATTGGCCTTAAAACAAACATAAATGGATTCCAGTTGATAGTTGCTTCTAAGCCCCCACACCCTTCCATGAGGAAAAGACCACCTGACCACTTTCCAGCTAAATGTGGGGAATGACCAAATCAGCAGTTATAAAATTAGCCCATCAAGAGTGCTGGACAAATGGAGTATGGAGCTTAATTTGCTATTACCCTCTTAAAGACAAACTTCCATTCTTAAGTGCACAGTGGAAGAAAATCTATACTTAATGCAGAGGTGATCATTTGTATCTAATAACTTGAGAATCCTAGGCTGAAAACTTCTGTAATTCTTCCAGTTAAAAACCTGCCATGATCAAATCACCCTGCCTGAATGTTGTAATGACTTGAAACGTTAATGCACTAGAACGTTAAATAGCATCAGAACATCAGTAGTTTTAAGTGCAGCACAGCGTTCATCGATTCTATTATGTTTTCCTTCGAGATGCACCTTAATTTTCCACCCCAGTATGCATTTCCAAGAATTGGAGGGAGGAAAAGAAATCTCCCCCCAAATGGCATTAAAACATAAATTTGAAGTGGGCGCCATGAAGTGGCGCCTCCTAAAATAGATAAATATGTAAGAACACAGGGAAAGGGGAAACACACTGGAGGGGAGGTTTAGATGACTTATTATCGCACCTGTGGTCCCCGTGATTCAATTGTAAAAGTCATCCCTCTAATAGGTTGAAAGGTTTTGATTACTCTTCTTTTCTCTTAGTGTTGAAAGATATAAAGTGATTGAACACCCTGCCAGTGGTAATTCGTTTTGGGTAATGCATGGCATATACTATGAACCTGTTTCAATCTAAGAATTGAAGTTGAATTGCAGTTTAAACTTGTCCAATGGGTAGGCATGGCAGGGAAGCTGCATAAAGAGCTAGATTTCTGTGACAAATACACAATGCAGCAGAGGATCACACAGGGCACTTTACAAAACTGATGAATGTGTGTTTGTTTCTTCTTTGCAGAGTGAGTTCAGCAGCAGCTAAATATCTATTGTTTAACTACAGCATACAGTCTTCTAGGACTACCACACAAACTTAAACAGTGATTTTTATCAAAATGTACCAGAACCATCCCCGGAGATTTTCCCACAATTTATTCAGACATTAATCCACCACTTCATTGTGACACTACCGTGACCTTGATGTACATAAGGGTTGCACAAGGGGTATGGAATTTCCTGTTCTCTATATGCTGAGGGCTTATTAAAGTCAGTCACCCGGAACCTTCATTGTGACAAGCAGATTAAACCATTTGCATGGTGAACCCCTGACTGATGTTCTGGTCCAAAAGATACAGTCAAAACACGGGGAAAATATCGGAGTGATAACAGGACATATTTATCTTGCTTTTTGTTATCCCTTACTCTTCATGTCAGAAGACCAATTGTGGAAGTAAACACACTGAAATCTAATAGACGGATATTTATGGCTGTAAATTTGAGAGTGATGCAGGTCCTGTGAGAGGTAATGACCTAATAGAAGAAGAATATGCTGAATGAGCAAACCTTGTTGATACCCTGTTAAAGCCTGAATAGCACAACATAGACAAGAAAATTGTGTAAACGTTAATAGGCCTAAGTATGACATCTTAGTAAGGATCGCAGCTAGCTCAGCGGCAAACTAATGAGGCAAATGCCCATTTGGTTAAAACTGTAGTGGTAGTTCTTCAGGGAGAGCAAAAGTGCACTTCTTAGCAGATGACATAGAGGCTTTGCACAAGTTCCAGCCAGACATCTCAATCAATTATAACCACATTGCACAGGTTTCAGTCTTGTCTTGTTATTGACTTATGGATCATCCCAGTTACAGTGTTGGGTAGCACACAACTGGGCTTTTAGAGGGTTAAAATGGATAACACAACAAATGCGGGTTGGCAATCGTTACACCCAAAAGGAACATAAGGCTGATTTCTACCTTTGAAAATCCACAAAATCTTTTTTTGGTGAGAGACCGATTGTAGTTTCTTATGTTAATCTTGAATAAAGCTTTTCGACTAATGCACCAAAGTGCTCCATGTTAAGAGCAATAATCTTTACAAACCTGATAGCCAATAAGGTGTCAGGTAAAGCTGAAAAAGAGGTGAAAACTCAATAACTGAGGAAGATAACATTAACCAACACACTTAAAGAGAGTGAAGTTGATGAACAGACAAGATTACAGATATGTTATTGAATTTGAATTGGACCAGACTTTGCACTGCACTTGAATGAAAATTACAATTGTGATACCTTGATTTGTGTGAAATGAGAATGAAATTCAATTGTATTCGAACCACATGGTTGGGCGCCTGAGGGAATGCAGTAACCAGTTGTATATTTTTACTTCAACTAGTTATAGCACTTAACTATAATCTACAGACCTATAAACCTATAGATATTTTGCAGGTGTGTGTTATAGGGTTACAGGATCTAAGCACTGAGGGAGATTCAGATTCTCTGTACTAAAAGAGTGATGCACTTTATGCCTTGGTTGGTTTCGGTACTTGTTGTTACAGTTACAGCGTCTGAAATATGAGTGAGCAACATTTCAACCACAGAAATGAAAAAGAACAAGAATCACAACTGACAGAGTGTTTTCAATCTTAATAATTTAGGTCAACCCAAACCAACAGTTAACCGACTCTTTATCTGAACAAAGAGAAGATAACAATCAAGACTTAGCAAATGTATCTTTGCTTTCTTAAATGTCAGTTAGGGTTATGAACTGTTTTACCAAGACACCTTACTGCACTTGGCAAATCTATAACTTCTTTCATCCACTTCACAAAAAGTATTTTCACATTTTACAGCCAGGCAGAGACAACACATTAATTGTGAATCAAACAACTAACATGATATATATACATTTTTAATCTGGTGCTATTGTGTCTCTTGTGCATCCTGCTTCCTGTTGCAACACCACAACTAAAGATGAAAACATTACAGTGAATGTCATTTTTCACTTTAAAGAAGTCCCCACTAAGTGAATGGAGCGCAAATTTGCACCTTGTGTCAACATGAATTGATATCACCAAAATACTTTAAGTTTGAGCTCCTGCCTCAAAATTAAGCATGCAGAGCAGCCAAACAGACCATTGCCAGGAGAAAAATGCATCACAAAAGCTGGCAGAGTACTACTGCGGAGTGCGTGAATTAATACAGATCTGCGGATGAAACAAAGCTGAAGAACTACACCTCAGCGCTCAAGAAACTGACTGCAGGCCAGGAAGGTCTTGGGTTTCCAAACTTTGAAGCTGGCTCCTTTATTTCATTTACGGTTCAAGTCAAACTGGCATCAGAGGGCAGCATTTGTTTGAATGGCACATAGGAAAGTCAAGATTATTAGCAACTTTAATTTAATTCTCATATCATGACACTGCTAACAATTACTTTGTATTGTTAAAAAAGACTTGCGGGGCGCAGATGGCCTAGTGGATATGGCCGCGCACCATGAGGCTTGCCCTCGAGCGGGTGGCCCGGGTTCGATTCCCGCCTGTGGCCTGTTTCCCGCATGTCTCTCCCCACTCTCTCACCCCATTTCCTGCTCTATCCACTGTCCTCCCCTATCTGATTAAAGGCAGAAAAGCCCAAAAAATATCTTTAAAAAAAAAAAATACAAAAGACTTGCAAACTCTCCTGAAATAAAAAATTGCAGTTTTAAGCCTGCAATTAACAATACAATTAAATATGAGAAACTTAGGTTGTGAAATGTATGATAGCCCTTACAAAAACACATTTTGTCTGCAGCAGCGAAGACATTCAAAGAGCATGATGGAACCGGAAGTTGGGGGTTGGGATGGGATGAAGGGGCTAAAAGGAAATCATTAGCAAGTATGGGATTCAGTCTCAGTGTGAATCAATTCATTCCAAATTGCCCTGGCCTGTACATTTGTGGAGAAGTGCCCCCTGATATAATAAGAGACTGATAGACATGAACAAAAATCGTGTTAGGCTAGTCTCAGATTTCCCCCCAAACACAGGTTTGAAGAACCAAAAGCCAGAGAAAGTGAGAGACGGCGAAAAATGAAGCTCTTTATTAATTTGTTGCTTCATGGATGATTTGCTATCAGGGAGGCTGACTTAAATGACTTAACCAAATACCTTTGTGATACCAGAGCCCTGCCAGAAAGAAATGAAGTTTTAATGCAATTACTTTGTTTCCTTTAGTCGACTGACTGCTTGATGTTCCTAACAGCAGTGCTTTTTAATCTTTTTAGAAGAGCAGCTTTAAATGCCCTTCTAATTGTGACATCTTTGCCACCTTAATGTGACCTTTAGTGGAGGAAGCAGAGCCTCATGGGAGGAGCAATAGGGAATTATTGACCCAGAGAGACATCGGGAAGTGAGGTGTAGACCCGATCATTGAGCTTAACTGCACATCCAGCCACAAACTGCAGGACATTCAGCGGGACTGCAGAAACTGAACCATTCTTTAAATGACTGTACAAAACCAATGAAACGCATCTCTCATTTTCTTTTAGGCTGTGAGTCCAATAAAAGACAAAGACAAAAAATTAAACAACCAGCAACAAATCTCAACATTTGCATTTGTACAATCTGATAAGAAATACTGGTAAATACAGGCTTACATCTTTCATTTTCCTGTCAAACTATGACCCTTCTTTTGTTCCATCCATCTGATTGTCTCTCACCCTTTTTACAGTTTAAAGAGTAAATACAGAGCATTGGTTTTCTGAGTCTTATATTCTCTGAATGTGGTCAGTCTTTATCGAGTGATCGTAACTTTTGAAATTTAAAGGTCAGCGCCGACATTTCAACAGATGAAAAAGGGTCATGGAAAACTTCATTGACATTTGCTTTGCAAAGGTTTAAAAATAACATTCAGCGCTGTATCAGTGTCTGTTTTAGAGCCATGGGCAAGGCTACAAACATGACATCAAAAGCGCATTATGCAATTTTCGTAAAGGGGAGGGGGGTTGGTGGACGGAAATCAGGTTTTTTTTTTCAAGACCACAGCATGTGCAGACCAAACTTTCCATTCAGCAACATTTCCCTATCTGTGTTCTGTGATCACAAACATGGAAAAGTTGAGTAGGTTCAGCAGTGTGAAACACTGGGGCAGTTAAGACAAAATTAAACTGTAAAACCTGTGCATAGTGGAGAAAACACACAGCACAGCCTTTGATGACATGAGGGCTATCAAAGAAAATCAAAGTTGCCCTGTTCCTCTACCTCTTCTTTGCTGCAGAAAAAAGAAATGTTATTGATTGAACAGTTAAGTCATGTTACAAAACTGAAGTGAAATATACTTTCTTTGATATGCCAGTAAGGCACAATAGTATCTTGTGATTTTTGCACTTTCTTTTTGTCCCCATTTTGAGTCATATACCTAAAATTAAAGGATGGTATGAATTATGTTTTGCTATTGGAAGTCCAAAAATAACACTTTGTCACTGTCTGTATATTTAAAATAGTTTTTAGCTCAGCATGAGCAAACGGCATTTCATTCTAGTCTTATAAAAAATAAGATAAAGTACCTACAAAGTGAAGGATTTCTTTTATTCTTGTGAGGTCTGCAGAGAAACATCCAGGCAATTTCAAACTAACTTGAGAGATGCAGTATAAAGCTAAGTCTGACATTTGGTAATGTGCAACTGCCAGTCGAGCTGCCTGGGGTCGCCCTTGCTTAACTAGCGAGACAGATGACTGTTTAGATAAGGACATCCCCGGCGGGGCCCCGAGAGCCCCGGTGACTAAAGAGCAGTGACTCTGTCAGTGACACCTCACTTTCACCCACTTTATACAAAAATACTTAGATAGGCCACAAATTCCTTTTAATTCAGGTAAAAGGCCCAAAGCAAGCGTGTGGGGCTGCTCAGAGAGATGAGGGTCATCACAGATTAACCCGTGGCACTTTAGCAGTGGGGGTGCAAGAGGGGAGTCGTGGCGGAGCACAACAAACTACTTAGCCACCACAAAACATTCCAGCCCTTCTCAGCTGCAATCCAGTAATGGATACTTCCTCAGCTCCTCGATTGGTCAAAATGTTTTCATACAATAATTTAATTCTGAAACACATTTACAAAGCAGGAGTAATCAATTTTAATTAGTTGATTTTTTTTTTCATTCGCATAAAATTTAATGTACTGCCATCGATCTCCTTTGTTCTTTAATGCAGTGCCTCTTTCCTGTAATTCGAAGCTTTTCTTTTTCCTTTTTTTTCTTTTACAGTCAGTGATGACATTCTGTGACAAGCAGCTTCGTTTGCTCTTTCTGTCTGAGCATTACTTCACACAAGAGCGGGCAGCAACTTAAAATCATGAAACTGGGAAAATCTGTGGTGAGATTTTATTTAGGGAGTTTGAAATCAATGAAATATTATTTTAATATGATCATATCAATCAATACTGTTGTTAGGTGCATTTCAACAGTGGCATTAAACTTAGAGCTCTTTAGGGACAAGTAATGAGCAACAAAATTCTGACTAAGTGTTCCATTACTGTGCATAATATTTATTTTGTTGTCCTATACTTATCAAACACGTTTGTGAATAAAAAAAGAGGGATGAATACATTACAAAACTTTGTTCATTCGGCAGTGGCTACCGTTTTGAAGTTCACAAAATTATAAAAACACACTCATTTAATATTTTAACATTGATGTTCAAATTTTAAACAAACAAAACTGTACAGAGGACATTAAAAGTGAACAAACATTTGCATTCTTAAATATTAACTTTGGCAACATTATCCTGGGCAATATAAATCATCTTAAAGTTACTTTGCTTACATAAATTAAGCTGAAGTAAGTGGCCACAGTCGCATAAACACAACACAAAGGCTATTCTTAAAAGTGCCACTGCTCTCTGTGTTGTCCTTCATATCATCAAGGCCCGCAAGCCTTTCACATTCAATTAGTTGATTGAGGCAAAACGCAAGCGGCACCAGCAGCAAACAACGTGGAGCTTGTGTCCGAGCGACACACCACAGAAGTTGTGTTGTGGTGTCACAAGTAGAGCTGCCTCAGTCACGAACAACTTACAGTGACAAGCCTATCCTCCTCTGTCGATCCAAACTGCTCCTCTGACTGAAGCAGCACCCACCCGAAGACTTATATACACACAGCAGCAACGCTCCCTGCACATGAAGAAGCCACTTGAAGTGAACCGCTGGGATAGACAAATAAAGCAGGGATTCAGAAGATGCAGCAAGTTGCATGCAGTCCTTCCAACCAGCCAAATTAACTAATAATACCAAAATAGAGGCCAGTGACAATAGAGAGCAAGGTGTCCTTTTATTGATCAAATTATTCCTTCAAGGGTACAGTGTGCCACTGGATGAGAGTGTGCTCACAAAGACAACCAAACAGATTGTGACATTCCACTGACATTATAATCGCGCGTCAACCCTTCTGCAGTCAATAGGCTGAATGCACTAATCGTGCGTCTTGGATCAGCAATTTCATGGTCTTCAAAGGGGGCCAGGAATTGGTGGCATGACCCTCCACACGGGGTGAGACCCGTCTTTCCTCTGCGAGTGCCACAGAGGGAAGAGGAGAGCGGAGAAGGACTGAGTTGAGAGAGACGCATGGAAGCAGGAGTACAGCCAGAGAAGATTAACATCGCCATCTACTGGCCAGGGGTGGTACAGGAGGAGTCAAAGGGGGAAGGAGAGCCTGGCAGTTTACCCTTGCGGCCTGTCTTTCACCGAGACCTGTCAGAAACATTTAGACACACTTGCCAAGACAATGGGCCACACATCTACAGCCGCAGATAAGTCAGACTGAAATCACCATCCACTGAGGGAGGAAACTTAAGGCAGTAGACCTTCATTTGGTGTTTGAGAAAGAGAGCAGACAGAGTCTGTTTCTGATCACACTAAGTGACAAAGAAAAATGTTGGCTAATTCTCCTTTTCTGGAGGCTTCCAACTGCCAGTAAGAATTTAACCTCGAGAGCCGGAGAAGCATGAACGGAGTGTGGTGCTGACAGCATCAGAAAATAACACTCATCAGGGTCACAGAAGTAGCAGTTACTCCTTCTTCTCATTTAACCCGATGCCAGAGAGGATGCAAACACGACAGCTCGTCAGATCGAATAATAACTCTTCATTTCAACCTTTCTGAACCAGTTGAGGCTACACACTGGAGATTTCATTGGTCATAATGTCATGAAGTGACAAAAGTGTGTGTGACATTTGTTTTATACACGCCACACCTAAACATAATCCACCTCCTTCAAAGTTCAGACCAAAATTTCAGGTTTTGCAACATATTTGGCTGATGGAAACTTTAAGCTCCATACACCAAATAACGAGTTTATCACTTCTAAGATTTCCTATCTTCTGGTGTTTTTAAAAATTATTTTCACGTTGTATGTTGTTCTGAGGAAGATCATAGTCAATAAATTATCTGAAGTAATAGGACCAGTCCCTTAAGTCTCCTAAAATGGGAAGATTTAATCAGATCCAAATACCAGAAGTGAAAAAGGAGTAATCAGACAGGAATGTTGCAAGTCAATCCTACACAGCACCAACACTTTTTGCAACTATGTTAGAAGCAGCGGTCACAGTTAAGGCGTCAACACCCATCTGAACTCTACATCAACTCAGGTCGGGAAAAAAAATGCCTGTTTTACCAGGCTCCTGCAAAAGAAAGAGAAGAGGAGACAACCCACAGTGAAGCACTATAATGTCACACAGGGTGGCGTGTTACAGCAAAGGGGCTGAGTTGGCAAGCAGCTCAGCAGCAGACGCGCACCTGTTCTGACATTTTCTGTCGACCTTGACACAGAAAACACATGACAATGCCACTCTCTGCATTTCAAAAGTACAGGCTGTTTGATGAAGCCCCTTCACTTCTCCTTTTTTGTCCGCATGATACTTAAAACTACTTTCTGCATGTTAAAGAAGGTGAGAAAGACATGACGTAGTCCTATAAAGAGGGACGAAAAGAAGGCAAGACACGTAGTGGCAGTAAATAACAAAGACAAACATGGAGTTATTGGGGAGACATGCAAACATCTCATACCCATATTTGGGGAGAAGCAAAGAGTGTGAGCTCCTTTCTTAGTTACTCCCTAAAAATCTTAAGTTTCCCAGAAAAACAATCTGGAAATCAGACAAACAGACTTCAGCTTTTCTTTGATTTATTCTCTTTCCCTTATCCACCTCTCACCCTATCTTTTGAAGTTCATGACGGAGCCACATTGCATCCATCCATCTACTATTTTAATCAAAGAGAAAGCAAAGTACTGCTGCCAGGAGAGCAGCATAGGAAAACAAATGCAATCTTCTTGTTAATCACTGCATTAACAAGAAGTCGAGAGTGTTGACGCACATAACAGGGAGGGGAGCCAGTCCAGGTGTTGGATAATTGTCAGTTGTGCCAGTGGCTATGGATGCTTTTTTTTACTGTGCCAGCCTCTGTTTCACTGCTGGTCTACACTTGTGCCCCACCTTAATGATAGCTTTTAAAAGTCCTCTTTCTGCAGTACACTGCATACAGGCACAAAGAAGTCTTGGCAAGGCCTTTTCCACGCTGACTGTAGTGGACTGTGGATGAAGGCAAGAAAACCCTGCTACAATCATTGCCAAGTGTAGCTCCACTTTAAAGAGACATGAGGAGAATTTGATTTAAATGAAAGGCCAAAAAAACACCTGGGAGAAAAAAAATAAAAACAAATACAGGCTTTATAAATTTTCTGAAACAAGTCTGTATCTCCTCTGTCATGCTAACAACCACACATTAGAAACCCATCATTTCAGTAGCCTGAAAAACAGCTTGCACACTTGTCAGAAGTTCCTCAATGTTTCCTCTTGCTCAGAGGCGAAACTCCCGCAGGTGATGATGACGTCATACTGAGAGGAGATGAATTGAACCTTGGTTGAATTTCTCACCATGACGCATAGAAACTTTACAATCTACTGCCAACGCACTGTACTTCTGTATCACACATCTAAAGCTGGGCTAATGAGGGGGCAAAATCTTCACACAAGTACCTGATTTTTTTTTGCTTGGTTTCAAGATAATTCATCTCACTCTCCTGGTTTCTGTCACTTTCATTTTAGTCTGGAGTAGCCCATTATCCTTTTTTTCCAGATTCCCCAGATAAAGGCACAATCTCAGGGCGCCACACACAGAGAAACTCTGAAATCCCATTAGCATTTGCTTTCATTATTTTTAATCAAACCCAGAAAACTGACACGTATTAATTAATATCCATTACCAGTTTTTTGCCCCTCTCTGAGAGAAGACGTTGGGGGGAAAAGAAGCAATTAACTTAACAAAATAATCAAAAAATTCTTTCAGAAATCCCTGATAAATGTCATGTGAGGTCCCATCTAAATGTAAGGAGTGTAATACATTCTTGCTGTCATATTCCATTAAACTGCTATTACAGTCCTGATAGAACTATTAGTCACTACATTATTAATAACATTAATGTATTTACATTTTGGGTGTACAAGCCTGCTTTCATGCAATAATTTATGAACCCAACAACAGATATGTTATAACACTCCCCCATCTAGGCTCTTTTGTGTTTATTATTGATTGTGAAAAGAGTCAAAATTCCAAGTCACATCCCCCTCTGCCCTCCCCCAACCACCCTTAATGTATTGGAGTGGGCTGTTTACATTAAAGGAGTGGAATAAAGTGCATTTACATCTGAAGCATAACTTCATAATTTACGTTCCAACATTTATTAGAGGTGACAAACGAGCATTTGGTCCACTCGTGCTTTTCCACAATGCAGCACTCATTCAATCCATATAAATTACAGCTGGGCCAAGGAGTGCAAGAGCAAATTATTTTATTATATTTATGCATGTATGACTCTATAGGGGGTTACTAAGACAAACAGGGAATTACTTGATTAGGCCAACTGTGGTTACCAAAGAAAGAAATATGGGGCTGAGAGTTGAACCAATCAAATTTCAGGATTATTTAAATGTTTGGCCCTCATTCAAATATCCCAAGTACAATAATCTTAGTGTAAAAGCTTTAGATCTATAGGACTGCTGGATATATAAAATGAAAAGTGTGCACACCTCGCTCAGCTACGTGTTTTACTGTGTATTTTTTATAACATGGAGAGCTATTTTTAGAGCTGCTGTTTTAAAAGCTCACTTTCAATGAGAATGAATATTATTCAATTAAAAGAAACTTGCCTAAAAGGCAGTATTACATTACATAATTAGACAGGGCAGCATTTTCAGAAGTGTAGTTACAAATGCACTGAGGGGATCCCAGCATTTGAACAAATATCTAGCGCTGTAGGGGAGCTTGCCGACAAATTAACAGCTAATAACTTACTGGGAAGCAAGATAAAAGGAGAAAAAATGTTCCCCAAAGTGTCAATTACAAATAATTTTTCCTCTGATTTCCACACTTGTGAAAGCATGGTGTGCTAAAAAGCATGTTGAATAGTGTGCCATGTTGTTCATTTATTTCTGTTCATTCATTTTTACACTCTGGTATGATTCAGAGAGAAAATAATTCCACTGCTGCAGCAAGATTGTTGAGGATAGCTCTGAAAGCCTGAGCATATGGCTCTCTTGTGAGAGCACTTGCTGGTCAGAGAGGAGAGACACAGACAGACGGGAGCAGGGACAGGGGAAATGAAGGGGGATTCAATCAAATTCATGTTCATTAAAATCAGAGGACATCACAAAAATGAGAAAGATGCTGACAAATCAAAAGGTCTCAGTACCTGAATTACCATAGTCATTTACTTATTAAAGCCAGGATGCTTCCTGTCAATCAAGAGCCATCACATTCTCCATTTGCGGCGGAAAGCTCGCGTAATTGCTTCTCATACTAATCAACACAACTTGTGTAATTATGCCTTGAAAGTGACATTGGAGGCTGAGAGCGATGTGAGCAGTCTTGACAGCGGAGACATCTCAGATTCATCGGGAGATTTCCAGCCTCGCTGCAAGGAGACAAGCCACGCTCAGACCAAGTTACTCACTCGAGCAGTTTACAACCATAAACACAAAGAAAAGACAATAAATCAAGCTGAAGTAATTACAAAGCAGAATAGAGAGTATAAAGGAAGCTCAGCTCAATAAGGCCACTTTCCCAAGTATATTGAGGCAAAATGACTACACTGTAATTAAACTGGTGTCGTATTTCTGTCATTTCTTAAGTAAACATATTATGACAGTTCACTAAATTGTGGGAGAATAGGAAATTACAGCTCTGTTACCATGCTGTTTACATTAATATACTTGCTGAGACGAAAAACCCAACAAATAAGCCCTAAGTATTCATTAAAGTTTATTGAATTCAGCTTAATCACAGACTTTACATGTGTCTCCAAAATGAACTTTGCGTAAAACTAGCTTTAACATTCCTCTTAGCATTGGAAAAATATCAAAACCATATTCCCAGGCTGCATCTGTCACGAGTCACACTGCGGCCCAGCCAGGAGGGTCACAGCGAGGTCAGATTACAGCTACAAATCAAGAGCCCGGGTCATGACATCAAGCTCTATCTACATAAAATATGTGTATTATTGGCATACTCTGACAACAGCTTCTTCATCTTCTTCAATTTTACAGAGAATCAAATACTCTCTTCAGAATCAAAAACAAGAATGCGATTGTCAGTAAAGATCTGGTCCAGCTCGGCGCATGACAGAGAAACCACAAAATAAATAAAATGTATAAAATGGGTTGGACTCATCTGTGCTCATCATTTTCAAAGCGGTGGGAGGAACCTTAAGAAAAAAAGTCACCAACATCAAAAAGAAGTCGACTGATAATTCTGGCATACCATGAGTAGAGTAAGAGTAATGATTTCATCTGTGCACAGAAACAAGGATGAGAGATTTATGGCTCATAAAAAAAGTTCAAACGGCAGAAAAACCCAAAATCTCTGTCTGTGTCATTCCTTGCTCATGACCTCCAAACTTCAAATCATGCTGAAGACAAAGTCAAGAAATGCTCTTTTGTGGCCAAATATGAGAAAAACAAGCACAGTTACTGAAAAAGAAATCAGAGCTTTTACAGGAAAACCCTGTGTGATTCACCCCCTGCGTTCAACTCTAATGAGTCAAAAAGTGTGACCTGCACTTAAACAAGAAGTCACAGCCAGAAGCTGTAAACTCATTTTCCCCATCTGAGCCAGCAACGTCGGCAGGACCTGGAAGATGTGCTCCGAGCATGCACGATAAATCTGACGTGAAATCATAATCATAAAAGCAATTAGCTGACCCTGCGCCACTCGTCCTTGGACATGACAGTGAGAATTCATACAGAGTCCTCTAAGGAGGCTGGCTGCAGGGTTGGGCGAGGAGGGGAAAAAGTGCAACACAGCAACAATAAAATGGAGGGCCCTTCCTGTATCATTAACCACCGAAACAAACAGCGCATGATGCACTATGAGTGTTGTGCTGAGAAAACAGAGAAAAGAGCTTTTGTGCTTTTCAAAGTTTAAACTTCAGCACGACCACTGAAACAGACAGGAGGGGGGGGGTGCAGAAGTTTCACATGCAGACTTATTGAAAAACAGAGTACTAGACTGCTTTAGCCGCACACAGGTATGCTTACAGAAAACCTCCAAAAAGTTCACTTGCATTAAGTTTAATAAAAATATAAAAGCAGCCTATTTTTGTCCTGTGCTCCCCCATTGAGCTTTAAGTGTGTTTGCAGTCAATGTGAATCTGTTCAGTCTGAGGCAGCAGGTATTCAGATTTATTTAACTCCTCTCTTTCAAAGAACGTGCCAGAATCACAAAAACTCTTTTCACACATCCTTGCATGCACCCACACCCACTCAAACACACATAGTTTCATCGCCATCACTTCCCACTCAGTAATTACAGTGAGGCCGAACTAGTGGCTGCCACCTAGTGACCATCTTCTCCAATAATCATGAAATATCTCTATGGCTTGCGCCCCCACTCGGACCATAACTCTCCTTTACTGCAGACAGCTCCAATAAAGGATTACAATTACAATTAAAGTAATGAGCAAAGAGGAAAAAAGGAAAATCTCTCAGAAGGTTCCCCTGACTAACTAAATGGTAGCCCTGTTTCTTGACAGAATGGAGTAACCATACCAGACTCATTACTGACTCCCATTTCTTATTCTGCCCTAATAATTAATTTGGAGCATGTTGAAACCTGGAGTCCTCCAAAATTAAAGTAATGGGTTTAAAAGTGATGAATGTGAAATGAATTGAAACATGAATTATCAAATAACAGATTAACTTCTTGTTACTTTTGCTTTATGGTGGTCTGAATGCATAAAAGTTCAAATCACTTAAAATGTAATAAATTCCATTTATCTAAAAAGTGCGAGTTATTTCACTCAGTAGAGTACCACTCAAGCGCAAATTGTATTTTCAGACAATATCTTTTCACAAACACGTGTCCCTCGCAGAGTCATTGAAGGCAAAAAATAACTGATTCATGAACTCCAGAGTAACCTCTGACTTCCTGGTATCACCACTGTGTTACATTTGTGATACACCCACGCACAAGTGATGAAAAAAAATCTCTTCTCAGAGTGAACATATGAGGAACATCTGTCTGCCTGCCTCACAGGGCTCAGCAGAGAGAGCAGTCAGAGAGGGAGAGGTGAAATGAGGAGAAAAAGAAGCAGAGAAAACAACCAAAGACAAAAAAAATGGAGCAGCTATACAGTGGTTCCTCCTTGTCGCTTGCTGGACTGCTTACAAACCTGCCAGGTCCCCCACAACTCCTGCACTTATCACACTGCACCCCCTCATAGTGTGATGGCTATTGCAGAGGGGCTACGGAAATTTGGAGACTGCTGAGCCAAAACAGATCACTTCAAAGCGGCTTATTTAACGCTTGCTAAATTTTTCATCACAGTCGCTTAATATCCTGGGGAAGGGGAGCTTTTGAAGTTGCTGTGAGACCGGGGATGTTCTCCTTACAATTCTTTTTCCCCTCCCATTACCACCCTCCCTTTGCTGCATGAAAAATACACAAACCTAAACACATGCACACGCTTGGTAAAATCTACGTTTGCACTGATCAGGGTGTGCGAATGGTACATATACACTCCTGCATGTAAACTGCTTGCCCACACATAGACATGGACTTTTTGGGGTTTGTGAAGGGCAGGCCAAACAAATGGAAAAATTGAGGCATTTGAAGGCTTTACTTTGTATATTTCTCATCTTTTAAAAAAAGTTATTTAACCAATCCTAAAAACAATACCTAGCAAATTAATTTATAATGAAAGTTAAGTCTTATTTTCCATATCTACAGTCCCAAAATCCACAGGTGAAGGCTGATTTTGACTTTGTTTTCTAACTGAAGCAGGAATAACTTGCAATGGGGAAAAAAAAAGAAAAAGGAAAAAGAAACCCCTCCCCTGCTAAAAAACAGTTTGCAGAAACAAAGAGACTTTTACTTTTCTAAGGCTTTATGTGTAACCTCTGGTATCCCCATAGAGGCTTTCTATGGTTTAGAGCCAAAAAAATATGTTGCTCCAGCAGTGTTTTAGAAAACTCTTATTTCTCTGTCTGAAACACTTTGTTTCAGCTAATGTCTCTTTAAGACTCCCCACTCCATAAGCTCCTTTCCTCAGATTGAGCCCTGTCCTATGTGTAAACCTCAGTGTTTGAGGCTCAGTACTTGAACTTGTCATGAACCTGTTAGGAGATCCTTTTCAATGACCTAATCATTTAAGCAAGTCTTGGGAAAATGTTCAGCTCATTTAGGAACAGACCAATTTGACCAGTTTACAGACAGATTGATATTCATGTTCTGGTGCTAACAAGCAATGATAAGTACCTTTAATTATTGACAAACTCTCATGTCCCACTTTGCTATAAATTAATTATGAAAGAATCACTGTGACTTGATACCATTTCTTTCCTGGGCTACATCATATATATGGTAATTTTATAAGTCACCTTGCTTTTTCTTAACTCAATTCAATACAGTACAATGTTCCAAATCACTCCATACCAAACCAAACCAAAACATAGCATACAATCCCCATGATATTGGTGCTATCATGTCACAGGGATTCTGTTATGACTGAAAAATTCTACTACAATCATAATATGATCCTAATGTATGATTAACTGAGAGAAAGGTAAATGATAAAGTGCAGGACTAATATCATCAGCGCCACCAAGAGGAGTCAGACGTCATGAGCAGTGAGTCAAACAGAGAAAGAGGTCTCAATATAGTGCTTTAGTATTTCAAAATTAAACATAATTTTTTGTGTGCCAACAGCACAATAACTGTATTGTAAGAGCTATAATGACAATATGGTGTGTGTCAATACTTGGTACTGCCCAAATCAATAAAGATCTACTTTGTGATCCGATTTGTGATCCAAAAGATTTGCACATTTATCATTATTTTTTTTGGACAAGTTTGACGTCAGCAGGTGCAGATTAAGACGGGTGGGAGCAGGAAGTCTCTGCAGGAGAAAAGCGCGAAGACTACAGAGAGACAGGCGAGGGGGTGGAGTGGGGATGGGGGTGGGGGATTAAGACCTTAAGGTGGTCGTGGGGGGGTTTAGATAGACAGAGAGGAAACAGTCTGGGGTGAGGGTGAGCAAAGAGCAGTGCCACAGGCAACAGCAGCGGCTGGCAGAGACTGGTATACCAGTGAAATGGAATACACACGCAGTCTCAGACTCCAACCCTTTTTTAGTTTCCCTCTCTCCATCTTGCTCTCTCTCTCTCTCTTTCGACAGGTCCAGACCAGCCCCTTTGGCCTGGACAGGGGCAGAGGCTGTGGCAATGGCCCCTGAGCTGGGCCCTCTTGCCACAGAGGAGAGCCCACGCTGCACAGTGTGCCAGGGCCTGCTGATCTGGGCGAGGTGAGTCAGAACCTGTTAACATGACTGGTGTCCCCAGCCTGACACGCTGGCTTGTCTGACATGCACATGTGCACATAAATGTACAATTCAAACGTGTGCGCCTACTCCCTCTCTCGCTCTCTCTCTCTCTCTTTCTACCCTCCCAACCCTGCCAGCACTCCCTTTCCTCTCATCCAGATAAAATCCTTTCAGACACAAATTTCAATTATTCACCTCATCCAAATAATGCCATGTGACAAGAATTATCCCTACTGTAATAATCCACTTAACTGGGAAAGAGCAGCTCATCAAAAAGAGAAAGGAGGAAAAGGGGCTGGATGTGGCGGTGGTGGTGGTGGGGGAGACTTGTCAACCGGTCTCGAATCAGGACCCTCATAACAAGAATTTCTTCCCTTTTTGAGGAGGCAGTCTTGAAGCGCACTGGGATGATGAAATTGAAGTAAATTGAAAGAAAGCCTGGGAGAATGCTCCCACAATCAATAACCCCAGGATTAAATTAGCCTTGGCATGAAGGGATGATGGGGGGAGGATGAAGAGTGAATGGTAGTGAATGACATTGAGACATGTAGGCTGAACAATGCAGCACTGCTCTAACCTGAATGTGTTGTCCATACAAGGACAGCAAATGTACCTGTGATGTATTCCATCCCACCAAGCGATGAGGCAGTCCTGGCTATGATTGTTGTCATCACTTGAATGAATATCATGTCTTATGAACACCTCTTTAAATGAGGGCTCATTTTAATTAATGTTTGTATGTCACAATTTGGACAACTTATACAGACATTAACTTGTGTGACCAGTCAGGTGAAACAGAAACTTCTGTTTTCAAGTATGCCTACATGCTTTCCTGAATAACAAGTAGGGGACTTTAATTGTTAGATGCAAATAAAAAACAATTCAATAATATATCTATAATCAGGGAGTAGTCAAAACTGCACCATGATGAACTGGAATTATTCACAGATGCTCAGTTCTTTCTGAAGATTAACGAGAAGAGAAACTTTCTTCTGTGTTCCAAATGGCTGATTGGAAATACCCAACTTTGACGTTATCTGTGTGCTGTAATCTTACTAAATAATGTTCAAAAAATATCCTCCAGATCATTTAAGAGAGTTTTACTTTGGGCAGACACTACTACTTTAACCAGTTAACTCGAAAAACCTGTAAGAGCTCTTTCAGTTGTGGCTCTAAATTGGTTCAACTAGCTCTAGGTGAGGTACAATATTGGTGACAAAAAATGTCATGTTTTTGTCAATTGCACCGGCTTTTTTGTATACCTTAGCACAGACAACTTATGATGTCAGATGGTTGACTTTATTTTGCTAAGAAAATTAGTCTGTGGTTACAGTTAGGGAAGATGGTCCCAGATCATTTTTCTTGCTAGGTTACAACATTCTACCGTTCAGTGACTTTTTTCAAAGGAATTGAGGATCAGTTTTGATCGAACTTGGATCATTATCCAAAATCAATGGGTTACTGTTTGAGGGTACACACCTCATGATTAAAGCAACCCTGAAACTACTGTGAAGGCTATAAAAACTTCTCTGCATTCCTTTTGCTCCCCAAAGACAAGGAACATAGAGTACACTCTCATTATGGGCTTGGGGACATCAGTCTTGCTCTCAAGCTACTCGTTGCTAATTAGATGCTTTTAACACTTGATCTTGCTGGAGAAATGTGTAATACAATCTAAATGGGCAGCAAAAAACGGTTTGAAGATGAGGAGATGAAGGCAAACTTGTTCAAGTCAAAAGATCACAGGAACAGAGCTCAGTTTACTTTAGACAACTCAGAATGTACATTGCGTCACCTGAAGTTACTTCTTATCACTCAATCTGAGCATAGCACTTGACTGGTAAATCAGGCATGGAAATTTTTCTTTTTAGTCCTCTAATTCTGTCAAGTAATAAGTAAACTGAATACTTACCAATGCTTCTCTGGGGGGAGCTGTCGGAACATCTCCAGGTGGGAGAACAGGCTGATGAGATAAATGAACACTTGTGTTAGAGTGCCATCTAGTGGAACAGAAAAGCTATGGTGATTACAGTGATTTATGAATAAGTCGTGGCATTCTCATCCTTAATGTCACCTAAATTTTATCAATCAAAAAATTCACACAAATATTTCTGGCACATATTTGCCACATAATAGTGGCACCTATCAGTCCAGTAGAGAACACAGAAGCAACATCCCTGTCCGTCATAAGAAGAAATCTTGTTTCTCTGCTAAAACCTGCTAAAATTAGTAAATGTAATGACTATATGACGAAAATTTGAAGAGCAACTTCCTTGCCTCATTTTGTCACATTTAATGCTGATGAAATAAGGAACTTGCCAGACAGAACTTTGATAATTGTAGGATAAAGTCTTCATTTTTCACTTCCACATGGTGCTTTTGTTGATAAATGAGTCTTTTTATGTTTTAAGTCTGGAAATTGAACAATTTTTTTCAAGTGTGAGCATTTCATTACAAACGTGACTTTGGTTCCTTACTTATTTTCATGTTTTGTTCCATCATTCTGTTTGTTTTTTGTTTGTTTTTTTACTTGCACAAATCCACTTTAGGATTCCTCACTTATGCAAAATCAAGTCTGAAAAGCACACAGTGTACTGTTTGCTTCATATATTAACAGCAATGTAAGTATAGCACTGCATGCGAGTTTGTGACTTTCTTTGGCTTGATAAGTGTGCTAGGATTTCATTCTCTAAGTTTCCTTGTCTTCGGAGGACTACTGACCAGTGCTTATCGAGATACATGTCCGAGTGAGATACCAGTTTCTTTAGCTAACAATGACCTTTCTCAATATTTTCTCCACACAACTAAACAAAATGAGGACTGACTTCTGCTAAAAGTGCAAACATGTTTACTTGCTCTAAGGTGCAATTTAATGTCAGTTAACCAGGTGTGCAGCGTGCAGTCATCTAAACGTGTCAACTCGGCCCTTCGTGTCCACTTCAAAACTAAAGCATGTTTGACAGACAACTTTTGAAAACGCTGCAAGAGTTAGCATGCTAACTAGCACACATGCTACCATTCACTGACTGAGCAGTTACAAACGTAGCTTATTGAATTTCATGGGTCAGAAAACACCGACACATAAAACGAGTCAGGTACTCTATCAAGACATTTAGCGATTAAGTAAATGGCCTAAATGTAGACCTGTGTTGGTGGATCAGGTTGGTCGGTGGATGCCATCTTCCTTCCTATCCCTTGTTTGCTAACACCGCTCGAGTGTATCAGGCTCGATTGCTTTTCCTCAGTGAGCTCCATAGTCCACAATCATGTGAATGAAGAAGTTTTACAGAGAAAATAAGAAGTTTTGCTTTGAAAATTAATCTAATATTTTTGGACCTGTATAAAAGCATATCAATTGGACTCATTGAATACAAAAAGAATAACATGTGAGCTTAAAATGTTTGATTTATGAAGTGATCGAAATGTGCTGCCTCAGATGGCATTGTAAATAAATTTGTAGATATTCTTTCAGGCTATAAAATAATCATTCTACCGTACACGTGGACCTGTCTTGAAATGATTACACAAGCGAAAAAAACCCACCCCAAATACTAGAAATATACCAACTAGATGACTGACTTTTTAAGACTTAATTGCTCAGTGAAGGGGTACACCAATTGCCTGACTCATGGATGTTTTCTTCTTTGCTGAAATCTGTATTCAAATGGACAAAAAAAATCGCAATATGGTTCTGTTCCCAGAAAAAAATGAGCTGCGCGCTTTGCAGTTTCGTCCGGAGAATTACATATTTGGGTGAAATTCTCATTTGAGTCAATTTGAAAGTCATTATCCTTAATATTGATTGATTAAAAACTTGAAGTTCACATGAATTACATAAAAAAATAATGAGTACTTTTCAACCATTCCTAAGTTTCCTATCAGTCCTGTCACAGTCACATAAAACAGTTTTTAAAAAGTTGTGCTCCTTTAAGGCTTGGAAAGAGTGTCCTCATTTGTTTGGATATAAATGACACTGACCAAGGGTGTATTCTGCAATTGGTTAACTGTGATCTTACCCCTGTTTTTGAATAATAATAATAATAATAATAATAATAATAATAATAATAATTATTATTATTATTATTATTATTATTATTATTATTATTATTATTATTATTATTATTTTATCAGTTAAACAACAGTGTCAGGCCCTCTCACACCAAACTTTCACAGAAGCAACATATAATTTATTATTTGTTGCATTCATGAGCTAGCTAGTTTCTTAGTTAGTAAATTACGTAATAACAAATATGTCTGAAAAACATCACCAAGCATCCTTTCTTTCACATAGTCTAACATGCATTGATTAATGGCAGGTGAAGGGTATAAACATGCTGAGATAAGATATTAGAGTTTAAGATTCCCTATGCTTTAGCAGATTATCAAAAATTAGAAGAAGAAAAATCCAGAACATATGTCTGTTGAAACAGTTCGTTTCTGGTGGACTGACCTTTTTGTTGGTAGTGAGAAGATTTAGGCGAATACAGTTAAGCTTTCACATTGAGTTACATCCCTGTGCATTACGAGGCCAAATGGGAGATGGAGTGAAAAGGAGGAAAAGATTAGTCATTAAATGACAATCTGAACAGCATAGTGTTTACACAACTGTGCATGTAACTGTTTTCTTCAATTCAAACCGGTTGGTAATTAAATTCCTGTCTGGCCTACTAGACATTTCTAAATTCAGTAGTGGGGCCGTGTTTACTCGAAACTGTGGTATGGTTACCCCAAAGGGGGGCAGTGAAGAGAGAGAGAGCATGTGACATCTGCTGACTAATGTGAAAACGAAGAAGAACACGGCGCGGCGGTTCCGTGTTCGAAACTGCGAATAAAAGACGAACAGCTGTAGTTTCTGTCAGTTTTATTAGAGAGAAAAGAGAAAAAGTTGTTTCTTTTCTAAAAGTTCACAATGACAGATGGGAAACCGTGCAAAGTATGCAACTATACCCGACAGAAGTCATATGGGTTGGCTGTTCCATCTCTAGATGAGCTGAAGGAAAAGGGTGAGTTTTCTCCACGGACGGGTTTTAACTTGTAGAAATGTCTTAAGGGTGAAAGCAAAAAAATAACGCTTATTTCTTAATAATAAGGACTGTTTCTGAAGTAATACAAGTTTCACAGTCTCCTTGCATTGACGCGTAGCCCAGTCGATCTTGTGTTACATATTTTCTAACGGTATTTACTTGTTGTCTCTGTTCATTATGACTCTCGTCACTAACAGCGGGGTGATATGTGATATATAGATGCATCACAAATCTGATGTACATCCATCCTCAGCGCTGTCGTCAGTCAAACACATTTACACCATGATGATTTAGGTACACAGTTTAGCTTACTTATCTGTCATGATCACAAACGAGCTCTGTGCGGCTACATTTTCGTCGTGTCCAAACTTGCAGGGACTAAACATGAAGAGTCAGGAAAGACCTCCTTTCTCCTCTGCTCATTCTTTGAATGCTAGTCACCAGGCGTTGCCCAGATCATTTCACTCTTCATGGTCTCCGTCCACTGGAGAGGTGTGCTCACACCATATACTTTAGAAGTTTTGGAGGGATTTAACAAAGGTTGAATTTGGAAATAAACTGCGAGAATATCTGCATAGATAATATCAGAATGTGTTATGACTGGCATTGGGTATCACACCCTTTAAAAGAGCTCCCTGAGGCAGTATTCCTGCATAGTAAATTACAAAGTGAATACTTGTGAGAGAAGGATTTGAAGTTCTGTTCCTACTCATGAAACATGCTGACTGCAGAGATGTGTGAAGTGAACAGTTTCTTGTCCTTGCTTTCCCCAGGGGGGGAATTTCTTGGCTTCAGCCCCAGTGAACCAGTCACAGTTGTCCTGGAGGACGATGGGACGATAGTGGAGGATCAGGGCTACTTTTTGTGTTTACCCATAAACACAAAGTTCATGCTATTACATGAGAAAGAGACATGGTCTCCACTTCGCAGAAGTAAGGAAATTAACACGGTCTGAGATTTCTTTACAACACAGGGTCCTGTGAGTTGGCACTGATTTACTTCTCATTGCAGTGGATGGTGGTACAGCCTGGATGGCCAGGGACTCTGTGTTACTGGAGGCAGATACTGTGGATTCTTCCGTTTCTGCAGCCCCATGGTGGGATTTGGCCCAGCAGCTCAGACAGGACCTCACTAGCATCATCCTCATGTCTGAGGAAGATTTACAGGTATTGATGGTGTTCACCTCGCAACCTAGCAACATTGCTGCCTTTTAAAGCAAGGACTGTCAAGACAATAAGAGTCGTATATCAAAGTACTTCATTGGTTGTTGAACAATTCATTTGTTATTTTGTTCTATTGTTTTTTTTTATCACTGGGATTAAGAGTTCAACACACAAACACGGGAGTGCACTCATAGATACATCATGTTTTTGCAAAACTGCGTTAAATGCTTGATTGAATCCGCCAAAGTATAAGTAGCTAAGGAGTGCCATTCCTTGATAGTTATATGTTGCTATGAAAGACAAAGTAAGGACTCCAACCAAAGACTCCGGAGGAATAACTAATTAATCAGGGCAAAGGAGTTTTGGTAAAGGCACAACTGTCCTGCTTATCTAACTTATTGCTCTCTTATGTTCTTTCCAGTCCTTAGTGGATTCCCCGTGTCCTGAACTAGCCTCTGCTCTGGGTTTCCAAGAGAAAAGGACAGCAGACCTCCAGGAGACACTACAGAGGGTTCTGGACCGGCGAGAGGAGGAGAGGCAGTCCAAGGAGCTGCTCCAGCTCTACCTTCAACAGGTCGACAAAGAGGACGGACAACAGGGAGACCAAAATCTGTCCAGCCAGGAAGGTACAACTGTGTGATATGTAGCAATTTAACTACTTGATTTGTGGATGGACCCAAAAACCTTTCATTTTAGTAAACATGACTTGAGGAAATATTTGATATGTTTGGTTATACAGTGTGTAATATAACCTTCAGTGAAAACACTTCTAAATCAATCAAAAGCTGTTGTTATCCTGCTGTTGTCTTTGAGTTTTTCGAGAGCATGTTTGGTGAAGGAGCTGTAATTGTGCCTTTTGGTCACTAGGTGGAAGCAGTGCTGCTGCTGAGAAGTGTCGCCTGCTGCAGTGCTTTATTTTAACTTTTCCTTCTTAAAAAAAATGTTTCAATGTGTCAGGAGCTGGAGATGGTGATGTGACAGATGCAATGGAAGTAGATTCAGCATCTGGATTCGTGTACAGGACACTGATGGTACTGAAAGGCAAAACAAGTCCAGAGACACGTCTTTCCACTGAGGACCTGCAGGTAATTCGTTGACATCACTGGTTCAATCGTGCTTTATAACCTTTGCATACGATCATTTGCTGTATGAGCATATGAATGGTTCTTACATGACGCAAACTAACTCTAACTCTACTGTAATTCTGCTTTTTATTTTTTTAATGTTAGAAAAATATGAAAGAATTCAGAAAAAGGTTTAAACTAGGAAAAAAGCATTTCTTTTATCAGTTTGTAAATGTAAATTGGAAAAAGAGAACTCTCAGTCTCCCCGAAAGTGAAATCTCAACTCTGTGTTTCCAGATGGTAGTGAGCAAAGGGGTGGACGCTATGATACCAGTGCTGGGTTGGGACAAAGCAAGAACATCTGCCCTGCTGTCGGCCTGTGAAGCTGAGCTGAACAAGCGTCTCCAGCAGGTTCAGGCTGTGCAGTCCATCAGGAGCAACACACAGCCAGACAGCGGCCAGGAGAACAATGAGGGGAGCACAGAGAAAAGTGAAGAAATTCGAGCTGCTGAGGAAAGCAAGTAGGCTGAGATTTTACCTGAAGAGAGACTGATAATAATGACTCTACTTGCCTCAGGGTCAGTGAGATGGAATTTACAGGTCTACTGACACTTTCCATAATGCTGGAATATATGAATGTTAACTTTGTTGATGTTTTAATGAATTTGTTCAACTTGCAAACTACTGGAATCCTTCGAAGATTGCCCATCCATCATGTTTATCAAAGATAAGTTTGCAGTTGTCACTGCACTGGACCAATGAACTTTGAAAATTGCGGACAATCATATCCATTTAAAGTTAGGCAAACGTAGAATAAATGGCTTCTTTCTTTTATGCTGATAGTATTATTGCAGCATTGAGACTAAAATCTCAAAAATCTCTGCTGGCTGTAGGGCAGCCTAAAAGGGTTGACTAGACCCCAGGAAGCCTATACAAGGGAAAACCCTGAAAGACAAAACAAGACATGATATTAACCTATATGGCCACAGTAACGATTTCCTGTGTTTCAGTCCTGGTGCAGTGCTGAAGTGTTTTGTAGCTTTACAAAAGTGTGACCACCCTGCTCACACTTAAAAGCTGCATAGTTAGACAGAAGGTTTTTAAATTTATAATATTTGAATGAATATAAGCCAGAAAGTACTGAGACTAGCTACAGAAACCATATGGAGCTTTGATATCCTGGGTACGAAAGAACAGGTTGTATCATCCAGGCTGATTTTTTTTCCTTGTAACACACTCCTTCTTGTTATATTCTCAAGTAACTCTTGCAAAAAAAGGAAACTGTAGTGCCATTGTGTTACAATTTGCTCACTCCTCTATCTGTTTTAGAGGCCATTTGCAGACTCAATGTGTCATAAAATGTATTACTTGTCATGGAAATGCTGAAGCTCATGAACAAAAGACAGGTTTCCCTAACCTAACCAAAAACATTTTAGTGTGAATTAATAAAGTTATACAGCAATAAGTTAGAGTGACCTAGAAAAAAGACATAAACTGAAATTATCATGTCATCTTGACAGAAATGTCTCTCTGTGAATTGTGCTGAAATCTTACCCGTGTGGTTGGAACTCATTGTGAGACTGGCAAGTAAACTTGCCAGCACAAGTTTTAAGGTGTTTGCATTTTATATACAATCAGGTCCATCGGGTCTTGTTTTATCAAAAGTGGCTCTATTAAAAAAACAACATACCTTTATAGCTTAGCTTTGTCTTGACTTTGGAAGTTGCAGTGGAACAGATGCAATTTTAATGTGAAAATCTAATAGCCTAAGTAACTTGGTGCAAATTTGTATTTATTAAGTTTATATGAAAAACATTGAGCATATGAAGCCTTTAAAAAATATGTTTTTTTATGTTTTTTTTCATTGGTTGGATTTAGGTCCCAACACAGATCTGATTTATTGTCATCAAGCTGAGTTGTCATGAGTTACTGAGCATTTGAGTTATGTATGGGAAGTAATTTATCATCCTGACAACATGGAGACAAGATAAGATGTGTATCTCTTCATTTATATAAGCTTCACTGAACACATCATGCCCAATACTTTGGATGAAAATGACTTTGCTTCATCTTTAAGATACAAAGACTCAGTGTTTCCAGATGAGAGCCTATCAGAGACTATTATACATTTCTGAAGTTATGTATCGGTCTCGTGGCAGTGTGATGTAAGGTGGTGTGTATGGGTCTTTGTGACTCATAGGTCATGCAGGTGAATGCCTTTGTCATGCTTGTCTTCTTATCTTTCCCTTGAACATTTTATTTGAATGACTAGATCTGAATCGCAGAAGGATCACCTTTTAGTAGTTGATGAGAATGACATGTTACAGCCAGCTTGTACTTTTTCTTGGGAAAGTGGAGCATTCATCAAGATCTCTTCTTTGCTCTGTATAGTGTCACAAATTTCAAGCTTAAGGGTGTTGCACAGCTCAAGTATCAGCAACCTGCTATTCTGCTGCTTTGTAATCATGTAAAGAATCACAGAGTGATTGCTTAAAGAAAATCACAATATGGGATTCATTGCATCATGTTGAAATGAAAGGTATATGTGACTGTCCAGTATGTCATCAAAGGTATGTTTTAGAAACATGTTGGAATGATGAATGGTGACTCCTGTGGACAAAGTGCTGCCTCTTAAAGATGTATTATCTCCCAGACAGTGGCAGTGGTTTTTGAGACATAATCAATCTTCCTGCTGATGGTGTTATCTTGGCCAGATTTGTTTTTTTTTTTATTATTTTGTCAGCCCTTTGGGACACTGATAGCAGTAATTTTGGTCTGTTTCATAATCTGCTGAATAAAATTCTCCATAAAGCTTTAACAATATTACATGTACAAAGAATCAATCAAAATAAGTGAGGCCAAGGTTTTAATTTCAGTTCCCTGAAAAAATCTTTTAAAATACCCAATTTAATAAATTTCATTTATACTGACATACACAAACGTATCAATATTTAACACAATCCTCTCCTCTTTAAATTTTCTTTTAACACAATAACTTAATAAGCAGGTTTTCAGCTAAATCATGATTTGTGTATCAGCTTTAAGCCCACGCGTTGCATGCTGCTATGTGATATCTTCCAACTGTTGCTTAATGGGTTTCATGGTGTGCGTAATTCCTGTGGAATTGGCTCCAACAAGGCGGAGCAGCTAGAAGTGAGCAGTGTGCGGGAGCTGTTGGAGGTGCCATCACGTGTCACAGTGGCTGGTGGAATAGGTTTTGAGTTGACAGTGAGTGCAGGTTTGCCTTGTAAGTACTACGTTGCCCTCAGGACTGTCTGGGCATTTCATGCAGGAAACAAACCTTCTCCCATGTGGTCAGATGACTTTCTTGAAATGCTCATCTGCCTAGCATGGGTTCACAAATGCCAAAGTGGTGTATGGGTCAGTACACTTCTTGCTTTGCTAAGTTGTGGCCTTCAAAGAAAACAGAGAAAAAAACAGCACAACAGTTCAGCCAAAGTCAAAATAATGGGGTTATAAAAACTCTCTAAGTTCAAAGAAAAGTGGCGTCATCTCATCCCATGAGATATGATATAGAAAAAAAAAATGCCAAACACCAATGCAAAAGAAACGTGAATCAACACAAGTGGGTTTCTTTCTACACCCAGACATACTCTTTAGCTCCACTTGAGGGTCACAGATGGAAGAAATGTTAATGAGCAAATGCAAAAGTGTCAAATGAGGGGCAATTTCAGGCGACTGAAGAACCTCCTGATGACTGTTTGGATACAGGAGTAAAGCTGGGGTTGCTGAGAACAAGCTGCATAATGTATGAGGGTTAAACGACGAGCATTTACTGCTTCTTGGCCAGACGGCTGATTCCCAAACTACTTTGCAGAATTAGTCTACTGAAACTGCCTGCCTTAGTATAAAGAAAAGCAGCTGCAGAACTCTAGTGAGTGTTTTTAAAACACAATATCTCTCGACTCAACATATGGTTGAACTGACAAAATGAAGCTTCTTTCAGTATTTTTAACAAGCTCACTTCAAAATTTGACATGACCTGTTTGCTTAACATTCTTCTCTTATTTACAAAATTTGAGAGCTTTATCATAAACAGCACGTGACACAACTGGATTTCAAACCAGAAAAAAAATCAAGACAATCTTCAATGTCTGTGTACATGATGTGATGATGTCATTAGAAGAGTGCTAAAACATAAAAACAACATTTGTTGTGATAGTATGTGGCCCAGTAAATTCAACAAATGTGATCATTCTCATAATGTGCACACAAAATAATTATCTTCAATTGTTAAGTTAATTAGGCAGGATAAATATCACCTTGTGGGACTTTAGGTGCTTTCTACCATGATATGATAATGTTTCAAAACACCGTGACTCTTTATGTCAACAACCATCTGTATTATTTATCTAAAGGTGCGGGATCCAGTCTTGGCACTTGTGTACTTGATCTTCCATCCCTTGTTTTTCCCACTAGCATCTGATCTGAAGGCCACATGCACCTGGTAACTTCCTGTGTCAATGGGATTGGGTGCCACAGATCCACAGAAGGGTCCATACTCCTGTCCAGCTGTGGAAATCTTGACAATAAAAAACAACACATAAGAAACAGAGCTGTTGATTTATTAAACAGTACACAAATCTATGCCAAGACAAAGTTAAATTTGTAGGATGCTACATGGTGAAATAATTTATTGCCAAAGGTGGACACGTCAGTTACAAATTGCCCCCACAAGCATGAGCAGGAATACATTGCCTTTTATCCTTCTCGTGTGTATGTGTTGTGTGTGTCCATGTATGTTGTGCTCTGCTGTCTAATGACTAACCTTCAGCATATCATATGGACAGGGAGCCTCTGGGTGTCCCTCTATGTCAAAGGGTTCCAGGAAGTCTATGATTATTCTGTGGCCCTCTGGCAGACGGATGGTGTGGTCACACTCAGTCATTGGGGGGTAAGGATTTGGGTAACCTGGACTGGTGAGAACCCCTGATAGTGAGGTTAGCACCTGGTTTTGGCATGGCACTGTAAGAAAGCCACACAAACACAGACACACACAAACATTGTATGATCCATGTGAACCTAGGTAACATTGCATTTGCTACCAAAAAAGTTTTACAAACAAATGAAATATTATATTCTAAATTTAAATTAACATATTTCGTAGCATCATAAATAACATGATGAATTCAGGTTTGCATTTCTGCCACAGCAAGTGTACAGATGCTGCTCCAGACAAAAATAAATGAGTATTGCAAAGGGGCTGAGTTGCTGTAATTCATATAATTAGTAGAATCAGTAGGCAGATAATCATTTTTGCTCTTTCATTGCATGATTTGTTTTGTCACCCTTTTTTCCTCCAGCAAAGACTAATAATTTCAGGCATATCAGCTGTTAATTGTGATTAATTACCCAGTGTTACTTCACTGTTAGCACTGCATGTAGGTATCAATTTATAATGCCATTTTTGAAGTTGCTTTTCCCTCAGGAATCAACAGTAATTAACCCTGCTTTACACCAGCTGACAGAGATCAACTACTTTCAACATTAGTACAGCTTTTCAGTCTGAAATTACTCAGCACAGGTCGGCCTTAATGGAATGAAATCCAATCTAAAGAACATTCAACTTTGTGACATGCATGAAATGTCAGACAATTGTTTTTTGAAGATTTGTCTGGCAGAGCTGTGAAGGATTGGGAAGTGAAGGGGACACTTAAAAAGACAAACGTCCTTTTATTCAAATAATTATGTGATGTTACAAGTGAACAACCCAACAGTTTAATCTCAATTTTGTCTGAACCTCTCACAAAATCTGACAAATCTGATGTTTAAAGTTAATCGTTTTCTCAAATACTAGCCAGACCTGTGAACTTCACACTACACAAACTGGTAACAATCAAGGTGACATTGTCAAAGAAATGCTCTTCAAAAGACAAGAAGATAATGAGCAGGGACAAAATTTGTTTTGCTTTTTCTGCCTCAGTATCCAGTGTGCCTGACTCTGAGGAGCTGAGCTGTCATTTAGTCATGAAGATAAAATAAAATAATTTTAAAAATATATCAAATGCTGCATGCAAAGCTCTTGCACAGTCTGGTACTTATTGTGATGGAGCTCTAATGCTTCTTGAGCTTAAGTCTGCATGGTTCTTACCTGTGCAGGATCTTTTGTTGTTATGTAGAAGGAATCCTTGTCTGCAGGTGCAGTAAAATCCACCAATGTAATTGTGGCAAAAGTGATCACACACACTTTCTCCATCTATCTTGGACGTACACTCATTGATATCTGTAAGAAATTCAAAATTGAGAGTCCATTCTTAGTTTGTTTCACCTTGGTCTGATTGACCACAATTGACTAGAAAATTGACCGGAAACAGGTAAAATAACAGCATCAACCATGATTAGGCCTTAAATTAATACACTGCATTTCTTTTTGATTGTTATTTTGGCCCTTTCAGCATCCCATGGACAATCAGCTGCAAATGATATGGAATATTACTCTTCCTCTGTCTTACCACTTTTTTGAATGCCACCTTACTTTGTTTCAAAGAGAATTTAATATAAAGTTCCTTGGGTGCACGCTGCCACCACAAGCTAAGTAGACAAGCGCTGCTGTAGTTTTTAAACCCACACTACCTCCCGTCACCTAGCTGAGCAGGTAAAAGTGATGTCACACCACACCCACGTGCAACATTAGTGGAAACAATTTGAACCATAAGAGGAGCAGAATGTAACTACTGACTACCAAAAGTGAAATATATGTGGAGACATAAATGTATCTTTATTTATGCAATTGTCTTTTTTGTCTTATCTGAATTAATCGAAGAATAATGTTTAAGTAGCTCATTGATGGTATAACATTTGCATGTTGGGATGATGGCAATATATAAATACATACACACACACACACACACACAAAGATATATGTATTTGCCCTCTGGCAATGTGGCACTATCCTGTATCACCTTCTGATGTGTAGAAAGCTTGGAAGCCAGTGAATCGGTCTTCATTAGAGTAGTCACTCCTGAAGACGACTGACATGAGATTCCTTGCTGACAGGATGACCGTGTTCCTCGGGCTGCTTTCGAAGTCCTTCTCCTCTTCACCACAGAACCGCAAAGTTTCATTTCCATCTGCTAGAACCTGGTTTGAAAAGATCAAATGGCTTTGAGGGAGTAGGTTGCTGACTCCAAACAGATTAAAAGAATTGTAGTTTCTCCAGAATGTACCTGAACATAGTCATATTCACACTGGTTCGAGGGCTCCAAGCTGAAGTGTCTAAAGTAGAGTTTGACCCTGTGGCCATTGGGAACAGTGATGTTCCACACCATGTGCTGGTTGTCAGGATAAGGCTGGGGGAAATTGGGGGAGGTGAAGCTGCCATATAATCCTGTCATTTCCACACTCAGCGAGACATGGAGGAGGGAAAAAAGGATAAAAACACAGCCCCCACTGGGCAGGAATGACAAGTGAAGACAGCACTTTCAAGATTATTTCCACAAATAATACTTGCTGACACTCACCTGGCCATGTTGGCTGAAAAGTCCTCAGACAGAGTACGTGTTTTGGAGTGACTCACTCTCAGTGATCAAAGGGTAAATGAACCCAGCTGGCCAGTCCGACATTTAGGTAAACAAAGTGAGACAAGCAAATGATCAGTTTGTCATCATTTCCTGCCTCCATTGGTCAAGGAAATCAATCACACTGGTGAATGCCAAAATCATTTATATCTATTGTTATTTAGCTCACAACTTTTTTCTTAGTGTTTCAGATTCTCAGAGATGGGAAGACATAGAAGTAAAACATAGCTCCGCACACTCTTACTTTGCTTTACCAAAATATCATAGTCACAGAACTAACCAACAAAAAAAAAAAATTTCCAAGACACTTGAGGCACATTCCCTGCATGTCCAAAAGTAATACAAAATGAAAAACTCAATATTACAACAAATTTGAAGTGTTTGTTTTTTTTGTGTGTGTTTTTTTCGTTTTTTTTTGTTTTTGTCTGTGTATTTGTTGTTGCCTTCAATCAGACACAACCAGTCTCAACATGATGCAGAAAAACTAGTATATGCATTCAATTAAAACAAATAAAAGTAGGATGAATAATAATAATAATAATAATCAACTTTAATCACCAGGTATGCTAGAACACACAAGGAATTTGATATGGTACACTTATGTTATGGTACACACTTATTATATAATAATAATAATACAGTATTTTTAATTTAACTTCTTTAATAAAACTAAAGTTAGTTACCTTTCATTTCTAACATCTTATTTGGATCATTACAAGAACTGATCCGATGCAGGAAAAGAACATGGATTTACTATCAGTGTCATCTTGTCTTGATACTTGGTCTTAGAAAGATACAGTTTATGCAATTTATCCTTTTCAGATACCAGCTAATTTTTGTTGAGGTTTAAAATGGTTCAGTGGGAGTCTTTTGAGAAGGACACTTAACCTCAGACTGAATGGCAGCTCTGTTGACATCATATTGTGTGTGATTAACAGACAAATTGTAAAGCACTTTGTAAGGTACAGATGACCTATAAATGCATTCCATTTACCATAATTATTGTATCAGGGACATAACGCAGTCAGGAGTACATCAACAGCAGCTTTATACCAAGTGAATAAAAACACTTACATTTGGTGTGTATTTGTGTGTGTGCGCGCGCGTGTGTGTTTTAACACGTCTGATTCTGTGCTCTGTCATTTGTTGTGGGGTCACATCTCATTGTAAACGCATTTATAAAAGGGTTGCAAATAATTACACTGTCTGCCTCCATGGAATATGTATATTGATGTCATTTGGAAGTGGTGGTGCCTTTCAACCAGGAACAATTTGTCATCAGGTAAGCTCATAATGACCAACCCCCCTTTCCCCCACACACTAAAGCACTAATGGCGAGTATTTTATGTGAATAACAATAATTATCTACATATGCGTCAATTTTAATTTTTCTTTGCAAATGACCTTTCTGACGGTCCTCTTTTTAAATAATATTGGTAGGATTTTGAGCCCGGGTAGCAGATGTTCTCTTCTTGGACATCATCCAGCTGCCACTCAGGCTCTAATGCACTAACAGAAATGACACCATCTCACACCAAACAAAGTGCTCCAGTAAAATCTACCTTTGTTACTAAAACAACATTTTTATGATGATTGTTGTGTTTATATTCTCTGTGTCATTTGGACCCAGGGAATCATTTCTGTAGCCCTTGGAGAAAGCTCAACAAAATCTGCTCGACAATTATAAAGAAAGATCTTTGGCTTTTCTTCTTTGGTTTGGCCTCTAAGGAGCTGCTCTATCATTTAGAGTACCATAAACAGCTTCACAAACTCATTTCTGTTAAAAGTATTTTTCCCAGATACTTTAGAGGTATCGAACAGTTTGTTGGTACAGGCAGATATTTTAAGTCCCCAAAGAAGGAATATGTGTTGAATCAGAATATCAGCCTGTTCCAACCTTTGACCACATTTTAGACTTCACACAGAAAAACTAATTCTAGCCTGTTTCAAATGTTTCTTTGTCTATATGTTTGTGGATGGAATAATTATGTGATGAACACAGCCGCCTCATCAACACACTGCAGATGGTTCTTTATGTACCAGGAGAAGGCTGTGGGTTATGCATGACTACTTATACAGACTCTCAGATGTATTCCTAGTTTTTAGATCACGTTTGTTTTTCATTTTTTATTCTATTTTTTTCCCTACCATGCTTGTGCGCATGCTCTAACAGTATGTTTTCAATCAGTGCAAACGTTCCTGTTTGCAAAGTGTTACACTAATTATTGATACTTTTCTGAGTAGATCCACTAATCAGTGATGTTCATTTTTCAGCAAACCACATCATAACAATTCTGTACCATCATCACTTCAGGAAAATATTTTCATAAAAACACCAAGAATTTTTTGAGTAACTTCTTTTTTTCTATTTTCTTTAGAGGAATGTTTTAGGCTTCTTGCCATATAAATCATTCATGAACAACTTGAAACTCCATTCAAAAAGATTCCATTTAGCATTTCCTTTACTGAAATTAATCTCTTAAAGTTTGCAGTAGCTGGAGGTATACTCTAGTTTCTAAATGCCAGGGAAGTGACTGGGCTGTAATGAGAAACTCAAAGCTCCCGGGAAACAAATCCAACATAATGTGATGACTGTTTTACTACTGGACTCAAAAAAGGATTTTGGTTGACAAAAGCTAAGTGCTGCC
Source organism: Thalassoma bifasciatum (assembly GCA_008086565.1). Classification (NCBI taxonomy): domain Eukaryota; kingdom Metazoa; phylum Chordata; class Actinopteri; order Labriformes; family Labridae; genus Thalassoma; species Thalassoma bifasciatum. The sequence goes on along the minus strand of RPOG01000032.1, from coordinate 38,500 downwards.
CGCACTGAAGTCCATTTGAAAACAGAGAAATTGAAAAGGACTTCATAAGTGTTTGCCTCTTATGATACAAGCACCACCTCAACGTGACTTCTGTAGCTGCTTATCTTTATATTCCTTTTACACCTCAGGTTCTCACTCTTCACAGCTTGAGGTCAAAGCTTGTGGTGTGAAAAATCTCTCCTTGTTTGCTGTTAGTAGACTAGAGTCATTATTTATTGGTACACTGACAATATTCAAGAAATGACACGTTTTAGTCGTAATGTGACCTTCTGTGATGTTTCACCAAGAACTCGTTTCCCAGTTTGTTCAGTACATGATGAACCAGTTTACATGCGCCTTTTTTCTGGTACCAAAAATATTTACCATCTACAAGCACAGTGTGGTCTTTTAAGTAATTTCCATACCCTTGGAAACTCCTCTTCAATGGCTGTGCCAAGTTGTTGGATATTGGCAGAAACTGGAATACACTGTTGTTTACTCCAATCCAGAGCATCCCTAACACGCTCAATGGGTGATAGTCCATGAGTATGCTGTCCACGCAAAAACTGGGTTATTTTCAACTTCCAGGGATTGTGTACATATTTGCAGCTTGGGGAAATGCATTGTTATGCCATAACATGAGGTGATGGTTGTGGATAAATGACAATACAATAAGCCTCATGATAGGTATCTCTGTGTGTTCAAGTGCCACCAATAAAATGCCCCTACATTTGTTGTCCATAACATACGCCTGATTGTACCACAACCCCATCGCTACCATGTGCCACTTGATTCACAATGCTGACAGTAGCAAACCACTCACCCAAATAACACCGTACATGCTATCTGCCATCTGCCCTTGGCAGTGAAAACTGGGATTCACCTGTGAAAAGAACACTTCTCCAAAGTGCCAGGCACCATCAATGCCCACTCAAGTTGGTTATGACAAAGAGCTGTGGTCATGTGGAGACCCTGATGAGGATGGTGAGTATGCAGATAAACTTCCCTGAGATGGTTTTTCACAGTTTGTGCAGAAATCCTTTGGTTTTGCAAACCGATCATTGCAGGAGCTGTCCAGGTAGCTGATCCTAGACGACCTTGGAGGTGAACATGCTAGAGGTCTGGGGATGGTGCGACCTGTATGTCCTGTGATTTGCAGAGTAACTTAAACACGTACGTGGCATTGAGAACATTTTGTCATAACCTGATGTCACGTAGTTAGCATTAATTGCAGCTTTTCCTTTGATTCACTTTGATCTCATGGCATTTTAAATACAACTTGAGGAAGTTTGAGTTTGCAAAGTCAATAATGCAAAGCTTCATGTTAATGCAACCTCTTAATTGAACATCTTTCACATGACTTTGATCAACCATTCTCAAGCACAGATGTTCATTGTTAAGGTCTGGGATACATTTAGTTATTAGGGTAAGTGAATTTGTGCGTCATATAACAAGCGCATTCGCAAGAGATCGAGTATCTCAGGGTTGTATTTGTGTACGTACCATGAATAATTTGCTCACGACTCGGGGCTGAGCATGCACTCAAAACGTGCAGACACAAGGCACAATCAGTTGGATTTCAGCATGATCAAATCCTGAAAGTCCATGCGAGCGAGACGGAGGCTGTCTTCCCAGCGCTGTCTGACCTGCTTGCTGTACCATGCATTAATGAAGTGCTTCCTTATAGAAGTCAGCCAGTCATTAAATAAAGAATAGGCCATCTGAGATCAATTGAAAAGACAAAAGGACAGATTTTTTTGTATGCTGAGGGTCAACAGTGACAGGCAGAGATGGAGACGCAGGGAGAGTCATCATCAGATCAATGCATATCAGATGCTGGAAGGAAGCATACAGAGAACACTTGCTTTTGTTTTGTCTCCCTTTGAACAATTTACTCATCTCTCAACTGGATCTCTCTGAGCATTTTCTAAAAGAGACAAATTATACTCCCAGACATGCTGGTCCATTTTTGAAAGGGTGTTTATTCTTACAATGACATCCCTGTGCCATCTTCTCGAGCCTCTCATCATCTTTCTCCTCTCTCCTGACTGCATTCGCAGTAATTTCAGCCACCCACATGTTCTAAACTGTAATTAAGGAGTTGAAAAAGTAGGGATGGGTCTTTTGAGTAGAACAAGGAGAGACAATGAGGAGTTAATCCACTGTAATTTGCTTGTCCAGTGCAGTTTGGCAGAAAAGAAATCCTTAAGGATCCCATACAACACTGCCTGCCACAAATAACGGACAGTTTAAATGCTGAAGGGGCCAAGATGCCTCTTTGTGTCACACGCTAATCATGTCATTTGTCAATGTTTGAATTCTAGTTATATGAAAAGCTTGCAGTGTAAAAATGTCAAATGTTGCAAATAGAAGAATCCACATTAGAGTCACAGAGTGAAGAAAACTGATTCTTTTAAGCTGTTGCCTTTAGCTGTTTCCAGTGTACACTTTGTTGTTTGCCTAAACCTGAGCCTCAAGGCCAGATGTTCATAAACAAAAGACACAGAATTGATGAAATGCCGCTTGTATACATTAACATATTTCTTTGTTCTGCATGCAGCACCAGGTTCACTCTAATGTTTCCATTAACATTGTCATTGTTACTCATCATGCGTGGGCGCAAAAGAACACACATTAAATGCCTGCAAACAAAAACACACCTGGGAAATGTTTCATATTTCTTGTATAAGACACAAAACAATTTCCTGCATGTTTATTTTCTTTGGGCTTGGGGGTTACAGTTAAAAAGAAATAACTAAAAAAGTATGTTTAACAACACTTTTTTTTAGCCTTTTAGATCTTCAATGAGCAAGAGGACTGTAAATAGAGCAGGAAACCAGGGAAATGAAAGGAGGGTAGTGTTCCTTTTTAATAGCATAGCTGTTTAAGGTACGTTTTATTCATCATTTTTTTGTGCGTGTTCATAGTCTTACTGCACAACCACCTTCAATGTCTGTATTGTAGTCAATTCTTGTAATTCACTCTTTCCATCTCTTTTTCTGCATCCCCATGTCCCTCTCTCAAAACTTGTTATATCAATTTGGCATTGAATGAATTCCAAATAAATTAAGTGGGTAAGGGGCGTCCAGTGCTAACCTTTTAGCACCTGTGCTGGTTTCTAGTGATCCAAATGTGGCCCTAGATCCTTTTGGCTTCATTGTAGAAGAATAAGTGATTAATGAACAATTTGAAAAACAGAGAATCACAGGTGGAAGTGACTGTGCAACAAAAACTGTCATTCAAGCTTTTGAAATCGATTCTTGCACTGCAAAAACTTTGGTGCAGTTGCTGTACACTCATCAAGCTACCAGCCGGGGGACCAGTGAAAACAGGCCAAGAGCAGGGTTGTTCTGCATCCAGTTGATCTGCTGTTTGGTATTGTAAATCAGGAACTGATGGATCAGAAGGCGAGGATCAGGAAAATCTGGGAAGACCATATGCAATTAAAGATAAAAAAGAAAAGAAGATTGCAGAGTTCTAGGTGAAACCAGAAATGGGCAGAGGCAGGACAAGGATACTGCACTGAAACATGCCACTACCATGTGACTTTCTTCCAACTGCTGCTCCCAAACCACGATTCCCAACCCAACTTGAGCAAAGTAAAAACAGATAAAATGCAAATACAAAGACAACTGCTTCTTCTCAAGAGATAGCTGTCAGTGGTGACTGGCAGCTGTGGTAAAACAGTAAAGAAAAGGGACCCACAAACTTTCAGAGAAGATCAGGATCTGGTGACAGAGACCAAATTGGTGTTTGATGTTGATGGGGTCTTTGTTACAAAAAAAAAGGAAAAATGAGAAAGAGACAGGACCCATCCATGTGTATGGATTCATGACCTTGGTCATTTTTAAGAATTACACAAACTTTTTTCACAAATGCTGATAAAATCAGGAAAGTTCATAACAGCAGTACTGCGTATCTCACCTAGATTTATGTTATGCAATGTTCAGTTTTTGTACTATCTGTGCATGTAACTTAGTGTAAGGCTCAGGAGTATATTTGAATGTCAGGAAAACATTTTTGAGGTGTTAAAGAACGTGAGAGGTACATTACAAATAACAACTTTGTTTTTAGGCAAAAGTTTGAGACAATGTTGCCAGGTTTTTTTTCATTTTTAAATTATAATTCATGTTCCAATTAAGTTTGAGGGGAAAGAAAGTCATATTAAATTATCAATTGTGCATTTAGTTCTTTATTATTAGTCTTTATCTGGTCTGTCCACTTCATGGCTGGTCTGTCATTCCCTCTCTGATCACATGATCTTCCTTTTATAGGTAATTTTGTTTTCCCATATTTCCCATTAATCTGATAAAAGAGAACTTTTGTCTTGGGGATTTTCTTGAACAAGTGCTTTGCTTGTGTTTCAAGTTTATGTGGGTTTCAAACTTGTCGTTGTTAACTATTGTATGGAACCATGGCACTAAATAGTACAGGTTGGACAGCTGGCTGATTAAATGACTATTATAATTTACTATGATAATTTTCTAACCTGCTCTCCCACATCAGCACCTTGAATGATAACAGTGGAATGATCATAGCTTGAGAGGTCGTTTCTCCCCATTTTTAGTCCTGAGAACCCAAAAGAGGAGGAGACCTGACAGAGGAATAAGGATAAAATATATGTGGGGGGAGGGGCAAACAACACTTTCCAAAGCTGCTGAGAATTTGTCTCATACTCCATATAGATACTACATCAATGCAAATCTTAATTACTGAAACACCCCTAAAAAAATATCAAATTTGTAACTGTAGTTGTTCAAACACATGCACCAGATGCCTTGTAGGCTGCATACTTAGTGCATACTCTGTGAGGGTAGCTTCAGTATTTCTGACAGTAAATGGAAAGAGGGCGCTTGAAACAGGTTTTACTGGTGTAGTAATTATGCCATGCAAGTGTGCTTTAATGATTCTCACACATTTATTTTGCCCACAGATGATGAACTACTTCTTGGTGTTGAATTTGTGTTTAAGAAAGCATGCATTCCTCCCCAGTAGACTCCAGGGTTTTGATGTCAGCCCCAGCAAAAAAAAAGACTGAGGAAGGAGAAAAGAGAAGTAGTAGAAAACAGAGAAGTGTTGAAGCGAAGGAAATGATAACAGCCTCCCGTCATTTTGAAGGGATGAGACTAAATGTGACTGCTAAGACTGTCATTGACCTCTGTAACACTGTCAACAGAGTATGCAGAGACCATATTCATTCATAGCAACACTCTTCCACCTCTTCTCCTTCTTCTGTATGACCAACCTGGAAAATAAGATAACCAGGGACGAGAATAGCTGATTTTCTATATTAGATTTTAGTGCCAGTATCCAGCTTGGATTTTCTACAATGGAGAAAAGTGATTATTCTGCCTTCACCTGAAAGTGGCTGTGAAGAACAACATAAGCAAGCTACACATGTTTTTTCCTTTGCTTACGTATTTGTTTGTTTATTTATAGCAATGACTGATGCTAGATCAGAATAAGCAAGTAGGTTTTGAGTTGAAGCAAAAGAGTTTAACAGTGTGAATATTATCACTGCTCAGAAATATATCAGGACACTAGGGCACTGACTGTTTATAAGCTTACCTATTGTACCAAATCAGTCAAATCATGCAAATAAAATATATTTATCATAAGCAGATGAAGATGTTTCCTGGTAAATGCAAATTATTTAAATGTATCAGGGAAATTAGGGCACTTCTGTCAATTTTCACAAGGTCATGAAGGTCCTTCGAGAATAATGTTTAGAAATGAGAAAACCTCTTTCAGGGTTTAATGACTAGCTTCTGAAAGGTTAACCTATAACTTAAACATTCACTGGTGTACTACTGAATGGATGATCCCTTCAAAAACTGCCTGGAGTGCTACCAAAAAATGTCCCAATGGCTTAACCCACATGTTGAGTGTATAATTCATTGCTCAGCCTGTTTCCCAGCATCCCCTGATGCTAATGATCAAGAATGGCTTCTGATGAATTGAGGTTGAGCGTTTCCATGCTGGAATTCACTCCTGACGTCAGGGCCATTACTCTTTCAATTTGGCCCGGCATGGCTCTTTTTCACAGATAACAAATACAGCCATTTCCTTGCTAATTCAAAATGGGACCAGCTTTAGCGATTCTGTGGATTGCCATGAGGCAGTAAAGCAGTCGGTAACATCGGTGTGAGCAAGCATTGATGAAAAATGGCACACAGGTGCTGCCTTTGGCCCTGAATCTCTGCCTTCATTACGGAGCCTTATTACCAAAGCGCTTTCCCTCCATCATGTCTCACACAGCTCAACAGTTAAGGTATCTAAAATAAATTTTAAACAAACTTTTAACAGAAATATAAACACTTGTTCACTCAATATAACTACAGAACATCTGCAGATAGCATGAAATGAACTCATCACACACTTATCAGTGGTATAAAATGACATAATACTTCTGACAGGTCGTGACTCAATAACTCAGTAGGGATATTAATGGCAAGGCCATTTCTTGTATAATTGATTGTACATTTTCAGCTCTGTTAGGCTTGAGAAAAATGATGGTCAGCCTGAACATTAAACATGGATTTCCAATATGAGTAATGGCCTGACTCACTCCTCAGCAACAGCAAGGACTCCCTCATGTCATTAACAAAGCGGAAAGTGTCACCCACAACAATGTGGCAACATTTAGGACCTCGATGGCTCACGTCGGTCTCTCTTGGCACTGTGGCCAGATCATTTGTCATAAGGGGATTTCGTGTTGTTAGAGTAACTGCAATCAGGTGTATTGCTATCCCACAAGGGCCCAATTGTCCTGAAAATAGTCATAAGCAGCACTACAAGCTGGGAGAAAATAACATTACTCGAGATCCTCATCTGCTGCTGTGGCAACGACTCTATTACAGGTGCAAAAGGCTGAGGCCAGCAAGGACTGGGCTATGGGGGTGCATCACTCAAGAGTCACCTTTGTGATTAGGTACCCATATTGTACACATCATGGAAGACCTATCTGTCCTTACACAAGGCAATTTGTCTCATCTTGAGGCAAAATTATTATCACCAGCCCCTCCTGGTTATGACTGTGATACTCAGTGGAGAGCTAAAAACTTGAGAAAAAAAGAAAAAGAAAAAGAAAATAACCTCTGCTTTGGTGTGATTGATCAAAGTGATTGTGTGTTGTGTGTATGACCTGACTATGCCTTTTCTTTACGCACATTTATATTTTCTTGCAATAGGCTTACATTAGCATCAATCAGCTTACTTCATCTTTTCATTGGTTAAAATAGAGAAACAACTTGATACCAGTTGCCTAAATTATCAACACATTCCCGCAGAAGATGTCTCTTGAAATTAATTACCCTCTGAGTCATTCATCAAGTCATTGCAACACAAATGTTTTATTTAGTTGTCTATTTATTTATTTTTTTTATTTATTGAGGTTTTGTTATTTTGAGGCACTTTTGATTGGTAAGTGTAGCACGGACCCTGTTAATGGAAGCTGACTGTACTGTAGACATCCAAAATTGGTCTTTCTCATAAGGCCTGGCTGTTGATATGAAAAATTAGATGTGTTGTAACATTGTTTAATATATAAGTTTTGACATGACCTGTGATAAGCTTAGCAGCACCAAAAGAAGCCATCAACAACAAGACTGATGATATTTTTTCTGATTTGTAGCACACTGAAAGAACAACATTTTTTTTTAATCACAGCTAATGTTTTGCGAGGGTGTCATTCATTTTAATTATTCTTTAAGGCTTTTAGTGCCCTTACTCAGAGGAGAGGACAATGAATAGAAAAGAAAACAGGGAAAGAGCAGGGTGTGACATGTGGGAAAGAGGCCACAGGCTGGGTTACCCACTTAAGGAGGAGCCTTGTGGGGCGCAACCTTAACAGCTAGACTATCTACGTCTAAATGGATATTATTTTTGAAAGAAGCAGAAGGAGAAGTTTTTATAGACCTTGCACATAATAGCAGGGATGATATGAATCATGGTTTGTCCAAATTCTGTGCCAGAATCGACATGTACAGCAAGTTCCTTACAGGAGCTTTAAAGAGTGCACTTTAGCTGTAACTTCAAGTGCAGATGTTGTTCTTGGTGCAAAGTGTTCTTGAAAAGTGTTTCATCCAATAATTAAAAATATTCCACATTATTTTTTTTCTACATATTGTAGAACGTGTTGGCCAGGAAGGTAGGGAAAATGTGCAATGCTTTGCCTCCAGCTCTTGGGCTGGGAGCTAGGTGTAAATCCAAACCTGAGGTGGGATCTTGTGGTACTCTGACAGATGCCCCCATTGCTCAGGTGTTTTGTGAGACTGACTATTCTGCCTGTGTACTGCAGAACAGCGTGGCATATTTTGCAAATTGCATGACCCTGTAGTTCCTCCTATTTTTTTATTTTTGAGTAAGTGGGTGGTTGGTATACTTGCTCACTGCTTTTCTCAAACACAATAGTATTTAACTGCTGTGTAAATACACAAACATAAATCTGCAGGAAAACTGAAACAACAATGAAAAACATTTCTGATCATTAGTTTGTAAAATTACCTAATATATTACCTTAAAACCTCAAATGGACCAGCCTTTGCCAAGGCAGACTTCGAATAATCACAATTTCATTTCATTCTAAAACTGCACCTATATTCACTCGCTCCACCACTGCACTGGTGTCATGCCTGTCATGGTTAATCGTGCCCTTAGTGGAGTATTAGCAACCCAACAGAGACGTTAGCTTCCCTGCAAATAGTCTTGTTACAGTGTGTATTTAGAAAAGTAAAGTCAAAATCTTGCTTTTCTTGTTTCTTTAGCTGGAACTCCTAATTATTCTCTGTGACAAAGTTAGCAACATATCTCATAAGTGAGTTAACATCAGATAAGCACACTAATGAACCCCACTTTAAGACATCTGATAAAATTGCTGCTTTTTGCTTGGATTCATGTAACCTGTGGTTTGCTTCTTACAGCTCTTAAAGGTTATCTCAAGCGAAATCAGTCAAAACACAGTGTTTTGCTGCTACCCACAGATCTGCCCAGCCTCCTGAAGACGTGGCATATGCAATAAATAAGGTCACTTTTGTGACCAGGGTGCTGCATACCTTCCTCTTGTTCCTGACAGCTCATTTTGTAAGCCATGGCTTTACCGCGGGGAGAGCAGAGGGCCCTGTAATGATCAGCTTTTAGCAGTGGCACTGGGCGGCAGAATAAGCCATCAGGGATCATTATGCCCTGCTGCGGAAACAATCTTTCCATTCCTGTCGGTGCTCCTGAACAGGAAAACTCTTTGATTGAAATACACCAGCAGTTTAGCATGTTTAGTATGGGCTGTTATGCTTTTCTTGGTCATGATAAGCAATCATTAGCTGTGGAAAAGCCCTGGTCAGTTATGTGTAGCTCTTTAACATCTCATAACTTTTAAGAATAAAAAGAAGAGTAAAAAAGAATCTGTTATTAGTATGATTGTCTAGTCTAGACATATATTTGCTCAGGTTTGAATAAAATTGAGTAGCAAAAGGCAGCTACTGATTAAATGCATGAAGAAACAGAACAATCCTTAGACTTGAATAGAAGAAAATCACTGTTAAAAAAGCAATCTCTCAAAGCAGTGTGATGCAAACCTGCTGCACAGGAGACATGTTATTTTAAAATTTTGACTGGGCTTTGCCTGTTTTTATTTTCATTTTTTATTTTTAAATATTTATTTGACTTCAAAAGGCCTTAGCTAGTCAACCATACTGTGTTAGATCGGTACTCTGGACAAAACTAAATCTAAAATGTCACCACTGAACAAATTGAGCCATGTTGACAGAGATAAATATGGCTGCCGCTGGTGCTGTGCTCAGAGCCACCGGGTTAATAAACTACAAGTACATGTCTACAGACAGCAGTTCATCTCTACTTTTCAAACAAAACATGTACAGCCACTGCGTAATTTATTGGACTACAGATAAGGAACAAGACAGAAATTGAGTTGGAATAATTTTCAGGTTTATATATGCTATGCAGTCTTAAATGCCCTTAAATTTTATAAGAAAGAAGACTTATTGTGTTGAATGCGGGTCAGTCACAAAGATCTGAATCTGTAAAGCTGTTAAGATTATTCTAGCCCTCGCTGTGAAGATCCTTTTTCAAGAAATAACTACACTGTTAGTGTCCCCCAGAGGAAACAACCCCTCCTCCAAGACTTAGCCACCCAGCCTGTCCTTTCTCACCTTAGCATCATTAGCACCTGGTTTAAATATGACCTCCATCCATCCATTTTCTATACCGTCTATCCTGCTAATCAGGGTCGAGGGTGGCTGGAGCCTATCCCAGCTGTCATTGGGCGAGAGGCGGGGTACACCCTGGATTGGTCGCCAGTCAATCGCAGGGCTGACATGGAGACAAACAACCATTCACACACACACTCTCACCTACGGTCAATTTAGAATAATCAATTGACCTAACATGGGCATGTTTTCGGACTGTGGGAGGAAGCCGGAGTACCCGGAGAGAACCCACGCATGCATGGGGAGAACATGCAAACTCCGCACAGAAAGGCCAGTCATGCCCAAATGGGGAATCGAACCGGCGACCTTCTTGCTGTGAGGCTGGAGCGCTACCCGCTGCGCCACTGTGCAGCCCTTAAATATGACCTTTCTTGATCAATTTAAGCATGGTTGGAGACAAGTTTATGCAAACAGATTTAATATCTGACCTTACTTGTCATGTGTCTAATACTCCATTCTGATTGGTTAAAACTCCTTGACTGTGGTTGTTAAATCTGAATAGCATTGGCAACACAATGGACAACCTGAGCATATTTGTAGTGTATATATTCGTTCAATCTGCAGGGTAAATGCACACTAGAATACTGTTTATGATTTTGTAGTGTTATTTGTCAATACTGATGCTTGACAGAATTTCAAACCATGAGACACACGTTAGCATCAGCCCTTGACTTGGTCTGAATACAGTGTCAAACCCTGTTGACCTATACAGAAACAGCTTTTAAGGTCACACCCATCAAGAACCACTTACAAATTTTCTCTTGCCTGGAAGGTCCATTCCACCACTAAGCTTCTTCTTTTGCTCAGCTCTTTGTTTATTCAAGTGTCTGAAAAGTTACTTGACACAGCTATTTTCCCTTCCCAAAGGCAAAGGGATCAGAATACAAAGGGAAGGGTTTTTTTTCCCTTGGAAAAGTCGCAACATAGGTGTTTCTGCTCAACACTTCATTGGTAACTCCTGTGTAAATATAATTTTAAAAAAAAGATATGAATAAAGATAAAACATTTTCTGAAGGTCAGTAGATACTGAGTTTGCTTTCGTAAAGAACCTCAATAGATCTCTAAAAAGAAGCCAAAACAAGGTTTTTCATGTTCAAGGCTGAGTATTACTGAAAAGATGTTTTTTCCAGGATGCTGGTATTAGAGAAAAACTAAGATTTTCCGAACTACGACTCACCTTCCATGGGTGTACTAGAGTGACATCATGAAAGGTGACACTGTGTATAACGGGCCTCCTTTTTTTGCTTGGTGGTTAATGGCTGACCAGTCAACATCAGAGAAAAGAAGATGAGAAGTTGGAAAGAAGTTTGCAAAAAAAGTGTTAAAAACACACAAAGAGCTGCATCGAGGGAAACAAACACTGAGCAACCACAAAGTGATTCTGGGCTTGAAAAGAGAATACCACAGAGTTTTGGGAAGGAAACCTTACACAGACAGGCACTGCTGTTGTTATGGGTTTACATTGAGAGCACCAAAAGAAAATTTTATCTTACTTTGAAAAGAAATGTTGAATTCAATGCAATTTTTAACAGTAGAGTAGGATAATGTTTGCACTTAACCATGGGTTGAAGTTTGAAGTTTGATGTCATTTCTTTAATGTTTGATATGGGAGAGGAGTTATGAAAGTACGTTTTCAATGGAATCGCTTCCAACAAAGGGACTATTTCTTTGAGCTTTATAGACCGATTGTAGATCAATATGTTAGTGTCAACTTGTTTACCTTACTTAGGCGTTCACAAATGTCAGATTGAAATCTTGACTGACTTGTCTGTAACAGCTGAACAGCTGAAGTTAGAACACAGCTGTTTGCTGTCATGGGGTTGATGAAGTTGAGAGCATGAGTGTTGCAGAACATTTGGCCTTAGGACAAAGATGTCAAGCTGAATTAGTCCTGAAGGCTCAGGTCCACTGCAGCACAGGGTGATAATTCTTTATGAGTTTCCATACAAAAGACCCATTTATACAAAGTAATCTCAAACCATTTATCAATGGTGTTTAAAGCAAAATTTGACAGAAATTATTTACCTGTTGACTTATTGAAGACCTCAGTATTATTTATTTGGTAATGTTTTCTTAATAAGCTGTCCTTTTATTTATTTGTCTTAATAAAAGGTGCTGACAGGTTCTGTGATTCACGTTTTCAACAACATCCCCTTTTTCCACAAGTATCGTGGGTTCACTTTGAAGTTTTCTCTTTCCATGTGGAGCATCAACAGAAGAAAACCCAAGTATTTTTTTATTTTTAAACACCAGCACATATGAATTTGAATTACACAGTTAGACCAGAGCACTCCTTTGCCTCTTCCTTCAGATCAAAAGGAAAACCAATAAAATGCTTCGCTCAAAGGCATCAGCTTTGATGTTGCTCTTCTGCATGCTCATTTGAGCCCTGGGCTCTAAAATACGGAGTGGACAGCAAATATTCTGACGGCAAATTATTTGTGTTTGGAATCTCAACTATGTGGACACTGATTGGCAATAGAGCTCAGGTACTTCTTCATTTTTTTTGGTTCTCATTTGTGTAACACAGATTGGTTATTCTCTGACAGGTCGGGGGGTGGTATTTTCAAATGATAGGTTTTCACTGTATGCAAAAAAAAAAAAAAAGAGAAAAAGAAAAAGAAGACAAATCGAAAGATTTCTCTGGCTGAATCACAATCAAGAAAGCTCACAGGAGCTTTTGTTTCTTTAGGATGGTTGCAGGGAGTGACAGAACAGAGTGCCGGTTGAATGCAAAAGCATGTAATTACTTTGCTTTGAAATCCAAGTACTGTAACTCACCATCAAGCGCTGTTTTCAGGAGATCTCTCACCAGGATGGTTCATTGACATCCTATTCTTTCTTAATGTCTCACACAACAAGCGACAGAAGAATCAACTGAATCAGTGCTGTGAATGGTTGTTGTCTAGAGTCTCTGCACCTGTGACACAGGTGCATTTATGTTTCATTTTGTCCTATTCATTCTGTTTGGGAGTATAATGAGACAGAAAACCACTTTAGAGGAGTATTCGGAGACTGACTGTGTAGGATCTCTGCAAACAGCTGTGTTGTATTATTTCTCATTCAAAGACCAATATACAATATGCAGATGACAATTAACTGTTGTAGGAGACAGCAATTGAGGACATTTTTTGGATATACATTTCTCCCGTGGCTAAGCTTCTTGTGCCACAGATTCCATAAAAAATATGTTCATTACCCTCCTAAAAAAAAATCATGTTTAATTTGTCAGATACAATGCCCCTGTATCTGTTGTGTATGAGCTTTTGATTTAGACTCACAGAAAAAATAAACTAAACATAACAGTACCACAATTCAAATTATAAAAACATATTTGTTCTGATTTGGTGATAACTCAGCTGAGCTAACTGAGTGGTATAGAAAAAGGGAGAGACAAGAGGAAAACAAAAGTACCTTTCACAGCAGCACCTGCTGCACTGTGCTTTGATACTACAACTTCACTTTGTCTCAGAGCTGATCTTAAATGTTCCTGCTGCTGGACTTGGTGAGGGCAAGTATAATCAACATCAACTTAGAATTTGATGAAAGAGATAATTAGCAACAAACTAAATGATATAATTTGTTTCTAAAATTTCCCTCTCATTGTCTCATGTGTTATCAAAGTAACAAGACTTCAATCAACCTGCTGGCATCTGCTGGAGCCAGCTGGAAACTCAAAGTAGAAGATGCTATCAGTATACTAGCAGACACGGAGGGTCCAGAATTACTGCCTACCAAGGGCCCACAAACAACTACAGCTGGCCATACACATAACAATGTCTAGATCAAAATCTAAAACCACACCATACATAAGAGGACAGATTATTTTTTAGAAATGTCATCCTCTGAGCACACAAAGTAGATGATTTCACAGGACCATACACTTAATGTTGTCAGTTAACTGTTGTTGAATGGTTTTGCAGTGAAAAAGTCATTTAACTGTATCTAAATAGTTCCACAATTTTGTCTTCTTTTCAAAATATCCTCTTGATTTGTTTTGTGTTCATGAGTTGTAAAAAAATCTAGCTTGTGTAGGGTGACAGAACATACTCTTTTGTTAGGACATGTCTCCTTTTTGGTGGTAAAATTATGTCTGGGTGGTTTGTACAGGATTCCACAAAATATCAGAATTTTTCTCAGCACTTTATACAGACCATTGACATTAACTGATAAAGTGCTGCACTGGTTATATCTATTGCATATTATTGTCATTCCTTTAAAAAGCATTACTCTTTTAAGATAAAAAGGCAAAATTATGAATTGAAATTCGAGAAAATGTAAGTCAAAATTTTGAGGAAAAGTCAAAATAATAACAAAAAAGTCAACATTTTTAAATGAAAAGTCAATTTTTTTTATTTTTAATCTGGGCAAAAGAAATCTCATCATGGCGAGTTTTACATTCTCATATTTCCAACTGGCAGAAATAGGCTTCTTTCCATTATATGTTTACATTATATAAAATGTTCCCTCTAAACAGAAAAGGATTGTTTCTAAATAAATGTATGGGTTATAAAGCAAATTTGTCATCTTAGAGTATCTCCTTGTATTTTTCAGGATCCCCTGGGGGCCCTCTTTTTGTGTTTTTGGGATATGGTCACCTTAAGTCTGTGACGCTCCCCACCATGCTCCTTTCAATGATAATTGCTGTGATGCTGTTTAAGGCAGTCTGACCTGGAGTTGTTAACATGAAACATGACTCAGTCAAACAGTCTTATTGACACCACACGCTTGAGGATTATTTTGTCAAATAACTGGTAACAACAAACCTGGAATCAGGTCAAGACTTTGAACATCAAATAGGGCATGAAATCTGGCCCAAAATCGTCAACAGTGGGTGACTAATTTAAATGTGCCTCTGCATAGAAGAAATCTATCAATCTTATCATCATTATTAAAATATCTTGCTGGGTCATGTTTGAAGGAAAGCATCAATTTAAGCTCCCTAAATGATGGACAGTACCTGGGAACACTGTGGGTATCCTATTTAGTGAGCTGCAGGTAATTTTAGTCTCATATCTCACAGTCACTTGATTATTGTGCAGAACAAGCTCTCTCCTTAACAGCAGGCCTAATTAGGCTACTGCCAACAAGACCCTCCAAACAGAGCATCCACCAGGGGATGGCTGTATGGATTTTTGTTTTATGAATCTAACATAAGCAGGGAGTGTTTTTTCACTGACAGAATTTAAATAAAACACACTTTTAGTCAGGAGAAAAAGAAGAAGAATCCTTTTGTCATTTGTCACAGGAGGTGAGTTGGGTGCAAATAACCACTCCAGAACTCTTCACAGTGAGGGAAACTAAAAGAAAGAAAGCCAAGTGAGCATTTTTTAGCTTTCCGCTGTAAAATTCAGTCAGTTCTTAAAGAAATGAAGCAAGGGGGTCATTGCCCCGATAACCAATGTGAATTTCTGTCTTAATAGATAGAGATGTTAAAGGTATCAGGGAAAAGTACCGGCAGTGCTTTGATATTTGTGCTTCATGAGTGTGTATGTAGGCTAAGCAAATGTAACACATATGGTTTCAGGACCCACTCGTTCATTACGTGGCACACTATAGGTATTTTTAAGTGATATGGTTTATACAGCAACACACAACATATTTAGGTCAAACAGGATACTTCACCTATATGTACAGCACAAAAGTCAGTAACTACTAGGAACTGTGGGCACGTCTTGCAACTTTTAAGTGGCTGTCACCCACTCTCTCTATCCAAATGCACATGTAGCATCAGATTTACATTTCATTAAGGGTCAATGAGTCATGCAATAATTACAGTGTCTCTGATTAAGTCATACTCGTAAGGAGAATCAGGTGGTTCATGTGAGAAACAATTATCTCAACATGCATCAGCACTGTCAGTGCTTTTTTTTTCAATCAAATATAGAGGTCTGACTCATTTTCATATAGCACAAACTATTTTGACCAGGCTATATCCCAAAGACCTTTTTTTCCACTCTCAGGTAATAGAAAAGGTTTGTACCTTCCTGGTTGTACACTAACAGCTGTCGGCAGCATTGAGTGAAGGTGGGGGAAGCTTGTGATTTATTTAGTTGCCAATAGGACTGACGTGTTAACACCAAGTGAGTTACAGCTGCTTTGCCTTAGCTTGTGACAAGGAATTAATTGGGACATCAAATTGAACTTGTACTAAAAGACTTTTATAGTTACTGTGCAAACTGTTGCCACCAAGATGGATCGATGTAGATTCTCTTACAGCAAGCCACTGTCTTGGTATATCTTACAAGTCAGGGATAAATATTTTATTTAGCTCATAATTTTGGAAATGTTTTAAAATTGGCTTTTATTTTCTATGCCACTAAAAGAAATGAAAACACATTTCCTTTTTCCAGCAACCAAAAAGGAGAACCACAAGGTGCGAAAGATGAGTCAGAGCCAGAATAGGAAAAGAAATGAAAGATGCTGCTTTTTTTCCATTTTTTTTCTGTATCAACTTGAAGAATATGCTCTGTTATTCGGTAAATGAAGAAACATATTTAAGCTGGAAAATCTTATGTATTGTCACAGTTTTGTGATAAATTTATCCAGACATCATTTTTGAAGCAGCCTGTCTGCATATTTTGGTAATTCTTTATTGAACAATTTTCCAATCAATGAACTGATTACCATGTCAAACTCTGTATCCATGCTTTATTGTCGACCCTGAAAGAAACATACATAAATACATACATTGTATAGATAAATAGATACATAAATAATTAATATTCAAACAGCCACACTGTCTCAGTGAAGTCCATGGGTGCTGAGTTTGACAAATGTAGATGAGGTATGTACAGCTCAGATCTACTACAGTTCATGAAGAGCCGAGAGAGGGGAGAGCACAATCGGCAGATGGGATCCAGATGTGTTTTTTGTTAGCAAGAGGTAAAAGTTTTCCAAAAGAAGTTTTTACAGGGGGCTTTGCGGTCACGCTGAGGCAGTGATAGCCTGTTGTAGACTGCTCTCTCCTCCAGACGAGACTCCAGTGGCTCCTCAAGGTCCATGGGAGTCATCTCCCCCGGCAGCATGCTGCTGTCAAGAGCTCCGTCTAACAAGCCAGACACCAGTTTCAAGATCAGCTCTTTGCGCTCTTTGCTCAGCTCCTGAAGGAAAATGACAAAATACAAAAAAAGTAATAAATAAAATTATAACTAAATGAAGGTTTAAAAACAGTTTTCATAACTAAAACCCTGAATACTAAGAAATGAGGTATTTTTCTTTTCCATTTAGAATAGTGAATGAGCCTGGAATATAATGACGGGATCTATGAAAACATTTTAACTTTGAATTTGTTAATTCACAGACATTGCAGTTTAAGTCAGTTGTTACAGAAGAAATATTTTTCAGCATAATTTTATAATATTTAAACTGAATCTCAGCTTACCCTGTTCACTGTTAAGACTATGAGAGTAACAGAAAAAGTCCTCTTTTTACTTTTTTCAAAATGCACTTTTTTCATTTTACAAGAAGACCAGATTCATCCTTTTCACCTTTGTAATTTCTGAACTGAATTAACTTTGAAAATGTTAGACCACATGTCAAACCACAACAACAGTTGAAAAAGTGAATATATATACACTTGAAAGTGCACACAAACTAGAAAAGAAAACACCCTCCATACCCTGTTCACATGGATGGGACTCCTGTCGTCCACAGGAAGCACGGCCGCTGCCTTCACGCTGCACAGAACCCCCATGAGAGCTGCTAACACCACCAAGAACTGCATGCTGTGACAGAGGAGCGGGTGACAGACTGGAGCTACAGTCACAGGAGCAGGATGCTCAATGAGAGAGGAGTGTGTGTGTGTGTGTGCGTGTGTGAGAGAGAGAGGAGAGAGAGAGAGAGTCAGATGAGAGTGGTGGCGAAGGTGCAGTGCAGTTATTGTCAGCTGGTCACAAAGATTTGGAAACCACTGATGTTTCATCTGCTCTACCTCCAAAGTCCCTCACACTTTTATACCCCTCTCCCCTCCTACTCCTCCGCCAATGACGTAGGGGGTGGTGGGTGTATGTATGACGGACGGATGGTGGAGGGTGTATGTGTGTGTGTGCGATTGGGGTGTCTGTGAATGTGTATGTGAGTGGGTGAGCGTGGAAGAAGAGGGGAGACGAGGGGTTCAGGACAGAACAAATGAAAGCGTTCAACATTAACCTTTTTGACAAATTGGGAGGTGGTTGGATCTGTGCAATTCACTGGGGGGAACATCTGCAGTAGACAAAACGTCACAGGGCTAAAACCAGGTTGTGACATCAACATGAGACCAAGTGATGATGAGAATGACTGTCACGATTTACAATGAAAGTAGACCTGAAGTTCCTGAACTCATCAAAGCTCAGATTCACACTCCTGTGTCTGCAATCATAAACATAACAGACAAACAAACCGGTCTCAAGATGATTTATCACTGATTACTTTCTTATCCCAGTGTTTGACAGAGTGCCTGTGTAAGCATCTGATTCCTGTCACAGTGCATTTATGTGCTGCTCTGACACCTGCAGATTACAATCGAATGGTCTGACACCCACGAAGACCTGGAGTATCAAGTAGAGGAAATGCACAGTGCCAATCTGCCCAGGTAAACACAGTGACTAAGAAGATATTTATCTTACCAAGCACTTGTGAAGTATATCTTTGAGCCAACTTTGATGTATGCACAATAAACTTCAAGTATATTTAGCAGATTTGATTCCTCTCATTTTGTTCTCCCTCTATCTTTCTTGGCCTATCAGAGGTCAAGGCAAAGGGTCGTACTCCACTGAGTCTGTTCTAACCAGCCTTAACCAGTTTTGACCAGCCCTTTGTGCCAAATGTCATGAGACAAAATTTTAATAATGTGATGGGGTCTCATTAACACATACTGCTTCAGTTTATATATCTTGCACTATATCTATAGTTTTCTTTAACCAGTGTAACTGCAAAGCACTTTGTGATTTTGCCCCATGAAGCTTCTCTTCGCCTCATCTTGCATGAAGCAAGGTTACGTTCAGTGTTTCCGATATGGCCCTGGCTGACGATAGGCTTCAAAACTCTGTATCGGAATCAAACAGTTGACGTCACAGACAATACTTCCATGTTTTATGAAGTCTATATGGTTTTCTCAGTGTATAAGGTAGTTTGACCTCCTGACTTACTTTCCTCTAAACAAACTCCTTTTCATTCATCGTGAAAAAAATGGAACAAGATGAAGACCAGGTCAAGCCTGTAAGCCATTCAGCACTGGAGGATTTCCAAACTGAGTGGCCATTGAACAAACAAGCACCTGAAGTTGGATATTTCAACACCTGCACATGAGTAATGTGGTGAAAAAACCTTAATGCCATTTTTGCATATAAGTGAGATTATCATCTTGTCTTTACATGTATTTCACTTGCAAGAATGGTTTTATTCAGATCTGATGTGAACAGGACATAATGGTTGAATTCATGTGTAATCACTCGGATATACAATTTGCTTTTGATCACCAAGTATCACCTTTTCATTTCCACACAAGGAGCTCGTTACCTGCCATGTAGAACCCCAATTTGCACCACCATGTTTTTTACCGTGGCGCAGAATAGTAAGTAATTAAGTAAGCTAGTGAGAAACTATTTTTGTATTCAGGGAGTAGTTAAGCAAAAATGCAATGGTTGGGAGGCAGAAAAAGCTGTGAGGAGCTGTGCAAGAGTTTTTCTTGATGGACATCTTTAACGGGAAAAAACCTTTTAAAATATCATCTTGACAGGACTTCCTTATCCTTGAAGGGCACTGCCATTTGATTGAAAGGAAGGGAAAGCAACAGAGTATTTGAATCTACAGCTGATTGCTGGGCATTGCTGAATAATTTCATATTTTAACAGACGAAACATGAATGAGTTTAGAGAACTGGAGTACCAATACAATATTTTTCCCTCAAGCATGCTATCTTTTATGTAGATAGTTATTTTCATGCATTTTTCAGACAAGTCTGCATTTGTTTAGTTATTTGGTGTTAAAAAGGTGACTGACTGAAAGCTCTGTCATGCAGCCTCTTTTATGAGCAGAGTATAGAGGGTAGAAGAAAGAGAGCACTGACACAAGAGTCACTGAACTTTGCAAAACCATAAGTGTCAGTCTCCAATCAACAATAACAAAAACCAAAAAATCTGCAGGGCTGTTGAAATTACCAACCTGAAAGATTGTTGATTATTTGATAGCAAATGTTTTGATTTCCAGAGCAGATTTCTGACAACAAGCACCATCTTGGCTCCATCAGTACGATTTGTCACCACTCCT
Source organism: Thalassoma bifasciatum (assembly GCA_008086565.1). NCBI lineage: Eukaryota > Metazoa > Chordata > Actinopteri > Labriformes > Labridae > Thalassoma > Thalassoma bifasciatum. The sequence goes on along the minus strand of RPOG01000032.1, from coordinate 18,047 downwards.
CTATGTCATATTTCAGCTTCATGTCTCACAAAGGAATAAGATGGATGACTAGTGTCCTTATAAATATACAGCCGAAGGTCCATAGGCGTGTTGTATTTCAAATTGAACTTTAACATAACACCATGGATTCTCATTCTGCACCTACACAGTACTGTTTGGAGTTACTCACTGTTTAATCAGAATAAATGACGAATTGCTCCTTTCTGAATGCAAAAGTCTGTTAAAATGAAAAAGACTGAAAAAAAAAAGTTTTGCAGTCTAGATTTCTAATTGTTGAATACTTTTTGTATGAGGAACAAACATCGATAAATGGAGCCCACAGCTTAAAAAGAAAAGGGGTTTGTAAGCAACTCCTAAAGCACAATAAAACCAAATTACACTGTTCTCAAGGGACAAACTCCTCGGGAAAACTAATCACGGAGAGCTGATTACAACAAACTTTCTAGAGAAAATTGTTTCTTAAGTGTGTAAAGTTTCAATCAACCTCCAGGAAATACCACTAAAATAGCACAGTTAGTCAGATATTACAGATTTGTTGTTGGGATGTCTCTAGAAAATGCTCCCAGCAGAAAACATACAGTCATTCTCTGGCTTGCCTTGCTTGATGCGGTCAAATGGAATTTTTTTGCACTATCACTACAGTGTTTGAGTTATTTTTTTCATACACTGATGATCTGGAACACGCTGGAAGCAATCCAAAGATAAGCTGACTGTTGAGATGGGGTTATTGATGACACAGTGTGTTTGAAGAACGTACAACAACAGGCCTCCTTTAAAGTATCCCAAGTCCAGCCTGTGAGAGATGTTACACTTCAGCTCTTTACTGCATCACGGTAAAAGTTGTTCCAGATCTGAACTTAACAGGCATGGATGTCTCCTTTTTTGCAACATTGTCTCGAAGTGTTGCCTCTGGCTCAAGTACTTCTACTCTCTCAAGAGAACACAAAAGAGCATTGAGTTCATAAGATAAATGCTGCATATATAGGGTATGTCTATTTGACTGCAATAGAAACATTTCAAATAGACTCGAATGAGACTTTGAAAGAGACACAGAAGCATTGCCTTCAAAGTTATGCGCGTGCAAAGAAGAGGAAATAGTTTATACACACACTCAAATATATAAATATATTTGGTTCTGGGGTCTTTGTCTGGCCTCAGCGTGAGACAATGGACACGTTTCATTTTCAGCAGTATGAGAATTGACAGACTCACAATCTTGTGTTGCAAGGTCTGTCAGCGTCACACATTGCGAAGGCAGTATGACAGTAATATGCCGCACAGTTGGTTACACATTTAAATATAAAGCTAGTGACGACTGAGGTCTCCACAACATGGAAGTTGATGCAACCAGGGGCAACAGTGGCACTTCAAACTGCAAAAACACTGACAGCATATAACAGTTTACTAGAGCCAAGAGGCTTCTCATTCATATTCAAAGAAACCCCACAATGCTACAGCAAATAGTGCAATTACAATAGGTGCCTTCAAAGCTCAACAGTGTCTGTTTGACTTTTACAGTTTGAAGACTGCCATCTTGTGCTTGTATATAGAAACTGCAAAATGCACATGCTTCAAAAACGTTCATACTGGTACTTTTAAGAAAAAATGCAACAGCCAATGGACAGCACTCCACAAATTGACCTGTGTTTGACTGGAACGTGACACTGCACTTTATAAAAATGTATCTGAAATAACTGTTTGTGTTAAGACTGTGGAGTACACCTTATAAAAATCATTATCTCACTTTCTTTGTGTGCCTGGAAAGCAAGAAAATTTCAATTTAACTTAAAAGTTCTCCTGAGGCTTCTTCATGAGATACAGTGAAGTTGATATCAGTGCCTCTATATGGCCTGTAGAGGCAAACAACAATGACCATAAAGACTGAATGTTGCTATTGGCTATTTTGTTTTTAATGTCTGCAACTTTTTTAAGTTATGAGTGTCAAACAGTTATTAAATGCATTGTGTTGGTTTTCTTTTTTCACATCTCCAATGGCATTATTTTACATAAGTTTTATATGGACTGAAATAGAGGGTGAGATTTTTTGTTTAAAAAGAAAAAAAAAATGTGTACATGGGGTGAACAAAACAACAGAGGTAAGTGGGTTTGATCCCCTACTTAGTCAAGGGGTACCAGGTAAAAAGTTCTTTTAGCTACGTGAAGTTCAGCTCTTTGAATTCAGCAGCCATATTGTAAGAGGCATTAACTCTCAGTTCAATGGACACAAATCTTGAATCAACTGTTTTATTTTACCAATTTATTCACTTTTATAAAAACCCAAATCATTGGTCAGGTATACAATGCCATTTCTCAAATATTCAACATGGGTTGACAACAAATGGGTAACTAAAAATGTTAGACGATGTGATGACTCAGCATACAGGCCTACAATGGTTCAAGTACACTACAGGTAATCAATCCCCAAATACTGCAAGTTATGATTGCAAACCGATTCCCATTTTAAATACACTTGTCATCTTGAATTTTATTTCACATCATCATACTTAATTTTCAAATGTACATGATGAGAATCAATCGAATCACTCAAATATCATGTCTGGTTTGGTTTTGCCCATTTCCAATAACTATTTGAAGCACATTAGTTTTTTGTCTAGGACACTATCTACCTGGTACAACATGATAGAGAGGGTTTTTTTCAACAAGGAACAACCGATTTGAGGCACTAAAGGGTTCATATGTTGAGACACATTGTTATTCTGGATATACAGTCGTGACAGATGACATCTGTTTTCCTATGAGCACAGTTTGATAATACACATTACAAATAAAAGTACAGCAATAGATTACATATACATGCTCTATAAGTATGTAATATATTGCATAATAGGTGGATGCAGTGAATCCAATAAACAATACAGTTTCAACATGAGGTCAGATGTGATGGCATCGCTTTCCCCACTCAGCCCAGTTCCCTTAACAGCTCTTTATAAAATGCTGATAAGATATTTACAGAGTAAAATGACAAACCAAATAAGTCCTGTGAATAAATTAATACCTAGAGTGTGTAAGACTGAAGGAAGGAAACACCCAAACACACTAATGCTTCTCTGTATTTGTCAACAAGCTCCAACCCACTTTGCCTCCATTATAAAATCTTTAGGAGACTTCTCCTTTCAGTGGCACTGAGCTGATCAAGGAGGTGCTAACACTGTGGGACAAAGTTGTTCATCTGTGGTGTGAGGGCCAGGTAGAGGATGAATGTGTAGGGCTGTTGATGCTGGTCATGCCTCACTCAGCACCTGTCATGGAAGCACAAAAATACAAAGTCAGTAACAGATATTTGTGTTAACAGTTTTAAATTGCACCATAGTACATAACACATCATTTTGAATATCATTAGTGGTAAAGAACCATCACCTTTCTTGCAAACTCAGGAAGGACGAATGATGCTTTGTGAATTTCAGGGTTGTAATATTTAAGGCTCATATTTTCCATTTCTTCCTGTGTCAAGGCTTTCACTGGTTCCTTGAAATTTGTTTCCTTATTCAAAGAGAGAAGAAGCCCATCAGTCATTTCACCAGGTGCTGAGAACAGCAGGTAAGTTATTGTGCTACAGAATCCTTTTACAAGCTGGAGGCAACTGCACAACAATCAGGTATGTGGAGGGTAGCAAATAGAGAATGACAGGAACACTTACAGGATTTTTACTACACAGCATGAATCCAATTTGGCCACTGGGATAAGTCGGGATGGTGCCGTAGGCATAGTCCACCACAGGGAATAGGGTCTTGCAGAAGGTTCGCATCTCCTTTATCAGCTCTAAATGGAGCCATTGGCACTCTCCTGTGAAATTTCCAAAAGAGCACAGTCATTTCTTTTATGTATATCTCTCTTTAGATTCTCTCAGGAAGCTGGTAACAAAACAGCATAAATGAGAGTATTTATTTTTTTGTTTGATTTGTTAGAAGAAGGGATGTTATCTTTTTAGTTGAAAAGTGAAGATTAGGGATGGGTACCAAATTTGTTAATTTTATGTGTGCTGACCAAATTCTGTCAGCAGTACCAAAATATCAATACATGGAACATCAAATGGTACCATGTTTCGATACCTTAACGCATCCTTGTGACTGTGAGGGAGAGGAAGAGTAGGCAATTTTCCATGCTGAACATGGGCATGGAGTATGAAGAGCTAGATTGTAATTTTGGCATTTTTAGAAAAAACACTTGTCACTAAATCATTAAGTTGTTCGTTTAATTAGACTACAAAGCTACCTTAATTTTTGTTAAGGGTTTTCATGTTGAAGAAGTTGGTGAAACAACCACAATGTTACAGTACAAAAAGTTGAATGTTGTTTTGATATATTTGTTTAAGTTTTTATATTGAGAAGTATATATTAAAAACTGAAATGTTTTGAGACTCTATTATTCAAAAACTTGACATCTATTAGCACATAAATGCACACAAAAGTACCAAAAATTTGTACTGTGGAGTACAGGTACCGATTCCCATACACCAGGCGTCAGTACCATATTGGTTTAAATGAGAAAGGTACCCACCCCTAGTGAAGATACTTTTTCCTGGCAATCATCAACACCAAACTGTGCTGTATAAAGAATTTACCCTGGGAACAAAGTATTCCATCACTCCTCAGGGCTGCCTTCATCAGCTGATAGTAAGACTCTTTGAACAAACTCTCAGCAGGCCCTGAAAAGAAAAAGATAAACAACTCAGAACGTTGCAGCATGTTATGCATGTTATGCAGCATGATATTGTAACAACTCGTACTCACCAACAGGGTCAGATGAATCAGTAATAATGACGTCAAAGGCATCCTGGTTCTGCTTCATGAATTCAAATCCATCTCCAACATGGAGGGTAAGCTTTGGACTGAAAAACCCTTTGGCCATCCCTGGAAGGTACTTCTTTGACGCATTGATGACATCCTAGACAACAAAATAATTATCAGTATGAATATGCATCACTCGGATTCTATATTGAAAGAAAAGAGTTGTCTATAAGGAACTGAATCCCCCTCCTCACACCTCATCTATTTCACACAGAACGACCGACTCCACCAGAGGATTCTTCACAACTTCCCTCAGCACTCCACCATCTCCCCCGCCAATAATCAGGACCTGTAAAGACAAAAAAGATTGACCTATTTCAAGACAGGAAACATGAGTCATTTGTTGTATTACAGTTACATGAGCAACACATAAAAGTGAGTACTACCTTTTTGGGGCAGGGGTGGCTGCTCAGGGGAAGGTTGGCAATCATCTCTTGATATGCAAACTCATCTCTCTCTGTGCACTGGATCACTCCATCCAGCACCAAGACATTGCCATAGGTTTTACTGAAAAGGAAAGTTTTAAAGATGTATGAGGCACATTTAGGGGCTTTGTCGCTTTGTAACCACGTTTATCCCGCTAGATTTTGAACATGGCTTTAAAAATTCATGACTACTGTGAATTTTGTTTACTTAACTCTGTCAAGTAATAGTAAATCCAGATTAATGTAACACGCTGTGACATGCCTGGCTAACTTTCTGTTATTCATTGGTTGCCTTATGAGTTTCAGTGGAAGTAAACTTTACCCAAAAGGCTCAAAGCACAGTCAGCTGAATAAGCCTCCCATGGTATCACAAGCTCCAGATTGCTCATTCATTTCCAGTAACGTCAGACGCTGATAGCTAGCAGTGTTAGCCAAGTTATGCTAAAATTACTCACCTCTTAAAAACCATAACATCTTGAAATTTAGATTTCTTGTGATAGAGGACCTCTTCGACTTGGAGGCTCATGGCTTGCCCCGGCCATAACGTGCACATTTCTGTGAACCATCCTTTCTGAATGTGGTCCATGTTGCCTACAGACTCTCAGCAGCAGCAGCAGTGGTGGTGGTGGTGTTCCTGTAAGTGTGGCGACGTGAGTAACTTACGACAAAGATCTGACACTTCTCCGCTCACTCACACCTTAACCTGATGTCTCACACTGGAGCCAACAGGACACCTAAACGTCACTGACTGGCTGCTATCTGAGCCAATGGGCTGGCAGGATTTACCGGTTCTTGTACAGTTTGGTTGACTTCACACCACAAGCGTAAAGCGTGGTCCCGCCTTGAAGCAGAAACCCAGAAGTGTGCTGGAGTCCACGTGAAGCTGAACCAGTAAAACCTTAGAGTAAAACCATGAGTAAAACCACCGTGGGGTTTTGCGCTTGCGCGAAACAGGAGGGGGAAATGTTATTTACCATATATGTTTAATTTTCAAGAAACTTCTCCATGGATTTGAGGAGGAATTTCACTTTAACTAGATACATTAATTACAGCTTCATTAATTTTGCTTTATATAGGTCAACTTGCAGTTGTTACACCCCCTCCAGCAGAATTTTCTAATTTTTTGGCTTTTTCTCAGAAAATATGAACGGTAGCACCTTTCTGTCACTCATGGTTAGAGGTTAGGTGAAGACATTTGTTAACAAACAACTTTTTACTCTTTTTAAAATCATAATGACAACAAAAACTTCATAAATGACCCCGTTCATTGTTTAACACACACACACACACACTGATTACAAATAAAGAGATCACAGGTTAGGATGATTGCCTTTAGTAGACATTCAAACACATTTGTGTTAACTTTTCTGCATTTATCAGGCCAAAACCACCATGTTAACTTCTTAACAGAAGTTTCTGTTGTCATTATGATTTAAAAAGAGTAAACTAATTTTTTTTCAATATCTTCTCCCGACCACTAACCACGGATGACAGAGAGGATTTTGTGTTATTATTCATATTTTCTGAGAAAAGGATAAAAAAACAGAAATTCTGCTGGGGGGTGTAAACTTTTGGGCACAACTGTAAGTGGTGGCTTCTGAAATAGTGTGACCATTTTCTAACACCCCCCCCCAAAAAAAAGGGAACCCCTCTCATCAGGCCTCCTGCAAAACACCCAAAGATACTCAAAGGCGATTAAGTAGCTTCATAACCCATACATGTGTTTAAAAGATCCCTTTTTGTGGGAAGTGATTTTCTACAACGGTACTACTAATCTTTGCCCATTTCTGACAGTTAAAAATATAAAAATGAAAAACTGGCTTTGTTGACATCTTTTTTTTTTTTTTTTAAATTTCATTTTGCCCACATTAAGTTGGAATTATGAGATAAAAGGTCAAACTAATGTGACAAAAAGACAAAATTTAAACTTTTTATCACAAAATTGTGACTTTTTTCTCATAAGTTTGACCTAATTATTATTTTTATTGTTTGGACTTCATGTATCAAATTTTAGACCTTTTCTCTAAAAAGTTTTGACTTTATCTTACATTCTAGACTTATTGGCAAAAATGCTGACTTTTCTAACCATTTTGACTTTTTAGCTCAATTTCGACTCAGAGTAGGTCAAAAAATAAGATAATAAATGTAGAAAAATGGAAAATTCTCAATGAAGCCAAGATATGTATTCTAAGGCAGGTATGCATCAACAGAGGTATGAGAACATGTACAAGTGAGTTTGTGCATAGAAACTTTGTAAATACAAATAAGTTTATATTATGTGCCCATCATTTCACCTTTGCTGTCTAGCACTGTTTAATTTCAACTTATTTATTCATTTACTTTTTGAGATGAAAATTTGCAAAGTCTGTCACCACTTGAATTTAGTTATGCTTTATCTGCTCATGTATGGAATAACATTAAGTTTGCCATGTGCAAAGTCCCTGAAAAGTTTTATCAAACCTTAAATACAAAAAATATATATTTAAACAATTCTTGATATCCTTTTCATTTAACACGACCAATCACGTTCCTTTCTTTTCCGAAATGTCAAAAAAGTATTCCAAGGGGGACATCCTGTGCCTAAAAACTGAAACTGCACTTTGAAACACATTACTAAATGTGTTTAGTGATGGGGGATGAGTAGAGATTGGGTTTGGGCCAAAATCCAAAACAATTGTAAAAATAAATAAGTAAATAAAAATATATATAAAATGTTTAGACAATAACTCAGGGATTAGAGGTGGTATTGACTAAGAACCCCAGGCCAATACTTAACAGGATTATTACAGGATTGCATGTCCAATGCTTGACCCCTGTTTATGTTTTGTAAAGATGGTTAGGAGTCTGTTGGGTGTCTTACTTGGCAGGATGCTCTCAGGCTATTTTTTTTTGCTATCTGGTGTAAGGTGACCAGAACAATAGAGGTAACTGAAGCTTACCACCCTTCCTGATCAAGGCCTTAATGATCACAAAGGAGTGCTAATTCCCCTCTGGCTTCTTTTAAAAGCTGTTGCTCTTTGGTCCAGTTTACATTCAAAAGAATTTCATTTTCTTGGCACCAGTTTCACAGATAAAGCTCTATCTTGGAAAGCCAATTTTTCCAAGACTAAGGCTCACCATTAATGTGTTAACATCCTGCAGGATGATGGGATGGGTTCATGGGATGGGATCAAGTCACAGGTCTTACAGCTTTGTAATAAATTAGAATGATTGTGATTAATGCTAAGGTATATCCATAAAACCCAGGGACAATATGAAATGGTGTGTGTAGCAACCCCTCATTAGCAGGACTTAGGCTTTTTTTTTAAAATTAACTTTACTATTTTATGTTTTTTTTTTTTATCTTGACTTTGGGATGAAAGATTTTTTCCTGCACGTAAAGCACTTGGGTAAGTGTGCTGTTATGGATTTGACTTGATATCTTTTGAGTGCCCTCTGTTGGGCTTAGAGACAAATTGCACAGTGATGCTGCTTAGGAACATTCGTTCAAATTCAAGCAAAAGTATTTCTTTTATATAACACAATCATACATTATACTTTCATTTATTCTATTCAATTTTTTTTTTAGGCTTTTAATGTCTTTATTTGACATGGACAGAACAGTGGATAGAGCAGGGAAAAAAAAGGTGAGAGTGGGGAGTGACATCTTGAACAGGGCTGCAGGCTGGACCCCAACATGAATCAGTTGAGAGCTAACCTCATGGGATGCTCGACCTAACTGCTAAGCCATGACAGTGCCCCAGGTTTAGTTATCTCTACAGAATTGAAGATTTAAAAGGAGAACTCACAAATCACAAATGACTCTGCCCCTTAAAGGGACTGTGAGGACTTTCTATGGGATGTTGAAAAAATATCACTTCTAGATATATGCTTGATCATTATCTTCAATCACAAAATGAGATTATCGACACCAAAGTAGGCTATTTCAAAGAGCTATTTCTCAGCTTCCCAGTCAGGTCAGATAGGATTTATTTATGTAACTAGTCCCCATGACAGCACAATGCCTGTCAACAAAGTTTGGCAGTGAGAAGAGAGGTCTGTGCTTTTCCCTGCTGGAAACAATTTCTTGAATTAACTTTAGAGTAACAGTGGACCATGGAGCTGGAAGAAAAAGAAAGGAGAGCAGAACAGAGCTAAACTGAAGATTGACAGAGCAAGGGCAAAGGGTTAAACCACGGGCAGAGCTGTTTGTGATACTGTTCATCTTAGCCCACATGCAGCGGTTTCCTGCAGTGGTCTGTTCAAACTTGAGAGCCTATCAATTAAATTGGTAGATGAGTGTTGGTAGGACATAACCAAGATTTGCTAACATTACTGTTTATTAATTTGTATCTGGTAAAAAGTTGTCTTAAACAAAGAAAAATAGTGGGTTGGAAGGGCTCATGGGAAATGCAGTCTTTTGCAGATAGCTCTCAAGGCCCCCTTGAGTTGGATCCCCCTGCATTAAGGAAAACCCTCTCTGTGGGAGATAACATTTATAACCAGATATACTGTTTCCATTTTGAAACATTTACTTATATGTTAGTTGATGTTCTGAGATGAATTCCTACATGGTGCTAACACTAACTAATGCAACCAAATTATTAGAGTTCTCATCAAATAGAAATTAAGATTGCATGTCCACTTCTCAACTTGTGTTTAGTTGATGATAGAGTTTGGTTCATGGACTGTACAAAGGTTGGTCGAATCTGCTGAAGCCAGGCTTGAAAAAAGTTTTTCAATGCTTTAAATGTCTCTCTCTCTCTCTCTCCCCCCTTTTTTTCTTTCTTTTTATGATTATTATTATTATTACTATTTTACCTTTTATGCCTTACCACTACCTTGTACAAGAGAGCACAGTATACCACAGCAAATTCCTTGTATGTTCAAGCATACCTGGCGAATAAAGTTGATTCTGATTTTTTTGGTCTTGATGTGTATGTAGTTACAGGACTTTCTGCAGCCACCCTCAAGCAGATACTCAATAAGCTACGGCTTTTGGCACCACCACATCGGCTTCATTTTTCTGAACTGGATGTTGCCCCTTGGTTTGTACATTTCAGAAGTTAATTCCTCACACATAAACTTACTTGGGTATAGGCTTAGAAGTGAATTCAACTTTAAAGATGAAGTTCTTCCAAATCTGACTGATGTTCAAGGTTAAATGAAACTTTATTTTCATCTTCAACATAACATAGTACATGAGCACATTACACAAGCAGTGCAGAGTAATGCATTCAGGTTTGATGACAGTTCATTTCCCACTCAGCTCAGCCTATGAAGTCTGCTATTACAAAATGCAAGTAAGAGATTTTAGATGGTATAGACTGAATACATCTCAAAAATTTCTTTTACTACAAGTAGTATGCAAAGGTGTAAGGTGAAAGCAAACTCCCTTTAATGGTGCTGAACTTGCTGGGAACCCGCTGTACTCTTCTGTGGTCTGTGGGTCGGGGTACACCATGGACACATGGGGCAGTTGTTGCTGGTTATGCTTCACTGAGGGCCTGAGTGGTCAAGAAGGTATGTCAGAAAACATTTTAGTGTTTAAGGTGCTTTGAGAAGCCATTACATAAAAAGTTGAACAACTCTTTTGATACTTACCTTTCTTGCAAACTCAGGCAGAACAAAAGATGCTTTGTGAATTTCAGAGTTGTAATATCTAAATCCCATGTTTTCAACCTCTTCCTTTGACAGAGTCTCCTCTGGTACCTTGAAATTGGTTTCCTAAATCAAGAAAATATGAATAATCAGCACACTTAGAGGCACTCTGGCAGCCAATGAGTGTGTTGTGGATCTCAGAGAGAATGACGGTCTCACATACAGGATCTTTACTGCACAGCATGAATCCAATTTGTCCACTGGAATAACTGGGGACACAGGTGTAGGCATAGTCCACCACAGGGAAGAGCTTCTTGCAGAAGGTTCTCATTTCTTTTATCAGATCCAAATGAAGCCACTGACACTCTCCTGTGAGGTCACAAAATCACAGAAGAGGGCATAGAAATATCCCATCAGCTTTTTTTTGCATCGGTCTTATGTGTGTACACTGTCACCATAATGAGTATGAATCTTAAATGGATATAAAATGTTAGAGAAAATACGCAAATGAAGATGTGTTACCCTGGGAACAAACAATTCCATCGCTTCTCAATGCTGACTTCAAAAGTTGATAGTATGGCTCTTGGAACAGACTCTCAGCAGGTCCTGCAAGACACACACAAAAAAGGACCTCAGACCATGACTTTCTCCACTTTCTATATAATGGATGGTTAAAAAGATAGTGTTTAAAAAAAACAAACAAACAAAAAAAAAACCCTTACCAACAGGGTCTGAGGAATCTGTGATGATGACGTCAAAGGAATCCTGGTTTTGCAGCATGAATTCAAATCCATCTCCAACATGCAAGGTGAGCTTTGGACTGTAAAACCCTTGGGCCATCCCTGGGAGGAACTCCTTTGCTACATTGATAACATCCTATACACCAGACAAAAACAGTTTTCATATAAGCATGTGTACTCTGATACTACACAAGAAAAATATGGTGTTTGTATCTCTCTGGTGTTGGTGGCATTTTCACACCTCATCTATTTCACACTGAACCACCTCCTCCACCAGTGGGTGTCTAACAACTTCTCTCGCTACACCACCATCTCCTCCGCCAATAATAAGCACCTGTAAAAATGGAAGCATGAAAACATGAAACATGACTTGCTCAAAGTTAAGTCACACTGCAAGTCTGTGGATTTTAAAGTAAGTGAGTGTTATTGTTACCTTCTTGGGACAGGGGTGACTATAGAGAGGAAGGTTGGCCATCATCTCTTGATACGCAAACTCATCTCTCTCAGAGCACTGGATCACTCCGTCCAGAACTAAAACATTGCCATACTGTTTGCTAAAAAATATAATAAAAGACAGCTGGTGAATACACAATGAAGCAAAACTAAGTCTTAAAAGCCAACATAGTTTTATCATTTCTGGTCTGCCTGAAAATTATGCAGAAACAGATGTCAGGTGTATATGTCTTAGCTTTTTTTTTTTTACAGCTACTTAAAGTTTGGTAACTTTAAAATCATTCTCTGTCACCCATTAAGAACAACTTTAGACAGACAGACAGATAGATAGAAATGTTCTATGTTTTTGATTTGTCTCATAAAACTTTAATTGAAGCCTTTGACCTCAGACGACTAACTCTGTGGCGTACTCACCTCTTGAAGGCCAGAACATCTTGATATTTGGATTTCTTGTGGTAGAGGACCTCTTCCACCTCCAGGCTCATTGCTTGGCCGGGCCACATGGGGGATAGTTCCGTAAACCACCCGTCTTTAATGTAGTCCATCTTCAATGCTGACCGTCAAAGGTAGGAAATAATAAAAGTGCAAAGACTAACCAGTGTGAGACAGCTCAACACGGTACCTCACAGAATATATACACAGAATGGTGTTGACATCAGTTATTCAAATTGATGCAAGCCAATAAGGAGACAGGACGTTTCTGTTTATGTTAATGTTGTTTGACTTTAGTTTTTTGGCCTTTCTGAAATCTAAAGAACATTACACTGTGTGTTCCAAAGCGTCAATGTCGTAACAATCTTTTTTTCAATGGAGGAAAGAATGCAAGCATAATGAAGTTCTTTTTATCTTGTATTTATGCTGGGAGAAAAAATAGGATAACAATGCTTTGCTGCAGGCCACAGCATTGAAAACTAATTCCTGAAAATCGTATTGTGGATCTTATTCCACAAGATCCAAAAAGGGATCTAGAAAATCACAAAGTCAGAAATAATTTCTGCTTGTATTTTTCTGTATTTTAATTTTTTTATGTTGGTTTTGGTGCAAGTGTTATACAGTGCCATTTATATTTGTCAAGTAGTCTATTGTTGACTGAAGACTCAATTTGTCTGTTTACTCAAGAGTTGCCTCAGTGCTTATATAACAGTTATATCCAGGGGATAAAGTAAGCAAAAACAGAAGCAAATTTGTCAGGACAAGCAAAGACACTAAATGTGATCTTATCACAGGTGAATGTCCTTGCACTAAAGGAACAACAGGAATTGAAGTCTACAGCAATATAATACTGCTACATGTGACAGTGCAGACCTGACCCACTGAAAACCACAATGAGTCAAACGAAGAGAATGCTTCTTTTCAGGAGAAATAATCTTACTATCCTACTATCTTAATCCTTTTTTAAAATTGTAACATCTAATGTCAAGTAATAAACCTTCGTTCCCAGATTTTAAAAGAAGAGTGCCTAAGAGAGATCTGAAGAAATAAACAGAACACCAATATTCTAAAAAAAATCTGAAGAACTACAAAACCTATAAATAATCATATACCAATTCAAAATAGTCAAACTCAAATAATAGAGATTTAACACAGAGATTGATATTTCAAGCATTACTTCCTTATCAGTTAATTTTTATGATAATAGTTTAGTCAATGAAAACATAAATTCACTAATTCCTAAAATTAGAGTATTACATAAAACCAATGAAACATAATTTCTAATAAAAGAATTGTGGGCCTTCTGAAAAGTACGTTTGCATATATGCCCCAAATACTTGGCTGAAGCTCTCCCTCTATTACTGCATTGGTGCAATGTAGCATAGGAATGTTCAGTCTGTTGCAATGCCAAAGTGTTATGGAAGTCCAGATTATTTTGATATCACATTTAGCTCAACTCTGTTACTGGGTCTAATTCCTCTTATTTTCTTCTTGAAAATACATATTTGGTGAGTTTACTGGCCAATCAAGTAGTGTAGTATCATGGTCATTAGACAGCTTTTAGTTTGTTTGGCAGTATTGGCAGGTGCCAAGTCCTTCTGGGAACTGAAGTCAGCATTAACACAAAGTTTGCAAGTATTATTTGTGTATCATCATCTTTGTAAATAGTGTTAATTTTATACCCTCTGTAAATATTGCTATCTTTATTTTTATATTCCTAGTACTTCTTCTAAATTGCTAATTTCTGGCAATTTAGCATTTCCTTCCAGCATTTTTTCTTATTCTACTTTATTGTCGCATTTTTTGCACTTGAAATGTTGTAAGCTGCTGTGACGTGGAAATTTCTCCCATGAGAAATCTCAAATGATTCTGGACTTCAGAAAACACAGTGGACCAAGATCAACAGATGATATGGCATCCAAAACCATCACTAACTGTGGAAACCTGCATTCTGTGCATTTATTCAGACAAATAAATGCTTGAAATATTTCATTCTGGGCACAATGAAATTATTTAAAAAAATATTTCCCACTTTGAATTCAACCACTGAAATAATCAAACTTGCATGATAATACTTTTTAGGTTGTTATATAACATCTCTCTTAATTTGAGTTTGTTCACATTGTGGAAGTTTGTTTTTGAGGTTGTATAAACATTACCGTCCTTCATGCTTACACTGAACAGGCTGTTATATCCAGAGGATAAAGTAAGCAACATTAAAGCAGACTAGACAAGGACATATAGCACCTGCTTGTCTCACTTCCCCTTCTACTTCTGGAGACTGTTTTGAGCAAAGAGCAGACAATTTAGAGTTAAGTTCATAGCTTACAGTGGAAAGAGCAATACACCTTTTTTCGTCAGTTAGTATAGTTAGCGTAGGTGAACGTGGATCAGTCACTGGATAATTAACATTATCTGATCGTAAGACCATCAAAGAAATGCTAAAACATAACCAACAAGGATCAAAAGCTGAAACACTTTCCACCTTAACAGTGTTGAGAAAGAATTTCTGAAAATTTACTCCACTGGTTTTATTTCAGTGACAAATCCTTTGATGTTTTTTTTTTAATTGGCTGAAGGTAAAAAGTGAATGTTAATGTAAAATAAAAAGTAAATATGAACAAAGAACTGCAAAAGGCAACATCAAGAAAAAAAAATACTCAGATTGCCAAACACTTTTATATCAACAAAAGCTACAGAACCTTTTATTACGACACAGTTTTATCTTTTTTTTTGTTAACTTTCAGATGAATTATTACAGGAACTTGTGATAACTGAACAATCATCTGTGCTATTATTAACATGGCAATTTAGATGACTTGGTGTCTGACCGTAGAAAAATATTGTTCAGGCTGTTAAAACCCTTTACAGATGGGTGCTGAGTGTAATATCAATTTAACAACAATTAAAATGTTTGTTCTCCTTGTTTGTCACTTTACAATAGCCTGGCCTCAATGCTGATAGGAACTGTTGTATCCAGAGGACATTACATGCAAATATGTAAATAAACCAGTCAAACCCCACAGGGCAGAACACAAAGTATTTAAACAAAGACAACCTCACTGCAGTTGTCTGTGGGATAGAAGAAACATGATCTTCATGTTTAATTGAAAGCTTAATTAATACTGACATAAGCATAAGCAAAGTCATGTCAGTGCAGTCAATAACATGAGCAATACTGTCATGCCCTTGATACAACATTGCAAAGGCAGAGTCTGAGCTTGTCTGCTGCAAATGTTTTTGAAGTGAATAAAATTTAGATCATTAATATAACAAGTGAGACACTTAGTATTAATATCACATAAATGCTGATATTAATTTTTCAGACACGTCTCAAAAAGCTATAAAACTGTGAGAGTACTTCTGCAGGTGAGGCTCATTTTAACCTTACCTACTGTACAGTGGTTCACATTCATATTTACAGAGCAGCTAGATCAGCAAGAAACAGGAAATTATTTTCACTATACTGAAAGTTTGAGTCCTGGTTCAGGCAGGGTGGACTTCTCTGTGTGGAGTTTGCATTTTCTCCTTGTGTATGAGTGGCATCTCTACAGGCACTCTGGCTTCGTCCCACTGTCCAAAAAACATGCTCATCAGGTTGATTGGTGATTCTAAATTGCCCATAGGTGTGAGTATGAAAGGCTGTCGTCTCTGTGTGTCAGCTCTGTGATAGACTGACAACCAGTTCAGGGTGAACTCTCACCTCTTGCCTTGTGGCAGCTGGGGTAGGCTCCAGCCACCCACAGCAATGAACAGGACAAGCAGTAGAAAATGAATGAATGAAAACTGATTTGAACATATTCTTCAAAACGTATGATTGTCTGAAGGGGTGTCAAAATGCTGCATTGCACCAGCAGCATTTATACAAAGTACCTGGTTACTAACCTTTACTGTTACTGTACAGTAGCCGAATTATATGCATGTATTTGAAATTGTTCCTCACAGAGACTGTTTCTGTTTTTTAAAACAACCTTCAGGAAAAAGATGACACATTTTGCCACCTTGCAAGTTTGGATTTGCAGTTTCTGTGGTAATCATCATTTATCTCCACTTTAAACGATAGTGCTTAGATATGACCTGATACTCAGCAGTGATGAAGTGAAGAAGAGACTGATTAATATTTAGCATAATCGTGCTCTGCCAAAATGAAACTCATAAATCCACATTTGAAGCTGGAAAAAGAATATATGCAAGACTTTTCCTCTAAAACCATCTTTAATACAGAGGTCTGGGTGTCTACATATTTACAGAACAAACTGCACCACAGATGGGGAAAAAAATATATTTGAAATTCATTAAATATTGAAATACTGAATTTCATTTGAAAAAGATAAAAGGGGAACAATGTTTCTGCAGGATGAAAAAGAAGTTGGAGGATTTGAGAAAACAGTATTAGAGAGAGTTTATCTCTTGGGCCAGTTGTGCCTGAATCCCCTGAACGAAAGAAAGAAAGAAAAGCAAAGAACAGTTACAACACCATGATGTTTAACTTCAAATGCAAACAAAGCCTTTCGCATGTCGTAATCTTTCACCTTTCAGATCTTCCAGTCAGGTAAGACATACTTCTGTTTCCTGCTCCTGTATGGGAATGCTGTCCCTTTGGAAACTTCTGGTGGGAAAAAAATGAATTCACATTCAGCACAAACAAAAAGAAACTGTCCATTAATCAAATTTAAAAACAACTACCTTTTTCTTATGATCATGGGCCTGCCTATTCGGATCAAACTGTGTGTTGTCCTTTCCTTTAGTACCTACAAGTCAAAGATGTACAACTACGTTTTACAATGTCAAACAACAGAGTGAAGCTTCAAACAGTTTGAACATTCATGTGAGAAAAAAACATTCAAGATGCATACCAGCAAAGACTTTGAGGTCTGACTGACTGTAGTCAAAGGGCTTGAACGTGTCCTGGGGAGGTGGATCTGTCTTTGGGGGCTTCTCCACAGATTTCATCACCTTCTTAACAGGTTTGGAAGTTGACTCTTCCATCTCAGAGGGAACCCTCTCTCTTTTTCGGCTCCCTCCTTTTGCAGATTCCTTAAGATTGCAGTCAGCAAAATTATCACCACCACAGCACGTTGGATATTTAGGGACCGAGCACTGACTAGTGTCAGCGAGGACCCTCTTGGAATCCTAAGGATTATTAGGGACCGAGCACTGACTAGTGTCAGCGAGGACCCTCTTGAAATTGCTCGGATTATTATTTTTGTTTCTTTACTGCCCAGTTGCCTCATTTTTCGGGTACTCCACTTGAGATAAACGCGATCGACATATGGCACACCCCCGTGAATGTGTAACCGCTACTCAGGCCAAATGCTTAAATTTTTTTCAGATGCTAGCTACGCTAGGCACGGATTAGTTGCGCTAGCCCCTCCAGGAAAGTTGTGCTATAGTTGTGATTTTTAGTAGATTC
This sequence comes from Thalassoma bifasciatum, assembly GCA_008086565.1. Lineage (NCBI taxonomy): Eukaryota > Metazoa > Chordata > Actinopteri > Labriformes > Labridae > Thalassoma > Thalassoma bifasciatum. The sequence continues at coordinate 196 of RPOG01000032.1, read as the reverse complement.
AAATGACCTTGTCCAGCCCTACAAAAAAGTCTCTGGCCAACAAAAAAACTTTTCAACAGGGAGTTCGGAAATGAGGCCTAAATATCCCAAAATGGCCAAAAATAGGGTACCTATTTGAACGAACTTGTCCTAGGGATTTTACCTGATTGATACCAAAGTTCTCCTGTGTATGCGAAATATATCGAGGATTAAAAGT